>CM059558.1:7792102-9203979 GCA_030386875.1 Morinoia aosen | reverse complement strand
AGAGGTTCTGACGAAATTACACTGCCTGGTTGTTAGCTATTTGTTGGAATTTTGAGCTCATTTTGCATGAAAACGAATTGCTTTCTACGTATCCAGCAGAATATTTAATTTTCGACATGTCGATAAAAGGTAAATCATATAAGCTTAGAGAATGCTACAATTTTTTAAATGGGAGCCCTCAACTGAGGACGTCGTTTCAGGGGAGACAGATCAGTTCAGTCACTGTAATTTTGTGCTTTCAGAGAGCGTGCTTGAATTCTAAGCAAGCACTGCGTTTTAAACTTCTATTTCAAATAATAGACCTTTGCGATGTTTTTACTTCATCAAAGAAAAAAATTAGCAAGCCAGGTCTCGTGCTCTTCAGTTCGAGCTGGCCGTCTTGAATGCACAGCGATGTTTGTTTTCCTAATTGCGAGAACTCTGCTGATGCAATTTTTATCTTGCTTGTACATTTCAAATGTTACAATTCACACGATGTCATTGTTCAACATCTTCGTTGCACATGTATTGCTCTAACGCGCAACTTTGCTCTAATGAGCAGTCAGTAAGCCGTTATGCTCCCGTGCGTGCAGTTTTTCCGGAATCCCGTTACGATAGAGCAATGGATGGAATCAAATCCTTGCATCGTGAATAGTGTCGATTTTATGTCGGTATGCCTTGCCAGTTTTAGTTATTCTCTGAAGGCCATTAAGGTTGCAGCGAACAGTTTGATCAGCGAATGAAGCGTGAACTCGTCACGCTTCATCGACATATTAGGATTGCATGAATTGTGCGGTCGCCGCAGTGTGTACACCGCGCCCTGGCTGTTGCCACGGCGATGTGTAAACACAACACAAAGTTACGTAATGCCTTGTTCCTGCCGCTCGCTGATTTGCGCGAGATATACGGACCTTTTTGTCACACTCGACCTCACCTTTCTGGGTGAAATGTTTCATTTTCCGCTTAACGTCGACGTATCGGTAATCTGACAAGCCGCTGTGGAGGCCGAATCTTCCAGAAATGCGCTGACGATAACACCGCTTTAGAATATGCCTATAATTTGGAAAATCTCATAACCTGAGGTTTTCAAACAATCCATTTGAGATTTATGGATTTTCATGGATTTTTATGTTCCGCTTACGTTCTGACGCATTAATAAATTCATCGGCACTTAACCATTGCTTGCTGTCACAAACACCCACCGTATCTAGTCCCTGCAGCGCAGCACGAGGGAGAAATCACGGCCGCTTGCCTGACTTGATGAGGCCGAGTGAGGAAGAAAGTGACGTCGAGCCTCCGTCAATCGCATGCATAACACGTTCTCTCGAGGTCCAAATTACAGGGCCCTGTGTCGTCATGGCTGCGTGCGATGGTCTTGGCCTGCCTGGCATTTTTTACTAGACTGCTCCTGTGATTTTGTGGCGCACGAGGCAACATTGTCATGAAGTCAGTTTTGCTACCAACGTGCTGGCAATGGCTTCTATTAATTGTCTGTTTTGATCACTTCGTGCTACTTTCAAAGGTGATCATTAATGATGGTCGTTTATACTTTGTAATATTCCCTGAATATTGTGTCAGTTTTTAGGAAAGAAGTTTATTAGAACCTATGTCTCTCATTTTTATTCGCCCGAATTCAAGCTGTTGATTTCACAAGTGAGCCTGACTAGAGCGCATTTAACGATGTTGGCATTTAAGTAGAGCCATTATGCTTAGCCAATTGTGCCTAGCTGCACACGCTAGCGCTACACGCCGCTCTCATATCGAGTGTTCGCACCTCAGCACAACGCGGTCTCCCGTCCATCAAGTTCTCGTCCTCCAGCTGCTCTACATGCCTTTTGGCCGTCAAATCCTCCTCCATCCAGCGCTTCACGCCCCTCTGATCTTCACATATTCACACCCCAGCACTACACGCCCCTCTGATCTTCAAATATTCACACCCCAGCACTACACGCTCTCTTGACCACCAAATCTCCACACCCCAGCACTACACGCTCTCTTGACCACCAAATCTCCACACCCCAGCACTACACACTCTCTTGACCACCAAATCTCCACGCCCCAGCACTACACACTCTCTTGACCACCAAATCTCCACACCCCAGCACTACACACTCTCTTGACCACCAAATCTCCACACCCCAGCACTGCACGCTCTCTTGACCACCAAATCTCCACACCCTATCACTACACACTCTCTTGACCACCAAATCTCCACACCCCAGCACTACACAGTCCCCTGATCATCAAATCTCCACTCTCTTGGCCACCAAATCCTACACAGGGGTATAAGGAATTTGGAAGTGTGGAAGTTTGCTCCTTCCAGCAAAATTCCATGCTTTACACACTCCTGATCTGATCACTTTATCGTCGGAGAATTGTAAACCTTGTAGAGAAAATTATTTATTTTAAGCTTAGGGTGAAGATTAAGGATATATATGTGCACAAATCGAGATTTTGTGGTCACTTCAACACGTGCGTCGATTAGCCTTGAGATAGCTTGCTCTACGTCAGTTTTGTGCTCGATGATCTCAGGCGTATCTCGACTTCATTTCGCTTCATTATGTGAGAAATCGTCTCTGTCGAATGACCGTTGTTAATTGCTAACAAAAAACACGCCAGCTCTACGATTTTGCGTCTAACTTCCTATTTTAAAGCATCATTGGAGTGAAGCAGTTCGCCTGCCATATAGTCTCAGTTTCCAGTTCATTTGTTTAACGCTGGGCATTTCGTGTTTAATCGTTTTGCTATTTCATCCAGCTAGCTCATCGTATCAATATCATCTTAATAATATCCCTGTCACCCGTGCCTCAGAAGTGAAAATTTCTATTCTTTCAATCTGAAATCTTTTAAATTCATCTCAATTCATCTCATTATGGGAATGAAATTGGGAATCGTTCAAAGTGCAAGCGACCGTCATTCAGCTGCGCAGCTGCGTGCACATCAGCGAGGAGTTTCCTCGGATGTAAACTCGCAAGAAACTGTGTGGGTTTGTGAGCAGCACGATTTTACTACTACTTTAACGGGAATGAATTTCATACGTTGCCTGTTTTAGCACTTTGACTGCGACTATTAAATATTAGGTTCAATGCCAAACTCAAATTTAATGTCAATTGTAGTAAGCTATTTGAAAAATACCAAAAATGAACTGGATCGTGCCTTCATTTAGCTTTGATTAAATATTCATGAAAATAGAGCTTGCTTCTACTGGCCGGTCAGCAGCGTTATGAAAATTACCTCCGTGTACCACCGGTGGCACACGTCGCAGTCAAAGTGTTAAGAAATCATTGCTGAAGTATCGTATTCTTTATTGTGAGCCTTTTATCGAAGTAAATGATACAGTTTCAATTATACGATGTGGATGAGTTGCTGTTATCCGTACAAAAAACTCACACAGTTTTGAAATTGCTAGTACATCTGTTTAGCTTCGTCAGTGGCAGAGTGTGAATGGTGTCGGTGTATTTGACGGCAATGAAATGCCTGATACGTTTTACACGAACCGTACATGAAAGCACTCAGAACTCCGAGTGTAAGGTGGTTTCTGAAATCAAATGACTTGATAAGACGGCGTGAAGTGAATTACAGCCAAACTTTAGCATCCAAATGTTCGAAAAACAATTTTTGAGGGATTCAGTAGCGATTTAACGTAATTAGTACTTGCTGTCTCTCGGGACGGAAGTCGTACGTATAGAGTTTTTCTTTTAGACAACGTAATACTTAGAAGATGATGACCTTGGCGGCGCATTCTAAAAAGCTCCTCGCAGCTGCGTAAAAACTTCCAAGAACTCAACGGAACACCTTAGCACGTGCTCCCGTGATTTTGCCTGAGAAGTCTCATTCAATTTGATACATATAGATCGCTTCGCGTTTTTTTCGAGCTGAAGTATTCAATATAATGCAAAATACTTCTCACGTTCTATTAGCGGGTTTCATTTCTATTGATTTCTTCAGCTTCTTCAGAGAAAATGACTCGCATTTAGCTGCCATGCCATGTGCACGCTGACGATGCAGGTGGTGTCTTGCTTTTTGAATTTGTAAGTCCCTGGACTGTTTTAGGTTTAATTTTAATAAATTTTATCCTGTTCATTATCTTCGAAAAAGGATCGGCGTTCAAGACAACACCGTGCTTTCATTGATCATAAATTATTCATTGATACTTCAAACTTATTCAAATGCTTTTTTAGTACGTCTCTTTGAACTCTAAATCTTGTTCTGCGATACTGAAACTCTAAATTTTGTTCTGCGATACTCAAACTCTACAGTTGGTTATGCGGTACTCAAACCTTACATTGGGTATTACTGTATTAACTCAATTGTGTTCGTGGCGGAGGTCAAATTTTACTTTGGTAGCGTGCCTATCGTTTCACCATGTGGTGCATTGTCCGAGCCTTACATTTCAAGACGGAGCAGATGCCGTTACATCCACACTGCATTATGCGAAGCCTGCATCTAGTAGCGGTGTCCAACCTCTTTTCGAAGCATAATTCTAACTCGGTTATTTTGGGGCTGTGTTCATCCTTGTACGACCTTTTGTGCGTACCACAAAACCTACAAATGCTGGGGTTATGTAAAACCTTCCAGTACAGCAGAATTTTTGACAACCGGACTCGTACATGTCCGGATGTCAAGTTATTCCGGTTGTCAAGTTATCCGCATGAAGATAGGAAAATGAAAGATTTATTGGAACGTAAACTAATTTATTGCTGGTAAAGTTTGTGAGAATATTAAAACATAGGAGCATTTGTAAGAATTGCATGTTCACATCAAAAAACGAAATATGTTTGTTGTTAAACTAAACCAAGAAATAACACATGTTAAATTATTGTTTCTGCAAATGTAATAAAACATGAGCTTCATTTTACTGTAAGAAATGTAACGTTAATTGTTATTATTCATCTGTATTACCGTTTATTGCTTCCTTGAAAACATGGTAAACAATGCTAATAATATTCATTGCATATCCGGTTCTCTTATGAGTCCGGTTGTCAGTTGTCCAGTATTCATGTTCGTCCTCTTGCCTGGAACTTTACTATATGTTTTTTTCGATTGTTCCCACTCGTGGTTTTAGTGACGTAAAACCTGCATTGGTTTTTGTTGCGAGAACGCTTGCACTAGTTTTTGTTGTTATGAAACTTGCATTTGTTCTTGTACCATACAATACAATTCTTGGAGGATGCTTAGAGACCGTGCTTCTGATCTTGTAGAGTATAACTCGCACTTTCCGTATAGGTTTCAGAACCTACCTCAGTAGACGTGCGATAATAAACTGACACCTCTTGGTATCGGTAACAAAACCTACACGTCTTCATATGTAATTCTGAAGTTACTCTTACTGGTGCGTAAGATGTACTTAATGGAACATGATATAAAATGTCCTTTTATTTGTCCATTGGTACATGGTAAAATACTCCTCTCTATGGCGATATAATACGAGATTCAGTCTCATTTGCCCGTGATGTCAAACTTACTCCTACTTATGCGTAGTACTAAAGTTTTCATTATTTGTAATTTGAACGCTATAAAAAAATTACCCATAGTTATTTATAAAACCAAACTACTTATTCTCGCTGGTGCGCATGACAAAACATTTCATTTTGTGCTTGCAATGCAAAGCGCTCAGTGTAAGGCAGGGGCTCTCAAACTGTTTTTCAATCAAGGACAATTTTCTTACAGAAATATGCTGAGAACCCCCTCACATGTGTTTCTCTCAGGAAAATATATACATATATATATACATGTATGCATCCACTGTTAAATTCGTTAAATTTTGCGGGCCATGTGTCAAAGTCCCACGGACCCCACTTTGAGAACCCCTGGTGTAAGGTACGCAGTAGCAACCCTCATTTGAGCGCGCGTTGCTCGCACATCACGCACGCGGCTGCAGCAGCTCGCCCCCGACCTGCTCCCAAGGCCGCGGCCGCGCAAGAGCTGCCTTAACTGTACGAAAAGCGACAAAACTGCGGCTCAAAAAGTCACACCTGTAAACGTAGCGGTGAAGTCGAGCACACTGTGTATTGGTCGTCCGGGCGCCCCTGGAGTTCTGCTCCCTGCGCTCTATGAAGTTCGTAATTTGGAACTTGGTGAATGGAAGCGTGCGACGAATTGATGTCTAAATTTATCGAGTTTTGCTGTTAGCGGAAAGTCGTTGGTTTAATGTGTAGTGCTATTCATTCCTTCATTTGCTATTCGGATAAATGAGTGAATTTTTAAATTTCATGCTCTACGAAAAACTTCTACCGACGGTTGCTTTCTGCTTCGCTTTAATTATTCCAGTTGAAAATCTGCATGTCTTCAATGGTTTTCTGCAGTTCTGCACTTTACTGTTAGATCAATTTGGAGCAGTATAATGCGCCAAGAAATTTAGAGATGCCTCGATAATCCTATGTCCTATTCGGTTTTGATTTATGAACGACAATTTTTCTTGAAATTCCACGTTTCGTGTTCCCTTGATATGTATGTCAAGGTCAAATTTTTGCGTTGTACCGAAGAAACTAAAAGTGATTGATTCATTGAAAACATTCGTTTGATCAAAAAGGAATTTGACACCTTTCCTTACATTTCATTTTGTATGAATCAACTTGGTACGAATGTCTACAATTTCTTTCATTGTTACCGATTACGAATTTCTGCATAAAACTGGAGTAAAAGAACTAAAAATGTTTACGACTGAGCGAATAATGTGCTTTTAAAGTGTGTGTTCGGTAATAAAGAGGTACACTGTATAGATTGTTATAGGTAGAAGAAAGGTCAGGCGAGCATATATGTTCCATAAATACGTGAGAAGTAATTGCAATTTTGTGACCGTCTCCTTATGCTTAACTTCTTGTAAATCAATCCTTAACCAACACTCGTGGCTTGCTAGCGCCTTTGATGCTCGAACTGGGCTTCACTAGTTAGGGCTGTTCTTAATCGTCTGTTTTTCTCACTTGCTAGACAAAGCGTCGTTTTACTCGGACAATTCGGTGCATGTGAGTGCTATTGCAGTACCAACCGGTTCACCAAAGCGACAAACTCGAAAGGTACAAGGCAGTAGCTGCTTTGTCTTGGCTTCTTGTGGAGGAATGAAATGGTCATGATTGTGTTGCGCTGCGATAACGTCTTTTTAAAGTTGAACACTGAAAATACAAAAGATTACAGCACCTTCCATGACGACCGACCATGTCAGAGAGAAATGCATGAGCTACATATTGTCTGAATGACACGTTTGCTGTATTGTCTATGGCTACATTTCTGTGACGAGATCAAGGCACGAACGGGCCTTTGTTAAGCTTCCAGTGCATGAAATCGAAATTACAGACACGTTGTGGACGCCTTGTTGAATAATCTAGAGAAACAGCGCTATTGTTCTGTGACGCCCGCCTGACCGACGCAAATGATGCTTTGTCTTAACATTCAGGGTGCTCTCTCTGAGTGCCTTTTGTTGTTATGGCTTTTATCTTTATTATATGACAGCGTGGAATTCCTTGGCGGTCTGAGCATTTATGATTTGAATGCCTTATGACTGGCTTTTAAGTTACTTTGTTTGTTCGTTCCAGGTCCACACGTCCCATTTTGCGAGAGCCTAAATTGATTAGAAAATTAAAGGTAAATACTTTTTCAACATTTTATTTTTTTTTTCTTTTTAAGTTAAGCAATTAATTTGAGTTACCCAAATTTTTCGCACTTGATTCGAATAAAAATTTATGATAGTTCCTTAATTGCTTAGTTATTTAGGACGAATTTTGTTAAAATATTCAAACTGCTTGTTGTAATGTATGAATGTATGAAGTGAACGGCTTTGCATTTCTCTTTCAATGCATGTAGGTTTCCAAAACCGTGCATCTCCATGAAATTTTCCGAGTTTTTACCAAGAATTAGCTTTGATTCGACTACATCTGCTACTTCAGCTTGACTATGGACGTCACTCCAACTTGAACTTATTTCTATGCATTTCGCATTTCGGACAAATGATAATTTAAAGTAATTCTTGAGAAACTTTATGAACGTTGCTTCGTCGAGTTCATTGCATGTTAAAGCACGGGAATGTATCTTTAGGATGATTTGACAATTTGTCTGTTAAAAGGATTCATTAACAAGTTCTAGCTTAAAAAATCAACAATGAGGCATTGTGAAGGGTAAAGACGGGTGCACGACGCAAGGAAGCATCAAAAGCAAGATACACCATCTCGCTGTGATGATATATACTAGGTAGCTCACCACCAGTTCGGAACACCAGTTGACTGTTGGTTCTGAGTTGGTAGTGGGAGGGCTTCTAACGCTCCATACTCTTTGCTGGTGAAGGAGGGTGTGCCTTAAATTCTGTTCTATAGAACACATGGACATAAAACTTTGCTCAACGACATTTAGAGCTGGTTTTTTAAAACTGCACCATAAAGAACAATGTGTGTACATTGCAATGTCTATGATAGAAATAGTTTAATATGGTGAAAATTATACATGAAGCTCGTTTGTAAATACCATAGTCCAAGAAAACATTACTTTTAAGATGACCGCTCTTGAAAGAAACATCCTATGGTAGAATTTCGAAACATTGAAAAGGCTTGTGTTTGCTGTAGGCGTATGCAGATGTGGCAGCAGAATGGTAACATTTGCCAGCCTTGTGGCGGCAGCAGAGTGTGATGGGCGGCCACTCCGCGCACCTCGGTGTGTTTAGAAAGTGCGACGAGATTAGGGTCATTCTTGAGGACTTCTGGTAATCGTGTCCTGACGATTCCTTCGCTCGTTCCTGGCTGGTCTGAAACCGTCGAGCTGAGAGACCGTCAATGCAAGTCATTGATTGCAGTCGCAGAAATGAGATGGTGTTTCTCATGAAGGGAAAACTCAAAAATATCCATAAGTTTATTTTTGATGAGTACAAATTTGGCATTATAATGTAGATGCTTTCATTATCTGATCAGCCTAGACAAGAACTGCGTGGTGAACTTATATTGTTCGCTGTAGATAGAATTAGTGACCTCTTGAAGTATCAAGAGGTCACTAATTATAGATAGATTATATTGGGAAAAAAATGAACGTAATTATATAGTTGATTATATTGGGAATGTGAAAAAATGAACTTAATTATATATAAGTAGTATTTTATTGAGAAGAGTTTTGTTTATATCAATGTAGATACGAGTTACCTGCGCAATTAAGCCGAATGTCAGTTGTGAAGGTGCTCTCAGGTAATGGCGGTAACAGAGGAAATCTCAGCAAAGTTTTCTAGTGCGCTCCATCATCATTATGGAATGTAATTCACTAGTGTGCGCGTCACTTCGAAAATTCCTTCCCAATTCTATTCGATAAATTATGTAAGTAAATTAAGTTGGGGAAATAAAATGATATTTTTTTGTAGTGACCATAACAATTTAAAGTTTGTGATTAGCTCATGCAAGTCATGCAAGTTAGTTCAATATCTTTCGAATTCTCCCTGCATTGTTTTTTTTACAGATGTCGCCAAACAAATATATCTACCCTTTATATATTCTTGAGGTATGAGCGATGCAGATATCCTCGCGAAGAAGTGATACTCGTATGACAGATACGCTCATCAAGTATGTTCAACCCTTACGAAAAATTCGACAGTTTATAAAAGATAAATATATATATATATCTGATTTACGTCAGTATAGAACTAGAAATTTTATAAATTACGAACGTATGAATGTCCCTCATGCATATTATTTTATGGATTAGTGCGTATAATACGAGCGCGTTATATCGGTGACCCGAGCAGCGCAGGCCTGTTCCCTCGCTTCCATCGCCCATGACTTTGGCTTCTTCCTCTTTAGTTCATCGATGAGTTCATGAGTCCTAATTCCAAGAAAAACTGCAGCACTCGATGAGGATTCTTGGTTCACTTCCGTAATTGCCTTTTTGCGAAACGGATTAGTTATTCAGCGAATGTTTGTGGGAGAGTTAATTGCGCTAATATTCTTCACACTCGTGCTACCTTGCGATTTGGGCTGACTTCGACGCTGCTAGTAGAGTAGCCTCGTGTTAACACCATCGGTTCTAGCCAACGCTTTAATTAATGAGACCTGCATGTTAACATGCCATGGTATATTGACTGGGAAAACAATGATCAATGTTCTTGTACAAATGCAGGCTGAAAATGACACTGTAGTTATGATGGTGATTCTTGATCGAGTTGCTGTCAGTTCAGCTATGACTGATGACGGACAGCTCATCATCACTAACAGTGGGTGTTCGTGTTGGAGTTCGTCACTATAGCAACGCTATTGTTTACCCCAAACCTTGGGCATTGTTGTCATGTTCATTTACGATACGGTTAGTAAACCAGAATATTCCTGCTGGCAGCCAGCATGTTGTGACTGGAGTTTAGTTGTGTTGTTTGCGAATGAGAATGAGTATGCCTAATATGATGTCTGTACTCTTTTTCCATTGCACGTGCGATGCACTGGGATTGCAGGGCACACCGCGAAGGGAACAATTATTGTACTCAATGCAGTTAGCAGATTGTAAGAATTTATTTCAAATTTCGGCCTAATGGTTAAACAAAGGGTCACTTTTCCTGTTATTTTACCCTGGTCTTCTTTCAGGGGTGTTAAAATAGGCTGTGGGTTTAGGTTAATTCTAGGTTTTCCTGTCCTATTTTATGGTGACCAGTGGTGGGAATATTGTATTGTTCTACCTCAGCTGTAGAATGGAACTTTATTCGAACTTCTATCTTTCGTGCCCCCTTTATCACTTCCAGTTTTCGTGTCTTCTTCGCTATCTCTTCTTTGTTTTTTTTTTCTTCTTCCTTCTTAAGTTGCTGTTTTAATGTATCCTGTGCGAGAACACACTTTTTGCATGAATTCCCGGTTTAATACTGTCCATATAAAATGGTCCCCGTTTTTACCCCTTCTGAGGTCGCGTTTAAGTGGGGAGGGGGTTTAAAAGTAATAATTTTGATGATAATTTAATTTAGCCTTTTTTCGTTCGATATAGACTAGAATTTTTACTCACATAGCTTCCATTCAATTTTTGCCTGCTGCAAACTTAGTGCACCGCGGAACTTGAAATAATTGCGTACTTGTCACGCAGCTTTTCTACAATTAAATTGACTTCGCTTCAACGAGAAGCATTGTTCTATTCTACGGAATTTCTTCTTGGCTTCATTATTTATGAAATTTTATTCGCATTTTCCGTATAATTTTTAGGGCGTAATCGAAACGAGGTGACTTGGTGAGCAGTTTACTTATTGAGCTGCGAATTTCAAGTATCTCCGTTTTGCTTATAGTGTTTATTTGAATCTATGAAACTATACGTACTTCCCCGTTGAGCTGTTTGTTTTTTCACTTGCAACGGAATGTTTCATGGTTCACGCATTAGGCCCGCTCTTACTGTACTTGGGAGAAAAATTCCAATGGAGCGTTGACAGTCAGAGATGTAATATTCCAAGGGAATGGGCACATGGTTTGCTGAGCTGTACCGCAAGATAACTTGAGTGATTGGCGTCGCTCTCCGTCGGTGTGAGGACTTGAAGTACGTTTTGAAATAAATTGAATCTAACACATCCATACATGGTGGTGCTTAATGACACAGCAGGCTTGACATGCAACAACAGGGTGAGGATCGTACAGGAGATCACGAGCCGAACTTTTCGACGCCAAGTAATGTTACCTTCTGGCTGTTCCCCTCGACTTAGACGGATAGTCAGGAAGTTTCACTTCCATGGGATTCCGTCTTTCCTGCAATCGTTCCTAATTTTTCAGGTGTCAATCATTTTTGTGCCAAATTATAGTGTTTGGTCTCCCTTTAAGTTTTTAGCGAGTTCCAAAGTCTACTGTTTTATAATAACGAATTAGGTTTTCATTATTTATTACTCATAAAACCCTGCAAGATTGAAGTTTCTCTTTCCCCAAATCTATTTTGCGTTAACATTTTCTCATTATGATGCTAGAAGTGCAGATATGGATGACGTCTCGACCGCTGCCCTTTTAATTTACCTCGTTTTGGGGATGTGAAAACTCTCCATTACACTTCATTACACTTCAAGTCGATTCTCGTTGCCAGCCAACGCGTGTCGATTTTTGGA
This sequence comes from Morinoia aosen, assembly GCA_030386875.1. Classification (NCBI taxonomy): domain Eukaryota; kingdom Metazoa; phylum Arthropoda; class Malacostraca; order Amphipoda; family Talitridae; genus Morinoia; species Morinoia aosen. The sequence goes on along the minus strand of CM059558.1, from coordinate 9,191,981 downwards.
CAACGCTGCAATACGCATTTCATGAAAGCGAAATCGTGCGAGGCCAGAGTTGTCAAACTGTAACGGCCCGTTTGTGTTATTATTTACTACATAGTTCACCCCTCTTTATTCGAAATGAAAAAAGGGCGAAATGAGAGAAAGGCCGTAAGAAATAAAAAATAATTTCGAGAGTTGATGAGGCCGCGTGAACACGGCCCGTCAAAATATATAGGGCTGGAGCTTTTATCACAGATACGCTCATCACACACTGCAGGCTGGCTTCGGACGGACCGACGGACGGACGCGGCTCTTATTATAGTATAGATTGCGTACTTGACTGAGATTCGCGTGCATCTGTGACATTCTTCATATACTTGCTCTCTAACTGTGCTAATATTATCGTAATTTATTCACTATATCGTACTCCTGCGCAGCTTTTGTGGTGCAGTTCTGTTTCGAATTTCTCTAGTTCTTGAAAAAAGTTGAAACCCACTGTATACACGCAATACCTTCACTAATGAAAAATATACCTTCACTAATGAAAAATATACCTTCACTAATGAAAAATATACCTTCACTAATGAAAAATATACCTTCACTAATGAAAAATATACCTTCACTAATGAAAAATATGCCTTCACTAATGGAAAATTTTACCTTCACTAGTGAAAAATTTGCATGTAATAAGTAGTAACAGTGCACACATTCAAACATCATTTGATGAGTTCTACGCAAAACAAAGATGTATTTTTACTTATCTTTTGGCTTCCTCAGAAATTCTCTGTCAAATCTTCGGCGAACCTCGTCTGAATTTTAATTTTTCGAATGTAGCAACTCGCCCTTCATTCATTGTCACATTAGCGTCACCTATTATCCGTTAAATTATTTCCAGAATCACTGGAGCTTTCAAGGTCCAACCACTTGCCGGCCTGCAAATTAATTGTCCAGAACTTCACGCTTCGACAGCCCGGCGATCCATCGTTGTGGTGCCACCTCCGGCGACTTGTGCAGTTCCGCGGTAATTTTTTTATTGCGTTACGATCGAAGACGAACATTCCCAGAGCTTTCAGCCCTTGGCCCCCAAAGTAATTACGCCATTTGTTCGGCTCACCTTGCATTTTTTCTTCCAAAATCGTGAGCACAATGCAGGGAGTTGCGCCCGCAAGCTGAAATTATACGTTTCGCGTCGTGCAGCACTTTGCGCCTGTAATAATCGTTAATGTGGGGTGCTTCTGCATGGTTAGCTCCATTTAAGATATAATTTGGGAGTGTTTGTCCGTGAGTGCGTCCGAATTTATATCATGAACATTGGCCAGGAAAACACCTTTAGAGAACTCGGGTTCTTTTTGGATTTTATCATGTTTGCTCGATCGAGGAATTACTGCGGAAGCGTGGTAATTGTTTATCCCTAATGGTCTTTCGAAACAAGAATTAGGCATTGCGTTCTTAGACGAATCATAACGGAAGTTCAAATTTTATTTTTTTCGCCTTTCGTCACGCCTTGGAGTTATATTAAAGAATGTAAGGTGCCCTTTTAAATCTCAATGATCTGCTAACTACCGTCATGTCATGCCAACTTTCCCAGTTCCATTTATTCTGCAGTCCAGGCAAAGATGGATTTCGGTGAATCGATATTAGTGCTTTGTGATGCGCGAAGTCTCGATAGTTCCTGGCAACTACGTCATGCAAAAATGACCTCCTAGCGTGAATGCCCGCTGTTTGCAGCTCCAGTTGCAATCTAATATCCATCACCGATGGGGAAGGTTCTGTGTCATCGTTTTCATTCCATTGATGGATGGCCTTGGTTCGCGCGACCCTTTAATGGAATATTACATCATTGCATCTTTACTGGCGCAGACTTAACGGAGTTTGAGAGAAAATTTCCGAAGATTGAAGAACTATAATTTTTATTTGACCTTGTATAATGACGATCCAAAATTTTCTCGCAATTTTGGAGACTGGCTATGAATTGAGTCTGAGGAGGAAACAGTTGAACTTCGTGAAGGAGTTGAACTCCATTAACCCGAATTCGTTCGTTTATATTGGAAAATGTCTTCCGTATTCGAGCGGCTGGTGCTTTACAGGGTTGTCGAGTTCTCAAGAAAAGACTGCTTGTGTGTAAGCAGAGTGCAAAACCGAGTGACGATGTTGAGACTTTTATGTTGATAGGTAATTTTACAGCTCATTTTTGGTTTACTATTGAAGCGAGAATGCCGGAAGAATCTATATTGGTCGATTCTTTCACAAATGAAAAATAAGGATTACCATCACGGAAGGTAAAATTAAAGGCATCTAACACATTTGCTCTTCATTCGGATTATAATTACTTCACGGGCCTCGCGTTCTGTCTGTGAACTGGCAGGATTTCTAAACTTCTTGATAAATGTGCTTATTGGGTCTAACTTCGACTTCACATCCATAAGAATGGATTTTTTCCTGAAGAACGTCTTATTACCAATTGTAAATTGTAAGCACTTCTTACATTGCTCGAGTCTGTTGTAAATTTTAGTACAATTCGAAGTTTTCTTTTACTCGTAATTGGCTCTAAATGGATTCTTCCTTTTCTTTTGTTATGAGAGGGTTGTATAAACGAGTATTTCTTCTTTTTTATTGATGCTGTCTGAATTGATTTGCCTTCACTACGAGATGCTGTTGGTACAATAATTGATTAATGTGGCACAGTTAAAGTATATCTAAGATTTGTATCTCTTGGGAATGCTGTTTCTGCAGTTTCAATCATGTAGCTCTGTACAGATCGCTTTTATTAACGAAAATTATTATTTCACTCTGGGTACGTTAACGAAACTTGCATGCTGAGTATTTATAGCTTACGTTTCTGATTAACCTTATAAGCAAAACCCATCTGGGGGATACAATTAAAGTTTCAATGAGAAGAAGCACTCCCATGGGGAAAATGTGGAGTCCCGAGCTGAAATTTAGGTAGATATTTTATTTCTGTAAAATAGATTATTTTGTTTGGTAAGGTTCCTTTTTATTTGGTTCACTCTTACGAGGTATTTCAGCACCTTATGCCTTTGTTCCCCATTTATATTGCCCCATAACCTGCTTCTTAACACGTTAGTTGCGATGGGTTTAACTGAAGTTCAAAATTCAACTTAATTTTAAAGTCAAAAGTGATAAGCAAATTTGTAAATACCAAACATTAACTGGGCCTGTTAAATACCAGTAATTTAGAAAGGTTGTTAGAATTTTTCCAAACGACCCATCGATGGGTCGTTTCGCAGCAGGAAAAACCTAACTACGACCCACCGGTGGGTCATACCGCAATGAATGTGTTAACTTCCTGTTTCTATGTGCTGGGGATGGGGGTTTTGTGTATGAATACACCTAGTGTATAGATTCTGCGTTACCTTAATTTCATTCTGAATTGTGTCTCCGCTCTTCCTCTCTTTGAAACACCTTTGTTGTTGTAAGGAAAGCTTTAACCAACTTATAGTTTAATCTAACGTGCTTAACTATCGGAAACTGCGTATGAGTTTCTAGAGAATAAAGCGTACCATATCGTGACCGTGACTTTTGATAAATATTCTAAAAAAGTAGCTTTTATTTAGTTTCAATGAGTGTAGACTGGATGTCTGTGCTTAGGTTAATTTTAGGAAAGGAGGCGTGCTGTATGTACTGGTGAGCAGACTACCCACCCCCACTCCAGTGAGCAGACTATCCACCCCCCCTCCTGTGAGCGGACTACCCACCCCCCCTCCTGTGAGCGGACTACCCACCCCCCCTCCTGTGAGCGGACTACTCACCCCCACTCCTGTGAGCGGACTACCCACCCCCCCTCCTGTGAGCGGACTACCCACCCCCCCTCCTGTGAGCGGACTACCCACCCCCCTCCTGTGAGCGGACTACTCACCCCCACTCCTGTGAGCGGACTACTCACCCCCACTCCAGTGAGCAGACTATCCACCCCCCCCTCCTGTGAGCGGACTACCCACCCCCCTCCTGTGAGCGGACTACTCACCCCCACTCCTGTGAGCGGACTACTCACCCCCACTCCAGTGAGCGGACTACCCACCCCCACTCCTGCAGTGAGCGGACTACCCACACCCCCACTCCAGCAGTGAGCGGACTACCCACACCCCCACTCCAGCAGTGAGCGGACTACCCACACCCCCCACTCCAGCAGTGAGCGGACTACCCACACCCCCCACTCCAGCAGTGAGCGGACTACCCACACCCCCCACTCCAGCAGTGAGCGGACTACCCACACCCCCCACTCCAGCAGTGAGCGGACTACCCACACCCCCCACTCCAGCAGTGAGCGGACTACCCACACCCCCCACTCCAGCAGTGAGCGGACTACCCACACCCCCCACTCCAGCAGTGAGCGGACTACCCACACCCCCCACTCCAGCAGTGAGCGGACTACCCACACCCCCCACTCCAGCAGTGAGCGGACTACCCACACCCCCCACTCCAGCAGTGAGCGGACTACCCACACCCCCCACTCCAGCAGTGAGCGGACTACCCACACCCCCCACTCCAGCAATGAGCGGACTACCCACACCCCCCACTCCAGCAATGAGCGGACTACCCACACCCCCCACTCCAGCAGTGAGCGGACTACCCACACCCCCCACTCCAGCAGTGAGCGGACTACCCACACCCCCCCACTCCAGCGAGCAGACTACCCACACCCCCCCACTCCAGCGAGCAGACTACCCACACCTCCACTCCAGCAATGAGCGGACTACCCACACCCCCCACTCCAGCAATGAGCGGACTACCCACACCCCCCACTTCAGCAGTGAGCGGACTACCCACACCCCCCACTCCAGCAGTGAGCGGACTGCCCACACCCCCCACTCCAGCGAGCGGACTGCCCACACCCCCCACTCCAGCGAGCAGACTACCCACACCTCCACTCCAGTGAGCAGACTACCCACCCCCACTCCAGCAGCGAGCAGACTACACACCCCCACTCCAGCGACCAGACTATACCCACACTCGCAAGTCTGTCAGTGCCAGCGCCAGAACGAGCCCAACGGAATGTTACGCACACACTCAGCCTAGAAGTCGTCCCTTCCAAGAAAAATCCACGTGAACCACAATAATCTATATTACCTTGGTTACGTGAACAGTGGTGAAACTAAACGCCTTACCTATAATTTTAGCACTGAGCGTTCGTTCGTGTTTCTTCTAGATGATGACGTCCATCTTGACGTGTGCGCAAGGGCGTGTCGACTGCAGTGCTCAGTAATGAAGCCTGCATACCCGCGCAGCGCAGTCGTGTGAGAAAACTCGGTGTCTAACCAAAACTCGGTGTCTAACCAAAACTCGGTGTCTAACCAAAACTCGGTTTCTAACCAAAACTCGGGGTCTAACCAAAACTCGGGGTCTAACCAAAACTCGGTGTCTAACCAAAACTCGGTGTCTAACCAAAACTCGGTGTCTAACCAAAACTCGGTGTCTAACCAAAACTCGGTGTCTAACCAAAACTCGGTGTCTAACCAAAACTCGGTGTCTAACCAAAACTCGGTGTCTAACCAAAACTCGGTGTCTAACCAAAACTCGGTGTCTAACCAAAACTCGGTGTCTAACCAAAACTCGGTGTCTAACCAAAACTCGGTGTCTAACCAAAACTCGGTGTCTAACCAAAACTCGGTGTCTAACCAAAACTCGGTGTCTAACCAAAACTCGGTGTCTAACCAAAACTCGGTGTCTAACCAAAACTCGGTGTCTAACCAAAACTCGGGGTCTAACCAAAACTCGAGGTCTAACCAAAACTCGGGGTCTAACCAAAACTCGGGGTCTAACCAAAACTCGGGGTCTAACCAAAACTCGGGGTCTAACCAAAACTCGGGGTCTAACCAAAACTCGGTGTCTAACCAAAACTCGGTGTCTAACCAAAACTCGGGGTCTAACCAAAACTCGGTGTCTAACCAAAACTCGGTGTCTAACCAAAACTCGGTGTCTAACCAAAACTCGGTGTCTAACCAAAACTCGGTGTCTAACCAAAACTCGGTGTCTAACCAAAACTCGGTGTCTAACCAAAACTCGGTGTCTAACCAAAACTCGGTGTCTAACCAAAACTCGGTGTCTAACCAAAACTCGGTGTCTAACCAAAACTCGGTGTCTAACCAAAACTCGGTGTCTAACCAAAACTCGGTGTCTAACCAAAACTCGGTGTCTAACCAAAACTCGGTGTCTAACCAAAACTCGGTGTCTAACCAAAACTCGGTGTCTAACCAAAACTCGGTGTCTAACCAAAACTCGGTGTCTAACCAAAACTCGGTGTCTAACCAAAACTCGGTGTCTAACCAAAACTCGGTGTCTAACCAAAACTCGGTGTCTAACCAAAACTCGGTGTCTAACCAAAACTCGGTGTCTAACCAAAACTCGGTGTCTAACCAAAACTCGGTGTCTAACCAAAACTCGGTGTCTAACCAAAACTCGGTGTCTAACCAAAACTCGGTGTCTAACCAAAACTCGGTGTCTAACCAAAACTCGGGGTCTAACCAAAACTCGGGGTCTAACCAAAACTCGGGGTCTAACCAAAACTCGGGGTCTAACCAAAACTCGGGGTCTAACCAAAACTCGGGGTCTAACCAAAACTCGGGGTCTAACCAAAACTCGGGGTCTAACCAAAACTCGGGGTCTAACCAAAACTCGGGGTCTAACCAAAACTCGGGGTCTAACCAAAACTCGGGATCTAACCAAAACTCGGGGTCTAACCAAAACTCGGGGTCTAACCAAAACTCGGGGTCTAACCAAAACTCGGGGTCTAACCAAAACTCGGGGTCTAACCAAAACTCGGGGTCTAACCAAAACTCGGGGTCTAACCAAAACTCGGGGTCTAACCAAAACTCGGGGTCTAACCAAAACTCGGGGTCTAACCAAAACTCGGGGTCTAACCAAAACTCGGGGTCTAACCAAAACTCGGGGTCTAACCAAAACTCGGGGTCTAACCAAAACTCGGGGTCTAACCAAAACTCGGGGTCTAACCAAAACTCGGGGTCTAACCAAAACTCGGGGTCTAACCAAAACTCGGGGTCTAACCAAAACTCGGGGTCTAACCAAAACTCGGGGTCTAACCAAAACTCGGGGTCTAACCAAAACTCGGGGTCTAACCAAAACTCGGTGTCTAACCAAAACTCGGTGTCTAACCAAAACTCGGTGTCTCACCAAAACTCGGTGTCTCACCAAAACTCGGTGTCTCACCAAAACTCGGTGTCTCACCAAAACTCGGTGTCTCACCAAAACTCGGTGTCTAACCAAAACTCGGTGTCTAACCAAAACTCAGTGTCTCACCAAAACTCGGTGTCTAACCAAAACTCGGTGTCTAACCAAAACTCGGTGTCTAACCAAAACTCGGTGTCTAACCAAAACTCGGTGTCTAACCAAAACTCGGTGTCTAACCAAAACTAGGTGTCTAACCAAAACTAGGTGTCTAACCAAAACTAGGTGTCTAACCAAAACTCGGTGTCTAACCAAAACTCGGTGTCTAACCAAAACTCGGTGTCTAACCAAAACTCGGGGTCTAACCAAAACTCGGGGTCTAACCAAAACTCGGGGTCTAACCAAAACTCGGGGTCTAACCAAATTCGAGTCGTTTCGGTGATGTGGCGAAGTAGCTAAATTTGACGCGTGGAGAGAGTGTGATAGCGTTCATAGGCGGAAAAAATGTATTCTCTTCACCACAAACATGCTGTTTTGCGTGCGTGCGTTGAAGGGAAAATTGCTTCTCAAGAAAATGCACTTGTTTGCTTAGAGCCAGAATTATGATTACTGAGCAATTTTCAAGTAGCTCAAGGTAAATTGATGAAAAAATGTGGAAATGGGGATTAATTTGCGCCAAAAAATTCAATTGTTTACTTCATTTTACATCCCCCTCAGGGGGGACACAATTGTTGTATCGGTGGGAGTGTTTCCAGGGGGAATATGTGAGGCCACAATTAGGCAGGTAGGTCTTCTTCTTGTTAAAATGAATTGGTAGTTTTTGTTACGGACCATCATTTTTTCAGTTCACCTACTTCTCAGCACCTACTTCTTTCTTCTTCAACTTTTATTTTGTTTCCTGCATTTCTTTCTCAACTTACCGGTTCCATGCACCATGTGCATAGATTCCGCTTTCCCTTTGTACTAAATGGTGCCATCTTCCTTCCTCTCTTTGGAACGCCTTTGTTGCGGTTAGGGAGGCTTAAACTAACATCTAATCTAATCTTTTAATTTACATCTTCGATTCAAGGTTCTACTGAGAACTCAAAATAGCTAAGGTGTTTCATGCGTTTAAACTATGTACTGCTGTAAAATATAAGGCCTTCATGAACTGCATTGGTCTAATCTATATTCCGTAGACGGGGCTTCGAAATATCAGGTCGACTTGTTGCTTCTTTTCGGATGTTTGAACGGCCAATAGTTTTTCTGGGAACCCTAAATTTGTTCAGAACTCGAGAACTCCACCGCCTGTAAAATTAATGGGGGAAAATGTGAGAGGGCCCGAGCTGCGAGTTAGGGAGGCCTTCTTGTTGTTGAAATAAAGTGTTTTATTTTGTTATTTTGAAGACTGCTTTTTTCGGTTCACTGTTATCCCGTTTTTCAGCACCTACTACTGTCTTATTCAACTTGTATGTTGTTTCATGGACATCTTTCTCAACTTACTGTTTCTAAGCTCCTTCTGCATAGATTCTGCGTTCCCTTATCTCCATACTAAACGGTGCTTTCCTCCTTTCTTTTTACGGAACGCTTCTTTTGATTAGTTGGGAAGACTTAAATTAACATCTAATTTAACACGTTGACTGCGTTACGACCCACCGGTGGGTCGTAGTTAGGTTTTTCCTGCTGCGAAACGACCCATCGATGGGTCGTTTTCAAAAATTCTAACAACCTTTCTAAATTAATGGAATTTAACAGGCTCAGTTAATGTTTGATATTTACAAATTTGCTTATCACTTTTGACTTAAAATTTAAGTTGAATACTGAATTTCAGTTTAACCCATCGCAACTAACGTGTTAATCTGTAGAATTAAGCCTTCTAAGTAAAATATTCACGCATTATTGGTCATTTTTCCTCTAACGGTCTATGAGAATTAGCGCTCCGAGGGAAAAAAAGTAAGGTCCTTAGCTGAGAGTTAGTTAGTTCGTTGAAATAAAGTTTTGGTTTTGTTAAGAACCATCTTTTTTCGGTTAAGGGCTGTTTCGTTTTTCACCAACTCTGACTTTCTTTCTCAAATTTTATCATGTTCTATAATCATCTCTCTTGACTTGCTGTTTTTAATGCACACGGACTCCTGTGCGGAAACACACCTATTGTGCCTAGATTCCGTTAACTCCGTACTAAATAGTGCCTTCATCCTTTCTCTCTTTGAAACATCTTTGTTGCGGTAAAGGAGGCCAAAACTAGTTAATCAATCAAAGCTCCTATGGTTAGTTTTTAACTTTATTAGATGCGATTTAATTTTCTAGCAATGTGCTGTGTTTTGACAAGTTCCTTGAATTAGGTGTTGAAATATTTGCACTCTCGAGCCTCGTAGAACAGGTCACGATCAAATGTACTGGAGGTCACATGGTATTGACCAGCGCATCTAGGAACCGAACATTCGTGTCTGAAGTCACGTCGTTCGTAGAAGACATGAATTTTGTGCCTGGAATCACGAGCACTAGATATCGCGAGCACTAGTTGTCAGAAATATGCTCGTTACTTTGATAGCATAATTGCTTTATGTTTCGGAATATCTGGCTCGTGCGATTGATGGAGTGGAAGAACGATTCGTGACAAGCTTGACGTTCCGAGGTAGAAATCGATGGGCGCTTTAGTCCGTGTGTCTGGTTTACTTGATGGGACCTCTGTTTGCGCGTACTCATCTCATTTCCTGATGTAATCTACGAAAGTATGCGTGTCGCAGTGCGTTCAAAACTGGCTCTCACGTCGATAGACACGTGTGCCACTTACCGGACGGCCTTGCTCGTGGCGGCGCTGAGGCGCGACCTCCAGAGCAACAACCTTGCTCATTGACCAGCAGCTCCTGCTGCACCACGCCTCGCGATACGACCAGCCCCCGCATGGCTGGCTGATGTGTTTTCTGTGTGAAAGTTTACAATTTAGCCTGTTTTAAATAAAATTCCGCCGAATTTTAGACTTTGGTCGAGAAATTGAGGAAGTTAGGGCCCTACCCATCAACTTTATCGACTGTTTGGGGGCGTTTCTTGGTTGGTGGCATTTTGACCACTGTCGACACAACTGTTGCATTGATTGGGTGGTGCTCTTCTCATGACGGCTTCGACCTTAATGAATTATGCGGTATTTGATTACGTAGTCGTTTACGTTCTTTTGAGGGTATTGGTGTTTCTACGTTAGTTGCTTCTTTCTGCTTGCTACCTTTGTTCAGCCTAATCAATATCTCTTTATTCATTGGAGAATAGTGTTGATTTAGCATTTCTAATGTGATCAGTACTGTTCATTTGACTTTACGGTACTTTATGCATGTGCTGGGTCACTACAGGGCTTTTGTACAATTGGTTATCGCTCTTGTACGATTAAGTGGTTTCGAATGCATCTGAAATGTATTTTTCATCATCACGTCTCCCAAGCGTCGACGGAGTTGCTCTAGCAACATGTGTGTTGTTCCAGCAGGCGGCTGCAGCCTCCTTACGTGATAATTATTATGAATATATTAACTTGGCGCTCACGCAGCGGTTGATGGATGAGGTTGCTTCATGAATGCTAAATGTTCCTATGAATTTCTGAACGAGGTTTAAGGGAGCTGAAATGACTGTGATGCTGGGCTAATGAAGCTCCGACTCATACTTCTCTATTGATACTTGAGGAAATTAAAAATGAGTAGAACGGCGTTCCTATTAGAGCAGTGATGTTTTGTGAGCTGCAGATGTAGCGTTCACTTTTGAAGATGTAAACCATAAATTTTCCAATTAGGTTAAATTTCCTTGTTCATTTAAGTCAGGTCGAGGTGTTTCAGCAGTTGCATTAGTGTCCCAGGGGGACAATGTGAGGGCCCGAGCTAAAGATTAGGTAGGTTTTCTTTTTGTTGATATAGAATAGGTTTTTGTTTTGTTACGGACCATCTTTATTCGGTTCACTGCTGTCCTGTTTTTTCAGCACCTACTACTTTCTTCTTCCACTTTGATCTTGTTTGACGCCGTTACTTCGGTCAGAGCGAGGTGGTGATGAGCGAGTTACTGGGAGACTCTGGCCCGGTTGAATTGGGGGGAGCCCTCTATAGGTTTCTCCAAGAAGCTGACTTATTCTATGTAATCTAATCTCCCATGAGTTGTAAATTATAAAGACCATGTAAATTAATAGTGATGCCAGTTACAATTTCAGTTTAAATTGTGCTTGAAATGTAATATGCTACTGCGACTCACTGTGCGGATCACTTGTTGGTGGTAACGGTGGTTAAACAATTACAATAATAATAATAGTTGCATGAGTGTCGATCAAATTCTCCGATTTTCACATCGGTAATTGGTATGGCTGTAAATCGAGTTTTGTGTAAAGGGCATTCACATGTAGAACAAAACGATTGACAATCACGGGATTAATTCAAGCTTCAATTGAAAGAAAATTCTAGGAAAAGACCAACTAATCAAATTTAAAATCTAAAGTCAGAACAGAATCACTGGATTCCTCACGGTTCTATCGGCCTTCATCTGACTTTTTTATTAAAACTTGAGTTGTGAGTGTAAAGATGAGTGCATTAAAAAAAATCCCGTCAGAAGTCTATTTAAAGTTTAACTATTTGAAGTACTGGGTTTGTAATAACCTTGACTTCCAGTAGAAGTTCTCTCTCTAGGTTGTTTTCTGACCGTTTGCTATACCTTTTCTACGAATTCAACATTGGTGTTGCTGAATGTTACTTTATGAATTGGACTGCGCTACTTATATAAGAATAATTTACTGTATAAAATTACTCCAGTGATTTCTGAGGCTTACGATGACGTCTTGAGGTTAGCAGCGTCGGAAACGTTGAGCGCTGCACTGAATTTGGTATTTTTGGGGGATAATGTATGTGTGCTTGTGCGTGTGTGCTTCTGCGTGTGTGCTTGTGCGTGTGTGCTTGTGCGTGTGTGCTTGTGCGTGCGTGTTCGTGCGTGTTCGTGCGTGTGTGCTTGTGCGCTTGTGCGTGTGTGCTTGTACGTGGATGCTTGTACGTGTGTGCGTGTGTGCTTGTACGTGGATGCTTGTACGTGTGTGCGTGTTTGTGTGTGCGTGCCACGTCTTGGTACGAGTTCACGAGGGTGTGCAGCGCACCAGCTCATCAATCCAGTGCATTGCGCAAGCGTTGATTTGCTCTCGTTTCATTGTCGCGTTCAGAATCCACAGATGCCCGCACAGAATAAAAGTTTTGATTTCTTAACTTATTTTGACCGCTAAAACTAGCTGACATTAGATCGTCAATTTACCTTGTTCAATTGTTACGGTGTATAATTTAAATCCCGCTACTGTATTGTCACAGTGTGTCGTGACCTAAATAAATGTATGAATGTAAGCCTGAATAAGTGCTCAGTTACCGTTTTGAACGAATTTAAGGGAAAGCCAATGCTTCTAAAAACTGTGAATTTTTTCTGCTTCAAGCCGAGTTGAGGTCGACTTATTTTTTGAATTTATTGTCAACAGATTTTAATTTTTAACTCTACTTGGACTTAACTGATCCTATGTGTCACAATACGCCTCTATGCCGTGCATTTCTAGCCGCCATAGTTTTGTATGTCTGTCAATAGTTAATATGTTGTCTGATCCCGAAAAGGATGAGTCCAAAAATTGGTTGTGCATCATGCGACTCGCTGATGTGCCACCTGCCTGCATATTTGCCAATTTTCCTTCTCGGAATCCAAATTTTTTGATTCAGCATTTTTCAGCATGATTTAAACGACTTTTCAAAATTTACGTAGAATGTTCATGGTCATTCTGACAACTGTGTTGGTCTGGTGAGGTGTCTCGGCGCGTCAGTGGCGCTGGTGACGTCACAGAGATGACGCGCAATGCTGCAGGCGAGATGCGGTCCCGTTAGGGGGGTGCGCAGCGACTGGAACGCCGTAATCTGGCTCTAATTGATGTGCGAATCTCAACCTCGATGAGTACCATAATTCTAAAGCGTTTAAATTCTGGTTTTTCTTCTTTGCTCAGAATTTTGTTTGGGAGATTGTGTTAGATTCAAGCGGAAATTTCGTATTGTACTTTCGAGATCATCCCCTCAGGGGGATACAACTATTGTATCTATGGGAATTAGCGCTCCCAGGGGGATTATGTGAGGGCCTGAGCTAATGTTTAGGTAGGCTTCCTTCTTGTTGAAATAGAATAGGTTTTTGTTTTGTTACGGACCATCTTTTTTCGGTTCACTGCTGTCCTGTTTTTCAGCACCTACAACTTTCTTCTTCAACTTTTTCTTGTTTCACGAACTTCTTTCTTAGCTTCCTGTTTCTGTGCACCTTGTGCACAGATTCCGCGTTCCCTCAACTCCATACTAAATGGTGCCTTCCTCCTTCCTCTCTTAGAACATCTTTGTCGTGCAGTTAAGGGAGGCTAAAACTTTCTTATATAATAATAAATAATTTCGAGATCATTTCTTCGTGTTTATGCGGTCTACAAGAGGCTGCTCTGGTATATTATTTGATTTTGTGCTTAAAATTAGTGTTCACCAACCAAATCGAGTACGTGATTCATTACTGAAATTTCTTCTAAGATAGGATTTAATAGCTCAATTCTTGTGCTGGTATCGCTTTCTGTTGAATACCCATCCATTTACACGCTGGATTCCTCTGATTTCACTCTATCTTGGTTTCTTGAGATGGTCCGATCGCTCATCGAGCATCACACCGTGCATTGCAGCACTTGATGATGGCGCCGATCACCAGCATCATAATCACAACTTGCATCACAACGCCTAATTGTGGCGCAGATCACCGAGCTGCACTGCACAACACTAAACAATAAGGCAGATCTGACTACTTCGTCTGCGCAGGCTGTATTCAATTCCCCTGCCTCTGACACGTGACCCTGACTTCAAATCAGCGACCCTGGTTCAAATACCTTATTTGGGGGGGAGATGACGTCACAGTATTTTCCGCGATGTCCTTGCCTGCCTGGCAAATGCTTATACGTAAAGAACAACAGTGTGACGTTGCAGAGGCGTTTATAAAGTGTGCTTGAGTTGTGACGCATCATTAGGAGCCGTTGACTGGAATCCAGCCGTATTAGGTAGCGAGTTGGCGCTTAGTATTAATATGCCCTGACATATTTTCTTCTTGAATTAGAGGGATAACGGCTCATGCGGTGTTTCGACTGCAAATGATCAACGTTTAGAGGTCTAAGTCAGAAAATAGCATTGATAAGAGATTCATACTTAGAAGCATTCACGCCGAAGCCCAATCTAATTTTTGTGGTTTTATTTCAAAATTGTAATCCAATCTAGGATCTATAAGACATCATTAAGTTGAAGGCCGGTGTAAAATAAAGAATGGAGTTAGAAACTTTTTAAAACTTGCAAAAAATCAACTGAAAACTGCACACAAAGACTCATACCTGCCGAAGTAAATAATGGCTCAGCTATTAAATATTACTCGACTGTCTTGTTTTTTGCTTTTATGAATAATGATTTCCCCCATCATTCTGAGAAATGCCTGTTATTTATTTTATGTCAAAACTTTTATTTTTTGCCAATCTAGTCATCATGCACTTGAATAGAGCAGTTGTATGGATGATTTTTTTTATTTGTTGTTCGCCTACTAAATGCATAATATCGTTGTGGTTGAAGATTTGTTTTCCCCATTATATATTTGAATTCGAGGCTCAAATATTGAGTTATTTAATTCCTTATTCATGTTTGAAAATTAGACCCTAGCGTTATACGTATATACCTGATAGGTTTGTGTTTCTTCGTTCAGGCTCTCATAACGCAAGATGGGTCTCGGAATGGAGATGGACGGCTGCGGCAAGTGTGCCCGCATCTTCATGTTCATCAGCAACTTCATCATCTGGGTAAGCGGTGTTGCTTCAGTGAAGAAATATCGCGAAGCAAATATTTTAAATTTATGCCATGCTCTTTCAAAAATTCACAGTGAATCAATTCTTCGTTTCAATGCAGCGTCTGTGTTATTAATTCTGTTAATGTCTAAGAATTGAAAGTTAACATAGAGTCGACCTGTTTTCAAGTTATTAAGCTCGCAATTTTCTCTGGCATCGAGCAGATAAGAAGAGTTTATTTTACTATTTTGTTGATTTGTGACTTTCGTGTTCAGTAGTCAGTCAGTAGATCACAGCAGCAATTTCGTTGATGACAATGAATTAAATTTGGTAAGGTTGAATTGGTTAGTGGCAGTTTTCAGAATCATCTGGTTATCTAATCACATAATATTAGCTGTGATGCACGAGAATATAATTTCTACCAAAATTTACAGACTTGATAGTGAACAAGCGATTGAAAGTAACGGCTACTGAATCTGATGGTTATGCGCTCGGTATATAACCTTTGCTCTTTTGATATTCTGAATTGTGTGACTTGACAAGCTCTGTGAACACAAATTCGAAACTCGCCGACTGAATTCGTCATTGTTGGACCGTGTGATTCTATTCTTAATAATTACCTGAATAACTGGACCGAGGTCTCTCCTTGCCTGGGTAAAAAACTGACCTCGATGTACCCTTCATTTTCGCCATGGTGATGTTGACGATTGTGATGATGATGATGCCATTTCAGTTGTCTCTGTGTTCTGGCGTGCAGTTGTCTTGATTGTTATTTCCCAAAAAATACTGTTATTCCTTTTTCATGAATCTATGCATACCCATCGGATCAACGTGCATTGCTGGTGAACGACTTTTAAATCCTGTATCGTTACAGTAGCATTTACACGTATCATGAATATTGTTTCTGCCCTATAATGATGATAATTTATCATTTTATTTGTTAGTTTTGTATGGGCTTCCTTGAAAATGTGATTTCTTCTAGCTTTACACACGTGTCAAATGCACACAAATGAAAGTTCGAAATGATCTAGTGAATCTATTTTATTCGCTTTAATAGGCGTGCCATTAGATTGCTATTTATGTGTGTATCAACGCCTGACTATGTGGGTGTCATCAGATTGGAAGCATCCTGCTGCTGGTGCTGGGCATCTACACCGTGGTCGACAAGCCGTTCCTCGAGGAGTTGTTGGGCACGCAGGTCTATGCCGCCGCTGCCTACATCATCATCGCCGTCGGCGTCGTGGCCTTCTTCATCTCCTTCTTGGGCTGCTTCGGTGCTCTCAAGGAGATCAAGTGCCTCCTTCTCTTGGTGAGCTCTTGCCCTGGTCGGTCAGTAACCTGTTCCTGAGGTGGAGGATTTGGTCTCGTTCGAATGGTGTGCTGTTTGCCAGACTGGCCGAACATGTGGCTGACAGGAAACATGCATCAACTAATTAACTTGCTATTCTCTTCATGTATGTCGCGGAATTTTGCTGTTGGATCGTACTAAAGTGAATAGATGAATGGGTCGTACTAAAGTGAAAGCATTTTAGTTCGTTTAGTAAGCACGGATTGCTGCTAATGAAGATGAATGAAGATGTCTTGCCAGTGATGAATCTACCTTAACTGCTCAATAATGCAGATTAAATCAGTCTTTGCTGTTAGAAGAGAGAGATCGTTGTCGACACAGGGTGAACTTTAGAGGCAGTATTTATGAAAAAATGCTTTAAGTTAGTTCAAAATCTGTTGCTGTATGCGAGAAAAAAGTCAAGTGCTTTACTTGGGTGGACAACTTCGGTGGCTCGTGCGGATGAGAAAAAAATTCTGCCTGCTTGCTGTGCTTTTTTTTGATGCTGTGTGCTTACTGTTCCCTCTGTCTGCGCAGTACTTTATTATCACCCTGCTGATGTTCATCGTGCTGCTGGTGGGGGGCATCCTGGGGTACGTGTACCACGGCAAGGCGGAGGACACGGTCCGCAACACCCTCCTGCAGAAGATGAAGGCCTACAACCCCGGTGACGCCACCGCTCGGCTCACGCGCGCCTTCGACGACACCCAAATGGCCCTCAAGTGCTGCGGGGTCGACAAGCCTGGCGACTGGATCAGCTACAACAATAATTATGACGCCCGCTCCCCTACCGTAAGAAATCGAGACGCCAGTTAGCTTGTTTTTGTCACTCTTGTTTTTTTAACCTGTTCCAATCCAGTATATTTGTTTCGTTCTTTATGATTTTTTGTTCTTTTTTGAATCGCTTACTTTGTATTTATTTATTTATTCATTTCCCACCATCCAATTTTTATATTTTTTCTCATCTCTTTTGGTTCCATTTTTTTCGCATTTTTTGGTCAATGGTCTCGGCTGTTCCGTATTTTCTGTAATTGATATTTTAATTTTTAACAAAATATTTTTCAAAGCATTGTATCACAGTGTTATATTTATACTTGCGTACACGACTCGTCAAGAATGATTGGATGGAAAACGTTCGATTGGGCACGTAAATAGTTCAATTACTTTGGTAATAATATAAAAACATATCAGCTTTCTTGAGAACGAATGGTGGTGTCCGAGAAACGACTCAATGAAACAGGCTTCACTTTTGCTAGAATTTTTTTACATAGATTCTTCAGATGCAGACACCAAGCAAACTTATCCATCCCAATGAAACCCGTTGTTAAAATATTCTGTAACTGTGCGGTTGTGGAAATCGTATCAGAGAAACGCTCACTCAGCACCACTAGCTATTCGCGAAATAAGAACAGTTGTTACAAAAAATAAAAAAATGTATGCAAAACAGTACATATACGAGTATGTATGAACTTTATTGTTATATTTATTTTTATTTATCAATATGCGACTGCTGCTGTTGTGTTGGATGACAGTTCAGTTTTACCCAGTATTACTCTGGTCTGTTCTCGCCATAACCCTATTTGCCAATTTTACTGTAGTCCTGCTAGTCTTAGAAAGAAAGTGAGATAGTATAATGCGCTTCTGCTACAAAAATGGAGTTGCTTGGTAAATTTGGAAGACATAAAAATGCTCTCCTTCTCTGAGAAACGTTCAGATGAGATTTTATGTTTTTGAGGTCGAATAGAACATTCTGTAAAGTAGTTACATAGAACGTGACAGTAGATTCCATGATTTCTTGAACAGGATTTTGTGTCTGCACTTTACGTGGAGCTAAAAGGAACAGTTCATTTTAATCTAAGGTTGAAACTTTCCGTAGATAATGCAGAGTTAAACTCTGACGATAATCTTTGGGAATTGGCGCTCCCAGGGGGATTATGTGAGGTCCCTAGCTAAAGATTAGGTAGACCTTTTTGTTGAAAAAGAATAGGTTTTTTGTTTTGTTACGGACCATCTTTTTTCGGCTCACTGCTGTCCAGTTTTTCAGCACCTACTACTTTCTTTTTCAACTTTTTTCTTGTTTCCTGAACTTCTGTCTTAGCTTACTGTTTCTATGCACCTTGTGCATAGGTTCTGCGTTTCCTTAACCCATACTAAATGGTGTCTTCATCCTTCCTCTTCGAACATCTTGTTGTGGTACAGGGAGGCTAAAACTTTCTTATAATCAATATAATAAATCAACTCTGACAAAACTTCCGACATCCTTACGGCTGGGCTGTGAAAGAGGAACGTTCAGACGTTAGCCGTGTCCACTTCGTTTATGCTGATAAAGGTTCATAAATGTACACCAATCGTTCGTTGATTGCAGAGTGCGCTTTGGTGTGTGATTGAATTAGTATTTAAGTATGGCACGTACGCAAGTACGTGCCAAGTTTACGAGCGTAATTTTGGTTTCAGGTGCCCCGTTCCTGCTGCAAAAAGAACGATGAAGGCAAGACAATGCCGTGCGACGAGCTCTTGCAGTCTTCATACCAGTACGAAGACGGATGCTACGAGAAGGCGAAAGACATGGTCGAGAAGTACGGCCTTATCATTGGCGGAGTTGGGATTGTCATTGCAATTCTCATGGTGAGTGATGAGTTTTAT
Source organism: Morinoia aosen (assembly GCA_030386875.1). Taxonomy (NCBI): domain Eukaryota; kingdom Metazoa; phylum Arthropoda; class Malacostraca; order Amphipoda; family Talitridae; genus Morinoia; species Morinoia aosen. The sequence goes on along the minus strand of CM059558.1, from coordinate 9,173,091 downwards.
TTTCGCCAATTTCAACAACTTATGTTTTAGAAAGGATAAACATACGCACAACCCAATGACCCATACATGATTGATTGAAATATCCCATTTTAGAGTTTACATGGTACAAAAATTTAGGTGTTCGATCTTCCTCTGAAATTAGTTTAAAATTGAATTATTTCTCATTTTCATGTAACTGGGATACGCTTCGGCATAGTGGGGTTAACTAAAGGTTAACACCACTATAACCTCAACTTCTAAAATTAAAATTACACTTAACTAAAATTTCCATGGGTGTCATGTGTCTGGCCGGTTTAAATGCTTAAATCCGTTAGTATGCGAGCACTAAAGACACAGGATCAGAATTCGAAAAGTGATTCTAGCGTAATAAAAAATTCTGTGCGCTGCTCAAATGGTGCATGTTAAGTTGTTGATATTCTTAGGAGTTGATCAGTCTTGGAATAGGAGAGGAGCCTCCGGCATGGCCGAGAAGCGGAGTGTGTTTCACGTGTTGTCGGCGAAAAACGTATTTTGGGTTCTGGTGAGCGTTGGGAATTCATGCAATAAATTTCCCGTGCAAGGTAGTTTTTCACAGTGCATCAGATGGCAGGTTGCTGAAAGCAGTGAACAATATTTATACGAATCAAAAAGTATCTAATTCAAACCGGGATTGAGTTTATTTGTAGTGGTTCGAGTGGATTTGCTGCAAAAAGTGTGATGTTTATTGTGTTTGTAAATTAAGATAACACAGTGGGAGAAAGGAGTACGATAAATTGGTAGAAGCTTCGAATTCATTGTACTTGACTTTGCTGCACACGAACTAAGTGAGGGACATTTTGTTGATTTAGCGCTTGTTGAGGACTCGAAAGATAATTTGCCTCCTTTAAAGACAGCATTTGGGAAAGTCTTCTGCAGAAAGGAATAACATGACAATGAGTCAGCTATTTATATTTATTCTCTTTTGGAATAGGAATGACAAATGGAATAATTAACTTAATACCTTTTGATATTTTTGCTCATTGTACCATTAGTTCAATCACCGGTATATGACTGTCTCTGGTATCAGGTAGTCTTCAACATCAGGACGAGGGAGGAACTGCCTTTCGACTATGAATTTCAGAAAACCATTGGGGACAAATTCGATTAGGAATAAAATATATTGGAGCTCTTTTATAGAAGCGTATTTTGAAAGCTAAATAAAAAGTTGCGGATGAAGTAAGTTGAATGTCAGAAACCTTAACGCGTGAAATCTCAATTGTCAGATTTGAGGAGGATATAAATCAGAGTTTAATAAGGATTTCTGCAGCCATTGGAAGAATACCGAAGCTTTGTGGCTTCGGTATTGTACAAGAGTGTACAATTGGTTTGTGTGGGATAAATATAACCTCTCTGAATAGCGATCTGGCTCGACTTTAGCCGTCTCTTGTAATGAGACGAGTCTCATGGTGGGTTTGTTTGTATTGTCAATGGACGCTTTTTGTTATGCACGTGTCACCAGAATTTTATTAACAATATTGAAAAGTTCAAGTAGGCGCCTGAAACAATATTTGAGGTAAGTTATGTTTTAACCTGGCAATTTTTTTAAATTTTGACCTTGTTCTGTAATTGCACTGATGAGAGAAAATATTACGTTGGCAGACATCGCAATCTTGTCAACAAATAAGAATTTGAATCTTCAGTGTAACGTGACTACCATAGGAATGAATATCTTTCCTGCTTATACAAGGTGGCCTTTGAAGAACAACCGCGTTGAGACATGAACTACAAATTACTGTGAACGATGAATAAACTCGAATAGTTTTTGATCAGAAAAGATAATTAAAATTTATTGAAGTGTTTAGTTTTACAGGAAATCTTTATAGTGTACTGTTGTAAAGCATTTAATTTAATTTCGAGAAATTTGTGCCATACAAAAGAGCAATGGTTGAAAATTGGGATCATTCTTCTAAAAGAGATGCCTTAAAAGCTGGTTGTCCTTGCAAAAAACTTGGATGAAATCAGTGGACACTGAGCTCACAGAAACGGGCTAGACAAAATCACATGCTTGACATCATTGATCTTTGATTTTCAAGATGAAAATAATTCGATGGCTGAACAAATTTGGTGTAAAACGGTGCGAGATTATTGAGGATATTAGATGGAATGCATAAATAAATAGTGAGCATGCGTGGTGTCAATAAGATAAAATTAAAACCCACACTGTAAGGGAATGTTTCAAAAGATTGTAGTTAAAGTTTAATTCATCTCCTGTAATTTTTAATTACTCTGATGTTTTCATCCTGTGTAATTTACGTTTTACTTGTACTGTTACAAATTTACTTGTTCATTACTTTTGTGCCACCCTGTATAACTTTGAAACAAAATGAAATTAGGGATAAATAAGTATTATATTAGGCAATTGCATATATTATAATAACTAGAGATGTACCAGTGTTGTAACATCTCTATTTATACATAAGAATTATCATATTTATGATTTTAATTTTTAATCGGCTTGTTTGCATTGTAAGTTTGTTGTTGAATCAATAACTGTTCCGTTGTTGTTATTAGTGCCTGAAATAAAAAACATCTTCTCTTTTTTGTTTTTCATGAAATAGGTACTAAACATATGGAATCAGTTAATATTAGTTTCTATCCATTAATTAAGGAAAAGGATCAGTCTTCATGTGTTCGCACACGAGTACATTTAGTCAGAAGCGAAAAAAATCATTTATGAATTTACGTGTTGTGAGAGATTTATAAAATGTTTTTACTTTCAGCTGCTGGGGCTGGTGTTCTCGTGCATCCTCTTCCAAATGATCAACTGAGCGCCGTCCCGTCAGTGAGCGATGCAGGCCTCTGCAGAGTGCAAAATGCTCTGCTCTCATCCACTAGAATTTGTCTTGCTGCCAGGCATTGTACGCCTTCCTTTTTTTTGCTTATGTGTTCATTTTTGCCACGTTTTACTTTTCATCGTAGTCAGTTGAAGAAAGGGTTTCGTCGTGCTCCCGATTCATGTGTCAAAACGGAGCTAGAATTTTCGCTGAAAGTAAAGTTTCCTATCTGAGTTATATTTTGTTTTGGAGTTCAGTGGCTGAATTTGTAAAATTTGTTCTTTACCGAATTTGCGAAAATAGTGGGACGTCGTGCGTTTCTTGGTTGCGATCCTTACTCAGTTCATTCCATTTCATTCATTTTATTTCAGAGTCCTTTCAAAACTCGAAGGTTTTTATCATGGTTACTTTACGATCATGCAGTTGATTAATTGGATGGCATCTGGTCTAAGTTCTTCTGCCCTCAATACTTTGTGTTAAATCTTTACTTCTCTTTAGGGGAATACAACAATTGTATCTATGGGAATTAGCGTTCCCAGGAGAAAGAGGCGAGGTTTCTTAAGGAAAGTTGGGTAAGCTTTCCTTTCATTGAAATAGAAGTTGTCTTTAATTTGTTACAGACTAATTTTCTTTCATTTACTGCTGTTTTTTTCCAGCGCCCATTGCTGTCATTTAAACCTCTATCAATCTTGATGTTTTTATGTGCATGATGTGTTGGACAACTCACCTTGTGGTTAGAGCCACCGTTCGTTGAGTTCTGTTCTAAAAAGTGCCTTCCTTCTTTTCCGCTGTAAAACATCTTTGTTGTCGTTAGAGAGGCTCAAACTATCTTACAACTAACCAACCTAGTTAATTTCCTACTTTACGCGTCTAGAGTAACAAGAGTTGAGTGCACGTGCTATACTAGCAAAGTGTTCATAAAGTTCTGGGATTACAGACGACTTTTGCTACTCATGAAAGTCACCAAGAAGTCAGTGAAGTAATCTTCTCTCAGAAGAAATGAGAAATTGATTTAAGATTGTAAAAGTGGAGCTCATGACTGCTAATGCTGGAAAATTTCCCTCTCTGCTTTGTTACCACAATCTTGTCATGATGAATTACAAACCCATTTTGCTACGAACCAGTCAATTTTTCTGCAAAAACTTTAATTGCGCAATATTTTGAACTTTTTGGGATTCAACGGATTTTCAAATAACTGAAGACAAAACATTGTGGTACGTCCTATTTCACTTGAAATTTTCTTCACAGAAGTAATAGACTTGATATTTGAAGTCTATTTGGTTGGAAATAGAAATATTCTATATTAAATGTCTGTATTTTTAGTTGTTCAGGTTTACAGATTAAGATTAAGTCCTGAGAATATCTTTTGCTTTTGCAATTAATTCTCTATGGGGCCCAGTAAAGGGAGTCACTCATAGATGCTTCTGTTGAGCTACGGTGGAGTGAACACGACTTGCAGGATGGGACTAATGCTAGATGATACTCTTATGTTCTAGTCTATGATGTCTAATTTATAAATTCTACGCAAATCGCCTTGGAAAATCCACTGCATTGATATTATTTGACTAACCACGAAACGGTAAATGTTTCCTGTATTTAACAGATCGGCTGTATTTGGTGATTTTGATGTCGGAGAGAAAGACTTGACTGTTATAAGATTTTTATTATTACTCGGCGATTTTTTTTCAAATACAGCGGCTGGTCCTCAGCCCTGACAGCATATCCTCTCTGACGCAACAAAGGGTTCACCACAATCCAGAATCGCTTGCCATGCATCTTCACTCGTCTATGCCGAGTCGGCGGTTGTTGGATTACATTTCTATTAAGTTGCACATTGTGGAGAAAAATATATTTCCTTGAATCGTTAGCTAGGCATATCAAAAATTATTGATATGTATTCATTGTACGCGTGGCCTCTCACTTGAGTGTTTTTGATTTTTTTTATCCATCTCTTAGGTGTGCAAATTCTACGGAAAAAATTGTTCTGATCTTTTAAGAGTTGAAAAACCCGTGCACGGCGCTTCTTGGCTGGGTAATCCATTGGCAAGTTGTACCTAATAAATTGCCTTCATTGTTAGTTGATGTTTTTGTTTTTCTATCTTAGAAGTATGTGGAACATTTGCTATTCCAAGATAAACTTTATATAGAACTCTAAATCGGTAACATTTTGTTGGTTCTGCCAATCACCAGAAATTATCGTTATGTCTATCAGTGATTTTAGGAGATGGTGGTATCCAAATAAAAATGTGCATCGCTACTATCGTATGCAACCCCGTGCTATATACTACTAAGTGTTACTGTTTACAAATTTTGTATCACAAGACTACTTGCACAGTTTGAGTCAACTATGTATAGTGTTCTCTGTTAGCCTCCGTTTCAATTCTACAACAATCCTGACCGGCCAAATTTGTAGTTCCAAATGTCAGTAGCCAAGTAGAACGTCCGCTGAATTTTCATCGTTAGTTTAGGTGTAGGAACTGCATGAGTGATGACAAGTTAGCTTTAGACCGAGTTACACCATGATGCCTTTTCTCTTTACCTAAATGTTTTCTTAATGTGGTAAGTTTTATAACCTCTGTCATTAATACCTACACTAGAGAAGGTACTTTGGCTTGCGTCCATGCAAATGATAAGAGATTCAGTTGTTTCCTAACCTGTGGGCCGACGTACACGAGTTCCATGTACCCTGTGCTGTGGCTAGCGGCTCCTCGTATCGACTGTATTTGTATGCGCCGTATCGGCATATCGATGAAACTCATTATTTATCCTGGAATCCGTTGTCCTTATCCTTATATCCTTTGTCCCCTTGAATTCTTTGTCCGTATCCTTGTATCCTTTGACCCCTTGTATCCTTCGTATCCTTGTATCCTTCGTATCCTTGTATCCTTCGTATCCTTGTATGCTTCGTATCCTTGTATCCTTCGTATCCTTGTATGCTTCGACCCCTTGTATCCTTCGTATCCTTGTATCCTTCGTATCCTTGTATCCTTGTATCCTTCGTATTCTTGTATCCTTCGTATCCTTGTATCCTTCGTATCCTTGTATCCTTCGTATCCTTGTATGCTTCGACCCCTTGTATCCTTCGTATCCTTGTATCCTTCGACCCCTTGTATCCTTCGTATCCTTGTATCTTTCGTATCCTTGTATCCTTCGTATCCTTGTATGCTTCGTATCCTTGAACTCATCATCGCCCATTTTTTTCTTAACTGAGGGAAGAGACTACTTTTTAAAACGATTTTATTGAATCAAGCCATTTTACAGATGAATGCTATGCATCGCATATGTTAGTTGGCTTCTGTCGTCCCATTCATGACTATAGAAGATTGTTTCAGAAGTTCCTAGCCAAGCTTATCAATGCTGATCTACAGGATGTATTGTGAATTTGAAATAAGAGTTTGATTAACTGATCTAATCTAACTGGAAATAGGCGTTTAATTCTTTTAGTTTCACAGTAGCATTACATGTGGAGTTTACCGCAGTTAGGAGAGTATATTAACGTTATGTAGTTTATCTCGGAAGAAAGTACACGTGTTGTTCACTCGTTTATTCGATGTTAGGTTCCCACTTATATGAAAACGTTTTTCTTATCTTATATCTAAATATATATTAACGTGTATATCATGGATTATATATATCTTGTGCGAGCTTGTGTGTTTGTAAACGTTTTGTGTTCGTGTTTAATCGATGTGTTAGTGCGTTCCCTTGGGACCTGAAGTATACGGGACGGAAGCTGGCAAGTTGTTCATGTATTGGATCAGCATGATTCATACAATATCGGGTAGGTGTACTAACTTATTTTCGAGTGGGATGGGGGGAGTGGGGCATCTGTCTTCAGAACATAATTTTCAGTTTGTTTTGGACCGATATCTGACATTACTGCTAAATATTTGCTTCAGTGCTCTCTGTTATTTTACAATGTTCGAATGGAGTATTCAACTTTCACTGTGCTTATCAACAAATTTTATTTTGATAGAGCGTGAAGTTTTTCTTGATTGACATTATCATCAGAAGAGACATGTCCAGTACAGTATGGATTATGTTCGACGTAAATAACATTGATCTTTTTCCTCGAGCCTTTTCCTAACAGAACATTGATTTTCTAAAATTCTGGAGCTAATGTTTCAAGTGTGAACAAAATATATTATACTCATTTCTACGAGGTACGTATTCCAGGCATCATTTTTCGTATCTTCTATCTACCCCTACAGATATGTTTATTTCAGCCTATTTAGGCGTGTAATCTTTTCCATTAAATTTGCTTCTAATTTTTACCCTTTTTGGTCATGTTGCACTCAAATGAGGCGTTCATATATTTGTGTAATGAATGTCTTTTACTTCTTACGAAGGTATTTCTTTCAATCGTTTTCATCAGTTCGCACAAATAAACGGGACCATTGTTTTCAAATCGCTAATTTTAGCTAAGAACGAGCACTTGTCTTGTTCATTAAGTTTGTATGTCTGGAAGGTGTCTTATTTATTTCTATTAGCTCGTAAGCATTAAATCAGTCCGTCTCTTGCATCACCATTAAATTGAATATCTCTCTATTTCTTCTTACAATTTGCAACTTCCATAATTGTGAGGCATTTGCATCCGGCTTAAAAAGTTCAGTTCCTCCTGATTTTCTGTAAGTCGCTTTTAAAGGAAGTCCCTCCTCCATGCTTTTTTCGAATCTCATTTTGTGGGGTTGGGGACTTTTATACTAACTATATAATTTTCTCCCATACTTTTTACCAGTAACGTCTTCAATGTATACACGTGAAGATCTGAGTACTTCAACAGTTCAATTTCTCTTGATCATCTCCTGGGATTCAGGCTTCTGTCACACTCGTTAAAGACTTATCCTTCGAGAAAATCTTTCAAACGGTTGCCAGTACTCGCTGGTAACTTGGTGGACCCTCTCGTATTGGGTCGATATGGTAGTGTAAAATGCAACTAGGAGGTGTAGAATTTCGTCCTAAAAATTTTGCCTGGTTTAACACATTTCTTGCAAAGTGACCCACCGGTGGTCACTTCGGTGATTTTCGTAGTGCTGCTGACCCATCTGCAGTCTCTAACTCATTTTTTATTAATACTCAATGGAAGTTAAATAAACGTTCGATCCAGTTAATATTTGCTATTTTCAAAGTTGATTACCAGAGTTGACTTTAAATTTGAATTGAATATTGAACTTCAGTTTAACGCATCGCAGTTAAGGTGTTAAAGGCGGTATTGCTTGTAATGCTTGAACTGCATATGCAGCAGTGAAAATTTCGGTTAGTGTTTTTTATTTACCTCACCATCAATTCAAATGACTGCGCCAGAAGCATTCCTCAGGCATTTCAAATTTCGTTTGGGTGCGAGTTTAATTAAGTTGTCATTGCGCTCTTCATCGACGGCTAAGTTCCTTGATGGGAAAGCTTCATTTTTGAAGTTATCTGTTTAGAAGGTGATTTACGAGCGCCCAAAGCACTTGTATCTTGAGATCTACAACATAATTCTTCTTTTAGAAGTTTTACTAAAACCATATCAGTAATGTACATATTTTGGTTTTAACAAAAACTATTTACTTTTACTTATTGATAATTTTTTTAATTTTAACTTAACGAATTCTAGTAACTTTATTGTTTGCGTTTGGTATCGAAGTTATTTTCTTGTTTGGAATTCGGTGTCCACGCTTGAGTAGCGGCGCCACTTCAGTATTATTTTAAGCAGTGAATGTTGGAGGATGTTTGCTTTTTGGATGCTTCTGTGTTCCTTGAGGGAGTTTGTTTTTCTCGCGTTAGTACGGGTGGTTCTTCTACTACAGGTAGCAATTCTTCTCTGTCTGAGCGTGTCAGTCCATCTAGCGCATGATAGACTGACGAAGTAAAGCTCAGTCTCGTGGCTGGTCTGGCTGAAGCGGTAGAATCAGAGGAAATATAACCTCGTGTAGCATGAGAATCACCAAAGACTATGTTCCTACGTGTGTTGTTAATTGTTAGAGCTTGTAGATGCTTGGTGCTGTTAACGGTTTGAGATAAAGTTGAGGGAGTTTCTTTTCGATTACTTTTCATAGCCGACGTGGAGTGGAGTTTTTCAAGCTATAATTACCGGAGCCATATTTCAGATAGACTTATGAAGTTTGCGATTTAGCTCTATCTGTTAGCTATTACTTTGAATTTTATACTAAGTTAACTAAGTTGAAGTAAGCCCTTCATTTTTCTTGTTCGTTAACGATTACTGTTTGGGTGGGTCGAAAATTATTCAATATCGGTAAATACTAATTCAATGGTAATAAAATTGAGCAGAAACTCTTCGCGTTGAAAATATAATACTCCAACGTATATTGAGAATGCGCTTTGGAGTACTTTAGTACTCCTGGGGGATTTTTGGAGGGCAGTTATTGTTCCCAAATTTATGAATATTTTTCAAATAATATTTTACGAACACCTTGGGCGTTGAAGTGTACCGTTCTCTCGAAGTACTTTGAGCCACAGTAGCAGGATATGTGAGCAAAAACTAGTTATTTCCGCGTTTCCATATAAATTGCGTAGCTCTCCTGTTTCACTCTAAAGTACACGTTTTCCTCGGAAATGGCCAATATGTCATTGTAATATACTCTGGTTTGAGAATAATTCTGTCTATTTTATTTTCAAATTTTTTGTGTTCCGTATAGGTTTCTTTATCAGAGTAATGATATACATAGGGAATATTTTCGGTTTTTAATTGCGAAATGTTTGTTATTTTTGCAATCATTTAAAAAACATCTAGTTCTCCTGAAATTGCGAATTAGCGCTCCCAGGTTAAAGCTTTGATTTGAAGGTTAGGTAAGCTTTCATTTTTGTTGAAATAAAATAGGCGTTCATTTTGTTATGGTTCATCTTTTTCGGTTCACGGCCGTCTTTTTTTTAGAGAACCCTCATCTATCTTCTTCAGCTCTTACCGTGTTTCGTATTTTTTTTTTGTCTTGCTATTTCTATGCGCAGGATGGGGAGTACGCATCTTGTGCATAGATTGCCTGTTCTGCTAATTCCATACTAAAACGTGCTCTCCTCTGTTCTCTCTTTGTATCAACTTCGATGTGGTTAGAGCGTGTTAAACTAACTTATCTATCCTAACTAATCGTATAACTGGTAGGATAGTGAAACTGTTCCCGATACCTTCCTGTGCCTAAATTGATTCCTGATGTGTTGCATCAATTACGCTCCGTAGAGGCGAGTCTAAGACTCACCCATGCTTCTCTTGGCAGACCTGTCAAAACAGGGTTTTAAAACCATGTGTGGAACCCTTTAACTGCTGGTGGTCTTGACCGATGGTGCCTACCGCTTTTTTGCTGTCGGTGTGCGTTGCTGCACTCAAACGTCGAAATTTTGTCGTTTTTTTCTCTCTAGAGAGTTGTGTATCAAGAGTGAGTTTCACAAGGTTGTGAATCTTGATTGTTAATTGAAAGCTGAGGCGTTTTTTATTTTGTCACCTGAAATAGACTACGCTTGCGTACCTTCACCGAAGTAACGATCCAGTTTACTGCCTTTCCCTCTCAAGATTTGCTTATGTAATGTCAATTTTGGGGTCCTAAGATCTGCTTGCGGCTGATTATGTTTCGGTCTTTTAGTGTATTAGAATTCATTAGGTTTAGTTATGGGTGCGGAGCAAGTTCCTTCGATTGGGAAGGTTCAAAAGTATTTTTGAGCAAATGTTTTACACTTCGAGGGTCCATCAACGTGTGCCGAAAGAAGCTAATTTTCACGATGTAGTTCTATAATCGTAATTGCACGTGTTCTTTTGTTTTAGGAGTTTCAGTATTGTTCTTGCGGGGATTGTTGCCTTCAAAATATGGTTGTAGCTCAGTGTTCTGTTTCTTCGCAATTTCAACTGACTTAGAGAGTTTGGAGTGAGAACGCAGTTACTTTGTAATCAAGTAGTGAAGTAAATATTTTTCTGGAAATGTTAATAATTAAGGGTTCTATATCCTCGTGTTGCACTGTTTCTCTAAATATTGCAGTGCAGTTACAAACATGGACCAGCATTAGGTGTTGAAATGTTATTTGTTTGCAGTTATTGCGTTTTGTTCAAATTCAGTAGAATCTATTGTCTCTAATGCGCTTTCTGCTTTGTCAATGAATACTCGGCAAGTTGCTTTTGCCTGTTATTTGGTGGTGAATCTTAGTTTTTACTTGAAAGCTAAGGCGTTTATTATTTCTGCACCTGCAATAGCTCTTGCCTGCGTACATTCACTGAAGTAGCGGTCCAGTTGTGGCAGGCATACCGGAATATTTCTGCTCCTGCAATAGCTCTTGCCTGCGTACCTTCACTGAAGCTACGGTCCAGTTGTGGCAGACATACCGGAATATTTCACACTGTCAAGCGCTGTGAGTCAAAACATTCTTTTAGCGTTTGCTGAATATTGTTTGCTTACAGAAACGACTTTCAACAATCGAAAACTTCTTCCTTATGGGAAGAGTTTCTTTTCCGATCGACTGCACCTCAGGCTAATTTTTCTTAATTTTCATTTTTAATTTCTACTTTTTAATCCATATGTTATTTTTGCTTCAAAGGTTGCTGTCTTTGAAATGTGTTCCTGGCAACATTTTATTTTACGATAATGCCACCAAGAATGCTTTGAGTTTCGCCGTCTGAGAAACGTGTTTGTCAACAGGAACTCCGCACAGATTTCACCATCTGATTTATAAACGTGTGTGGTAGTAGCAGAAAAACTGTATGTTTGTACGTATATATACAAAATTTGTGTATGGGGAAAAGTAGCATGCCGTTTCGCAACTCGAAAGAGTTTCACGTTTTTGAGCCCGCAAAGCCTTCCTTCAGTCTCCTTGATGGGTGATTGCACTAGGGAAAGCGTGTAGCGTGTTGTTCGAGTACGTCAGTAGTGTGCTCGTTGGGACATTGGCGAAGCCTATAGATTTGAAAAATTAAAATTGCAATGTTAAGTTTACTTTCATTCGTGCTTGTCGTACTTTCTTGAATTGCAGAACTCTAAATCAGATGCCTATTTCTTGAATAGGAGTGGTGCGGGTGAACCGTATACTTCATGGGGCATTGCTGGAAAGTTCAGCCCGACTACCCATCCATCTCTGCGCATTCAGGACACAATTGTCTCAGATCCTTGCCAAGTGAGCGATCAATTTGCCTCCCACTACTCTCGCGATTTCGGTTTTCACCGAGCAAGTCCAGCTTTTCTTGCGTACAAAACCTCCACGGAGAACCAAGCCCTCAACTTTGCAGCAACTTCTAACCAACCGTATAACGACCTGATAACTCCTGAAGAGTTCCACTCCAACCTATCGCACTGCACAGATAGCAGTCCGGGCCAAGACGGCATCACTTATTCAATGATAAAATTATCTGATCCAACACTACAGCAGCTAATTCTTCACCTGTACAACCAAATATACATCACGCACTCATATCCAAACTCGTGGCGAATCGCTACAATAATCCCGATCCTCAAACCAGGCAAAGACCCCCACGTACCAAGCTCATACAGACCGATCTCTCTGTTGAGTACACTGTGCAAACTGTTGGAGAAAATCCTCAACACCAGACTGGCTTGGTTTTTGGAGCGTGGAAACCACATAATTCCCATTCAGTCTGGTTTCCGCCACAATCGCAGTACCACAGATAACCTGATCCAGCTGGAAACAGCGATTCGTGAATCTTTCAACGCTAGACAACATTTCATAGCAGTCTTCTTTGACCTGTCTAAAGCCTACGACACCGCTTGGCGATACGACATCCTCCGATCTCTACACTCCTTTGGACTGCGCGGAAATCTAGCATACTTTGTCGACAACTTCCTCCGTGATCGCTGTATCAGAGTGAGAATAGGATCAGCCACCTCGACACCCTACCCCGCCGAAGGAGGCATACCCCAAGGCAGCGTACTATCCTGTACATTGTTTCTTGTAGCTGTGAATAACATAGCAGCTACCCTACCCCCATCTGTTGGAGCATCTCTATACGTGGACGACTTCACGATCTACTTCGCCGGAGCTTCCACTCGAGTTGTCGAACGGCAACTTCAACTTGCGATTAACTCGCTAACCCGCTGGAGTCAACAAACAGGATTCCAATTCAATGCTGAAAAGACAGTAACCATGCATATCTGTCGCCGACACCACTGCCCCAAAATGGCCCATACTTTGACAATGAATGGTCAACCTGTGCGAGCGGTGGAGCAGTATAAGTACCTAGGACTGACTTTTGACACTTCCCTCACTTGGAGGCCGCACATCCAAGACCTGAAGCGGCGATGCAATTCAACTCTAAATTTGCTGAAACTACTCTCAAATAAATCATGGGGCGCAGATAGGATCTCCCTACTCCGTCTCTACATAATGCTGCTTAAGCCAAAGCTGGATTATGGCGTGGAGGTTTACTCCTCCGCAGCACCGTCCGTATTGGATCTACTCCAGCCCATCCAAAATGCTGCCATACGTATCGCAACGGGAGCATATCGCACCTCCCCTGTGACAAGCCTCCACTCAGACTCGGGTCTCTTGACTCTGCGGCTATATGCGACTATAAAAAGTCTTAATTATGCGGCTAGAGTAGCGGCAAGCGTCTCCAATCCGATGCACGAATTGAGCACCATAGCAAACGAACCACCCGCTGACCGACGCGGAATTAGAAGGGAGGCCCCACACTTGAGAAACTTCTTCCAACGTGTATCGGACCTCAGAGATCGATATGCTCCCCATCGAGACCAGGTTCTTCTAGAACAAATTTCTCCACTTCCACCGTGGCGGTTACCTGCTATTAGCATATGTCACGAACTTTACAAATATTCCAAGTCCACGACCGCTCCATCCCAACTTCGAGCACTTTACCTTGATCATGTCCGAACCCATCAATTTCTTTCCCGTATTTATACGGATGGAGCCAAAGCACCAGAAGGAGCAGCATACGCCTATATTCAAGGCTCTACGAAGTATCAGCGGCGTATTCAACCGCATGCAACCTCGTATACAGCAGAACTATATGCTATATACGATGCACTTAATCACGCTGAAACTCTTCCTCACCTGGAGACTACGATAATAACCGACTCGCGGAGTGCTATTCTAGCGCTCTCGAGATACAACTCGCCTCACCCCATTGTTCAACTCATACAGTGTCGCCTCATTTCGAGCAGTAAACAATTTACTTTCTGCTGGGTTCCCAGCCACGTTGGAGTGCCGGGAAACGAAGCAGCCGACCGAGCAGCTCGAGAGGCTCTCCACTTGCAAATAAATCCGGTCCGCCTCCCTCGAACAGACCACAAGTGGTATTACAAAAAGAGCATCCGAGAACGCTGGCAGGCTGAGTGGTCGGCGCTTGCCAACAACAAGCTAAAGGCAATAAAGCCAGATGTCCGTCCTCTCCCATTCTCCCAGCAGAGGGATCGACTGTGGGAAGTAGTCCTCGCTAGGCTCCGTATAGGCCATACACGCCTCACGCATCAGCACTTGCTGGAGGGCCGACCGCAACCGTACTGCGAAAATTGTATTGTGCCGTTAACGGTCCGCCACATTCTTCTCGAATGTCCCGACTACACACAAGAGCGGCAAGCTCGCCTCGGCGAGGAGCCGAACCTCCCTGAACTACTGACCGGCCTCGCCATCTGCGGGCCACGCTCTCCTCTGAACCTTTTCTTACTTGAAATTCGCCTACTCCATGAAATTTGACTCACCAACTGAAAATAAGTAACCTCTAGAAAGAAAATCTTTTCCGCCTCTTATGGGGCCCAAACCAACGCCAGCGCGGATGCCCGCGATTAGAAACACCGTCGCTCCTCCGTCAGACCAAGCTGACACACCACGGCACTGAAACGGAGCTGAGATGACTCTCACCCTCCGAAACTGCCCATTATAAGACCCAAATGCAACAATGCTACCAAATTGCGCTGTGATTTCGTCAAAGTATCGAAAGCGGCGGGAAAACCTGAAAATAATAATAATAATAATAATAACTTCATGGGGCATTTGTTTTCCCCTAAATGTTGGCTGGCTCGCAAAATTTGCAGTCTATTTTCATTGTGAGAAATAAATCGGCTGCATTTTCTTAACGGATTCGCAATGCGGCCTCATTATATTAAGACAAATTTGATCGCTGAGTTGTCTGAGAGTTCCCCATTTAGCGAGCTGATTGCGCTTGTCTCTCTCATAACCCCGCAGGTAACCTTAATAGTTTAATTATTGTATTTAATTAATTCTCTTAGCGTTCCTGATCGTTAAGTCATAATTGTCAATTACAGGGAAGTCTAAGGGCATCCGTACCTAGACTGAGAGTCTGGTCAGTTTTTTTAAAAGCGGTTCACATATTTAGGATTGTCTAAGTATTTAACATTTTGAAAACTTAGGCTTAGGCTCAGGGTAGGGTTGAAACGTAGCGTTCAGAGTAGGAGTAAGGGTGTATTAATGGGTGGTGAGATAGTTTCGACCGTAAACCTTTGAATGTAGCACACGGATGGCCGTCATCATGTTTCCTGGAATATGATGCAAGAGAAGTCTTGTGTTTAGCACGTTAACTGCGGCAGATCAAACTAAATCCAATGAAACGCAATTTTAACATTCAGGTCCTCAAATGAAACAAATATTAACAAAATTACCGTCAAATGGCCTTATACATCGAATCTAATTTGTCGTCTCTTCAGTTTCTGTGTTCATCAGTGTTTATTTTTTGTAAGGGATGTTCTTCACTGTTCGAAACGCGCCGCTGTCAGACCAGGGGCGTCCGGCCACTTCGGGGAAAAAATAGGAATTGCAAGCTTGCCGGAATTATTGCATTCGGAATCCATATTCTGTCTTCTACCACTGGTCATTTAGGTAAAGTTGATGATTTGTGGAATGAACTTAAATTTATGAAATATTTTATGTGAACTTATAACCGCTCTATAATGTGTTGCTACACGAGTCTGTACAGCCAGCTTGTGTCGGTGAGCACTTAACATTGTGGAAAATATATATGCGATGGAAAGAACGAGTTGTTTCATTTCACTCAGACCCCCTATGCCAGTTGATGGCACTCAATATTCGATAGCCGCATGAAAATGTAGAATTTCTAATCTGAACTTCATGCAGCTGCGCCAGCGTCACATCCTAGTGCATCACCACGCCTTATATCTGCATCTATGTACCAAGATCTACATTCATGTACCTCTAAAGGTTGGTTAGTGTTTACATTTTATCCCACAAATCCATGTGTATTATAATTTATTTCAAATATTTAAACTTCTCCAGGTGCAGACTGACCTATGTAATCAATTTGAAACGCAAATGACATTTGAACTCAAATTACAAATTCTATCACTGATCAATTGTTTACGACTATTGATACGTGCGATGTTTTCTTAATGGTGTTATTGACCAGTCAGAGACATGAAAGCACTCCAGTAGTTTGAAAAGAAACCAAGATGCCATCGACTTCTCGTACAACTTCTGGAGCACGCGTTCTGGTTGGAAGGCAGGACACGGGAAGTAAATTGGCGGAACGTAAACCGTCAGTGCATTGCCCTCAGCACTTGGAAACAGTGACCGTAAACTGGTCTCTAATTCTTGTTTACCTTTATCAGCTTTATAAATTCCTTCATAAGATTTGAAAGTTTTTTCTGCAAAATTAACATCGTTATAATTGAGAGCCACTAATGAACTCTAAGTAGTTGCTAGTAAATTTGGTGCGAATGAGAAAAGATACTTGTGTGGTAACCTATGCAGAGGAAAAAAATCAGTGAAGGATGGAAATAGTAGAGTAAGCTTGTATTTTTAGGTCAGTATTAGCCCTGCACATAGCAACTACCCTAAATCCAAGTCCTTTTTTTCCCCAAATTGTTCATTTTGAAGAACAGAGTTAGGAAACTACTCTCTTTTCATTGAGCT
This sequence comes from Morinoia aosen, assembly GCA_030386875.1. Lineage (NCBI taxonomy): Eukaryota > Metazoa > Arthropoda > Malacostraca > Amphipoda > Talitridae > Morinoia > Morinoia aosen. Next base: position 9,156,469 of record CM059558.1, on the reverse strand, counting down.
TGTTTAACAAAGATGTGCCTTATTTTTTTTAACCCTATCTGTATCCAAGGTTTTATACTGCATAGAAAAGAATTTGAGGGGAAAAAAATGATTTACAACCTGAAATTTATGTGAAGTTATCCAAACCAGACGCTCTCGTAAATTAAATATTTGATACCAGCTAGAAAATACTCAACTAAGCGTCAAAAAATTATTGCATTACATTTTTGGAGCAAAGCGTTTATTTTGAATGATCAGTAGCATGATATAGCGTATGGCAAAGCCTAAATTGGCATAAGTAAAAATTTAGAAATTTGCGGTTCGAATCATTTGCCGTAAATAAGGAAGAGATTAACACTTTAACCGCAGCGTGAGCCACCGGTGTACCCGGAGAGCTAAAGCTTAAAGCTAAATGAAGGCACGATCCGGTAAATGTCAGCCATTTTCAAAATTTCTAACTGCACTTGACTTTAAATTAGAATTGGATACTGAACTTCAGTTCAACGCATCGCAGCCAAGGTGTTGAAAACCCTGCGAATCAAATTACAAGTTTTACTTATTTTTACCCTTTTGTGAGAACGTGTATAAAATTGGCAGTAGAGATGCCGTCTGTTGTGGAAGGCACAAACGCTTGCAATTTGGCTTTTCCAACAACTTCAACCAGAAAATCGCCGTGATGTGTGCAATGTGCATTTGTTACTTCAATTATGCTAACTCCCAATAAGCCATCAATGCACATTATACACACATTTATACTCGGTACGAGGATGTGCAGGCACGGATTGCATTCATGCAACAACTCCTTTTTAGTCCTAAAGTCTTTCTTACGCAATTTAACGAAACAGTTTACAGCAGAGGCCTGCACTACCTATCATGGCTAAGGATAGACGCTCGGAGCCTGTGAGAAGCCTCCCATGTGGGTAAAGAAGCATGAATGATGAAATAAAATGCAGTTCAAGTTCAGGAAAAAATCACATGTATAATGTTTCAATATGGCTGAAGATTTGGGCATCAAAATTCATATTACTAAGCTCTCTTGCATGGACAACGCTTTGTAATATTCCAGTGGGGCGAATTGTTTCAATTACATTATTTTAATAGCATTAGCATGAAGCACGAAATTAGTAAATTTCAACAGCCAAGACTTAATTAATTCAATTGCTATAAAGCTCGCTTGCATATGCACACTGTAATGTTCATCTATTAGATCTAGTTTTGAACATGGAATCTTACCTTGCAGTTCATAATCCGCATTTGCGGGAATTTGATACGTTTCCTAGATGAACGTAATGAATAATAAAGATGTCAATTTCAACTAAATTGCTCACTAAATACATGGAAAACTTCGATTTCTCGTAAGAGATTAGCAGTCTTCTGCTATTTTCTTGCCCGGACTAGTAAAAATCTCCACGAAACCGAACGTGCTAAGCTTCCTCTTCCAGCAGCCCAAAGTTCCTAGATAGACTAGAAAAATTAATTCTGTGCGATGATTGTTTGTGGGTCGAGAAAGACGAGCCTTGCAAGAATTGCAACGCTCGAGCGTACACCCACACTGCCGATCATCGTTCATTGACATTAACTCAAAGTCGCTCATTGAATACAGACGTGAGAAGGTCGAAGTCGAGAGGTTTGAAATACTCGTGTTTTTAGAGTGATGTTTCAAACTCTGTCCCATGCGAAACTGGGAATACTATGGGACAGCTGTGGTGTTTCATTCGAATATGAGTAAACGGTAGGATTTCGCATTTATGTTCTTAATGAGATGATTATGCAGGGTGGTACAGAGGAAACGCATGTTTTTCAATGTTGAATTACTGAGACACAACAGGTTAGAAAGAATAAAAACAAGTATTAAATGATAGGTTTTTTAATGCAGTTTTTGAAATTACATACCATATTTAGGTTCGGAAAATAATGTCTTTGAGATGACGTCCTTCTTGCTGGATAAAAATTTGCATCCTCTTCTGAAAATTACGGACGGCTCTCTCCAACATATGATTCGGCACGGCTTCAATTTCCTGACGAATGGAATTCTTAAGGTCATCGAGTGTGCGAGGCTTGTTGATGTACACTTTTGATTTCAAATATCCCCACAAAAAGAAGTCACATATCGAGAGGTCGGGTGAGCGAGGGGGCCAGTGAACATCACCAAATCTGGAAATCACATGTCCTGGGAAAATTTGTCGAACCACTTCCATGGATGCTTTCGCCGTGTGAGCTGTGGCACCATTCTGCTACTGAAACGTCATTGTATGGGACGTTTGCCAACATTCGTTGAAGGTCAATATCCTCTCCCGTCGCCGCGTACTAGCGGTTCTAAAAACATGCGTTTCCTCTGCACCACCCATTACTTCGAACGCAACAGATAGCTTACAAGGTTTATCGATAAAACAAAATATTATCGATAAAACAAAATATATTACATTCTCATACAAGAAAAATATATCTCTCCCACGCATTCAAATTGGCGAAGGTGAAATCGAAGAAACCAACTCAAGTAAATTCCTCGGCATCATAATAGACAAAAATCTAACCTTTAAAGAGCACATCGCTCATATTAGTTCTAAATTATCAAAATCTATCGGAATCCTAAATAAAGTTAAGAATTTCCTGCCTGGAACAGCCTTACAAATGCTCTACCGAACGCTCATTTCACCATACTTGCAATACGGAATAGAAGCATGGCACGGAACTGATAAAAATAAAACCAACAAAATTTTTACCCTGCAAAAAAGAGCCATAAGAGCGATAAAGAATCTAGAATATAATGCTCACACAAATGACTCATTCAAAAATTTACGAATACTTAAGCTCTCGGATCTCTACAAAATCTCCATTTGCAATTTCATTTACAAAACATTAACAAATGATGGCGACCATAGCCTAAAACAACTATTAACTACGCAAACTGGTCATCACGACCATTTAACCCGAAATAGAAGTAAATTCATGCTTCCTTATTACTCAAAGGCTCGGTCACAACACAGTATCCTCTTCGTTGGAACTAAAACTTGGAACTCAATACCTGCGGAGATCCGTGAAAGTAATTCTTATAAGGTATTCAAAAAAAGTCTTGAATCTCACTTCCTATCAGATTACTAGTCGTGTAAGATCACAGAGTCAAACCTTGTCCCCTACATAACTGGTCCTAATAATGTAATTCGCCTTGATTGATTTCGCCGATCTTCAGTCTGTTCTTGAATCGTTTGTCGAATATACTGTTAAATCTAGTCCATAAGAACTATATTGTGAAATAAAGTGTCTAATTTCGAGTTACTTATCTCATTGATCAGTCTAATGCGTCTCTAGTTTAAGTGAATTAGGTTAAACATTATTGTACTCCTAAGACTAACCTTGATGGTAGGATGCCCTAGAAGTCACTGAACTTATTCGGGCCCACAGGTAGCTATACTCAAATTTGACCATTGTACTAGACTTAACAAACATTTTATCTCTGTATCTCCTGTGGTAAATAAATTGTTTAAAATTGTTTAAAGGTGTGATAGAATCGAATATAATTATCGTTCAGCCAAAACGTGACGTTCCAATTGTTGACAAATCGTTAGGATTTTCCTCTTTTTTATCTCATAATAAAGTTTAGTAATAAGAATTCCGAGAAAAAGAGACAGTATTTAGGTGAGAGAGTAGAAAACTTACGAAATGAGAAGAAATGAATAGATGTGTGTGGATTTTCAATCTTCGAGATTCCCTCAGGCCGCTTACTGAAATGTTCTTCGCTACAAATCTCGTGGATGTAAACTACGTAGCTGATGAGGTTGGACATCACTTTAGGACAACCAGGTCTAACTTAGCTATATTGGAAGAACTAAACTTGCCTGCAAAAAATACCGAAGATTTCAAGCTTTGAAAGATGACACACACATCGGTTCTTGTGTGCTTCCTTTGTGTGTCGAAATTTGCCAATCGAAGACGGCCGCTCTGGGACCCGTAGGTTCGGTGTTAACAAATTACGAGGCATGCATTAAGCTTGAAACTCATGTTCATGCATTTAATTTGTGTATAAAGGTTGCCAACCCCAGCACTTGGGCCAAATTTTGTATACCTGGTTCGTTAGAATACCATCTTCAAAAAATGCTTCCCGTGAGTACGACGAGTGCACACTAATTTTGCGCAGCAAATTTCAAGTGCCCCAAAACATTCACAGCTATGCCTTTAATCACGATTTGACTTCTATGTACTCACAAATGATCATGTACTCCATTTAATTCATGTGTCTTATGAGATGGAATAGGCGTGGTTTTAATATTTTACCAAATATTTGTAAAATTTTATTCCTGGAAACAAAAACGAGAAACCTGAATTAAATCTTTTGACAAGCCCACATATTGTGGTCTACCTGACATAGGGTGTCCGAATGCCTTGAATGTGTAAGAACATTTGCATCGCACCCCTTGCAAGCGTGAGGAGAAGTTACATTTAATTCTGAGAACTCTACCAAGTTCTACGTCTAAAAAATGAGGCAAAATGAGGTAATTATTAGCAAACATGGACACCAAGATTTGCTGCGTAACGATATGCTCCATTGCTACATCTGGGATAGTAAGCTGATTAACGTTACATTTCTCAGTTAAAATAACATACTGTATATATTCTTAAGAACTTTAGCAAAAAAAATTTACGTGCACGCAAACTGTCCCGATTCTGATCCGAACGGGTCAAAGATAGCTTACGATTAAATGCCATTTCATAATTCAATAGGCTTGCAAAAAAAAAAGCTTCCTAACAAGCAATTATTATAAAAACAAGTTTTCATAATAATTCGGTAAACTAAAATTTTAGTGAAAAAACAAATAATTGTTAAAAAGATAACCAGATAATGCATGTGCATAGGTTTTTTAGAACTGTTGATTGTTTGAAAAAAAAAATTCGACCAAATACTTGGATATAGTTCCAAGGGTATCTGGAACGTTATCATAACTACTTGTTTTTTGGCTCTCTCAACAAAAATGATATGTTTTCATCTCCATATTTCACGTAGCTGTTTCGTGATTTAAAGCTTTTTTACAAACTGAAGTCAAGAAGTTTGAATTTAAATAATTTTGAATAAGAGTTTTATTTTTCGTACTTTGATTCAGGATGATGATGTTATTGTCCCAGAAATGTCGAAAGTCTGTGAATAAAACTGTAAAATGAGATTAACTGCTCCAATTGAAATGAGTACTTTGAAAAACATTCTCTCGACTCAACAGCCATTGAATTTCCCATAAACCTAAGGGTGATGTATCACTCAAATAATTCTAATTCACTTTCATATAAAGATATCTGAATCACCGGCTGACATATAGACTCGCTTTTGCGAGGAATAAACTGTTCTCTACGGCAATTCCTTTCGCTAAGTCGTTATTGGACAAGGTTGGGTAAGCGTTGCTCCGCTAAAAACTTAAGTTAAACTATTAAAAACTGTAAATGAATGTATAAAAAAAAATTTACACGAAGGAAAGACTAATCTGGAAACAGCATGCCCACAAATAATGAAAGCAACACTTTTTGTGAGTCGTACTAGTAGATCTAAACAATTTATTTATTTAAACAATTTATTTACCACTGGTGATACAGAGATAAAATGTTTCTTAAGTCTAGTACAATGGTCAAATTTGAGTATAGCTACCTGTGGGCCCGAATAAGTTCAGTGACTCTAGGGCTACCGTCCCTATCGCACACACCGGTGTTATGCTTTGACACTTCTGGGAAGTCTTCGTCCTTTTATACTCATGTCTTAACATGCTCTGCAGTGACAATTACTAGATGATACATCCTGAAACTTTTCGATTTCGTTTCCTCCCAAAAGAGTTTTAAGGGGGTCCTAAGAATTATCTCAAGGAGACAACTAATTGACGGAGGAAACAGCGAGGAAACTACAAAGACTTACGTATGTAACCGCTTACAAATGTTTTTTCCCATACGGTATAATGGAAAGAGTAGAAACTATAATCGCTCTTTACAAATAGATTTCAGGAAGTCTATTTATTCCCTGAAGGATGCAAGTTTGAAGGTACGCTACATGTCATTTTGCAGCAGAGAATCCTCAAAAAGTGGTGTGAAGTAACATGATAGATTATTTATCAAGCGATTTTGTGATGAATAAATTGTGGAAATTTTTATCTTTCTGAATAAGACTAACGAACCTCAAGAAATGAATCATCTCTCACCGGTCTTGCTCTACATCATTATCCACGTTGGCATTCAATTAACGAGGTGATATTCACCTAACTACCGCCACCGAATGTCAGATCCCGCGCATGACGCGAGGGCTCTCGAAAGAAAATTCACTACGTGTTACGTGTAAGCCGTGCCTGCTTCCTAGAAACCGTTTTGTTGGATAGGGAGACTTTTGTTAGATAGAGGAGACAAAACATTTAGCCTTCTGTTGCAGAGGGCTGCCACTGTCAAAGAAAGAGAAGACGAGAAAAACTTAACTTTTTAAGTCAAATTGTGAGCTAAGGACTGAACTATGCTGTGCAGATAGAACTCCCATGAACTAACAATTGTAAAAGCAACGTAAATTATTTTGAATTTGACTGAAAAAAGCATCTTTGACATACTCCTATGCCAGAGGTTCCCAACCTTTTTTTGCGCCCCGCACCCCAAAAGAAATTTAATTCGAATCTCGCAACCCCTGAAATTGAAATGCGAACCTATAGTCATTGTCGTATTATTTACCTGGACTTATCTCGTACCCTCTGGAATATCGTCTCGTACCCAAGGTTGGGAATCCCTGTCCTATATGAACCCCCAAGTGAACTAAGTAACGGATCTCAATTTTAATATTTTAAAGCTTTCATCGTGTTTGAAGTGGAAGTCAGCGAAATTGTATTTTCACCTTTTATTTATTTCAATATTGCCACTAACGTTGGGGTAGAGTTCTCCATGTTGGTTTCTCAACTCTGAGGTCAAAGAGTGTGTTGGTCCTAAGTCGAATGAATTGCCCTAGAGTGCTTAAAAGCGAGACATTGATTTGTTTACTATAATTCTATTGGTTCTCCGACTCATTTTCAATCCAGATTTTACGGAAACCATTTTCGTAATCAATCACAAGTTTCAATTTTTAATGTATTCTGTAGAGTTTCAATCTATGCCAGGGACAAATGTCAACTTCTCGACTCTTCTTTAATGACTACTGATCAAATTTAAATTATTCTTTCGGACACTTATTGTTGACTTGTGTTGACTGCAATTTCTATAAATCTAAGCATAGCGTTTTATCAGAAGTGGGTTGCTCTATTAAATGAGCCTAAAAAATATTCGTCTGCAAGTTTTCATGTTACTAACACTGACCTGCACACATACTCGTGAGGGAAGAAGAGGTGCCACAGCGCTCCGCAGCAATGCACCCTCACCAGCTGTTGATACCAGCCATGTTTCTGGCGCAGTGTTTCCCTGCCTTGTGTCTGTACCCTGGAGCACCACCAACAGTTGACGCATCTGAACCTGGCGCACGCTCTCCGCGGAGTTTGCAGAAGTATTGCTCGTTGAGTGTCGATCACACCCTTTGCAGACACCATGGAATCGGTGAGTCGAAATGTTGGGATAAACCTGTCGAGCCCTCGGCAGCTATCAGTTCTAGTTCTATTTATTTCGGCAATGGATTTGATGTACCTCCTTACGCAAGTCGATTCATTATTTCAAGAGCTCTAACTACTTCACTTTGACAATTGCCAGACAAATTGTCTGTGCAAATAATTCACACGTATTTTATTATATTTTTGAATAGAGATTTGCGTTCGAAATTCATAGAGATTATTTATTTGCAATGTTTTCAGTGAAAACCACAATTTCGAAGACAAGGTTTTCTCCGTCAAATACTCAACAGAAGACGCGTTTCGAACTAAGTAAATGGTGATTATGATCTATCATCTCTTGTAAGAAATTCTCGCACACTACAACTTCAAAGGATATAGAAACGGTCAATAAACAGATTTAGATTTAACGAATTATATTTTTGTTAGATTTCAATCCAGTTCAGATTGAACGGAGAACACACCTCCGTAAAACGACGGTATAATAAGGTTTACGTTTTAATTTGGAATTCTAAGAATTTCCAGATCTTGATAGTTGTGATCTTAAGTTTATTATGGTGCGACGCCCCGAATAGGAGGTGCTCGGTCGTTCAAAGTTGCGTCACTGAGAGGCTTCACACGATTAGGTTGCACCACGGTGCACGTCTCTTTTGGGTCCGCGGTTAATCGTTAAAGAAGCCAGCACGGGAACCGGTGGGAGCTAGTTAGCCCGCAAACGCACCATCACACCTGCAACGAGCAACAACACGATAATTACTAAGCCCCACGTGGTCGAATTATAGCAATCACTAACGAGCTCATATCTCAACACTATACCACAGTTATTTAAGGCAAGAAGCACCCTAGCATAACGCACCCAGAGAGCAACGCAGAATATGATCGGATCGGAGGCACCAGACACTGCAGGTTCGGCGAAAAACCAGATAAAGAACGGCCAGCAGACGGACGCCCAGACGGAAGCGAAGCTGACTTTAGATTCGTATACTAAGGAAACAAAAGAAAAACGGTAAGTTGAGGAACAAACAACCCGATATACCAATAATGTGAATATGAAAAACAATTTCGACCACGAAACTCACCCAAGTATATTGCCATACTCGGTGGGCCGCAAAACCACTTTAAGAGGTAATTTAGAAATTTAGTGGAAAACAGTACAAGGTAGATGTTCGGTCAAAGGACAGAAAGGATAGTAGGGAGATGTTTTAACTTGTGAAAAGCATAGCCCAGAAGAAAATTACCGCTGGGAGGTTCGCAGAGCAGGCGGTAGCCCACCTCTTAAGATTAGAAACCACACCAGCTCAATTCAAGAATAATTTAAATAATGATCATAAAGATCTTTAATGGCAGCGCCTACATTCAGGTCGCAACCCATAAATTTAAGGTAAGTTTAGTTTCAAGATTCAACGCAGTAGGCCGTAGCCTTACTACAGTTTGATATAACACGCCGTAGCCTAGCTACAGTTTAATATAACAGGCCGTAGCCTAATTAATTTTAAGTAGACCGAACACCTTTAAGAGTGTAAAATTTAATACCCGAACAAAAGATTTAAATGAAAGAAAATCGCATTCACACAAACTTAAAAACAGTTAAAAGATAAAAGTAGCAGCAAGAGCATAGGAGGTCGAGGGTCAGTGGCAGATCACGGCAGAGTTACGTTACTAGCAACCATCTCAAGAGCCCGTCCACAAAGCCAACCGGCCACACAACCATCTCACGTGGTAGCAAGAGAAGGAGCTGAACAGCGCACTAATTTTCCAAAAACTAGGACCATCCGAACACACCGCCCGAACCCCGATGAAATCGGCAAAAAAAACAAAATCCCACCGGCCCACAGTACAGGCTCAAAATAAAAAAGCCACGCGAGGCGTATGTGGGAAGAATTTCCCACACTCTTTAGCTTTGCACACATCGTAATTATTTTAAGAATACACGATCATTAAACACTATTTATTTACGTTACATATAATAGTCGTCATGGGTGTGAAATAATTATGAAGAGCTCATTGGCAGGACCGGCGTGCGGAGGCGGGCCCACATCAGGCGGTGTGACGGAAGCAGAAAAATTCGACATTGTGGCGACCCACAACAGATTGCGGTCACAGGTGGCGTTGGGGCAGGAAATGCGAGGTCCAGCTGGTCGCCAGCCACCTGCAGCGAACATGATGCAGCTGGTGAGGGAACGTTTGGTTAGAGTGGAAAATTATTTAAAAGATTAGATGATATGTTAGTTTGCGCCTCCCTAACCACAACAAAGGTGTTGACAAGAGAGGAAGAAGGCACTCTTCAGCGAACATTTAAGCAAACGGGGAAAATATAAACAAGGTTTGTTCTCACTCCCTACTCCGAGAAACAACAAGATTGAAAGAAGTTCATGAAACGAGATAAATGTTGGAGAAGAAAGTAAAAGGTGCTGAAAAAAGCACAGCAGTGAATCTAAAAAGATGATTCGTACAAAACAAAAAACCTGTTCTATTCCAAAAAAGGGCGGCTTATCTAATTTTCATTTCAGGACTTCTCAATTTCCTACTAAGGGCGCTAATTCTTATAGATGCAAAATTTGTAGCCCCATGAGGGATAATAGTTTTATAAGTCGTAAAGTACATTCTCACTTGTCGAAGTCGTAAAGTACATTCTCACTTGTCGAAGTCGTAGAGTACATGCTCACTTTTTCGTTGAGAAAAATCTTTGAAAAATCTTTGAAAAATCTTTCCTAAATCTACTCACAAGCTTACTTAGAAAATTACTAGCAGTAGCACAAGCAATGATGTTAACGAATCCAGCAGAGGAGGAGAAGCGCTTGCAACTTTGATTTGGTTGCTAGAACTAAGATTTTGAGACAAAATGCACGTCTAACTGTGATAATTTTGTTTTAATTCCATCCAATGATGGGATTCTTGAAGTTATGTAAAGTTTGGCATAGCATAGAGCAGTTAGAGTATTGGAATTTGTTTACCTAAGGGAACCGATTACCCTGAAATCAGCATAAATCAACGAAATGGTCGTAACATTGTTTCTATAGAATCTAGATCTATGAAATTTATCCTACGTGTGTATTTTTGGAAATAAGTAAAGGTCGTGTCACACACTTTTCCTCGTTCTTCGCCCTAATTACGGAGATAATGGGAAAATGGAGGAAAATAGGGGCCAAATGGTCACTTTTCAAGAGACATCTTCTCCGAAAGTTTTTATCGTTGAGTACCCCTAACTTAAGAGTTGAAAGCCAATCAGCAAACTCTTCTTTGAACACCACTTATCTTGTTTTAAAACGCATAAATGAACTTTCTAAACGACAGTCGATGCAGTTGTGTTTGCTAAATAATTTCTCTTGAATATATCGGAAGAAAGCAAAAATGTCAAATAAAAAATAGAATGAAATTAAGCAGGTAATAAAGGCGTTGTTATATCTTATATTTACTATTTACTAAGGAAATGAACAGTCCGTATTGTTTAGGTTAGGTTTTCGTTTAAATATATGTATAGACTCTACAATCCTGAAGTCATTGGGGGTCGAAGCAGAGTCTAAAATTTTGAAATCGGTAGCAGATATGGACACATTGCGTCATTCAGCATGATAGCGCAGTGCAGAATGAGATGGGTGTGCTAGTAAAATGCCGGTATGGAAACTTCTACTCCGATGCTAGTCACTCTGATATAATAATTTGATGACGTCTTGCAGATTTACGACGATGCACACTATACAACTGCACACTATATGAGAGTAAACCAGAGAGGTTTGCATATCAATCGTAAACGTGTCTTTGTATCGAAAAAAAAGAAGCAGCCTTGAAATTATCAACATGGGTGACACGTAACTGAAAATTAAGGGAATATTAGGCACGCAGTAATTTTATTTCGCATGACAACTTTCTGGGCGACGCTCGAAAGTACAGAAATGATCTATAGAAATGGCCATTGTTTTCTTCAATAGCTTGTGACGAGTATTGCTGCGAAATAAATTTCTGAATTTGTAAATTAACGTAGCCCAACGAAAACCCATTTACTGTAAAATATGCAGGTAAAAATCCAAATTCATAATTGATATTTTTGAGAGTAAAGCACACTTTATAATCCCTAGAGATCAAAGTTTACCTGCATTTAATTTTGAAACTTTTTGAGCCAAACTTAAAGAAATTGAAGCCTAATCCTGCAAAAGTGTGGTTAAGACGCACTTATGTCGGAAAGTTATTTCAGAAAGTCTAGAAAGGCCAAAGTATTGTTCTTTTCCTCTTCCACTGTAAACTTAATTGATTTACGCTTGAGATCAAGGTAGTTTAAAAACTGCTCAGCGTGCGATGAATATCTAAATAGAACAGAAGTATCGTTAACAAAGCGATTGTAGAACACTGTCTTAAGATCTAGGGAACAATTCGTCTAACCACTTTGCTTCATGAAAACACGTAAAAATGTTGGCAAGTGAATTGGCTAATGGAAGTCCCAAAGCTAGAACATCTGTTTGTAAAGTTTCCCTGCAATTATAAGGGAGTTCATTGCTGACAATTCAAGCATAGTTTTGAGAAGTTTTAGTTTAATCCATTTTATTTATTTTTGAATTTTTTATTTTTATTTTTTCTTTGCGTATTTTTGTTTCCTTTTCGTGGTATCTTTCAATATCTACTTTTAAATGTAGGTTAATCTTTTATTTCAGAGGCATAATGATTTTATTTTTGAAATGTTAATGGAGCTGAACTCCGAAAACTTTTCTTAGGAAATACGATTAATTTCCTTGGAATTATTTTCGTTTTTAAGTTTCAGATAACCTCTCTTATCCTGTATATATTAGTGATAGTGTTCTTCAGCAGCACGGTACTCACTTCATGCATTTGGGCTAAAATGCATGTGAGAGCTGTAACATAGCTTTGAAAGATTTCTCTTTCTTTCCTCTTTTTCTAGCTTTTAATCACTCACAGTAAATTTGAGGAAACAATCTTTTTGGGAAGTAGAAAAACATACATCACTTTAATTATGAGTAGGGTTGCGAGAGTAGTAGCTGTTGGAAGTGATGTTAGAATGCCTGAGTTTGGTGAAGTGAATAGAAGTCGAATAAGAAGTGCAGAGGTGAAAGGTGCGTTGGATGAAATGAAAAATGGGAAAGCTCCAGGTATGGATGGCTGCACGGTTGAATGTCTAAAGAAAGGAGGAAATGTGGTTGTAGAATGGTTGGTACGTTTATTAAATGTATGTTTCGAGGCTAGTAAAGTGCCGGTTGATTGGAGTAGCGCGTGTGTAGTTCCGTTGTACAAGGGGAAAGGTGATAGGTATGAGTGTAGTAATTCTAGGGGTATAAGTCTACTGAGTATCGTTGGAAAGCTGTATGGAAGAGTTTTAATAGGAAGAGTGAAAGTGTTGACAGATCGTGTGCTTGCTGAAGAAAAGTGTGGTTTTAGGTGTGGTAGAGGTTGTGTGGTTTAAATGTTTGCTGTGAGGCATGTGAATGAAAAATACTTATTAAAGGGAAAAGATGTATATTGGGCATTTATGGATCTAGAGAAGGCGGATGACAGAGTGGATCGTGAGGCGCTATGGGAAGTGATAAGCTTGTATGGAGTGGGTGGGAGAATTTTGAATGCGATCAAGAGTTTCTACATTGATAGCAGAGCATGTGTGAGAGTAGGGAATGAGGTGAGTGAATGGTTCCCAGTTGTGACAGGTGTGAGACAGGGATGTGTGATGTCGCCGTGGTTGTTTAATTTGTTTATGGATGGTGTGGTGAAAGAAGTGAATGCCAGAGTGTTGGGAAAAGGTGTGCAGTTGGTGGGACAAAATGGTATGTATTGGGAAGTGTGTCAGCTGTTGTTTGCAGATGATACAGCGCTTGTGGCTGATTCAGAGGAAAAACTGAGGAGACTGGTTGTAGAGTTTGGTAGAGTGTGCGAAAGGCGGAAATTGAGGGTAAATGTGAATAAAAGTAAAGTGATGAGATGTTCAAGAGGTGGAGTGTTTGGAACTTTGGATGTGAGGTTGAATGGTGAAGTTTTAGAGGAGGTAGAGCATTTTAGGTACCTCGGGTCGGATGTGGCTTGTTAAGGATAGTATGGAAGTAGAAGTGAGGCATCGAGTGAGTGAAGGCTGTAAGACATTGGGTGCAATGAGGAAAGTTTTTGAATGCAGGAGTTTGAGTATGAATGCTAAGAGGGGATTGTATGAAAGCTTGATTGTGTCAGTTTTGTTGCATGGAGCAGAGTCCTGGGGGTTGAGAGCAGCTGAGAGGAGGAAGTTGGATGTGTTTGAGATGAAGTGTTTGAGGAGCATGTATGGAGTAACAAGAAGATATAGGATCAGGAATGAGTTAGTTAGGGGGCAGACGGGTGTTATCAAAAAGTTGAGCCGGCGAGTGGATGAAAGAGTGCTTGGATGGTTTGGGCATGTTGAAAGAATGAATGTTGAGCGGCTGGTGTTGGAAGTGAGTGGTATGCGAGCGCAAGGTAGACCACGGATGAGTTGGATGGATGGGGTGAAACGTGCTTTGTATGAGAGGGGGCTGACTGTGGACGTGGCGAAGGGTATGGCTGCGGACAAAAGTGAGTGGGGGCAGTGCATAAGAAGGTAATTTTATTTTTGACGCGGTACTGGAAGTTGCCCGCGTGTGATGGGGTTAACCTATCCTGTACGGGGGGAGGGGCTGCACTCAATGAAGCGGTCGGGGTAAGCCAGCTATGGCTGTCGGGCGCCTGACTGTGGAAGGTGGTTGTGCTGGGCTGCTGCTGATCCTGGTGTTCCGTCCCTTTCCATGTACGGGTCGAAACTAACGCGAATGAGGTTCAGGAGTGACTCAAATGCAGTAACGTGGTTATCCTTTATTGGTACTCAGGAATTGGCACAGGCTTCGGTAGTGGCAAAGAATCTGTTAGATCGGACGGTAGGGGCTAATACGAAGTGATGTTACTTCTATAACGCATCTGTGATCTGTACAGGTGCTTCCTCGACAGTCACGCTTCCACTACTGAAGAGCGACGACTCTTTTAATGCTACCTCTACGTCAGGCCACCGCTAATGAACGGCGATGTCTCTTGCCGGTTCTATTTATATACTCGGCGGGCGCACATAATTGTTCCCCCCACGTAAAAATTCTTTATTACAATAAAAAAATTTTTAAAACGTTATTCAATTAACTTTGATTTTCCTTTGACTATCAATTAATCTTACAATCCGTCAATTTAATTCGAACAGATCAGAACGTATGACACAAAATGCTTCCGAATTATGAACGGAGGTAGGCAGGTATGGCTTTTGCTGTCTTTAGCAAAGCATAAATTCAACAAAATTCAACGGTAATCCTACATCTCGTTAAACATTATTAATTTTAGTTTCAATTCAATACTTGATTTATTATCCAAAATCAACTAATTAATCACTCTTCCCACTTAGCTTCAAACAATTTATTTATCAATTTATTCTTATTAATTCAATTCAAATTCAATTCAATATTGGATACACCACACAATTTTATTAACTTATCGAAATTAAAAATCAAATCACGTACGTAATAAATCATCTCCATAGGGTACACTCTTCTGAACAAACTGGACACATACCGTCAAATCGAGAAACAAAAATTTTAATGAAAATGAAAAATTTAGAAGGAAAAATCCATCATAAATCTATATTATCTAAAGATATAGAATATAAGTTTATATACGCAAAACAATACATTACATTACTACAAATGGCAAGGTAAAAGTTGATTTGCTTTTCCGTACGATTCAAATCGTCCTACGATTCAAATTAACTTATTTCAATTCAACTAAATTAAATATTGAAAGTAAATTAAATAGAATAATCAATAAATGAACTAATTCAATTCAACCAATCTACAAGCGTGCAATTTGGTTTTTATTCGCAATATAAATAATTCGTCTCCTTATCTCGCGTGAAACATGAACAAACATTTCCATAGGGCGAGTAAAACGACATCAAGGGTTATAATTAACGACACCAAGAACAAGTAATAATCCGTATAAAATAGAAATATTCTAAGACATGGAAGGTGTCTACTCCTCGGGAGATTTGAAAAACGTATATCACTCGTAATATGATATTCAGTCGTCTCCATCTTGTATGTGTAAAGATCCATCTTGTAGGGACGTGCACGTGGACTCTGTGCATGAGGCACGTGTGTTTTGTCATGTTAATGTGAATGGAGAAGTCTAGCGTTGTAATGTTATGCGCTAACTTGAGGTGGAAGTGCAAGTATTTGCCTAGGACTATTACTGATTTCCTTCCAAGCGGTTCGACGCAAAGCTACGTCATCACCACTTAGTCGTCCAATAACCTTGTTGAGATCTCTTTTAATATAAATAATCATTACAGTAGTTATAATCGTGATTAACGTGTAAAGGAGCAACAGTATGTCGCTCAATTGATCAGGAATGAGGTCGACTCTCGTTTCCTCTGTATGGCGGATGAGTTCATCCGATATCTGACCATTATTGGCTTTAATTGCAGTTAAAATGGCGTCTACGTTATAATTGGATACTTTGTTACCCATGTTAGCGGGCCACAAAGCGACTAACAGAGCAGGAAGTAAAATGATTTAAGTCTTTGAGGTGCCTATTGAAATTAAGTAAGTAGTTATTATTGATTATTAATTATTATTGAAATTAGATAAGTGCGCAAACCAAGTAGTAAGTGAAGGTGTAAAGTGTATGTGTATATTGTAAATCGGAATGTGTAATGTTCTGGAGTTGTTCAGGAGTCGCCCAAGGAATCTGAAAGGAAACGACACAGCAGATTAGCATGGCCACAAGTTTAAAGTAAACAATTGTCGTTTCATACTAAGGCAACGCTTCCTTCTCATTAAGACACATTCATTCCAACTACAATGCCTGACATTGTTTTCAAACAAGTTGCGGCAGATGCGATGCAGTTCTCGCGGGTTTCGCACTCGCACTCTCGTGTCGACATTTCCAAGATTGCACCTAAGTTTATCAACTCTAGCTTACGACTTGATGAACACAGCTTTGATGTCGCAATAACAGTATGACAACATCCTAAGTTCAACATCTCGTCACAAGGTGTTTGCGCAACAAAAATATTTCCTAAAGCAAGACATACATAAAGTCCTAAGAAAAAAAACTCATAGAACGCACTTACAAGCTAAAAACTCATAGAACACACTTACAAGCTAAATACCATTTAAATACATATATGGAATGGCAATTTCGGAATATATGAAAATTAACAGTTCCAAACTAGGTTGACAATTTTACCCTTTTAACTTATCTAAAGGCAGTACATGGTTTAAGTTCGATCGGATAATCTTGTTACCGATTTTAATATCTGCATAATTTTTACCTAGCCTTTCAATGATACCGGGACCTAAGAAATTTAGCTGTAGCTTGTGTTTTTTGGCATGGTTTTTCACTAGTACACGGTCCATCACCTTTAAATTTTTATCGCGACGTTTCACGTTTCTATAGGTAGTTCTTTCGATTGTAGCGTTAATGATTGCATTTCTAATATTGTTCACTACAATAGATGACTCTTTAAATTTTTGTTTTTGAACATCTTCATATGTAGTCGCAACATTGAAGTCTTCTAAATTAGTAGAACTAATATACACACACGTATCTCTACCGAAAACCGTGTATGCGGGGGTATCGCCTAATGTTTCATTAAAGCTATTGTTAATCGAATTCTCCACAATATCCAATAATCTATCCCACTCATTATGAGTAAGAAAATTTAGATATAACTTGAGCAGGTGTCGAATTTTTCCATTACATCGCTCAACAATGCCATTAGAAAAAGGGGAATAACCCAGAACTTCCCTTTTCAAGATAGAAAGTCCTTTTGTGAAATTTCCCACATTAGATGATTTAAATTCTAAAGCATTGTCAGACAATAATACGTCCGGGGTACCGAACAAACAGCAAAAATTCCATAGACAATCTGTAACAGTCTCTGTACGTCGGTCACTAGTCGAATATAATTTAACAAAACGCGAGAACAAGTCGATTATGACAAGAATAAATTTGTTCCCATTGTCTGTCATTGTTAATGGACCGTAGAAGTCTATGCTGACCGTTTGAAAGCATCGTGTTCCAATTGGAGCATTTAGAATTTTAATCGGCGTCGATATTCGTGATTTTAGAATCTTACAGATGTCACAAGATTCAACAATTTTGCGTGTAATTGTCCGTTCGTACGGATGAAAATATTTTAATTTAAACTTGAACAAGGTATGATTCAAATCTGTATGGGACAAATTGTGAATAAATAAAATTGTCTTGTGTAGCAGAGTATATGGCACCACAATAGTCAGAATGGTGCTGGGTCTGTTGTCAATTCTTCGTCTTTTATACAAAATGTCATTCATAATCAGAAATTCATTCATGTCAGTATTAGTAACTTTTGTTGCATTCTCTAGGGCATCCTTTATTTCAGAACAAAAAGGATCACTATCTTGTTCACGTTTAAATTCGTCTAACGACCAGTTGTCGTTAATACTTGAATGGTCTGTAGTCTTGTTAACGTTATCCAGTCTGCATAAGCACGTTTTCTGTCTGCTATTAAGGTCACTGGGTTCACGTCTGGGGGCTGTCTGCTGCTCAGCAGTACTGTTGTTGTTTCTTCCATCCTCACTTCCTGGCATTGTCTCCTCGAACTCTCCCTCAGTCACCGGTTTGTTACATTTGTTACTCGCAGCAGCGGCTTGCAGCCTGGTTACAACGGGAAAATTCTCTACATCCGGGTTTAATTCAGAACACTCTAATAGTTCTCTTTCTGTTAAAGGATTTTTGTCATGATTTAATCTACTTAATGCATCGGCGGCACTATTCGCTTTCCCAGAAAAATACTTTAATTTGGCATCAAAAGCTTGCACATAAATACTCCATCTAGCGAGCGTGTTGTCTTCAGGCAATTTCTTTGAAAATAAAGGAACCAAAGGCTTATGATCGGTGTAAATGACCAGAACATATCCTAAAACAAGATATTTAAAGTACTTCAACGCTTCAACTATAGCAAACATTTCCTTTTTTGTTGTTGAGTATCGTCGTTGGGTGGAATTCAACGTTTTAGAAAAAAATGCGACAGGTCTCATGTTTCGAACTTTATCAGTAGATGACTGGAGTAAAACAGCTCCTATGCCGACGTTTGATGCATCACAAAACAGATGAAAATTTTGATCGAAGTTTGGGTGACTCAAGATTGTATTTTCACACAGTTCATCCTTTAATTTTTCAAAAGCGTTTTGACAATCTCTAGACCAATTGAATTCAACATTTTTCTTCAGAAGATTATAGAGCGGGCTTGCGATACTCGTAAAATTTTTTATGTACCTACGAAAGAAATTTACTAGTCCTAGAAATGACTGTAACTGTTTCACATTCTTAGGAATTTCTAAATTCTTCACTTTGTCAGTACCGGTGCTTCTGGTTCCCATTCCGCTAATGGAATGTCCGAGATATTCAATCTCATCTCTAAAAAATTCGCACTTTTCCGTCTTTATTGACAATCTAGCGTTTCTTAATAGTTCAAGTACAACTTTTATATCGGCAAGATGCTGATCTTTTTCCTTTGAAAAAATGAGTACGTCGTCCATAAAGACGAAAGATAGTTTTCCTAGAACAGGAGATAGCGTTTGCGTCATTACTGACTGGAAATATGCAGGTGAGGTTTTTAAACCAAAAGGTAAGCGATTGAACTCGTATTTTCTGCTACCAACGGTAAATGCTGTTATTTCCTTACTCTCATCGGTCAGTGTAATGTTATGATATCCCGACCTAAGATCTAATTTCGAGAAGTATTTTTGACCATTTAGACTATAGAGTATCTCATCCATTCGCGGTAGAGGGAATGATTCTTCATAAATTACCTCATTTACTTTGCGAAAGTCAACTACCGGACGTATGGTTCCATCTTTCTTATGAACTACAATTATCGGTGAATTATAAGCTGAAATCGATGGTCTAATAATTCCGTCGTCTAACATTTTTTCGTTAACGACTTTCAAGTCTTCCATGTAACGGTGGGCAATACGATAGGGAGGGACATTTACGACATCCACGTTAGGTTTCAAACGTATTTTGTATGGTTTAATCGCAGCAGCGGAGATCGATTCATTGTCTATAGTAATAACGTCTCTGAATTCATTCAACAAACTCAGCAATTCAGGCTTCATTTCGTCATCGTTACACTTGATATCATCATTATTTAATTTCCGCCGACCACTGGCTATTTCTTTGGAATCAGAAATGTACCCTTTGTCGACAACTCCTGTGATCCCGACAGATTCACTATTAGTGTCTTTCTTCTCGACATCTAAATGACTGTCCTGAACAACACTAGCTGCCTGCACAAAGGTACTCAATCCTCCTTTTAATTCTCCTTGTACATCTGACAAGTAAACTTCGGATTCAACGTGATCCTTCTCCACTTTTTCTAAAGTACTTATAATTGCATTCTCTGGTAAAACAATCGCTCTGTCGGAGCTATTAATTAACAACAACGGAATCTTTCTCCTATTATTAACTCTCACAATTGCTTCTGCGACACAAATGCCTTCTTTTAAAGTTGCTTTCTTTATTATGTATTCTCCATTTTTACACTTTCCAACATGTCCAACATGTTTCAAAATTACATTGGGAGCAATCTCCACTCTTTGAGTATGAACTCTTAACGGCCTTGGCCCTGTGTGGGAACTGGTAACTGCAACTACGCCTCGAACAGGCTGATTTTCTCTCTTACCATCCCTTTTTACTTCCTCGCCTACTCTCGCAGCATTACACGTCCTGAGAATTTCTCTCTTCTCTCTTAGCTTATTTAGGACTTTTTTCTTAGCTCTGGACGTAATCGTGTCCGCCATGAGACACTCAGTATTCTCGATTAAATACTCGAGACACTCTGTCTTTCTCTTTTTTCGTCGTTTTACCTCTGCAAAGGGAATTTTCTCGTCTTTGATAATTAAACATCTTTGTTTTAAGTCTACAACGGCGTTCTTGTCTAATAAATCACGCCCAATAATGACGTCATAATTGTAAATACCATCTTTAATTATTAAAGCATTTGTCTTTAAACTTACACCGTTTTTTAACTTTAGGACAAGCTCCACCTCGCCTTCAACATTACTCTTAGCGTTAACGCCTTTTATAGTCAGAGAACTTGGCTTCACGTCATTACTTATCTCACTAATTCTGTGGTAGCTGATTAGACATTTTTCTGATCCTGAATCAATCAATGCATTCCACAGGTCTGCATCTTTTCTAAGCACAATCATGGGCTTATGACTTTTTCGTATTACAAATAATTCATTTTGTCCTGTAACTTCAACTTCTTCATCTTCTTCGTATTTACAAACGTTCGCCGTCACATGGCTTTCAAATTCAGTGCCATGAGCATTCAAATCATTTAAATCGCTTAAATACGCCTCTCCCAGCGATTCATATCTATTTTGACACTTAATTAATGGATCGATCATCTCAACATTTTTAACGAGGGAACCTCCAGACATGTTTAACACATCAATTCTCTCGACATTTTTAACGAGGGAATCTTCAGCACCAGAATTCTCCTCGGGTTCACAGGGAGCTACTGACGTAGAGTCACACTTAGTTATTTCAATTTCATTTTTACCATTGACGTTATTTCTATCGGAAATGAAATCGTCTCCGCAGCTTAAGCTAAAAAATTATCGCCACTGTTAGTTTGGTAAGTTTCTACCTGGCCTTTTTCTGGTACACGAGTTTTATGCTGTCCTCGCGCACGGACACGATCAGGTCTACCTGGTCTGTTGAAATAGTCTCGTCTGGACCTACAGTCTCTTGCGTAGTGTCCTAACTTATTACAACGAAAACAAACTACGTCACGCAGTGAATGCTCGGTGGCTGTCTGACCTGAACCTGGTTTGTACCAATCAGTCGGTTTCCTAGCCACAGTGGTCACCGACACACCTTGTCCTTGGCAGACACACATATTACTGTTACAATTCGAGCAACGCCTCGCTTCAGTAGCTGTCTCTAATGCCTGGACTTCGAGAGTTCCTAGTTCACGATCTCCAACAAAAGATTTTACGTGAGGTCTAGCACGGAAAGTTGGTCTTGGGAAATTTGGTCTCGAGTAGGGCCTACGCGTCCTACCTCTACCTTGAAATCCGCCTCTTGTCATTGTATACACTTCGGCCTCATCATAGGCTGCATCAAAGTTTGATTCGGGCGAATGGTCATCCTCTGCACAATAGATTTCCACAGATCTCTCAGATCGAGTCGCTAACACTTGCTTATCCTCGGGAAAATTCCGAATGACAGTCACAATTCTTTGAAGGAGCTCTTCCGACGAGTTAAAGGGATTGTTAAATAGTTTTTTGGAAAAATCTTCTGTTACTAGGGGGTTGATGATGGCCATAGCTAACGCAACAATTAAAGTATTCTCGACATACTTATCGAGAGCAACAGGATCGGGACAATTTACTACATAGGGGTGGGCTCTGTTCGTGCACTCCGGGCTGTTCATTATTCTGTGGGTTAGCTTACGGATTTTGGACAGGATAGCAACAAACTGGCTCGCTAAAGCATCATTACGTTTTAGGCGTACGTTATTCAGATCACAGGCGACCGCGTGCAGAGATCTTTCACCTTTTGAGACGTAGATATTCTCCAACAGGTGCACGACTTCTTCGAAACTTAAATCATAACCTTCACTAATTATGGAAGCGACAACAGTATTGAAGTCTCCTACCCGCTTGTCTGCAGTTCGCAACAATAAATTTAATTTCGCCTCCTCCGAATTATCTGACAGCATATTGAAATATGCTCGCACATTCTTTATATGCGTTTCTAGTGACTTATTTTCAATGAAGTCCGGATCATTCCTTCGTTTTCTACCCCTGAACTGCGGCAGATCCTGCCCCGCAATTACAACACTAGGTATCGGACCGACAATAGAAGTCGTCACAGTGGTAACCGTACTAGTGACAGGGATAACTGTGGTAGTGACTGCACTGGTAACAGGGGTGACTGTGGTGGTGGTCGTCATGGTGACAGGTATTGAAGTCGACTTCGCGGAAAAAATAGGAATTGATAATCTTCCAAAGCTAGTCACATACGGAATAGTTCTTATGTACTCGTATCCGTCAGAGTCACTGTCCGACATAAGCACAAAATACTCCTATATTCTTAGACCTCTAATTACCATTAAGAGAAAAATGTTCTACACACATTTAATGAAAATATTCTACATATAATAAAATGATAACTCACATTTTCAGTGGACTTTAAAACAGGCTATTTCAGCACACAAAGGCTCGTGAAGTCTGGCACCACACTGGACAGAGACAGGCTGCTTCAGCTTACTCTTAAGTGCTAGAGAACAATGGGCTAGAGAACAATGGCTACAACTTCCTTCAATTGTTCTCACACAATGGGCTACCGCCTCACAAATGCTTCCGCATTCAGGCTCTCCCACTCCCAAGAATCAGCGTGCTCACTGCGCTTGCAATGCCTATGCTGCTCAAATAGTTTTACATAGAGAACTTCTTATTTATTAATTTTATAATGATTATGTATAATCATTAAATTGAGCTCATGCTTATTTAATTCGCAAGCAACCATTATCGGCGTATACTCAGCTTGCTATGCGAAGCTAGTTGGTGACGTTGAACAATATTTTGGCGATGCGTAGATCTCGTCGATCTTCTCGTTGCAGATGACGGTGCGTAAATGCGTAGATCTCGTCGACAGATCAGGTTGTTGATCTGGACCCTTTCACTTCTTCTTCTCCTTTGAGTAGCGATGATCCAGACTGGTGAAGGCTGAGTAGCGTGTAGATTTTCGATTTTTCTCCCTCGAAGTTCTTTCCAAGAACTTCGATTTTCTGCGCTGACGTCCTTCTTCCTTTTCTCGATGCTCTGAAGCAATGTGATAACTATGCGACGTTACTCCAAACAGGGTGACACTCCTCACACTTAAAATCACGGATCAGCAGAACCGAAGATCAATTCTTGATATCTTTCTTCTTCAATGGGCAATGTGGCAATGCGGCAATGTGGATATCTTTAATGTGGCATCCCGATATACTGGCCACCATTAATGTTCCGTCCCTTTCCATGTACGGGTCGAAACTAACGCGAATGAGGTTCAGGAGTGACTCAAATGCAGTAACGTGGTTATCCTTTATTGGTACTCAGGAATTGGCACAGGCTTCGGTAGTGGCAAAGAATCTGTTAGATCGGACGGTAGGGGCTAATACGAAGTGATGTTACTTCTATAACGCATCTGTGATCTGTACAGGTGCTTCCTCGACAGTCACGCTTCCACTACTGAAGAGCGACGACTCTTTTAATGCTACCTCTACGTCAGGCCACCGCTAATGAACGGCGATGTCTCTTGCCGGTTCTATTTATATACTCGGCGGGCGCACACTGGCAGTTCAGGTGCGGCCAGAGCTGCCTCTCTCGCCTCCTGGCGACTAAGTGTGGTGATTGTGGCCTGCTGTCGGCTACCCTCCCATAGGGAGGATAAGCCCGGGAAATGTATGTATGTATGTACTTTGATTATTAAAGAATGATAGTTTTTCATGGCTTTTTCAATGGATAAATTCTGCGCAGGTGTGGGATGAGGAGCTCGCGTTCGTCGCCCAGAGCCACGCTGACCAGTGCCACTTCCAGCACGACTGCAGCGAGTGCAGGGGAGTCGGTGAGGGGCGTGCCTGCGGGCAACTCTGGCTCGGAATACAATATTCTCTGCACAGAATTTAATGCGATGAAACTAATCGCTCAACAAAGTGATATGTCAATTTTATTCGCATGATCAAAGTTTTATTCTGACAGAAATTTAAAACAGGCAATTAAATAGGAATATATCTAAAAATTTCTATACATTTTCCTACGTTAGGTCATAGGAATACTTTGACAATGCATGTAATATAAAATTTGAAATTCACCCGACGTAAGAAGTGTGAAAAAATTTTACTCCCATTGAATGGAAGTAAATATTGATGATCCCCATTTATTAGAAGCCAAACACAGCTCCAAAAATCGCAGTGCAGTTTCTCGCTCAAGCTGAAAATTTAAAGAGTAAAAAATTCGTGATATGTATCAGCATTTACAGAGACTTATTTCAAATATTTCAAATAAGTAATTTACATATTGTGGCAAAGTTTTATTATTGATCCATACAGACAATGAGTTTTCACTCTCCGTTCGTAAAGTAACAGTTGTATGCCGAGCAGAACGATTCCCGGTGGGACAGAACCTGTACATGAGCTACACGGCAGCAGGGGACGTGGGGGGCGGGTGGCAGGAGGCCGTGCGCGGCTGGTACGCTGAGGTGGAAGACTTCCCCAACTCTTACGTCGACCCCTTCACGTGAGTGCGCCCAAGTGTCAATGAAAATGCCTGGACACGAGCATTTACGTTTCCTTCAAAAATTTATCGACGTTAGCGTAAATAATTGTTATGGACTTCCCTGTTTTAAGTGATCGCTGTTAAATTATGACTTTACCGACGAAACTATCTTGAGGCGAGAGAATTTTCGCTCTCTTTAAGATCTCAAGCTTAGCTGAATACGAACATCCAGAATAAAACATGTGTACTACAGCAGATTCAAGGAGCCCCTGCATGCTGTGAAGGAGAATAAATGTGTTTCATTCGCTACAAGTAAAGGAGGAAATATAAGATTTCCATTATGATTGTTAGAATTACACGTGTACTTGAGGACAAATCTGGGAGGAAATTCTTCATGCTAAACTTTCATTTTAAAAACAGAAGAGGCCCAACTGTTGTTCCTATGGAAGGACAAGAACAATACAGTTTAGCATGATTCAAGTTAGAATTTCCCGAATCAAAATAGTATTTCTGTAATCACCAACGCAGTATTCATTTCAAACGGGTACACTGAATTTATCATAAATTCGGAAAGAGTGCACAGATGTAACTCCAGTTGAAGCACACATTTTAAAGGTAAAATATCGTCTATTTTGGGCTGTCATTCCATTAATTGCTGGACCAACGAGACGACGTCGTTACTCCCACTGGGCCATAGATAGAAAAAACTGAAAAGTGGATCAAGCGATATGTTTGAACAAAATTCTCAAACCTTCATTTTAAATTCGATTCTGAAAAGCGGTATTAAACAATTACGGAAAAGAATTTGCTCCTCTCAAGCTGGAGAGCGAAAGATGGAACCATATCATGTACACTAAGGTTGAAATGCACAAACGAATATTTGACAAACATGGGTTGGGAGAGGAGATGGATTTTATAATGGATTGCTTAATCTTTAGTGAATATTTATTTCCTAAAATATTTATATTTTTTAGTTGAACGCTTATATTAATTCACTCTGAACAGAAAGGACCTCAACACTTTGTCAAAAAATATGAGACGGAGAGTGTACAATCATTTAAGTAGAATAGAAAAATGTTATTGAGACCATTTTGAAACATTTTTTTTCGATAAAATTTATTTCCCGGGAAATAACTTGGCACAGATGGATTGCATATGAGATTGTTAATTTAACACAGCTGAATTGATTAATTTAGCTCAGAAGATTATTTTACGCAAATAAATATTTGACACAGATCAATCGATAATTTGGCTCAGATG
Organism: Morinoia aosen; assembly: GCA_030386875.1. Taxonomy (NCBI): domain Eukaryota; kingdom Metazoa; phylum Arthropoda; class Malacostraca; order Amphipoda; family Talitridae; genus Morinoia; species Morinoia aosen. The sequence continues at coordinate 9,130,413 of CM059558.1, read as the reverse complement.
AATAATATAAAAAATTTTTGCCACCGTTATTTTCTAACATATCGAGAATGATAACCATCCTCGAATTCATTATTGATGAGCTGATTGACAGGACGAATTCGTTTTTCAATTTCTTCCCGCTCCAGTTGGGTTGAAGCACTTCCATTATGAACGAGACGGATAAGAAAAGTTCCCGATTTGATTGCTTCCGGAGTAAGCATCCATTTGTTAGCAAAATAAAGTAGTGGAGACCCAGCAAAATGAACTGGTCATAAATGTTTTTACTTATTCCCTGAATTCCATCAGTGTATTGAGGATTTATCCTTAGACTTTAAAGTTCAGCTCAGATCTTTATTTTACTTACGATTTATCAACACTGTAGAGTTAATGTATTACGTCACAGTGAAAAGAATCTGTTTGAAGCGTTTGGAAAGTCTTCGAAAATCACAATGAATGTTTCGTGGTTTTTCATGACGCATCATGTTCGTGGACCACAATGTAACAAGACGTAATGGACGAGCCCTGGATTGGTTTTTGCTGCTGGACCGGAAAAAAACTAACGTTTGTATCAGTTTTAGGGTTTTTCACGTCGTTCTGGCTTAAAGGATACTTATTTACAACACACTAGTTCATGTCCCAGACACCCTACATAAACTCAGTATCGTAATTAAATAATTAAGATGGTAATTTTTTCGTTCTATCCAAACCCAGCACGTGTCATGTTGACTCCAACGATACAGTAAATCAAAATATGGTCAACTCGGTTCCTAAAACTTGAGGGCACAGGCTTAACTTAATGATCAGTGTCATTATTTAGGCTTGGTGGCGTCTAAATAAATGTAATGTCAAATGTGTTTCCCATTTTTCAATAATTAAAACGTAAAATTTAAGGTCTTTTGTTATTATTTTTTAGTTTCAGCTACGCGATTTAACCTACACATTCATCAAACCTAAATCTTGAACTAACAGGTATTCTGCTTCACGTGAAACGCAGATTATAGGTTGTCGCGATAAGCAGGTTTTTTGTTGCAGGTTTGAACACTCGACAGGACACTACAGTCAAATGCTGTGGGCGACCACGACGCACGTAGGATGCGGCTTCAGACTCTACCAGGAGGGCCAGTGGCACAAGAAGCTTTACACCTGCAACTACGGACCAGCGGGCAACGTTATAACGATGCCCATGTACATTGTTGGCCCTGCCTGCTCGAGGTGCCCTCGTGGGTCTAGCTGCTCTTCATCTTACGCTGGTCTCTGTTACGATACGCGTTCCATGAATGACGTCCCAGGACTTAGTCGCAGCGTGCAGTATCGTTCCCTGCATCCTCAATACGAAGATCTAAAATCCACTAGGGCTTCTTATAGCAATGGCAGGGACCCTCTGATGGAACGGTTTAGAAAATTTGGTGACTTTCAGTATCCGAATAATGCATGGGAACGAGAGAGCAACTATCGCTCATCAGCATGGTCTTCATTGAAAGAACAACCTTTGGCAAAGATTAAACCATGGGATGCTTCTGCTTTCGGTATTAGATTGTTCGGAACAGAGACTCAAACTGACGAGACAGCTTTTTTTGGCAGAGATTTTGCGGAAAGCTTTGTTTCAAATGAATTTTTAAATTCCGCTTATAGTGATGAGTCTGAATCAGAGTACTATCAACAAAATTCAGATCCAAGTTACTTTCAAGATTCGTATTATGACTATTCAGTAAAAAAGGATTCGGTGTCTGAAATTGGAAATTTTTTCTATGATCTTTTTTAGTTCTGCTGTACTTCATAAGTTGTTCATTTCGAGCTCAAAAGGTAAACAATGTTTAGATCACTGAGAATTCGAATTTTTTAGAGAAGTTTACTTAACTTGAGACGAAAAGGGGCTTTTAGTCTAACGATTAGGAACCACCAAGTTGCCCTATTACGACTGAAATAGAACTTGAGTGAAATTATTGTCCAACATAACTCGAGCACAGTATCGGAGGGCATCAAATTTTCGTACTTTTTGAGATTAAGTTTACAGTATTGATGATAACTTCTGCTACTTCTTTGCATCGTAGTTCAAAAATATTACAATCGTATTTTTATAGGGTAAATTTTATGACTTTTGTGTTAATTTCACGACAGAGCAGAGATACCCGCATGACACTCCCTCACGACTGGTTTTAATAACGATTATTTTAATGAATTTGAAAATAATAAGCGATATTTCATCCTGGCATTTTAAAAATTAAATCCAAGGAAACAAAATTGGCCTTAAAATTTGATGGTATTAATATCAAAAGTAAATTAAAACCAGTCGAGTAAACTTGCTCAAGGTTTCTTTGGTCACTTTTTATAAGCTCATTGATTTAGCTTCATGGAAATGGAAGAGTGCGTCGGACATCGGTAAATTACATTGACTCAATTCTCTCATTATAAGATTTTTATTGAGTAAGATGAGTTTATGTGCTTCGCAAAGTTGTTTTCGTGTAGAACCTTTTAAAAGCCTTAAAGCCTTTTAGAGTATATGGAAAACAAGTGTTGGATCCACAATTTTTAATAGATGGGCGTTCTTGGAGCAGCTAATGATGTTCAAGGGCATCCTAAGACGATTGACCATCGCTCTACTAACCTCACAACATAACCAGTCATCAAGGGTTGCATGGGCACACATGGGAAATCCACTATGAAGGGTATTTTTTACCCCATTAAACTGAAACAAAATTTTTCCGAGTGAGAAATGCTCTGAACTTGCTTTAATTGGGAGGTAATTATCTCATACTCTTTGGATATCAGTTCTGTGTCATTAGAAGTAGAGGGTCGTAGGTAAATAATCTAATTTCAATGAACTTACCGAGAGTCACGAACCATTCCGATGCCGCCAAGACCGAAACAAAAAATTCAGTTCAACTCGTTTATTTTATTATAGAAATATAATACTAGATATGGGAAACTAAAAAAAAAATAATTTACTGGAAATATCGAGGTTCAATAATTCATCATCCAACTTACTTTTTCAAAAAACCGAACCGTTGCAAATTTCAAAAGGTGCTTGAGGAAAATGTACTGATATTATTACTGACGTTAATCCTCATACAGATGACGATACACAGTAAATGTTCTCAAAATTAGCAATCTATGCAAGAATTCAAAATTCTGGAATTATTTCCATCGAAAACATTTGCGTAGAACTTTTCAAGAGCCATAGTTGAATTTCGTGCGAAAAATTTCCATCCCCAATTGAAATTATTGATCTAAAAATTTGAATATAGAAATTCGAATGTTGAATCTAAGAAAAATATATTCCAGACCATGAGAAACAATAGAAATGAAAAGAGAGAGAATTTAAGCAACGTAAGCCAATTCCTGTTTCACTAACGTGCGTTATCATCCACAGCATTCGTGATAAAAAATTCTTCAATGGCCTGTAATATTAACGGCATCACTTCATGATAATTATATTTTAATAGTAAATAACATTGTATCACTTTTTCTCAGTAATTGAAATACTTGTTTCATTATCCGTAGAGTTAAATATGTTTTTGTTGTAATTCACTACTTGTCGAAGAAAATTGATCTTTATGTCACGTCATATACGAGATAAATAGGCCTGTGACGACAATTGCAGTTTACAGCTCATAGATTAGTGGGTTGCTCTCGAGGAACATCTTAATTGAATATGTTTACAAAATTCGAAAGAAGGTAAAAGTTCAGAGAATAAAAATTTTTCAATCAAAGAAAAAAACATATTTATCCTAACAGTCTATCTTTACCATGCAAAATTTGGGAAATTATTTAAACAGTGAATGAGAATAATTGAAGTAAAATTCAATGAAATCATCTACTATTTAATTCAAGTGTGAGTCTTAAAAGAACTAAAGTTATATTAAACCATAGTTACATCATTTCTTTCCTCATCATATAATAGCCTCTTAATTACAATGAAAACTGCGGCGAGAGGTGATTTTTGACATCCATAATTAAGAGGCATACATAGTTAATGCCGTAAATCCCAAATGAAGTTTCGAGGTCCAAGATCGAGATGACAAAAATAATGCCAAAATGAGTCTGAGTTCTAATCCATTGAAATAAAGGTACCTGTTTAGTATGTTAATGCTATGAATAAAAGTCCTTTCAGTTAATGATAGAACCTGATGTGTCTCGGTTTGAGTTCGTTCGCACTGCTGAGTATTGAATACATTGGTTCAATTTGTGTGAAATAAATTTTACATACAGAAATGATCACGACTTATCGGTAAATGAACGATTGCATTTCGAACTTCAAATGATTTCTTATTGTTTTATGCCTTGACACAAATTGAAAAATGGAAGCTTTTACAAAAGCCTTCGTTATCTGGAAAGTCACGAGATCATTCTCACTAACTCGATGAAATGAAAATATTACTGCTGTACCCTTCTTTAATAGAATGGTATCTAAGCTAAATACGCGCACGACTACATTTTTTACTCGCTATGATCAAAAGCCGGTGAAGGTATTATGCTTGCACAGGACACAAATCTATAAAAATACTAGTAAATGTTGAATTCTTTTGTTGGTTTACCTTCAGTTACTGTTCAGCTAATACACTTGATGGCAAAAATTAAAAATGTCTAAACGTACGATTATGAGAACAGATGTCATGAAATCGAATAACCCGAAAAAGGAATCTGATTACCCGCTTCACGTTGACACATTTTGAGATATAAAATTTATATCTGACAATATAATGTTTCTATCTATGCCTGACGATATGAAGTTAACAATTTATTTTTTATTCATGGAATATTTACAGCTATGGCGCATAAGCTCGGCAATAAAAATATAAAAAAGTGATGTCTAAAGTAACGAAACCCGTAGATAGTTAATAGAAAAACGTACGGTATTTAGAGTAAAAACGAAAGTCGTTGGCTTCGCAATTTTGCACAAGCTACTGGTGCTACGTGTATACATAATGCGTGCTTGCATACAAGAAATTACATCTCATATCCGTACTATCATATCTTTTAACCTTATATTAAGCAATTTTAAGTAATGAGAGAAATTATTTCGTAACTACTCTTCCAGTATATAATGCACCATATAGTTGTAGTTGAGACCCAAACTGATATGATATTTTGTGGGGTATTTCCATCCACACAATCTAACTAAGACTAAATGAAAGAAGGAACAAGGAAAATTACTTTATTATTCGAGAATCCCATGCAGCAACGGCTGGTGAAAAGTTGAACAGTTCAACAGCCAGCTCTAAGCAGAAACTGGCAACTAAAGTTTAGTAATTAAAAACTATTGACCCGGGCGTCCAATAGTTACACGGTTTATACGGCCTTGACCAATTTCGATTAAAATTAAATTTATTTAAGGTTAAAAGGGCTAAAAGATGTCCTTGTGCGTAAATTCTCCTTTCATAAGGGCACAACTCCGCACAGACGCAAATCGTCGCCCGAGTGTGATAGGGCTCCAACAGTAGCTTATGCTGGGCGGTTGACACGTTGTTGCAATTAATCTTGACTCGCCGGCGATCCACACTCTTAGGCCACCAAGCAGGCGGAAAGACGCAGACACGAAGGAGATATACTCTTGGACTGCCCGCAAGTCGCCTCACGTCTCCGCACGAAAACGCCCGGGCCACACGGCGCGATACGTCACAGCTGCAGTCGAGACAGCGGTCCCCATCGTAACGAAGACAAGCATGTGAATGCGGCGGAAAAGTTCAAGGGCCACGACCACCGCCAGCACCGCAGGCGCATTGACTCGTCTGATGAAAAAACCTTAAATGAATACAAGACAAAATTATCGGACCACTAACCTCTCAAATTTAATAAGACAAATTGCAACGGTTTGCGAGATAAGTTCATACATTCCTATTTACCTAAGCAAGCGCAGCTGCGAGGGGTAAAAGACACCGGGGAATGCAGCGCAGGCCCGCTCGTCACGCAGAATGCCAGTATACTGCGCGAAGACAAGGGTTCTCGTAAGATAAATCGTCGCAAGATCAGTTAGTAGAATTTGTCAAATAATAACGAATATAGCAATTGAAATTTCACGGTTTACACAATTGGATTCAAACGAAAGAATAAGCATACCTGAACTTTATGGTTCGTCCAGTGTTGAGACTTTGAGGCGAACGAGTAGATAAGTTTAAGGTAAAGGTTAAGTTTAAGTTTAAGGTATATTACCGGACTTTCAAGCAAGGAGATTTAGAAATTTACAAATTTAGAGGAGTTACAGACACCCCTATATTAGCTTGAGCTCTCAACCGAAAGGTAATTAGTTAAGCGAGAAGTAAGTTAAAGTGGCCACCGAGGCAACCCTCAAGTAAATTTAAGTAAGGTAATCTACCGAAAGCCGGCAATAGGAAAGGTTCAATCGCACACACAGGCATACAATAATAATGAGAATGAAGGGCAGAAGCCTAATAATGAGACGAGATGGCGGTGACGAGCAGAAGTGGGTCCTTAGAACGTAGAGGACGGTGACGTGGGGCCCAAGAACGCACACGTGCGGCACAACCAGGAAGAATCGATTCACGATTAAGAAAGTACGCAAAAGGCTCGTAACGGAACCATTAAAAGGCACCACGGACATTACACACGCGTAAATTGAGGAATGCAACTAACACAAATTTAAGGCAGTAAAACGTAGTTAATCGATCAGTGAAATTCACAAGTATCAAATTGGATCCAAGTATATCAGAGTATCAAAAGTATCTATTGTCTCCGCCCTGCGACCTCCGACCTTACTGCCGGGCTGCCTAGCTGGAACTCCTAAGGTTCCAAACTTGAAGCGCCTCTCAGGCTGCCCTGGAGAGGTTTGTGAGGGAAATCCTAACAATTTTAGTCGTGGATTTTTTCATTGTTTGAGGGATTTTTTGTCGAAAATGTTTTGTTTTAAATTAAACAGGAATATAGGAGCAAAGCTTTCATTAATCCATGAACACTTCAATAGTTACAGCGTGCATTCGTGACATTCTTACTACAGGCATAGCGACTCTCACTGTCGACATTTTCTTCCTCGCCGCTAAATCCTCTCCAAGCAACTCTCTGCAGATCCAACGTCAGACCTCTTGCACACATAATCTTCAGACCGTCCTCAGCCTTTACCAGCAACGCACCGCATCATCCCGTATCTGACTCTCCAACACATCGTCCGGTGCGGCAAAGTTCGTAGTGCGCCCGCGCCTAAGTAGGAATACGGGGATGGGAGGAGGCTTCTAAGCACCCTGCATGCGAGCGCGGTGCGCACCCGTCATCATCACCTCACCACCGCAAGGCGACGCTTCGCTTCACTATCAGAGCAGTAAGTAGCAGTATTTGTCGTATTGTCGTACGTAGGCGGCAGATTGTTCAGCTGAAACTTAGTGAAGTGTTCCGCTCCTTCCTGTTAAACAATAGCGCCCAGGGTAATCGGATCGAAATATATGTTAGCTAGTTTGGGTGTTAAGTTCAAATCAATGTTAGTTTTGGGGTGAGTAGATCAAATCGGTGTTAGTTTTGGAGTGTGTAGATCAGATCGGTGTTAGTTTTGGAGTGTGTAGATCAGATCGGTGTTAGTTTTAGAGCGTGTAGATCAGATTGGTGTTAGTTTTGGAGTGTGTAGATCAGTTCGGGCGTGTGAGTATGAGACGTATAAGTGATTTAGGATTACAGTATTGCATCTGTTCTTTAGACTTCTAATTTATTGAATCTATCTTCGCTAATTTTACCTCGGTGCATTAATGAAAGGCGCGTGAGTTTGAGCCTGGAGGCAGCGACAGCGACACCGATTCTTCGGGCCGTCTTCAACGCCCTTTTCTCATGGATGAGAACCAGCCTTCTTTCATGACTCCGTTCATTATCATCAGAATGTTATGCTTCTCAACAACCGCAAATCGTTTTAGTAGCTAATTCGGATATTGTATCGTTTTAAATATTCCCCCAGCAAGATTTTTTTTCATTAGTTTTATACCTGGGAGAATGGCGACAATTTATATGGAAAGACCGCAATTTAGCCAGGGGGTTGGTATATTACAACTATTTGTTAGTAGTAAATTACATTGATATGTAAAATATGTGTGCACTCAATATAGCTAAAGCAGTACATACACACACAAGCATTACTATAAGGCACCAGTTATCCTTTTGAGCCTCACATGTTTTGATACGGTTATTTGGAATGACTGAACTCCACCTATTGCAGCCATCATTTCAAATCTACCAGAAAACTCAACCACTTGGAACACAGAAACGGCCTATAATATAAATACAGTCTGTTTCTCAAGTCGTGACTTACCCACGTTTGAGCTCAATAAAATTTTGTACTGTGTTCAATCTGCTTTTGCAATGCCATGGCCTAGAGCAAGATACGTTTCTCTATAAAACCCAGAAGCGCTAGAAACCTGGTTTTACTACTACTACTACTACTACTCTATAAAACCCATTATACAAAATTTTTTGGAGCTTCCATCAAGCCAGTATCAGATAGATCGATCAGTTCAAAGAACGTTAGTGAAATTTATCCTCAGGAGACGCCAGAGCTCGCGTAACTCTCCAGTAGAATTCGAAAAGCTTGTCCAATTTGTCAATGCAACTCGTACTGGTGACTGGAATCAAATCACATTGTCCTGTAATTACCTCAGCCACATATAGTGAAGCTTATTATCAAATCGACCTTGTGGGAAGGTTAAACCGCTGGTATGCTGTTAGTGATTAAAAAACTCCTTTCACGTACGTTATGAGGCGTAACGTACTTAAGCGGAAAGTTTGGAGTAGATATACATAGGCTTACATTACAAATTAGTATGGAGAAAAGTAAAGAATCATTTAAAAAATTGCTCGTGATATGTTGAGCTTGATGTAAGGCAGTCACGTTCATAGGTCCTGACGCAGGATCACAATCGCAGATTGGAACTGCTCTAAAAAAAACAATATGAAACGGATTTGATGCAGGTTCAGACCAAGAAAGACTTTAGGTACAAGAAATCACACTTTAAATTTAATTAAGCTTCCGTGCTTTAGTTCATCTTCATATACCGAAAGGTTGACGAGATTTAGACAACGGACTCAGGTCGATCGCTAGCACTTAACGACGGGAACTCTGCATTTCTCTGTTAGAGAGTAGGATGCCAAGCACCACAGTCCTCAAGGCCTGACGAAAGATCAATTTAAACAATTTAAACAATTTAAACAATTTAAACAATTTATTTACCACAGGAGATACAGAGGTAGAATGTTTCTTAAGTCTAGTACAATGGACAAGTTTGAATATAGCTACCTGTGGGCCCGAATAAGTTCAGCGACTTCTGGGGCATCCTACCATCAACATTATTCTAAGGTGTACAATAATGTTTAACCTAAATCACTTAACCTAGTTTCGCATTTGACTGATCAGTGAGATAATTTACTCGATATCAGATATTTCATTTTACAACATAGGTTATATGGACTATATTTAACAGTATATTCGATAAAAGATTTAACAACAGACTAAAGGCAAATTACATATTACTTATTACCCATGGCAAATATCATTATTGGAAACAGTCATGTAGGAGACAAGATTTGACTTGGTGATCTTACACGACTAATATTCCGATAGGAAGTGAGTCTCGAGATTTCTTTTGAATACCAAGTTGTTAGTTCTCTTCGATTTTGCATTTTGTATAAATATAATAAAAAGCTATGGTAGTTGAATTTAAAATATCAGAGATAAAGTTAAAGGTTTTAAGCAGTACAAGATCTAGGTTTTAGCCTATCATTTTATTATGTTTGGTGTTATGGAAATAGTAAGTATTAAGTTATAGAATTTACAGACTTTGCGTTACTAAGTTATTTGTTTTGTGTGTTCAAAATTACTGGGCTATTGAAGTTATACAGTTTGAGAGATCAACGTCACATGTTTCGCGTATCAAAATTATGTTCACACCGGAACAGAACAACTTTTCACTGTTGAGCTTCCTAGGGCAACTCGAATGCGATGCACATCTGTATGGCACACCTTGAAGGTTCCTGAAGTTACTTAAAATCCGATGAAATTATCAGTAATTAAATAATTTTTAATATTAACCAAAAAAATTTAAGATAGCTATACAAGAATTTCAGTTTTTTCTTACATTCTAACATAAAACCGAGCTGTGTGATGATTTAGCATCCTGTGTCTCATTGCATAATCCAAGAAAACCAACCGGTTTCAACGTTAGACAATCAACATTCCCGGGAAAAAGCGACGTCCTCACACGTTGCAACACAAGAAATCGAGAGCAGTGCTTGAGTTTTTTTCTTGCTGCTTGAGAAGTTGCGAAGAATCAGTCAGTTGATTGTGCGGTAAGCAGACTGGTGTGACAAGTGATGGCTAGCAGTTCATTTTGAGCAACTCAGTCGCTACTCGGAAGGTAGGACATTGAGACGAATCTGTTGACATCAAAACTATCCCTCTCTTGTTTTGAACTTTGAATTTTCAACCCATTGTATATAGTTGTATATAAGGGAATACAACTTCGTTTGTGTTTGCAGAAAACGGAGAAGGTGGGTTGAAGAGGAGATAGTTTTTTTTCTGGAAAATGAGCTCATACTTCATAGCCGAAAAATCGTTGTAATTACACACGCGAATGGAGAATGGAGTTTTTCGTATCGAAAATGTCCTGTTGTGTACAACAATAAAATGCTTTCATGGCATCATCCTCTGGGAAAATTGGAGCTGCGTTATGAAATAAATTATGTACGTCAACTAGGATTTATCTCAGAAGTTATGATGATCATGATCACGCATTGTTCAGAACGATTTTCATAATATATCAAAAAATTGATTTATATCTGTTGAGACACTTCATCTTTGAGAGAAGTATAATCTATTTAGAGAGTTATTAACTGAAAATTGTTTTCTATTCCATCACTAATGAATTAATTTAAAATTCTGATTCTAGAATGGTTATAACTGTACAACTATCTAATTATATATTCTTTCGTGCTTCAAGTTACTCAACTATCAATGCCAGTTTTGACTCTCGACATTTCATAACTAGGGTTTCACTTTACTGAAATACACCATGCATGGAGATGGATGCAATTGCGCCGAACAAATATTATGTATTGGTTCAGTCAAATTACGTCTTTTTCTGGGCTTTGAGAAGCTGGCTGTTCATGGTGATGAGTATTTTTCGTATTTTAGCACCAAGATGTATTTGTTCAATAAAATAAATACGCATCGTTTCCATGTCTTTTCCTTAATGATACTCGTTAACTTAGTTGGGATTACATGCGCTCTATAAATATTGTAATTTTGAAATATTATAAGTTCTCAAAAATACACGTTGTTTAATATCTATGTTACGGCTTATTCATCACAAAATCCTTCCGTGGACACAGTTTTGACTCTAGTTACCATAACTTATTACCACTCACGGTCATTGCATTGATGAAGAAGTTTCGATAATTCCAACCAAGTTTTTAGGAGAAATATATAGCCTCTCTGTTTTTGAATCTTTTATTATTAGTTGATCACAGGAAGCAATGGTAGTTACTCACAGGGGTGGCTGAACCCATTTTATGCAACTGAGCTCAGAGGGAAACTTCGGATTTGCATCTTTTATGTAGAAAAAACAACGTGAACCCTTGCGAAATACGAAGTACGGAACTGATTCAATTTCTAATTAAATAATGAGTTCTTGGTAATGCTAGGAGCATCACAAACAAATAGCTACATTATTTGAGTGACGCTGTAGAGTTTTTCCAATCTCAAGCTTCAAAAAATTAAGTTTAACGAAATTTAATTACCTTGTCAATACAGGAACTGGTTTCGACAAACTCAGCTCACTGTTCCCATTAAAGCTAATGTATTTCACTTCATAGGCTGGATATATACGAAAAGAATCACGGGTTATTGTTTATCTCGTTATATTTGTTGAAACATATCCAGAACATAGAATAAAATAGTGCGACAGTAACGGGCAGAGTGCTAATGGAAGAAAAATGATTACACGGAAGAAAAATAATTACATTCACGTTGACAGTCAACCATTTCCACTCAATACTATCAGTACAGTCACTTGAAGAAAATATCTCAACAAGCGGCAATTTCAGAGAAGTGATATGCGATAGAATTAAAGCTTATTCAGTTGTTTATTTTTGTTTCCAAGCTTTTTGTTTTCTGGTAGTAACAAACCATCAAAATTAAGGCAAGGAATGGGAGAACATTACTTAGTATTTACTTCAGAGGGATTTCTTTGTCATGTCAATCGTTCACTCTGCCTTTTTGCCCAATCTTTCAGCAAGTGTTCAGATTTTTCAGATTTAGGTTTAACCAAATACACATGAGCGAAAAATATCTTGACCGAAATACCGATGCCAAGTTTTCAGGTCTAAAAGACAAAAAAAAGGGCATTTGCATTGACAGCCTCAAATCTGCAAGGCTTAAGACCTATTTACACTGGTATACATTTTGTTGCAGGCTCACGTGTATACGCTTCGTGTGGCGCTTCATAAGAGCCATGAGCGTTTAATAAAACTAGAGTTACTCGACATTGATCGCGCTCTGCTGAAAACCAGTCAGGGTGTGACCAGCCGCTATCAGAGATGAATTGCAGTCGACGAGCTTGTCTGAACATTTTACTGCATCGTAGTAATATTATTGCATGAGTGAAATGTTACTATATGCGTTCATTTTCATTAAAATATAATGGAAACAGCCTCCTTATATTCGTAGCCTTTGGTCTGCCAAAGGCATTAATGGGCTTAGTACATTTCAATTGAAAGCAATGTAGCTTCTCGCGGCAGTGTTGCATCAGCCACAATGGATGAGCGAGGGGCAATCCCTTACCTGATGACTGCTAACTTCACACTGACCGGTACACTGCAGGGCTGCCACTTTAGTTTGACCAAAATAATCAAGTTTGACCTCAAAAAAATCTAGATTTAAAAATGAAACATCCAAAAATATATCTAAAATAAATTAATTATATTTAATGATATATTAGTTAAACAATAGCCCATAAGAATATTTATATCATAAACTGCCTTATATTAGGTAATTTATTTTTATATAAATTATCTAGTATCCTGATATTTATCCTAATAAGGCTTGGTATCCAAATATTCTTCAATTCCACGAATGTTGCGAGTAGAAAGGACTAATAAGTAGTCCCTCCAAGTAGTAGCAAGTAGTAATCAGCATTGCAAGTAGGAAGTACTAGTTTAGTGAAAACTGATTTAAGGAACATCAGCATGCCATCCAATAATTTCATCTCATCTATATTTTTATGTTCAAATAACTTATTAATTCTTTGCACCTCTGTTAAGATTGGTTGCAAAGAAAATGATAGTGGAAGATTTTTCTCATTAGAATATATTTCGAATAATACATCAGCAGGATAGCATTTTTCACCTTGCCTTGCAGTCACAAAATGTGTTCTTAAATCCTGCCATTGCGCAACAATTTATTTACAACAGGCTGGATGAACAACCATCGAGTTTTGCAAGCTGGTGGAATTTTCAATGGATGTGAACCAATATTAATTTATTCATAAAGTTAATTGTATTAGCATGGTCTAAGAAAATTTCGCAAGCCAATTATGAGTTTCTGCGATCAAAAATTCCACGTTCCTTGGTGAACATTCAACAGAAGTATAGGACATAGCAAGCTGGAATGAGGGGCATACATAATTCATCAGAATTAAATATAAATTTTCTTCTTTCAACTCGGCACAAACACCATTATTGATGCCAACAATGACACTTGTATTCTCAGTCTCTATTGCATTGCAATTATCAATGCTCAGATTCCTACTTATCAACAATTGTTTTAAGGTTGTCACAACGCTATCTGCATCACTTTTAATAATTTTGCAATTACTAAGTAAGTTGATTCCACCTTATTAGATGCGTGACTCTAGTATATAACTAATACACCAGGTAGTTTCATAATTGAAATATCATTGCTTCCATCCAAAAATAAACTGAACTCATTGTTGCTTATATCATTGGTCAGTCTTTCGTCAAAATGAGGCCACAATACATTTTTGATAAGGTATGTGCGTTTTATTCCATGATTTTTGACATCACTAGTTTTGCAATTGGAGATTGTGTGCTTTAGCTTATGAACCCTATAATCACAATAAGAAATTACACTATCGCAGCACAAAAACATTGAAATAGCCATCTTGGTGTGTTTCATAATCTAAACATAACATGTTCAGAATGTGATTGGTTCACTATTCAGACAATTTGGTTAAGCAAATTAACAAATATAATAAGAATGTAGTAGTAACTAACTATTATAGTGAATTCCTAGTGCGAATTTAAAGTAATATATCATACATATACATAGCTTAATTCTATTACTAGCTAGAAAATATTTAGCATGCTGAAAAAACTATCCAGATTTTGTAGCTAATATCTAGGATCCAAATTTTACACCATGGCTTAAGCTAAAACATATACACCTTTTTCACTTCAAATTAATCTAAGTCAAATTCAAATTATTCCAAGTCAAGTTCAAGTTAATCCGAGTCAAGTTCAAATTAATCCAAGTCAAGTTCAAATGAATCCAAATCAAGTTCAAATTAATCCGAGTCAAGTTCGAATTAATCCAAGTCAAGTTCAAATTAATCCAAGTCAAGTTCAAATTAATCCAACCCTCAGTTGAGTTAAAAAATGACATAATAATTTATTAATTTGAGTTTTTTGTGTTAAATATGTTTCTATTGGATGTGATGAGCAAAACTGGTTTCGAGGATTTATTTACACTCATAGATATTTATATGCGTGAAATTCCACTAAAATCACATCTATGAAATAAAAAACATGTAAGTACAAAATATTATCATTGGATGATGTGTAGATTTAATCTTTAAAAGAAATATACAAGTGCAATTCACTAAGTACTAATGTACGATTCCGTTTAATTACAATTTATATTTGTACAATACTACCCAGATATAATCGTGCATTAGAAATAAAAATGTTCTCATCCATTTTAATTCCGTGTTAGTCAATGTTAAGAAATGTAGGATCCACTTACAATACACAATAATAATACAAGAAACAATGTTTCTAATTCACTACTGATTTCATTTGTGTGTGTTTACAATTCAATATATAATACTTTTAAGAGTTCAAGAACTTTTATAATATTCATTTATGAATATTTAAGTCTTGAAAGTATTATACATTGAATTGTGAACACACACAAATAAAATCAGTATTAAGTTAGAAACATTAGATACATATTTAGCACAAAAAACTCAAATTAACAAATTATTATATCATTTTATAACTCAATTGAGGGTTGGGTTAATTTGAACTTGACTCGGATTAATTTGAACTCGACTTGGATTAATTTGAACTTGACTTGGATTAATTTGAACTTGACTTGGATTAATTTGAACTTGACTCGGATTAATTTGAACTTGACTTAGAATAATTTGAAGTGAAAAAGGTGGGGATCTGGCTATAAAATATCTAGAGTGGCAGCCCTGGTACACTATAGACTCTAGAGTTGCGAGCCATGGTTGCGAGGCTCTCATGTGTCGCGCCTCACGAATTCGATCAGAGCGAATAGGTAACTTCTTATACACACACGCAAATATGTGCCTCAGTAGTGAGTCTCGTATACACGTGTCGCCCCTCACGGTCAAAATGTCCCCTATTCTAAACGCTCCTTTACTACTCCCTCCACTCTTGTGTAATAAGTTGGCAGTTATCGATTCTACTCAGCTGATTCGATCCATGTTACATGAATGGTAGTAGTTTTTAAAGTACGTAATCCTCCGCATTGACGCAGCGCATTCCCTGCAGGATTTTCTTTGCAAAAATGAAGATACCCTCTTCGGGAGAGCAATGGACTTGGAGGCACCTTATGCTTCTGCAGATCTGCCTGCTGCTGAGGCCAGACATGGCGGCCTGCCAGAGCATTAAGCACTACTGCCGGTACACCTCATTGCACACGCTCTGCGCCACGACGGGGACAGGGAAGGCGTGCAGAGGAAATGTGTTGGCGAGAGACGTATCTGAGGAGGCCGGCGTCATCATCACACGCCACAACAAATACCGAATGAAAGTGGCGATGGGGCAGGAGGAGAGAGGAAACCCGGGACCCCAGTCTATGGCTTCAAACATGCGGGAAATCGTGAGTAGTTGCTTTAATGTATCCCCCAAGAACAAAATGGTCAAATGGTAGGTATAGTATTACGTGTTTCAAAGCGAGAATGTGAATGGGATTTGTATTCGCCGGACTCCTATGTATTTTACTCACCAGGGTCAGAGTAAATAGTTCCAGGGTTTTTGAAGCAATGTTTGATTGGTGCTAAGCATTAAGATATCACTTCCGAAAGCGGAGAAGGATTTTGTTGTAGTGTAGATTTCTTACACTCAAGTTTTCTATCTAAAATTGTAGAATGACACAGGATTAAAGGGTCCAAATTTTCTAGACACAAGAGTCCAGATTTTCGATCATTTTACCCCATCAAAGCTATACAGCCAGCAGCGAAATTCCTCTGTCGACTTTGTAACTCTCTGAGCTGAATTTTTCCCCAAATCTTCAAGCATTTAATTTTTTCGAGGGAAATTTGAGCGCACAACAAACCTTGAAGCAGCCTAACGCTAAATGCTCAAATTTTAAACCGACCAAAAGAAAATTATGTCTTATCCTGGTAAGATGTGGATTTAATCGAAATAATTTTTCACTAGCTTCCTCGTTACAAATACAGAACATAACACTGTCTTCGACTAAGGACAGGTTATGGGTTTACTCCGGACCAGAAAATCCACCAAAGAAGTTTCTCAAATGATGGTCAGTCTCTAGGTCGTTGTGAAAAGAAGTCTCCCGATTGTTGTGCAAAAACAACTGCTCAATTGGAAGAGATGGGGAAGTTCAGTAATTTAGCGGTGTTGGTGGTAGAGCTGAAATTCTGAATACTCACGACAGGTATTTTTTGAAGCAATGGTTTGGAGCAATCGTGGGTAAAATTTTCAATAGTTTACCAGCATGATCAACAAAAGTCCTGAAGTAAATTTATGCTCGTATCAAGCGCCTAGAACCTAAGGAAATGTGTGTAAGGAGTCGCTCTGCCACCAGGAAACTATGGTCAGAAAAGCTAATCTTAATTCACTTTAAAAAATACTTCAATGAGTAGAGCGTAGAGCCTAGGTTCACGTTGTCTGAAAGATAACAGATTAGAGAGAGAGAGACGAGAAGCCCATGAATCTTCGGATCCTTCATGCACAGCTTCGACAGTACAAGCATCCGGGGCTGTGAAATGATCTGGGAAGTCCCCAATGGTCGGGTTGGGATTATATTCGATGACCTTGTGCTGCAACAAAATGAAATTACAGGGTTATGTGAACACCCAAATTCAATTCGACTAAGCCTATCCATGAATTTTCATATTCCTGATGGTTCCGGTATTTTCAATACGATTACTTCCTCATTGTCTGTTTGATGAAGTGCTTGCGAAACTAACTCAGGAAACACGAATGATAATTTCCTCGTATGGAATAGCTACCTCGGCTCTCTGATTTAACTTCAGGCCATCGAACGGTTTTTTACTCGAAATTTTCAAAAAGTAAATAAAAATTCTTCTGGAGTGAAATAGGCTCTGAGGTTTTACAAGCATGTTTATAACAATCTAATAAACACTCATAGCCCATAAAAATTTTTAAATATACCCATACCCCCCTTCCCCCCCCCCCCCTCAAAGAGAAATTTCTAAAAAATCCTATTTCTCAGCCAATATTGTACCTAGAGATGATTAGTTTTTTTTGTTCGATTCACAATGACTGGTCGAAAAAGTTGAGATCCATTTTTTTGATATCGCTTCAAAAAAAAAATCTAAAAATGTTTGAATTAAAAATTATTTTTTCTATCAATTTTTTTTTCTTCAAATGGTTACAAAAAATTTTCTAATCAACTTACCGAAAAGCTACATCTCAACCTAATAGTACTCATCTTTATCTTTACGATGCTGAAAAGATCTCCTTCATAAGTGAAAAACTGTAGGAGAAATAAACCCGCACGACAAAAAAAAACATTTTTTAGGAAAAAGCGCTCAACTTTTTCAAGTATATCTCCAACAGTTTTTTTTTTATGGAGGAGATCTTTTTTGCATTGTAAAGATCAAGGTGAGTACTATAAACCTGCATAGTTGTTTTTTTGATAAGTTATATAGGATTTTTTCATTGCCATTCAAAGTAATAACTAAAATGTAATATGTTTAGTGATAAAAAATTCAAAAACACGCCAAATTTTTTTGAAGCGTTATCAAAAATCTGGATCTTAACTTTGTTGACCAGTTCATTGTGAATCGAAAAAATAACTAATCATCTCTATGTACAATATTGGCTGAGCAATAGGATTTTTTGGGAAATTTCTCTCTGAGGGGGGGGGGGGGGGGGGGGGAAAGGGGGATACATATAAATTTCAAAAATTTTATGGGCTATGAATGTTTATTAGATTGTTATAAACATGCTGTTAAAACCTCAGAGCCTATTTCGCTCCAGAAGTATTTTTATTTATTTTTTGAAAATTTCGAGGAAAAAACCGTTCGATGGCCTTCATTGAAAATCTGTGCGACCAACTGTACCGGGAGCTACAAGCTTCAACACCTCTTCCTTCTTCATTATAAGATATTTTCCAACATCTTGTCTTACTTTGGATAAATATTAGTTTAAATTGTGAGTAATTTTTTATATAATTTATAACGTTTATAATAAGGCTTGTAATCAATGTCCGATAAAAGATAAATTATTAAGCTTGATTCTTTCCTTTATATCCACATTCCTCAAGAATGGCCTGGTAGTGTATTTCAAACGAACTTAGAATAAAGGATTTTGGTCAGAAAAAACCATGAAGAGTAGCCAAGTCGGCAGTTAACTTTCACTCTCTGTCGTAGCTCTCGACAACGTAAAAACTGCGCATGGATGGGCAATAAGTATGCTTTATGTATTCGAATACTAAATTCTTTGAACATTGTTCATTTGTGTTACCGTAAAGAAGAGGCGTGTGGATTTTTCAAAACAACAATGATTGTTCTTAAAAAATAAAGTGTAACAAAATAACGAGATACATACGTTTCTTAGAAGTGTCCGGTTAAAAACTATATTTTAGATAATTTATGTTGTTTAAAATAACCATCTTCAACTAATTTTGCTATGAATTACTTCTGGTGCAGTGCATATGTAAAAACTATGTAATATCAAGTACAACCAGTCTGCTTTATATAGGGCGTATGGTTTATCTAGCAAGTATGAAATTTTTTATTGGAAAGTTAAATGTATTTATACACTACTAGCTATTAATAAGTTATCAAAATTTCTTATTGGTGTATATTTAAAACTTTGACGAATTATAAAACGAGTTTTATAACGAGATATAAAACTTTGCCTCAGCATAGCAAAGCAAACATTGTACGTAGAAATTTATTTTTGGGGATATTTGAATACTAAGTCAAAAAAGTTTATTCATTGGTCTGTCGGTTTTATGCTTTAGTAAACGTCAGATCCGTTTGCTGGCATTAGTTTAAGATAATATTTTATTAGTAGAAAGGAAACGATAGGATCGAAGAATGCATGTTGAGTGGATGTGTATTTTATGACTGTGATTGCTGCATACATTTCTACATTAGTAGTACTAAAATGAAGCACTTCATCAAACACAATCAACATCCAAGAATTTATCATAGCAATGGCCGAGCATTTGTCCCTCTATCCCAATTAGCAATTGGAGATTGTTTTAAAAAGTTAATCGTCCATTTATGTAATACAATTTATGAATAGTTTGTATATGCAGTAGTGAATAAGACCTCAGAATTGTAGTGCTTATGCTCACCTTCACTCAGAAGTCTGATCTTAACAAGACATCAGTGCTGTCAATTTGTCAAATTATTAGTGCTGTTAAATCCCTCCTACCTGCTGAAATTGTGAGTACGTGTGTGTTCGTGTAGCTGGATAGTGTGTTTGCGAGCGCGTGCGTGCGTCATCAGAGCTTGCTTTTAATTTGTCCATGAATGTAAGGGAACAATGCTCTCGTTAGATTTTTTGAGACGTATGCATTCCATATGTTTTACCTTATATTGTAGGCTTGTATTTTCCTTATTCCGACTCTGAAGATGAAAGTTCTATATTCTTTAATGTTAGCTGCAAAATTGTTCAGTTACTCTTTGGTTTTCCTTTTGTCATTAGGCTTAGTTTCTCTTGATATCAGACCCATAAGTAATAAATTGTTTTTGAATACTTAATATATGAAATATATTGCTATAGTTGGAAACGGCTGTTTCTGTCTTGCAATTTTAACTTATACGCTCAAAGACCAAGAAATTTAAAAATTGCGTTAGCTTCTGCTAGCTCGAGATAAAATGTATTCAAGAAAATAATCATTGACTCGTATGTATCAGCAGTCAGCACGTTGTACCATCGTAAGGGAAGTAGCTTAGCACTAGTTTTAAACAGTTGGAGATTTTCTACTGCAGTACCAATAAGTATTGTTTCTTACTTTTTCCGCCGTTTGAAGTTTCAGGGAAATGATGGAAAATGAATTATAAAAATGCAGAAAACATTTCATTTCTAAACTTCTTTTACTTCATCTGAAGAAAAACACACGCACCAAAATAATTCTTTAACAACTCACTTAATTATGTATTTCGTCTAAAAAAATTTCATGAACAGCCGTTTTTTTCGTCGAACTTCATAAGTACAACTAAAACCCTTTCTAAAATTCTAATAGCACTAGATTAATATTTACCATTTAATTACACAGTTCCAGTTGCCATTCAAACACGGCCAAAAACATCTAGATTCTGATTAAAGCATCTAAGTTTGCCACACTGATCACAGCAGACGCCGCATCGTGATGTGCGCGGCGACTAAGATATAGGGCACGCGGAGACACGCGCTTCAAGTACTGTGCACGAACGGTACTTCTGTATGATCCAGTCAAAGTGCGTTCCTGTTCTAACTTACAGTTGAATAAAAAAGCAAGAATCGAATAATCCAATCTTTCGTTAGCATTCAAGTTTACTTCCTCAACGATATCACTTCCATAAAAATGTTGATCAACTATCAATGTTTTGCAAAGGTCAGACGGAGTTAAAAAATAATACATAACATTACAAAACGTGATATTACAAGACTATTTTCCATGCATCATTTTCCAATGATATTTTTCGTACCTGCAGAACGAGCCCTTTTCGCATTGATGCATTCAAATATTTTCTTCTGCTAAGTTTGCTTTTCCACAAACAGCGTTGAGTTAAAGGCCTCACGCTATGTCAATAGAACCAACACTTAATTTCACCCGACAACTAAAAGCAAACCATGACCATATCATCACTGAAACTTCAAGGACAGGTCACAAAAAAATCGATCTTTGCCCCTCCACCAGGTGTGGGACGAAGAACTGGCGCTTATTGCGCAACGACATGCCGACCAGTGCGTCTTCAGACGTGACTGCGATGAATGCAGGAAAGTCGGTGAGTGTCGCCTGTGAGTGTAGGTTGTAGGAGTCACCGAGAGTCGACTGCAGGAGTCAGTGGGGGCCGACTACAGGCAGCCGACAAGAAAGTTTTGCGGGTTCTTGAATTTTTGAGAGAACAAGGTTAATGTGGCTATCAACGGCAAGGGTTTAAGATCGGGCTTTAACTTTTTTATCGCAGGGATCGAAAGTTGAGTCGGGTTTCAGACGTTGTATTAACATCTAAAAGCACTTGTTTGAGAGACGAAGTCTAGTTTGATCAAACCCAGTGAGAAAAACTCACTGTTCACATTAATTTAATCTTAAGCCTGAGGCATTGGAAATGTCAAGCTGACAACCGCCGATCGAAGGAAAGATGCTAATACAAACTGATCGGATCAGCTTTGAACCCAATCTGAATATTTAGCACGAGCTCTGTCTTGAGGGAGAAGTAAACGCTTCGTTAACGTGATATTTTGGATTATTTCACGGCAATATTTTAGCAATGTTTATCGAGTAGTAAAAACTTTTTTAAGCGCATTCTGAATTCTACAGGGTCTTTTAGATAAATCCGAACAAATTAGAAACTTTTTTAATTTTGATCCATCTAAAAGTCGGTAACACTGAAGTGTATCACTTATGCTCAGTTCTCTGCGAAGCCAGCTATTGACGTTTAGCATTTGTCGTATAAACATTAAACAAGGAGCAGTCGAAATGTTCAGCTATTTGTGAATTCATCGCTCGAGCCGAAGCTCAGCCTTTACTGTAAATATTCCACTATTATACTAAGCAGAAAGCTTACGATATTCGAAAAACTGTGATGAATCTAGTCGAAAAAAAGATAAAATTCACGAATTTCAGTTTAAAGTTGGCCTAAAAAGAAGCGTCAAGGCCAATCCAACCGCGATATTTTTTACATTTGATAAGAGTAGGTTTGTCAGCTTCATAATTATTCGCAGAGTGATCAAAGACCTTGCTCCTTATGCGCAGGGTAGGAAGTATCCCTTAACAAATACACAAGATGAAAGAAGTTCGTTTGGAGAGGTACAAACAAGTTTTGCACTGATTGATGACCAACGGGTTGACCACCAAGTTCTTTTTTATGGAAGAGATTTTTACAGTTGATATGGCTTGTAACAGCTGTAACGATTCCTGGATTTCCTCTTTCATCACTGACATTCATCCCACAATGACCACAAAAAAATGTTTCAGTCATGAATCTCTACGTGCTTTCGAGTGAGAGTGACGGTTTATTTCCTTTTCTTTGCCGGCAACGAAAAGTTGAATCTGAATCTTACTGTAACGTTTTTCTTACAAAAATCATTCCATAAATGAAGGCCAAGGCTTCAAATAAAAAGTTCCGACAGGATTCGGTTCCTGTCAGCGCGGGAAGCGAAACCGTTGACTAGCTCCTGAAGCTTGGTGGGCATTTTAGATGGAAAAACTTTTAGCCTTCCTACATATACTCACCTGACCTGATTGCTAATTTTGGTCGAATTTGAAAAGAAATTTTGTGCGAAACCCCACAACAGCGTCACAGTCCGTAAGTAGGCCGCCGAAAAGGTCGTGGATCGAGTCTTTGGAAACGGCAAAAGTTATTCGCGCCATGTCCAGCTTTCGAGAGTGGAGAAACCGTCATGGTAACTAAAGGTGGTGATATCGAATAAATCTTTCATTGTTTTGGCTGTTTATTAAATTATCAAAATTTCAAATTATAATGTTACTTTTTCTTTGAGTTATTAGGATTTGCACAGAAAGCCCCTCTAATCATTTACATCCTAGAAATGAAGACCCTGGAAAAGGACCATTCAGTATTTGATAAAAGAGACCTATTATTGAGTTTTAGCAGAAGTAAATAAATTCGGAACACAAGTACATTAACCGTTTTAAATATTAAAATCATACAGAGAATAATAGCATGCTGGAATCAAGATGGTGAATCCAGCCCATCTCGTGAAAATTGTGGGAGTCCTAACATTCGGAATGACAGAGACAGAGATTGATGAGGAGATTGGAGGAGATCTCTTTCAAGAGATTGATGAGGAAAAATCAGCATTCATTAACACAAATGATAACTAGTGAGTTTTGAGATGCTCCAAAAACAATTCCTTTATTGACTGTGAGTAAAGAGTCGTAGAAAATGAATTTTAGTTAACAGAAATCCACTTGGAAGCCATTATTGTCAGTAGTGAATGTCTATCATCATATGTCATAACTGTACCCTAACGTATTGCTATTACCATACCTTAACAAGCCTTCAGTTCTGAAAGAGGGTGAACCTAGACTCAGTAGAGCACAGTAAATGCTACTAATCCTCATAAGAAGCTATACATAGATCCATCTTTGTTTCGTTTCAAATGTTCAGGCATCTGGAGGCTGTGTAATGCTTAGGAGCTGTTTCCACTGGGATGGACATGGATCTGTAACTCATTGAAATAACGAACTGAACTCCCAGGAGTGCTTGCAAGTGCATTCTGACCACGTTCATCCTTCCATGGAGTTTTATTTTCCTGACAGCGACAGGATCTTTCATGACGACAACGATTGCATCCTCAGATATAGAAATTTTCCAGTTTAGGATATTGTTAATGAGGGAACACTTGAACATGCGGACTGACCACCAACGGACTGACCACCAAATTTTCATGAGTTGAACCCCATTGATAATATCGATACATGGGATGAGCTCGAGGGGAACCTGTGTGACTCATCGTCCCTGCCTTCAACATTGACTGCTCCGGGGATACAGGTAACTACAATTGTGGTGGAAAATTGAGTTGCAGAGGAGCACAAATCTAGTAGAATCAGTGCTTGGTTAAATAAAATCAAGGAAAGAAAATTAAGCTAAAGATAGCTCAATTGTTTCCTAATAAATGGCTGAACCACGTAACTTTTTTTGTTACTTAGTGTGTGTTAACAATAGATTTAATGTGACTAATACATTGTCTAGGGCGATCTCAGTTACCTGGGAAGAGATAACTATGCATGTTTTTCGTCACAGTAAATTGAGTTTCTATAGAACTAGAAATTATTTCTGCAGGCAAAAATATTTTTTACAAAATCTTCTAATGATAAGTAGAATTAACATTTTTAATATTATTGAGAGATTTGTTCCTGGTCTGAAGAAATTGTGCGCTTTGGCTTTATGAAAGTCAGTCAGAGCGAAGTGCTCGCAAAACTTGAAATTTCGCGTAATAATGTACTGTTGTTATATATGGGCCAGCAAAAATAAATAAAGGATATTTAGTATTTCAACACATACTTTTTTCCCCTATACAGCAGAAATTGAATCGAAATTTTCCAGAAATACACTTCAAAGTTGATTAAAAAATGCATAACATAAAATAATTTACATGTTTTTGAGCTGCACGATAAAAACCATGAACTACTTTATCTCACAATTGCCTACAAAATAGGAAACTTTGGATCACTTGGTATTTTGGTATTACTTTTGGCTTGAAAATTACCTCCAGAGCAAAGTCACAAAAATACATCGTAGTCCATGACAGAACGTAAAAAGCATGGATAAGTTGATATGAACAAGTAATTGCAAAAAAAGAAACCTCGAGCACAGTGAAACCAGCCAATGAGTCCGAGAGGCATTGTAAAAAGAACCGGTAAAAAAACTCCCCTCAAAATTATTGCAATGTACAATTGGCATCTGGTGATAAAACAAGTTTTTTTTTAAATACTACTGACAAAGAACTTATCCACGGGAAAACTTCCCATACATGTTAAAAACACCCTTGAAGTAAATCTGACCTTGAAAGTGTTCATGGAAGGTTGACCCATGTTGGCCCGTCAGTGATTGGAGCAAATTAAATATGTTCAACAAGTGAGCGTGGCGACTCTCGACCACTTGCCACTAAAATTCAACGATGAGCTATCAAGAAGCAATGCCATATTTCCAAGTACTGCTCCAGCACACCAAGAGGAACAGACGCGCCTGAATTCCAGCTTTTAATTCCCGGTTGCAAAGCCCTACTGAGGAGGCTATTTATTTGTGGTTTGCGCCTCACCATTACGATATCGAGGCGCTTAGATCTCTCCTCCCGCTCTCACTCCACTGCGCAACTTAGAAGTCTAATTCCACTGACTTAGCATGAACAACAAAATTCATCGCTCCCTGACTATTCCACCAGTTAACTTTGCCTACTTTAGAGAACAGGGCAGCCGCTCTTTCAGTCCTTCCATAGCTGGAGTCAACAATCGCTAGGCATACACACTTTCTGTACTCACGCGGCACTTCGTAACGCGTTATGTCAGCTTATGTCTCGTAATCAGACCTCTCTACTTCCTGCACCTCTATAACCACCAAACACACTCGAGTCCCCCTAACGCTTCCACAGTCAACGCTCCTTCGAGATCCTGAGTCTTCATCAAACCCGGTGTAGTCTTCACTCCGAGTTCATTAAACGCAACAGCTATGTAGACATTAACCGAAGTTCTTGCCTTTAACTTCGTTAAAATACCGGACTACTACTTTTGAACACCGCTAACAGGTCAAGGCGGTCTTCATCTTTCTGTTTTCATGGTTCTTATGCCGACCCAAAATGTTGAGCTTGACTGCTACATGCACTACCAGAATCCAAAATTCAAATGAACTTACTAATTTAAACAAAATCATCCCTTAGTGTCATTATTGTACAAATCGAGTTTGATAAAGAGCTTGATTTGCATAACATGAGTTCGCTTGTGGTTTTTCCTAATACGCAACATGTTTGCGCCAGGAGGAAGAAGAAATTTTTTTTCCTCCACTGTTCTTAAATGAGAGCGAGGAGTCACATTCGTATTCGGTAGTTTTAGCGTGAAGTCCTCAGAGTTATATCTTCGCCGTGTTCCGTGTAATCAATGAAAAAAGCAGTTCAAATACTAAGGGAAGTCAAATCATATGTTGTAAGATTTTTTACTCTACGACTTTTCCCATTCCGCAATATAATAATTTGATAAATACAACTTTTGTGTTGGAAAATAAAGGTAAAGGACAAAAATCACCTAGATCAGCCAGACTGAAAATCCAAAACTGGGAGTTGGAAATTCAGGAAGTCAGGTTATACATACTGTCCACGTTAAAAGAAATGCCTTCAGTGGTCTATAAACGTTAAAAAGTTGTGTACAAATCGACGATTTTCAAGAGAATCGATTATAAAATAATACTGACCAAGTTAACCATTATATCAATTCCTAAGTTCCTGTAGCATACAGCTAAAACTCATTGATGACGCACGTTTCCAAAGTAGCGAGTCATCAATGAAGAATTATTGTCCAACTCTCCATCTCCCGAGCAGAGCGCTTCGACGTTGGCCAGAACGTCTATTTGGAGTCAAGCACCATGAATGACACAACTGCCAACTGGGATCAAACTATGAAGTTTTGGTACAACAATGTTGTAGACGTTCCGCATTTCATATCTGGAGAAAAGGGGTGAGTAATGGTGCTCCTTTATGGAGTTTTAAGAGAGAACTTATGGTCTCATCACAGCATAAGGTCCGAGTCCTCAGTTACAACGCTAATCATCGTATACCCATCATTAAATCAGGACCCTGTCGAGTCCTTTGAATAATGTTCCCTTTTTGACCTCTACTCTTCTAACTACCTACTTTTTACAAGTGCTTTGTTAAACGGAACAGGAAAAATGATAATATATTGGTAAATTGCAGATATTTTATTAAATTATTACCTACCAATCTTCAATCTCATGAGTATTGGCATTTTAACTTTTTTCAGCATCATTAACTGTGCCTCATTATCTATTGAGCATCTATCGAGCTTTCTATAAGAAAATGATTGTACAAAAAGTACAATCATTTTCTTCTCTTTTACTCAAATTTCAATCCTTTAGCAGAGGCGCCGGTATGATTAGAGAAGTTTTCAAATTTTTCTGCAGAGCGTAGGGAATTGTTTAAAATTTCAGGTCAACTTATTATCAGGTCAAGTCTTGCTTCAAGTATTTGTATATTTTTAGTCATTTAATTGCAAAGTTTAGTTCCCAGATTTTTAGATTTCAGCACTAACAATTATAAATCCAAATTTATCCCTATTTCATCATAATTTTAAAATTCCACATTTTGATTTCAATACTTCCACACTTCTATATGAATAAATTCCTGCATTTATACATTACCATGCATGTTCTTATATAGAGCGACATCACTTCATTCCTACATTTTTGCCTTACTATTTTATTTACATGCCTTTCTTGCAATGTAATTTCCGGCATTCCATCATAATTCTACAAGCATCATTTCTACTTTCTTTCTTAACTTCATTCATAAATTTTTCTATTTTTAAATTCCCAAAGTGCGTACATTTTGTACTTTTAGATCAATACCTCCATATTTCTACACTATTATACTTCTACAATTCTATATTCATACCTTTATTTCGATACCCCTAGGTTTCATGCTACCATATTTTTGCGTATCAACTTAATGTTGGTACTTTTCATGTGTCTACGTTCCCACCTTTATACATACTTATAAATCTACATGCTCTTATTTGTATTTTCCTTCATTTACAGTATCTTTATATTTCGACTATCGAACATTTCTCAATTATGCTCCAAAGTTCCTACATTCCGTTACTTCCACATTAGCATGTTTGCATAACCCATATTTCTATACGCCCACATTTATATGTTCCCAATTTGATTGAGCTTGATTCCCTTCCCAATTCTTTTTCAGACCTCCAAAAGAGACGAACTCTTACACGCAGATGGTTTGGGCTGAGACGCACAAAATAGGTTGTGGCTTCACGATGTTCACGGAAGGCAAATGGTTCCGGAAGCTCTACGTCTGCAACTACGGTCCCATGGGCAACAAAATATCCATGGAAACTTACAAAACCGGAAGGCCGTGCTCCGCTTGCCCGCATGGTACTGCGTGCTCCTTGATGTACCCCGGTCTCTGCGGTCAGTCTTTTGATACAAATTCACTTGTTCTAAGCTTTAATTTGTCAAATGATCTGAACGGAAACAAATCGATATGATATTGTTCCCAAAAAACTTAAAATTTCTTCCACCTAATTAGAACTGCGAGTCCATCTTAATCATTGCTTACTTATATACCTGTACATTAAAATACGGCGGTAAGTGCCAGCAAACCCATGACGTCATGTATGACCGTGAAATTTTGAGGTGAAGTGGCGTTTGATATCTCATTTCTCGTTTGTTACTTTTATTTGTTTTATTGTTTCAAGCGTATATTTAGTTTTGTACTACTTGAGATCATTTTCTTTTATGTCAGCGCTCATTACTTCAATTTTCTCAAAAACTTCATTACAACAGTCAATCATGACGGATGTCCTGTACATCCTTTTTTTGTTGCTCATCAGTTTGTCTCATTCTTCAGAAAGATTTTGTTTTTGCTGGTGAGGCTTAGAAAAGTTCGATAGCATGAAGTAAGTAACAAAGAACATGTTAAAAACTTAAGAACAATTTTTAAATTTCATATTTAAACACAGACCAATTCACTAACGTTTGAGAGGAAGCTTCAAGAGAAGTACATTTGTTCAGGTGTCTGGACTCCTACGTCGAGAGGTGCTCCTGCCGCTGCTGCGACGGTGGCTGGGGTCACCGCGCTGAGCTGCGTCGCGTTGCTGTGGTCCTGCTGAAGATAAACTTATAATTTCATTGCTGTGCCAACCAATTTTGACTTGAATCAGAAATTATTTGTAAAATTAATCCATGTTTACGATAGAAAAAACTATGAGACTACTAAAAGTTGAAATGCTAGACTGCTACGGATATGTAGACGGTCAGCTTAATGACCATGAATTATGATACGACGTAACATAAAAACTTTTAGGTTAATTTGTCAAATAATTATAATCATAATCAAATAATAATGCTTCATCAAACAATAATATATTGATTAATTTTGCTGATTGCATTGCATAATTTATTTCTCGGATTTAAATTAGAGGATAAAAAATCTTTTTCCTAATACCTTTTTTGAAGAACTGATACAGTGAAGGCATGGCAATATCGATTATACTTGAATTTTGACGGACAGAGTGCACTAGTTACAGTTCTACAAATAACCTTACCCAAAAATTAGCAGTTGGCTTAGGAAAAAATATACTTTTATGTTTTGTTGATCAGTTTCTCACCAATCCCCATCCAGGAAACTTACTGTCGAGTATTCCGTGTGTCACTTTGATGTTAGCTCTACGACTTATTCAGAGTATCTATTTTTTTATATCGATTCAGTAAAGACAGAAGCTGAATTGTTCGTAGTAATCAAGTACAATTGTGCTTTTTACAAATGTATTTCCCAAAGACCTCCCACGAGCACAGCTTGTGCAATATTTATAATTCTTTCTTATCACTTTCCTCTTATTAGGTGGAGAAAATGTAATAAAAACATGAAGAATGAAGAACAAAAGAAGCATTAAGTACTGATAATTTTTCTTTTAATAAAGATCAATTAGTAATGCTTTCTGGATAATCATTCTAGTTAGAACAAATAATAAATTAGTAATCAGTAATATAAAAATACAAAATGTTATATCCAAATTATTTACGAAGCGTGAAGTCTGATCTGGCTATAAATGAAATCTAAATCGTCTTAACAATTACACTTATGGATCATTTAGTATACAACTCACAATCGAGCAATGCACCATCATGAGGAACGTGTGTGAGGGATTACGAGCATTACGCAAGTTGTGAATAAACACAAAGATATTTCTCGGAAGAAGCTCTCCTACCGAGGACATCATTCAGAAAACTGTTTATACAGGGGGTCCCAGAATTCCTCGAACAAAATTTAACCAAAGTTTCTTTACAATTAAATAAACATTTTTTACGCGGTAGAGACATGTCCGAAAGTGTCTAGTTTGAATGTTATGTTGTGTTAAATTTTACGAAGTTACTTCACCAGTTGACTACTACGCTTTCTATAGTAGTGCAATTTCAGATCCTTCTCATAACGACGTTTGAAGAAAATTACGGTGTTATTTTGCCAATGGCTCAACTTTCGAGTTTCTTTCAAGTGGTACGGTATGAGAAAAAGGACAGTGGCGCTTTTTTTTAGACTGTGTATGACTATATGTATCCTGCAGTTTATGGCTGTACGAATCATTAATAACGCAATCATTAATAACGCAATCACTAATAACCCATTTTCCTCTTGCACTGAAAGATCGTAAGACCCATTATAATCATTCGAAGACGAGCATTAAGACATAAAATTCTACAATGAGGCCAACCTGGCAACCCTTCAACAATTGCGGGCAAGAAAATAAAAGTCAATAATTTTAGCTTAGCGCACTTGGAAGACAGGAGAGCAAGTCTTCATTTGATTGTTACAAATTAGAATGTTTGTAGAACATTCGAAATTGCTCATAATTAAAAATCTATTTAATTTTATGCATTCTTTTCCAATAGATTGCAAATCTTACAATTTCCTCAGGAAGATTAAATAAATTTAGCAAAATTTGAAAATGTTCCCCGCTCACATTTTTTGGTAGTACATAAAAATTTCTAAACAGAAACAACGCCAATCGTTCAAGATGGGCGCAGTGCCCGTATGGGGCTCTCATGCTAAATATAATGCGCAGTTACTGAACGCTTCAGATGTATACGCTACAGCTTGCGTGCCAATATAGCCGCTTCCGTAATTGACTTTAATTCCGTGTTTTTTTCCTACCGTGAACATGCTGCACGTCTTCGTTCGTGTTATTGCAAACTATGATATTATTTGATCTGATTTAAAACTTTATGATTGGAGTGATTTTTAGAGAGCATTTAAAATCTCACAACTCTTGAATCACAATCTACAACGCTCCAAAGCTACTGAAAAAAATTCAGCTCGTCACTGATATCAAATCAACACCTTTTCCTTACCATATTAGGCTTTTGAGTTATTCTATCACTCTCTTAAGGAATAATAATCTAGGCATGAAAATCTTGGTACAAGTGACTTTGAGAGTCAAAATCCTTTAATTAAGAGTTATTTAAAAATAAAGCTAACTTCGTTGCAGTGAGGCAGTTCGTCATTGATAAGATCAAAAAGATATTTGAACCCAAAGCGAGGAGTCAATCCTTCATATTATGAGACTTAACATTAGGTTGTCGCACAGCAGAAAAAACTAAGCATTTGAAAGGCCAAAAAAGGTAAACCATAATTTGTGTAAAGATTTCGTTGCGTCTAAAATAAAACTAAAATAGATTGTTGATCACGCAGTGCGCCTAAGCTAACGTGTCTTTCTACTTCATACGATACACTTCAGCGAGCAGCCTAAGGTCAGTGAGAAAGGATTTTCCATACACTGTTACTCGATCAGAGCTCTGTTCTGGAAATTCTTATCAGCTTTTAATACCCAATTGTTCGTCTTCCAGGGATTATAATGAGTCGTACAAACTTTCAGTGCAAGGGGACAATACGGGACATGGGCTCTCTTTCTATTTCAGCATGAGTTGTTAGTGATAGTACCGGCCGCAAACCTGCAGATCTGAAGAAAGTCATCTGTCACCTGAAAAAGGCGTCACTATCTTTTTTCTCATATCGTACTTCTTAAAATTTCCGGTCTCTTGGGCCTAGGATGAGACTGTTGAGTACACTGACAGGCTCCGAAAACGAGAAGTGATGTCAGGTCAGAGAGCCGTGATTCTCTTAAAAAATCATCGTACTGCACTTGAAACGGCGCCATGAAAACAATCCAACATCGGCTGGAGAAGGATCTGTAAATGTCAGCTCAACATGCTAGTACTTAGGCGTCGAAGCCATAAAAATGAACCTGTTCGGTTTATAAAAGAAATAGCAAGGTTGGATATCACAGCAGTGCCATAATTATCACAGGTAAAAGAATGGTTAGGCTGCTCTGCTTCAAAATCGTTCGTCCCCTCATGAAGTGTCCAAATGCGGCTTTCGATGCACAGTTAACACGGACACGGGCTTTCAGAAGTTACAGCTGTGTGCAAGGGCTGCAGTAGAGTTTCTATCCTCATTTACGAGAAATAAAGCCGATGTGCCGGCACGTACTTTTCATGGGTGAATTTCATTGTCTAGAAATTTTCAATTTATGAAATTTTTATCGATTCTGAAATATTGACAATATTTTCTTCCCTGATGCAGTCAATTTAAGGAACTTATAATTTTATGACTCGTTAAAAACTTCTATAAAAGTAAATATTTTTATTTTCATAGAGTCGACTGTGAAACCGTTCAACCAAGAAAATCCAGCTCATAACTGTGATTTCTCCGCATGGGGCACTCTTTAGTTAAACCACTGTTTTGGGGAAGTCTTTGGTTGTTTATTAAAAAATCGAATTGGGATACATAAATATTTCAATGTGATGTAGTCCATGAGAAAAGTTTGATTGCTCTTGTAATAATGCTATCAGGAAGTTAAGAGGTCATCCGCTTATATATGTAGATCTTGTATAGACCCCGCCAAAACTAATAATCTTGGCTTCGAGCTTTGACACTGATTTGATACTATCAGAACTTTCAACTCTTGAATTGCTCTACACTTGGAATTGAAACTACTATTTTTCACATTACTAACCTAGCTTGGGATAATTTCCAAGACTGTAATAATTTAAATTCTGCTCATACTCAGCTCAGAAAAGCTCTAGTAATTTAAAACATGAGTTTCAAAGACCCGACTTGCACTTCAGTGGCTATTCTAGTTCCGGTGTTCGATCGAGTAACTCATATGTGTTAAGCTTGGTATTTGTGCACTAAAACTGCACTATCCTCTGCATAATTGTGAAAGTCTCAGAGACAGTGAAAAAACGCACAACAACATAGTTTTCATGACTTGTTTCAATCCAGTAAAGAAAAAAATTAAACAGAATTTTGTCGAATAAAATTTGCTTCTGTCAGATGCTTCCCCAAACTGGATAATGCTTCCTTAATTTGTGCAATTGTCTGCTTTTCCTGAAAGTGTTACCGTTATTGAACCTTTAAAAGTTATTGAACGATATCAACTGTTGTTTCGCTCGGTATTTATATCTATATTTGTGTCGAATACTTCGAGTGGGTAACTGTGAATAAAAAAGAAGTAATTATCATTTAGTCCTTTTTTGAATTGCGTAAATTCTACGCGAGTTTGGTTAACGCTTTCCACTAAAAGATTGAAACTTATCGCTGAAGTGCGTACGTTCCACTCAAGTTTATGTTCAACTATTTTGACTGAATATATCATTGTTTTTTTTATCGCTTGACAGGAAAGATCCGTTACATGAATATCTCGGGAAATATGATTGCTGAAAGCAACATTGTGTTGGAAACAGCACACTACATGCAGAGCAATTAGGACAAAGTTCAATAAACTGATCAAGAGAAAACCTATTAGATAGTGATAATAATTTGGTAGAGGCTAATCAGCTCAGACATAAGGGCCTCTTCACTGTACTGTAGATTCTTGTTCAGGATCTTGAAACTGCTCGTTTGTTCGGCAAGTTCGAGGAAATATATTTATTTCAAGAAACTCCGTTGAGAGAAGTGATACAGCCGTACATTGTGAAGATAGTTTCTGCACATCAGAGACAGGGGCTCACGTCGGTTGTTTTGTTGAGAACATATTAAATGGAAGTGAGTGAGGGAGAGCTGGCCGGTTTCGTCGCAGTATGAGGGCTCTTTTGTGAGGTAGTGCCAGGCGTGAGGAACTCATTCCCAAGTATAGCACAGTCGAGAGGCATCTAACAATCAATGTAATTAATCAGATGATCCCTTCATTTTTGCTAACTTGTAAGGAGTATTTGGGGAGCTATAATCGTCAACACAAAACTTAAAATGTGCTACCCCTTTGAAGAAAAAAAAATGGTGAACTGTTTATTTATTGATCTTTCAGTAAGGAATTTTAAATCAAATAAGATAACTGAAAAATTTTTTTATTCAAAATAACATAATACATTGTTAGCAGGTGCCGATGCCAGTCTAAGTCATTGCTCACGACCTCAAACTTCACTTTAGCGACTGGTGGGCTTTCAGCACATTCTTGCTGACTGTCACCTCTCAGGATGTGGATACGTCGTTCAGATGCAGGCACTTTAACCCAGTATTTTATCTGCGGCGATGGACTACAGCGTGTGAAACCATTCCTTATAGGTTAAAGACCCATCAGCTAACTCAGTTGAAGTCACGAACCAGATTTCACTGTGCTGAAGAAGCAATTCCATATGCGTTGCAGCCGGAGCATTCCTTATATATGCGGCATCCAAGTCACCTACCAGCCAGCGAGGAAGAATATTCCAGCGTAATTCATCGAGTCTGGGCAAGATGCCTAGAGGTATATGCCACCCAAATTTCCCGGCAATAAAGTCCGTGCGTACTTATAGATGAGAAAATTGATTCAGCAATGACTGGAGAGTGATTGTCGCTGAAGGAACTGCTTGAGGAGGAGGACTGTAACTGGCGTCAGCACTCTTTGGTTCCTTTGCCGTTGGCCTTTGGTGTTCATCTTGAGTATCACTCGCCGGCATGCCCCTTGGGTATGCGGCGCCCGGTGCGACACCCAACTCACCCTCCACATCAGGGTCCACTTCCCTTTCTGAGGCAGACATAGTTTATAGCGCGATAGAGTAGCAAGGAAAAAATGATAAATAAAGAATGAGTAATTGTATAGAAAATAGAAAGTAACAGAGAGGATCCCGTCGGAGATGCCAATGTTAGCGGGTACCGAATTACGGAAAAGGGAATAGCTCTCTCGATTACCAGAGGACTTCTAAGAAAATGAAGGAGAATAAACAGAAGCGTTCATATGTATTTATTCGGGGAACACAGATAATCGGTGAAAATTACACAGGGGGACTACGGAATCAAAACTAGTAGTTAAGAAAATAGGAAAAAGTCAGGAAACAATGAAACTACAGTAGTTGGGAGAGCCCCAGCAATGGAGCGTGGGCGGGAACACAGGGATTTGGCACATCAGCTGGAAGCAAAAGACAAATCAGGTAAAAATAAAAAAAGACATTCTGAGTTCTAAAGGCCAAAATAAC
The DNA here is from genome assembly GCA_030386875.1 of Morinoia aosen. Lineage (NCBI taxonomy): Eukaryota > Metazoa > Arthropoda > Malacostraca > Amphipoda > Talitridae > Morinoia > Morinoia aosen. The sequence continues at coordinate 9,095,101 of CM059558.1, read as the reverse complement.
AGACAAGAACACTAATTAACAAAAATAACAATTGGCTGATAGGGCAAGTTATAAAACGCAATAAAAGATATAACAATAACATATAATATTGAAATAGGAAGTGCAATAATTGAAAAAAATAATTTGGAGGAATTTCACAAAATGACCGATACCCCCGGACTTTGATATAAACAGGTAACTAAGCAGCTTCTGAATGCTTCCACTTTCAACGATAATACGCACACAAATTAATTAACAAAAAAGAAAAATGTAGTTTATCAACTGAACAACTATGAATGGAGTTTATTTGCAGAAGTTTAATAAAGTTTATTTACTAACCTAAATGAAATATTTACCTAAATGGGGCAACGAAATTATTGAAATCGTTCAAAACATTAAATTTAGTATTGACCTGATTAACTAATCCAAATGAAGTTAAAGAGGATATTCTTGTATAGGAAGGTAAAATAAAGGAATATAGAGGCAAAGGAATATAGAGGCAAATGGTACAAAATGAAACATGCGTTCGTAAAAACTTCAAAACAAATGGAAGCAATACATAAATGACAAATCAGAGAACAAAGACAACTTTCGTTCAAAATTTTTGCGGTCGTAGATGACGTCAAGGGTTTCCTAGCACCTACCGTCGTATTTCACTACGAAGGGTTGCAATTAGGTAGCGATTAAGATAGGCTCTCAGTTATAACCTGGTTGGGTGAGAGAACATTTTGAATTTTGTAAGCACTTCATCATATCCATTTTATTTCTGTTCAAATCATTTGGGATCCAAAACCTTGGAACAAGTAAGTTTGTATCAAAAGACTGACCACACAAGCCGGGGTACATCAAGAAGCACGCAGTACCATCCGGGCAAGCGGAGCACGGCCTTCCGCTCTTGTAAATTTCTTTGGGCATTATGTTGCCCATGGGACCGTAGTTGCAGACGTAGAATTTCTTGAACCCTTTGCCGTCCCTGAACAACATGAATCCGCAAGCTATTTTGTGCGTCTTCGCCCAGACCAGCTGCATGTAGGAGCTCGATGATATTGAAAAAACAGAGCGGGGAAAAGGACGACACAAGGCTGGTTATTTTAGTGATGCAAATGCACAATAATGGTAATAAATAAATGAACAGTAATGGTAGTCTTCATGTACAGGCACGTCGGAGACTTCTTGGGTAAGTAAAGAAGTCGGAAGTTGGTGCATCCGACTAAGGAAGTTGGATACATGGAACCGTCATCATCGCTGTAAAGTGAAGCCAATTTTCGGTCGCTGTAGGCCACCATGCTGTAGGCGGACTGCCCCAGAGACAGAGATGGGGCTCAGTTCTATGAAGCTAGAATAATATATATTCCCTCCACGCTCAGTTCCATGGAGCATTCGCAAGTGGCACTCGGCGTGGAAGGGTGCAGCTTATCCATGCTGCGTTCAAGGACTACTTTCCCAATATGCCGAGCTCATGCATTATACACATGTGCAGTTACTTTCAAAAAAGATTCAGACATAAGTTTTCACGTGTACGTACCAAAATTTTATGAATTTCAAACAGTATTCAGTTCTTGATGTTAGAGATGGTGGTACCCCTCTACTGCCACACCACCTGCACAATAGGGCCAAATGCCGGGTGGCCGGAGCTTGTGACGGCAGAAGTGGCTTCACTCGCTTGACTGGCAAAAGATAACGATGCCGGTTCCATGTATCCAACTTCCTTGCATCCGAAGGCCGCCCACATCAATTTTGACAATAACTGTGACCTGCTGAGATAAATAAGACATCACGTAAAAAATTTGACGGTGGTAGGTTTGAGAGCTGCCGAGAATAGAATAAAGATTCTGAGTCAACAGATAAGGCAATGCACTCTACCTAGAATAAATTAATTAAAGACATTTGAGTTTACGTTTTAAGTTAAGCTTTAAATTTAGAGTACGGCTCGAGAACGGGAAACTAAAGTCAAAAGTAGGCCAGTGATTAACGTTCGGGACAAATGCACTTACTTATCTACAAACCTACCCTCACAAGAGATCCCTCGAAGCCCACGTGACGACGGTGCAGAAGAGAAATTCAACGACAGGCCGCCCGACCACTGAAAACCTGGACTGCAGTAGTCGGCACTGGCTTCCATCAAGGTTGACTCCGTAATACTGGAGACGAGAAGTCGGAGAAGCATCTTGGTGTGGAGCAGTCGCATAGCTGAGCGAGACCGTAGTGGCGGCCGTCATTATATCTCAGCCGTCAGCCACTCCACGACACGACTCTCCACGACGTCAAGCGTAGGGAATCGTAGTACAGGTCACGGGCGTTATTAGCCAAAAGCGCACATCCTGAAGACTGCTTCGTAGAATTAATAAAGAATTAAAGATGTAAAGGAATGTGGTGTTCCATAGGAAGGCGTATGCAAGTTGTAGTGCGATGAAGGTTAATTGGAGCGTGTCTGAGAGTGCTCAGACACGACATTCTGATCATGGTTACGAGACGTTCGTGCTTATAAAAGGTCTTAATTGGTTTGTCAATAAGGGCACACTGTTCCGAACGTCCTCTAATGAAAAACTAAATGTTTCAAACAAATTTCTTGAATTTAAGATTCTTAACTCTAAATCCCCGACTAAGAAAAATGGATTTCTTCAACAGTTGATTTCAAAGATCTGGAGAAGCAATCGGAAGGGAATTAGGCTAAATCAAACTTGGAATGCATTAACATGGGCATTGGAAAATATGAGAATGTTTAAACATGGGTATGTTCGAATATAGGAATGTACTATAGAAATGAATGATTGTCGATGTATAGGAAAGCGTGAATAAAGGACTGTAAAAATAAGGGCATGAAGAAATGAAGAACTACATAATGATTAAAATACAGAAATGTGAAAAGTATCGACATGGGCATTCAGAAATATGAGATTGTACAACATCGGAGTTCTGAAAGAAATGTAAAACATGCGAGTATTGAACTAAATGTATACATTTTAGGAATACAGAAATAGAGAATGTAAAAATATAGGAATTAAGAAGTATACGAATGTAGTTATATCGAAGTATATAAGTATTGGAATGAAAATTGGTTCATTTTGAAATTGTCATGCTTAAATGCATATATGTTTTAAGATTTATGAATATTGGCGTTCAAGTCTACATTGGGATCCGGCAATTAAAATCTAAATTTAAATCACTAAAGAGGCACATATTTGCGAGATAAAGACATAAGACGTAAATCGAAATATTAAATTATGACAGTTAAATACATTAGCCCTAGCTTGACCTAGAATTTAAAAAATTTTAGTATGCCTTATAATCAAAGTCAAAGAGGTTTTCAGAATCAAAGAGGACTTTTTCTGAAGATTTTGCAAATTCGAAAAAGTATATATTACTACATTTTTCACTGGAAACAGCGGCGCTATAGGTGCTTAATATGTTAAAATTTATGAATTTAGTCAGCGGTAGACATGATGTTAGAAAACTTGAAATATGAGATCTCATGATATTGCTGATTAAAACATACGCAAAAGAAAAACTGATGAAATTCCTATACATTACAAGAATATTTTATCATTTTTCTGAGACATTTAACAAAGCAACGATTCAGAAGCGTCCTGACCACCTTGTACAAATTTCTAGCCTATAGTTCGGCGTGCTGCCCTGTTTTTTTTATTCTGCCAGCTCGCCTATTAGATTTAAGCTAGATTTAAGAACATCAGGTTAGTTACTTTATTTTCATGATATAAAGGGCAGGATGTAGGAAACAATTTCTTGGCCCGGCAGTTTCCGTTCTTCTTAGCGACTGATGAGCGATGAGAAGTATACTCTAGCGTGCGTTAGCACCGAATAATCAGACTTTTCGCAGACCTCCAATCTTGCACAACCATCGGCGTCAACTGCTCACTCAAAGCCATATTCTGCGTAATCTACTGAGAGCACCATAGGTATTACTTACCTGCTGGAGGCACTCAACTTCCACGCTGCTGCGTACTTACCTGCTGGAGGCACTCAACTTCCACGCTGCTGCGTACTTACCTGCTGGAGGTGCTCAACTTCCACGCTGCTGCGTACTTACCTGCTGGAGGCGCTCAACTTCCACGCTGCTGCGTACTTACCTGCTGGAGGCGCTCAACTTCCACGCTGCTGCGTACTTACCTGCTGGAGGCGCTCAACTTCCACGCTGCTGCGTACTTACCTGCTGGAGGCGCTCAACTTCCACGCTGCTCCACACTTACCTGCTGGATGCGCTCGACTTCCACGCTGCTCCACACTTACCTGCTGGATGCGCTCGACTTCCACGCTGCTCCACACTTACCTGCTGGAGGCGCTAAACTTCCACGCTGCTCAACACTTACCTGCTGGATGCACTCGACTTCCACGCTGCTCCACTTACCAGACTGGGGACAGGCGGACGTAAATCCACTACCAGGGGATCTACACTTCGTGGCGTTCTGCCTTGAGGTGAGGAAGCTTGCCGGACTTGCCAAACCCCTAAAGTTTCCGAACCCCTGCCATTTATATTATGGAGATTTCCTTTAGGACTCGAACCATTATTATACAATCTGAGCAATATATTGATGGGTCGCGTTCGATGGTGGCTCATCAAACTAACTAAAATTAATTACGTTAATTCTTTTTTCAGTAAATTAAGGATCAAGTGCATGTATGTTCATTATCATTCTTTGTTTCCAGTGCTTGGAGACTCGAGGAAGGAGCGGCGAGCGGCGGGCCTGGGCAGTGAGGTGGCTGCTAGAGTAGCCTGCCCCCAACTCGTACCATTTGCCGCCAAGCGCAAAGCTCCAACTCAATCTATAGTTCTTGATAACTTGCTTGCAGAAGCAAATAGACTTCTGAAACGGTACTTTTCCTTGATCCTTTACATTTGCGATCCCATTTTATTTGCTACACCTGATGGCCACACGATGCTCAGCGCAACAACCTGACGGAATTGAGAACTCGGACCTCATGAAGTGATGAGGCTATAAGATCTGTCTAAACATTCCTTAATGGAGAATTATTGCTCACGTGTAATGGTCATACATAGAGCTCGGAACGTCTGAACATTGTCGTACCAAAACTTGACAACTTTAGCTACGTTGGCGGTAGTGTTATTCTAAGTGCTCGCCTCCACAAATGCGTTCTGGCCAACATCGAAGCGCTCTGCTCGAGAGACAGGATGCTTGATATTTCTTCATTAGTAGGAGAATAATTTTGAAAGGTGAGTCTAGGAATCCGTAAGCTGTAGCGGTAGCTGTACTCGTTATAAGCAGGAGGAAATTAGGAATCGCAAATAATGTATTTATTGGCGAACTCGTTCTGCAATCTCGTTAATATATTTGATTATTTTTAGAAATTTTTTGAAGCTAGAGACCTGTGATTGATAGTTTTTCGTTCATTTTTGAACGCAACTTTTCATAATTTTTACAGGCGATGGAAGTTTTACAACGTGTTATTAGTCTTAACGTATTCATATAACCCGAACTCGGAGGGTTAACTTGAGCTTCCATCGCCCGTCGTGGGTCTCCAGTCTGGTAGCTCGAAATGATTTTTTTCTTAATTCTAATTTTGTAGTTTAAAAGTTTTACTTATCGAGATAAAATCATACGGTATGGAAAACATTCAGGGGAAAACTTTGAAAAATGGACTTAACTTCCCTTGCTTGAAGATTCGGTTTTGTTATCTCTTTTCGTATAGTAAATTGTTTTTGTTAACCTTGTGTGACAGCTCTTCTCGTTTCTTGCTCTTGAAAATTCTCTGTGTGAGCACCATTTTGATAGAAAATTAAAAAAAATTCCCTGTAATATGTTAAAAACAACTTCCTCTGTCTGGTTATTAGTTTTGCGCTTGTCGATATTTGAACACGAAAAATTATTCTGAATTTCTGAAATATCGATTTCTTCTTATGGCGTTGTACACACAGAAGAAGTTGTTACAAATTTCTTTCGCTCAATACCCTACATTCCTTAGTTTTCGATCCAAAGTTTATGTAGTGTGCATTTCTTGTGTATTAGTGTATAAGTCATATGCACAACAGTTACTGCAAAATTGCTAAACCAGTGACTTGTATTTCATGTGTGATTTAAGCAGTTCAGAGTTTCTACCGCGCTACCTAAAACAGTGTTAAGTGATTTTAGGTTGTGTGTATTTTTCTTCAACATTGAAGTGTATTCGTAGAATGTTTCGATTCACATCCTGCTGTATGGGAAAAGCAAATGTTAAAAAATATGTTCATTTATTTTATCCTGCCCATATACTCGCACAGTGGGAGGAAACAAATCTTCGTACGCCGAGAAATTCTGTAATCAACAAATTTCGGAACGACTAAGCTTAAAAATTACTTTGATCAGCTTTAAGGGCGAAAAAATTAGCTTAAAAATGCATATTAGTAGAATGTGCAACAAAAATTAAGGAAAATCTTACCAATAAAGAGAAATACAAATTTTTGTGCAAACATGAGTGAAAAAAGTACTCATGTAAAATAAGTTTGTGCTGTTAAAATACTCCAATTATCACTTATAGACAGCGTTGAGTTCAGAGCTTCCTGAATTGTTCTCGTAATGCGTTCAGCAGGTCATGTGTGCAGTTTTTAATTACTTTCGTCATCGGTAAGTGCAGCAGAGTCACCCAGTGCAGTAGAATTATTGTTATTGGTAAATGAACTGAACAACTTCTGGTATGATTATTCAATGAACCTTCTTTCTAAACGCTCTTAAAGAACGTGGAGATGCATGCACTGAGTTGAGATTACAAGTTCTTGCGAATGGACTCATAGATTTCACTGGAGTTTAGTGAGTTTTACTTTCATTTGTAATCAACAGTAAATATATTGAATTCTTTATTCTTCGATTTGCCATCCTAAGTGGACATAATTCATTAATGTAATATAAGTTATAAACATCATCTGAACTATTACTATTTTTTTATATGTTAATATCATTCTTGTTTACAGGAAAACGTTAACAGCAAAATCAAGCTACGAGTATTCTACCTCTTTGCAATTCATTCACCATTTTTTCCGCGATATATCATTTGAAACATTCATGGTCAGTATTTTGCATATTAATAATATTATACAATGAATTTCAAAACTTCCCCGGCAATTCAAAATAATTTTTAATCTTTTATTTAATTGCCATTTGATGATTATCAAACTAAAGTCACATTCATAGTTTCTCAGTTATCTGCACAGAAATATTCCTAGTAAATTCTACAACCTTCAAAACCACTTTTTGCGTGAATTACCCAAACATTTAAGTTTTCATGACGCGTCTACAAATTTTCTAGAATTAAGCCCAGCTGCACAGTTTTAGTTTTTGTTTCCTTATTTTAACTTACAAAATTGAACTTTTAAGTTGGGTTAATATTTAAGATTGCCAAGTTTTTGTTTCCTAGTAACTGATTTTGTTTCACGAATAATGTTTCTGAAACATATTTCAGGGTGAAATACCCGAGTATTCACACTGGAAACTTTTTTCAATCACACTGTGAAACAAATTTGAGGTTAAAAAAAGTGTACGTTACATAAGACCTGTATAGGAGTAAAAAATATCCTTCTATTCGAGATGAACATCATATTAAATAAGTATAAGATAAATAAAATGGAAGCAGTCATTTGAGCTTGCCTCGAGTTCCACCCAAGGCAAAGTAGTTAGATTCTGTGGAGTACAATAGTTTTTAGAAAACTCATGAGTATGGAGAAATTGACGTCAATAAAACGATGCAGTAATTTCTTTGCGCTGAGCCTAGGAATGCTTAGAATTCATTCGTTTTTATATTAGAGGTTGGGTCGGTTGAGGACTTCGTATTTTCGTCTAAGTTCATTCAAATCCAAAATTTTTCTTCGAACTCAGGAACATAAATGGGAACAGGCATGCCCAGAGATGACCGTCATTGCACTCTGTGATTAATTTGCAGTCGAAAATTAGAAACAGCAAAAAAAACAGAAATGCAATTTTAAGTTTCTATTTCTTGCAGCGGAAGAGTTCTAAACGAAAATAGTGTCTCTACAGACGTAAAACAAGTGAAAACTATTATTATATTATAACCATCCATAGAATTATGATTCATCAGGATTATCAAAACTACTATAGTAAATCAGAGTTTATAATTTTTTATTCTTTATCTATCGACTACTCTTTTCACTGATAATAATACTGTGAAAGAGTCTTGTTGTTTGCATCTGGACATTTTCTTTACTGAACACTCTATTCTACACTAGTCCACCCCCTCTATTTGAAATAAAAAAGAGGGCGAAATCAGAGAAAGGCTGTAAGAAATTTAAGAATACAATCTCTCGAGAGTTGATGAGGCCGCGTGAACACGGCCCGTCAAAATATATAGGGCTGGAGCTTGTATCACAGATACGCTCATCACACACTGCAGGCTGGCTTCGGACAGACCGACCGACGGACGGACGGACGGACGGACGGACGGACGCGGCTCTTATTATAGTATAGATTTACGTTTGTACAGTAATTACAACAATTTTTCAGCTCTAAAGCTTGCTGGAATGAAGCTCATTGGATCAAAACTTCATCATAAATCACTTCTTGAGCTCACCTCCGTTTCCACAAACCGGCTGAGTTTCTCCATTCTACAAGACAATGGGTGGAATACTCAAAAGTGAATAAAATACAGGAAAAATTTTTGCCAGTACAGATTCGTTTCAACGCTCTACCTTACTAGCAAGGCCTGAGTTACTTAAAATGAGATGCCGGCAGTCTGTATAACTCACGAGCAAGTGACGCTCAGTCTCCATAACGTTTCAAGCAACAAGAAAACACACAAGCGGTGCTCTCGATATCTTGTGTTGCAGTGAGTGGGGACGTCGCTTTTTCTCGGGAATGTTGATTGTGCAACGTTGCAACCGGCTACTTTTCTTGGATTATGAATGATGACACAGGATGCTAAATCTTCTCACAGCTGAAGCTTACGCTCGAATGCAAAGAGAAACTAAGTATTTTTTACAATGCCGTAGCTTTTTTGTTAGCCTAAAAACTTCTTTAATTATACAAAGAACCTTATCGGATTTTAAGGAACTTTAAGAACCTTGAAGGTGTGTCATTCAGATGAGCACAGCGCTCGCGTTAATGAAAACTTAACTTCGATAACACAAAACATATTACTTTGATAACCTAAGCCCTATAACTTTGAAAACATAAACCCTAAAAATTTGAAAGTTAAACAAAATAACTTGATAACTCAAAACGTTCATAAATTCTATAACTTAATCCTACTACTTCGATGACTTCAATTCTTTAACTTCGATAAACTGAAATCTACAAATTTATTTGACCAAATCTCTAACTTTATCACTGATATTTTAAAATATTAATTTTTTGTTATTTTTCCTTATATATTTCTAATGTACTCAATATCGAAGAGAACTAACAATTTTTTATTTCGTCATGCCCGTTGGAGAACCGTGGTGTCAAATTTTGTTAACCTTTCGCATTTTAAAAATGAACTATAACATGCCAGCATTACTAAAATATACGAATGATTTCTTGCACCTTCAGTTTTTTAGCGTACACACGTGAAAACCATATCATAATGTTCATTCTAGTACAGTTCTATTCAGTGATCCTGCGTAATGAACGTGACCGCCGTGACCATTTGAACGTGACCGCCAGCGTGGCATTGAGCCTAACATATCACGACCTATTTTTGAGCTAGGTCTTCACTGTCCTTCATACTTTCAGATGTTAACCTATCATATTTCCATTCCGAATTTTCCCTATGTTGCTCTTTATAACGTACGTAATAGGAGGTTTTTAGATCACTGACCACATATCAGCGGTTTTACGTTTGTGATTAAAAGTCTCGATTAAGATTAAAAGTAGGTGTGATTAAAAGTCTCGTAATAAGGTCGAAGTGGTTAAAGGACAATAGGCACCTGTCAGAGTAGCATTAACAAATTCAACAAGCTTTCTCGACAAAAATAGAGTCGCATAAGTTCTGTCGTATTTAGGGGACAATTTTAAACAAATTTATTGATTTGATAAATCAAGCTGTGTGGGAAATTCTTCCTACATGCTCATGATGTTACATTTTCGCAGCGAGCTGTGCGTCGCGTTCGCGCTTTCAATTGTTTGCCACGAATCTGGAGCTGCAGAGAGAATTTTTGGGAGAGCTTGTTGAAGCAGTGAAGAACGCTCAGTGTCGGGAGTGACGCATGAAGGGCGAGGATCGGTCGAACGTGTGTTGTGAGTAACTGCGAAATACTAGCTAACAAGTTTATACCAACTTTTGTGTTTCTTTTTCTCGAGTGTATTAGCCAAATTGCGGGCACGAACTCGACCGGAAGATATGGGAAGACATAAGAAGAGGAGGAAGGAGAATGACTCCTCTCGGTCTTCTGACGGAGATTCGGAGGGGGACTCTCCTTCCCAGCCCTCTTTCCCGACTAATGTACCTTCTCCCCCGTCTTCAGATTTTCAGTTACCAGGCGAGGTTCTTTCAGCCCTGAAGGAAAATCAAACTAATCACTCTTCTTTCATTTCAGATAATGCAGAGCTGAATGTGCAGAAAAATTCCCAACTCTTCTTAAATCCCAACTCTCTAAACTTTCAGAGCTCATTGCAGCAAGATGATCCAGATATGCATTGCTTAGTCTCTGAGGCATCTACTTCCTCAGCTCAAAAACCTAGGAATCCTGTTCAACATCACAATCCAGAGACCCAAGTTCCTGAAACCCAGGTGGGGCAGCCATCTGTCATTATTATTATTGAACCAGTAGCAGACCATCGCCCAGTTGCTAAATTCTTTGCAAATGACATTTCCCTAAGTAAAGCTCTAGCAAACTCTCCCCTAGGCAAAGCAGGTATCAGCAAAATCTCCAAAAACTACCAGAAAAACCTATTGATAGTAACACTGAGCAGAAATGTTGTCAAAGACCTTCCAGCCCTTCTGACAATCACTGAGATAGGTACTTGGATGGTAAGATGCAGACTGCCTCTCAACCAAACAAGATCAGTAGGAGTAATAGGACCATTCGGTGAGGATACTACTGATGAAGAATTGACTGAGGCACTTTGCATGGCAGGCTATGAAATTACCTTGGCAGAGAGAATCCTCAAAGTTAAAGAAAACTCTAGAACTTCCATGTTCAAAGTGCACTTCAACACGTGTTCTCTGCCACCCCACGTGTACCTAGGATACCAACGTTTCAAAGTGAACACCTTTGTTGGTAGACCCTGGCAATGCTTCAAGTGTCAGAGATTTGGCCATAGTGCTGCCAATTGCAGGAGCTCTCCTAGGTGTGTGGCATGCAGCGGCCCCCACAACATAAAGGACTGTCTTTCTAAAGGCTCACCCAAATGCTGCAATTGTGGAGGTAGCCATACTGTCAGCTATGGTGGCTGTTCTGTTGTTAAACAGGCAAAAAAAGTTGAGGAGGTGCGAGCAGCAAACAAGCTCTCATACAGTGAAGCACTCAAACTGATGCGCAACAAAAACTCACCGTCTGATGAAAACAGAGCAGCAGTTGAGAATCCTACCATACCTCATTCTGAAACTGAAGCTGGAAAAAGAAAAAAAAAGAAAAACAGTTTATTTCCAATAGAGATTGTACAATATTACAATCATTGGTTTTTAAATATTTTAAAATTAATATACTTAGATGATACACACACACGAGTATTGAAAAACTCGTGTCACTAGTCGAAAAGAAATGATTGAGGGCAATGAACTCCTAATCTAGCTTAATCTACATTTGATAATACATGTAATGATAGTTATAAGAGATAACACAATTTCATGGACGATGCATTTTCATTGTGGGGTGAAAACACTTTTGACAGTTTACATGTACATGACATAAAACTTCGCAATTCTTGACGCCAGGAAATAATATATGAAATCGCTTGTTTCGGTCAATGTTCACAAGTGTCGTTTTAAGGAAGCATGAAAAAAAATATATATAAATATATATCCATATGCACACATATGTACATATACGTATGCCTGTGTGTGCATATCCATACACACACTCACACACACACACACACACACAAATACATATATACATATAAGCATGAGGACCAAGAAGATTATAAGTTTTGTATTACTGATTCAACAATTTTAACATAACGGTCATTAGTTAACAAGCATTTTATTTAAATATAAAAGGATGATCGCACAACAAAAGTATAGTTTTTACATGAATGCTTCACAATACGAAAAAAAGAGATGACGAGTTAGGTAATGTTACAAGTTGAGAGTGCACAGAAAAAGACCATTATCTCTGGTAAAATGCTAGTTGTCAGTCTAGTATACACATATGTGCACGTATACATGTAAATATATACACATACACATGCACACATATACCCACGCACATACTTACAGCAAACTCGTAAGCAAACACAAATGCATTTCTATGCATCGAGGCAATACATACGCATTCTACAGAGTGTCATACGCATAGCGTGGACACGTACACATATACACAAGTAAGCATGTGCGCAAATATCAGCGTAAACTAGTTTGTATAAACCAGAATTCCAATCGAGGGAAACGGAGAAAATATCTTTTATTATAGCATGAATTTTATAAAATTTCGTACTAAAAATAGTGGCACAAAACAGTCCACTTAAGTCGGAAACATGAAAACGATTGTGGGACGTGAATAAGAAAGAAAACATTAATGTCCTATAAAGGTTTCATATTAGAAAAAAAAAATCACATTATCTTTGAAATATGGCGCAAATTGTCGGCAGTTGATAAACAAACATAGGTATCACATTATTATAAGCATATAACTATAAGCCGAATAAGTATATTACTGCAGTATAAATGGATGATCACACAACGAATTTATTTTTTTTACATGGATGCTTTACAATTTCATATTAGAAAAAAACACATTATTTTTTTTAATATTGTGCAGAATGTCTGCAATTGATCAACACACACACACATAGGTACCATGTCGGTCTAGTTTGATGCTTGCACAGAAACGGAGAGGAATGACATAAAATGCACCTTCGACTGGTTGATCTACTCTAGTGCACACAGTTGTACGTGCACATATACACACCCATATGCGCACATACACCTGTATACGTACACACATATACAAGTAAGCATGTTTGCAAATGACAACGTATAGGCGGTCAAATCATAATACCTACGCATACTTCAAAACTGTTGTGTGATGTCTTGAATTATAAAACAATGAGCGAGGGAGATTGTTCAGCAATGGAGATACCAGGTAAATGAGATTCGTCAGTACTCATTCAGTATGTTCTGTAATTAAGGATTATTATTGAGACACAAGATGACGAGTTATTTTGGCTTTAAATTCTCTCGGTCTTTGAGGGACTTTAATACTCAGGGGAAGTTTGTTCCACAGTAAGGCGCCTGATATGGACAGAGCCTTCTGCCCTAAGTGAGATGAACGATAGTTGACTAAGACATCATTGTTTCTGTTCGGTTTTTGATTGGTTACAGTGGGTGGATGGAAACGCACTATCTCAGCATTGCTCTGAGGAAGATATAACGAGGAGAATACGTATTGGGCCTTCTGCATGAGGAGCCTTTCTTGGATAGGGATCCAGCCGAGTTTATTGAGGAGAGGGGTTACGTGATCACTTCTTTTGAAATTACCGTTGCATACCACCTTGGCTGCAAAATTCATGCATTTTTGTAAGTCCCTTTTAAGGTATTGAGGTAAGTCTCCCCATACTAGGCTGCAGTAGTCAATGCGCGATAACACAAGGGATTGAATGGCTAATAATCTGGATTTTTCGTCTAGCATACTTTTTATACGATGAAAAAACATTAAAGTTCCGTAGATTTTGTTGCAAGTAGTCTCAACGTGAGATTTGAAGGACATATTTCTATCGAACCAGATACCCAGATTTTTAACTTTTCCTGATGCATTAATTTTATCATTTCCAACTGCAAGAGTAAGATCTGAAGTTTTTTTAATTGCATCTTTGGATCCAAAAATAATGCATTGTGTTTTATTAGCATTTAATTTCAGACCATTTCAGTCGTACCATGATTTCAGGCTAGTCAGTAAAGTTTCGGCTTTAATTTGCGTCTGTGGTATTTCCGATACAGAACTTGTTATTGCAATTTGAACATCATCTGCATACATTGAGATCCGTGTGTTAGAAGGCATTGGAGGGAAATCATTAATGAAAATAGAAAACAGTAGTGGACCAAGAATGGATCCTTGGGGAACACCAAAATTGTTTTGAATGAATGGGGACAATTTGTTTTCTATGCAGACTGCATGAGATTGATTTGACAAGTAACTTTCAAACCATTGCGTGTCTATTCCCAAGTTCAGTATTTTACGTAGAAGTCTTTCATGTTGGACGCTATCGAACGCCTTAGAGAGATCGAGTAGCAGCAAGAGTGTTACATTCTTTTGATCAATGTCACTGTATATTTTTTCAGATATATTGAGCAGAGCGTCTTGAGTGCTAGTATTTCTTCTATAGGCATATTGATTTTGGTGGAGTAAATTTGACTCGTCCAGGTGAAATGACAGTTGATTTGTCACCACTTTCTCCAATAGTTTGGACATGACAGGCAAAAGACTGATGGGCCTGTAGTTTGATGCTGTATTTAAGTCACCACTTTTGTGCAACGGTCTAATAATGGAGTGTTTCCATTGGTTTGGAAATGTGTTGGTTACTATTGATGTATTAATTATCAGACGAATCCATGGTGCTGTAACAGGAAAACTGTCTTTGATATATTGAAGACTGATACCATCATGTCCAACTGCCTTTGTGTTTTTTAGTGAGTATAAGATGTTTCGTAACTCCGGTAAATCGACAGGGCGTGGTCTCCACTTGACATCAGTCCTCGAGGGTGCAGTGGGGCATGAATTTTCAATTGTCGTTTCATCTGGATTGGTACACACCTCACTGAAAACTTGAGCCCCTACTTTTGAAAAGAATGTGTTGAAATCCGTGGCTGTTGCCAAGGGATTTTCAAAATTACTTATGCGATCTAAATTTTTATATGGGGCTACCTCACTAATGATTTCCCAAGTTCGCTTCGGGTTATTTTTAGCCGTTATCAGTGCCTGGTGGAAGTGAGTTTGTTTCGCTTCAGTGATTTTCTTTCGAAGAATTTTTTCATGTTCTTTATATCTCTTGTATAAGGTACTGTTTGATCTATTGTTTTTGTACTCTCGCAAGTTAGCTTTCTTTATTCTGCTCATCTCTTTAACTTCGTCAGTAATCCAAACAGTCCGTTTTGGCTTGGTTTTTTTGGTGACGTAAGGTGCACATTCGTCGAGAGCTGCTGTGAAGTTCTCGTTGAAGATTGACACTTGTATGTCAACATCGTCAGATTGCATCATTTTCTGGAATTCGGTAGACCTATCGAGTAGTTTTTCTTGAAATAGTTCTGCTGAATAGTGCCTTTTCGAGCGATGGGTCATTAAGCGGTATTTTTGTCTTTCCTTCGCAATATTAATTTCACATTCTATAGAGTGGTGATCGGAAATAGAAGGAGATATTACTGTACTAAGTATTGCGGTGGGATTATTTGTGATTGCTAGATCGAGGAGAGTTGCAGAGACTTTAGTGATGCGAGTCGGTTCTTTGACCATTTGTGATAAGCTTAGTTTATACAATAGTTTGCTTAGCTGATTATTTTTGTCCGTTAGGTCAACATTGAAATCTCCGAAAGCAAAGAGTGATTTTTTTGCTTGAAGGATTTCTTTGAAGGTTTCCTCAATGAAATCTAGTGTTAGATTTAGGGGAGACGATGGGTGCCGGTAAAGGCTGCCAATGATTATTGATTTGTGTTTATTTATTTGCACTTCTAACCAAACCATTTCAATGCCTTCGCAAACTTTATTAGCTAGTAGTGAAGATGTTGAGTACATTTCTTTCACAAAAATACAAGATCCACAGCCTCTGCCGGTTTTAGCGCCATCGTAGCGGTACAACACGTAATCAGGAATGTTAAAAAATGAACTTTGGGTTCGTGAATCAAACCATGTTTCTGAGACACACAAAATGTCAATTTTTTCAGTGACCAACATTACTCTGATTTCATCCAATTTACCATTCAGGCTTCGAGCATTTACATGCTTGATGTTGATTTTACCTATATTAGCACTCTTTTTAAAGGTAGTGAAGTTACTATCTCGATGGGATCGTTCAGGGGATTTATCGATTTTGTCTAAGTTGTCCAGGGTGTTTGGCCCAGCATCTGCTATGTAAGAAAGTCTACTATTTGGCTGGGCAGCGGCACTCTGTCAAGATGAGGTAACCCCGGTCTGATTTTTGCCTTGTGTGACAAGAGCACTGTAGTGATCGTTTTTACGATGGAGCAGTAGTGGAGGGTTATTATTTGATAATTCTGAATTGGGAACGACTGATATTTTCCAAACACAATGATCCTGTTCATCCAGGACGAGAAGTTTTTGGCCTGTCACATTTGAAATGATTAGTGGTATAAGGTCTACAGCAGCTTGGTCAAAATGTTTTTCGTCAATGTAATTATCTATGAGGTTTTGCATGTCGCCACTGTTCTTGTCAAAAAACTTAGCATATGTGCTGTTGTTTGCTTTACTCTCTGTTTTGATTGCAGCCTTTAGGGAATTGTAATTCCATTTTGATGCTGGTTGTTTTGTAAGTAGATGAGCTACTGCGTGAAGGAGGCAGTGTCCATCGGCTTTGGTGGGAATCAGTTTTATGTTCCATGATCGTTTCAATTCATCCATTGTGGAATTCATGCGTTCACAAATGCGGCTGGAGACGTTTTTTTCGCACTTTTTAAATCATTAAGAGGTTCTGAGAGGTGCGGGGAATTTACGTTTTTCTGGCTCTGAATTCCCGTTCTGTGGTGATTTCTTGTATGGGGATTTGCAGAGAACTGAGAAATGCTCGTGTCAATTATATTTTTCTGGTGATGATTGTGCACACAGTTGGGTAGTGGATTTTCCATCGATTGTCGACTGCAATTTTGCAGCGATTTCTCTCTTCCTGTTGATTTCACTGCTTCCGAGTATGTGATTGGATACTGATTTATACTCGTGTCTGAGAGGGGCTTTTCATCCTCTTCATCAGCATTGGACAGCAATGAAAACCTATTTTTTGTAGGCACTCCGCAATTGTTTGTGGCGGATGCCGGAGAGTGCTTGTTATATGAGGGCAAACATCGGGAGGAGAGGGGAGGAGAGGGTTTGTTATATGAAGGCAAACATCGGTTTATGCTGCTGGAGGTTTCACGTGGATAGGCGGTCAACTTAGAACAATCATTCAACTCATTTTGCTGTTTTGCATAATCATTAGAGTATTCAATTTCTTCATTCAGATCATGGGAGTTTCTGACACAGGAGATAAAATGTGAAGTTAGTCTCAAAGGTGATTTTAGAGCAATTTGTTGAAGAAAATGATGCGTGTCTTCTCGCGTAACGGGCCAAGTGCGGACATTGTTGTAAGCTTCATTAACAGGACCGGTTTTTACATTTGCTCGCAGCGGAATCAGTTTAAGACCAATTTTTCTGCACAGGCTCGATGCCATGTACAATTGCTGCCCACTGCAGGCGCTCACCACATAAATACAAGGAAAAAGATTCTTTGTCATGATCAAATTTTTTAACTTGTTGAGATTATGGGACGAGAGGCTCAAGCCTTTGAAACTAATTATATAGTTCCTGAAAGGAGGTGCGCGTTCAATCTCATCATAAAGATCATTAAGACGTTCCGAAGTTATGGTCTGAATCCTGCATGCGCTATCAATGTCATCTCTGTTGATTTTCGTGAGACTATTGTCTCCAACGAGAAAAGTGTCCAGAGGGGATTTCGCATAATGATGGTTACTCGCAGCTACCACCGGCGTAAAATCATGAGCGCTGATACAATAATTTAAAGCAAAAAGCTGTTCTGTAATCATTTGAATATTCGGTACAGTGGAAAAAATCGACGCTGGGCTTGGGGGACCATTTTGTCTCAAAGCTTTATTGAGAAATGCAGCTGTAAGAGACAGCATGTTATTTATTTCGTGAATAGTTTGGGAGCTGGTCATTTGGAGAGGATGTAAGTACCCATCAAAAGCTTTAGCAGGTCTGTTTGTATTGTTCTCCACTGAAAATTTTAAGTTATCCTCGCAGTTTACGCTCTGAGGTACTTTACTGCCAGTGTCAGCTGCCGCGCATGCATTTTCAAACCTAACTCCACCGCCTGAAAGGCCTGCACACAATTTATCATTAAAATTATAATTAAAATTACCCATTTTAGTCTCTGAATGGTTCCTCACATCGAAAATTTTATCGCGTTCCAACGTTGATGTCGGTGTCGTCGTCGTTGGTGAACAATTTTGAGCTTTCTCAGTGACGCAGGACAGGGGAGATGCCGCCATGACGCAATCGTTGGGACGAGACGAAGGAGCTAGCGGTGGTGCTGTGGCAGCTGGCGCCAGTGATGAGGTACAAGCAGCGCTTGGGAGATTTTCGTCAAAGACGGGCGACTCTGCTGCTAGATTCTCTGTCGGGCACCTCTCCGTCGATTCTCTGTCGGTCGGCACTGGTGATGTTTTGGGAATTGCGGTGCTTTCGTCGACGTCATACCGTTTCTCTGTCGGAGTTTTTGTAGTCATTGTGAGCGGCTTAGGCTTTTGAACGAGCGATTTTACACGCGAGAATTTTGGTGGATTTTGCTTTCGTTTTCTGAACGGTTCAGATATATTCCGCTTTTTGGGGTTTGAGTTTTCATGCGGCGCTGTTGTGAGGGATGTTATTTCTCCAGATAAAGCTGCTTTCCGAGTAGCTGAGCGAGTTTCGTAATGAGACATTGTGAAGTTGTATTGGATGAGTGAATAAAGGTGAAGATAATTCAAAATTTTGTTTACTCTGTAGCTGTTACGGAGTGAATAACGATCGTCTTGGGTAGAAGGGTAATCGTTTACACATGAGTGAGGGCTAGCTTCTCATTTAGAATTTGAAACACCCAAAAATATTGCCATAAAAACATCACCTAAAAAACATCACCAGAACATAAGAAGATAGAGTTGCCCTTAAATGCTGGAGAAAGGAGGCGAGAAACTGGGAGAGTGTTGGTCGGCCGTGAATAATGACGAAAATGACGTTCAGACCTTTGCAGGTTGACACATTTTACTCATTCAGTTTCTCAACGTTTCATAATTAAAAAATTTGTAATCCCTCTTTCACTTTTTATGTCACTATTCACCAAAGTTAACTGGTGGGTCACTATTTCACCAAAAGAAAGTTAATTTTGTTTATTCAGAGGAGGTTGAAAATTGAGTGATTAACTTTCGACAAGAAAGATAGCCATCATTGAAATATTTGCGAATGAGGGATTGCATTGCTTGTTCGCATTTGAAAACGAAAAAGACCGCCTTTTAATGCCAGACGAAGAGAAGCCGCCCGTAAGACAGAGGGGGAGGAGTAGAGGAAAAGAGAAGGTGGAGTAGACAGAGACGGGGGGGGGGGGGGGGGGAGGAGGGCGGGGAGCAGGATGCTTGCGGTGATCCAGCTTGGCGTTTCTCGCTCGTCTGCTTTTGAAGAAACCAATACTATTTTTTTCCATGTAAAGATTGCTATGGTGAGCTATCCAAAGACGTCATATTGCTGAAAATTCGCCTTACGTTGTGGAATTATGTTCTAGCAGTGAACACAGATTTAAGTTAGCCACTATTACAGCGTGGCAATTCTCACAATGAGAGGGTAGGCTGGGGGGAGGAAGGGGTGCGGGCACAGACTTGGTGTAGCTGAGCCCTCATAGAGCTCTATTGTTTCAGGGTTTCACATTTTATTCACTCATTTTGCGACCTTCAATATTTACAGAAAATATTTTCTCTAAATCACTTTTTACGTCACTGTTTCACCAAAAGTTCTCAATAAAAGGACAGAATTACTTACTGGTAAAGTAATTTGAACACAATTTTGAGGATTAAAGGTCAAAATTGAGCGTCATAGACACTCAACATAGTTTTTTTTTTGCAATAACTGATAAAATAACAAAAAATGTCTCACTGTGTTTTATGTTTGTCTTCACAAAATTCAAAATTGCTAGTGCATCGGGCCTTTTTTTGTTTTCATGCTGGTATTCGTGGTACGTTTGTTCTATATGCGGAAGAGGGAGGAGCAGGTGTTGCGGTTGACCAGGGAGGGAGGCTACACCGAGGGTCGCTACACAGACTTCGAGTGGAGACAAAGTTTACAGAAAGCACCAGACTGTTTTTGCACGATTAAATTGGTCACAAATGATTGTACTTGATTACTGTTTTTCACTTTTGCGATTCAATGAGGTAGAAAGCACATTCACAGATACTCAGTTCGAGTTTGGGGTTTTGGGAAAGTTTTGTTCCCTTACATTTTGAAATGTTTGACGCCGCGTTTACGCGGAGCGTCAGTTCACCTCCGCGCTCTACGCACTCGTGACGTCAAAAAAAGGAGGAGGAGGAAACAGAGTAGGATCATCAAACAGAAACTCAATTGGAACCCAAACTTCTGATAGCCATCAAGAAACCACTCTCAAAGACATCGCCATATTAAAATTTATTGAGCTCTTGGCAAAATTTTTACCTCTATGCTCAACATCTCCGTCTGAAAACTCTCATCCAACTGAAGTCATTACAAAAATTGTAAAAGAAACTTTTCAGCTAGCAGGCCACTATGCCAAGTCAACCCAGCAAGACTCGGACTCCAGTCTCATCAGAACACGCGCTCAATGCATTGATACAACAACACTCAAAAGATCAAACTCAGTCCTGAATAAAGATGCTCATGAGGTTCTTATGCCATCTCCAGTGATAAAAGCTCATTTAATGCTAAGTAAACAAAAAAAACAAAAATTCCATGCTCAGTCTCTGCCTTGTACAGTAGGAAAACCTCAGTTTCTTGAAGACAAGCAACCTGCAAAAAAAAACAGAATTTCTGGTCCCAGCTCCTTTTTACCTCAATCCAAATGTCTCCCGAAGAAACAAAAGTAACCCAGTAGAACTGCCATTCACTCAAAAATGAATTAAGTAATTTCAAGATATTTTTATATACAAACAAGCCCAATGTGGTGTGTCTGACAGAGACTTGGTTAAACGCTCAGTATACTCCAAATTTTATCGACTATGCAGCTATATATAAACATAGGGATGCAGGACAGGCTGGGGGTGGCCTTGCTTTTCTAATCAGAAGTGATACACCCTATACTAGAATTAACCTTCACCCTTACCCTCAAGGGAAGTTAGAGGTAATGGGATTAAACCTTTTCATCAAAAACAGTCAAACTCCCCTCTCAACACTAAATGTTTACAATGCTAATCATTCCATTACCTCTTCTGAATTTCAGCATTAATTTGCCCAGCTTGAACCCTCACGATTAATAGTTGGAGACTTCAATGCTCATAGTCCATTGTGGGAAACAAATAAAACTCCCAACACAACTGACAGGAATTTGGAGCACGCATTAATTCATGATCCCTCTGTTGCTCTATACCCTAAATGCCCACATACTACAATGTACACCATAATTCATTCTCAACCATTGACTTGACTTTAATTTCAGCAAACCTGCAGCCCATTGCTGATGTAAACACCGAGCAAGACATGGGCAGTGATCACTACCCGTTAACCACGCGCATTGGCATAGCTCCATCCACAGTTCAATTCAAGAGGCGGCCTTCCTGGCTGTTTGAGAAAGGATCCTGGACTGAATGGATGTCAGTACTAGTGCAGGCAGGAATTGAGGACTCAATGGACGTACAAGTAAGCAACAGCAATTTTACCAAAAGTATAGTAGAAGCTAGCTCTAAAATTTTCCCCCAAACAAAAGAAATTGTTATCCCTCGATACAGCAAACCTTGGTGGACACCAAGATGTGCGGAGGCAGTTGAGGCTAAGAGAGCAGCAAAGAGAGATTTAATTACCCAACCCACTCCCACTAACTTGACAACTTTCAAGCGCTCTGTAGCAAACGTCAAATGGGAAGTGAAAAGAGCCAAACAAAACTCTTGGACTAAATTTTGCGACTCAATTACCTCTGAGACTCCCATTCATGTGCTTTGGAAGCGAGTAAAGAGTTTAAGAAATCCTTTTAAGAGAGAATTTTTTCCATTCACACTTCCTAGCGGCATGGTCACTGAAGCCAGGGCTAAAGCAAACGCACTTGCATGTCACCATGAAGGGGTTCTGGCAAATTCAGTCACTCGCCCTTACCCAATGCACATCCTCCTTCCCCTAGCTCTTGCCTTATGTGAAGAAAACACCAGTCCAATAAATGAGCCTTTCTCAGTCTATGAAATAAACCATTACCTAAGTTCACTTAAACCTGTCCCTCCAGGTCTTGACAAAGTGCACAATAAACACCTCTCCAATCTCCCCAGAGAACATAAACTCTGGCTACTTTCAATCTTCAACCGGAGTCTGCAAAATGCTGAAATCCCTAAAGAGTGGAAATCCAGTCTAATAATACCCATTCTGAAGCCTAACAAACCATCAATGAGTGTGACATCCTACAGACCCATTGCTCTGGTATCATGTATAGCCAAGTTAATGGAATCCATGATCAACAAACGCATCTGCTACACTCTAGAACAAAACAAGACTTTCAGACCAACTCAGGGGGTTTCCGTAGTCGGATGTCTGCTATAGACCAGGTTGCCCGACTAGAGACAGCCATTCGTGCTGCTCTAGAACATAAAAAAAATTTACTTGTGGTGTTTTGTGATCTCAGCAGTGCTTTTGACACTGTCTGGCACACCGGTTTGTTGTACAAGTTGAGTCAGTGCGGTATACGGGGAACCTTGCTTAGATGGCTCAGGGCATATCTTGCTGGGAGAAACTTTCAGGTTCTCTTTGAAGGAGAATTCTCAGAGTGCAAAGAAATAAAATCTGGTGTTCCACAGGGAGCAATTCTGTCACCCATGCTATTCAATGTCATGATGAGCGACATCCCCTCAGAGGCAGGGGTCCAGGCCACTGAGTATGCTGATGATGTCAGTCTTTTTACAAGCCACACCGATATAGCAATTGCCACTGCAAGACTTCAGTCCCAAATTACATCTTTTTACAAGTGGACCAAAAAATGGGGCCTGACCCTGAACCTTCAGAAAACTAAAATAATGTTTCACCAACAGACGAATACTCCCAAGCCCCATCAACATTGATGGACAACCTTTAGAATATGTTTCTCACTACAGGTACCTTGGTGTTGTGCTGGATGCCCCTCGACTACGCTGGGAACCCCAAATTCATCATCTAAAAACTGCATGTCTTCCTTTAATCAACCTCTTAAAATCTATTTCTCACAGACAATGGGGAGCTGACCGCAAGCTCCTGCTCAAGTTGTATAAAACTTTGGTCCGAAGTCGACTAGATTATGCTGCTGCCTTGTATCCAACAGCAGCCCCGTCTGTCTTAGCTAAACTTGAAGTACTACAAAACTGTCTTCGTATAGCAACAGGATGTCGAATGACCACCCCAATAACTTCACTACAGGTGGAGTCCCATGTTCCTCCCCTGGATATCCACCGGGGACTGGTCATGTGCAAATATTACTGTAGATTAATTCAGCTGCTATTGTGCCCAGTAACCAATGACCTTTTCAAAACTTGCTATCAAATTACTGAACCTCATAGAATCTCCAACATCCTGCCTTCATTCATCTCAATGACCAGAACCATATTTTCTAAATTCAGCCTCAGTATTCCCCAACTTTTGACTTCTCCTCTAATATCTCCCTTGCCCCCTTGGTATAATACAGAAAACCATATATACACAGATTTTGCATCCACTCCCGTCTCTTGCATGACTCCTAAAATTGTTAGCCAACTTTTCCAGGATTTAATCGAGACGAAATTTCATGGATTTATCCCCATCTATACTGATGGGTCACGGATAACTGAGCCGGTCTGGTCTACGTCGTCAGCAGTGGTGGTCCCAAGCAAAGGGGTGCTCCTTAATTGGAAACTCCGCCCTGAAGTTCAGGTAATCGAGTCAGAACTTTATGCCAAATATGAATCTCTGTTATGGGTGCAAAACAACCTACTCAATCATGAATAAATAGCTATATTCACTGACTCAAAAGCATCATTATTTCTCATTAAGAACAGGAAGCCTAAAAATTACCTATTACTTGTGTACAAAATTCAAAACAGTTTACTCATTCTAAGCAGATCTCATGACGTAAAGATGCAGTTTGTGCCCGGACACAAGAACTTAGCAGGAAATGAAGCAGCTGACCGCGCTGCGCAGGAGGCCCACTCATTACGGTACCGTACAATTACTGCCGCCTCCAAGGAAGAAACGGATCTTCTGTTTGATCCGTTATTTATGATCTTCTGTTTGCATACTGGAATAGTAAGTGGCAAAATAATGTGAGAGTTACGGGGAAGGGCCTCTTCCTTGCACAAATTAGGGACTCGGTAGGATGGTAGCCATGGGCTCATCACAGAAACCGCTGTGTAGAGACAGCTATAGCCAGACTTCGTCTTGGTTATGCAGGTGTCAGGGCTCACTTAGTTAGGTTCGGAATGGTAGATAGCCCCTTGTGTCCGTGTGGTAATTTAGAGACTATAGATCATTTTTTGCTGTCATGTCCTCAGCAAGCTCTGGAACGTACTAACCTGACTAACACCCCTGTTAACTTAAGAGTACCTCTATCTTTGAAGAATATCCTTGGGGGAGGCCCTTTTCAAGCTCCAATACAAAATAATTAATGCAGTGGCCAAATTCTTGAAAACTCGAATGCCTTAAATGTCATTTGATAATTGTACACCTAAGATTATTGCCTTTGTTGCTAGAAGTATCATTTCTTCAATGTTATATGGCTGTTGTTATTGTGTGCTCATATTCTTATCTCGATGTCATGTTTCCTCATCTCATGAATAGAATTATCATTTCTACCATTTTTCATGATCTAGTCACTCCTAGCAAGTAGACTAATATGTGACTACCACCCATGGGCACTAACTTTAAAGGTCAAGCTCCTAAAAATGTTTCTTGAACTCACTGATAAGGGAGGATGGAAGCCCTCTATGCGGTGTTATTTCTCTTAATAGTGGCTTTGTATATCTAGGAAACTGCATTTACGTAAAGAGCTTTTCCACTCTCTATCCACATCACTGAGAGCAATAAGTTAATTCCCTTTTCTTCCTCCCTCAGAGTCCTGTCCACAGGAGTTTCCTTTGTATTCCAATATCAGTAGAGTAAATTATTTTGTTTGAAACTACCACATTGGTGCCAAGAAGCTCCAGGCTGCACCGTCCCAGGCTGGACCTTCAATTAAACCCGGTATACTCATGTGTGACGCAAGTTAAGGCATGCCCTAGTTACTAACATACACCTAAGTGCTGTTCCTTGTTTTGTCCATTTCTGTGAAAGTACATATAAAATAAAGTGGTGAGAAAATAATGAAAGACATTGCAAGCTAATGAGTGTTTATAATGTGTAACAGAGTAATTCCTATGCCAGGCGTGATGTAGTCTTGGTAGATTGTAGATGCGTTGGTACCTCGGGGGGTTTCAGCGTGGGTAAGGCGTCCGGCCATAAATGGGTGGGCAGCTGAAACCCCCAATGGGGTTTGGCTGCCCAGTGTGTTTGAATGTTCTGTAATATGTGCAAAATCTTAATTGCGAGACCATTATAATCTTGACTTCTAATATTACTGATGAACAACTCCAAGTGCTGCATAGTGAAATTTTTCTCCCTTCTGTCAAACCAGACCCAGCTCTGACGAGAGAAACACACGCTCAGCCGTGGAGCTGCATGGAGACCTCTTCGAAGCTCCAATAAACGTCGAACAAAGAAGAAGAGAGTTTTTGGAGAGAGAATTTTTGAATAGTTTTAGGGAAGGTTCGGCAATTATTGACATTTTTACTTGAGAACGATCTGGGCAGCATTCGGCGGATACCAGTTTATTACCGTATGGAGCACATATGTGTAGCTACGAGGTCCGGCAATTCTTCACTTGTTGCTACTCTGTTTCTTTCTGTTCTTCGGTTTGTATGCGTGTGGTGGTGAATTTCGTAATTTTTATTTTAGGGTTATCGTTATATTCTTGAAAGTGTTCAGGTTTTTAAAATTGCCTTAAAACTTAAGGAAATGGCTAAGTGCCAGCATACTACTTGACGGGAGATTTAACCTACTGTAATAAAAGCGCTTCATATGAAGTTTTTAAGAGCTTCCTAATTGCAAAAGGTAAACGTCTAAAATATCGAGGGAACTGGAAGAGTTTCTTCTCGCATATACCTAGCGTGCGAAATGTTGCCCTACGGGTCAATTTTATGTCTGAAACAATTTCCCTATTATTGTTACCTAACTAACTACGCCTGAGCACCTTCCTACCACTATTTTCATCTTTTTTTTCATAAACCACTTGAAATGGCCTAACGACGCACCGAGTGTGAAACTAACTTGGGTGAGTGGAGCTCACCATTTTGATTGTGTGATCAGTGCTCTGAAATTTTGTCAGCGCTCCGAGTTAATTTGTACCACATTTTTTATTCACAGTATCTCTTGCGACCTCAATTAGCTGCTGTTGCTGCCGCTGCATCCTCTGGGATACTACAGTCGGTTCCTTTCCCCGTTCCTGCCGAGGTTTTGCCAGACTCGACTGCGACTATGGGAATGGCTGGCGCTACTGTGGGGTGCGTTGTGGCGGTCGGTTTATATTCGAACAAAATTTAAGATACATAACTTTTTTCTGATGTTTATACGTTAACGAACTTATTTTATTTTTTTAATTCTTTCCTAGAGGCTGATCAGTTTGTTCCGACCGCTAATTTACCTGTGTAAATCTACTTGCCAACCTCCCTACTTCCAACGGCTGCTGCAGCTGTTGCTGCGTACAACTGTTATTTTAAACCTACGAGCACCCATGTCAATGTGCCACTTTTAAATTAGAGCTGAAGCTCTTTTTTACCAGCGCTCTGTGCACTAATTAATAAAATAAAAATAATAAAACTTGATAAAAAATACCTTCCATAAAAAACTAATAAAATACCTCTATATCTGTATTAGGCATTTGTGTCGATTTTCAAAACGTTCAATTAAACGTGAATAAAATTAAATTGTTTTTACTTCCTGAGAATGTGAAAATCTTACAGCTGATCATAATTTCATGGATGTTTCAAAACTCTGTTAAAGGGTTTTTTAACGAACGTAGTCTCTTTTAAGATCAGGTGAAATTTTATAGAGCTTAAAGGTGGATAAATCATAACGAGATTAACAAACCATATTCGTTCAGTAATCAATTCCTATATTTTAAGTGGTTGAGTCAATGGAAGATCTGGAAGGATGTCTCCAATCGCTGTGGTTCAAGCAGCGAAGTTGTTCATTCATTCTTTTCTGATGATAGTGTTTTTTCATTTCACCACACCGTGTGAAAACTATGATGCCACAGGTAGCTATACTCTAGTTTGACCATTGTACTAGACTTAAAAAACATTCTACCTCTGTATCACATGTGGTAAATAAATTGTTTAAATTGTTTAAATACAATGGCAAACAGAATGAACAACGAATTTAAGTCTTGATGTGGTTCAAAGTAACAAAATTTGAATGAATGTCGATAAAATTAAGTATTTCCTATCCTTCTAGACACTTGGTAAACGTGTACTGAACTAGCAACTAGCATTTAAACTATAAATACCTATCTTTTTACCGATTATCCTGAAACGGTAAATATCACGTCATTTCCATTTATTATATTTTATTCCAAATCATTCATATTAAAAATATAAACCTGTTGTGTGATCAATATATCTATAATAAGACGCTTATCAACTAATGACCTTTGTGTTAAAATATTTAATTAGGAAAAACAAAACTTGTAATTTCATTCTTGTATCCAAGTATTTATACATATGTGTGTGTGTATGTGTGTATGTATATACATACATATATGCATGTACATTCATACATACACACTCAGCAGTGTCTGCAAAATTTCTAATCAAGCGACTTGCATTTGTCCTATAAATGCCGCATTTTTTCAATTTTCTCCCTATTTCAAGTATTTAAATGGGAAATCATATATATTTATTGTGCGAGTTAAAGCATGCTCTTATAGGCAGTCAACTCACTTTTATTTATTTTTCACGCTCGCTCGAAATGATATTTTTGAATATCTGCCGCAACAAACCACTCTGATATTATTCCCTGATATCAAAAAGCCAAAGCTGATATGTCGACGTACGTGTACGCTGTCATAAGTTTTTTCACCCCAAAAAGCTGATTCTCTTTATTGCTTCCATGAATTTACAAACACTATTCAACCTCAATTCCCTAGCTATAGGATACATTTTGTGTTTTTTTTTCTCTCAGTCCTTGAACTAGCATTAAAGTCGACCGTCATGGCACCGTGTGTATATTTATCATTTAAAGACATCTGCCTCAAGACATCTCAATAAATGTTACTTTTTCTAATGTGTTATCATTATAGGAAATTAATGTTTTCTTCTCTTATTCACGTCTTGAAATGTTTTTGTTAGCGTTGTGTAGTGCAAGTTATTATATCATTTCTTACGCTCTTGAGTATATTATGATAGCCTTTTCTAGTTGTTTAATTTCATGTATTACTCCAATTATGTTGTATATACATGTCTGAGTTGCCGTTGTAGAATAATGCATTTCATGTTTCTAATTCAGGTAGACTCCTTTGTGTCACTATTATTAGCATGGATATATAAATTCGTAGCGTGATGAAAAATATTTTCACCGAGTGCCTTGATTGGCATACTAGTTGATACGTAAGAGTGAAGATATAGTTCTGAATGTCAACCTATTTGCCATTAGACGCAGAATTAATTTAATTCACACATTTTATTTCCGAAAATAATTCTTAATGCCGCAAGTCCCTGAGCTCGTATTTCGTTACAAGTGGACACTAAATAAGTTGTTTCAACTATACACAGTCACTGAAACTGTATCTGTTTTTAATTACAGTTATATACATTTTCAAACCTAGATTAAGCAACATCAGGAATACATTGCCCTCAATCATTTGTTTCGATCAATAACATGGATATTACGATACTCATGTGTGTCTCAACTAAAGAGCCCTAATTTGAAATATTTTAAAAGCCATTGATGAGCTTTTTGTATCATCTTGATAGGAAATAAACTTTTTTTTCTTTGCACCACGCACATTGATCAGTCAAATGCGTAACTAGGTTAAATGAATTTGGTTAAACATTATTGTAAACCTTAGGATAAAGTTGATGGTAGGATGCCCTAGAAGTCGCTGAATTTATTCGAGCCACAGGTAGCTATACTCAAATTTTACTATTGTACTCGACTTAAGAAACAATCCACCTCTCTATTGTGCAGCCACCCTTACAAGCGGACTCAACTCCCCGCATTAACGGGCCCTACGATACACAAATTTACCGGTAACCCATCTGGGGCCGGTAACGCTGAAATTTAGGATAATTAAGGACAAGCGGAGCGTCATTAGCGGGAGTCTCACCTGAAGATCTTCGAAAACAATGTTCAGGCGAACACTCTTCACTGTAGCCGGCTGTCAAGGACCCAAAAGTCCCCGGTAGCGAGGGCAGAATGCCGAGCCCCGCGGAGCACACAAGAAGAAGGTGCACTCGCGTTCACGGCCAGTTTCAATCTGAGGTGGCCGCCTTCTGTCGCCACGCTCCTTAGCTTGCTCGAATCCGTCGCGATGGCTTAGGACTCGAACAAGAAGATCAGACGAACGTTTTAGTATTTAGATTTACATTTGTCGCCGAAGACGTGAGGAACCCCCGCCATTGCTCCGCTTAGTCGTAAAATTATCAGCGTTATTAATTTTAGGCTGATTAGAAGGAGCACAGCCTATGCCCTTTATTGCGGAAGGCGTTTTTGTGCCTTATAAAGTCCGCAAAGGACCTCAGCGTTCGAGCAATGGCCGGAATCTCGCCAGCAACGTAGCAAGCTTGCCGACTTAATTAGGAGAGGTCACCTCTAATGTCCTTCCCTACTTCGTTGCTCTTAATGAACGACAAATGTTCACGGAAGAATTATTGTGCTTCGTACCTCCGTTTCCCTACTGACACCGAATAGTTTAAAAACACCGATAGTTTGAAGACAGCTACCAGTAAGAATAACGGGTGAACGAGAAGTTGAAAAACATTCACAATTACCAGAGAAAATATGAAAAAAAGTGCAACTGACTTTGAACTGACTTTAACTAAAATATGTTCTCATTAAAAGCGACTCATAAAAAAAATCGCGACTCATGTCGGAGACTTACCCGGTCGTACAAAATGTAACATTACGTACAGCAAATTTCGAGAAACAGACATCTCGAACTCAGAGCACCACTGAGCGTAACCAACCGTCATCATGAAGACGTCATTGTTCACGGCCAGCCGCAACCCTCCCTGTTTCCACGCCTCCTTCCTCCAGCATTAAAGAGCAACCCCTCTTTCTCTCAGCGGTAAGCTTCAATACTTCGATAAACGGCTTGGATTTACCTCATTTTTCATAAAATACTTGCTGAGAAAGGTAAAATTTTAGCAAATCAGTATCAGCGATATAAATACAAAAGCTACTTCGTTCTCAAAATCCAGTCATAGCTATACAATTACAACGCACGATGCATCACTACGAGACTCGCTTCGCAGGCCGGAAAGTGCCGTTCTCTGCACAAATGTTGCCCTACACAACATCCCGAAAAAATGGTTCTCTCAGGGGCAAAAATACGACCATACCAAGCAAAGTGCCTGCAAGTCGGGGACCTACATCCACTCACTCACAAGATTCTAATGCTCAAAAGACAGGAGACTTGTTAACAGCTGCCAGTAACCCCGTCAAAGAATGTGAGTCACCTTCCGAAACAACGTCAGTGAAGATTATGCAACCAATATCGCCGGATGAGGGAAAACATATCTGCCAAACCTCCAGCAATCATTTGAAGGTTCGAAGCAGTGAAGTCTCAGCCGCAACACCACAACCACCTGCTCCTCATCTGAACAAGCCTAACAGCGTGCCAGCTCCCCAGCTCTGCGTCAACAACAACGCTCCGAACTGTCCGCCAGCGGCGGGGACACAAACACCATCCTCATCAGTGGTACAAGACAAAATAGTTTTTATTAATAAGGACATTTCAAGCGTGGTAGACTTTTCTCATTCTCCAGATAATATGTTCGATAATATTCGCGCACAAACCGATACTGGCAGTAAATTACCCCAGAGCGCAAGCTGTGAAAACAAAATAAAATTTCCAGTACAAAGCAATAAAAAACACTGTTGCTTCTTTTAATGGCTACTTGCACCCGCTTCAAATAACAAGCTCTCAAAAAATTCATGAAATTATTCACAATTTGTCTCTAACAGCAGCGTTTTTCAATAAATCCCTAAGACAACGTGAGCCTCCTAGCCCGTCGTCGATTTTCTCTACAGTATCAAACATTCAGAACCTAACCGAGCAACTTTTTGCTTTAAATTCTCATATAAGTTCTCAAGACCTTGCACCTGTGGTACCTGCTAGTATCTCTTGTGAAATCGACTCCAATTGTCGAGAACCTTACGACACTTTGCTGCTAGGTGATAATATCCTAAGCACGATCAGAAGAAAGGACATCGATCGCTCGTGCTGGATCAAAACTGTTCCATCAGGCCGTTTCGATGACCTTCTCCATACTGTAAATTGCATGCCTAGATTTAAAAATTATATACTAAGTTTTGATGGTCTCTGCCACTCGCCCTCAGACCTTGCTCGAATCAAACAACAAATTGTAAGAAAGTACGCACTTTCTCGTATTTATATTGCCGATGCTTGCAGTGCAAACGAATTCAACAAAGCGATGCATTTTTGCAAAAACATGGGTTTAAACTTGATTCAATTTCAAACTTACCCAGATAATGAAAATGGTGACGCACTCAATAACTTTCAATGGCCTCGGACCCAGGAAGAAAACTTCTGTTTTCTTCAACAACTTGCAATGAAATCAACATTGCGAATCACCGTGCCATATTGTCCTCGTTTCAACAAATGTCAAGCAATAAATGGAATTGTAGATCATTCCAATGAATCGAAAAATTCACGGAATGAGACAAATAGTCTCACCTTAAGCTTTCAAAAAGAATATAAGCCTATGCACATCACTGCACATGGTACACCAAATCCTTCAAAATTGATTGCGTCATCAAGCAGAGCTCTGAGTAACTCACTCACCCACAGCATGAGGAACGTGAATAAGCCTGAGCCTTTCCCTGACTCGATCTCAGACAAATATAATGTCAGTACGAAAAATAAATTTGCGTTACTTGCAACAGACACAAATAGTGATTGCGACATGCCCTCCTTTTCAACCAATTCTCAACTGTCCAGTGAGTACGCAGGAACCAAGGAAAGCCAAGCGAATACCGATATTCAAAACTATTCCAAAGAAAATCAAATTATTTAAAAAAAATCTGATGCCTCTGCCGGGCCTCCGTCGAACGACCAAACCAATACTGCTACCGAAAAATCAACAGTGAATCAAATTTGCACACGCGTTGCAGACACACTGGACGACTTGAAACGATCGCTCAAAATAGAGCCTGCTTAATTACACTGTAGGTGACGGACACTGTCTCCTCCACGCCGTAACGACGCAGCTTGCTTCACAACAAATATCGAAATGGAATTATATATCTCTGAGAAAAGCCATCAAAACTGAGAGCTCCAGAAACAAGGACCAGTATGCAAAATTCGTTGACAAGAACAGCGGCAGTTTCGAACAACTCATCGATAAATACATCGATAGAAAAGTCTTCGATCACGCAGTTGGAGACCTCATACCCCAAATACTTTCTAATGTAACGAGAACACCAATTCACGTATTTGATGAAAAAGACAATGGGATTTGGAAGACGACAATCTCCCCTACATCAAATGCTCTGATAAACTGTCCTCCGGTAAACATACACCGGAAACAGGACCACTATAGCTCCCTCTTAAAAATGCGTGATGAAAATCGTGTTGCTCCTTCCCCCATTTTGTGACTAAATAACAGTGATCATATTGAATTTGAAGCTGAAATCACAAACAATGAACTCGGCAATAAAGACTATAGAGGCGAATACTAAATGCCTTGCTAGACCTAAAAAATTCAATAACTCCACTAAAGATCTGCTTATTGAGATAAATAATATCAAAATATTGCACATAAATGCTCGCACTCTCAATGGTAAAATGGATGACGTACGAGTAATGTTGATCGCTAACGATATTGATATTTTATGCGTATCTGAAACATGGTTCGATTCGCGAGTCGAAAGCTCATATCTCAGCATTACCGGGTACAAATTGTACCGTTATGACGGAGTCAAGAGTAAGAGAGGTAGCGGTTCATGCATTTTCATCAAAGATGTCTACTCTACATCCTTAGTTCCGATAAAAGAAAAATGCGAAGACATAGAAATGGTTTGGCTCAATGTTCAAGTAAACAAAGACAAGTCTTTCATTATCGGCAGTCTTTACAGACATCCGTCAGCATCTCTTCGTCCAACATTAGATTTCATTGAAAATACGCTTAGGTCAATCTCTGCAGCCAAAAAGTCTTTCTATGTTTTCGGAGATTTTAACGTAGTTCTGACAAATAAAAACAATCAACTAAGCAAGATGCTGCACAGACTTAATCTTTCTCAAATGGTCCAAGAACCAACGCGAATTACCAACACTTACAAAACTCTTCAGGACCTAGCAATTACAAACAATCCCCAAGCAGTACTCCGCAGAGAAATCTTACCGTCCTTTTCTGATTACCATTCGGTAGAATGCCAAATCAATATTGCAAAAGAGAAACAGAAATCTAGTTACATAATATATCGCATGAAAACCACTACTCCTCTGAAATATTTCAAGAAAAGCTATTAGACAGATGGAGTGAATTTCAAGGCATGGAAAACACCGATGATGTCAATCTACAAGTTTCGCTTTTCACCAAAAATTTCGTATCAGCTCTTAACGAATGCGCACCTTTCATTACGAAGCAAGTTAAGCCAAGAATTTCTAAATGGATAACAGATGAGATAAAACGGTTGAGCAGAGCTGAAAGAAATTTGCAGCGTGAGTACAAACTGAATAAATCAGACAGTACGCGTCGAAAATTATATAAAGATCATGAGAAGATCCTACGAAGAAAAGTTAAGGAAGCAAAACGGGACTACTTCCACAAAGAACTCTTGGCGGCAAAACAAAACCCTAAAAGAACTTGGGAAATCATTAGAGAAGTTGCTCAGTATAAAAATTCAGACTGCAAAAGCACTTTTGGCATCCCCTCAAAAATGGCGAATGACTTTAACACTTTCTTCTCAAAAGTTGCCGAAGATGTTTTCAATGAAGTATCCAGGACAGTTTCAGACACATCCACAGAGGCAAATCCGAGCGATGTTTCATCCCCAAATAGTAGCAACAAGTGGAGACCAAAGCCAGTTAGCGTCAAAGAGATACGAAAAATCTTATACTCACTAAAGAATACTAAAGCGACTGGACATGATGGCATAAGCCTCCAACATATAAAAGACAGCTTCCCTGTCACAGCACCCCTTATTAGCTTGATAATAAATACAT
Organism: Morinoia aosen; assembly: GCA_030386875.1. NCBI lineage: Eukaryota > Metazoa > Arthropoda > Malacostraca > Amphipoda > Talitridae > Morinoia > Morinoia aosen. The sequence continues at coordinate 9,060,665 of CM059558.1, read as the reverse complement.
CTATAGTCACAAACAAGTTTCCCGATCAATGAAAGCTATCCATTATTAAGCCATTACATAAATCTGGTGATACCGACATAGCGTCAAACTACAGACCAATCAGTCTCCTGCCTGTTATGTCCAAAATATTAGAAAAAGTAATAACAAACCAGCTCTCGTCTTACATAGACGAGTCACATCTACTGCATCGCAATCAATATGCTTACAGAAGGAATACCAGTACTCAGGACGCCCTGTTAAACATAACAGAAAAAATTTACAATGATACTGACCAAAAAAAATTAACTCTCTTACTATTGCTTGATCTCTCCAAAGCTTTCGACAGTGTTGAGCATAAGAAACTTCTACCAAAAAATTCAAACCTCAGAATAGACACTCAGTGGTTTGAAAGCTACCTACTAAACCGCTCTCATGCAGTGTGCTTGAATAACAAAATGTCATCATTCATACCAAATAATTTTGGCGTTCCTCAAGGTTCAATCATCGGCCCACTCCTATTTTCAATTTTCATCAATGATTTCCCCACCATGCCGGCAAACACAAAAATCTCAATGTATGCTGATGACGTGCAAATTGCCATGACAAGCTCAACAGCGGATTTAAAAGAAACACAAGCCAATGCTGAAAACCTTCTGAGAAATCTGAAATTGTGGTATGACCATAATGGCCTCAAACTTAACGCAAGTAAAACGCAATGCATTATTTTTGGATCACAGAATGCGACTGAAAATTTACCACCATTCAAGCTAACATTTGGAGACGATACAATTAAACCAGTAGACTGTAGAATAAATATGACTTTTAAAATAAATAAATATGATAAATATAAATATGATATGATAATAATAAATATGACTTATGTCAATATAAATATGACAATTCACACGTCGAAACAATGTGCAACAAAATTAACGGAACCTTAATGTTCTTTAATCGTATAAAGAACACACTTGACGAAAAATCTAGATTATTAGCGATTCAGTCTTTAGTTTTATCGCGTCTGGACTACTGCAGTCTTGTGTGGGGAGATTTAGCTCAATGTTGTCAGGAAGAGTTGCAAAAATGTGTAAAATTCGCCGCCAAAGTGGTATGCAAAGGAAATTTCAATAAATACGATCATGTCACCCCTCTTTTAATTTAGAAAACTCGACTGGATCCCAATACCGAACAGATTTATGATCCAGAAAGCTCGACGAGTATTCTCCTCTTTGTACCTCCCCCAAAGTAATGCAGAGGTGGTAAAATTTTTTCAATCTAATATCCCAAACGAAAGACCAAACCGGAGGAACGATGTTTTAGTCAGTTACCGTTCATCTAACGAGGGACAAAAAGCTCTCTCAGTTTCTGGAGTTTTTTTTGAGGAACAAGCTTCCCCAGCATATCAAAAACTCTAAAACTGGAAAAGAATTTAGAGTAAATGTGTCACGTCATTTCGCATCTTTGTCATAAGGCCTGCAGCATTTCGGTATGAACTTCCCATCTATCAGAAATTTTAATTTTCCTGAAATTTCTGTTAGAGATTTAGAAACTATTTCATTTTACGTTTGCTAAGCGATTCGTATATTCATCTTACTTATTTCTGTCGACAACAATGAGCACCACAGCCGTCAGTTCAATGCAGCAGAACGAACGTTCTTTCAATAATTAGGAGTATTTCCTCATCTTTATTTTGTTATTTCTTTCTCTTTTCTGTATTAATATTTAACGTCCTTATGACAAATATACCATGAAATACATTTTGTGTACACCAATAAACAGGTTTATAGATGTGAGGGTTGTGCAAAGTTTATAATGAATTAAATTTTGGCTAACGTTGTCTCGCTATTTCAAAATCATTCTCGAAGATGTTTTCAATCGATTTGCGGCTGAGCTGGGGGGAAGGGGGTAATTTAAGCATTGCATTTAGTCTTTTCATTTTTTTTTTCTTGCGTTCAGGGCACACTAGCACTGAACTTTCAAATCGGAAAAAACTCTAAATTTCTGTAATTAAAACTATCACTTGGGATCAAAGCCTAATCTACCAATATGTGCCAAATTTTGTGAATATTCTCCACTCAGATGTGATATCCGGCCTCAATGTTACTCCAATTTATCCCACGTACACATGTCCGTATAATGCTGAAGAGTTGTGTTGCTTCTTGACTATGACCTGATTTTTCTTAAAAAATTTCTGTGAAGAAATTAAAAACCAGTTCATTTTTATGTTTTTCGAAGTCTTCTTTTCCTTTTAGTTATTTTTTTTGGGGAAAATTTTCTTAGGATTACAGTGAGCTCAACTGTCATTTTCTGTGTAGTAGATGGTAGGTTGCTTTTATCTTTTATTTTATAAATGTATTTTTTTTCTAATATTTCATCTTCAATAAGTATACATATTAATATGTGTGTGTACGTGTGTAGGTATATATATGTATCTACATATATAGATATACATGTTTCTATTTCATTTCTTTTCGCAAAAACCATCCGGTTAATAAATTTTATTGCACTAGCGAAATGATTCAAAAATAGATCTATCACTTCCCCAGAGGGCGTTTCTGTGAATCGGATTAATGTCATATATAATTAATGAAATAAAGTGCAATTTGAGCATATGAATCGTAGTAAAATTATCTTTCTGTCCGTATGTTGTACAAGCTATGAATTTTGATATTGAGTATATATTTGTTTACCCATTTCTACCAATATTTTGTAGATATTTGTCAATCATGAGTTGTAACCGGCTTACACTGTATCTCTATTTTATCCCATGTACCCATGTCCGCATGATGTGGTGAATATCGAGAAGATATGAAATATGTTTTTGGTGGTGATAGGGCTTTGCATATTTTTAGGGCATATTTTTCATTTCTCATTCAACTACCCTTGACAGAGATAGACTATTGGCACGCCACGTATGGTTTGTCTATTTGTACGCCTCGTATATTTTGTCTATTAATCTACCTCGTATGGTCCATCTATTTGTACACCTCTGATGGCTTGTCTAATAGTACACCTCGTATAGTTTGCCTATTATTTTGCCTCGTATGGCTTATCTACTTGTACACCTCGGATGGTTTGTCAATTAGTACTCCTAGTATAGAACTTTTGTTAGACTACTAGCACACCACGAATGGTTTGTCTATTAGTACGCCTCGTATATTTTGTCAATTAATATGCCTCGTATGGTCTATCTACTTGTACACCTCTGATAGTTTGTCTATTAGTACACCTCGTATAGTTTGTCTATTATTATGCCTCGTATGGCTTATCTACTTGTACACCTCGGATGGTTTGTCAATTAGTACTCCTCGTATGGAACATTTGTTTTAGGATGTCCTATATTAAGAAACTTTTAAAAGCCAATATGTTGCACACACTGGACCAGCCAAATACACATTTTTTCTTTTTATTTTTTCTTTTTCTTAAAAATTATATGCGCATAAATGTAATTGGTGTTCTTTCTATGCTTCCTCTGGAAAGTAACATTAATGTATTAAAATGTTTGAACGTTAAATCTATGTAACGGAAATTTCTGATGAAAACTCCGTTTTTTCTCTTGCTGGGATTGTGTCGAGATTCCGGCCATTGCTCGAACGCTGAGGTCCTTTGTGGACTTTATAAGGCACAAAAAGGCCTTCCGCAATAAAGGGCATAGGCTGTGCTCCTTCTAATCACCCTAAAATTAATAACGCTGATAATTTTACGACTAAGCGGAGCAATGGCGGGGGTTCCTCACGTCTTCGGCGACAAATGTAAATCTAAATACTAAAACGTTCGTCTGATCTTCTTGTTCGAGTCCTAAGCCATCGCGACGGATTCGAGCAAGCTAAGGAGCGTGGCGACAGAAGGCGGCCACCTCAGATTGAAACTGGCCGTGAACGCGAGTGCACCTTCTTCTTGTGTGCTCCGCGGGGCTCGGCATTCTGCCCTCGCTACCGGGGACTTTTGGGTCCTTGACAGCCGGCTACAGTGAAGAGTGTTCGCCTGAACATTGTTTTCGAAGATCTTCAGGTGAGAATCCCGCTAATGACGCTCCGCTTTTCTTTAATTATCTTAAAATTCAGCGTTACCGGCCCCAGATGGGTTACCGGTAAATTTGTGTGTCGTAGGGGAGTTAATGCGGGGAGTTGAGTCCACTTGTTAGGGTGGCTGCACACAAATTTTTATTCGAAAACAATTTTCTTTAAATCTCAACTCTCATTTTTGAAATTTCTATTCGAAAGATAATGTCTTACTATTTTTCTTCATAAAGAGATACCTCTTGAATGAACTAAAATGTTCTAAGCCGTGCTGCTTTTTCGCAGTTTTGCCTAAACGGCAATAAAGCCGGCTGGATCTCAGCGCCATCTAGTTAATGGTAGAGCTTGGCTGAAATTCGGCAGGTTAAATCCTGGTATCTATCTATTCTCATCTTGAATTCTTTTTCTTTTCCTTTCAAAAAATAAGAGGGAAATTTATCGTGTCAATTTTTAATTGCGTCTTAGCGCCGCTGTCCGGTGTAGCGAGGGCCGATTTTCAGTCTCCTTAGGTGTAAGTCGAGTGCAACCTGTGTTGTATTTTAGGCGAGGTTCCTTGTTGTGTTGCTTAAGAACCTTACGTTTTTTACAGGTTCTGGCCTTTTTGAGCCTCGTCTAACTTTTATTAGGTTCTCTCATTAATATATGTAACTATTCTTGAACTCAATTTGAGTGTAAACTTTAAGAATAGAAATGTTGTGAAAGTGAAAGTGAGTGGTGGGGAAAATGTACCTTTTTCGTGTCTTTCTTCTTCATTATTTATTTTCCATGTCTTTTGTTGGGATATAACTTGTCCACTTTAAAGTGTAGACGTGACTCTGGTTAGCTGAACTTTTTTCTAATAAGCCTTGAAATAGAAATTTGATTATTTAATTATGGAAACGGAAAGTGTACTGCCTTAGCCTTAAGCATTAAATTGCGGGGCATAAAGTGTAGCATTACATCTCTTAAAGAAAAGCTCTTTCTCCTAACTGTGATCCGTCCTTTCTTATTGAAGCTGTTCCTCAATTAAGTGGGCTGTTACAGTCCTTTCGAATTCTGTCCGCTACTATTCCTTTAGATGTTAATGAGGTTTCTGAGGAGGAGCTGGTTAGGAGGTCGGAGTATGAGGTTCAGGTCATAGAACTTATTGTAGAACTTAAAAAACTCATTTCCACTTCTTCGGTGCTAAACTCTAGTGCTACCGGTGAACCTTCTGTGTCTAAGGTTTATACTTCTGATGTTCCTCTGAATATCTTTAGAGCACCTCAGTTGACACTGAAAAAATTCAGTGACAATGAGGGATGCCCTTTCAACTTCCTTCACTTTCAAGAGTCCTTTTCTAATGCCCTTCAGGCTTATCCTAACATAAGTGAGAAACAATAATTTATCTTCCTTATAAATCAGCTTCAAGGAAGAGCTCTCAGTCTTATAGAGGGACTTCCTAACGAAGAAACTAGTTTTCTATCTGCTTGGGCATTGCTTAAGCAAGATTTTCTTAACGCTGATAAATTAACCTCATTAGCTCTTGATGAGATCCTGAGCTGTCCCAGTGTACAGAGTCTATCTGAAATAAATTCTTTCCTCTCTAGGGTTAAATTTCGCCTTCTTGAGCTTTCCAAGTTGGGCTTGGATTTCTCTAATGAGAAGTCGGGTAACCTACTGTTTTCTGCTGTAATTAAAACTAAACTTCCTGAATTTTTCCTGTTGGAACTCCTTCGCTATTTTAAAGCGAGTTCTTTTCCTTGGAGATGTTTTAGAGTGCTCATTAAGAGCTTTCTCATCTCGAAACCAGAAGTAAATCCAAACCTTCTCATGTATTTCGTAGCAAGGAAACAGAACTGGTGACCCGGACTGAGGTGAGGGACAAAACGCCACATTTACCTAAACCTAATAAGTCGCCCGATGTTAAGGTATGTCGCTTCTGTAACCAGGCTAACCACGCTTCGTTTGCATGCAGGCGATTTAATTCGCACGAAAAGCGTGTGAAACGGGCTGGTGAATTAAAATTATGTTCTACCTGTTTAAGTAGTAAGCATTTGTCAAGTGCGTGTCCCTCCAAAGTTAGGGGTCTCCCGTTCCTGTGTTCTTTGTGTAAAGCTAACAAATCATGTTAGCCCTTTGTGTCCTAAATTTATTGAATCCAGTGCCTTTGTTGCAACCTCCTCATGACGGTTAAGGGCACGTCTAAGGATGTGCCCTCTTGTTGCTCTTACCACCAAGTATGGTGGGGTAACTAAGCGTGTTAATTTTCTAATTGATAGCGGCAGTCAGTCGTCACTTATTGATTTGGAGTTTGTGAGTTCCGACTATTCTGATGTAGACTTGCAGGAGCTAACTATTAACACAGTAGGTGCTTCTGTTCCTTTAATTGGTAAGCAAATCAGCATTGAACTCGTGTTTCCGGACAGTGAGAAGCATGAGCTTGATGTTTTCGCTATGAGAAATTTAAACCTCCAGATGGGTATGAGAGATTTGAAGGCTAAACTCGAAATTTTGAAAACTAAACTTCCTTTGTCGACTCCCTATCCGGAAGTTATAAATGATAGCATCCAAATTCGCAGAATTTTGGGTGTAGATGCTCTTCAAGCTTTTAAAGTTCTGGAGTTACAGCACGTAAATGGCTATAAGGCCCTGCGCATTTCTAGCGGGTTTCCACCCTTTGGGGAGTTAAAATGTTACAACTCTCCTTCATCTTCTTTTGTTGCTCCTAAAACTAAGAAGCTAACTTATGATCTTAAAACTTCCGTTGAAAGAAATTTCAATGTTAAATTATGTAAACCTTCTCTGTCTTCTGACAATGAATCTAAAATGAAAACTAAAAAGAAAGTTGCCAAATGTAAGTTAAACGAAAATCGTTATCGTAATATTTTAAATAGTTTCTTTGAAACTCCTAAAGTATGTACATCATTATTAGACGTTTCTGAGCAGTGGGTAGTTCAGACTGGACTTGATCAGCTGCTTGACCTTGAGCTTATTGGTATACCCTCTAAGGAGGAAGAGAATGATAAGGAATTGGAAGATTATAAAGATAGTGGTAAACTTGAAGAAGGTAAATATTCTGTCCAGTTACCCTGGAATCGCCAACTTTTGGCTAGAGTACCTAACAATTTCGTATTAGCAAGATTATCTTGCTCGTAAAGTAGCGACTGAGAATGCCCTAAAGGGGATTGAACAGGCATATAATGACGTATTCCTTGAGCAGCTTGAATTGGGCATCATTGAACCCATTTCCGTCAAAAAGATAGATGTGCGCGCTCACAAATGGATCCCGCATAAGCCTGTAATACGTACACACGTAGAAACTTCTAAAAATTCGTCCTGTGTTTAATTGCTCACTAAAAGTCGGTGGTTTACCCAGTCTGAACGAAGCCTCTTATGTGGGTCCTAATCTGATAAATAATTTGTTAGGACTTTTGGTCTATTTCCGTGCAAATACCGTAGTGGTTCTTTCTGACATTTTTAAAGCTTTCTTGCAGGTGAAACTTGCTTGTGATTTTGACCGCAATCAGTTTAGCTTCATCCTTTTCAAGGATGGCAAATTTTTGTATTACCGTTACACAACTCTGTTGTTCGGGTTTGTTGCATCGCCTTATATTCTTAACTATCTGCTCAAATTGCACGCTCAAACTATCACTGATTTGACAGTTAGAGACGTTATGGCGAATAAGCTGTACGTCGATAATTTAGTGTTCACTTCTGAAAGTCCTGAACAGGCGCTGTGCACTTTTCGCAGAGCCAACAGTGCATTTGAGAAAAGTGGGTTTCCGTTACGCAAATGGAAGTCCAATAATTCTGAACTTCTTTCCCAAATTGACCCTGCTCTATGTAGTGCCGAAGTGCACTCCAGAGTGCTAGGGTACGACTATAACTCTTCTACTGATCTTCTTTCTCTGTCTGTAAAAAGGTTGGACTCTTCTTGTAAAACACGTAGAAAAATTCTTTCTGAAGTAGCGTCCATTTACGACCCCTTGGGAATTTTGTTGCCCTTTTCTGTGCGAGGTAAGCTTATTTTGAGAAAATTGACGCCCTTGAAGCTAGGTTGGGATCAGGATGTTCCGGAAAACTTATGTAATGAATGGCAGAAATATTGTCTGGAGTTTTCGGAATTGAGGGATTACGAGTTTCCTAGGATGACTTTGGCTGAGACTAAAACTACCCAACTTGTTGTATTCTGTGATGCTAGTGCTAGCGCCTTTGGTACCTGTATCTATGGCGTCCAAGAGGATCGCAGCGCATTACTTTTCTATAAAGTTAAAGTTTCGCCTTCTCGCCAGCGAACTCTTCCTTCCCTCGAACTCTTGGCAGTGTTTCTTGCCTATCAGTGTCTTGTATCTCTCTTGTGTGATGTTAATTTTCCTTATAAAGTGGCTAATGTAACTATTCTTACTGATTCACAGGTCACCCTGGCTTGGCTCTTGAGCTGTAAACCTCCTCGGAAAAATGTATTTGTAAGCAACCGGATAAAAGACATAGAAGCCATGCGTAAGCAGCTTGAGTGTTAAGCTGGGGATACATTGACACTCGCATTGGAAGCTCACAACCATCGGGCGCGGGCAAGCGCGCGCAGCGAAAGGGCAGCGATCGTTCACATTGGTACAGCGCTAGCAGGCAGCCGAAGCGTCAAAGTCGGCGGGCAGAGTGTGTTGCTCACACTGCTCAGTTGCAATCCAGACGCTACGTTGGGAGGTACTGCGCTCCGCGCTCTAGTACTTCTCGCCAGGAGCTGCTGATGCTTGGTAGAATAGCGCTAATAATATATTTCGTTTGTCATTGATTGCACGTTCTTCAATGTTCTTGTTTTTGCTGATTTTTGTTGCGCATATGCAGCATAAAATATGAAGGCTTCGGCAAGAATTATGCTAGAAAAACCATATGTAGAAACACTCGATGCATATATGCTACACACTATGCATAATTGTGGAAGCGCATATTACATGCTAAGCAGAAATATGCATCCATATAAATGCTTCACTAGAATAGCTCCAAATTTATATTTTTTGTGCGGAAAATTGTACAGAAACAATGATACAGGATACAGTGTACTTCTTCATACACGGAAAAAATAATTTCTTTCATAATTTTCTATTAATAATTGAGTGTATACAATTCTCAACTAATTTTTATAACTTATCTAAACATAAATATTTTGAAACAAAAATAATTCTAATCTGAACGAGTCAAGGACGATGATAACGAACGAAAAAAAAAAGTAATCTAATCCAAGGCTGGTTCTGAACTATATATTTTTTCATGAATGCAAGGAACATTTCTTAATCCTTCTTTTATACGAGGAATATATTTTAGCATCAAACTCGAGGGTTGCTCTTGATAATTGCGTGGTAGTTGAGATTTTTAAAAACAAATCTTCTACGATTATCTGCCAGCCAAGTTTTATAATGCGAAAACTTCCACTCGACATCGCAAGAAACAAGTGGAGCAAAAGTGAAGCAAGCTAGTTCGAATATTCCTTTATGGATTCATCCATTGCGTCAGAGATCTCACGAGTCAAAATTGAGTTGATTGTTTTTATCTTTTCAAAACCTTTGTTTATCACCAAAATGCAATTTAACTCTTCATAATACCTTGTATCATATCTGTTCTTCAATGTTTCCTCTACGATATCCATTAATTTTATTGCTCTCGAAGTAAGAAGTCCCTGTATTGTTATGCAAGAGCAATAATAATTATTCATATCCTTCGATAACAATAATTTGATAAAGTGTGCACTAAGCCGAACAAAGTTCTGCGTGATAATATTTAGAAACTAAAACCTTGTACCACGCAAAACTTCTCTAACGTGTTCTGAGTGAAAAAAAGTTTTATATATCACCTGTTTCTCGCAATAAATGCGATAGAGAAATTCTTCCTGGGCTTGAAAATCTTCAAATTCCTTGAAGTATTCTAAATATGATGCTCCTTGTTCACCTTCGGCATGATTGTAGATCACTTTTAGCCGCACTAATCTCAAATACACTTCATAAGGAACTATATCTAAAAAAAACTTGAGCTAATTCCAGCAAAATTAAAGTAAACTTTTGAAGTAGCTGTAGCAACTTACAATTATTATTGATTTACGAAAAATTTCAATTTACAAAATTGATCCAGTTATTCAAAAATAATTAAATAAAACTGGATGAAAAAAAGAATATAATTTAAAAGTAATGGGAAGGTTTTACTAGGTTTCAGTTTACTGCCACTTACAGTTAATCATGCATGTTCGCCATATTTTATGCTGTTCCGAGTAAAATATGCGATATGCTCACACTGCATATATACTTGCGGGCATATTTTATGCTACCTAAAATATACTCAAAAGCATATATATGCAATATGTTCAATGTCACATCCCTACTGATGACATGATGCAGGCTACGGCTCATCTGTAGATGGAGTGATTGACGGGCAGGCGGCGGCAAAGAATGGCTAGGGAGAATGTCCAAGTGAACCTCACTTTGCCCGCCTGCTAGCCCGGCAACAGTGTATGTGCCCGTCGAAGTGACACTCAGAGTGTTGAAAAGAGTGTCAATGTATCCCCAGCTTAAGGCCTTGGCTGCCTTTAGTTACGAGTACGTGCCCACGATGTTTAACGTTGCAGACATGCTGACGCGGGGTGTTAAGGTATCTAAATTTCTAGAGAAAAATTGTTATGGTTAGAAGGTCCTTCTTGGATCAGAGAAAGTAGAGATAAGTGGCCTAAGGGTCACTTAGGATGCATTCTGCAGCAATTTGTTTCAGACACGTGTATCGCAGTTAATGTTGCTCACCCAGGTGAAGCTTCTATTGTAACGCTTGAGCGCTTCTCCTCCTACCCAAAGCTGTCGGGTACGGTGGAGAAGGTATTTAGGGCCGTAGCAATCTGGAAGCGCGCAGATCCGAGGGAGTCTAAACTGCAAGCGTTTCTTTACCTCATTTCATGCAAAGAGAGCATTTTGCCAGCGAGATAGAGGCCTTGGGAACCAAGAATCCTCGTCCGCCTTTGCTTGTTAGATCTTTCAACTTGTTTCTTGACTCCCATAATTTATTTAGATCTAGCAGCCGCATTGTCTTAGCGGAGGAATTGGATTACAACACTAGGAACCCTATTCTGTTGTCTAGTTCTTCTCATCTAACCTATCTTCTGGTCTTGCATGCCCATAAAACTCTTAATCATCAGGGTGTTGAATCGACCGTGCAAAAACTTAAAATGGACGGTTATTTGATACCTCGCTGTAAGCGTACTGTGCGTGGCGTTCTATCCAAATGCATAGTATGCAAGCGGGTGAACGCTAAGGCCGCGGCCAGACAAACAGCAGTGAAGCAGGGCTGCGCAGAGCAGTTCCGGCTCGCTGGTAGCTGCTAGCTTATGCTCGTAAGTTAGGTGGCCAAACAAACAGCAGTGGTAATCCTGAGTCCGCAGCAGTTGTAATCTTGGCGCTACGATGGGCGGTGTTTTGTGACAGTCAACCTCAAATTTTGCTTAATAAATAGATGTAGAACAGGCAATATTTCATCGGATTAAGTTTATTTATATCTATACATATTACCATGCTTGCATTATCTTCTTAGCATTACAAGTACATCCGTACACTGTCGTATAGTACTTTTCATTTCGCTAAAATATTTCTACCCACAATGTTTGAAATGGCTTTGATACTGTTTTTTAATTGTTCCAGGAAATTCGACATAAAATAATTGCATGATAATATGCTAGTTGTGGTTGATGATTGAATAATCATGCAAATAATTCACTGACGCATGACTTAAAACCTTATAAATACTTGAATGTGGATTATTTTGCAGTACTGGACGTGTAGAGACATTACAGAACAAGGAACATATTCGTTAAGGCGTATGAATATAAACATCTATGGATATAACAACCCAAATTTGGAATTGTTAAACCAATAAACAATATCTAAGTATAAAAGATTCTTTTGTATTTGACGTGCGGCACAAGTTTCAGTTTAATGGCAATTTTCACGAAAAATTCGAACATCACTATCGTTTTTGGAGAAACTAACAGTTTTTTAGTTACGTGCTTTCAAGGTTATTTTTACCGATGTAATATTGATAAAACGCAAACCTAAAAAATTCTGTATCGGCTTTGCACAGCACTTTGCGCTGGTACAGAAAAAGTAAAAGATACATCCTCTCCACATTTAACAATTCTATTTGTGTGCGCACATATACGTGTTCATATATATATATATATATATATATATATATATATACACGCACCTATGCATATATATGTTTCTATTCCTATTTTTTGAGTAAAAACAAAACCTCAAAACATATTACATTTTTTCTAAAGCTCTGCGACCAGTTAACACTGAATTATATTTCAGAAATAAATATATTATTGCAATTGGTTAATGATTCAAAAATAGATCTATCACTGCCCCAGAGGGCGTATCTGTGAATAAAAACAATGAAAAATATAAAAAAGACAAATGAAAAAAGTGCTCGTGAAAAATTATCATCTCTGTGCGTATGCTTATATCTATACAACAAATAATTATACAACAAATAATTCAGGAATTCCGAAGAATTCTCTAGTAGTATTTTGAATTATTTACAAGTTTTCAGCCATCTTTTGGGATATAAAATCTCCAAGAAATGATATTTTTGATTTAACTAGGCATTGACAGGGTTAATCTATTTGCACGCCACGTTTGGTTTGTCCATAAGTACGCGTCGTTTGGTTTATCTATTTGTACACCTCGGATAGTTTGTCTATTAGTACGCCTCGTATGATTTGTCTATTAGTAAACCTCGAATGGTTTGTCTATTAGTAGACCACGTATAGTTTGTTTATTAGTACTCCTCATACGGTACGTTTGTCTGAGGACGTCTTATATTGAGAAATTTTTTAAAAGCCAAGATGTTGCCCTATATCTCATATGCCAACCTTTTTTGAAATGAACGGTTTTCTTTTCTTTCTTTCTCACAGATGACCTAACCTGTGTTTCCTCATTGTTACTTAGGAGAAAAAAGATTAATGTTTATAACTATAAAACAAATAGTTCATACTTAAAAGATATATGTTTCAAGTTAAGTTTATTGCCATGTGCCAAAAATAGACCTGATATGAAATATTCGGCATTGGTACGCTCTAAAGTTTAGGTATTGACAAAGAAAATGATTGATATAGTATAGTAATCCGATTTATGGGGTAGAAAATACCTATATACGTATAAATAACTGTACAATCCCACCTACCACTAACTTCCATAGCGTCTGCTATAAATGCACCATAGTTCATTAACATAGTTATGACGAAATATAAAGAGATGAATCCCCGAGCAGGAATAGCTTGTACCGAGGAGATCAGAAGTTCAACTTCCTTCCTGGACGAACTCTAGGGTGCAACTGACTGCTAGCTCCCAAGCAGTGTTTTATGATATCACCCGAGATAAAACGCCGCTAGCGCTGGCTTCAGACAGCGCTGCCCTGCACTGCTCTGTGCTACTTGTCTGGCCACCCTAATAGGAATACCAATAACATAAAACACCGCGCCGGCTCTGCTCTGCTCTGCCCCACTCCACTGCTGTTTGTCTGGCCGCGGCCTAAGGCTTTCTCTTATCCTGACCCTCCTGCTTTGCCAGGTAGTCGGACTAATTTTGTGAGACCTTTCGCTACAACAGGAATGGAATTTTCAGCTCATTTCTGGGTGTTAGATCCGTTTGGCCATAAACAAAAAGTGTATCTTTTACTGTTTATGTGTTTTCAAACTAGAGCTATTCATATAGAGCTTCTTTCTTCCATGACGTTGGAAGAATTTTGTTTCGCTTTCATTCGCTTCACGAACGAAAAGGGTGTCCCTAACACCGTGTATTCCGATAATGCTAAAACTTTTGTAGCTGCTTTTGACCTTTTGGCAGAAGTTTTAACTTCTTCCTTGTATGAAGAACGTTTCCGCACTTTTAACATTAAATTTAAAACTATCCCGATCTATAGTCTACAATTTGGTGCGATCTGGGAACGCTTGTTTAAATCTATTAAGGAGAGTTTGTACAAGCTCTTTGGTCGTAGCACTTATCCTTACTCTACCTTTCTCACTGCAGTTTCTGACATTCCTCTTAATCTTAATCGACGTCCTCTTTCCTACACAGAGACGGGGGACACTATTTTGCCTATCATGCCTATTCAATTCCTTCAACTTTACCCTACTTCTAACTCTTTAATCCTTTCCGATGAGGTCTCTGACTTGGAAACCGAGTACAATGAACGTCGAGAGCATCTGCTCTCCCCGCTTGAGAGGCGCGACGTCATGGTGGCCAAGTTTAGGGAGCTCTGGTACTCACAGTACTTAATCACCCTAAGAGGTCCATATCCTCTTAAATTTTTACCTCTTAATAATAAATTTTTGTCTGTAGGTCAGGTTGTCTTATTAAGGCATCCCATAAAACCTAGACCGTTTTGGATCTTAGTCCGTATCATCGCGCTGCTTCCTGGACGCGATGGCAAGGTCCGGGTTGTTAAAATTATCAAAGCTGATAACTCAGAGTCTGCCGTTAAAATTTCCTTACTTTACCCCCTGGAGTTAGCTGCTACTGATACTGCTTCAGAGGAGGGGTGGGAAAGCGCAGAGGGAGGCTCGAGTGAGGAGTTGCATCCTTCTTTCGAGCCGCCCGGGAGTTCCTTTTCTCGTGGTGGTAGTTCCTTTTCTATTGAACACCCTAAAGATCAGCATTATTCTTCTGAATCAGACTCCTCGGAAATTTCCGAAGAACTTGAAATTGAGGCTGCTGCACGGCCTATGTTAGAAATTACGTATTTCTTAAATGTTCCCGTGAAGAAAAAGATTGTGTAGCTTAGGAAATTTACGTGTATGTGGGACGGAGCGGTAGCTGCAGTGTATTTGGGCAGACCATTAACTCATCATGGCCGATTCTTCGTAATTCCTTTTTTATTTTGAGTGATCACTCTTTTGATTTTCCTTAAGTTTAATTTACGTTTTCGATGCATGTTTGAGCTCCTTAAAAACTTACCGAGAGGCCTAGTACGCTTTAAGCCCTAGTTTGGGAATATAATTACTCTCCTGTTTAGGAGTCTTTAAAACTTTAACTTTAAACCTTAAATTTGGCCTATAGCGCCTAACTAATGTTTCTACTTATCTCTTAATGAGAAGTTATCTTCTTATTACCTTAATATTACCTTAAACCTTAAAAGTACTAGGTCTTCTCTTACTTAACCTGTCTATTTTTCCTCTTATGGCCGTTTATATATGTGCCTCTTGAAATGTGCTCATTAAAGTTTCAAGGTTGGTACAGCCGAGTAGCTCTTAATTGAGCAATTGAAATACTTTGAACGATATGAAATTTATTCCTATAAAAAGGACAGCTGTGGCTGAGTTCAGTAAACTAACATGGTTCTTCTTCTTCTTCTTTTAGAATAACTTGAAGTCGTCTGCCCGAGACTGCTTGCTTTTAAACCCTGCCCTATTGTCTCCGTCTTCGTTTCTCCGCCGCACCTGTATGATTAACTTGTCGTCGCCTGAGCTGAGCTGAGCTGTTTAATTAACTCACCGTGGTGGTTCGAGGCCAAGCCAGCCAGATCCGTAGGTGTTGCGAGTAGAGAAGTGAAATGTTAATGGAAATATCTAATATCTAAATAAATTCTGGTATAACCATATAAAAACCACTTGATAAAGATACGCTCTAAAATCGGTATATTCTGTTTCAGTTGTGTTGGGCTCCCAATTGCGGGTCCCGCAGATCTTGATGGGATTTTTAACTTATTCCGGCACATCAGGAGGTCGAAGTTAAATAAAAATTGGTTCCTAGCTGTAAAGCTTTCTTTTCCTTTAAATAAGTCTAACACCTAGGCGACAGGCAGCTCGCCAGCAACGTAGCAAGCTTGCAGACTTAATTAGGAGAGGTTACCTCTAATGCCCTTCCCTACTTTATTGCTCTTAACAATTATATGCGCATAAATGTAATTGGTGTTCTTTCTATGCTTCCTCTGGAAAGTAACATTAATATATTAAAATGTTTGAATGTTAAATCTATGTAACGGAAATTTCTTATGAAAACTCCGTTTTTTCTCTTGCCGGGATTGTGTCGAGATTCCAGTCATTGCTCGAACGCTGAGGTCCTTTGCGGACTTTATAAGACACAAAAGGGCCTTCCGAAATAAGGGGCAAAGGCTGTGCTCTTTCTAATCAGCCTAAAATTAAGGGGATCATCCAAGTTTGAGACCTTTTTTCGTCCGATTCGTTTGAAAATTGGCCAGTATATGTCTTATGTGAAAGTAAACCATTTTTACTCGTGTCATGTTTTCGATTTAGGCCTTATTTTTTTGACGAAAAATGTGTTTTTTGGTATATTTTTATTGATATTTCAGATTGGAACTCCTCCTTCAGTTTTGATGCTAGAACAAAAACAAAGACAGTTGTAGAACCCATGGAACATTTCTAACAAACTCAAGCTCGGCTTTTTTCAAATTCAAATTTTTTCTATTTATTCAAAAATTTTTAAAATTTCAAAAATCAGGAACAATTTTTGGGGTTTAGAGCTATATATTTTTTCAAAGAATTCAAATTTGAAAAAAAGCGAGCTTTAGTTTGCTAGAAATGTTCTAAGGATTCTAAAACTGTCTTTGGTTTTGTTCTAGCATCAAAATTCGAGGACTAGTCCCATTTTGAATGTTGAGAATTAGAAGTGTTGGGAATAAGCAAAAAACAAAATTGTTTGTTGAATTGTAATATAATGAACAATTAATGTAATAGAATGTAGTTTTAATTTTTATTTCGATACTTTCCATACATAACTTCATATTCAAACTGTGAATTGTGATTTAAAAAAAAATCTTTTTTATCAACAAAATGATTTTTTTTTCAGTCTGATTCTTATGAAATTTGACTATGATATGTAACCTTTGAAAAGAAACACAATTGAATCCATTCATTTTTTTGATTCAGGCCTTAGATTTTGCAAAAATTTGACATAGGTTTTTTAGGTATTGATATTTCACTAATATTGATATATCAAAATGGGACTCCTCCTTCAGTTTTGATGCTAGAACAAAAACAAATACAGTTTTAGAATCCCTGACACATTTATAACAAATCAAGTTGAGCATTTTTCTATTTCCCATTTGTTCTCTTTTTATATGGGGTCAAAATCGGGAAAAATTGAAAGATTTTGGTCCCCTAACCCTCCCCCCCGGGGGGGGGGAGAATTATTGTCGTAGCGCCATAAAATTTTAGGACCGAATAGTCCACCAACTAAGGGTCCTTTTCCAACAAAAACATGCAAAATGACCATGGAATCGGCAGGATCTGGCAAGGGCCTTGGATGATCGCCTTAATAAAGCTTAACGACTAAGCGGAGAAATGGCGGGGGTCCTCACGTCTACGGCGACAAATGTAAATTTAAATACTAAAACGTTCGTCTGAACTTCTTGTTCGAGTCCTAAGCCATCACGACGGATTTGAGCAAGCTAAGGAGCGTGGCGCCAGAAGGCTGCCACGTCAGATTGAAACCGGCCGTGAACGCGAGCGCATCTTCTTCTCGTGTGCTCCGCGGGACTCGGCATTCTGCCCTCGCTACCAGGGTCTTCTTGGGTCCTTGACAGCCGGCTACAGTGATGAGTGTTCGCCTGAACATTGTTTTCGAAGATCTTCGTAGCATTAGCTACAAAAATGTACAAATTCAGTGAAATTCTCATTGACATTTAAATAGCATAATTATTGGCATTAAAAATCTTACTTCACTTTATTATTAATAATTTTATACGTATAATTAGTAATCTTAGAAGTTTTTGTGTAAATGCACAAAAATAAAATAATACCATCGACAGTGTTCGAGTTTTAAGCCGTTGTGATGGCAACACCACTGGCTGACGCTACCTGGCGGACGGTCACTTCTTTCGCGTGTGTTAGCTTGTGCGGTTTTCAGCGTTCTCGTGAGTGAAAATAAGTGTTTTGACATTGGCAAATCTTGTTTAAAAGATTATGTGTTTTCAGCATGTTTAAGCTAAGTGATATTTGCCGGTGCTGTGTCATTTAAAGATGTAAATAGTTCGTAGAAGTCGTGCAAATACATGGCATATTTCTGATGCTTTCTCAAAGATGGCGTAGCATGGATGGTGTGTGCCATGTCCATCTTTAGGTTCAAGATTACACTATAGATATTCAAATATGTCCTTTTGTTTACTGCTAGTATATATATACTCACAGTTTTCAGTATAATTGGCATGTGAACAGAGTAGTACTGCCTGTTGAATTTCGTACTGGCATATTAATTTACGGGATTCATTAATTCGTATTATTATTGATCATGTGCTTAAATTGGATCGCCGATCGTGCGCTTATACCACATGTAGTTTTCAGAATATGAATAACAATTTTGACCTTATCAAAATTCTTGAAATGTCATGCTTATATTCTTAAATCAAGAACAGTAGAGAAAGAGCTTGCCAGCTGTTAAATCTATCCTTATTCTTCATGAGCTTAAAATGAAACGAATAGCTTGAGTTTGATCTGTAGAAGAAAATCAGGGTTTCTCCGTGATGGGAATTTACCGTTGGCAATGTAGGGATGACAGATGTGGATTTTTCCTCGATGTCTCTCCGGGAATGTATCATTCAGCGTCTTCGATTATTCCAGATCCTCGACGTCAGCAAACACCACAACACACATTCCCTGGGCCTGAAGCTTTACATGCACTGAAGCCTTACTCGAGTCTTTTACATTGAGTGTTTTACCTCTAACTCAACCATTGAGTTACATCACTTATTTGCTTATTTCCGACGTGAGCCGGACTATTACCTTCTTTAGTTGCCTTGCATTTACCTCGGTTTCGAGCTGTTATCAGCCTGGTATATTATCTAATTACTGGCTAAATATTCAACTGCTCTAAAACCCACGGACATTTATCTTCAGCGTTCAATGATCTTAATTTCCAAAACCTATTAAGATCAAATTACAAACTCCAATCACGGCTCAAAATTGACTCTGTCACCTGCTAATATTAAGCAGAATTGAAGCTTATTCCTAAAGCCACCAATTTTCTCTGGCTCGTTAATTTGCCCGCACTCTGAAAGTGACCTCCACAAAAACATACTCACGCACACCCTGGAAACGTCTTCCCACGCCAGAGCACCCGCCAGCACGGACGCCCTCATCTTAGAGAAGCTCTTCAGAAGTCAAGCAATCCTCGGTCCTCCCGGCTTTCTTCCAATAAAGATCCAAAGCTGAGTCAATCCACTATTGTTGTCATTCTCCTTCTCTTTATCGTGCTCTTAAACGTGTTCTCGAGATTATTTGCGTTCGATGGTTGGGTATTATCGTACAGTCTACCCCGACCATTGTAAAGTGAAAGTGATGACCCCAGTTCCAAAGTTAAAATAAAAAAAACTATTCAACTCGAGAAGTGTTTGAGAGAACGTGAGAGAGGAAAATGTTGGCATATCATTGTAATGATAAGTTCCCATTGTCGTAGCCCTTGAGAATTTTTTTCTATGGATATTGCCTTGCTAATGTTCTCTGAGCAGCTCTAATTTTTTTTTCTCATGCTGTTTTCTGTCTTTTGTTTCATGTGTCACAGTAGGTAGGAAAAAAAATTTTTCCCCCCTATATTTCCGTGCTCTACGCTTATTTCTGACGACCGTAAAAATTTTTTTTCCTTTCTTTTCTCGTTTCATGTCTGTTAGGGAATAAACTGAAAAGGTGTACGTAAACACGAACCCCTTTTGACACTTTAATACCGAAGTTATTAGGTGTTGATTACGTAAATTCCGTGCCGTTATAAAGTAATTTTTCTGCTTAAACTCAAAACGAAAATTGCCAGTATGTCTGACACAGAGAATGTTGTAAATCAAGGGCAGACCAAGCCTTTACAACTTCCGCCTTTCACACCAGCAGAAAGCATAACTTGGTTTACACAGACCGAGGCGATATTTATATATAATAGTATCACTAACCAGAGGGATATGTTTTATGCATTAATAGCTGCTGTTCCCACGCACATGTTGTCAGACTCGAATGAACTGATTAACAACCCTCCTGCTGTTAACCCGTATGCGATCTTGAAGGACAAAATACTTGCAAAACTACAAATGTCCGATGCGGACAAGCTTAGGTCTTTTGTTGATGCCTCAGCTATCCCAGGCATCTCCGTTGCTTTCCCTCCAACAGCGTTAGTTAAAGAACTTAAGAAACTCGCTGCCGGTGTTGGCATAGCTGAGAGATTCTTCAAAGAATTATACATGACTAAAGTGCCCACTACCGTGAGGCCGTTCTTATCTTTAATAGGTCCGAACGAAACCCTAGAGTCAATGGCTCAGGCCACAGAAAAGTGATGCGGAACCTTAACATGTTCCGAATGTCTCATGTAACTTCCTTGGACGCACACGTTGCTAGTTTTAGCCCGTCAAATGTTTCTAATAACCCATCTTCTGCGTCAATGGAATCTATGCAACGCGAAATCGCAGAGCTGAAACAAGCTTTCCAGAATTGCCAGTTAGGTCATAGTGTAGCTCATATTCAGCCAGGCTCAGGGAATTTCTCACGCTACCATGCCTATGACTATCCTCCTCCTCCTCCTCAACGCTTTGATAGAGGTAGATCTTATGATAGGTCAGTTCAAAACCACCGCTTTAGATCGCGCTCTCGCGATGCTAGTAGTAACCTATGTTGGTACCACCAAAGATTCGGTGACCAAGCACGAAAGTGCGGTTCACGATTTTGCCCTCGTTATGCCGAAATGACTTCGGGAAACGCGAACAGCGACGCATAGTAGCGAGTACTGCGTTGCCTAACTCCCAGACTACTCGCCTCTTGATAGTTCTCGATCCCATTACCAAGTATCGATTTCTGATAGATACCGGTTCGGCAGTTTCAATAATTCCAGCCACGGCGAAAGACAGAAATAGTGATTTGTTAGCCACATTACGTGCCGCAAATGGCACGCCTATACCGTGTTATGGGGACAAAGTACTCACGTGCAGTCTGGGATTAAGGCGAAACTTTACATTTAACTTCCTAGTCGCAGAAGTCCAAGAGCCCATAATTGGTGCCGACTTTTTGTCAAAGTACGGGATAATTGTGGATGTTAAAAACCGTAAAATTAGGGACGAGGAGACACAGATCTCAATTCCCGCTTTTGGCATAACTAGAGCTAATGTCTTGCATTCCTTCTCTATTGCTTTCAAGAAAGAGTGCATTTTCGAGCAGGTTCTTGCAGAATACCCTGCATTAACGAACTCTAATTTAGCTTCTAAAAATATGCAGACTAGCACGAAACATCGCATCGTGACCACTGGACCCCTAGTTTACTCTCGAGCTAGACGTTTACCGCCTGATCGATTGGCTTTAGCCAAGAAAGAATTTGCGCGTATGCAAGAATGCGGCATCATCCGCAGTTCCAAAAGCTCTTGGGCTAGCCCTCTCTTGCTAGTACCCAAGGCTAACGGTGAATTCAGACCGTGCGGAGATTTCCGCAGGTTAAATGCTGTTACTCAACCTGACCGCTTCCCTATCCCTTACCTACATGATTTTAGTGCAAATTTAGAGGGAGCACAAATTTTCTCAAAGATAGATCTACAAAGCGCCTTTCATCAAATTCCACTTGAGGAAAGTGCTATACCTAAGACCGCGGTAATCACTACGTTTGGTCTCTTTGAATTCTTGAAAATGCCGTATGGACTGAGAAATGCACCTCAAACTTTCCAGAGACACATGTCTGAGATTTTCTCCGATCTCACTTTTGCCTATGTGTATCTTGATGACATTTTGGGGGCATCCGCAACCCCGGAGCTACATAAAGACCATTTGAGGGTCGTGTTTGAGAGACTGTCTGATAACGGACTCCTGATAAACCCTGCAAAATGTGAGCTCGGGAAGCCATCACTGATTTACTTAGGTCATGAAATCTCTAGCCTAGGTCTAAGCCTTTGCCTTCCAAGGTAGAGGTAATCAAAAACTTTCCTCTTCCACAGACCCAGAAGGAACTGAGAAGGTTCCTAGGTTCTGTTAATTTCTATCACCGCTTTATACGCAACTGTACTCAAACTTTGGCCCCCTCGTCAGACTTGCTGGAACCAAAGAATATAGGTAAATCTACTGAGGTAAAATGGACGGATGCAGCACGCAAAGCTTTTGATGAGCTAAAGCATAAGTTAGCTACCGCGACTGAATTATCCTACCCGATTGCTAACGCTGATTTCAGTTTGGTGGTTGATGCCTCCAGTACTGCCGTAGGTGCTGTGCTTCAACAAAAAGTAGGTACTCGTATCTCTCCTCTTGCCTTCTTTTTCAAAAAGCTATCGCCCACTGAGCGTGCTTACAGCGCGTTCGGTAGGGAACTCCTTGCTATCTACTTGTCTGTGAGACACTTTCGTTATGCTCTAGAGGCAAGGGAGTTCGTGATCTACACAGACCACAAACCCTTGACCTCAGCGATCAAAATGCCATCTGAGCGTCACTCGCCAAGAGAAGCTCGACATCTGTCTTTCATTAGTCAGTTCACCACTGACATCCGCTATATTAAGGGTCTTGAGAATACAGTCGCTGACTGTCTCTCTCGAATTAATTCTGTCCAAACCAGTGGAGAAATAACTTTCGGCAATATAGCAAATGCACAGAAGGAGGATCCTGAACTCCAGGACCTTCACAAACCTACTAACACTACCTGTTTGAAATTAACTTTGGTTGACGGCGTCTACCATGATGCTGAGCGACTTTCTCGTTTGTATCTGCCTGCGACTCTCCGCAGAGTAGCTATTCTTCACTACCATTCTCTCTGTCATCCTGGTATTAACCGTACATTGCGTTTGATTTCCGATCGTTTCGTCTGGCCAGCGATGCGTAAGGAGGTCAAGCAAATTGTGCAAAACTGCCATGCATGTCAGAGCAGCAAAATTGTGAAACATAACCGTGCAGCGTTACAGAGTTGTGCATTTGCAGGACAAAAATTTGATGCGATTCACCTAGATTTGGTGGGTCCTTTGCCTTTATCGCGTGGTCATTCCTATTTTTTAACAATCATTGATAGGTTCTCTCGATGGGTTGAGGCCGTGCCTCTTCCTGATACCCAAACTGATACTGTAGCTCGTGCATTTGTGAGTAATTGGATTTCCAGATTTGGGGTTCCCTTAAGTGTCACTCATGACCGGGGATCACAATTTACCTCCAAATTCTGGAGTGAGCTTAGCGCCGCCTTAGGGTGTGCAAACATTAATACTACCGCCTATCACCCGCAGTCGAATGGAATTATTTAGAGAGTCCACAGGGATTTAAAGAGTGCGTTACGTTGCCTTCATTGCAGTCATGACTGGACCGACAGACTTCCAGTAGTATTATTGAGCATTCGAAACTTGCATAGGCAAGACCAACAGTGCACAGCAGCAGAAATGTTGTATGGGAAGACACTTCGCCTTCCTGGCGACATTGTAGATCCAAAACCGTTGCCTGAATTTTCATCTGCTGATCAGTCCGCATATGTAACCTGTCTCAATGATTGCATGCGTCAGATCAAGTATGTAGCTCCACGAATGCCTCACTCAAAGGACAAATTGGATCCTGCACTGCAACATTGCACACATGTGTACGTTCGCATAGACGTTATAAAGCCAACCCTCACCCGCCCTTATGATGGCCCATTCAAGGTATTGAAGAGGACGCCAAAATATTTTATTCTTGAAAGATCTGGTTCGCCCGACTCTGTGAGCATAGACCGATTAAAGGTCGCTCACACCTCTGATAATAGTGTGATTTCTAACTCTTCACCCTCTCCACAGAACCTTCTTTCCACTGAGACTCGATCATATCGTCCACCTCAGTTTCCTCAGTTGCCTGCATTGTTGCCTAGTCAATTTGAGTGTAACCCTTTCTTTGTGCCCGTATCTTCAAACCCTATCTCAAACCCTGTCGTAGACTCTAATTCTAGCTCTTTTCGTGAAACAGCGACCAGTCAGGAGAGACCAGACGAGACCGCTGCGATAACTTTTGTTCCTAGAACTCTTGCTGACCTAAATTTGCAGACCCGTTTGGTCAAGCTTCCCCGCTCAGGAACATTTTCTGACCGCCAGACCCGGCATGGTCGTGTAGTTCGGACTCCTTCCCGCTACAAATGATTGTAGCGGGTGGACCTTTCGGTCTGCGCCTTGGGGGGTAATGTAGCATTAGCTACAAAAATGTACAAATTCAGTGAAATTCTCATTGACATTTAAATAGCATAATTATTGGCATTAAAAATCTTACTTCACTTTATTATTAATAATTTTCTACTTATATTTAGGAATCTTAGAAGTTTTTGTGTCAATGCACAAAAATAAAATAATACCATCGACAGTGTTCGAGTTTTAAGCCGTTGTGATGGCAACACCACTGGCTGACGCTACCTGGCGGACGGTCACTTCTTTCGTGTGTGTTAGCTTGTGCGGTTTTCAGCGTTCTCGTGAGTGAAAATAAGTGTTTTGACTTAAGCAAATCTTGTTTAAAAGATTATGTGTTTTCAGCATGTTTAAGCTAAGTGATATTTGCCGGTGCTGTGTCATTTAAAGATGTAAATAGTTCGTAGAAGTCATGCAAATGCATGGCATATTTCTGATGCTTTCTCAAAGATGGCGTAGCATGGATGGTGTGTGCCATCTCCATCTTTAAGTTCAAGATTACACTATAGATATTCAAATATGTCCTTTTCTTTACTGCTAGTATATATATACTCACATTTTTCAGTATAATTGGCATGTGGACAGAGTAGTACTGCCTGTTGAATTTCGTACTGGCATATTAATTTACGGGATTCATTAATTCGTATTATTATTGATCATGTGCTCAAATTGGATCGCCGATCGGCGCTTATATCACATGTAGTTTTCAGAATATGAATAACAATTTTGACCATATCAAAATTCTTGAAATGTCATGCTTATATTCTTAAATCAAGAACAGTAGAGAAAGAGCTTGCCAGCTGTTAAATCTATCCTTATTCTTCATGAGCTTGAAATGAAACGAATAGCTTGAGTTTGATCTGTATAAGAAAATCAGGGTTTCTCCGTGATGGGAATTTACCGTTGGCAATGTAGGGATGACAGTTGTGGATTTTTCCTCGACGTCTCTCCGGGAATGTATCATTCAGCGTCTTCGATTATTCCAGATCCTCGACGTCAGCAAACACCACAACACACATTCCCTGGGCCTGAAGCTTTACATGCACTAAAGCCTTACTCGAGTCTTTTACATCGAGTGTTTTACCTCTAACTCAACCATTGAGTTACATCACTTATTTGCCTATTTCCGACGTGAGCCGGACTATTACCTTCTTTAGTTGCCTTGCATTTACCTCGGTTTCGAGCTGTTATCAGCCTGGTATATTATCTAATTACTGGCTAAATATTCAACTGCTCTAAAACCCACGGACATTTATCTTCAGCGTTCAATGATCTTAATTTCCAAAACCTATTAAGATCAAATTACAAACTCCAATCACGGCTCAAAATTGACTCTGTCACCTGCTAATATTAAGCAGAATTGAAGCTTATTCCTAAAGCCACCAATTTTCTCTGGCTCGTTAATTTGCCCGCACTCTGAAAGTGACCTCCACAAAAACATACTCACGCACACCCTGGAAACGTCTTCCCACGCCGGAGCACTCGCCAGCACGGACGCCCTCATCTTAGAGAAGCTCTTCAGAAGTCAAGCAATCCTCGGTCCTCCCGGCTTTCTTTCAATAAAGATCCAAAGCTGAGTCAATCCACTATTGTTGTCATTCTCCTTCTCTTTATCGTGCTCTTAAACGTGTTCTCGAGATTATTTGCGTTCGATGGTTGGGTATTATCATACAGTCTACCCCGACCATTGTAAAGTAAAATCTTCAGGTGAGACTCCCGCTAATGACGCTCCGCTTGTCCTTAATTATCTTTAATTTCAGCGTTACCGGTCCCAGATGGGTTCCCGGTAAATTTGTGTGCCGTATGGCCCGTTAATTCGGGGAGTTTTAGTCCACTTGTTAAGGTGGCTGTCGGGTTTTCGTGACCGTTGGGGTAGTTTGAACTGAAATGTTAGTTCTTGACGGCCAAAAAAAACTCGAACAACTCTCGATAGTGTTGTGGGAAATTACAAGAGGGATAATGAAAAACGGATTTGGACTCAGCTTATTTCAGGTGGTTTTATTTGAAGAGGAACCAGGAGGACTTCGATGAGCTTGACTGGAATCCCAGTGAGGTCCGGAGTGCCGGTGGTGAGCTTCGGTGAGCGCTGGCGTTTCGCTCCGGCCGGTGGATGAGATTTTTAAGTGTATCGAGTTCAGAATATTCAATTACTGTGGGCAATTTTTAAACAAGCACAACAATCGGTGCGTAGCTATTTGTGTGGGCAAAGCATGCTTAATTTTGGAGCAGGTGAGTTTGATCAAGGTGCCGAGCCTGATGGCGATGATGACTCTTGGTTTGAATAGTACTTAAGATCCAGGCACGCGGAATTCAGCGAATGCAAAGCTAATTCAATGGTGCCCGTACTTTTAGGCAGTTGAGAATTAAGGCCCGTAATTAGAGAATATATCCGGCTAAAGGCCCAGAGCATAGCCAAATCCAATCCAAGTAGAAAGCCCCAAAAGCGGCCCAGGGAGAATGTTGTAAATGGTGTGTGTGTGATGCCGTTGAGGTCCTGTAAGGGCAGAGGCGCTGGATGAAACGTTCCAGGAGAGACATCAAGACATTCCACCACTGGCAATCCAACATATAATGACAACTCTTCCCACACGGAGAACTCCGAGAAACTCCTACAGGTTTGACACCAGCTACTTTAAGGATTCTCACTTTTGGCAAACTCAAGGAGATAGGACAGATTTTGGTTGACAGGTTTTAACAATAAATAAATTGTTTAAACTGTTTAACTGTCAAAACTGTTCACTAATGCCTCTGGCTTTAAAAATCTGAGTATTAGGTTTAAGAACTTCCGGTAATAAAGATCGTGATTCCTTACAGAGACTACGGGCAAGTAAACACGAGATCTACGGAATATCGTGAAAATATCAAGTGACTGCACTTTTGAAAGCAGTAAAAAAAACATAAAAATCCTAAAGTTCATGGATATAAATCCTACTGAAAAATCCTGGTAGGTATCATTTGCAATAATAAGGGAATTAAGGAATAATATATATCCCCAATGATAAAAGGAAAAGGAAAACCTAAGCGTTGATTTCAAAGGCGGAGAATACGCGAAGAAAGAAAAAACGAAAGCATGAAAGTTCCGTGTGGCGATTTAGCCGGGCGGCTTTACGCGTCCGCCTCAGCCAAACCGCCGGCAATTTGCGCACACTCAAGATAGGCAGATGGTAGTGGGTGTTTGTCACAAGAATGCGATGAGTTAAATTAAATTTTATTGAAATGTTTTATATTGAAATAAGTGCGGTTACGTAAAGGTTTCAAAGAGTATGGAATTAAGAAATGACATTCCAAAACTTGGCAAGCATAGACATGAATACTTTTCGTAATTTAAAACTACTGCAAGTCGGTTTGTAAAAAAAAAGAATAAATGCTACTATAACACATGCCTATAGTATTTATAGTCACAGAGTAGTGACAAGAGACGACGGTGTGAGGTTCCGCCATTACACAAAGACGCTATCGACAACGAACGCCGGCAAATTTCGCCGCGTTCGTTCCGAGTATTGAATCATGAATGGAACTGCAGGTATATACTATTATCGTAAAGAAAAGGAACGAAACATGATTATGTTTTGATAATAAAATCATGACACGGAAATGCAATGCACATCTGACGCAATATTTTTACGCTAAGTCACGTTGAGAAAAAACAAAACAAAGCACTGAATGAAAACATGCTACATCACAATTCCTACGCATAACTACGTATCCAAATCACACTGCCTGTCAACTATTAATACTCACTGAACACGAAGAAAGAACACGATTATTTTCTAACACTGATTACACACGAGAACGAAGAAAGAACACGATTATTTTCTAACACTGATTACTCACGAGAAAATGCTGTGAGCGGGCTAGTCAACCGCCAAAGTAAGAGTGCTCTATTTGAAACAGAGACGCGCATTGCGCAGTATTGCCACCAGAGGGCTTCTCTCTCGAAAAATGTAAATTGTAATTTTATCGTCTCATGTATTTACACAAAAACTTCAATGATTACGAATTAGAAGTAGAAAATAATTAATAATAAATTAGAGTAAGATTTTTAATGCTACTAATTAATTTATTTAAGTACGAATGGCAAATTTCTAATTTTTACGCTTATGTAGCGGTATGCTACATGGCTGCACACACTATTGCTTCTGGTAAATAATTTTTTTTAAATTGTTTGAGTTAGTAACATTTCCTGATCGTGTTTTAGCAATTTTTAATTTTCTATAAACTACATATGCCATTTCAAAAAAAATTGTTTGTGATCTTGCTCCATATTTTTAACAAATGTAATTCTGTTTCAGTATACAAGCGTTTGATTTCTTTAGAGTAAAAATAACAATTTAGGGGAACACTTTGTTGATTTTATGTTACCTCAGCTGGTGTTTATACTCGCGACCAGTCGGTCCACGTCGTAAGAGAATGTGCGTTTGATTGTGGATTGTAATATCGGCATTCAATTTCTTACATCTCTAAAGAGTCTTAGTTTAATGGTGCAGAATCCTAGAACTAGCCGCTACAATTTTTTGCGTCATTTCCGGTAATTATTTGTAGACTTGAAAATAATTTAGAGTCGAAGGATACTGTGGAATACGTGCGGCCAGAGGAAGCTGTAGGTAGGAATCCAAAAAATCGTGGAATGGCACAAATTTCGCATTGAATGCTTTGTTACTCTAATTGTGGTACTCTCTATAAATATCTGCCAAGGAAATGAGCAGTGGTGAAATTAAGGGCTTAAGTTAATTTGTGTATTGATAAAACATATTAGGACTTGAACTATTAGACTACTGTCATGATATCTCTAATTTTAAAGTATGTGTCAATAAGCAAATATCAAAATTGAAGCAGTATCACAAGTCAATTACATCCTTAAAAATGTCAATTTTTTAATGAACAATTTTAACTTCTTATAGGCCTAGCGCTGCTGATTTTCCATAACTTGGGGAATAGCTGAAAAATTTTACCTGCTGATAATATCATTGATCTGTAACTAGTTTATTAACTAGACTGAAATTGTAAGAAAGGATTAAAATTAAGGGTTGGTATGAAGGAGATGCAGCTAATCGATTTTTGAAACTTTGTTGCCTAAAACATCAATTACATGGAAATGAACAACTTTTCATCAATGCACTTTTTGGGGCAATTGAGTATTTAACGAGTTATAGCGGTAAATTACTGACCGCAACTCCAGTGTTAGAAGCGGCAAGTAATTCAAGCAGCGCGTCAGACGGCAACACTGCAATGCCGTCTCGCGTCCAGCTTGCTCATCATCAAAGATGAAACCATACCTACCGCTATATATTGTTAAATACTCATATACCGCAGAAAGTGTATAGAAGAAAAGTAGTTTATTTTGATGTTATTACCATGATTCAAGCAACAAAAATTCTAAAATTTATTAGTTAGTAAATGTTTATTCCATTGCATTCACCATCAAAGACAAAAATTAACAATAAATTTGAAGGATATGACAGTAATCGATTTTGTAAATTTGGATGCCTAAGCATAGTTGATTAGATTGAAATAAACAAGTTTTCTTCTATGCACTTTCCTTCTGAAATGAGTATTTTATTAGTTAAAGCAGTAAATGACTTACCGCAACTCCATTGTTTGAAGCGGTAAGTAATTCAAGAAGCGCGTCGGACAGCAACACTGCAATGCACTCTTGCTTCAAGCGCGATCGTCATCAAAGACAAAACCAAACCTACCGCTATACCTCGTTAAATACTCATTTGACGAAAAAAGTGCATAGAAGAAAAGTTGTTTATTTTGATGTTATTACCATGATTCAAGGAACAGAAATTATAAAATCGATGAGTTGTTGTATATTTGAGCGCATTCGTCATCAAAGATGATAAGTTCATAGAAGAAAAGTTGCTTATTTCAATATAATTACCATGATACAGGCAACAAAGTTTTGAAAATTGATTAGTTGCATCTCCTTCACATTAACCAAATTAATTATAGTTGAAAGTTGAATTTTTGAAAAAGTTCTCTTCTCAAAATAATAATGACTGATCAAAATGAAATATTACTTAGTCAGTAATATCAGTAAAAACCTGCACAGAGTTGCAATTTGCTAAATGAAAATCAAATCAAAAGCTGAAAGGAAATCCATAATTTCATTAAATTCATTACATTTTAGTAAGGGCTTTTTCAAAACCTGGAGCTAACAACTACAATACATAATGCTGTTAGTACCTTTATTGGCTACTATTACCTACTAGTGCGCATGGCCTATCAAAAATGACTGGATGCAATACCTTTCTTGAACAAATCTTTCAGATGTGGATGACAAACAAATGTATCCGTCCTAACGGTACTCGTGATAGAAAAAGATTCTTGTACTTGTACACTGGTAAAACTCAAATCACAGATACGGTCATTTAACCAGCCTTATATGCATGACAGAGAAATGGGAAAAGTGGACTCCAAACAAATAAACCAAGGGCATTAGTTGGTAGTAGCAGGACCCACGGAAATTCCAGGACAATGTCATCGTTACGTTGGATGGACCCTTGAAAAAATACTTGGTATTTGTAAAGGAGAGGACCATAATTGATTTTCAAATTTTTGCTGCCTAAACGTAGTTAACACGTTAACTGCGATGGGTTAAACTGAAGTTCAATATTCAATTCGAATTTAAATTCAATTGTAGTAATCTACTTTGAAAACAGCAAACATAAACTGGATTGGGCTTTTATTTAGCTTTCATTAAGTATTTATAATCAATGAGTTAGTGACTGCAGGTGGGTCAGCAGCACTGTGAAAACCACCTAAGGGACCACCGATGGGTCCCTTCGTTGGGAACGTGTTAATTAGATCAAAATAAAAAATTTTTTCTTCATGAGTTATAAATGAGTTATAGCGGTAGGTTTAGTTTCATCTTTGATGACGAATGCGCTCGAATAAACGGCTACTAATCGGTTTTCAAATTTTTGTTGCTTGAATCTCGGTAATAACATGGAAATAAACTACTTTTCTTCTATACACTTTTTGCTGCAAATGAGTATTTTATGAGTTAGAGCGGTAGGTTTAGTTGTTGCGCGATTGAGCTGTTAAGAGTACGTTTGGGTACTTTGTAATGAAATGAATAATGGGAAAGCTTCAGATATGGATGGCTGCACGGTAGAATGTCTGAAGAAAGGAGGAAATGTGGTTGTAGAATGGTTGGTACGTTTATAAAATATGTGTTCCAGGCTAGTAAAGTGCCGGTTGATTGGAGTAGCGCGTGTGTAGTTCCGTTGTACGGGAAAGGTGACAGGTATGAGTGCAGTAATTCTAGGGGTATAAGTCTACTGAGTGTCATTGGGAAGCTGTATGGAAGAGTTTTAATTGGAAGAGTGAGAATGTTGACAGATCGTGTGCTTACTGAAGAACAGTATGGTTTTAGGTGTGGTAGAGGTTGTGTTTATCAAATGTTTGCTGTGAGGCAGGTGAATGAAAAATCTATACTATAATAGAAGCCGTGTCCGTCCGTCTGTCTGTCCGAAGCCAGCCGAAAGTGCGTGATGAGCGTATCTATGATACGGGCAGTGTGCACTCTGCCTCACCAACTCTCGAGAGTTTGAATTTTTTAATTGCTTTCGGCCTTTCTCTCATTTCACCCTCTTTTTTCTTTCATATAAAGGGGGGTGGACTAGTACTTATTGAAGGGAAAAGATGTATATTGGGCATTTATGGATCTAGAGAAGGCGTATGACAGAGTGGATCGTAAGGCTCTATGGCTTGTGGTAAGCTTGTATGGAGTGGGTGGGAGACTGTTGAATGCAATCAAAAGTTTCTACATTGATAGCAGAGCATGTATGAGAGTAGGGAATGAGGTGAGTGAATGGTTCCCAGTTGTGACAGGTGTGATGTCGCCGTGGTTGTTTAATTTCTTTATAGATGGTGTGGTGAGAGAAGTAAATGCCAGAGTGTTGGGAAAGGGTGCGCAGTTGGTGGTACGAAATGGTATGTATTGGGAAGTGTGCCAGCTGTTGTGTGCAGATGACACAGTGCTTGTGGCTGATTCAGAGGAAAAACTGAGGAGACTGGTTGCAGAGTTTGGTAGAGTGTGCAAAAGGCGGAAATTGAGGGTAAATGTGAATAAAAGTAAGGTGATGAGATGTTCAATGGGTGGAGTGTTTGGAACTTTGGATGTGAGGTTGAATGGTGAAGTTTTAGAGGAGGTGGAGCATATTAGGTACCTTGGGTCAGATGTGACTGTTAAGGATAGTATGGAAGTAGAAGTGAGGCATCAAGTGAGTGAAGGCTATAAGACATTGGATGCAATGAGGAAAGTGTTTGAATACAGGAGTTTGAGTATGAATGCTAAGAGAAAACTATGAAAGTTTGATTGTGCCAGTTTTGTTGTATGGAGCAGAGTCCTGGGGGTTGAGAGCAGCTGAGAAGAGGAAGTTGGATATATTTGAGATGAAGTGTTTGAGGAGCATGTATGGCGTAACAAGAAGAGACAGGATCAGGAATGAGTTGGTTAGGGGCAGACGGGTGTTATCAAACAGTTAAGCAGCGAGTGGATGAGAGAGTGCTTGGATGGTTTGGGCATGTTGAAAGAATGAATGTTGAGCGGTTGGTGAAAAAGATTTATACGTCTGAAGTGAGTGATGTTGGAGCGCGAGGTAGACCACGGATGAGTTGGATGGATGGGGTGAAACGTGCTTTGTATGAGAGGGATCTGACTGTGGACGTGGCGAGAGGGATGACTGCAAACAGAAGTGAGTGGGGGCAGTGCGTAAGAAGGTAATTTTATTTTTAACGCGGTACTGGAAGTTGCCCGCGTGTGATGGGGTTGACTTATCCTGTGCGGGGGGAGGGGCTGCACTCAATGAAGCGGTCGGGGTAAAACAGCTATGGCTGTCGGGCCTGACTGTGGAAGGTGGTTGTGCTGGGCTGCTGCTGATCCTGGCAGTTCAGATGCGGCCAGTGCTGCCTCTCTTGTCTCCTAGTGCTAATAGTATTGATTGTGGCCTGCAGTTGGCTACACTCCCATAGGAAGGAGAAGCCTGGTATATGTATGTACATGTACATATGTATGTAGTAATATACTGTTAAGTAGGAGAAGGAATTTATGATTAGCTAGACTATAGTGTAGCGTACATTTTGTCTTGAGATAATTTGTTAGAGATCAGTAACCATATTATTTTGTCAGATTTTAGAATATTTTATGCCAGCCTGAAATTTTCAACAATGGATTTCAAGCCATCCCATAATTTCAAAAGCTCAGATTAGGCATTTGTGCCAGAATAGCAGATTGATTGGTATGCACCAGATTGTATTTAAAAAACAATTGCTTCTAACTACTGAGGCAAAAAAAAGTTCCTCCTCTATCACTGGTGATTGTGGATTTTTAACATACATAGATCCAAATTCTTCTCATCTTTTTCACATTCTCACATCTTCTTTGATGATGGTTTGAACCTACTCTGCAGCATGAAAAACAGAGTTGCCTTCATAAAATATTGGCTATCAGATTTTCTCTTAGGGGGTTACAAACTATTGTATTTATTTGAATTAGCACTCCCTGAGGGTATATGTGAAGTCCCAAGTTAAACAATAGAAAGCCTTTTTTTACTGAAATAGAATCAGGTTTTTGTTTTGTTATGGACTATCTTTTGTTGGTTCTCTCCTGTCCTATTTTCAACACATACTGCTTTCTTCTTCAACATTCATCTTGTTTCATTAACATCTTTATCGAGTTACTGTTTCTATGCACCTTGGGCATAGGATTCCACGTTCCTTTAACTCCATACCAAATAGTGCCTTTGTCATTCTTCTCTTTGGAATTTCTTAGTTGCAGTTAGCAAGGCTCAAATTAACATCATATCTAATTTGACTGCTTGGTTTTGAATGAGTGAAAATTTTTAGAATGTGCTTTTTGACATTTATGCAGAGATTAGAGGGCAAATTATATATCATTATCACCCTACTGATGTAATGATGGTACCACATTACAAGATTAGGATGCACAAGAAAAGAAATTTTGTTGTGTGAAATAAATTGCTGTTGAAAAGTCATTTTGTCTTTTTTTTTGCAGTTGTGAATGAAAGTAGCTTTGAGTTGAGAATAATTTTCTATGCCAGAAAATATTGCTGGACCTTCTTGAATGTTATGGATGAGAAGTTACGCCAGCCTCACCAGGGCCATCTTGTCAAGTTCACCAATGTCGTCAAAGGCTGGCAGTCACGCTGGTTTGTCCTCAACCCTGAGCTTGGCACTCTGCACTATTATTTGGTAAGTCTAGCTTCTCTGCTTGTGCTCAAGATTCTTCGTTTTCTGTTGAGGCTAACTTGTGATGTATGTGATAATGCTTTCTTTTGTCTGGTCAGGTTTTTTCTTTGTATGAAGCTAAGGCTTTATTATAGCATGGTTAGGCTAAGTCTTAATGTGTGCAAATTCTTCATTATTGGGAATTGGTGCTCCCTGGGGTAATATATGAGGGCCCAAACTAAAGGTTAGGCAGGCTTTCCTTATATTGAAAGAGAATAGGTTATTTGTTTTGTTCTGTACCCTTTTTTTTGTTCACTGCTGTTTTGTTTTTCAGCACCTAGTACTTCTTCAACTAAATGGTTTCATGAACCTTTTTCTCAACCTGATGTTTCTATGCACCTTTTACTTAGATTCTACATTCCCTTGACTCCATACTTAATGGTGCCTTCCTCTCTCTTGGAAACATTGTCGTAATTAGGAAAGCTCAAACTAACATTAATCTTCTTTATTGTTGTGTAGTGATGCTAACTCAATATAAGTGTGCTAATGCTCTTTGAAAGGTTCAGCATTTGGTATAGAGTGAAGCTGAGTTCTAGATTAGTACAGAATGAGTATTATCATATGAATTTGTTCAAGTAATTTGTATGATCAAGCAATTTGTAATTTATATGATATATTTTGAATGATAAATTGCATGTATCGAAATATTGAGATTTCCATTATTTAAGCTAATTTTTTTATTGTGCATTGTTTTTAAGTTTTATGTGATACAGTCAGCTAAAGTTGTTCCAGTGCAGTTTAATGTTTGATGCACTTTTAAGCAAGTGCAACAATAATTACAATGTTTGATGTTGTCCACTTTGTTATGTAGGCATCATTAACGCATTTTGCAAAAAGTCTCATCCAAGACTGGCAAAAGCCTTCTATTGGTAAGTGGCTTTATTGAAATTTGACCTCTAGGCCTTATTTTCTTGAAGCAATCTTGTAAATGACATTACTGTAAGAATTTATATCTGTATCTATTTTAGCCTGCTTGTTTCTAAAGATGGGTTCTTAAATGATGAAGCAAATTCACTGCCCCACCAGAGCGAGCATGACCTGCCTTCAAGAGCGCGTGGCAGCATCCAGTTGGCTGGTGCCGTCATTTCCCCGAGTGATGAAGACTGCCAGACTTTCACCGTCTCTCCAGCTTGTGGTGAGTGTGCCCTCTAATTGTGTGCCCTACTTATTGATTTCTTCATTTACATTTTTTGTAAGGCTCTATTGTAATATAATGAATTGATGATGTCTAGTTGTTAAATTCAAACCTATTGTGCATTATTGTCATTTATTGGTAAAATTTGAAGTACTGGTGTGCTTATGCTGTCAAAAATGACACCATTATTTTCCAGGTGGGAGCAATACTTCATTCCTGAAACTGATTCAAGTTAATTTTCAAACACAATTGGTTCTGAACAGCTGTTAGTTAGCTGAATTGTTTGTAAGCCATTATATGGTAATTTATGGTCTATAATTGGCTATTAAGGCTGTAGAAAATCCCCTATATATGGTAGACAAAAAAATATGACAGAAAAGGTGTGATCTTAGAAATTTAAAAATTGAGGATTGTTAATGCTAATAATTACGACACTAAATTAATTTAATTTACATGTATGACAACAATCAGTTTGCATGTAGCTATGCCAGCATACACCTAAAAACAAAGATTGGCAGTCTTAAGGTAGAGTTGAGGTATGCGGTTTACAGGATGGAATGAAGGAAGGTAGACCAAGTAAGCAACAAACTGTAATATTGCTCTGACTAGTGTTCACAGTTAGGCAAAAATTGCATCATTATTTTCAAATTTAATATTTTCAATAGAAAAATCTTCCAGATGGGGATGACAAACAAATATATCCATCTTAAAAGTACCTGCAATTGAAATATTCTTATACTTGTGCACTAGTGAAAATTGTATCATTAGGAGCGTGACAGAGAGCAGGCCAACCAGACAAGCAGCTACTGTGTATTATTATACAGTGGATGAGGCCCAAGTGAAGTGACTGCTCTGTTTTTAACTTCAGGTGAGGCGTACAAGCTGCGTGCCCAGGACACCAAAGACCGTCAGATGTGGCTCAACAGGCTTCGTGTCATTGCAGAGATGCACACCAGAGCCATTGCTCATGTATGTTTTTCTCGTGCTTTGTTCGGGGGCTTGAAATTTGTGTGGTGTGCAGAGTGTAACTGGATCTCATTGTTTTTTCTTTTAATGGAGCTGAAAATTGTGTGGGTGTTTGAAATTTTTTAAAACCTGATTGAAAATTTGATTATCAATTCCTTAGTTTTCCCTCCTCAGACTTATGTAATTTTTTGAAGTCATAATTATTTGTATATATGTCAAGTACTAGATGTGCACTTTAGTACTTAATTTTGGCCATCTTCCTTCATTGAATGCTGATTGCTAGATTTCATGACTAGTAGTCACACATGACAGTGTTTCATTTCATAGTGACCTGCTCATTCCTCCAGTAAATAAATATCAAAGAGGCCAGTGTTTTCTGGTCCAGGGATTGCTCTGGCATCTCTCAACATATTTTTGTAATTTTGTATCTATGCCTGAAGTTCTTAGTAATGAATGGTGATGAAGGGAATTTGCTTGCACAAATAATATCCATAGATGTGAGAATAGAATCTCTATGGCTTCAAGGAAATCTGTCCGTTGTCATTTAAAAGTTCTTGGGCCTTGTCATCTTTTAATTTTCATTTCCCATATAACATATGACTTATTACTTGTTCAAATGTCTTCATTTCTTTCCAATTCTCTCTCTCTTTTTAAGACCACATAGTGACTTCCATAGCTTTATAAAGCTGGTCAAAAGTTTTACATTTTAGTCAAGCCGTTTGAGCTGAATTAATTTTTACCCAAGTGATCACCTGAATTTTGTAAGAATTAATCACACACCTGAGGAAGTAATAGTTATTTAAACTCTTCTAGATTAGATAAGCTGTATGAAAATAACTCAATTTGTGTTTTGTCTCCCCAACAGTAAATTGAGCTTGCTTTTGAGCTTACCCAGCGTGAAACTGTATAAACTTAGACTGCGTTGTTCAGATCATACTAAAATTACACTCTGTACCCTAAATGTTATCTGTTTTGAACTTTAAATTTTTGATTCATTTTCTAATCCGCCAATCCCAAAACTTCAGGACCTTTTATAGAACTTATGATTACTTTAGTTACTAATAACATTAATATTATGCAGTGCAAATAAGCTGCCAACAATGAATGTTTGGTTGGGCAAGTCCTTGAGTGATGCTTGTGTTCCCAGCACCATTCCGCGTTCCCATCCCGCGAGCGCAGAGGTGGAGGCTCCAGTAGCTCGTCATCCCTGCCCAGCGCCCCCTCCACCAAACAGGGCCAGTACCCACAGGCCGGCCTCCCTGGCCACCCGCACCTCAACTCCGCCTCCCACTCAAGCCAGAGCGGCTCCACGCAGGTTACTTGTGTGGCGGCTAGGACTTGCAGGGCCTAGCTAGCAGTCCGTGTTCACCTTCATTACATTTCATGTGCTGGGCTCTGTGTTGGTTTGGGGAGTGTCTGGGGGTTAGGGTGTAGTTCCAGGCATGTCCTGAGTGCTAATTGGGTGTTGACTGACTGCATGAATATTAATCAAGGGGAAACTGGTAGAATTAATGGAAAAAGCTGATTAAATGCATAAAAAGGCTGATTGAATGAATGAAAAAGACACTAAATAAATGTCGGTTGAATGATGAGTGAATGAATGAAAAAGACACTAAATAAATGTCGGTTGAATGAATGAGTGAATGCCGATTGAATGAAAATGTGTATGCCGATTAAATGAATCCTGATAAAATAAATATTAATATAACGACTACTAATTGGATACCTAGATTAATTTTGAGGACTTTGCTTAAATGCTTTGCAATTCTAACTTCAGTGACTGTAATTACTTGAATGCTGTACTGTAGTTCTGT
The DNA here is from genome assembly GCA_030386875.1 of Morinoia aosen. Taxonomy (NCBI): domain Eukaryota; kingdom Metazoa; phylum Arthropoda; class Malacostraca; order Amphipoda; family Talitridae; genus Morinoia; species Morinoia aosen. Next base: position 9,022,416 of record CM059558.1, on the reverse strand, counting down.
AAATCCCTGGTGAGCTTCGTGTGACTATTGAGTCGTTTTGTGCTAATTTTGTGACGAATCTTCATTGTGTGGCTCGCTTCAATTACATTTATTGTTTGCTATCAGCATGTTATTTTCTGTAAAAGTTGATGTTCATAAAAAAAGTTTCGATATTTTTTTAACTCAATAAGGATATTGAAACTTTCTTTTCTCATAGAACATGTTTTGAGGTGTTTAATGAAGCAATTCGAACTTTCAAAAGATGACAATGAAATTGTATGAGGGAAAATAAATGTTTGACACATTTATTTTATGATACATGCGAGATGCATCCGACCTTGTCCATTAAAGAAAGCATTATTCAACATTTTTAAATTCCTCTACTTAGTAATTGAGGCACCTTTTCTGGTACGCTCGACTGAAGCTGAACTGAATAGGACTTTCATGTGTAATGGTCAAACGACGTGGCTTGCTCAATAGGTTCGACGATTACTCCTACCATACAGTCTGCAGTTCAGGTCTTCATCAGGACATGTCTCAACATTTGAACATGCCATCAGACTTCTGTGTATAGCATTATGCTGGACTGAAAAACATATGCTAAGAGAAATGGAACAATATTTGCCTGAATGCATGCAAGTTTGTGGGGTACTCTAAGAAATCAACTATTGTGATTAGCAATGATGATTCTGCTCCTTCATATTATTGTTCAAAGCTGGTTCAATTTGCATAGTTTTAACCCTTGTTTTGTAATATTGTTTATAATTTATGGAGTATTTGCATTAGAACCTTAAAAATCCTAATTGCTCCATAAAAATCTCAACATATTCCATCAGCAGTGAGTTTCATTAACATTTCTTATTTAGCAATTCCTTAACATGCAATTTTTACTTGCTAAATATAGTGCAGCTCTGTTCTTCACGTGAATGTCATCTGCTCTCAGATATTTCTGTCATGGTCTATGGAGAAAAATCTAATTTTTGGCTTGCTTTGAAGTGGGGAAATTTTCCATAAGAGCTTGAAGTTCCTCAAAATATTATGCTTTTTTATGTTGAAAACAAATTTTATTTGTTTAGGTTATTTTTACTGAAAATTTTGACCTGAATGAAATTCAACTTATTTAGAGAAAGTCTGCTGTACACATCCAAAAGCAAATCTGAGCCATATATTCCACTGACTTCTTTGTAGCAAGTTAAACATTGCATTGCCGTAGTCAGTATTGTTCGTGGGTGCTAAAATATCTACATAGCTTAATATTTGTAAGAACATTTCTAATGGGAGTGTTGTGGTCAGGTGACAGGGGGCAGCACAGGAGGGGGCGACACAGCGAGCTACAGCGGCGGCGGCCTCGCCGTGCTGGACGCCTTCACGCAGGTCAGCGAGCTGCTCCAGTCTGCACACCGACAGCATGCCAACCTGGCTGCTACTGTAGAGGACCTGCCTTCGTATGGTGGGTGCTTTGGGGGACTGGTGCGTGTGTGGTGGGTGCTGTGTGGGGCTGGTGTGTGTGTGTGTGGTGGGTGTTTTGGGGGACTTGAGCGTGTGGTGGGTGCTGTGTTGGAGACTTGTGCGTGTGGTGGGTGCTTCGGGGGAACTTGCTTGCGTTCTTTGGGAACATGCTTCAAACGTTTGTGATGCTTTGGTGGGTGCTATATGTCTGGTGGTTGCGTTTTGTGTTGTGTACTGAAAACGGTAAGATTTTAATGAATTGTCTTGACATTCTTCTTAGAAATTTCAGCATCCTTTGGGATAGTGCCACTGGAAATTTAGACTGAGTTGTTCTATAAACTGAGGCTTTATTGTGCACTTTACAATTTGATTCTATTGCCTAGATATGACACGTAGTGCAATATTGATGTAATGTGATAATTGAAATGTACTTTCATACGCTGTTTGAAAGCATGGTTTATGCTCTACGAAATTAGATGCTGTGATACATAGACAGACCCCTGATTGTAAGCATCATTACATGCTAGCATGCATTTCATGTTCAATGAGTTACTGATTCATTCGTTTTACTGCATACCTAGGTAGAAGTTCGAAAAATGATTGCAGAATTTTATAATGTTGCGTGATAATGAGTGTACTGTGAAGTTAACAGTAAGTATGTTCAGAAATTATCTCACTTGAGATACGTACGAGATATAGTCTACCACTAAATATACCAGCTCTTATGAATAGGTTCCACCTCATGGGGATACAGTTAATAAATTTGCGTTGTCTGGAGGAATATGCGAGGTCCTGAGCTGAAAGTTAGGTAGGCTTTCTTTTTGTTGAAATTAAATAAGTTTTTGTTTTGTTACGGACCATCTCTTTACGGTCCACTGACGTCTTGTTTTTTAGCACCTACTACTTTCTTCTTCATAAACTTCTTTCTCAACTAGCTGTTTCTATGCTACTTTTTCATAGATTCCTCGTTTCTAAATGCATACTAAATGGTGCCTTCTCTCTTGCGAACGCCTTTATTGCGGTTAAAGGAGACTTAAACTAACATCTAATCTATGAATAGGTCTTTTTATTTCCCGTCTTATTAAGGCTGTATTCGTGCCAATACTGGAACAATTTCCGACGAAAATACTACCGTGCAGTGATTCGTTTATTGTAGGGTATGACTTTCATGAACAAGTAAGTTAATTTATTCTTCTAAAGTTCAAGTTTTTTATATTTTCAGGAGCATTCAGCAGGGATGGAAAAAACCCTGGGTTTTTTAAAAAAACCCAACCCACATGGGTTTTTTTTGGGTTAAATTGGGTTTTTTTTGGGTTTTATTGGGTTTTTTTGGGCTTTATTGGGTTTTTTGTAATACCTTTTTTTGTTTAAAAGAGTTATTCACATAGCTCCAGTGCCTCTTTTCCAGATTTATATACACTTATTGAGTTTATATTGTTATTAGATTACTTTATTTCCAACATTATATTACATCATGATATGAATTATTACATTCTATGAACAATATATGAATTAAGTTTGTCCATCACAATTACCATATGCATAGGGACATAGCTGTGCAGTCTGTGAAGATATAAGATGTGCAAAGAGAATCGCTATGCTTGTCAATTCATTGTAAGTTGTTTTAGCAGAAGACAGAGTCACGCAAGTCGTGTGAGAGGGAAGCACTATGCAGATCATAAGTAACCACCACAAGCAACTTGAAGCAAGACAGCTGCACATCACTTAACAGTCATGCTATTAACAATTTAACATGTGTATTGTGTGAGCTGGAGGGCTTAGCAGCGCAAGCCAAGTCAGTCAACCACACTGTTACATGTTACAACATGTAGTGACATGCCAAATTTTTTTTTTTAAATTTGTCAAAAAAATTGCTTTTTGCAGTTCAAGATAGCAACAAACACCAAAATGATTAGAAATAAATGCTCTAACAGATTCGATCGTCAAATTTGTTCCAGTGCAGCTTGAATGCTCACCATAGGCCAGTCGTTTATTTACTTTCTTACCCCATGATGGCTGCGGTCGTGTCTTGCCCCATCTGACTATAATTGTTAGACTTATTTCCGGCAAAGCTCTCAAAGGAGACAGATATTGAAGAGTGGTTGGCTGAGTACAATCCGGAGTTGATCGGTGCGATTTGTTTGTATAAATTGAAGGACTCCAACATCTTCCCAAAACACATGTTCAACATGAATATCACTAAGACAACGACTCCTCGTTGATGGTGGGATATTCAAGACATGAAACAGCAGAAAATGCAGATTCTTAAAAAAACACTGGCAGAGGGTTTCTGCAAGTTTATAAGCAATCTTCATTCTTTCTTCGCAAGTTCAGGATTCGTTGAGAGAATTTTCTAAACATTTGGAATTGTGCGGAATAAATTGAGAAATAGATTAGGATCGGAACGCGTACAGAAATCGGTCTCATTATATTGCCACCTCACAAATGATCAAGATGTGGGTGACAACGATGAAATGGCAGTGGATGTAGAAAGAGAAATAAAGTAGTACTGTATTAGCAGTCTAGTCTAGAAGACAGAGGAAGAATTCAGAAGTCTCTTTACTCCCAAATTGTCAAACTGCATTTGTTTCTTAGTTTTTGTTTTTTACTTTGGAAATGGAACTCCTGGAAATATACTAGCCCCTCGAGTTTTTTTTTGTGATTAGGGTTTTTCTTATTTTATTTTTATAGTGGTATTTTTTCACTATTTATTGTCATAGTCATGCAAATGCCTTGGACAAAATTTTGACAATATAAATATTTAGCTCATTTTGATTCTATAAGCTTGAAAACAAGTGAAATTCAAATAGCACCAATAAAACCCAAAAAAGCCCAAAAAAACCCACTATTTAGTGGGTTTTTTAATGTGGGTTTTTTTGGGCTTTTTTGGGTGGGTTTTTTTGGGTGGGTTTTTTATGTGCCAACCCTGGCATTCAGAAGTGATGACTGTGCAAATGAGCTTATTATAGAGAAGATGTTGGTGTGAGCAGGAGGTGGTCTGAAGTGCAGCGAGCCTCAGCTGCTGCTGCTGAAAGCGACGAGCCAGGCGACGGTGCTGTGCTTGGACAGCTGCCTCAGCGTCCTGCAGCAGCAACAGCAGCTGCAGCTCCACCAGCAGCACAGGTCAGGCAACGGCGCCTCGACGCGCCGCTTGCTCTTGCATGTCTCAGAGCTCACCGCTACTTCGAATGGAATGGGGAGCTTTAATTTTTTGTTACTTCTCTATTGAATGCTAGAACACTGTGTGTGATTCATGGACAAGTGCTTTTCTTACTCCTTTTTTTTTGGTGGAGCCGTTTTTGTCCATGAGTGTCCGAACACAGTGTGTGATTCATGAAGAGGTGCTCCTCTTGAGCTTTTATTTTTTGCACTGTTGGCTCGGGTTGCAACGGCGGGATGAATACACCGTGAAGAACGTGCGATAGTCTAGCGCGCGGGTGCCGAGAGTGAATAACAATTCTACTGTGCTGCTTGTATGAGCTGCGCATCTAGTTCCTCCCACAGGTAATCCTCGAATGTCATTTTTTCCAATGCTGGCCGTTCATCTTCATTGTGAGTTATTTGTTCGCTTTAAATTGCTGTAGCAGCTAACCATTTCAAACAGATCATGGGACGTTTGGAATGGAAGTATTTGTTGAATTATGAGCATTTAAAATACTTTGTGGGTATAAAATGTATATTGTTTCTCTCACATGTATTCTTACAGTTGAGACTCCTAAATCATTATCTTTAAAGCTTACATAATCTTTGGAAAATATAATTTTGGATATGACTGGTTATACGTCTGCAGAAAAGCCTAAGCATTTCTTGTATGAAACTTTAAGGTATGCGTTTCTCGAGTTGATGTTTCACCTGGTGTGAGACGCTGGCCCCTAGTGATGGCAGCAGTGGAGCTGGGTGGTACACATCGGAAGCTTACATGCCTGCTGACACTCAACATTTCGTACTCTAGCACTCTGAGTTTCATTAAGATCATAGTTAAATGTTATTATTTTTAATACCTACAATAGTTTAAATATTTTACAGAACCTGTAGTGTAAACTAAGTTTTATATATTTTAAATTTAAAATAATCTTAGTTGAATTCAAGCACTTTATTTAATAATCATTGTTGTTGACCATATTTTAATAACAAGGCTAAATTAAAAATAATCATTAAAAATAAACATAAGAAATGATGCCTAATTAAATAATTATTGTTTTATTGTAAGTTAATTACGTAGTTTTAGATGTAAAAGGAGTAAAATTTTTGTTACGCACAATTTTTTGCTGCTGTATTTTGAGCACACAGTGTAGGTTAACATAATTCATATGCCCTAAATTTCTTTAATTAACGTACCTTTAAGTCGGAAAAAATATACTTTTGTGCATCAATTCAACAAGTAAACGCATAATGACTAAATACAGTCAGGGATGGAAAAAACCCTGGGTTTTTTAAAAAAAAAACAACCCACGTGGGTTTTTTTGGGTTAAATTGGGTTTTATGGGTTTTATTGTTTTTTTTGGGCTTTATTGGGTTTTTGTAATAAATTTTTTTGTTTAAAAGAATTATTCACACGGCACCAGTTGCCCGTATTTCAGATTTATATATATACACTTATTGAGTAAATATTGTTATTTGATTACTTTATTTCCAACATTATATTATATTATTATATGAATTATTACATTATATGAACAATATATGAATTAAGTTTGTCCATCACAATTACCATTTACCAATTACCATATGCATAAAGACATAGCTCTGCAGTCTGTAAAGATATAAGATGTGCAAAGAGAATTGCTATGCTTGTCAATTCATAGTAAGTTGTTTTAGCAGCAGACAGGCGCAAGTCATGTGAGAGGGAAGCACCATGCAGATCATAAGTAACCACCACAAGCAGCTTGAAGCAAGACAGCTGCACATCACTTAACAGTCATGCTGTTAACTACTTAATATGTGTATTATGTGAGCTGGAGTGTTTAGCAGCGCAAGTCAAGTCAGTCAACCACAATGTTACATGTTTCAACAGTAGTGACATGCCAAATTTTTTTTTTAAATTTGCCAAAAAAATCACTTTGCGCAGTACAGGATAGCAACAAACACTAAAATGATTGGAAGTAAATGCTCTAACAGATTTCATCGCCAAATTTGTTCCAGTGCAGCTTGAATGCTCACCATAGGCCAGTCGTTTCTTTACTTTCTCACCCCATGATGGCTGCGGTCGTGTTTTACCCCATCTGACTATAATTGTTAGACTTATTTCAGGCAAAGCTCTCACAGGAGACCGATATTGAAGAGTGGTTGGCTGAGTACAATCCGGAGTTCATTGGTGCGCTTTATTCCTATAAATTGATGGACTCCAACATCTTCCTAAAACACATGTTTAATGAGAATATCACTAAGACAATGACTCCTCGTTGATAGTGGGATATTCAAGACATGAAACAGCAGAAAATGCAGATTCCTGAAAAAACACTGGCAGAGGGTTTCTGCAAGTTTATAAGCAATCTTCATTCTTGCTCCGCAAGTTCAGGATCCATTGAGAGAATTTTCTCAACATTTGAAATTGTGTGGAATAAATTGAGAAATAGATTAGGATCAGAACGCGCACAGAAATTGGTCTCAGTATATCGCCACCTCACAAATGATCATGATGTGGATGACAACGATGAAATGGTAGTGGATGTAGAACGAGAAACACAGTAGTATTGTAGTAGCAGTCTAGTCTAGAAGACAGTGAAAATTCAGAAGTCTCTGTATTTTCAAGTAGTCAAACTGCATTTGTTTCTAAATTTTTGTTTTTTTTTACTTTGGAAATGGAATTCATGAAAATATATTAGTCCCTCGAGTTTTTTTTGTGATTGAGGTTTTTCTAATTTGATTTATATAGGGTTGGTGTTTTGTTTTTCAATGTTTTCTTGTCATAGTCATAAACATGACTTAGGTACATTTTTGTCAAAATAAATATTTAGCTTATTTTGATTCTATAAGCTTGAAAACAAATAATATTTACATAACAATAATAAAACCCAAAAAACCCACTATTTAGTGTTTTTTTTGGGCTTTTTTGGGTGTGTTTTTTATGCACTAACCCTGAATACAGTACACATAAAGCCCTGAAAGTAATCTGGTACAAATTAAATGAAATGCATGCACAGGGGATTTATGACTCAAAAAACATCAATCTTACGGAAATTGTGCTTGGTTCCCTTTGGTTATAAAATTTTATGTATTCCTACCAGCTCCAAGCTTTTTATTGCCGACTACATAATTCAGGCGCAATGGTGATTAGAGTGTGGACCATTCCCTTCTGACTTGCGTACGATAATAATAGTTTTCTAAATTCAGTCCCCACGTTACGCTTACAACAGGAATAGATATCGCGCCTGCAAGACGGCGTTCTCAACCACAGATCTGTTTGTGTGAAAAGACGTCAGACACATTTTTAGGGAGCTTGTCATGCGAGTGGGGTGTGCAGTCGAGTGGGGGCTTGGGAGCCCCGACTCCAGGTTGTGTTGTTACTTCCTTGGAGGAACTTTAGAAGAACTGTGTGTTCAAGGCGCCTCCTATGGACTTGCAAGGTATCCGCGTCCAACCAACTCACAATAAATGCTAACATGTGTAAGGACACTCCTGAGCTGAGTAGAAGAGTAGTGAGAAAAATTAATGAGGGAGATGACAAAGGTTTCGAAAAAACATTGAGGGTCACACTACACAATTGAATTGAAATGAATGGGCTTTGATGCAGTTTGTTTAATAATTAAGTTTTGGAAATAGACAATGTTTCAATATATTAACGTTGTTAATGAGCAGGATCTGTTTGTCTTTTCATACCTCAAAGTGTAAAGTGGGAATAAATTTAGAAAATTTGAAGCTTGCGCTAGTAAAAGACAACGGTCCTTACTTAGACTACCTTAGTCCTAAATTGAATGGCCGTTTACAAAATGCTGGGAGCTTTTTACGAATGATGAAATTTCACGACAAACAAAACAAAGACAATCTTTCTTCGGTTGTTGATTTTGAGTAATTTAAATATTACTCAAATTTATATATATATATATATATATATGAATTAATATTGAGTAAAATTTTTCTGCCCATCCTGTACACATCTACATTTTAAAGAACACAACGATTTGATCAAAGTTAATCCATGGTCTTGAAAGTCTGAAATTACTTTTAGATTTATGCACTTTTCATAAAAGGGTATAGAATATTGCGTTCTCAGTAATTATCTCCAGCCTGACAATGAGACGAACGTTTTGCACTGGGTGTTATTGTAACATGCATTGGTCAAAATATATTGCCTTGTAGAAAAATATCAAGCTTCTGGAAATAAACAGCGAACTGAAAACAATGTCAAAACACTGAATCTCCAGGTCAATATTTAGACTTGAATCCAAGCAAGTATTTGTGGTGCTATTTGAAAATTAAAATAAATGTCCCTGAGCTAGAGAAGTGTATGTAGAGCCGAATGGAATAAGGTACCAACCTAATCCTGTTGTACATTAACGTACTCGTAGTTGCCGAAAGGGATTGCTCTATCAGAAAATAATGACCATGCTGTGAAGCATTGAGTTGTGCTGATGTTGCTTATTTGTACTAATTCTTTTTTTTATCCCTTAATATTGAGAAATATACACGTTAAAATTGTTACATGAACGTGACTGTGTTCTGTTTTATTGGAAGCATTTTAAACACGTAATCAACTTCATGGTGTACGAATGTTTATTCCCCTCTAAATTTGAGTGGGTAGAAACCATTTCTTAATTAAGTGGCATAATCTACCTCCCATGGCCTCGGAGTACATTTTCTGCTTATTTCAAAATCATTTTCTGTTCTCAGCATTTCACCATTGGCAGTCTCTTCAAATTTCTCATATTAGGACTTAGAGTTTAATCGATGAAAATAGAAATTTACTTACGACTTTGATTTGAAGTAACGTGTGAGTGGCGGTAGGTGGGTGGTGCGAGGTGACGCAGGCTCATCGTTTTATGCCACTGAATGCGACTTGTTTCCTGGTCAAATGAATGGTGCGGCGTTCAGTGTGAAGTGACTGCTAGGCTACGTTAAGTAAATAGCGCTCCATATTTGGCAACCCTGCATTGGAACCACACGATGATTGCATTTTAGGGCCAAATCTTATTTGGAACTCCTGAGATTTTGAGAATTTCAAACGCCAGCAAAAAGGCCAATCTGACTAATTTGGGAAAGTTGTGCCTGTTTCATTTGGGAAACTGGGTACACCGTTGAAATTATTTCTACTTGTATTTTACTGAATACTTGTTAAGGGTGATTTAGAGCAATTATGCATTCATGATCAATATGAATTTATTTTATTCATCTCATTCAGCTTATTCCAATTTATTACACGTTTGATTTTTGATGTTGATGTTTGAAATTAAATTATATATTTGAGACCTCGTGGTTCGTGAGTGAGGGTGACGGCTTTTGTAGACCTTGTTTCCAAAGTTGTGCAGGTAACCCTCCTGTTCTGGAGACTATCTATTGCTCCTTGCATGAACGTTTCTTCCATACGTGTTTCATGTTCTCTTCTACGTATTTCTTAATATTTGTTACTTGCAACTTTTGAAGTTCAAAGTTTTTATTGGTATTTTGGTGTGGTGTTATTTCTATCCCGTTGTGCCTGCCTATGTACAATTATATAACTAAAATTATGTCAGTTATGACTCGATTGTATAGCTAAGTAAATGTTGATAGAAATCGTTAGTCACGACTCGATTATGTAACCCTGTTTCTATTAATATAACTTGTCGATTATGACTCGATTATACATGGCATTCTGTTAGGAAAATAGGAAACCCAATGTTAAACTTTATGAACAGAATAATCGTATGTTATGAACGCAGTCTGGGACATTTCGTCCATCAATGATTTCTTGGAATGCTTTTGAAATTTGCCTTTAAATCTTTGAGTGGGATTTTTGTGAGTGAAAAGTGTTAATATAATTGGTGAAAAACGAAGTTGAAAGCTTATTAAAGATTTTTGATTTGTAAACCACACGCTTTATGAAACTCATTTATTGCAGCAATAATAATAATAATAATCCCATAATCTTATAAAAAATTAAAGGCTTTAAACTGTAACAAACCGATTGATAGATAAATTGTCGGTTGCTCCCTGAAATTTTGCTAAAAGCGTATCCGAATAATGTATTCGTGACTCAATCCTTTACCGAGTGACCTTTGGTAATGCCAGTACTTGCAAGTCTGTTCAGGTCTTTCTCTGAAATCGGATGGATTGATAATCTCCATGGCAATAAGTACTAAATGTGTAGTGGTAAGTATCGGCTCACTACACCAAGGAATTTTTTTGAACTAATATGGATCGATTATGCTAAAAGGTAAAACTTGAAATCTATTTTGTTGGCACTAACGGCATATCCACTAGCGTGAAGGCTCAGTTCTGTCGCTACCTTGGCTGGTGAGCAATGTAGAGATCACGAATGAAACCAATTATGTATTCACAGCATTCTAAAGACCTAGTTCTAATCCCCTATTGAGGGGTTTGTAAGGCTGTTAAATGACAGAAGTATTAAATGTTTTAGTGTCGGCCAGACGTCTGCTGCAGAACTGCTGGTACGTTTGTTGAGGCCAACATCTAAGTGTTCCGTGTTATCCTTTACACGCTGCCCTTCCTGGGATCTTTCCTCTCTCTATTTCACCACAATATCCCTTCTTTCTGTCTCCTTCCCAACCCTCACGTGTCTCTTGACAGCAAGTTCAATCGCTCAATCTCACGACAGTCTATTATCTGTTTGCTGTTTCCCCTTTCATCCTAAGTTTTAACTCTGCTTTTATTACCTCTTAAAGAGAGAATCGATTTACACTCTCACGGATCTTGTTAAACTTCAATGGGGAATTACATTAAGTTTCTCCTCTGAAACTCCTTTTTTGTGAATTATCTAGTAATTATACCTAATTTTGATGCATGGACATCAATGCTAGTCTCTCCACACAGAAGTGACCGTTGAAGTGCCTTCTTATATCTGGTTACTTTGTCAATATTTTGTTCTGTTTCAAGTGGTGTTTTTTTTCTTCTTTTTTCGCGGACGAGTTGTCTGTTGTCACTTCAAAACATGATTTCTCGAAAAAATATTGCAAAAACGTGTATGCACTTCAACTTCAAGAACCCGACTTAATCGTTTTTTGTGAACATGATACTTATTTCAAACGTTTGTAATGCTGACTAAACCTTTACCGAAAATAATGTCCCCTCGGGCTAAATCCGTCACATTTTTCTTGGACTTCCTCTCCTCCTGTATCTCTCCTCGTGCTCTGTTCTAGTCATTTCACAACATTGGGCCTCATACAATTCACCACACATTTTGATCTCCACGCGTTGTACGCTAGCTGTTTTGCTTCACATTTCTCGCTTATGAGCCCCTAATTCCTGTGATCTCTTTGTACTTGCGGAAATTTTGCTCTATACTACTGTGTGTGTGGCGAATGGCTTGTGCACTGGTTCTTTTTATATGTTAATTGCTTGTAACTTCTGGTTACTTGACTGTTCCCGCACTCCGTTGCTTGATTGTTTCCACGCTCCGTTGCTTGATTGTTTCCACGCTCCGTTGCTTGATTGTTTCCGCACTCTGTTGCTTGGTTTGCATGGGTTAGGGTTTGGCTGCCACATTTTACTATTAGGTTCTCCACTCTATAATCGCATTGCCGCGCTCTGTAAGCGCATTGCCACGCTCTGTAAGCGCATTGCCACGCTCTATAATCGCATTGCCACGCTCTGTAAGCGCATTGCCACGCTCTGTAAGCGCATTGCCACGCTCTGTAAGCGCATTGCCACGCTCTGTAAGCGCATTGCCACGCTCTGTAAGCGTATTGCCACGCTCTATAATCGCATTGCCACGCTCTGTAAGCGCATTGCCACGCTCTGTAAGTGCATTGCCGCGCTCTGTAAGCGCATTGCCGCGCTCTGTAAGCGCATTGCCGCGCTCTGTAAGCGCATTGCCGCGCTCTGTAAGCGCATTGCCGCGCTCTGTAAGCGCATTGCCGCGCTCTGTAAGCGCATTGCCGCGCTCTGTAAGCGCATTGCCGCGCTCTGTAAGCGCATTGCCACGATCTGTAAGTGCATTGCCGCGCTCTGTAAGCGCATTGCCACGCACAGGTATTTTTACAATGTTATGATATTCGTCACTTGACTTCTGTATTAGTATCTGCTTTCTCGTATTGACTTTATGCCAGTGCGAATGTTCTGTGCGAGAGCTTGGTGATTTCATCACTGGTTCCAAGTTGCTGACTTGAGTCTTTCGTGGTATTAGTTCTTGAATAATTTCAAAATACTGGTTTCGGCGCTTTCCATTCTAAAACGTTTGTGTTTGCTTTTTTTTAAAAACATTTCCTTATGTGCTGTACATTATTAGATGCTTTTTTTGCACCCTACTCTTCATATTGACTTTTGCGTCATCCTCTGAGCAATGCTGGAAAATTGCGTTATGTTCACCTGCCTATACTTCAACTCTTGCTGATTAGATTTTTGCTATGCAATTTTGTCGGATCTCTCCGAATTATAATTGCAACACCTTTTACAGATCTGCAAATTTGTTCAGCTTTTTGATTGCTATTGCTCAAATTCTCTCTGATCATTTACCTATTCCCTTCGTGAATGATTATTCTGTATTATAGAGTGACTTCCAAAGTGGGGGGCTCTTTGTCTCCGTTGTTGGGGAGGTCGCCGCGGCGTCTCAGGAGACGCACCTCCTTCGACGCCTCCGTGTTTGGCTTCACTAGGCGGTCTTCGCCCGCTTCGTGGGTCTACTTGTAATTTATCGTGGAACGCGAGTGTGGTGTGGTTATGATACTTGTGTTGTGCTCCCCGTGACAGGGCTTGGTGTTGCTGTATAGTCGTAGGAATCAGTTTAGTAGGGATTGTGGAGCGCGGTGTTGATATGATATGGGCTGGATGTTACTGTGGGTAGTTAAAGGAATCAGTTTAGTAGGGATTGTGAAGCACAGTCTTTATGATACAAGTGTTGTGCTTATAATGACAGGGCTACGTGGTGTCACCAGGTATGGAAATAACTGAAGAAGGGTGAAATAACTGAAATAACTGAAGTTGGTGAATGTAGTCATGCTGTGCGTGGTGTGCTCCTCTTATTTTCTTGGACAAAGATGCCAGTCTTAACTGAAGGCTGCGCTAAAAATGATCATTGATTGGAGTCATGGAATTTGGTGCGCTTTGTGAGGACTTAAGCAATGGTCTAAGGTTGTTTCACATCAACGCACAATAATTGATGATCTACTCTGTGTTCTTTCCCCTCTTCTCTACAAGTGTTGTTACCAAGAATTGAGAAATCTTGGTTTTTGAATAATTATTGTAGCTGCTAAGTTTGTATATTTTGCTTTGCCTGGACGGGCTCTCACGGCTGACAATTGCACCATTTGCTCGCCACTTCTAAGGATTTGACTTCATATTTTTGTAACGTTATAAATTCGGTCATGCCTCCTGATTATGTACTCGGAAATACCTACTGTCGTGCCGTGTTTATTGCTTCTCTTAGACTGCAGGGATTCTCAACTGGGGGGTACACGTACTTCTAGGGGTATGCTGAACATGCTTCAGATGTAAAAATGTACAATATACATTTACTTACAACCGCAGAAGTATGTATAGTTATTGATCATCAAGTGTAGTTTTATAGTTTCTTAAACCTTTAACTGTGCTGGGGGTACAACATGAAGATACACCATTAAGCTAAGGGGGTACACGACACTAGAAAGGTTGAGAAGCCCTGTCTTAGAGGCTCGCGTGCTGTGCCCGAATATCTCGTGAACTGATGTTGCTATCACACACAAATTCCTACAGTTCCACTGGCACACTCAAGGTCGATGCACTATGCTCATATTTTATTTCGATTTTGAAAATCTTGGTACTTCCTTTCTCTACTAAGCAGGTTTTCAACGTTTCTTTCAGCACACATCCAGTAAAATGTTTTTCGTATTTCTACCTATCTTATTCTATTTTATTCCTTGTTTATAATAGAATGGTCAGGTTAAATTATAATTTGTAACCAATCAGGTGCGTTCCATATATTACTGAAGTAAGGAAATAACCTACAGTTTAATTTCAACGTTGTTGTGCGCTAATTTATTGAATGGGAAATTGCTACTTGGCTGTGCGCTTCAGTTCTGGGTTGAGAAATATGCTTACTTGTGAGTCGCAAAATGTGCTCAAGTAGTTTAGTGTGATCACTAGTGCGATCTGGGCTTAGAAATTTACTTTTTAATTTTAAGTTATGATATTTGCACCCACACGATAAATTAAATACGGCACTTTGCTTTGCACATTGAAATGTATGCATTTCTAGGCACTGAAATACACAGAGTTTTAAGTTCACAGATGGATTCATAGCTTTATTAGCGTATCGGTGTATAAGCGTATCGAGCATTTTAGGCTTAGGAAACATTTATATTTTGAATGTGTGAAGTGTTATGAGTGATCTTTAGTCCCCTCAGGGGGATACAACTATTGTATCTATGGCAATTAGCGCTCCCAGGGGGACTATGTGATGAGGGCCTGAGCTAAAAGTTAGGTAGGCTTTATTTTTGTTGAAATAGAATAGGTTTTTATTTTGTTACGGACCATCTTTTTTCGGTTCACTGCTGTCCTGTTTTTCAGCACCTCCTACTTTCTTCTTCAACTTTGATCTTGTTTCATGAACTTCTTTCTCATCTTACTGTTTCTGTGCCCTTTCTGCATAGATTTCACGTTCCCTTAACTCCATACTAAATGGTGCCTTCTTCTTTCCTCTCTTTGGATCGCCTTTGTTGCGGATAGGGAGGCTTAAACTAACTAATAATTCAATCTAATCTAATCGAGTGATCTTTAGTTTTAAGAGTGCATGCGGTGGCTTTGGTTTGTATTCATGATCAGCGACTTTGTATTTAGAAATGCATTGATTACTTTTTTGTCCGGAAATAGGCTCAATGGTGATGGGTGTAGAATGATTGCCTTATTTTTAGCTGCAGAAATACGTACCTTTTGGATGTTCAGAAGTTTTTACTTGGGAGATATACGTTGTAATTCTTGATTCTGCAGCCAACAATGGTCCTCTTGTTTTACTTGTAGGTATTTCATTTCTTTTTGCCCCTCAGGGGGATACAACTATTGTATCTATGGGAATTAGCGCTCCCAGGAGGACTATGTAAGGGCCTTAGCTAAAGGTTAGGTAGGCTTTCTTTTTGTTAAAATAAAATAGGTTTTTGTTTTGTTACGGACCATCTTTTTTCGGTTCACTGCTGTCCTGTTTTTCAGCACCTACTACTTTCTTCTTCAATTTTTTCTTGTTTCATGATCTTATTTCTTAGCTTTCTGTTTCTGTGCCCTTTCTGCATAGATTCCACGTTTCTTTAACTCCATACTAAATGGTGCCTTCTTCCTTCCTCTCTTTGGATAGCCTTTGTTGCGGATAGGGAGGCTTAAACTAACTAATAATCTAATCTTCATTGCTTTTTGTTAGAGTAATCGTGTGTCTGATCTTTGAAGTGCTTGTAATGTAATTTGTTGAGAGTTAGGTGAGTAGTGTGTCCAGTCGTTAACTGCACCCAGTTTAATGGTGCATAAGTGTGGTCAGTGTTTAAAGTATATTTAGTATATAAGTATGTTCAGTCTTGAGAGTACATCAGGTATGTTAGAGTATTGCAATGCCTCCTTCATCTCCAAGCCTGCTTGTAAAAATCGTGACGTCACTAATCGTCGCGTCAGTTGTGAAGAATCGAAAAGACCAAATGCAGTTGGTTCTAATATATCGTTCATTTTTCATGGAATGACGCAGTACAGGCTTTGAAAAATTTGAGAAACTCTGCAGTGATTAATTATTGGTAGTTGAGTGTATAAATGAGTTCAATTTTGTATTATCGCAGATACGATAAAAAACGGAAGTGTAGTCAAGCTTGGCTGTGCTTTGAATTAACCCACGCCGTCAGATTTGAAAATGTAACTGAGGAAATAGTGTACTCACGTATTTTCTAGCTATGTCTCAGGGTATCATTTCATCACTCTACCGTATGAGATGCGTAATGTAAGACTTCATACAGTTCTTCGTGCAAAGGAAAATAGAAACTTATGCTGTTACAATGACCCGGTGCGAGACGCATTGCCATGCTACCAACTATAGAAGCATATCGGGAGATTTGGGAAACATTGTCAATAGTATGTTTAGTCTTCTTCAGAATGTTCCAGCGGACTTAGTAAGATTAACTTAGACAGATAGCTATATTAGGCGCGATATATGGGAGATTTCAGTGTCGCTAGAGATTCTAACGTTCCTCAGGAGACATATGGTAGTTGGATACCATGTGTGCTGGCGTTGTCGGTGTAGATACTCCTAGTTTACCTCAGCTATAGATTAATCTTCGTGAATTCTTTCTCTCGTGTCCTTTTGCTTCTTTCTAATTTAATGCCCCCTCAGGGGGATACAGCTATTGTATCTATGGGAATTGGCGCTCCCAGGGGAACCATGTGAGGGCCTGAGCTAAAGGTTAGGTAGGCTTTTTTTTGTTGTAATAAAATAGGTTTTTGTTTTGTTACGGACCATCTTTTTTCGGTTCACTGCTGTCCTGTTTTTCAGCACGTACTACTTTCTTCTTCAACTTTTTTCTTGTTTCATGAACTTCTTTCCTAGCTTACTGTTTCTGTGCACCTTGTGCATAGATTCCGCGTTCCCTCAACTCCATACTAAATGGTGCCTTCCTCTTTCCTCTCTTGGAACATCTTTGTCGTGGTTAAGGGAGGCTAAAACTTTCTTATATAATAATAATAATAATAATAATAATAATAATAATAATAATAATAATAATCTAATTTAATGCCTTCTTCGCCATCTCTTCTTGGTGTTTTCTTCCTTTTCCATCCTAACCTGCTGTTTCGATCAGTAAGGTATCCTGTACAAGAAAAAAACCTATGCATATGCATATACACAGGTTCCCTGTTTTCAACAGCCCAAACTAAGTGCTCCCTTCTCGTTGCGCTCTTGAGATCGCCGTTGTTGTGGCCTAGGAGTCTGAAACTAATACAAAAGTAATCTTTTCTTTCTTCTTTACCATGATACTCGCAAAAGCAGAGGCCTGCCTGGTGGATGACTGTCTCTTCGAATAGAGGTTTTTCAGTTCCTTTCTATTCATGCCAGGTGCCTCCATCCTTCCAGTCTTATAGCATCTTTGTTGTAGTTGGGGGCTGAAGTTAACTTTTAAAGCATTATAGTAATCTTTCAGAATTCCATTTCTTTCAGTTGCTTATGCTTTTACCTACTACTGTGCTTTCCGTCTCTTGAGAGCTTTTTGTTCTTGTTGCGCCATTTGAACCAAATGTGCTCAGTTTCTGTCTCCTAACGATTGTTTTACTTGAATGCTAACTCTGGTTACACTCTGAAGAAGCTAATTCTGGTTATACTCATTTCTGATACAATAATTGGAGACGAGCTTGATCATTTAGTTTACAAGCATGGACTATGTTTCCTATAAACTAATTTTGTTAGATGGTGTAAGAAATATGTCCTCAAGTGACGCTTAAGTTATGATTTTCGCACGTGAGCGAGATGTGCTCGCAAGAACGTTTCGGTGAGCTCGGGCGACCTCACTGTGAGCAGGGAGTGCCAGGGACTCGGTAGGGAGTGCGGATTTGAAGCGTCTGAAGGGTTGAGTGTAATTGCTGGTTTCTATGTTTCCTTCCTCTATTGCTCGTATGAAGGTATTACGGGTTTAATTTTGCCTCACAAATGTCGCTCTTACTCTTCCATCTAAGCTTTGTCTCAATCTATTTCTCATACTTTCTTTCAATAGCTCACTGTTGCAGCTGATGCGGTCTGACTTGGATGATTCATTTGTCGAGTGGATGATGATGTCTCAATGATGGTCGTCTTCATTGAGTGCAAATTTTAGTTTAAATTATATCGGGCCACGAGTGGAATGAGGTAATAACTTAGTCACTTGAACCTGAAGGCGTGGAAAAGAATACAGAGCTCATTATCTTTTGCAGGCCGAAGCAAGGCTCCCCGTCACTGAGGTCGTCACCCCCCACCCGCACGGCCCCGCACTCGCCCACCCCCGGCCACCGGCCCGTCTCCACCTTCTACGCAGACCTGCCCCACCCTCCCCTGGCGCAGAGCACGTCCCTCACGACCACCACCACCGCCACCTCGCCGTCCCTCCTGAAGGTGGCGCAGCAGCAGCACGCCAGCTACGATGAGACCCAGCGGCCTCTGGAGGGCAGCGCTGCGGCGTCCCAGCATCACGACGGACCGCCTGATGGCAACACTCAACCGCTCAACGCTTCGCCCGTGCTCGGCCATCGAGGTGCGTGCGTCTAGTTGTCAAGTTCGCATGCGTCGTGTTGATGTTCATAAATTCATTTAATCATTCTTTCTATTTGTTGAAATACTCATTTGTGGATATGTTCAAGTATTTGTTCATTTAATACTTGTTTTTGACAAATAGAAAAGATCTCGAGTTCTAATATGAATTTACCTTTGAATACATGAAATAAAGGATCCCATTTTTCTGGGGACGAAGTGAAAATTGTGTGTTGAGACGGGCCTGTTAGGCATTGAAAAGGCAACAACAGCTGTCTTGACTATCCAACATTTGCATTTACACAATTGAAGTTGAATAATTATGGTTCCTTTTTAGATTTCTTGTCAGAATTTTTTGTATACTTATTAACTTATTGTGTGCTCTTGCAGGAGACAGTGGGTGTGAAGTGGACGGAAGGCCTCGCTCGGCGGGAGCGACGTCGTCTGGCCTGCCGACCATCCCCCCTCACGTGCTGCACTCCAGCGCCATCACAGGTCTGAACTAGCGCCGCGCTGCTGTACAGGCTTGTGTGCGGTGCTCTCGCGAGCAGAGTACTCATTCTCCGCTTGTCTGTGGAGGTTTGCTCTCTCTCTATGTTTACATTAGAGCGCTCCTGTGAAAGTCTTGCTCGCCTCAACTCTGGTCATTCTTACGCTCTCTAAAATCTACGAGAAATGTGCGTTTTTAACCGCAGATTGAAGGAATATGTGGAAAAATTGTGAGTTTCTATAATTTAACTGAACGGTTCAAACTTTGTGCTGGTAAGGTTGGATTTCTCTTTGTTACTGAAATAAAGTTTTACTTGTAAATAGATCTTGTCTGCTTTTTTAATATATGCCTTCAATTTACTGTTGGAAAATATAGTACGATGTTTTTTCTGCCCTACGTTTTAATTATAAAAATGTTACTAACATTTTGTGATAATAGATAATGCTTTCTGTATCGCAACATCTCACTTGCGATGAATTAATGCGATTGCTGAGTGATTTTATATTTTTTCGTATTCTATGGCATAAATTTCAATTAGGCTCTGTGTTGAGTTTAGAATCTACAGAAATTTTCAACTTTTTAAAAGTTTTTGGTGGTACTTCTTGGTTGCGCATAAAAATTGGCACTCATAATTTTCTTTGGTTGTGGGTATCGGGTCTGCATTGGCACAGTAGCTTCATTGCGTCTGAACTTGAACACATAACGTGAGGGACAAGGGACGAAAATCGTGTGACTGGTATGACATATTTCGTTTGAAATTTAATATAAAGGGTGGGTG
This sequence comes from Morinoia aosen, assembly GCA_030386875.1. Lineage (NCBI taxonomy): Eukaryota > Metazoa > Arthropoda > Malacostraca > Amphipoda > Talitridae > Morinoia > Morinoia aosen. The sequence goes on along the minus strand of CM059558.1, from coordinate 9,002,415 downwards.
CATATATTTCTGTATAGAGGAAACGGTTTGAACTCGAGTTGCCGTATGTTACAGGCTTCGATCTATTATGTGCAAAGAACCAAAATTACTGCATTTATGATACAATTCCTCATTTTATTTCAAAATCATTTCTTCGTCGGAGAGTTTGTACGTCAATTCTCAACATGTTTCGAAAGCACAAAATATCCGAGTTCTTTAAGAGCATTGCTGCATGCCGGAATTTAATGAGGATAATGTATGTGTTGTTGAGAGTTCCTCGTTTCAAGTATTATACAAACTTAAGCATATCAATATAGTATTTACATGTTCTCCTTGAGGACTTTCTAATGTACATGACTAGAGAATAGATTTTGATACAAAGTTGTACATATTTTGTAAAGTAATTTACAAAATACAAAGATATAACAGTAAATACTTGTTTACTTCCCCTTTCCATATTCATTCTTTTAAATCTTTGCAAAAGGGAGCCCACTTCCTTTCTCCATGATTCCTGTCGCTCCAACGTGCGAGGCAACTGAAAATCAGTAGACGTAGGAATATCCTTAACGTAGTCAAGGTTTTATTCTCATAATTCTTCATTTCCATAAAATCATCCATGTTTTTTGGATGAATTCATGGGCTTATTTTTATTCGAGCACTACCGCTTGTGTCGCAGAAAAAAAACGGCTTATAAAGTGTTGGCCTCAAGTCAAGCACACCTGATCTTCTTATGGCCAGTTTGGGGTCACATACTCGATGTCGTCGCTTCTTGAGTTTTGGCAAATATTGGACTGGAGTTGTTTATGCACAATGTGGAGGCAGCTAAAATGTAGAGCTTCGTGCTTATTTTTCTCTTTTGACATGTGTTATGGCCGTGGTAGATTTTGAGGTATATAATGACGTGTGGTAGAAATGTTCTGGTATTAGTTATATCTTGTAAACAAGTCAGATTCTCTCTGCGTTTCATCTCAAATATTCTTATTTTGGTAGATCCATCAATTACCTCGAATTACTTGGGAAAATAAATGAGAACCAGATAACGGCTGTTGAAACTCTAGGTTTAAAAGTATTAGAACTGAATCACTACTAATCCTGCGTCATTAGTGACTTAGGCTTGTCGCAACGCAATGTGATTGCCCAAAGACGAGGTGAAGCGAGCTCATGGCGAGTATTGTTGAGGGCACGTGATGTGAAACACTGAAATTCTTTTATCTGTTCCGTGATGGACTGAGTAACAGAGAAGGCTCATTTTGGTGATCCTCGCTGCTATTGTGAAACTTGAGTAAAAGATTCAAACGCTAACACTCAACATTTATTTTAATGTTTTTGTTATGGATGCAGAATTTGAAATAATAATAAGCAGCTTAACTCCTTCGTATGTTTTTCGATTTAATTTTTCATAGCACGTGTGCGTCTCGGACATGTTAGCATGAACTTCCCGAAGCATTGACGCAGCACATTAAAACATCTTCACAACGTGCAGGCAATTCCGGCAGCGACTCTGAAGTGAGCGACGCGGAGGACACACACTCTCCCAACAATGACCGCGGCAACACTGAGGGGGTCCAGAAAAACCACTCGGTCGTGATGCACCTGCTGGCGCAGATGAAGCTGGGCATGGATCTCACGAAGGTCACACTGCCTACCTTCGTCCTCGAGAGGCGCTCGCTCCTCGAAATGTTTGCGGACTTCATTGGACATCCCGACTTGTTCTTGAGGTGCGGAAATCAACCTTTGGAAATGTTTGCGTAAATGAACCTTTAAAAATGTTTGCGTAAATGAACCTTTAGAAATATTTGCGTAAATGAACCTTTGGAAATATTTGCGTAAATGAACCTTTGGAAATATTTGCGTAAATGAACCTTTAGAAATATTTGCGGAAATGAACCTTTGGAAATATTTGCGGAAATGAGCCTTTAGAAATATTTGCGGAAATGAACCTTTGGAAATATTTGCGGAAATGAACCTTTGGAAATATTTGCGGAAATGAGCCTTTAGAAATATTTGCGGAAATGAACCTTTGGAAATATTTGCGGAAATGAGCCTTTAGAAATATTTGCGGAAATGAACCTTTGGAAGTATTCGCGGAAATGTTTCAGGGGGGCAGTGTGAAGAGAATTGAAACGATAATGACGTTTTGTAGGCTGTGAAGGTATTATTGCAGTTTGAGTGCAGATTTTTTCATGTATCAAATAAATATTTGAATATTATTAAACTCTCACATGCAGTGTGGTGTGGCTGTGTGTGCAATAAGCAATATATACACGTTACGAGTGAGGATAAACGCGTGGTTAAATCTACAAATCAGTTTTATTGCTAATCATAGTTTGAGGTAAGCTAAATATCACAGCGCAGCATTTTTAGTGATACGCCTTATATTGAGAAAAATGAGATGAATTTATATTGTGTGCGTTGAAAATGCTCCCAAAAGCACTTCCATGAAAGCGGTCATCTCTTTTTCTTGCGATGGTTCTTGCTCATTTTTCCAGTACAGCAATTTTCCGTGCAAACTTCTTGTCTGCAATTTCTATCAAAATTTTTGCATTTTAATATTTTGCATTATAATTTTTGTTGTACGAATCACCTTCATCTGAGTTTCTTTGTATAAAATTTATCAATGTGAAATTCTACAAATGAAGTTTTCCTATGTAAAATTCTGCATACTAACTGGTTTATTGTGTCCCCATAGGGGATACAACTATTATATCTACGGGAATTAGCACTCCCATGGGGAATATGTGAGGTCCCGAACTGAAGATTAGGTTAGGTAAGACTTCCTTTTGTTGAAATAGAATCAGTTTTTTTTTTGTTGCCAACCACCTTATTTTTCAGTTCACTAATGTCCTGTTTTTTCAATACCTTTTGTTTTCTTCAACTTTTATCTAGTTTCATAAACTTCTTTCTCAACTTTTTGTTTCTATGCATCTCGTGCATAGATTCCGCCTCTAGTTCATACTAAATGGTGCCTTCCTCCTTCCTCTCTTCGGAAAACCTTCGTTGTGGCTAGGGACGCTTATACTAACATCTAATCTAATCTTGTTTATTATGTGTGATTTTTGAAGTAGTAGTTGTTTCTGTGGGAAATAGCTAAAAGCCTAAAACTAAATATTTTTCCTAGTTAAATTCATGAAAACAAATTTCTTAACATAAAACATTGAAACCTATTTCTTTGTGAAGGTCTTGACCCTATACTTTTTCTTGTAAAAAAACACTGGCATTATGATGACTTTCATATAGAAATCTATTGAATTCTTTGCTCGCAAACTGAACTAGTTGCTGTATTGGCACAGAGCATTAGCGCTAATGGCATCATTCAGAATTTGCTGGTTGGTCGTCTAGTAGTTGCTGATATGTGCTTTTATCTTAACTTTATGCAAAATAGGTTTAGTTATACTATTACGGAGCTGATTTTCCCGAGTTGCAGATTTGTGTACGTTTTCAATTAGGGGATTTACCGTCATGTTCAGGGAGCACAGCGCGTAACTCTTGATCGTGTGTTGTGTGGAGTTCACGCGGCGTTGTCTAGCAGATAATTGTAATGCCTCATTTATGAAGAGCCTTCTTCCAAGAAACCTTTTCTCGTGCTTCCAGGGAACTTCATATAATTCATACATTGAAAACAATATAGCTATCATGATGTAGAAGTTTTTTAATTATGACACTATTGGGGGAAATCGGTTACTGTACTTCTTTCAGTGAAAGTGTCAGTTGAAGCGGTTTTTACCGTGCGTGACATCCGATGTGTTGTTTTTTGCGCCTTCGTGTTCTGATGATGACGGCTAGGATTGTAATGATCGTATTGTTTCTTTTGATGGAAAAAAGATCGTCTTGTTTTTTAGAAGAAAATGGGTCATCTTGTTTTTTCGATGAAAACAAAGAGACGTGCATCAGCAGCCATCGATAGGTTAGGTTAAAAATTAACATCGGCATCTTTGGGATGCTTTATTTCCAATCAAGCCTGATACATATGATCTTAGCATTGGTTTTTCAAATGTCTTATAACTAACCCTATATATAGGACACCATGACGGTTCCCCCGTAAAGCCGGTACCCATTTCCGACACCTGGGTTGAGTGGGGTATTGTGCTTGAGCTATCCCTTGTACCCAACGGGGAAAATCTCCGCGCCAGCGCCGGGATACAAACCCGTGACTCCAACATACGAGCCCGATCCCTTAACCATTGTACCACGGAGAGCACACATAGTACAGTAGATAGTATAGTACAGTAGATCAAAGTATTGCTTTAGCGTAATATGTGCAAATCTATCACACATCATTAATGCTAGGAAATACCAAAATTTTGAAATTTTTTCATTTGAGAAACTTGGAAATGTTTTCATGGCAGGTTGAGATGATATGAATTGAGTTGCGTAGTAGTGAAGTAAGGGATCGCTCGTGCAGCATTGCGGAGAGCGGGAGCAGCGAGGCGAGGATGGTGGCGGTGACGCGGTGGTACCTCTCCAGCGTGCGCTTCTGCAGGTGCGGAGCGCATCCCAAGAAGCCTTACAACCCCATCATTGGGGAGACCTTCCAGTGTGGCTGGCGGATCCCCAGGACATCCCAGGTGAGAGTTCTTTCCTCTTTGCGGACTGAAGTTTGAGTGCTGTAGTGTGAGAAACGTGCGTGAAAAACAGGACCCATATTGGACGCGGGTGTGTTCAAACCGGCGCACAAATGTGTTGTAATGTGCAGGTAGTGTGCCAACCATGCTCGCACCCAAATTAAGCTTGTGGTATTTCACGAGACAAAATTTATATGCTCAGACTATTTGACCGAGATCCTCTAAGACTAATCGAAAATAAAAATATAAGTTTTGAGGACCTTACTCCTCTCAACTTGAATCGTTTGGGAAATATTTTCATTAGCTTATGAATACTGAAGTTGGCCTTTCTTTTCGAGAGATATAAATATTATATCAATGGGAGTTGGAGCTTACAGGAGGATTATGCAATGTTTCGAGCTGACTATTAGGTAGGCTTACCTTTTGTTGAAATAGAATAGGTTTTGGTTTTATGGATCACCTATTTCGGTGTGCTGCTGTTTGCACTGATTATTTTTTTTAAATTTTGTTTCGATTCAAACGCTTCTTTTAATTTTTCTCATTTTGGACATACCTTGTGTTTAGATTCAACGTTTCCTTAATTTCGTTTAAAATGGTGCCTTCCTCCTTTCTTGCTTGGTGAAATCCTTTTTATGGTTGAGGCTTTAACAAACTTATAATCTGTCAATTTTTCTGCCAAAAATGTTCAACATTTGAAGATAGAAAATGTCAAAAAACTTACGCAGGTCATCACGTGAACATGTTTTGAAGAATTGCACTTTTGGGTTCCTGAAAATTTCTGTGAACAAAATTCGCTTGACTCTGTTTCTCTCATTGGGTATGTACGTTTATTTTTTCTGATGTACTTGTGTTTCTGGTGGCGAATTTTGGTTGTAAGTTATTTCCCACGGAATTCTTTGAAAGCAGTAGTTTGGGAGTGTTGGAATTACTGAATGACTCTTGGCGTACCTGATGCGTTTCGTTGCAGGTTCCAACAAATGGAGGGCTTGTAAAATATATTCAAGCTCATTTTTTGTAAATTTTTTGCAGTTAGATTTTTTTAAATAACTCTTCCAGGTTAAAATATATATTAGACCAAGCTTTCGAACTCACAAGTGGAGTTCGTCATCAGGGCTGAAACATTCACAAGAGCTGGACGCATATGGCTACACATGTACGTATCTATGATACAGTTTTTTAAAGTAATTATTATTAAGCGGGCTTCTACTTGGTACTGACATCATTCCAAGCACATACGCTGTCATTTTGGAGGTAATAATTTATTTATTATCGGGAAATAACATGGGGCGATATCTTGTCTTCTATTAATTGATGCGGAATTTTACCTAGAGTAGCACGCTTCTACGAATTTTCTTGACATTGTTTTCGACTCCGTTGCTAAAATATTAAAATTTCCGATATTCATTTAGTGGCCAGTTTCTTGCTGGTGTTGGAAAACGTTACTTGTTATTTCTCGGAGCTGAATTGAACGTGTATGTTCCTCAATGCGTTACTTCGCTGTTCTCCCAGTCTCTCCTATGTATGATGCTGCACATTGGTTGCAGTCAATTTAGTATACAACATTTTTTTCTCTCTCCCTTGGACCTTTTTATCTTTCAATTTACAAAGTTGATTTTTCAGACTATGAGTGGATTTACTACAAAGCACAATATCCAATGGTTTGAGAATTTTTGCCACTCTTTCTGTGACTCCGTTAATATAAGGTACTGAAACAAATTTTCTACCATCGCTTGATGCTGCTGGAGGCATGGCTGGTTTTGTGACTAAAGTTGCTGATTTTTATATAATTTTAGAGGGGTATCCATTATTTCGTAGTTGTTTCTTTATCAAATTCAATTCTTGGAGTTTATCAGTTTCTTCTGTGCAAATCGAGAACGCTCTTCGTTATAAGGTTTTGACGGTGCTCAATTTGACGGTGAAAGCTTGGCCTAATATACATTTTAACCTGGAAGAGTTATTTAAAAAACCTAACTGCAAATATGGAACCCAGGCGTCAACTATTCACCTTGATTGTAAATTTTGTATTTCCTGTGATAACTTTGCACCGAAACTCATCTTCGACATAGGATTCGGAGTCTGAAAGTTGTCATGCCTATATAATTTGTGCCTGCCGAAAGTTGTCTTGGCTCCTCTCATGGGGATACAACTGTTGTATCGATGGGAATTAGCGCTCCCAAGGGGACTATGTGAGGGCCCGAGCTAAAGGTTAGGTAGGCTTCCTTTTTGTTGAAATAGAATAGGTTTTTGTTTTGTTACAGACCATCATTTTTCGGTTCACTGCTGTCTTGTTTTTCAGCACCTACTACTTTCTTCTTCAACTTTTTCTCGTTTCAAAAACTTCTTCCTTAGCTTACTGTTTCTATGCACCTTGTGCATGGATTCCGTGTTCCCTCAACTCCATACTAAATGGTGCCCTCCTCCTTCCTCTCTTGGAACATCTTTGTCGTGGTTGAGGGAGGCTAAAACTTTCTTATATAATAATATAATAAGTTGTCTCGCCTTTATAACTAGTGCCTGCCGAAAGTTGTCTTGCCTTTATAACTAGTGCCTGTCGAAAGTTGTCTCGCCTTTATAACTAGTGCCTGTCGAAAGTTGTCTTGTCTTTATAACTAGTGCCTGCCGAAAGTTGTCTTGCCTTTATAACTAGTGCCTGTCGAAAGTTGTCTCGCCTTTATAACTAGTGCCTGTCGAAAGTTGTCTCGCCTTTATAACTAGTGCCTGCTGAAGAAAAGAGTGATATTGCCTGTGCAATGTTTTTGAACCAAAATTTACTGATTCGTGGTTTATTCTTGTTTACACAATTGGAAATATTTGTGATACACAAATTCAACTGTATTGCTAGACTTTAGTGTTGGGTTTGTTAAATTTCATTTTAAGAAATAGTTTCTTTTCCTTGTTTTTTTTTCAGTCTTTAAGTTTTTCATTTTAGTCGTGTTGATTTCAAGACTAATTAATTAAGTTGCCTTTTTGAATTGGGGGAAATCGGGGTCTTGCCATCATTTGGTAGTACTTGTGACGAAGTTCGAAGTAAACCTAAACCTCATAATTATTTACATTCCCTTATATCTGGAATTTCTCTAAATACTACGCTACTGAACTACTTTTGTATTGGCAGAAGAATCATTTGGAAAATGTTCTTTGCAAGTACAGGAATGAAGAAGGTATTCCTCTCAAAAAATGAAACTCATGTTTTTTGCGTGGTAAAGTATCCACTGTATAAATAAGTGCATCCGAATTGGGCAGTAGTGATGTACCGATACAATTTTTTTGACCGATACCGATACCCATTTTTTGGCCGATACCGATACCGATACTCCGATACTTGAAAATACCGATACTTTGACCGATACTACTACCGATACCGATACTTCTACAATCATCTAACCTGATAATACGTATTTCGTTGTATGTTTGTTTATGTATTTGTTCGGTGTCCGCTTCTTAAGAAACATAGGATGTCTGAGTTTGCGGTATCATGGATACCGAATTCCATTGAAAGATCGTCTGTACATGCATTGATATGTTTGAAATTTTATCAGGATAGGTTAGTAGTATTGGATAGGTTGTTGTGATCGCCGTAATTTGCCCATTTTTCCTAACCATGTCGCTTTTGTGCAGCTTTCAGGCCATATTGAATAATTAAAAGACATTAAATTCAATATAGTAATTTTGAGAATAGCTGTGCCCGAAGTAATCGTTTTTGAGTTATGGTGATTTGTCACTGGAGGGGAACTCCGAGTCAAGAGAGCTTTGTGTGTTCTTGTACATATGTGCTCGGCATTAAAATTTTAAACCTACCCGACTTTCCGTTCTACGTATTGGCAACAGTGGACAACGCATTAGTGGTGTAGGGCCTACAAGAATCGCAGTTGCTACCATGTAATGACGATCGCTAGGCCTTCGCGTCGTGAACGTGCTTTGTGGCGGTGCGAGTTACGACATAGAATTAGGATAGCATAGGTTAGATAATGTTGACGGAATTTTTCCATGGGTCCATCTAGCTTAACGATGGCATTGTCCGTGGCATTTCCATGGGTCATGCTGCTACCTAATTAATACCCTTGCCCTTGGTTTATTTGTTTGGTGTCTGTTTCTTCCATTTCTGTCACGCTCATAAGGATAGTTATAATGACCGTAACTGTGATACGAGTTTCACCAGTGCGCAAGTACAAGAATATTTTTCATCACGGTTCGGGTACTGTTAGGATGGATATATTGTATTTGTTTGTCATCTACATCTTGAAAATTCGTTCATGAAAGGTATTGAATCCCATCTTTGGCGGGCCGTGCATACTTGTATTAAAATAAAACCATTATAAGCCCTACATGGGGGTTATAATAAAATTATTTGCTAATATATCTAATAATATAAAAATATTTACAATAAAGTTTCCGATTATGATAAATAAAATGCTCTTGCTATGTTAACTATATTGTCGAGAAAAATAACAAAATGAAATCCATTCAATAGATATGCGTTTCTAATCGTATTGCAACGTAATGTAGACTAGCAATAATAGGAACTGGCTCCAAAAGTGGACCAAAACAATAATTTCTCCAAAAAAGGGGCTGTCATTTTCGTGTTATTCACACCAAATACGAGTACATACTTTGGTGAAGAAAAAAAAATAATAAAATTCGATAAGCCCCGAAACCGAAAATATCCGCAAACACGCATCCATCTATAAGATGAGGAATTTAAAAACGAAAATTTCAAGGTACTTGATCATATTTATTGGGAATACGTTTCGGAGTCCAGATCCATCATCAGTTCGTAAATGTACAAATCATTATATCTGCAATAGAAAAAAAACAAAATGTTGGATACAGTCATTAAACGAAGTCAAGAAAATTAAAATAAAATTAAAACATGTCCCAGAAAAACTAAAATCGACAAAACTATAATTTAGTTACAATTTGTAATGGGTAGGAACTATCAGAACTGTTGAGGGACGGTTTTCGTTTAAAAATATGTAACGATTCTAAAATTCTGAGTTCACATGCAGTTGAAGCCGAATATAAGATTTTGAAGTCCGCAGAGGATATTGGTTCGTTGTATTTAGCTGCGTGATAACGTACTGCGGAGTGTGAGGAGTAAGCTAATTAGTTCCCCGCGCGGAAGCTTCGACCCCGATGTTCGCCCATTCTGTTTTAAAAATATCGTGACGTCATGCCGACGTACGATGATGTGCACTGCACACAACTGTACAACTGTTAAGAATAAATCAGAGAGGCTCGCATCTCCATCGGAAGCGTATCTTTGTACCGGAAAAAAGAAGCAACCTTAAAATTATACAATTCCGGTACAAGACAAGGATACGCTTTTGATAGAGAAGCGAGCCTTTCTGATTTATTCTTACAGTTGTACAGTGGTATGCAGTGCACATCATCGTACGTCGGCATGACGGCACAAAATTTTTATATCAGAATGGCAGAACATCGGGATTGAAGCTTCCGCACGGGGAACCAATTCGTACGTAATCACGCAGTAAAATGCAACGTACCGATATCCTCTGCGGACTTCAAAATCTTAGATTCGGCTTAAACTACAAGTGACCTCGGAATTTTAGAGTCGCTACATATTGTTAAACGAAAACCGGCCCTCAACAATTCTGACAGTTCCTACCCATTGCAAAATGTAAGTAGATCTTGTCGATTTTATTTTCTCTAGGACATGTTTTGATTTATGTTTTGTGTTCGTGATTTCCTTTAGTGACTGTACCCAACATTTTCTTTTATTGTAGTCTTAATGAATTTTACTTTTACGAACTGATGATGGATCTGGACTCCGAAACGTATTCCCAGTAAATATGATTATGCTTAAAGTTCCTTGGAATTTCCCTCGTTTTTAAATTCGTCATCAAGTTGAGATTAAAGCAATCAACTGACCCGTTCAGATGTATTCAACTATAAGATTGTTCGTGGATTTTTTAAACATCTTAACATAGAAGAAAAATACAAGATTCGTTATGAACGGCGATATACTGGCTAAATTAAAATGAATTCTTAGCTTCGGAATATCTGACGATCTACAAGCCAAATTAAAATAGTATTTTCAGCTACTTCTCTACTAAATTCACAAAAACTTTCAAATGCACCTTCAACTTTATTAAATTGGTTTGGTTTTTGTTACCCTGTCACATACTTTAAGAAGTGGCTATTAGGTCAAACTATATAGGTTTTAGTCGTAAAAGTATAATAATTTTATGTCGCTACAGGGTTTAGCTATTCATGCTACATAGCTTTCAGTTATGACCGTACGTGACTCATCGGGAATTCAAAGTAGTGAAATCAGTTAGCGGGTTTGATTAAATGCTATAATTCTACAGTTAGCTAACAAATTTACTAGGTATGAATAGGCTCTTAATTTGATTACAAGTACGCACAGCCCGTCAAAAATGACGGGATTCACTAACTTTCTTTAAAAAATATTCCAGATGTGGTGCCCAACGAATGTATCCATCCTAACAGCACCCGTAATGAAAAATATTCTTTTACTTGCGCGCTGGTGAAACTCGTATCACAGATACGGTCACTATAACTCTCCTTATGAGCGTGACAAAAAAAATGGAAGAAGCGGAATCCAAATAAACCAAAGGTATCATTAGATAGTAGCAGGACCCGTGGAAATTCCATGGAAAATGTCATTGTTAAGCTAGGTGGACCCGAGAAAAAATTCTGTCAGTATTACCTAACCTGTGCTAACCTAGCCTATCCTAATCTAAGCTAACCTAACCTATCCTAACAAAACCTATCCCGATAAAATGTCAAATATTTAAATGCATGGAAACGCCATCTTTTAATGTTACACTGAGGAATTCGGTATCCATGATACCGCAAACTCACACAACCTATGTTTATCAACAAGCGGACACCAAATCGTAAATAAACACACAACGGGTATTATTAGGTTACATACTTTTACTTTTATGATTTAAGACCTTAATTTTGATGATAAAATACATAATATTGGAAAGTATCGGTAAAGTATCGGCCGGATTTTGCCGATACCGATACCGATACCACTAAAAATGGCGGATACTGCCGATACCGATACCGATACATCGGTACATCACTATTGGGCAGACATTTTAGTTTTAGTGAACTTCGCATTGCACGCCATTTTCCTCATGCTTGTGGCATAAAAATGCTTGTGGAAGAACGTATGCCAGCTTCCTTACTTTATCTACCATCTGTGATTCATTTCAGCCGAGAGACGCAGCTCCTGGCAGCGGTGCGGGCAAAAAGAAACCTGACTACGTAAGCGTCCGCTTCTGCGCCGAGCAGGTGTCCCATCATCCTCCTGGTGAGCTGCACATTTTCTCTTGCTTTGCTCGTCTTCCAATTCCGTTTATTTCTGGGTGATGCGTTTGGTAGTGTGAGCGTGTCATCAATGAGCTGCGTCTTGTTGAAAAATTTGGAGGTCCGAGGAAGGTGTGTTAGAAGTGATCAATGCGTCGCTAAATGGTTTGTGTGTGGGAAGCGCTGAGTGAGAGTGTGTGGGTAGTGTGCACTACAGATCTTGAGTAGTGAAGAGTGCGAGACGGCTTGTTAACATTTAATTCAGCACTGACCGTGTCCTGGCCTTTAATTATTAGAGATTTATTGATTACTTCTGCACCAAATTGCCGCGAATTGGCACATATTTTGGATGACCATTTTTTCTGACCAAGTAATCATTGTGTGAAGTACAAGATTTGGGATTCACTTATGGCTGGTTTTGCATTGCAGTTGGGTATCATATTCATTTAATTGGCAATCGAGCTGTTGTGCAGTAACAGCTCAAGGAATTTTTGAGGTGCAAATGAGCAGCTTAAAATTACTGATTTCATACTGATGAAATGAATTTCGTCTACTTCATGTTGCACTGCAGTTGGCGGCTTTCCTACTCCAGTATTTCGTGCTAAATACATTTGCATGTATTTGGGCAGGTAAATTATAAGAAAGTACTTTTTTGCTCTTTGAGCTTATCCTCGCTTTTTGTAGAGTAATTATTTACAATGTGTTTTTTAGAACTAGGAAATTTGAAGATTATAACATAGAAAAACATTCTCTAACCTCTTTGCTCTCAGTCCTTGTGGCTTATTTCAAGGAATTGAGAGAAGCTTGTTTTTTGTTCCAGTTTCAGCATTTTTCTTCGAGTGTCCCGAGAAACAACTATGCGTCAATGGGCATATCTACACCAAGTCTAAATTTATGGGCACATTCATCGAGGTCAGTTTCCTAGGGGATATAACTCTCACTGTTGGCGGCATACGGCGGAAAGCCAGCGATGAACGATCCAAAGAAAGCGCAGGTCATTCACAAGAGGGCCGTGAGGAAGCCACTCTTAACGACGGCAAATCAGGAGACAGAAAGTCTGGAGCTGACGATGACTGGGTGACTGTGGACACTGAGGGTGGTGAACATGTGAAGCATGAAAGCTTGCAACTCCGACAAGAAATTCGTAGCTCTGTTCAAGGTAAATTTTCTGAAGTTGAAGGTAGTAATGTTTCCTTGAACAGGGAGTCAAAAGTGGATTCTGGGCAGTCGAGAAGCACGGAGACTTACACACTCGCAATGCCCTCAGCATTTGCTCGTAGCATCTTGACGGAGCCGTGGTCCGAGCTCGGAGGCCGTGTTTCACTATCATGTGCAGAGTCAGGTTGCGTCGCTCCGTTGGTATTCCACACAAAGCCATTCTACGGGAGCAACCTTCATCGAGTCAGCGGAGAAATACGCGGTGGCGGCGGCGGCGAAACTATCTGCAAAATAAGCGGCGAGTGGGATAAAGTTGTTACCATGACGTACCCTAAAGCTTCGGAGTGTTTAGCTTCAACATCAAGTCAGACCACAAAGGACGCTGAAGGCAACACCGTGGAAATGTTGGACGTGTCCAGCATGGGGCCGGTGCCGTGCAAGAGAGTGAGGCCCCTTCGGTCGCAGGGAGAGGGCGAGTCGCGGAGGCTGTGGCAAGACGTGTCGTCAGCGCTCTGGCGCCACGACCTCGACACAGCCACTGCCCACAAGCAGCACCTGGAGACCCTGCAACGCAACTACGAAACGAGGAGAATGGCGCGGTCGGAACTCTACCCTGGCAAACTATTCCGGCGAGTGCCCAGAAAAAGAAAACCGTGTGATTTGAGTCGTGACTCTGCTTTGAATGACAAGGAAAATGCTGAGGGGAGTAGAAGGGGGAGTGAGGATAGTGGAAGTGGAGTGCTCCCGGGGATGGAGCACTGGGTGTACAAAAAGCTTCCTTTTTATGTGTCTGACGACTGTGGTGCAATGTAGAACGTGCTGTAGTTACCAGGTTGTTTTTATCCTGTTCAGGTGCTACGTGCTCGGCTTGACAAGGACTATAATTACCGCAATCGAAAGGCTCGAAGCAAATAAATGCTGCCCGTCCATACTAGATAAGTGCTCGATTTCCTAGACCGGTGCTTTTTGAGCTCATTTTTTCCAGTTATCCCTTGACTTTAGCTGTGACTGTCATAGCTTGGCTTTCCTTGGTTGGCATAAGATGAGATGAAAAACTTAGACCGTTGGTGCGTTAGCGTTTGGTCTGTCCTTTTCCTCTCTCTCGGAATACAACTATTGCATTTATGGGAATTAGCGCTCCCTAGGAGAAGATACAAGGTCCTGACCTGGAGGTTAAGTAGGCCTGCATTTTCTTGGAATAGACTAGGTTTTTCTTATTTTGTTGTTACGGTCTTTTTTTTGGCTTGCTGTTGCTATTTCAGCACCTATTCGGTCCCCTTAAACTTTTATCTTGTTTCCTAAACTTTCTAACTCATTTCTATGCGCAAGAGATCTTGTGTGGGGACGCACCTTGTGCATAGATTTCCTATTCTTTTATTTCCGTAGAGAATATTGCCTTCCTCCTTCCTTTCTTTGAAACACCAGTGTTACAGTTAGAGAGGCTTAAACTAACATGTCTAATCTCATCCGAACTTTTTACTGCTTTTTGGTTTGGAAAGTGCATTCAATCATTATGCCGAAGTTCCACTGAAAAAATATGTATCTAAGTGATAGGCAGAAAGTGGAAGCGCTGCCAACTACGAGTGGCGTTCTGCAGTAGCGCTCGTAAAGGCGTGGGTGGGTATGAGGTTTGTTCTTTGATTCCCTCGTATTGTATCGTTTGAATATCCTCTCTTCGAAAAGTCTCGAGTATTTGACAGCATTGTGGTGTTTAAATTAGTTGGAAATTAATTCGAAGTGCCCCAGATTTCAAGCAATTCCAGCCAGCAACGCCGCACTACCGAGGTGTTACAACGCTCAGACTTGACCGAGTTATCTTGAGCCTAGAAATTCATGACCATTAAAGGACTCAATTGCTGTTTTTTGTCTGCTTTGTCCTTGCAACTTTCATTTCTGTTAAGCACATGTTGTGCTGACAGTTTTTAATTTTTGCTCTATTTCATACTGTGCGTTTGTGATATCCTTACTTCCATAGAAATGAAGTTGAATTCGACTCTTGTAAGCGGAGAGGAAAATTAGACCTTTGTAATAATTTATTGTGAGCTTGTATTATGATGACTCAATATCGGAAATAAGTGTTTATGAATATGAAGGGAAGATATTGCTAGCCTGGGAAATTGGTTACGTACATCATGGTAAATTATTCCTTGCCTTCCGCATTAGTTACTCCGAGTTTTGTGAAAAATGTATGAACCACACATGAGATGACGTGTATAAGTTCTCAGTTATTATTACATCCAGTCCATCTCTACGTCGTATAGCTCGGTGTTTTGGGTCAGTTTGTCGCTTGCTTAAGTATGCTTTAAATCTGGGTACCGGTAAAATTTTTAGGCTAAAATACTAGTCGAATATGTTAACCTAAATAATTTTAGAGCTACCCTATTTCAAACTATCTCTATATTACAGTTGTATGAAAGATGCCTTGTTTAGATACTTGTCGAGCTGAAGCGCGCTGAAAGCTTTTAGTGTTGATCTTGGGGCGAAACGATATGGTCGCTCTGCTAAGTGCTTCGTGTCTTGTGTTAGGTGTGACCTCTGTTTTAGTTGAACATTCGCTGAGCGCTTGCTTTTATTTTGGGTGAAGGGCTGTGATGAGAATGAGATCAACGAAGCTTCGAATGCTTGTTGGAATGATTTCTGGTACAACTGTTCTTCAAGTTTTGCAGTACAGAGAAGTATTGTTGATGTTTCTCCCTTTAAAGATTTTATTTTCTACAGGATCATATAAATTCTACGGCCTAATGTGAGCGGTAGGTTCGAGTAAATTTGCGTCCCTCGTGGTTCACAGAGCAGGCTGTAGGTTTGGGTTTGTTGGATTTGTTTATTCTACGCTATGGGGACAGGCGGCCCCGGGGGATAACGTTAGGTCACGTCAGCTATAGGTAGGTCCTTGGGATTACTCTCTACTTGTCCACTTTGTTTCTTTCAGTTTTTATGTCTTCTTCGCTATTTCTGTTTACTATATTTTCTTCCTTTTCTTTGCAAATTTGCCATTTTTATGGACAGGATATTCTTTGTGGGAACACGCCTTGTTCATAGAGACCCCATTTAAACACTTCATACTAAATGATCTATTCTCTGTACTTCCTTGAGGTTGCCTTTGTTGTGGCTTGGGAGTTATGAGTTATGTGAAACATTAAAGTATTTCTCATTCATTTTTGTGTTCATTTTATTTCTTTTTCAATTAGGTGAAGGAATTACCTTTTCAGTTATCTCTCCTCAAGGAGGAACAACTATTGTATCTATGGGAACTAGCGCTTCTGGGGAGAGTATGTGAGGTCCCGAGCTAAAGGTGAGGTAGGTTTTCTTTTTGTTGAAAGAGAATAGTTATTTTGTTTTGTTACGAATTATCGTTTTTATCTTTTTTAGATTCACTGCTATCCTGTTTTTGAGCAACTCAAACTTTCTTCAGCTTCAGAGTTTGAATTCCCGTGAAATGAAACATTTTGCCAGTGCTATACTCTGGCAAGCACGCTGCGCAGTGATGAATGGCCAGTCACTTTGCTCTATGTGAGGGCCCGAGCTAAAGGTTAGGTAGGCTTCCTTTTTGTTGTAATAGAATAGGTTTTTGTTTTGTTACGGACCATCTTTTTTCGGTTCACTGCTGTCCTGTTTTTCAGCACGTACTACTTTCTTCTTCAACTTTTTTCTTGTTTCATGAACTTCTTTCCTAGCTTACTGTTTCTGTGCACCTTGTGCGTAGATTCCGCGTTCCCTCAACTCCATACTAAATGGTGCCTTCCTCTTTCCTCTCTTGGAACATCTTAGTCGTGGTTAAGGGAGGCTAAAAATTTCTTATATAATAATAATAATAATTATATCTTGGACGTATCTGGCAGACTGTGGCAGCTAGAGAGCGATTTCGTGAGAGTTCTGTAGCCATCAAAATCTCGCCGATGGCAGAAGCATTGACGCAACATTGCTGTTTGGCGAAACTAGGCGATAGAGAGAAACTGAACGGAATTAGTTACGTCGTAATCTCCTCAGGAACTACTATGTCCCAAAAAGTTTCGTAGACATGCGTTATCTTATATGAAGAATTTTACTTTTAATTTTCGACCGCTGAGGTTGTGCGGTCTTCTGTAAATTCCGTTTTATTGTTATCATACTTCCTCCATCCGCTTCCGAATTCAAGTATCCTATCATCAAAATGGTCAGAGACTGAAACCGTCTTCCTGCCTGTGAGTTTTGTTCTTAATGTAAGCTAACTTGTTCCATGAAAAATTTTATTCATGTGTGCCTGTTTGTGTCCTTTTTGTGCACGAAATTGCAGCGCGAAGGTAGATTTTTCTAGAAGCGTTTGGTATTTCGTTTCTCTGTGTTGAGTCTGTAGAATCGGTTGACTTAGTAGGTATTTTATTTGGAAATTGTCTTGCATAACATCTTGGTCAATAGTTCTGAGTTCTGTTTTATTTCAGGAATACAACTAAGTACCGATATTTAGTGCGTGTTCGCGTTATGATGAATAATGACATTTTGCTCAAGAAGTTACTCATTTCTTACTGGACTGTTCTTCAGAGTCTCAAGGAATAATATACGTTTTTACCTGTTCGTGATATTCAACGATGTTCATTACACAACCCCTCGCTGCACTGCCGCCTGTGGTGCGCTGCGCTATCGTGTGGAGGCGAAGGCCATCTCTGAGAGCCAGAGGCTGCTCTGAACTGCGCTCTCAGAGCAGCGTAAGCGTGTCACTGTTATTTCTGACGAAGTTTGCGGTCTGTAACTCGTTTGTCAATGACCTCTTTCAGGCCACCATCGGAGTGAGAGCTGCGAGTTGTGCACATATTTTGTCAGCGGGAATAGGGACGCTGGTCTTTTCTCACAGACTTCGTTCTTTTCGTTTTCGTGCGCGACTTTTCCACTGCCTCCGCACCCACTCTTGTTAAGCAGTTTGTGCGCCACGAAATTGAGCCAAATGTTTATGTCAGTAAATGCAAAGCTCTTTTTATTTTTATCTTCGTTGAATGCATTTCTATTTTGAAAAGTTCGTCTCAAAAACAGTAATCCTCATTCTTTTCTTGAGATGTTTTCTTACTGTGGACTCCGTCAGCAGGATACAACTATCATATCTGTGAGAATTTGTACTCTTAGGTGGTAAATGTAAGCAGCCGATCTGAAGGTTTGGTAGGCTTTCTGTTTTTTAAATAGAGTAAGTTTTTGTTAGGTTACGGACCATCTTTTTTCGGCTCACTGCTGTCCGGCTTTTCATCACCTAACACTTTCTTCTTCAACATTTACCTTGTTCCGGAAACTTCTTTCCTAACTGGCCTTCTATGCGCAGGGGATATTGTATGTGAACTCACATTGGGCATCGATTTCCCGTTTCCCAAGCCCCATACTTGATGGTGTCTTTCTTTCTACTCTTTTGAACACCTCTTTGTTGTTGTAAGGGAGGCTCAAGCTAACTTACGTAACTTACCTTCCTGGAGGCCGGCAAAAGAAGCGTAGTTGAAACCTTATCACCGCCAAAATTGTCCTACCTTCGCGAGACCAAAGTTCTCCGTGCTGCAGGGGATCGTAGCCTGGCCTGCGTGGGGGCTGGGTCAGGTCACAGCAGCTTCAGATGTTGCATCTTGCGCCGTTTCTGCCTGTCACTTTCAGCTTTTTGTGCCCCATATTTTACTCAGTCACGGTCAGAATAGTTAGTGGAAGGATTGCCTTCAGTGTTCGAAGAGTCATCTCTGTCACTATGGCCTAGGCAATGATGTGATGCGCTGGTGCCAGTTTCTATCTACGAACTTGAACATATCTTATCGAAGGGTTGCGCGAAGGTTTCCCATGTGGAAAATCGTGAATTTCTTCATCGGACTCGTATTTTCATTCTCCTATTTTTGACTCAGCCAGTGTTGGCGTCGAAAAACCCTTACATTAAAATACTCATGAATACCTGGCAATTACATCGCTCTGAGCGTTTTTTCGATTTTACTTTTTTGTCGATTTTTATGCCAACCCTGGCACTCACTTGGAATTCAGTGTTCGAGGTTTTCTGTAACTTTTCTCCCTCTCATTTTGATTTCACATGGTTGGAGATTCTGAACCAGACGTAGAACTTATTGTTGGTATGTTGATTTGAGATCATCTTGTGGCCGCAATTGTGTCAGAAATCACAATTCGAACAATCTCAATTCATTTTATCCTTCTCTCTCTCTCACTTGAAAACGTTCACTCGTTTTTCGATGATTCCAGTAGATGGCGCGATTTACTCGTGCATTATTGATGATTGTTTCACCGCTATCTAAACACTCTTAATTTCTTATGATTGCGGGATCTTTAAGAAGGAATCACGAGAAAAGAGGATGTTTTCGGGCTGAAGTTTCTCCAATCGCTCAAGTGATATACTTGAATTTTTATTCTGTGCATATTCGTCAGTGGCGAAAATGCCAATGTATTTGATTTTCTTTTGTGAGCCCGGGATTCAAAAAGTTGGGTCGCTGTGATAAAGATTCAACATCGACCGGTGGTGAATGACCTAAGAGTGAACAAGTATTTATGTTCTGACGATGCTGGAATGATGTAACGAGGAAGAGAATGAGGATTTTCACCAGCTTCAATCGGTTTCTGTTCGAAACTGATGTATCTGTTGGTTTCAGTCTGGTGAGAAGTTCAATTCCCTTAAACGTTTCTTCTCAACACTTATTGTTTATTAATAAATTAACTGTTAAAGCTTTCTGCCCTTTCTTTGCATTGAAAAGTAGAAACGCTCACTGGACGTCTACTGGTGCAGTGCACAGACTGAGAAATGAGTATTCCTCCAGCAAGTTTAGTGTTTTGTGTTGAGTCGTTAAAAATCCATGACATTTCCTCACCATCGTTATTCTCGCGTCAACGTCTCTCTTCACCAGGCATTGAGTTTTCGACTGCGGGTATACGGTAACTTTTAATTTGTTTTATGGGGTGCCTGGGTGGTTATATTTTAATTCAATTTTAGCTTTCCAACTTTTTATTAAACTTCGTTCAGAAGTTGCCTCAATCTGAAAGTGTGCATTTGCAAAACCCGTGTTAGTTTACGTGCCTGCTCTGAGGTAGACAGCAAAATGCCCAGAACCAAACTGGGCATCAACTCTAGCATATCTAACATGACCTTCGTTATGGACCATAACGAAAAGAAGATAAGGATTAATTTGTGAATAAAGTGTATTGATTTAATTTTAATTTACTCGTCGATTTAATTTATGGGAAATTCATAGGTACGTTGTACAAACGTATCGGAAAGTAAGCATGCTTAGAAAAATTAGAAGGATGAAAACGTTAGCAGTTCTTGGTATGAAGTTATGATTTCACTTTGTATTTTCCATCATCTATTTTGTTACATAATAAATGCTCTGTAAGCTATTACTGTTATAAGTAAGAAGATAATTTTTCAAATGGTTTTGTTTGGATAAATTATTATTTGTACGTATTTTTATTGTCATACGTTGGTTTTCTTGTCAAAGAATATATTGCCACAAATTATCTGTTTTGCAGGATTTGAGAGAAACATGTGCCGTTCCTTATGAGAATCATTTCATTCCATTAATAAAATGGGAGTTGCCGCATGAATTTTTCATTTTCATTATTTACATTGTTTTGTGAAAGCAGGACGCTCGCGTAAGCTGGTAGACGTTCGCAAAAGACTTCCTATACACTGCCTTGCTTCCACTTGTCCTAAAAATTTGTTCGTGTAATTGTTCTAGCTAAATTCAAGCATGCGCGAAGTGTGAGCGGATGAGCCGGTTGTGGTACACGCCAGCTCGGCTGGAGCGTTCGAGGCCACTTAGGTTAGCGGCTGTGGTCTGTGCTCCATGTTTGCTCTGTATAAGTTGGGCTAATTGCGCTAGCATCCTGTATTATCGCGTACAAAAGAGTGCAAACCCTCAGAGAAGCGCAGGTTTGAGTACCTGGTTCTTCTTATGAGTAGGTGAGTTCTCCAGCTCATGTCAAGTATTATAATTGTGTCCGTGATTATGTTTCAAGGAAGACCAGGATTTGCTAGGCGCGTCCAAAAGCCGACTATGTTGGCTTTCTTTTGATTTTCGTAGTTCGCTGGTTTTGATTTTGCTATTGACAAGTTTCCTCAGGAATATACTGCTGCAATATTCATGGAAATTAGCGCTCCCAGGGGGAAGGTGTGTGGTCCCGAGCTGAAGGTTAAGTAGGCCTTATTTTTGTTGGAATAGAACAGGTTTTTTGTTTTGTTGCGGGTCATCTTTATTCTGTTCCCTAGCGTCATGATTTTTAGCCCCTCTGATTTTCTTCTTCAATTTTTGTCATGTTTCATTACTTCCCACCCCAGCTTAGTGTTTCTATGTGCATGGGATCTTGTGTGGGTACACACCTTCTGCAAGGATTCCGCGTTCCTTAACTACCCATACTAAATGGTACCTCCATCCTTCCTCTCTTTGAATATCTTGGTTATAGTCTGGAAGGCTGAAAATCATTTATAATTAATCGATTTCCTACTGTTTTTTAGCGCATATAACTTCCTTTTTCAATTTTTATCTTGTTTCACACAGTTTTTTCAATTTTGCTGCTCCAATGCGCTGAGTGTTGGAGGACACACCTTGTGAATAAGTTCCCCGTTCTCCTAAGTCCATCCCCTCAGGGGGATACAACTATTGTATCTATGGGAATTAGCGCTCCCAGGGGAAAAATGTGAGGGCCCGAGCTGAGAGTTAGGTACTCCTTCTTTTTGTTGAAATAAAATGTTTTTTGTTATATTAAGGACCACCTTTTTTCGGTTCACTACTGTCCTGTTTTTCAGCACCTACTACTTTCTTCTTCAACTTTTTTCTTGTTTCATGAACTTCTTTCCTAGCTTACTGTTTCTGTGCACCTTGTGCATCGATTCCGCGTTCCCTCAACTCCATACTAAATGGTGCCTTCATCTTTCCTCTCTTGGAACATCTTTGTCGTGGTTAAGGGAGGCTAAAACTTTTGTATTTAATAATAATAATAACATGGAATGAGTCTTTCTGTAGACGACATGTTGCTTGCAAGTGTCCGTTTCCATTCTTTGGTTGCTTGAGTAAAATGATGCTCGCGCTGCAAGTTTTACATTACTTCTTCCATTAGACGCCTCCATGTCTTTCAATATGGTAGTAGCTATGAAACTATTGTTGAAACTGACCTGACAAGCGTTTGTGTTTCAACATAGTCGCTTGTTTTTCAGTGTGGTTGTCCCACCTGTGCCTCAGCTTCCTTAACTTTAAGAGGAAAGTGTTATGTTCCTGTCTTACGAAAAACAACAAATACGCCGGTGACCGTAGTTTGTAACCTTATGTTACTTATAGACAGGCAGAGTTCGATAAAAAGGTTCTCCAAAACATTTAAATTGTCCCGCAGCGCTCTTCGGGGGTTGATTTGTTCGTCGGAGATGTTTGGAGGACAATTTATCACTGATATTGTCGTCTCGCGTTATTTTAATTGTGTGAACTAATGTTCATACAATGGGCATGGTGCAATATCCTGCTTACATTTCACTAGATAGCATCGTTGCGATGAATTTCGAACTTCCCCCGCATTTTCTTCCATTCCGGCTGGAATTTCATGCTCCTCATTAACAACCCCAGAAACCTCCGCAGCCTCTCCGCAAACATGAATGAAGCAACAAGTCTTGTCCGCATGTTGAGTATTGAGGATATGAAGCAACTGCCTCTGTTCCTGGATATAACATTTAGCCTCCGAGAGTTTAGTCCATATACTGCTGTGTGGTATATGGAGACGGCTGCTCCACCCCAGCGGTGTGTTCAACAAGAAGTTTTGTTACTAGTACATAATTCACTTTTTGTACTGTACGTGCCAGATAAAATATTCCAAAAATAACTGTTACTAGCGACCAAGTAATTTTGAATGACCATATCCAAATCCGATGTTCAGACATTTAACCGTAAAGAAACTAAGCATTGTATTGTCGACTAAGATTTTATGAAAATACAAGCACATTATTACTCATTATTACCTTCATATCATTGACGCGGAGATGGAAACTCTAAATGCATTGTATGGATTTGATAATTGTCTCAATTTTATTTGAAAAATTTTAGTTCGAAAAATTGCATGATGAATATTTAGATGTATGAAGTCAGCGCTTCTTAGTTGTCAGTAGAAGTAGAGAGTGGACCTAACCTACTAGCCCGGGCAACTGTGTGAGCAATCGTGCAGCTTTACTTCCACTTAAATTCTATCTTTCAAGAAGAAATATGCTCCTCCAAAAACTGACCTCCAGCATGAGCATTGGTTCCGTTTCTTTTAAACGCTCACCTTTGCGACTTTTCGAGTTGCTCGCCCAGTTTCTTCTTCCTGTTGTGGCGGGCTGTAACAGCGAAATACTGAAATGAGTGTTCGTGTCACCTTGTGCGTTAGGCGTTTGACGAGTCCCCATGTGATAACTGCGTTTCTCGAGCGAAAACTGTGCGTTATTCCTGAGAATTTTTGTAGTGCGATTTTTCATTGATAACCTCGGAATTATTAAAAAATTGTAATAGTATTAGCCTCAAATTTAGGTCATTCACTGAACTTATGCCATTCTCAGTTAAACAGAATTGTGAATAGCTGTTGTGTGAACCTATATTCTAGAAATATACTCGATAGATAACCACGTGTCGGAAATTCATGTCTACACTGCGTTGAGTAATTAACGAGATGTCGTTTTTCTCAATTATGTCAAAAACTAGCGATGAATTTACGTAAAATCTCCAAGGAATGTTGGCACTCCTGACATGCGCATTCTGTAAAAAAATTGTGTTGATACGCGCGATGTCAACAAACTGACGCCATTAGTGCTTAAATCGAAGTGTTGAATGTTAAATGTTAGGTCCCTAGCTGAGAGCAAGGTAGGCCTATTATTTGGTTAATCTTTTGTTTTATTCATATTTTTATTAATCTTTTTTTATTTGGTTATTAATCTTTTGTTTTATTACGAACCACCTTTTTTGGTTCTCTACTGTCCTGTTTTTCAGCACCTCTGACTTTCTTCTTCAACTTTTATCTTCTTTCCTAACCTTCCTTCTCAACTTATTGTTTCTAAGTGCTGGGAATCCTGTGCCGGAACACACTTTGTGCGTAGATTCCTATTTCCCTTAAATCCATCCTAAATCGTTCGTTCATCCTTCCTTCTGAACATCTTTGTTGTAAGGGAGGCTAAAACTAGCTTATAATCAATCTATACATAGCTTGTATACACATAGGAGCACCTTGACCCGTGGTTGGAGGAACAGAGGACAACATTCAGAAGGAACATTATTGTCACGCAAGATAAAGCCCCTCGCATGCAGCTCATTGAATGCCGAGTGTCCCAAAAATCGAATTCCGAGAGCTTAGAAAGATGAAGTGGCCTGCGTTTTCCCCTGATTTACACTCGATGGAAAACTTGTGGAGCATTTCAAAATGTACACACTCGATGTAAATGAACAACAATTCGAGTACGAGGATGATTTAAAGGAATAGAATCTCTTCTCAACATAGCCAAGAGAATTACTGCACATATGATCCTGAAGTGAACAAATTCCTTAGATGAACGACTCGCTCTAATTATTTTCAGGAAATGAGCATGTATTTCATCGTAATGCCCTTTAGGATTTCATTCAAATTACTATCTTCTCATGTGGCATGGAACAGGCAATCGGTTTAGGTTAGTTGGCTTTGTCTACTCTACCATACGCTATGCGGACTGGCAAACCCCCAGTGGAGAGACTGTTAGCTGGAGAGAGGCCTTTAGGGCTCTGGTCTTTTGTGCCTTCTTTGCTTCTTTCGTTTCCGTGCCTTTTCGCTACCTCATTTCTTTTTCTATTCCTTTCCAACTTGGCTGCTTTCATGCGAAGGGTATCCTATGTAGGAACACATCTTGTGTATAGATTCCCCGTTTTCTTCAGTCCAACTAGATGTCCTTTTCTGTATACACTCTTTTAAGATCACCTATGTTGTATGCAGGGAATAAACTAGCCAATGTTATATTTCAATTATAATTGTTGCGCATTAATTAAAATTTTAATTATAATTGTTGCGCATTAATTAAAATTTTAATTATAATTGTTGCGCATTTATTAAAATTTTAATTTTTTCGGCATTTGTGCCCATTTTCATTACAGGTAATAACAATTAAAAGTGATTATTTTTTCGTTTTTAATGAGTTTTAATAACCCTCGCTAATAATTTAGTGCGCTAAGATTTTTAGCTATTCAGAATATATGCTCTAAGTCATTACCTGTTTCATATATGAATTGGTTATTTTTCACAGCATGTGCTAGTCAGGAGTGCCAACATTCTCTGAACATTTCATGACTTAGCAGTTGACATAGTTGATATCTTGCTTATGATTTGGCTCGCAGTGCGTGTGACGTGATCACTTGTAGCCGCGTCGTGCTCCAATGCCTGCACTGCTTAGCGTGTACAAGGACCTCATGTATCACTAGCTGCTCATATCACATATCTTGTTGAAACTATGACACTTTCCTACTCCTCTTGCTACTTCTAATTTCTTGTTCAAATTTTTATCTTCCGTATATAGGAAATTCATTTCCGTTTTACTCAGATGCGATATATTCTTTTAATTGTCTCTCGCCATTCAGTAGAAGCTTTTTGGGTTGTTGAAGCTAAACTGCTTACTGCTTCTTCCGTAGTCACTTAGTTAATGTAGCAGGCGAAGGAGCTTGTGATCAGGTCACCTCGCAGGTGTGCCTGAAGTTGCATCATCGACTACGTGATTCCTGCAAATCATTTTTGCAGTCCAATTGTGTCACCTCTTATAGAAACGCCGATGCTTATACAGGGTGTCTCAAAAAATGTACTCGTCCTATGCCCGACGTTTACTTGGGTATTTTTATTTTTGTTCCAGGTGCAAATATGTTTGATTTTGTGACATTTATTTTTATTAAATTTATTTTTTTCTCTTTGACTTGAATCATAAGACTAGTGTGCATTTCAATGAACATCCCATCAAAACAAAATACATGAATGCAAAGCAGCCATGGAGTACAGTTTTTGAGACAGCTTGCATGATAATATAGATAATATAGCTGTCCGCGTTAGGCTGTGCTAGTGAAACAAGAGTAATTAATCGCAACTTTTCCCTTGAATAAACTGATTAAATTAGTAGAGGAGCAGCGCACGAGTACTCGATGAATTTATTTGAAAATATTTTTGTTCCACTAGGACTTTTAAGAAAATATTACAAATCTTTTGATAATTTTGACTTGCTGAGGCAAATCTCAGGCACTGTACGTCCTGAGGAGACATACTAAAGCCTCCTCAGGAGGAGACAACTATTGTGTCTATGGAAATCAGCGCTGGCAGGGAGAACATGAGAGGTCCAGGCTGAGAGTAAGATAGACCTTCTGTTTGTTGAGAGAAAATATGTTTTTGTTTAGTTAAGGATAATGTTTTTGGTTCACTGTTGTCTTGTTTTCAGCACCTACTACTTTCTTCTTCAAATTTTATCTTGTTTTGTAGCAATCCTTCTTTACTTACTGTTTCTATGCGCACGGGGATTTTGTGTGGGAATGGGACACACACATTGTGCATAGGTTCCGAATTCCCTCAACTTCATACTAAATGGCGCTTTCATCCGTCTTCTTTTAGGAACGTCTTTGTTGCGATTAGGGAAGCTTAAACCAATTAATCTAATCTAATCTAATATTAATCACGAACGTTGTGGAGGATATACAAAGTCTTGGAATTAGGTTCCAATCTTCTTTCTTCGTTCCCAGTTCTCGTGCGAAAGTTTGGTGTGTGGTGCCTGAAACCACATGTCACATGTTTTCTTATTTCATATTTTCTCCTATTCCTTAAGATACTAAACTTCACAGTAGCCGAGGCAGGCTGCACGGTTGCAAATTCTTTTTCAAATGGCAAGGCTTAAGAGTATCTTCTCTTATTGTTACTTTTATCATCTTAATAGAGTTGAGACGGTCAAACGCCGCACATGGGATTTCTAATGTACATTTCGTCGTCTCGCAGACCCCTGAATGGGCTGTTTCTAAAATTAGAAATTTAATGAGACATTTCCAAGTGAAACCTGTGTAACATATGTGTTCTGAAGCATGTAGCTCGATCAAAGTCATGCAGTGTTCTCATTTCGGGTCACTCTGTAAGTAATTCGATACCGCGTACCTTAATTTAGACGACCGGGCTACTCTCCGGATAAAACTCTTGATTTGAATAGCACGGGCTTTTTACCTTGGTGACTCGCCGGTGAGTTCAGTGCCAGAATAACTTTGTGTAAAACGTTTGTTTCTTATTTACCTCAAGTGTTGATGCACTTTGTGAATGCCTCGTACCTGTGATGTCGGAAAGCATGTTGTTATGACCGTAAATGAAACAGATATTCTGTTTTCTAGATGAAGGGTGCATTTTTTGGGCGTTGTCGTCTTTCAGAGCACTCGGAAAAGATTGTCATAATATTTCAATCTATGGATTGCTCCATCGCTTATGATGGCCCATGGAATACCTCCCTCTGTATAATAGTGATTTAACTTTTGCTTAGCTTGTGCAGGTCGGGAACGTTCTCGTGAATCATGTTTGTCTTCTACGCTATGAAACGCTTCGTCTATCGTGGAGTTGCCATGAATTTCCTCTTTATGCATTTTGCGACATATCAATCTTTCTAATATTCTCTAATGTATGCCACATTCTCCAATGTATGCCACATTCTTTAATGTATGCCACATTCTCTAATGTATGCCACATTCTCTAATGTATGCCACATTCTCTAATGTATGCCACATTCTCTAATGTATGCCACATTCTCTACTGTATTCCACATGACGTTCGTCACATTTTCTAATGTATGCCACATTCTTTAATGTATGCCTCATTCTCTAATGTATGTTACATTCTCAAATGTATGCTACATTCTCCGACGCTTGTCACAGTTTCTCGAGTCCTCTGCGATGTAAAAGATAATGCTCTACACAGTGAGGAGAGGAAGCTACGCTTGCAATGAGCAATAAATACCCACTTGCGTAAGCCTTGCATTCTATTGATCAAAGCTGTACTTTTCTCTAGTTTTATTGCATTTTTTCAATTATGTGAATATAGTTATACTTGAAAAAACTTCTGCTAACAAAAGTAGCATGTTGCGTACGGAAACACATTTCGGAGCATGAAACAACCAGAATAATAATATCCCTGTTTTGAAGATATATTTTCGAGTGTGAAATGTGAAGTAATGGTTTTTGTTTATTTCTGGTATTTTATTTCCCGGCAGTTGGAGATATGATTAATTACAGAGCTTTAGAAAGATGTAATGACGATTTCACTAGAGAGTGAATATTTTTTCAGGTGTGTGAAAATAAATCCCATGAAGACGAATCCTGCAAGGAGTTCAAATCTTATTTCTGTTATTTTCTTACAAATTTTCAATTAACATTTTGAGCTGCTTTACCAGTCCAACGAGTTACATTCAATAATTTTATCAGTTCCTTCGAATTCAGCTCAAATTTCAGTACTTTTTTTCAACGTGAGAAATAGAATTATTTGACGAGACCCTGGCTCGAAAGTTTCCAGTTTTCCAAACGACAGTTTCGTGCTCGAAGTTAACCTTTTCCCACGAAGTTAGTTTCTGCGTCATTAGATTTACAAAATATTTGTATTTCTGCTAATACTTACCTGTGATGCGTGGCAGAAAATTCTTCACATTATATGAGTGTAGTACGAGGAAAGACGTGTTATCAGAGTTCAATTCTAACGTATGTCCCCAATGTTCAGCCTTTCTAGCTCGGGCGTGTGAAAATATGTTCCGTAAAGTGCGTTTTAGTTTAGAATCACGGCATGCAATATTGAGGTTAAAAATAGCTTCACACTAACTAGCATTGTGTCCTTCAACTTATGACGGAAGTATTGATGCAATAATTGTCTGTATTTTCGTCTGATTTGTTGGTGGACATGTTCTGTGAATTGACATTTTCATCACCATGCAAATATTTTTTCTCCAGAATGATCGAAGTAACAGACACGTATTCATTCCATACTCGCTCTCTCTTAATAATCCTTGTGTTGGCGTTTTCAATTTTGACTGCCAGCAATCGAGTTAAGATACGCAGCATAAAATGAAACTTCTCTTGATCCAAATGAATGACTGGGCGAACCATACCGATGTTCTTAACAATGGAGCTGTAGCTCCCTGCTAAAGGCATTTTGTGCTCTTCATGGACATGCATGATTTATGAGCTACACTGCTCCCAGGGGGATAAATGTGAGGTCCTGAGCTGGGAGTTAAGTAGGCTTTCTTTTTGTTGAAATAAAACGTTTTTGGTTTTGTCAAGGACGATCTTTTTTCGGTTCACTACTGTCCTGATTTTCAGCACCTCTGACTTTCTTCTTCAACTTTTATCTTGTTTCATAACCTTCTTTCTATGCACACGGGATTCTTTACGGGAACACTCCTTGTGCTTAGATTCCACGTTCGCTTAACTCCATACTAAATGGTGCCTTCATCCTTCCTCTCTTTGAACATCTTCGTTGTGATAAGGGAGGCTAAACTAATTTATAATCAATCAGTCTATCTATCTATAAGCTACACTATAAGGTGGGTATGCTGACAGTATCTGTCCTCCTTAGTGCACTTTGGCAACACAAGCTCCGCAGCATGACAAAATCAGCCTAACTTATTACAGGAATCTTGATTCGAATTTGTGGTTCGATAGGCCTTATCTTTCTTCCTCTTCCCATATTCGTCTCTCGAGGAGAAAGCCGGCATATCGTACAGCCGAACCTCTGCACGAGTGTCATCAGTGCTCATTCGTTATTCTCATTTCACCATGAAGCCTTATTGAGATGCTTGTACCAGCGTAGCTATTAGCGCCCTCTAAATTTGCAGAATGCGTCGCCAAGTTACTCTGTAATAATCGCCTTAACTGAGCTGTAACGGAGGTTAGACCTTGAATAAATGGTGATATTATAATTGAACTACTGCTTCTGAGCGCTGTAAGCAAAGGGGAGGTTGATAACTCTCCTAATTTTGACGCTCCGGTTGAGGGGCGTTCTGAAAAAGGTTTTCAATTTTATAGGTTCTTTCGTGGTTTATTGGGACGACAAAGTGTAAAATCCGTGCGTTTGATAGGAATTTGAAGTCTGTCATTGTTTTTATTATATGATCATTATATATATAAAAGGCTATGCTTGCAGCATGAATTACTTGGATCAATAGAACACGATAAAGATGTACCGCGAATATATGTTAACATGAACTGGGAGCGATTTTCTGAAGGCTTCGATTCCTCCCTTTTGTTCTTATTGATTTATATTTTTAAATTCCTTCAGGAGCGACACAACTATTGTATCATGAGAATTGACACTCCGAGGAGAAAGATGTGATGTTCCGAGCAGAAGGCTGGGTAGACCTTTTGCTGAAATAGAATAGTTTTCTATTTTTGTTATTGATCATCTTTCTCGGTTCACTGCTGTTCTTTTGCTTCAGCCCCATAACCTCCATCAATTTGTATCTTGTTTATAAACTTTGATCAGTCTTACTGTTTTTATGCGCAGAGTGTGGGGGACACTGATCGCCCGTATCTTTAAATCCATGCTAGATGGTGTCTTCCTCCTTCATTTTTTGGAAACGCCTTTTTCGTGGTTAACGAGGCTTCATCTAACTCATTTTCTAATTTCATCTATCTTCCAATATTCTGCCTTTTGAACATCAACAATATTTTCTTCGGTGACTACTTACTCTGGGGGGAGAAAGTTCCTTCTACATGCAGTTCAGTTCTTCTGAGGTGTATCGGTCAGTGCATTTTGGGAACTTGGGTCCTTCTTAACAAAAGGCTTTTGGGTTTCTCGTCAAAAAGTTGTGCAAGTTTTCTTTCTTAGATAACCTTGCCTGCACACTGTTTTTGATATTTTCTGAGGTGCGGTCGGAATTGGAGGGCATCCAGTGCGAGCATGGCATTTGAGCTGCGTATCCATCAAAATTCATTCTGCATATTCGCGACAGACCAGCGAGTTTTTTTTTTGGTGGACCACTTCAATGTTAAATCCCTTTTTATGACAACTGTCGTTGTTCTTTCCTATTTGAAGTAATTTTTGTAGTCCACAGACGCTGGAGTAATTGTATCCCATTATTTAAACTGAAAAATTACAAAATTATACAAATTATAAAAAAGTTATACACTTCTCGAGATACATGTTCTGTTCATTGCGAAATCTGACTCATGCTAAAAGAATTTCCGCGTTCATGTTTCCGTTATTACTGTTGATACTATCTGTTTGATTGGCTTTAATTTTCCTTATTTTGACGCGTCTTTATCAGTAGCTCTTCCTTATGACCTATATTTTGAAGGAACTCGCGAAGAGGAGGAAATATATACGTGCGACAATCCAATGTAATCTGTACATCTGACCGCTTTGTTTTTATTCCCCGATATGATCGTAGTATTTGTGTATCAATTTCCGTTGCCTTCTTCTTCATAAATCAACTGAGAATTCAAACTTAGGAGAACATTGCAATAAAATCCGAAGCACACACACAGTGGTGCTCATATTTTACACGAAAGCATCCACTAAAATTATCTTCCACCTTACGAAGAAATTGGAGTTATTCACAGCATCTCACGTCGTAGCTGAAACAACCATGTTCAGGAAGCGACCTTACAGTTCTGTTTTAGCTTCTTTGTCTAATATGGGCACTCGAGTTGAGCTGCTATTTTAGTTCCAATTTTCTCGTCCCCCATGAGTGTCCTCGAGACTGAGTGCCCGTGTGAATGCTTCCACTCCGAAGTCTCCAAATAGTCCACGCATGATTCTGCTTATATTTCGCATCTTTTGTACGAGAAGAACTATTTGGAAAAAATACTTGTAGCTTACGATGTTTTGAAAAAATCTTATTAAATATGTCAGACTGTTTTGCGATACGTCTTCTGATGTATTGAAATTTTTTATGATTTATCAATTGTTTCAATTGTTGACGATTAAGAATAATTAAGATTAGGTTGCAAGGAATAATTTAATGAATGCTGTGATTTTGATTGTTTGATCAGATTTAGCCAGTTAACTTCCGCACTGTTTTGTAATAAAACTGAAAACGCATAAACCTTGTTTTATTCACTGAAATATTTAATCGGAGTTCTATAATTTAAAATATTAAATAAAAGGGTAATTCGAAAAAGTCGGAGTTACATTTTAGTTTATTAATGTGCTGATTATTAATTTTGCATTGGTTGCTTAGAGCGATAAAATATGATACAAAGATAAACACGTGTAAACATGCGAAAACTTCGCATTTTGGGAGACTTTCGTATTTGGTGTGTTTATTTCCGGTATTTGCTGAACGCAACATTGAGCAGAGCACTGGAGTGCAAGATTGTTGTGTGACAGCAACTCCACGCATGTCAGGAACCACAAAGATAAGTTTGCCTCCAGAACGCGTAGGTTTTCAAAGTCATTCCTACCACCGCGTGTGCCCCAAATATTGCCGCTGCACGCACTTCGGCGAAGTTAAACGACCATATTGCATGAAAGACACGGTTCGAAGTGTTGCTTTCATATGCGTTACGCTTTATAGCCGCCAGGATTTGGTAAGTGAATTAATGTGAGGAACATGCGGTTAGGTGAGGCTCAATTTACCGGATGATGTTCCTTGCCTATGTTTCGATTTAGCTATCTAACTTCAAAATTGCCCTCGCACAAAAATAGAACACGCATGCGGTGTCTTTATCACATCACGAATGTATCACTATCTACGCAGTAAAACTCATCTTTATAAACTGGAATCAATTAACTGGAGAAAGCTAAGTCAAAGGTAAATAATTTTTCTAAGTCCATCATATGTAAGGTCCCGAGCTAAAAGTTGGGTAGGCCTTCCTTTTGTTAAAATCGAATAGGCTTTTTGTTTTGCTAAGGACAATCTTTTTTCGGTTCACTCTTGTCTTTTTCTCAGCACCTACTACTTTCTTCCTCAACTTTTATCCTGTTGCGTGGACTTCATTCTCAACTTGCTGTTTCCATGTGCATGGCTTTCCTTTTCTTTGAACTCCTTTGATGCGGTTAGGGAAGCATAAATTAACATCTAATCTCGAAGTTTGTCTTTAAAGATAATCCATAAATGAATGTTATCAATACTTAATTTCTTTGAATATGGATTCGTTTACCCTGGAGAATCCAAGGTTTTTATGGAGTCAAATCAACGCCTCCTGCATCTTCAGGCGTGTTTGGGGCCCTGAGGTATTCTTTCCTGCCAAAAAAATCTGTTGAAAATTTATAATTTACTACGATGTTGCGTGTGAGTAATCTGCAATCATGTGAGTAATCTGCAATGGTGTGTAAAGATATTTAGAGTCCTAGTAGGCCTAACGTGCCTATTTATTATGCATTTCTAAATTAAATACATATTAAAGGAGGGTATAGCATAGAAACCGAGACGTCATAGTTGTAGTCGGAGAATTCGCATCATTTGAGATGAATCTAATGTGAGAAATTAAGTTAGCTCTAAGCTGCCGTATAGTACGTATCACCAGGCTTTAAAAAATCTTAGCAGATATGCGGTGATGCTTTTTGTGTTATATGAATACAAAATGATCAGTTAAGATAATTTATGAGTCGGCAGATAATAGAAGCTTAGTCGAGTTCGTTTCAGTACGGCATCGGCCTGCGCCCGATAGATTAATCAATTTTAACTGAGAAAAAATACCCACGAATTTTCTTGCAATTTCAGTAAGTTAATTAAGGATCTCATACTACTGATGCGTTCGAGTTACATAAGGTTGGGCTCCTTCACATCATATTCCTGTTCACGTTCATGCTGCTCCTGTACAACACGAAGCTCTCAAAAATCAAGCTACAAGAAAATAGTTCACCACAGCTCGACAAACCAACAGGAAAATGCTCAAAATTTTACGCTATCCCTAAAATTCGACTGGGCAGCAGCCCAATCTTTCAAACACTGTCTCGCTCCAATTGCGATTCCATATTATGCATATAAATCAGTAAGTACACAAGAAATGGGGTTAGTATCTTCAAGGACGTTATTTTTGGAAATGAAGTCCATTACACTACGTATGTAATTCCTGATCACAAACAGAACCACAACAGTTCTTATGGAAGTTGTCGAAAAAAATTATTCATTTACTTCCATTCGACTCCTTCAAAACAGGCGCCACTATTATGACCAGTAGTGTGACATTGCTGTGTGTTAAGGTTAGGATCAGGCCACGGAGATAAAGGAAGCATTGCTGGAACGAATGCCTCTCCTCTATCTCCAGGCGGGCTCCTAGACTTGGCAACATAACAACAACGGCGCACTACTGCGTGGTCTTAGCATCCGTGCCGGTCGTAATGGACCCGAATGGAGTCATGTAAGTAGCTGGGTATAATTCTCATCAGAACTTGCGTGGTATTGTTAGGGGAAGCTCTCCGATCATTCCTTGTCCTGCAAGGGAGTGGAGCCATTCCACAAGGGCCTTACTGCATGTCCTCCAGTCCCTGAGTTGCTTGTCGCATTCGCCCTCATTAGATGATAATCAGGCCGATTGCATTTCCGTTTTCATTGCATATGTGGTCTGCACAGTACTCTATGAAGAAAGTAGTGATTTTGTACTGCACTCCTCATTTTTATTTTGGATGCAGGTAATTCATGACTAAACTAAATTAATTACATTTAATTTGCGATTAAATGTATTGATATATATATTGTGTTATTATAGTGATGTGATATAGTTTATGCTTTTAATCGACTGTGTTTTGTTGTGCAGGTTCTACAGTCAGCCGTATACCCTTTTAATCTATAACAAATGCGATTTATTTAATTAATCCAATACAGATGCTCTTAATCCACAAAGAGTAATGAATTAACTCTAGGCATGGGATGACTGTAAGGGAGGATAAGGCATTATCATTTGATAATGGATAATTAGAATACGCGTTTGGGACCCTGAGGTATTCATTCCTACAAAAAAAATCCGGTGAAAACTTATAATTTACTACAGTGTTGTGTGTGAGTAATCTTCAATCACATACGGGGTGTAAAAAGGTATTTAGAGTCTTAACATACCCCTAACGAGCCTATTTATTATGTATTTCTGAATTAAATGCGTTAAAGGAGGGAATAACAGTTGGAGGGATACAACGTTTGAAGGACCACGGCAGATGCACCGGGCAAGTTTATGCGATCGTGTCTAATTTTGAGCGCTTATCCGTTGTTTTGCTGAACTGATTCATGTTCTAACTAATGATCCTTAACGACATCGTGTTACGAAAGATCAACATGTGAAATAAAATGGTATAAAGAAGGCCTAAATTATGTAACGATACTAAGAAGGTGATACAATATGGACCCTATCCTACTGATAGCGTGAAAAAATTCATGAGTATTACATTTTTTCTGTTTAAATTATTTAATTCGATGGCGATGGCTGATCCAGGGCTCAAACAATGTTGACTACAGTTCTATTTTCTCTTGTATCAAAAATAATCACAGGAAACTGATTATTTTATACCCTCATGTGACGAAAAGTTTCAATGCGCATCTTCTAAGATTTTTCAAAACTGTACAGGCGCGTTCGAAGGGAAATCAATAACAGATCGGATCGAACTAAATTTCGCCTTCCCGATACACCCCAAATGACGGAAGTCTCTGAATACGACTGTGACGTCAACGATTTTAATGAGCGGGCCTGAAGATGTGGAAAACAGAAGTTCAGTGCTGGCTCCTTCCCCGGCTCTGTATTCTTGTTTTTTTCTCAAAGGCTTCTCTGTTCAATTAGTTTTGCTTCGTAGATATCGCCAGCAGCTCAGTCATGAGCATGACGCTCATGAGTGTAGAGAATGACACGATAAAACGTTTTCAATTACGTATGTAAATTAGTGAGTGCATGCATAAAAAAGTAAAAACATACACATCACTTTTATGCTTTCGAGTACGAATACAAAATATAGCTGAATTGGGGTTAGATTTTAGCTCATAATTCAGCATCCGTTTGCTGCTGAACAAGGACACTGTTCAACGAGGTCAGGCTATATTTCAGCCATACACAGACTTCATCATAGAGCTAGAATACTGACGTTTTTTTGACATTGCTGTTATGAACTGCAAGAAATATAATAACACAAACTAATTTTTCCTTTTGCTGAAATTTTTGGTTGATTTAACTATCTCCTTCACAGTATTCTTGAACTTCAAGACTTTTAACATACATATTACTTTGTCTGTGTGTTACTAGAACGTGTATATAAGAGAAATGATGATCGTTGAAGCTCACCCCCTTCGTTTCACCCTGATTTCAAGTTGTAACGAATGGCGTCGTGTTAAATAATTTTCTGTGCTCTTTCTTCGTGATCGATTTGGGCTTTCTCGTGCATTGGTCTATAACAGTCTTTGAACTGGAAATGGTTTAAAGCGTAGCTACTACAGCACAGTCTGCCAACATGTCGTTAAGTAGGTCTCATTGTATACTATGAAAAACTTGTGGTAACTGATTTCAGTCGTCAAATAAGAAGGCGTTATGCACTTACGAGAACTTGGCTATCACTAATCAGTGTTGTGACTTTTTGAAGCTTCCAGCCAGTATTGTTGCTTGATACTCGGGATTGCAAATAGTGGTGCTTGGTTTTTAAAATTATGCCTAGAAAACTGTTGTATTAGCATGCCAATAATTGCTCATTCTGGATTCCAGCTCTACAGAGTCTATACTTCTTCTCTCTTCCATCTCTGCTGTGCTATTCTGCGATGCTTCTGGCTGCATTGATTGCAGGGATCCTACGGATTGAAGCGATCCGAATGATTGAGCTCGATTAAAATTCGGTGTCTGCTTCACCTTGCAAGAATTTCTCTGGCCAGAAGTGATTCTTTGGTATTGTTTTAAATTCTGTAAGCTCCCAAACCGTCTGAACGGCGGCAACGCCTCCTTTCGTTCACTCACATTCGATTCACCGGAGTTACCCGAGGAGCTGTTCCCTTTGTTAGTGCCGTGCAGCAACCTGTTTTGGAGGACGCGAGCTGTACCACTTCCGAACCGTGATTTCCTCACCACTCCTCTCTGGAACAGCTGAGGAGTTGTGGCAGCCGTGTTACGAGGTGATGACTTTGTGTCACTATTCATCCGTTGGCTAGAAGTCGAATTTTCGTTGAGTTTCATTTTCACACTTGATGACTCTGTGCTGCACTCTCGTCGATAATTTTCTTGTTCCGAATGATCGTTATTAGATTCTTGACCATTCTTCCCTCCGAAGTAGTTTGTGTTACTGTCGTCTACCTCCCACCAGTGTCGCTCGTTTTCACTTGCCCTGTTTTTTCGACTTGCACTGTTGTATTTTTCTTGTTTGAGGTTCTTTTCAAGCCGACGCTGAGCAACTACAAGGTTGGGCACTGACAACGCTTGTCGAAGTTGCTTTTCCCGGTGGCGAAGTTTTGCTAATTCCCTGGCAGAGTCCAAATCTCTGAGGTACACTGTCCGAGCGTTCTTTTCTAGCATGTACTCGAAGCTCCTCAGCTGTTCTTCGGATACCTGAAAGGGAAAGATTGAACCTTGTTATAAACACGGGATCCCTATGCCGGACACACTAACGTTCTAGTTAGCATAGCAGTTGTATGGTATAAAATTTGTGGTACTATATTTCCAGAATTTATCTACGGTGTATTGTCTAGCATGGTGTAATCTTCTTGACGCATTAGGCGACGTTTTCAAAAAGAAAAATAGAAAAATATGACTTATACCTGAAGAAAAACGGTCAATGACTAACCTGGCGATATTCACGATCGTTGAAAGGAATGCCGAGCTTCTCAATGCTGCTGAGGCTACTATCGCTGTCACTAAGATCTCCGGAGAGAGCACTTAGTGATCGAGAAGATGAAGGCGAAACTTTTGAGAATATGCTGAGTTTTTTCGATGCCAAGCTTGATCTGTCGGAGCTCTGGCTCAAATGTGATCTTGAAGCAAAAGCATGAGGTAGAGTTGGGGAGTACCTTCCCGAGTGGGTCTTGTTCAATTGTATGATTGAATCCGGGCTGGGGAAATGGTAAAATGGTCTGAAAACAGGAACAGAGCTCTTCTTTAAAATACTTCGTTGAGAACTGCGGACCGAGTCTTGCCCCGTGCGAGTGGTTTTGGAACTATTCGACACAAAAGAGTCAGCCGAGCTCCGCATAGAAAGTCTATCTCTTCTGAAACGAGTGCCGTCAAGCGAATTTCTACTCTGAAATTGCGGAATTATGTCTGACATGTTTTCGATGTGTTCGTCATCAAATTTTTCCTCACAGCGATTAAGATCGATTGCAAAAGGGCCCGACGGCGCCACAGGGCCGAGCTGACCTGGCCAAACCGGAGCCCGACTCCCGCGGACTTCTACCTCTTCGTCGGCGGCAATGAGGCTCAGGTCACTGAAGCTTTGGCCGCTTGGTGATGACCGGTCCAAATGTAGCGGTAAGTTACCATCGCCGTCTGTCATTTTAGTAGACCTATTCTTCACTTCTGTACTCAAGCAAGGCAGAGACATCATGCCACTATTTTTATGAGAGTCCTCCAAGTGTCTGGGCTTATGTTTTAGTTTCTCTTTAAGCTCATTTCGACCGTGATCTTCTTGTAAGGTTTTGTTCTTCGGGTCCATTATTTTTGTTTTCTTTAGTATCTTTTGTTCACCCTGTGTCAGGGCTTCTTTTTTGCCGTGAACTTTCACATTCTGCCCTGGTCGAAATTTAGATCGCGCTGGTAGCTCGGGCCGATCGTCGTTTCTTCCTTGGCCCTCTTGCTTGCTCTGTGGTAACTGCTTCTGGGTCTTTGGTTTTCCGTTCTCATCCCAGCCCTCTGAATGGATTTTTGATTTTAGATTTGTCTTTTCTTTTTTCAAGGTCTGGCTAACTTTCACGCGTTCATTCTCATTTCGTCTTGAAATTCCAGTTTTCTGTTGCATGCCGGAGATCTCATTTCCAACAAACATTGGAGGTGATGAGCTCTCATTAGGCTTGTGCAGGCCTAAGAGCGACACAACCATCACGCTGATGGACTTGGATGCTCCATAAGCTTGCGCCAGAGTCAGTAACCTCCTGGCTGCCAGCGAAGGGTCAGAGGTCCTCACGCAGACTTGGTTCACTTCAGACGCCTGCATCACTTTCCAGAGCCTGCACACACACACACACACACCCATACTGGAATTAAACTCTCACTACCCATAAGAGTCATACAATCCAAAGGAGGAAATTTTTTTAAACTACAGCCTTGATATATTTTGTATTTCTTTTCAAATTTGGGCCTCTGAAATTTTCTCCTTAGTAGCAGTTCGTTATTTGTTCTGATGCCGAAATGAACCAGATGCTAGTGCCAGTAAAATAACTGAGATTGTACTGATGGTTAACTGAGCAAATGGTGCAGACAGAAAGGGATGGATGCTTCATTTTGAATTCATTAAAGAGAGTGGATCAAATTAGGCGCAATATGTACAACTATAGCACGTTCAAGGAATATCAATAGCAGAATACGTTACACACTACTAACTATCGTATAGTCAAACCGGAATAGATTTGGCGCAGCTGA
Source organism: Morinoia aosen (assembly GCA_030386875.1). Lineage (NCBI taxonomy): Eukaryota > Metazoa > Arthropoda > Malacostraca > Amphipoda > Talitridae > Morinoia > Morinoia aosen. Next base: position 8,962,979 of record CM059558.1, on the reverse strand, counting down.
TAGATAATTATCGTGATGAGAAATTCCGAGTTAAAATCTTTTATTTTGCACCTATACTAAGTGGAAAGTCAATTTATTGGGATTTTGGTATTTCACACAAAAAATTCCCAATTTCATTTCCTCTGCCTAGGCCACCTACAACTTGAACCGAAAATTTCAGTCACTCATTTTCGTCAATCCCTTGTTTATTGGCATTCATTATTTAAAATAACTTGCCCCCATGTCAACTGTGTTCAAAATGTGCTGCAGTTATTCAAACATGTAATTTTCTACGCACTCATCTAAATTATATGTATACTAGAGAATGCGAAATATGCGCAAATTCATTAGAATCAAAGACATAGAAATGCTTTTCTAGCCTTACGAGCGTATTATTTTGCACGTTCGACTGAACAACTCAGTTAAAGTTAAGAAATGACTATGGATAAAAAACTACTCGGGACACAAACAAGTGTTCTTGAAGGTAGTTAAATGGAGAAGTTTTTCTGCGAACATCAATGCACACTCGGGTTTCGATTACAATGAATCTCATTCTCGTAAACTTAAGGAGTCAGTGTAAATGTTCCGTTTGAAATGTCATGACTTTTGTATTTTCAAAAAAATTTCTCATTGATAATTTCAGTGTCAACTAATTGTTAGAAATTTTGACGTTCATTTGAAAGCATCTCGCTAGCTAAACACAATAATACATCGTCTGAAGAGAAGTGAGATCGTCATGATGTTGAGCCAGTTTGGAGAGGATATGAGGTACCGTTGCTAAGTTTTTATTTCTTCTGTTTACTTTGCTTTCCTTCTTGTTTTCTTTACTGGGGCCCAGTGTTATTCATTTCTTTTCATTATTTCAAGTCAATTTGCATGTCATTTTGTCACCTTTTTTGGAGAGTTTGGCCGCGATTAAAACTTAGGCATTAAATTAGGAAGGAGCCTAATCTATGGTTTCTTTCTTGATTAACTTAGACTTTAAATAAAGACCACTGAAGATTCTAAAGCTTAAGCTACAGAGTGGCTTAATGCTCTTCAGATCGATTTAGATGTTGACGAAAGTCTCTTTAATAAAAGGGAAAATTCCTCTTCGTTTAATGGAATTAAAGTCCTGAAATATTTGAGTAATTATTAGAAGCAGCCAGATTAACCATGTCTCATGTAACAACATTTGAAGGTTAGTAAAAAATTGAGATGCGGAATTCCCGTGAAAAAGCTGCGAAATCATTTTACATACAAAAAGCTGCGTTACGGTTCCATCAAGCATATAGTGATTTTAATTAAAATAACTTTCCTAATGTAGTATCACGTTATCGCCCTCTGACCTTGACAACGAAATTTTCTTGCATGTCACTTCTGGAGAGACTGGTTATCAGCGCCAAAGAGCATAGGCAATTGGAATGGGAGAAGATTGTAATTAAACTGGAGTTTTTGACATAATATTGAGTTTCAAAGTCTCTACATGCAAAGTGGCAAATTGTGTTTCTTTACACTAGCAGTTTTGGGTCTTCGGAGAAAATCGTATAAACTACTTTCCTTTGTGGAGGAAATTTTAAGATAAATTTTATCAATTGCCATGCTACGCCTACCATTTTACTACTTTTTAACGCTTTGCGAGAGTATAAAGAACTTTCACCGATATTTGATTCAAATTTCTCACGTGATAACAGAAGCAAATTAATTACTGAAATCAACTTTCACTCACGCAGAAGAAGCGATGACAATTGCGAGGTGTCCTGCGGAGAGGTCACAAGAAGAAGTACTTGGAGGTCGAATTTTAGTTTTGAGAGCATCAGGACATTCTGGTGTCACGTGACAGCACTGGCTCCCACCAACGCTGCACACCTGCAAAATGTTTGCGGTTGCTCTCAGTAAATTATACCGAACTCCTTACACGTAGCTTGTCCAACATGCGATATGAATGCAGTTTCGGGACCATCTCTTTGTTAAATAAAACATTATTACATACTTTGAATTCTGAAATAGCGTTAACCATTTCACTTTTACTTCTAGCCTATTAAGCATCCCTAATTTAAAGTAAAACATCTTTCCGTCCACGGTTTTATTTTAGAAGAATTTAAAGTTGAAAAAATGATCGTTTTTTAATTGAATGCGTTCTGAAGTGTTGCGCTGTTGTCAGTTTTGCACATAGGAAGGAGTTCATCGCTACTTGAAATTGGTGGCTTGTAAAATGTCAAGCTAGAAAATCTAGGACAAAAATTTTCATCACTTGGAAATAGAAAAAAATTTATGAAGAGTGGGGTTTCGAAAAACATGGATGAATACTCTAGTATCTTTGTGTCAGAAATCTTCCGCAATGAAACATTAGATTTAGATTTTCAACCGGAGCAGCCAGTGGCCTAAACACGAACTGTCGTGGAGGGTGACGTAGTCTCTTCTGGGCGTGAAAAGCTATTGAGTCAAGCGTTGCATTATGAGCTTGCTTTGGATGATGATAAAAAAAGGGCAGACTGCAAGATTCAATTTCGTTGTCGGATGGTTTTGTGAAAACCAATACCTGAACTTTGTATTGACACTGTATTGTGCCGTTGCTCCGTTTGCATTTTAGCTCATGTTTTCAGCATCAAATCTCAATTTATTCCGAGATAATAATCTGTGTGGTGAGAGCAGAACAAGACTCATTCCTACCATCAGAACAAGACGCTACAGTGCAAAAATTAATTGCACGTTTTCGACGTGTAGAATTTTAATTTAGGGAAAGGCGGTTATGTTCAATTTGGTGTCGGACTACACGCTGCTCGAAAATTATGCAACACGGGTTGTATCGAGTTAATCAGGAAAAAAACTGATTAATAATGAAAAAGCCACGATGTACTCATTTTGTGAAATTAGGAACAGATGATAGCCCGATGATGATGATAAATGTTGTTTCAGTATGGCCACAGTTATTTTAGATGATATCCTTGAGATGTTTTTCACACGGAGCTTATCTAATGGAATCATAGCCCATTTTCGTTGCAATTTAGCCATTACATCCTTTAACGATGAATGAGATTTGTTGAGCTTTCTCTCTAAAATGAACCACATCAAAAAATCATATGGGTTCACATCTGAACTCCGCGAGGGCCATTCATCTTTGTTGTTCAACGCATGCAGGAGTGTGTTTCTGAATACAACTTTGAATCAGTTTGGAATTGTGCGAGTGAGCAGAGTTTTGTTAAGGTTAGGGTCTTCCATTATAAATGAACGCGTGTCTTCAGCACTTCAGGAGTGGTTCGGCTTTTAAAATATAGAAAATGTTACGTTGGCTTTTAATTTCAATGCCTGAAATAACAAAAACAAGAGGAGACCTTCCAGTAGCAGTAATCGCAGTTCAATCATCACAGCAAGTAGAACTTGACGCCGATTCACTCCTCGACCTTCCATTGACTCATTCATGCTCGAAGCTCTGTCATTCTGATCGTTGAAACTTTGTCGAATTTTGAATATGTTTTTTCCTTCATGATGGCTAAATTGCGCATCATGTGTTCTTCGTCTCTAATTGTTCTCATGAATGGCTATGAGCTCGAACCTTTTATTCATTTTGTATTGGAAGGTTCGTTTTGTGATTATTCTTTAAAGTAGACGCTTTGAAGTCTGACTTACCTCTACCACACCCAGTCTAACTATTTCGCCGCCTGCATGCATGTTTTTCGCCGCCTAAACGATTTAAGCGATTAAATCGCTCAGGTGGCGAAAAACATGCATGCAGGCGGCAAAAAAGTTAGACTGGGCATCGGCCAATCTCCCGGAGCAGCGAAAAAATTTATTCTCAAATTTCCTCGCTTGTTTTGATAAGTTGCGATATCTGTATGGACTGTTTTCTGCCTAATTGCCTGGTCGACCCTGAGCTTCACAAGTTTCCTCTACTTTTTTCAAAATTTTCCATACAGTTTCATGACGAGTATCTTATCTTTCTGAGCTGCATGAATTACTCTCGTATGGATTTTTTATTACTCTCTTATGGAGGGATGCGATGGAATTTTGATCATTAACTATTCATGTATAATTAGTGTTCCGAATATTTCAACTCTGATAAAAAATAAACATCACTAGCATCAATATAAACTAAAATTACATGATTGATTACGACAATAAACACTTTTTTGATACTTCCCCCAGCATGAACGAAAGCACAAAAAAATAATAATCAAATACCTAGTTGTTCGTAAATGTCTACTGATGAAGATTTATGCGTTGTAAATCCTAATTATGTATAAATGAACGACAGGAACTTTTACGTAGATAACTGCGCATTAAACTTATAACGAAAAGAACATCGTTCTCAATTTTGCAAGCATGCAAAAAAGCATGGAATAAATTAATCATATCAATATTATGCGACTAAGAACTAAGAGTCAAAGTCAAAAAACATTGAATGAAATGATGAAATTTTTTCCAAAAAACAAACCTTAATTTTCCAAATTACAAATAACATAGTCCGTATTTTACCTAATTACATTCAACACGTATTACCGAAGTTTAAAAATATTTAGAAGCTCTCTGAGAAATTGCCGCACATGCTCGGGAAATTCAATTTTTCTATGAATATACATTAGATCTACTATTGGTGCTATAAAATGTATTACACATTTCGTCAAGATCCCCGAAGTCAGGCATTATGCTTTCGAATATTCAACATGGGTGCCATGATAACCCCACCTCGTGTGTGTCATCAAAATCAGGGAGCGGCGTCAACATCTCGGCTCTGTGACTGGAAGCGATCATGGCGGTAGCGCGGCCGTAGCTGGACACAGCGATGCGGACTGGCTGTGTCGGTGCGGACGGAGCGACACCGGCGGCGTCGTGTGACCTGCGTTGCTGACCGCCGCGTCTCGTGAGATGCACCACAGAAAACCCGTGAGGAAGGAGGTGGCCCCGCAGCTGCTGCCGTCTTGTGTTCGGGGAGTGAAAAAATTTTAAATGCAGATAGTACAGATTAACACGCAACTCATATTGGTGGTGAGTGCATTTTTGCTTAATAGCTGCCTATTATAGTAATTAATAAAGGGATTCGTGACATCCGTCGCTCACTTGTGTGATTCATGAGGGAATGACTGGATTCTTGAAGTCTACGTAAAATGATAGCCTTTTGCACTATTGGGTGAGAAATTTACGTGGTAGAATGATGGGAAGGTAGACAAAAAAAATAAAATGACTCTGTGAAAGAAGCCAAAAGTGTGTTGATAAAGTATTAGGGACACAAAGTTATTGACGACGAATAAAAAAAGCTGACTCATTGTCGGATTTTGCGGTATTGCTGATATATCTGATTCGGATAGAAATACTTTTTTATCCATTTAACAAAATATAATTTACGTTAGATACTAGAGACGTTACTCACGCTCGTTACGAGGCTTAGATGAAAGGGTTAAAAATTGTTGTCTTAGTCTAAGATATAGAATGTGAACAATATTGGAACTGTCTTACTGTATAACGCACGTTCTATACTGCGTTGAACAACTGGACATTTACATATATGGGAAAATTACAAGGCCTGAGAAAGTTTAGTTTGGTTCCCAAGAGGTTCGAAAAAAGCTCAATCAGAACTTGAGGGCTGCTTTGTGAGATCATTATGGAACAAATTGTTAAAGTTAAAATTTAATGACTTTCAAAAATTTAAGGATGATTACAATTTAGGAGAACAAAACAAAAATTAGACAAAGCTATGCCATTTTTCGTAATGTATAGTAATTTTCTGAAAATGATGTATATTATCCAGTAAAACATCACCGCAATTTTAGCAATCACCATTGGGTTATGAACAATTTATACCTAGGTGCGTCACCATCCCCTACTTTCCATAATGTTAACCTCATCTTAAAGAGTATACATTTTCTCTAAGAAAATGATACGGTCTGGCAAAATGTCTAAAGAAATAACGTCCGTCGTTAACTTCCAGTCGTCATACAAATTCAATTGTTTTTCGACTGAATTAATTTCCAGTAACTCAGTTTCTGCAATTGTAACTATAAATTGTAAATTTACAATGAAAATTTTAAATTTCACCCTTCAATCAATGAGTTTGTAAAAAATCAAACACCCCTCAACTTAAAGAAATATTTCTTTGTTGTTCAACAGTATAATTCCGCTAACAAGCACGGTAATAATCTCAGAACATTGAATTCCATTGATTTTGTACCTATAGAATTTGTTTTAAAAATTTTCAACTATTGCCATTGGTAAGAAATATTTTCACTCGGTAAAATCTGTTATCGAGAATGAATTGAGCGTGAAGAATGGTAATCTTTACTCCGTCATTAGGTAGTTTTCAGCAGTGACTTCTCATGCAGATACCTACGAAATCAACACGACTTCTGAGTAAAAATGTGCATACTCACTGCAGCACGGAGAGCATGCTACATTTGAGCGGCTCTTCGTCCTCCGTCCTCAGGTCTTCCTGGACGATGCGAGGCACTTCGCTGAGCATCACACCTACGGACGCCGACGCTGGCGTCTCGTCCCGACCGGATGGTTTTTGAACGTCTGAGGCGCGCTGACTCGAAACAAGTCCTTGAGAGGAAATAGGGCAGTGTGTGAGAGTGAAGGATGTCGAATCTTGGCGAGGAGGTGTCTTTGGAAACTCATGTTTTGAACAGCAGCTTGAGGAACTCGTAGCCTCTTCTACGAGGCCGAAGAGTCCACTGCGCCCGTCGCCGTTCATGTCCCCAACTCGGAGCTGTAGGCTTTTTTGTCTAGGAATGAAAAAAAAGATGACTTTATCATTGAAATGGGTAAGTAAATTATCCCGGAAAGTATTTAATCCCTTCTTTCTATCGGGTATAAATGGTGCAGGACATATGTTTCATTGTATTGTAGTAAACTTCGAAGTTCGTTTGGGATGAAACCACCGTGATACACGTTGTTTAGAAGAAATTGATCGATTGTTACTACGTTTGAAAATATTATCTGTTTTTGTCAAGATACAGGTTGAACGAATACTTATTTCAACTAATGTCTTCGCAAATTATGCAATCGTTTTGCAAAATTTCGTCTGAAGGTCAAAGGAGCTTGCCCTCATATGGCTATTTTAATTCTCCCTCAACTGCTTCTACAGATATCAGCATAACTTTGGTCTCTCGTGACGTTTTTGTTAGCGATAAACCAGTTCAGTTACGCTCACAACTCAAGTCAGTTAATCTAAATTCATTTCATAGCGAACCCATCCCATAAAATTTTTGGTTTATCATTCGATAGCGTTTTTGATCCTGTCCTCACCTGTCCTCCCTGCCAATGCACTCAGCGAAGCCCACGCGCCACGCGTTGTGTCTGGTCACGCTATGGACGTTCGCATCAGGTCCGCTGGCGTGGTCGCGGCTCGAAGTCTTACCGTGCGACAGCTCAACTCGACTCCCTGCAGAGGAGCTGCTGAGTCGCGTCTCCACAGAGCGAGATGTTGGAGTCTGCGGCGCGGGGCAACAATTGTGCAACGCGTCTACATCTGGAGCGTCTGAGAAGCGGTCCTTGCTCGCGTCCACCACGCTCACGGATTTTCGCGTGCTGAAGAAATAGAAAGCCTTGAATAGCTCAGTTCTATCAGGGGAACAAAATCATTATTTGATTTAGTAGCTTATGTTTTTCTCAAAATGAGTGAGTTCTTGGGAACTAGCAAATACCGATATTCCTAACTTTCACACATGTTCAAAGATAATCATACATTTCTGTAAATCCCCACCTTCATGCACCTTCATCCTTAGTTCTGTGCCAGCAAAAAGCTAAGAAAACAGAATTGTAGGTACGAGAACCATAGGACCGTTAATGTTGATATTTAATTTGAAGCATGTGTTCCCATTCACTTGTAGTGCCGAGCGCCCCAAAGCACATATTAGTACTAAATTATCAAAATCTGTAGGAATCCTCAATAAAGTAAAAAATGCATTACTTGAAGAAGCTTTGAAAATACTTTACTGAATTAAACGCTCATTTCACCATATTTACAATCCGGAATAGAAGCATGATACGGAACTGATAAAAATAAAACTAATTTGGTTTCTCGCTGCAAAAAAGAGCCATTAGAGCGGTAAGAATGTTAGAATGTAATGCTCACACGAATGATTTATCCAAAAGTTCGAAAATAATTAAGCTTTTGGATCTCTGAAAGCTCTCCATACGCAATTTCATGTATTAAACATTGATATATGAGGGTGATAAAGACCTTAAACAAGTTTTAATTTCACAAAGTGGCTATCATCATCAGATAACCCAAAATAGAAATAACTTCAACCCTCCTTATTATTCAGAAGCTCGGTCACAAAACCGTTTCCTCTTCATTAGTTCATTGGTATCATGAATTGGAATTCGATCCCTGCTGAGAATCCTAAACAAATTCTTAGAAAATTTTCAAAACGAATCTTCAACCTTTATTTTTATCGCAATATTAATCCCACGAGGTAATCATGTCAAATCTTTATTTTCGTGTAATTCATCTTGATAGGGTAATTTGCTATGATTAATGACATAAAATCTTGAGGCTGATCTTTAAGTCTTTTCTAGAATATATTATTCTCACCTAGTCCAAATTAACTATTGTTGTAAAAACTAAGCATCAAATCTTGAGCGAACCCATTTATTGATCAGCCTAGTGTGTAACTGGGTTAAGTGGAGTAGATCATATATAATTGTAAACCTTAACATTGCGTTGATGATGGGATGCCCTAAATGTCGTTGAGCTTATTCGAACCCACTAGAAACTGCACTAAAATATGTCCATTTTAATAGCTTTTAGAATCAATCTACTGATATATCACTTGCAGTAAATGTATTGTTTAAAATGTTTAACGTATGCCAAATATCCTATTTCATGACGTATCTTGCTACCAAGCAGTACAGCATGCAGGGAGTCCCTGGGCTGTAGACAACTCACTGAATAAATTTGAGAAAAGTTTTTGTAGATACTTTGATTGCAGCAAAATTCGTATTTTCCTGGCCATTGTATGAACCATAAGGAATCACAACATCAGTTTCTTTAATCATTGATTTTCAGTTTCAACAAGCTGATTAAACAATTTTTCTTATTACTGACTTCGTATTATCTTAAAAATAGGTTTGCGTTGGTATATAAATACAAATTAGTTCTAAATTATATGTTGTACGTACCTGCAGAGGTTGACTTGCTGGGGATCTACCGACATGGACGGGTTTTCTGACACGTCTAAGATCATCAGAGACGGCGCTATGATCGTCTCCAGCCGTACCTCTCCCAGCTGGCAGTGTGATGCGTCCACAACCTTCGGTGAGAATTGAAGATATATTCAAGAATTAGGAAATTGATGGAGGAACATGCGTTGCGCAACATTGTGTGTTCTTAAACTGTGGCCACATGCGGAATATCTCAACCATCAGTGCGAGTCTCTCAGAGGGAAGCTAATTGAGAAAAAATGTTGACATACATCTATCTAATGACGCGCGCTTACGAAACCGGTACAAAAAATGAAATTTACTCATGAGAGAAGTGGTTAAGAAATCATGGTTTCATGCCTACCTCAGTTCCCTCTCCAGAAACTGATAGATCTAAGTATGACCGACTTTATTCCTAGCCGATGAAAAAATCAACACGTTTATGATTTTTCAGTACTGTAATAGCCGTGGACTATCTTGAGATGTTAACCGAGGTATAATTATGAAGCGAATCATGTGTCGTATCTTCCTCTTTCACCAAGATTCATTCATTCTTAGGACATTATGGGAAGCATTTATCAGAAAGGTTCAAACCTGGACACATAATCAATGAGTTATTATGTAGAAATAGTAAAAGCAAAAAGAATAAAACAGAATTTATAACAACCAAACACACTGACCAAACACACACTTTGCTTCATTTTCACACTGAAAATGAAGCAAAACAATACTCAATATTGTACTGGTAACTACTTGCATAGCCTACTTACTTGCGAACTTAACATTTTATTACAAAACGATTTCAACGTGTGAATCTAGATATTTTCCATACGTGACGGTTAATATTGACTAAGAATGAGTCAATGAAGGTATATTATTCATACTTAACAATTTACTCGAATGAGCGATTTACACTATGATGTGATTGTAAACCTTCACTTTTATGTATAGGGAAGCCCGAAAAAAACACCTATAAAACATGTAGCTACCAAATTATCCTGCAGCCATCATGTCCAGCGCTCGGTGAGTGAAACCGACTTGTCGTTGAGTGCGCTGATCAGGAGATGTAATTTCGTTTGGGTGGTCTGGTGCTTGAACTTTTAACACTTTCGAAGTCGAACATTGCATAAGCAAATTTGTTTCTGATAAAATCGTATGTGAGCGAAAATATAGCAAACTTCTTACGAATGAATTCCGACATTGTACCAAAATTTCGACATAGGGAGATGTTACTGAGGCATAACAGCTATAGCGGTAGAAAATACTTCACCTTGATATGAGGGAGAGTGGAAAGAGGTGGCAGGATTTGCAGAGGGTTGCAGTTGACCCGCAACAGCCTCAGCTGTTGAAGAGAAGCTATCCCCATTGGCAGGTTGTGTAGGTAGTTGCCAGCTACCACAAGCTCCTCTAACTTTGGTAAACTGGCGATTAATCTGTAATAATCAAATATTTTATTTTGATTAAGTTATGCATGTATCAAATTTCAATTTTCAAGTACATTTTTATTGATGCCTGCTATAACGGCGACCAATATCCATTTCGGACATTTGGGTTTAAGTGTGAAATTTTGGCAAGTTTTTTCTTTTTCCAGCGGGAAGAAACACCGGGCTGTCAATTAGTGTACAATTGCTATGTTGATGTATGATTTCCCATGAGTCCGTAACTAGAGGATGTATGCACCTTATCCAATGTGAGACAATTAACGATACAAAGTTATAAAATGAGCTTCTTTCACCAACATCTACTCAACTAATACATCATCAAGTTGGGCTGATAAGATTGTTTACGGCCTTAACGACGAAGAGTTTAGTAGAGAAAATTATGTTGAACTTATTATTTATCTTTGAGACATCTTGTAGACTTGTTAAGAAAGCGACAGTAATTTTCTTCAACTGTTGAGATTTCACTATGGGTGCGCACTAGTAAGAATTCTAAGACTGTTCTAGCCCAAAGAATACATATTAATTGGCCCGAGAACTATTCAAAATTGTTTGAATGATAAAATCTTTTGTTGAAATTGTCTGAGAAAATTACCAGTTTCTCAAAACATAAAGTTTAACTCGCATTGCAAGTGACGCCCTACGGTACCAATTCAATTGGTTTGACTTTCACGAACCATAGATTTCTTCATCGATTTCTTCGTTGTGAAATGTCTTTTGTAGTCATAATGTTTTTCAAACACTTAACCTGAGGAGGAATAAAAGTGCACGCTCATTGTATGACTAGAAAGGTCCTTATCTACTCTCATACACGCCCTCTTCATTGTACAAAGTAAAACTTATGCATTTATGACAGTCTGTAATGCTGGAAATTTGTAAAGTGAAGCGACAAAATCATTACCTGTGCACACATAGGCTTGAGAGTTAAATATAGCTTACCTGTCCGGCACCAACGACAGCTCGTTGTAGGGTGCGTGCAACACCCTCAGTTTGGAGCACCGCTCCAGCGCCCGCAGGTCTGACAGGCCATTGCAGCCGCAATAAAACTCCTCTACATTCTCTAGCATAGGCCGGGTGTTCTCGCTGCTTGGGTTGAAGGTAAACATTGGGCTCTCTGTGATGTCGGCAGGCTTCTTGGTCGGTGAGAGGAGGGACAGTCGCGGGATGTCCATCAGTTGGTTGTTGCTCACATTCACCAAACGCAGGCTGTCAGAATTTAAAAGTAACGAATCTTCTCAGTCCAAAAAGAGTGATAATAATAATAATAATAATAATAATAATAATAATAATAATTAGAGTAATAATTAATTGGGTGCAAATAAGAAAGAAAAAGCCAATGAATCATACAAATAGTTGAGTACTTACTTCAAAATCGTCCTCGCTTTCCTTATAAATGTTACTACGTATAGCGTCGAAGAAGTTGAGCATCATATGCTATGAGTGCTTAAAATGTTCATCTTTTTATTGAAACACATAATGGACATTTCATATTATGAACAAATGTTTGCATTCCAAAGCTTTAAACAGCAATGACTGTTAAAAGTAGCTGATCATACTGGCTATATGGATGATAAATAAAATTTTGTATATTTCACATATAGATATCATATATGATCATCAATATAATTGCGAATTTTGTGCGTGATTATGCAAGAGCTGTAACTGCAATAAAGAGCAAGTAATTGAAAATTTTTACTTCCATTCATTTTCGATTTACTTTACTAGTTATCATATTTTTGACTGATATGATTAGTTTGGTAATTCCGAAAAATTCTTCAATAATACCACTCAAACGCTCTCATTGTTCAGTATACATGTTTTATTTGTTTTCACCTGTGAATTAAAAAGGAAAAGTCTTACTTTGGTAGCATTTGCAGAAATTTTTCTGGTAGACTCTTGATTCTGTTATGATGTAAGAGGAGTTCTTCCAGAGGATACTCATTGCTGCCTTTACCACACTCTTCGTAGAGACCCTCATCTTCACTCGCAGAGTCCTTGTTCACAACTGGTGAATTATCCTTTAAATTGTGCATTTGGGACGGACTTGACGAGCTCAAACACCTGGACCGCAAATGAGGAGGCATGGGAGGTATTGGAGGTGCCTCGGAAGGGTTACACTCGCTACTTGGGTACTCTGACGGGGAAATACGTCGATCACTTGAATCAGAATTTTCAAAAAACTGTGGAGGTGGTGGAATTGGTGGCGGAGGGAAACTGGGCAAGCAGGGACCAACAGGAGGAGGAACTGGTCGCTTGTTTTGAAGATGAGATCTTAGAGGAGGTGAGATAGAGACGGGGATGTTCCTATTTGTAACGCGCTCTCGAGGAACTAAGCTTCGAACACCCCTGGATGGCAACATATTCGGTACTCTAGGGGGCGGAGGAGGTGGTACATCTTCGCTATTATGTTGGTCATTTACTTTGGGTAGAAAGTGGCTGTGCATTTCAGTAAGCGAATGCTGGGTCTCTGTAACTTTTGATTCCAGTTCTGGTAACTCTGAGATTTTATTGTGGTGAAGTGAAAGTCTGACCATACTCCGTAAAGGCATCCAAGGCGGGAATGTAGTAATCTTATTCCAGCTGAGCTCCAGGTCCTTCAGGTCTTCGCAGAGACTGAGCCATGGAGGCAGTTCCGTCATCATATTACTGTAAAGATTTTTCATTATGTAAGTGCATTCAGAAAACCGGTCTATTTCTAGCAACAAATTCTTTAAAGCAATTTTTAGAGTACAAAATAGATATTTTCCGCTGGTGTATGTTGCCAGGATTCTTGTGTATCTTATTGTCGCACATCGTCATACGTTTGAATTACACTAGGGAAGCTTTATATGAGTTGTGTCTGACAGTTAATATCAAGTAATTTTTGGGCACTGAATCCAAAACTGATCTCAGTCTTTCTTTATTACGTCAAGTTTTTGACGCCTAGGATTTTCACTCTGTTAAAAAATTCCAAAATACTTATATAGCATTTGCAGAGCCTAGTTGTCTTACAAAAAAGTTGCATTTATTAACACATTCAATGACAAACGGAAGAAATAGGCATGAATAGAATGTCTGTTTAGTATTATCATGTTTTCACAAAAGACAAGGCTATAATTCTGTACAGGTTAAGGCAAAAATTTACGCATGTAGCTTTTTCTGGAGTGTTCAATTTGAGTACTGTCGCGCCTGATGCTCTGCCAATATAGTGAGCCATCACATGGACGAACACCCCCATCTACCCAGGTAACGTTCTTCCATAACCTTCAAATCTTGGTGAAATCGTTCACTTTGCTCGTCGCTGGCACACAAAATTTTTCAGAAAGCTGACTAGATGGTAATCCAAAAAAATATGTAATGCAAATGTAATACTCAAGTAGTAGCTCTCCAACAATTTCTGTGTAGTTACTTGCAAGTGTATTTCCAAGAAAGTTCTTGAAGACGTCTCTGAATAATAGTCAAGAATTCTTTTCAATGTCTGGTATAGTACCAATGAAATGTTCGTCTTTGATGAGCTGTCTAATTTGTGAACCGTCAAACACGCAGGCCTCGAATTTTTTGATTGTCAGTCCAGGAAATGCCAAGATAAATGCACTTCAAAAAAATCGCCATCAGTTGTCAATGCGTTGACAAATTGTACCATGAGACCTACTTTTATGTGCAGAGGTGGGAATATGATATTTTTCCTGTCAACATGCAGCTCATGTACACAGTTAGGATCTCCATTTTTAAGATCAAATCTTGGAGGCCCATTCGTCTCAACCCAATGGTTCGCTCGAGCTCTGCTATCACGCATACAGAGAAAGTAGTAATACTTTGTGTATCCACGTTGCTGACCAAGAAGGAAGGACACCATCTTAAAGGTCAACACAAATGACCCAATTGTATTAGTCATATTGCAAAACCTCTCTTTCCATCACCATGCATATTTTTCTTGAAGACACACCGAATGCCCAACAGGGACTGCGCCAAACAGATTGCCTTTGTGTAGAAGGACGCACTTCAAGCTCTGCTTCGAGCTATCAATAAACAGTCTCTATTCATTTGGATTGTAGATTGAAAGCCCTAATTCTCTCAATAAATCAGGAATGTTATGACAAAACACAAAAGCGCTGTCATTTAGAAAATGCAGCTGGAATGTACTTTCTCTGGTTAGAAAGTATGATATCTTCACTTCTTTTTCAAGTAAGTTTTCCTCTTTCAGTCTTGACGTTAGCATTTCTGAATATTTTTTAAAAGGCCCAAATCATGCAATAAATCATTCAACTCGTACTGACGAAATCCACTATGAACTGGGTCCTCGCGAATGTCAAACTCTGAACCATTGCTGTCACTACGTTCTTCAACCTCACTCGGATCTTCTAGAGGAGGTAGTTGTTCGGAAACTGGCTCTAGAATTTCAACCGAATCAAGCATTGGTCTTCTAGCTGACGGTATATTAGGATATTCTATTTTACTTTCAATTTTCTTGCTAAATCCAGATGTTTTCACTGATCAAAAGTAACATTCTACGGAGTGATCTTTTTGGTCTCGCCAAACCATAAGGATACCAAATGGTATCTTATCACGAGTTCATTTGGTCCACATCCGTAAACTCTCAACACACAGTTCGTAAGGCGCTCACTTTGTGAGGCGCCCATGCATGGCATGCCCTGGTCACCGAGTTTCACTTTAAAATATGGATGAAATTTGGTTTTTCAGGGGGATAAGCTGTGGAGAAAGAACTAAACGTGCTAGGAAAAACTATAGATTTGGAATGAACATGCGAATTTTAGTCTAAATAAACTCAATAGAAAATTGTTTTCAGATTCTTCCCCAGCGTTACTGAAACTTTTTCTTAGAGTCCTACCACAATGAAGATAATTACTTAATTCACATTTTGCTCTAGATCGATTTGATTTGGTTTTTTTAATCAGGCTCGGAGCGTTAACGTAGTAAATTCTTACAATTGTCCAATCTATGTCACATAAAACACACATGTGCTCACAACATTTTAGCAAAAGTTAGCGTCAACGAATATAATTTTCAATTTCCTTTCTTCTTAAACGATCTCATTGATTATTTTGTTTAGAGGTTTGATTTCATTGCAGCTCGATATAGAAGAGCAATTCAGCAGTGCTATTTATTTCAACAATATGTGTTCATTGAATTTAGTGTTCGCTAGTCTGCTTTCAGGCATTAACAAGGAATAGCCATCATTTCCTAGTCGAATATAATTAAAGAATGAAGACGACAGGTAATGCACGTTTAGAAAACACGAAAAAGGACCGTACTGCAGAATTTATCTGCAGCTTAACTGCAGATGTGTTAAAGCTGGAAATCACTTACATTTGATGTTTCTTCAGTAAAGCTACTGATTAAATGTTCGTTAATCATTTTAGTATCGTAATAACCATTTTGTATTATATTTTTCTTAAAAGTTCTGTGCAACATGAGCATTTACTTTTCATGATCGAGAACGCACACACTCGCATGAACGCAGTGTACAACACTCACGCTTTCTATTTAACATGACGTGTAAAAAAGGAGCATTTCTTTTCAACATTAGAACATTATAAAAGTATACATCACAAACACTTAAAAATGACCGAGTGTAAACCCCTTGTATTGACTCTGCAAACACAAGTGTGTCATTATTGCATTAAAACCATCAGCTACTCGATGATAATAACCAATAACCGTTCGCTGAGCACTTTGTGTAGAGCAGGAGTGTAATGTCAGGACCGTACAGTGGACATTGTCTCACCAGGAGGCGCTGAGACGAAGGAGCTGCCGCGGCGGGTAGCGGCACTGTATCTCCGTCAGCTCTGCAACACACGAGGAGAGGCCGTTAGCTATGCCTGTAATTACTCTGTGCTGCATGTTTCGCTTGTGTGACGCGTTTGTGTCACTTTTGCATGTTACGCACTGTGGTGATAAAACATGAAAACTCTGTGTTTGACCTCAGTGTTCAAGTTAAAGTAAACCCTATGAGGCTGAATTGTGATTCAGCACGGCCTGCAAGCAGCTATAAGAAAAAATTGGAGAACTTATTATAAATTTCGCGTGGTAAACTGAGCTTGAAAGTGTAATATCAATAGTGCTAATTTACCCATTACAAGAAATAAGTTGAACGTTGTACAGGTGGCCTAAAACTCCGACTCTCACTTGGGACGTACAATACTCTAACATTAATTGCTTCCACACTGAGTTCTGACATTTGAGTCTATTCCTAAGGCCAAAAGTAGTGGATATGTATTTGAGCATAAGAAAATTGATTGAAAACGTTTTCCTCCATTTACGTACTGAGATCTTTCAATTCAAATTTTTCCCTCCCCACACTTGTGGGGTGCGACTCTAATTTCACGCTAAGGAAATTGCCTTAAAAACAAGACCTGAATGTTTGTAAGCAAAATTGTAATGGAATAAAATACTAGTACATTAATATCTAAATTAAGTGAGCAACACGTCCGTATTCAAGCAGACGACGCACAACCGTGTGTAAACAACAAGACTAGCAACAACAGCTCGGGAGTCAGCAGCCAGCCGTGCAGAGCTTGTGCCGCGCTTCCACTGGAATTATCCCAGCGTACTCAATTTTACCAGCGTACTCACTGTTGTGGTCAGCATTGAGGTAGGTGATGAGTGCGCCGTGGAGGGAGAGGTGAGTGAGTTCATTGTGAGGGCACCTGAGCTCTCGCAGAGAGGTCAGGGGAGTCACATCAAGAGAGGTCAAGTGACTGCCGCCCAGCGACAAAGACGTTACGTGCTGCAACACATTAACGCAAATTAGCACAAAAACTACTAGAAATAATATCCAGCGCTGCCCTAGGCAGAAAGTGCTACAGAAGAAATGAGTAATATCGATGGTAACCTTTTCGTAACGTATTTCTTATTACATGCATTAATTTCAAGGAATTTACTGTTGATGCGATATTCTTCGTGGCACATATTGTTTTAGGATTGTTAGCCGACGAATACATGCAGTCAACAAACGCTGGGAAGAATGCGTAGCTACAGAATTTCATCATTCAACGGTCTCAGAAGCACTTGAAAGTTCAAATGGAAAACTGCGGCCCTGCATGTAAGGATGTAGGTATATATTTCTAATCGTAAGTTTAGGACCTGTTGGAAAACTATATCAATATCATTTTGCATGAATAAACTTTAAATTTTTTCCTAATTAATGCTTACTCCGTGGGACGGATAAAGAAAGATAAACACAAACATTTTCTGTTGCATCAATTCAATCAGAAAATCACATTTTAATCGACTGAGCTGCTTGCCACTTAATCGTAAATTTTTAAACAATTTAAACAATTTAAACAATTTATTCAATTTATTTAACAGAGGTGATACAGTGATAGAATGTTTCTTAAGTCTAGTACAATGGTCAAATTTGAGTATAGCTACCTGTGGGCCCAAATAAGTTCAGTGACTTCTAGGGCATCCTACCATCAATGTTAGTCTAAGGAGTACAATGAGACTAGGTCGCACGTAATTTCAAATGTAGATAAATTCAAGGATTTCAGCTCAGTTAGAGGTAGTCACTCGATGCAAAAGTCTTAACTATGTCCAAGGCCAGTAAACTATACTCTTATAAACATGGCCAGATCGTTGAGGCGCACAGGTAAGGATTGTCACAACGTACAATCGCAGCTGAAGTTGAACGCCGAAAAACAGTAGTTTGCACCTTCCTAGAAGATCCTTATAACTATGGAACAACAAATTCAAAATTTTAGACAAAAAAAAAATTATCAGCCCTGAGTAAGATAACCTATAGGGTTGTTCTTGAAGATGAGGGACGATCTTTCAAAAAGATTAAAAGCACTCTCTGTTGCTGATTGCAGTCCCATGTCCAAAAGACGATACTTCAGGCAAGAGGGCTTGAAAAATAAAAAGCTTTTACAAGTTCCTCATGTGCCTCCACCTTACAAACTAGGCTATTTAGAGTTTACCAGCGAGCACTAAAAGTTTGACTTCGAGAGTGGAAGATAGTTTTGTTTTTGACGAAAAATATATAACCTAAACGGTCCTGAGGGCTTCACCGTTTGACGGCACGACAAAGAGTTGCCCTCTGTAACGTCTTTGAAGCGGCACGGTGGCGGAGGTTCCATCATGATTTGGGGCGTCTTTTCCTCCAAAGACGCGAAGGATCTCCAGGTCGCGTAGGGACGTCAAACAGCGGACTGATTATGATGACGTGTTGTCGGCTTTTGGCATCCCATGCGACGCAGGGCCTTTGTTTGTGTAGTGATGGATGGTTCTTCCAGCCGGATAATGCTGCGATCCACAATGTTCACTTGACCAAGACTTATTTCTCAGGTGAATGATGCCCTCTTTTCCATCATTCAGCCGGTTTCCAGGTTTGAATCCTAATGAAAACGTTTGAGGATGGAGGGTAAGGAATGCTTAGAGAAATGGACAACAGTTTGAGGCAGTAAATGATCTGCGGGATTTTATCTCCAAAGCTGCTAAAAAAACACAATTTTAAATGAGCTATCGAAAGATATATTCTAAGTAATATTGAATCTTAAGAGAGAAATGTAAAAGAATTCAAAGAGGACTCAATGACGGGTTCAGCGACGAAAAACCTTAAAGAATGGAACTACATATAATTGTGGCACTATTTTCTTCTTTCAGTAAGAAAAGAACTCCAGATAAAAATTTTTCCATAATATTTTTTAATCATTCAAAATGCAGCAAAGTTTCCCTCTGAATTTACCACAAAAGTTGATAAATATTTCATTTTCGTTTAATCACCTTCGTTTAATTTATTCTCTGAATTTGCTATGAGCGGCGTCAGCTCGCTAGATCCTCATGTTGATTGTAATTTATGTTGTGAACATGAAATACTTGTGGTACATGCTCCTCTCCCGTCACAAGTTACATCACATGCCTTGCTCAGTGAGTAGAATTTTTACCAATTGAAACATTGTATAGCAACCGTACTTGTAAAGCACTACTCTACAAAACCTCCAACCACCGCTGGTGATAGTGTCCAGACAGAAACAGTATCAGTTTGGCATCATAAGTACGTCAATATTGTCTTTTCGTTTTATTTATGCTGAATCGAGAATTGATCCGAATTTTGAAAAAGTTATAACGAGAAAAAATGTTAATGTGCAAGTTAGATGACGCATAGTCTCAAACCGTCATTTTTATCAATAAACAATGCCCCTGCAGTACCTCTATCGAAAGTGGGGACAATGTACCATAGATGAAGCATGTAATAGTTGAAATATCATTGTTAATACGTCAAGCCCATAGTTCACGCATCCATTAAAAGCAAATATTTGACGTAAAAACGAACGTGTTGGTGCTTGTGCCTCTATAGCCCTACGGCTATGAGTGTTACTGTTACTCGTTCTCCTCAACTTCAACATCAGCGTCTGGGTACGATTGTAAAGGTTCATTTTTTATCAAATATGTTATGCTATTTATTTCCCTTTTTACACCTGAATCAATAAGTTGTCGTTTTTTTCTGCTCCCGTCTTAATGGGCGTTTTAATAAAACCGCCACTGCTACTACCATATCTGTGTGTACATACTATACCTTCTTCTGCAGTAGTGCTTCTTCGCAATACTGGTTGTCATCTCAGCAAACATTCAACTGACAAAATAAAAGTTTAACAAAATTCACTAATTTGAAATTAATTTCTTCTCATCAAGTAAGAGTTTTATTTTATAAATACATGAGTGACCAAGTATACAATTATTTTGTCCATCAACTCGTTGATTTAGAGCTGAAAACACTGTTTACGTAGCTTCAACATGTCCTTTTTTAGCTGACGTGATTTCGGTAAGGAAACTTAGAAGAATAAGCATTAACGAGTCCAATGCTTGACTGGACCAATTAGATGACCTCAGGTACTTCTTTGAAATCACGTGCACCTTTACCCGCTCTCTGCGTTACAATATATAGGAGATACATCGGCAGCACAAACTCTGAGCTTCTAAATACCACACACACACACACACACACACATACAAACATGGAGCTCGCAAAATCCAACTTTCGTTTTTCTTTCGCAAACAAACAAAACTGCATGAATTCTAATTTATAAAACGGGAAGTCTCCCAGTGCTTCGCAATCATTAGTCAAAAATTTTTAGATTCCCTGTCTGCCACGAATGAAGAAATGTTTATGCTGATTCTCGGCCATAAGTTCAGACATTAGCATTAGAGGAATGAAAAATTGCGCATAAATTATACCGAGATATAATAACATTAATAAACAGAAAAACGGTGCATGGCGGAGATCAAACACATGTATCCTGAAACCCAGTGCGGCCTGGAGCGCCGCTCCTACACAAAGGTTTGAAGACGTATGTACCATTTTACTGCCTATCGTCTTCATTTTCTCTCCCTACCTGCACGTTACGTTTTCTCGCACTTAGTGAATATGCAAAAATACGAAAACTATTATGCGTACTGAATTTCGGCTTACTTTTGTTAGAGAAATAAATTAAGAAATCCAGCTCTCAAATGAATAAATATTTTTTATTTGAATATTCTTTCTTTTTTCATTCTTCGACTGTTCTACGAATTATCCTCATTAAAGTTCAAAATCCAGTCATCTAACTACATCGGTATTCATAAACAGTGGAAAACAAATATTCTTATGCCATATAATTGAACATTCAACAAGTTTCTAATGCATCGAGAAATGAACTTCGTATCCGATGGAAAGTAACCGATTTTAAAATGCTGTTGTTTATAAAATATTAGTGCTAGAATGCTGAAACTGGTTTCATTGAAAAGGGTAAGATATTTATTTTTATTTTATTATGATAAAATTTGGCCTAGTTGGCATACCAAAACGACAGAAACGAGAATAAACATGGTTAGGATTTTAATTGACGATGATACAACGAAATCGGTGAGAAAATTGTCTGCTGAGACACAGGTAAAAAAACTACTGTTCATTTTATTACAAGTGCATAATATTAGAATATGCATTGAGAACTGGTGAAGATGCACTGTGATATAAATGGAATGATATAAATGGAATGATACACATTCCGGTATGCTTGGGTCAGAGAAAGTAATCAAGAAGCAGAAAGGAATTTCATTATCGCTTAATACTTCATTGTACAGCGATTATTCTATTTTTTTAGAGTTGCATTTATTTCTGCTGGGATCAATCGATGTTTTACTAGTTATGGTTAATATTTTAGTCCGTTATCCTTCGCATAAATTATGCACCTCACAAATGTTGTTTGAAATTTTCGAAAAAATTTGCGTTGCCAAAATGCATAGCAATTTTTACATAGGATTTAGATTTGGTAGCTGATTTGATTATATTTAATATATTTAATTGATTTCGCCGCTTGCTTAGGGTAATATTTTTGTAGGATCATTACTTCTTACCCATGCAATTTATGTCGAAGTTTTTTACTGACAGAAAAATCGTACGTTAAATTACTCCTATTTCTCCGAATCTTTGCATAATTTAGGAGAGAAAATGAGCAGATGGATCGAATGAGCGCAAATACACGATTCCGTTACGAGGAAAGCTTTCACTGCCCCAAAAGGTTTCTCTTGTATTTCGCAAAACACTAGAAATGGTGCACAAATTAAGATGTTGGCTCGGGTTTCAGAGAGCTTAATTTGACGACTTCAGCTATCTTGGTAGCGTAGCGCCCCCGGATGCTCTATACGCTCACCTGCCTCCTGGGCAGGTGGTGCGGTAGCTCAGCTCCTACTCCTGCATGGGATCCGACTAGAATGTATAGTTGCTTCAGTGTACTCGAGATGGAGCAATAAAAAAGGTGAAATAATAGTCATAGGTGTTGGAAATTAAAAATGCTAGCGAAGGAAGCAAAGCAAGCCATAGATAAAGGTCCTAATGAAACTGTTTCTATACTATGGTTTTTAAGACGTGCGGCAAAAATGTTAATTACGAAAAACAAAGATATACAAAACTACCACATACTACGACATTCAAGCAACATCTATATTTTATGTTGCCAACATTAATTGCGGGAAAACATCCGCAATTATAAATACATCAGCTCCAAATATTGGGATTTGTTCTTCAGTTCTAAGGCTGAAACGTTTAGTTATTTGTTCTTCAGTTCTAAATTTGTTTTTCAGTTCTAAGGCTGAAACGTTTAGTTATTCAGTAATAAAAACTTGAATTTTGCCCAAAAAGCCATTTTTGAGTCGATTAAAATATTTCTTTCCCTGAGCACTAAAACAGTCTATCTTTTCGTGTTTAAATTTATTGAACGCATGAATAATTTTCTGAAATGATAGAAAGATACTCACTGAACAATTTGGCGGTGCACGAGATTTTTCCTTGCTTTTTGCATAAAAATTGAGACGAAGGAATATCTTTCTTGAAGATCAAATTAACAATAAACGCAATGAAATACAAAATTTCAAAAGTTTTAATAACGAAGGTTTCCAGCATCTCACAGTAAAGTTTTCATGTACGAATGAATGACTGGAAAAATTTATCATCGAAGTACGACAAAATATTTAACAATAGAAATTTGAAATAAAACATAGAATAAACATAAAATTAATAATAAACCTACTCACTATTTTCATGTGAATAGCACCTTAAATTTCATTTAGCGGTGCTCTAGCTCACTCAAATATCACACCACATCTTGCGCAGTGCTCATAACATCATCATAATAAACAAATAATCTTCATTTTTTAACTTCGTATTTTATAGATGAATTTTAATGTTAAAACCCAATCATCAATTGAATTCATTAATAATTTATGTGATTAATAAATGAAAATGATATGAGGCTCAAACCGTTCTTAATAAATGCTTCAAAAATTTTTCGCTTCCGTAAGATTTTGGTAGAATTGCTGCTGGTATTTCACTAACAGAAAAAATTTCCACTAATGTGATGTGATAATTATTGATTGGGTAACGAACTCAAAGACAGGCACTCTGTCTAAAAAAGATTACAAGTTCATACACTTATTGGATTCGTTAGATTTTCGAAGTGCATATTCTTGTATGATAACAGATATTGTGCGAGTGTGTACAAAACTTATCTCCCAAAGCAATTGTTTTAATGGGGTTTCCTTTTCGTAAATTATTGAATAAGCTTCATAGAAATGGCACATAATGAAGGCACCGCTATCATGCTTGGTAAAAATATCGTTGTCTTCCGCAATGATGAGGAACCTGATGAGAGAAAAGTGGCCGTAATGTAGTGCAAAACTTTTTGGTACAGCAGCTTAGAAAATACTTCAACACGTGTCTTAATTATGAAATAATATTTAAACAACAGTTTACCTTCATTTTAGTAGCATCCATTTCAAAAAATACTTTAGGAGCAGATTTCTCTTCGATGTGGCGCAAGTTTCCCTCGGATTCGCTAGCCGACAAGCTGCTGATGGTAGACTCGTACTCGTGGTCATCGTTACTCACTCGCCACCGCTCGCTCTCATCGCTCGAAATTTCCTCACTGATGTTCTCTGACGAGTAACCCGAGCACGGGGAATCAGAATCTAAGTTCATTTTGTGCGAGCAAACTCCTGAAGAACAAAACGAGTCTTCTTTCAACAACTTCTGAACTCCGTCGTGCGCGGGTCTGCGGAACCACAAGCTGTGACGCAATTTTTTGTGCACGTTTGCATTTAGAAAATTCGTGCTCAAGTGCCGTGAAATTTCGAACGGTGCACCTACCGAGCTTCTCCTTGAAAATTTTCCGTCTTGATTTTGCAACTGATCTGAAATTTGTTTCGACAGCAACGAATACTCGCACAAGCTTTTAATATCACATGCAGAAAGATTCTTCTGTTTTTTTATACTTTTTGATGTTTTATCCTGACGCATTGGGAAAGAATCAGTCCATGGGGAAGATTTAACATCTTTTTTCGCCGGCGTTTTTTCACCTTCATTGGGGGTGTGGACATTGCTTATCTTCTTTGAGATCTTAACTGGCAGTGGAGGCTTGTCGCTCTCTACTGAAGACGTGGAATTGAGGGAAGTAAGAGACTTCGGGAAGTTCGGACACCGGTGAGCTGTCACAGACGACATTTTATGCAAAACACAACAATGGTCACTTCACAAATGTGCGCTCCTGGCTGGTGACTCTGAACAATAGAGTCCACTTGCGGTGCATCTCACACGTGGTAGAGTTCCAGTCAGCTCGTGCAGTTAGTAACATGAAAAACCTAGAAAATCACAAGAAAGTGCACACGTGCATGAAGTGAATCAAGGGATTCAAAATTTGTACATGGTGAATCAAGATAGAAAAAATATATACACTCAGCGCATTATATGGTACAAGTCTGCTTATGTTATACTTTAAAACTATGTTATGATGAGATCATAGCATTTGAGCGACTTCAGTCAAGTGAGCAGATTTGAAATATTTGATTCTTCGTACTGCATACAGTATTGTTAAAATTTTTTAAAAAAGTTTCGAAATATTCTAGGCACCCGCCCTGGATTTTATGCTTATTGTGGGTAGTAGTGGTGAGTTCCTAAAAAATTCTTTGCACTGAACACACACAATTATTGATACTTAGCTAAAATGCTTTTTTCGAGGAACAATACATTACAAAATTATAATTTTAAAATACTATGGTATCAATAAAGCACCAGGTGCTCTTATCTCTCTTTACAAATTTGTAATAAAAGCATTGATACGCACTCAACGATTTGCGAGGCTTGAATGCTTTCTGGAAGTTTTTACTATATCTCACTGATGGAATTTTTCATCCAAATATACATATGATGATGTTTAGTGCATATTAGTGACACCAATGACAGATACCGTATTGTTCAACTTTAAAATAAGACGGTTTGGATGAACCGGGATAAATATAGCCTCACATTGACTCTACAAATAACGTGCTAATAAAATCATGACCATGGAGCATAATTCAGTTAAAATATAACAAAAGGCGGAAACGGGAAACTGTTAAAGCACTATAAGATATGTACGCTTATCAAATAGTATTGTAACTCTGACGAAGCAATTTGACATTTTCCTAATTTACAAAAACAAGGAATGTCACGCTGCGCATCGAGCTCAACAGTTCCGTTGGCTCATAACAATTCCGGGACCTGGAGCCGAGCTGCCGTAACTCCATTAAACACGGGCCATTTCATTTGGAGCGGCTAATCAGTAATCACCCGTACACGGCAAGCGAAGAGTAAGCGACGCGATGCAGAAGCAGAAAGAAGGCAAGTCAGCAGCGTAATTTGAGCTCGCAGAAAAATGAGCTCAATACATGGTTGTTGTTGCCACTTTTGCCAGATTGTCGCTCAGTCTAGTATGACGGAAGAAGACTTGAATTAATTGCTCCCACTTACTCTTATTTCTTACTCAGATTTTGCTGAACAAACTTTCAGATGGGTAGGATATTGAAGCCGTACTTCAAATTGTGGGTATAAAAAGTGATCAGTTAGCACAAACGCGTGTCACGGTTCTAATGGGCCTGTGAAGTTCATCATTTATAAACATATACTGCATATATAAGTAGAAAGTATATGTAAATGTATATCTCGTAAATTGCACATTGCAAATTATTGTCGCTCTTCATTTGTATATTCATGTCTCAGAATTTCAATAAAATTTTCATTTTCTCGCCCTATTTTTACGGTGATAGAAAAAAATTCTAAAGCAATTCCTTACACGTATCCGACATTCACTGTATGATAAAAGTTGGGTTTAACATTGCACATTCATGTTATCATTATTTTGTTTAGAATTTAATTTTACCATGTACAGTGCATATTTACATAAGCTTTACATGCAGATATTTTACTAGCTTTCTACCTGAACACAACTTTACAGTTTTCTGGTAGACTTATTCGCTCATAATTTGTTCATTGCCATTGATTTGGTTACGAGCTCGAAATGAGTACAAGTTATGAGGTTTGCCTGGCTGGAGTATTGAGTTGTGATGCCATGTCACATTGTTCATTGGAGCTTTTTGCATACTGATGAAGACGAGTGGGAGATGTAGGTTAGTTGTAAATTAACAAAGTCAATACGAGAATGAAAAATAAATTTAATTTTCCTTTTATATATGTCTCCGACATTTCCACACCGTGATCTGGTAAGTCTGTGGTCACTGCATGAAAGTGCATGCACTCACACACTCAGTTTTAAGATTACGTTCTCATCAACTAATCAGGAGCTAAATTTATTTCTTTGTTCTAAAAATTCGACGCCAGCTCGTTATCGTGCTCGTTATCGCCAGCTCGTTATTAACACGTTGGCCACGATGTGAGCCGCTGGTGTACACGGAGGGAATTTGTATAACGCCGCTGACCGACCAGTAGTTACAAACTCAATTTTCACGAATACTTAATAGAAGCCAAATGAAGGCACGGTCCAGATAATGTTTGCTATTTTCAAAATTGTTCTCTACTACTGGTTATAAATTTGAGTTGAATATTGAACTTCAGTTTAAGTCATCGCGGTCAACATTTTAAAGCATTATGATACATGCACCATGCAGAGCAGGATAAATGCTTCTACGAAGTTTACAAAACTTCTTACAGGAAAAATGTAAAAAATCAAAGAAAGTTTATTTTTCATTTAAAACCATTGTTTGCAGCAAAATTGTTGGAGTGATTAAACGGTGAAGTTTGGAGAGCTAAAGCTTGCTGTTCCGTTGCTAATTTAAGGATTTATTTACAAAAACTAGGGCGAAAAACTGATCTCACTAGGTGGCTTCTCTTGTGATCCCAAGAATAATTCCATGATTTCGAGAGTGATTCCACAATTTCTTGCTGAGTAATGTACAATGTGTCAACTGACGTGCAAGGTGGTTTATGATGTGCATCCGAGTATGCTGTAAGTATTCTATTGATCTCTTTGCATAATCATTAACATTCACTGAAACAAAATTATTCATACGAATATCACCCGATATCTTCGATAAATTTAGAAAGAATCACTCTGAGCATCAGCAGCAAATGCAGGAATAAATTAAATTACGGGGTTTGAGTGGTATATTAAAATCTAGTTAACCCATTCAGTGCAGTATTCGTACATGATGGAGTAACTTAGATCGTATTTTGGGTCATCACTACCGCCTCGACACAATGACATGGAAGCATCGCTGCAGCAGGGAGCGTGTCATCAGACCACAGGCGTTCGTTTCGCTTCATCGACTCGATACAATGGAGGAGAATTCTTCTCAATAATCTAAAACTTTACGCATAACAGCGGAATTATTCAGCACGCTGGATAAACCACTAAAGCAAACTGAAGGATAGCAGTATTATTACTCGTTATACTGTAGACTTAGAAACAGACTTAGAAACCAAAACATATTTTACGTGCTATGCCTCAAAGAAAAGGCATTTTCCTCAGAATGTATGCTAGAAATGAACAATAAAATTAGAAAAAACTCGGCAGACGACTAATTTTTTACGGTAATTAGTACATGAGTAACCTGAAGTTGACTGAAGAACGAGCTTATTGCCTTGAATAAGTGAGGAGAGAAATTTGTTTGGAAATAGAATCTCATTTATTTACTGGAATACTAATAGCAAACAATGAAGAAAACTCTCCAGGGTTATGAAAAAGGGAAGTAAAAGAGAATTGAAGATAAGCACGCAAATTAAATCAGAGAGCAAACCAGATAATTGTGTGAAAGAGAAGCTAAACTGCACAATGTTTTGTAAGACAAGATGAAGTATTTGGGGAAATATTGCTCGCAAAACACAGGCCAAATCCTTCGACAGCAGGGCAAGATATACTTTGGAAACAAGGCAAGTGCTGGGCAGCAGGGTGAGTTTATACTTTGGAAACCGGCCAAATGCTGGGCAGCAGGGCAAATATATACTTTGGAAACATGGCAAGTGCTGAGCAGCAGGGAGAGTTCATACTTTGGAAACTGGCCAAATGCTGGGCAGCAGGGCAAATATATACTTTGGAAACAGGGCAAGTGCTGGGCAGCAGGGTGAGTTTATACTTTGGAAACCGGCCAAATGCTGGGCAGCAGGGCAAATACATACTTTGGAAACAGGGCAAGTGCTGAGCAGCAGGGTGAGTTCATACTTTGGAAACCGGCCAAATGCTGGGCAGCAGGGTGAGTTTATACTTTGGAAACCGGCCAAATTCTGGGCAGCAGGGCAAATATATACTTAGGAAACAGGGCAAGGGCTGGGCAGCAGAGTGAGCTTATACTTTGGAAACCGGCCCAATGCTGGGCAGCAGGGCAAGTATATAGTTTGGAAACAGTGAAAGTGGTGGGCAGCAGGGTGAGTTTATACTTTGGAAACAGGCCAAATGCTGGGCAGCAGGGTGAGTTTATACTTTGGAAACTGGGCAAGTGCTCGGCAGCAGGGTGAGTTTATACTTTGGAAACAGGCCAAATGCTGGGCAGCAGGGCAAGTATATAGTTTGGAAACAGTGCAAGTGCTGGGCAGCAGGGTGAGTTTATACTTTGGAAACAGGCCAAATGCTGGGCAGCAGGGTGAGTTTATATTTTGGAAACAGGGCAAGTGCTTGGGAAGCATAGCAAGTTGATACGTTGGAAGCAGCTCAAAGGCTTGGCAGTATGGGAAGTTTGTTATTTGGAAACAGGGCAAGTGTTTGGGTTACACAGTGAACATTTCAGAACCAGGGCAAGTGTGGTAAACTGGGCGTGCATTTGGCAAACGGTGCGTCTATTTGGAGAGCAGTGAGATTATGTAGGAGAACTCTTGTTTTTGAGTCTATCAAGCAACGATTCCGACCAAATTTAAGCCTATTTTCTATCTTCACAGTGCTAACAATCACGACGCTGAGAATTTTACGAGTGTGTGCAAATGAAACGAAAAAGGTGATAAAATATTGTTACTTTTAAGGTGATGGTTATTTTAAGTTATGACTCTAATTAAAATTTTTTTAAGTATTTTAAGCTCTTGAATTCGACACCGGTTTACTGTTACAATGACCATTTCTCAACAGCATTCCCATGATGGCCAGAAAGACAGGCGTCTTCAGCTCTACAGAAACATTTACCACTCGAACTAAAATTTCTACATATCATTTGGTTTAGAAACTAAATATCCCAGCGTATTAGGAATGCAGTGTTATAGACATCACTTGATGAATTTAAAACGTGTCAGGATATTGGGAAACAGCTGCGAGCCCAAACTAATAATAATTCATGAGCTCAAATCGAAGGTACCGGTAAGACTTAAGAAGGTATCATTCCTTATGTATATATATGCATCAAAATATTTTTAATGTAAAATCATTCGCAGAAAAATAATAAATATAATGAAAGCTTTGCGGAATTAAATGTTTAAGCGCTACCTCGAAAAGAACGCACAAAAGTGGAGGGCCAATTTTAAGGTGTATACAGTGTACACACACAATGTTTAAGGTGTATACAGTGTACACACAATGTTTGGAAACTGCAACTTAAAAAAGTTTCAAATCTGTTCAGTGACGCGGTATTTTACAGCGCTCATGAGCACAAAGTGATTCATAACGTGAAATTTATTAATATGTTTATCATAGTAGGCATGCCTATCAATTGAAATTACTGAGGACATTAATTATAATCAACAGAAAAAGTAAAGACTATATAATGAAATTAATCAAATTCTCTCATAACCGAATATGATAGCAAGAGAAGCCAATATTTCATTACAAATGGGAAAACGATGGAATGACAATAAGGTAGACGAATCTTCTGAATTGAATTCCAATCAAAAGTTTGTGCGTAAATAAATCAATGATGATCACGTCGTATTTGTACCCTGTGAGATGCGTCAAGTTCGTATGATGTTCTGACACGCGCCGTGCCATGCATTACTCGCACGGAAGAGTGGGAATCCTCTTCGAATAAAAACTGGAGTTGTAGTGCTTGTTCTCGTACAACTTTTTCCATACACAAAGTGTGACGGGAATGTATATTGAAAAAAAGCACTAACGGATTGCCTTCTCATGGTCAAGGGAAAAAATCCTTTCCAAAACACGTTCTAGACTAGCGTTACATTTAAATTACACAACTTAAAAAACACACACACATTTGAACAAATGGACTTGAGTCTGCGGTTTGACGTGTTAAACTCTCAAGTGTAAGTTGACAGCAATTTTTCACTTAGTTCACTCTCGCACACTGGTACTGCGATGGAAATTTTGCCTCGCACACTTCGCACGTTCACTTTGAAGTTCGCGTACGAGCCCCGGAGGCGAGGAGCCCGCGGGACGATGCTGACAAGACGAGAGCGTCGGAGCAATTACAGCGGCCCAGCATCGTGACACTCGGCGCACCTGGCGGAAGGTCAGCCCCACCAACACACAACGCAAACAACCGCGCTGCCAAAAACGGTTCTTGCATCAGTCTAGCTTCACTCAGGACCATTCAATTCGATCACCGTTGGGACACTCGCTGTAATCACCACAGAAAAGCGTTACAGTGAGGAAAGTAACTGCATGATTTCGGCACGCTAAAGAGGTTTGCACAGCCACAAATAGCAGCAACGCAATTTGCACAGAAGCTTCCATTGCTCTGAAACTTGACCGAGATGTCGACTTCCGCGAGGAGGGAGAGTTCGGGCTAACGAAACTCGCGTGGGAGTGTCGGGTGAACAATGACTCATTAGTGACGGTCAATCAAAATCTAATGAATTGAAATCGAATTTTGAGCATTTCCGGAACTGAATCCGTAAATAGAGCACGAAATTAAGCCAGAGTTAATTTCATCAGGCTCTACAGAATACAAAACACTCACGCTTTCTCGGTGTTACATTAACTCAAAGAGGAACTGTATTTCAAGAATGTTTCGACCGGCGGGTAAAACATATCAATGATGTAAAACTGAAAATATTGAAGTAAATGAACGCATGTCACTGAAATCACTGGAATGACAAGTCAATTGTGCTATTTGTTTGAGATGAAAAATTGAGCCAATGAAAATTGGGGTACCTTAACTCTGCCGTAAACAAAATCTGTATAAATTTACAACGGCTTTCTAACATCCAATGTCACAAATTTTCCAGATGCTCATCATAAAAATTCTTCAGAAGAGCCCTGAATCTTTTTAACTAGCTAGATTAGAAAATATTGATTTAATTGTGGAAGTCTTGTGAACATAACTAATGATATTTACTATTAAATGACGCAAAATTTTTGCCTTAAGTGTTTAAAAATTACGGTAGCATATCTGAAGAGGGATGCAAGGAGACGTGAATCCTCCATGGCAACACAACATAACATTGTGTTGAACAGGTTATTACGGAATTCAAAGTCAGTGAGTTGTGATTCGAATGAAGTTGAAAAAAATTACCTATTTTAAGAGTGTTTTTGAAAAATGCTGTACGATTTGTTATTTATTCGAATCATCGTCATAGATTCCGAGTTAAAATACTCGGTAAGTCAAAACGGAATATTTCCACGTTGAGTTTAAATATTGCCATGCTGAGTTTAAATACATACTGCCATGTTGATCTTGAACACAACCATGTTCGCAGCGCATGACTTAAGTGCTCTGTGCATGAGTAAATGAACCGCGGAAAAACGGACTCAAACAACATTACGGGCCAATATGAAAGCATTAATTACTCATGTAAATTCAGAAACTTTCGCATCATCCATCGTACAGTATGGCCAACTTTCGTTTCAATAATGTTTTCAATTCGTTCTAAATCTCAGTTAGAATGACTTTTCCCTTTTCCTTTCTAGCTGAGCGAAACCTGTTTTACGAGTTCTTGCGCCGTTCTTCTAGAACCGTAGGCCTCGCTGCTAATTTTGTCCCAGCAGAACAAGCTCAACACTATAATCAAGAAGTTGAGTTTTAGAGAACATGAATGACCTAACGTTTTTTGCCAAGCATCCAATTTGCCTTTCATTCATTCAATAGTTTACCTGCTGAGCGACGTATCTTCTGAGTCTCGGTCCTGTGTGAAAAGGATTAGGTATTCCACACCATGGACGGAATCTGCAACACTTCATGTCAGGATCATGAATTTAAGCTTCCAATGAATCTAATTTCATCGAGTCTATTGATGTTGGCTTTGAGAAGTTGTTCTCATGAAACGAAGGAAAGGGGTCACTCTGTTTATTGTGTAAAACTTATAAGACAATCACGATTAAAGGGTGATGAATTAGATTTTCAACGTAAATTTCTTAACTTCTGTACTGCACGGCAGCAGGTAACATCACCTAATCGCCTTGTTACTGAACCCAATCTGGAAATTAGTCATGTGCGAATACCTTTAAGAGCTGTGGTTTTAACTTGTTACGTAGTTTTGCGAACGAGCATTTCGTTTTCTTTATTTTTTTAAAAATAATTCCTTTTTCAAAGATACATTTTGAGGAATTTTCACGACAAACAACATTCCTGGTTACTGAAGCTTTCATCTTCTTAAATTTATTCATAATCTTGAACTTGGATTTAGCCTGAAACAAATTACGCATGCAACCAAACTTTGTATCCAAACCAAATAAGGCTTTTTCACAGCTTCGAACATTTTGTAAGATACTCTCGGTCGTGCATTTCATAAACATGAACACCTCTCAATGGTATAGTGGTCTTCTTTAATTGCAATAATCCGTTGTAAATATGGCAAATTTTAATTTTTAAGTGCAGAAATCCTAAGAGCCCAATGATGTCACAAGTACAATATATCACGAATATCTTAGTTAACTAAATTTAACCCTGAACAGTTTGTGACTTTGCATGTTACAATGCTTTGGGTGCCATTTTGCCAAATTTGCTGTCAACATCGCGAATTTGAAAGTACCTCAAATAGTCTAATCACACTAGTGAATTCTATAACGCATACATTCATAAAATTGACAACATTGAACAAGTGGCAGTGTGGCAATCATGAGCGAGGGCAGAAAAAAGAAAACTGCAAGTCAAGGTTGTCAGAGAAGTTTTCTCACTGAAATCCTCAACTCGGGGCTTTTTTCAAACAAAATTTAAGGATACAGATAACTCAGCATTTGGCTACCCTGAGTTTTTTTCAGATGCCGAATTGGTCGAATTAAATTTGAAAAAATGACGATTTTAAAGATTGTGGCGAGAAAAGTCTGGCCTGACAGCCCTGGTAGAGCAGCGGTGCGGCATGTCGTGCGTGAGGGACAATGCGGGCCCAAACGACGGAGAGGAGCGGCAGGGGAGCGGAACAGGTGCTGCGGGATCTCTTTGTTTTCTAAGAAATTTTGCTTCCAGTTTTCTGACATCAAGGCATTTCTTCTCCGATTTGAAATTGAATAAGTTTCAGCCATAAAAAGTAGAGTAAGATACGCGTTTAAACTTGAATGTCTGCATTTTTGTCGTCAATTAGAAGAGGTTTCAAGATCACAGCGTGAAAAATCGACGGTGATTAGCTACTGACACCAGGCAACAATGAGTGCCGCTTTGAAAAAATGAGACATAGAAATCTGTGAACAGAATACAAATTCTCCTGACGGAGGAGCTTTGACGAGGAACGTCTTCAGTCAATACTGACTGATTAGAAATTCTACTCAACCAGAAGAGATTAAGAAGTGTTCGCGAATGATACAGGTGTTAGTGTTACGTACAAGTACAGTAAGGGCCAGTTAATAACTTTTCTGACTGAAAAAGAGCTCCCTCTCCCACCAAGAATAGCGCTCAAATAACCATTACCTCTCCAGTTAACTTTACTGATCATGATCATCGAGAAAAATAACCGACATAATTTAGCACACATAAGATGTCAATGAGAAATGTATTTAACAAACATAGTGAATGTTAGACAACGAATGATCGATGCTTTTGAATAAGTTTGAGTTGACGCAGACGTGTTTATTCGAAGTATTTCATGTTTTCCAAGTTAACAAAAAAGGCCTGGCATTACAGACACGCCAAGTCGCCGCCACGGCGCGAGCTGCAGAGGATGCGACCTCCTTAGGTGGGGAGTGGAGCAGGATGTGGCGTGGGCGTTGTCTCCGGAGCCATGGTGGTGTGGTGGTGGTGTGAGGGGTGGGGGATGGTGTGGTTGTGGTGTGGTGGTGGTGTGGTGGTGGTGGTGTGAGGGGTGGGGGATGGTGTGGTTGTGGTGTGGTGGTGGTGTGAGGGGTGGTGTGAGGGGTGGTGAGGTGGTGTGAGGAGTGGTGTGAGGAGTAGTGTGGTGGTGTGAGGGGTGGTGTGGTGGTGGTATGAGGGTGGTGTAGTGAGAGGTGGTGCAGTGAGAGGTGGTGTAGTGAGTGGGGGTACAGTGAGAGGAGGTGTAGTGAGAGGTGGTGCAGTGAGATGTGGTGTAGTGAGATGGGGTGCAGTGAGAGGTGGTGCAGTGAGAGGTGGTGTAGTGAGAGGTGGTGCAGTGAGAGGTGGTGCAGTGAGAGGTGGTGTAGTGAGAGGTGGTGCATTGAGAGGTGGTGTAGTGAGAGGTGGTGCATTGAGAGGTGGTGTAGTGAGAGGTGGTGTAGTGAGAGGTGGTGTAGTGAGAAGTGGTGCAGTGAGAGGTGGTGCAGTGAGAGGTGGTGTGGTGAGAGGTTGTGCAGTGAGAGGTGGTGCAGTGAGAGGTGGTGCAGTGAGAGGTGGTGCAGTGAGAGGTTGTGCAGTGAGAGGTGGTGTAGTGAGAGGTGGTGTAGTGAGAGGTGGTGCGGTGAGAGGTGGTGCAGTGAGAGGTGGTGCGGTGAGAGGTGGTGCAGTGAGAGGTGGTGCAGTGAGAGGTGGTGCGGTGAGAGGTGGTGCAGTGAGAGGTGGTGTAGTGAGCGGTGGTGATGATAGGTGAAGTTTAAGCATGAGAATGAGATGGATCAGTATGCATGAGTACCAGAATGAGAATATGCATTGAATAAGCCACACGGTACACATTGCGGGCTTGTGTTTTCACTCAGATTGTTACATATAATATGCAGTTGTATTTTGTACACGTATTTCATTTTGCCTGCTGCATTCATATTTTAATTCTTTCGCAAATTATTTACAAATTATTTACACCACAGTCTGCAAGCTACATACAAGCAGGGCGAAATTTTGCGTACTTTGCGCTCTACTCCCGACATCAGACCCGTGACCAGCAGACACACGTCGTTATCAAGGAACAGCATCTTAAGTTCAAAATACAATGGAGCTAAATTATTATTTATTGTTGATAAATTATTTTCTTATACACTGTATGAGGTACGATAGTTTCTTCTTTGTACGAAGGTTTTTAATAAAGCGTTCTCGATTATTGAAAGCTTCTGTAGAGACCATTTTATATTTTCCCACACTTCTCGCATTCGTTTATAAACGTGACCCTTCTAGAAAAATATTTTTGAGGCTGTATAAACCTTTTTTATTTCGTTGGAAAACACATCACTTTTAATTCTCACCCCGTCTGTGTGCAAGTAAGATAAAAAATTGGTCTTTCAAGAATACCTCAGAGGAACTGAAAGCAAACTGGTAACAGAGAATAGATTTGAAACGACAACAACTGCAGCACAACCAACATCGGAAACTTAAAGTCCGATTATATTAGTTCAACAATGCGTTGATGTGATGACGAATGCTTATTGCTAAGAAACGGGGATTAACAGTTCCGTATTTTCACTCTGTTCTCATGCTTTATATTGTAAAATGGCGCTAACCGAGGAACTACTCTGCTACAGATCACAATCTTAATTATGTAAGGAGAAAACCACGTCACTGCCTCCTTAAATCATCCTTTTCCCTTCTCCTGCTGAATTCCTATCCTCACCCCCTGACGTGCATGTCCTGTGTTGTTGCGATGCTATGCATCATTCGTTGCGCATGCGGTGAGATACATTGTGGTGGCGCTGCTGCACGCAGGCCTGTTCAGCTACCGCTCTCCAAGTGGCTATCTCACATCCCTGCTCATTGTTCTATAGATTGTCATCAGTGCAGTTTTTGTTCCCAGAGAGGTTATTTTGTCCACACTGTGATTAATTCCTCTGCTGTAGACAAATATAAGTCATTAATAGAGCCATTGCGTTCTCCTGCCTTCAGGTTGAATACAAGACGATTTCCTATGGCGTTATCGTAAGCCATGCGTGTACAATTTTAAAACTTGAAGCAAACCGATCAGGTTTGAAATAATTCTGTGGTGAAAATTTAGAGGTTACGTTTAGTGAATTTCACCACTAAATGATGTAAATTTTGCATTCATCATTTTCACGTGTTTATGTTGCGCATATAAACTTCGAGCAATGAGTTGAGACTTGCTTAAGCGCCGCTAAACCTA
Organism: Morinoia aosen; assembly: GCA_030386875.1. NCBI lineage: Eukaryota > Metazoa > Arthropoda > Malacostraca > Amphipoda > Talitridae > Morinoia > Morinoia aosen. The sequence continues at coordinate 8,926,382 of CM059558.1, read as the reverse complement.
ATCCAGGTTTAGTTCCGAGCAACGACCTAACAGTAATGATCGTAAGTCAAAATTTTACTGGAAACAATCATCAGAAAACCTCGCAGCAATCATTTTCAATTATATTGAGCTTCGCAACCTTACTCCGTCCAAACACCTGAACCCTGTAAAAAATTATTGCGCCTAATATTAGTGACTGAAATAATGTCTCAACTCGCAACAGTCGTAAGAATTACAAGTCGCATTATCCGAAACCGTTCAACAGCGAGGATCACAGCGCAACACCGTCGGAGCTTGACAGAATATATATCAAGACTGCCTCGCTCGAGGAATTGCAGGTCGGTAAATTCTAGCACCACGATGCGTTCAGCTCCATAAAACAAACAACGCTCAGTCAAAAGCCAGAACTCGAAAAGCGTAACTCGAGTCAAGGACCGGTCTGGGCGCGCGGATATCACGATCCAACGCAAAACTAACTTATGAAGTTATGAGCGGAACGAGTCGTCGAGAATTTACTGGCAAATTGCGATTCTTCATCCTGAATTGCTTTGGGCTCAACAGCATTGGTGGGATTTCCGATTTGGAAGTGGAGTATCATTTAGGAGAATCGTCAAGTCACAATACCATGCATCTCTATTACGACTTGAATTTTACGCCTGCAGCTCTAATGTAGGGTAATAAACAAATTTTATGAAGTTTTCAATGGAGAAGTTTTGCTTGGTGTAAATATGCACTTTCGCTTAATTTTTTTGCATCTATGTTTGTAATTATTTGGATACTTTTATCTTATTATGACGTATACGCAAAACGTTCATTGATGCCGCAAAAAACTACGAAATATTGAAGAAATTAGAGTTAAATTAAGAAAATGAAGTAAAATTGGCGGCAGGTTTTCACCTTACATGCGTTTTTCAGTGTATGTACTTCAATGCTAAATAGTATCGTATTTTTACTGTTGAAAACAATATTCCTGCCCTGATCTGTGCGCTGCTGTGATACTTGTATCACACTCTGCTGTTCCTAGGCCCGCTTGAAGAACCCATATATTCTCTTATAGATTTTAAACGAGTTGATATTGGATTGTGTCAGAAGGTTTGGAAATTCTCGTCACCTCTTTTGAAAGTAGGAACGTTCGGGATATGTAACCGTAACTTTAATCCAAACCTGCGTCACGCAGAGTGTCGCTCCTGTGATAAAGCAAGACTTACGCACCTAGTTCACCGTCACATTGCATCGTGATGTTACTGCTGAGGATGCTCATGTCATGATGACACGTTTCTTCCGATGTTCGGGGGGTGCAATGCAAGTTAAATACAGAGGGAAAACGAATTATTTACGAAAGAGCGACAGTCAAAGTCATCCGGTAACTGTTCAATGGTCGCACAATGCTCAATTTAAGTCATTAAACTGTTCGCATGTAGAATAATACTTGAATATGTAAAACTTATTGAAGAAAAAAGGAAGGCAACAAGGAAACGTTATTTCTGATTAATATTTAGTCTGAGGAAATTACAAGTAATCACACAAAAATGTCCTTATAATTTCCCATCAGAAGTCGATGCGCGTACACAAAGGTGGAGTGACATGCGATCCAACTATTTGAGTCTTCTTCCTTCGCGAGAACTGTCGGTGGTGAGTTCGGGGCTGCAAATAAGTGTTGCTTGTCATGGTTTCCGTCACGCCGTTGAAAACGCAAACATGAATTAGAGCTTTGAAGTGCTGATAAGATTTGCCAGTGATTGCTTCTGAAAAGGGGTCCAAGTTCTGAGGTAAGAGAATCGGGAGCAGTTTCCTGTAGGAAGTCAGCCCTTAACGCTAAGTTGAACGTGGGTGTCTAATTACGATATGTAAAAGTGCACATGACGCATTGCAATAGCCGGCTGTAAGCGTAGTTTGATTATGAAAGAAGTTACCCAGTCTCAAGTGCAAATTCAAAACGTGACAATTGTGACCTGTTATGGGAGAACATGATAATAGTTAAACGGGTCAAATAACTGATAAAATGATCAAACGTGCCAAATTTTGAACGATAATGATGAGCGATGAACATTTTCAGGAAGGAAATTTCAATCCAGAAAAAAATACTATTTTCTTGAATAACTGACCTGACGGTGGTAACATGTAGAAAAATTTTGAAAGCGCTGATCAAATTGTAAAAAATCTAAAATTGCTGACTGACGTGAGATGGCAGGGGAGTCTTATTAAAATAAAAGACAACGGAAGCCTCACAAAGGGATGTTCCCGTAGTCGTAACGTCAGACCACAACTATTACGTAACTATGGAACCATGACAAGTAGCTATGGTATAACTATGACGCTGGAAGTCGTTCAATACCCAACAAGTTATGAAAGAAACACCAAGATGTCGTGGAAAAGCGCTGTCGGGTTTTGTTCAGTTCTTCAGAATTAAGACATATATTTGGAACTTATATATGGTGTCATCATACTACAGCCATTTCTGCAGGGTAACATCGTGCATTCGGCATTCTAAATAGGAGTATCATAAGATCGTAGTTAAAAATGGTGGGATTATGAATTCGCTATTTAAAATGGTGACATCATCTATTCGCTACTTAAAAACGGTGACATCATACAATCGCCTCCAAATTGGGCTCATCGCATGGTCGCCATTTAAAATGGTCGTATCGTACATGCGATATGTAAGAATAATGACATCATATTTTCATCATTGTACAATGATGATATTATACATCCGCCGTTTGAAGTGTGCACGTCTTATATTTACCATTTAGGAAGGGAGAAATAGTTTACCATTTATTAATGCTGACATATTACACTGAATATAATTTTTTTCATTAGGAAACTGAATAGTTATCTAAGTATTTTTTTTATCATGAATTCGAACATTTAATCTGATTCCTATAATGCAGGCAAATATTTTGAAAACATTAATTTTTCAGTTAAATATTTTCATTCATTAAGTTTTCTCATTTGTTATTCTTCAAAATCTGAAGGTGGGAATTTTTTACTTAGAATAAATTGACAACAGGCAAACTCATTTATATTGAAACATGTTATAAATCTATTTTATTTGAACGTGCTCTTAGTTGTTGAAATTTTGCATTGTTTCAGTAAGTGTAAAGCTGGTACCCAGTATTGAGCGTGCAGTGAGACCAGGAACACGTGTAGAAGTTTTCTCTCGTTTGTTGTTTTGATGTATAAGTTTTATGAGTTCTATAAACATTTTACCATGCCAAAAATGTTTAAATCAACCTAACAATATCTGTTACGTGATTGCTAAACTGAATTTCGAGTTTCAGAAGCGAAATTTCGCATTTCTTGGGAAAAAGTTATGAGCTTTATTTTGAGTGTTAGGCAAGTGATTTCGACACGGAAATGCGGTTATCTTAGTCACGATAGTGGTTTCACTGACTACTCTTCTTAAGAAGGCCATCGAGTTTTTATAATGATATTTCTTCAGTAAAGTAACTTCATGCACATCAACACCAGTCAAACGATTGGTGATGGTTCATAGATTCTTCGGAAGTTAGTTTGAAGGCATTACTATTGTAAAATCGGAGTGCAATGTCATCAATAGCTGTTGCGCACGCAACAGCTGTTGATATTGGGCGAGTGATGTGAAAGAGACGTATAAAAATATGAAATTGTTTTAAGAAACCATTCAGTAATCTAATTATAATTGGAAAATATCTGTTCATTTTAAGGTCATAGCTTTAATGTTTGATTTGCAATTTAAAAAAAAAAAATTTTTGCGTAGATAAGACTGCAAGGATTAGAAGTCTCACTACAACAAGAAACAATGGCAGGAGCGAGTATGTGTATCTCTCGTTCACGTGGATGAAAATGTATCTTACGTTGAAAGCTGGGGCTTATGAAAAATTTGGTATTAGCAGTAGACAAAGGTTCTACTGCATTTATGAATCTGAAGTCTAAGTTTCTTAAATTGAGGAATGTAAAATTGAATGAAGTGTGATAAATAGCGCCTAAAATAAAATCACTAATATAGGATGATCATTATATTAAGACAATGTGGAATCCACCGATAAATGCAGCAAGGAAATAATTCAAAAACGTCTTTTGGAGATTTTGCGGTGTTAATAAAGGGGAAACTACAAGGAAGCAGAAAGCAATCTTTATACAAAAAACGGGGTGCATCATGTTTTTAAAAATTCATTTTTTGTGCACTCACCGAAATGTTTCACCGAAAACCTTGGGGTTATCCCTGATTAGCATGGTGAGCGCTATCTGTATGTTTCTACAATGAAAAAGAGGCATAAAGATAGAATCCCAGTAAACTGGCAAATTGCTACTGCACCATGAAAAGAAGCATCCCGTTGACAAAATTTTTTGACCAAAATCACTATGTACTTTTGGGGTGGGACGAAATATGCCATAAATTAACTATCTACAGCTTCAAAGTATAAATTCCTTTAATTAAACTTTAAACGCGTGTTGCAAAACAAAAACCTGCATGAAGGAAAATTCTAAGATTATATTTGAACTAGGAATGAGAAAGATAAAGTTCGTTTATTCAGTCCATGTGAAAGAGAAAAGTATTTTGAGACCAGTGTGATCATCATTTAGGAAGTGTAAGAATCGTGACACCATACATTCGATTTAAGAATGTTGATTAAACAAAGCCTTTATTTTTAAACAGTAGCGTACAATAAAACTTCAGTGTACTGTAACACACGCAATGTTACAGTTACAGTTTGTTGTTCGAGTTTAAAATATGAAATGGAAAATAGCAACAAAAACGTGAGAGATGCCTATTCTTGGGCTGACCCCAAGTCCCGCGCCGTCAGGCATTAATCCCGCACAGGCATCGATGTAACTTATTTACTGTCGTTATTTTTCACGCACATTCGCCAATACATTCATGTTAACATAATATCTTCTAACGCTGCCGTTACGCAAATTGGTCCCGTGATTTGCGGTTTTCTTCGCTTCATCTATCAGTAATGTAAAGCCAAAGTCGCCTTGTTCGCGTTACGCTGACGCCGCCATCTGATGAGGAATTACAATTGGAATCGCATATGTGCCGCAGAATGGAACGCGGCTTCTGATAATACCTACTGAATTAAGCAAAAAATTCTTCCAGAATCAACCTGGAATTTCGGTTAACCCTCGTACATGAGAACACTGAGGGATTACAAACCCAGCATGGGCCAAGTAGAAGAGAAAATATTTTCTTGGAGCTCGTTCCTAATTCTGATAATATTTAATACAAAAAAATTAGGGCCCATACCTTCGTGAAAATTTTTAGTACGTAGTTAAAATAAAATATTTTCAAATTTAAACAATTATAATTTTTACAGTGTGTAGGTATATATGCAGTAGATATTATTGCATCAAGAAGAACTCACAATTAAATATTCATTTTTTATTTAAAAATGATGTCGTAGCTTTCAATAGCATACCCATCTGCCTCCAGGTATTAAAGAGAGTAGTTCTCCCAATCTTGTACTGACCCATTGGGACACTGAAATATATTTTATATCTATGTTTTTCAGAATTTCACACTTATCAAACAATGCTAAATTTTCTGGCTTTCGTTGTGAATTAGATTTTATAATTAATGGTATATTGACCATATTTATTTGTGCTAAGTTCTAAACACATTCTGTGAGTGAAAGATGTGACGCTATTAATGGAGCACATAAAGATGATGGCATTTATAGCACTGCAATACCAAGTATTTTTGTTCGAAGATGACCAGTTAGAGCGTGTTCCAGTTTCAGGAGTCCTGCTGTGTTTCTTGTCATGCTTCCAGTCCCGCCGTTGTAAACGGCAGCATGAATTAGAGATATGATAAGAATTGCTGGTAAGACTCACCTGTGATTGCTTCTGACGCGTGCTACCAAAAAAACAGGCCTGAACGAGAAAAATCTAAGACCATATTTAAACTCGGAATGAGAAGTTTCATACCAACCAACAAAAATGAGGAGGAAGTCAGAGTTAGCTTAGCAATCAGCATGTAACAGCACTCACAGTGAGGGCACATCGCAGCGAGCCCCTGAGTGCGTTGCTGCAGAGGTTCACCCTGAGGGGCGCCAGGCGGCCCCGCGCAGCTCTGCGGCCCGGCCCTCCTGACGCGGGCGAGCCTGAGTTGCCCTCAGTACCCGGCTCCTCCAGGACCTCTCCAGACAGCTTGTTGTGGCACAAGTCCTGCGCGAGTCAAGGGAACCTACCGGCTAGAGGATGAACCATGTGCAGATTGCACTTTGCATACCATGTGCAGATTGCACTTCGCATACCCACAAAATCGTACCGACAATCAAATGAAACCGTGGCAAGTATAGCTAGTGATGAAGGTGCTATGAATTTCGTATCAAGAGTAACACATCAATTTTCGTTTGGTTATAGAAAACATTTGTTCGAATGAAGCATGGGTTTGACGCCATATCTATACTTCCAGCAATACTTCAAAATAGCAACGTGCAGTATTGGCGCTATGTTGTTATTAAAATACAATGGTTTAATTACGGAAGCAAAAATTACCAACAGTAGTGAATGTACATTTGATAAATTTTCAACTGATTTAAAAGTTTTAGATTTTACAGAAGACGCCGAATAAAATGCTACGAAATTAGACATTTTAGGGCACTCATGAATATAATTTAAAAAATACTCAATTATTGCTTTTAAAAACTGGAAAAACACGCTCCGTGAAATGAAGTTTAATACTTTTGTATCATTTAATCAACAATTATGAGCGTGTATGACCAACACGGTTCAGTAGCACCGTTTACCAGCAACCTACTATGTCCAGCATAGCGTGCGCGTGCTTGAGGGATTTCCCCCCAAGGTGTAAAAGTTCAGTCCATGAATTGTTCAACTAACGCCGTCTGGCCGAAGAATTGAAGAGTCAATATCCTCCTTGGATCGAAAGAGGTTGAATTATTCAGCCTGAAATTCACCCCAAAAAAAACAAGATATTTTGAATTTAGTTTTTTTTGCAGCTTCATGATGAGGTAGGGTATATATCACCGAAACTTTTACCCCTACTTGAAGTATACAAGTTCGTTTCTCTCTCGGTGTTGTAGTGATTTCATAATAATTTGTAAACAAGAAAACCCTCAATGCTGTGAGAAGGGGACGTGTCTGGCCTACGTATCTTTTTTTTCAATAATGAAGGCATCTACGGATGCTTTATTTCCAATCAAGCCTGATACATATTACCTTGTACATTGGATTTTCAAATGCCTTATAACTAACGCCAGGACGCCATGACACTTTCCCCCGGTCAAGACCGGTACCCATTTCAGACACTTGGGTAGAGTGGGGTATTGTGCTTGGAATTTTTCTCCTATACCCAACAAAGAAAATCGCCATCCAGCGCCGGGACTCGAATCCGCGTTTCCCGCACGGCGGGCAGGGCCTATAGACACACGGTTATGGCAAGCACTATCTCTACACTACGCCTCAGAAAAACTGCACTGAGATTAAGATATATCTTCGTCAAAGACATACAGTACGAGAACCTGTACAATCTGTTACACAAATCTGCTAAAGCTTCATTCTTTCCCGAATATTATCTCTACGAAAGTTCCAACACCCTAGCTTTGTAAAGAAAATGCTGGTAACAGATGTTGTTCACACGCATCTTTTCGCTCATCCTCCGCAAGTAAATCCCTCGACGTTCAGTTGCGCTTCGACGTGCCACGTCATCAATACGCCAAGCTATTGAAGAATATACTTCTCTGCCTTTCTTTTCAGGATCATGCACAGTTTGATTCGTTCTTTAAAGGTTAAGTGTGGAATTCATTCATCAATGGGGATTATTTCATTGATCTACGTTTGATCCTTAATGAGCGTCGTACAGATTTGTTCTCAACCTAGGCAGCCTTGGTAGCTGCCATAGCGTGAGACTTGCGATTGTAATGTTTCCGCGATATATTATCACCTGGTGATAGCTCTGTAATTCTTTGTGGTGATCACTTTACAACAATGAGCGTGTTAAACTCATATCTTTCATCTGTAGTATCGAAACTCACTGCTACGGAATCATCTCAAATGAAGTTCATTCATCAGCCGAGTGTTTACAAATTATACTTGGGACAGATGCCGGTCTCTCATCACACCCATCCTTTCACCGACGTAAGAAGTTGGGATTCGCAAGGTACGATTTGTATGATTAACCTACACGTCCAACGATGCTTCTTTCTCGGTATTTTCGGAATTTATTAGTGTATCATCGTTCATTCTTAGCAATAGTGAAATACGCGTGCGATTAATTTTTATTACCCATCGCAATGAGATGAAAAAAGTGAGACGCTAATCATGGAAAACCTATTTACGGACTAGTGTGAGCTCGAATAATTGATTAACTTTTACTTAAAAGTGTACTGAAATTTACGGCACGGTTACCGAGAAAATTATTATTTGATCATGGCTATGGTTGAGTATATTATTAAGTAAGACGTAACTAATTTCAGATTAAGAAATTGATAGTTAGAATACGAGGACCACGCAGGCAACTTTCGGTGTTCGTATAATATCATAATATCTCAAAATTGGTATGATCACAACATTGAGAATTGCACTATTCAGCTCGTTAATAAAAGTATAGCACAAGGACTCGCAAAAATAATCTCCTTATGCAGCATAAACATACTTAAGATACGAGCAGTGTGTAGCATAGACGCTTGAAGAGACGATTGCGTGGTGTTGCATAGACTCTTTCAAAGATGCCTGCATGAAGGCTTTCTGTAGCACAAATTGTTGTAAATATACTTGTGCTGTGCGACAAAGATACTCGTAAATAGGTGTCCAACTATGCTGTCGCGCATAGCTCCCTAGTTCTAATCATTAGCAGACTTCTGATGTGTCTATATGTACTTTAGGTTCAGGTATTCAAGCAACATTGTCGTGGATGCCAGATTGATTAGGTGGACTATCAAAGGGGGTCTTTTTTCGACTTGACGCAACCGCATAATGTCGGGCATAATATTTCAATGAAGTGAAAACATTAATTTCACGAACGATTTTTCGCCACATGATTTAGTATAATTAATGAAATGCAACATCACACAACCGCTATGACCCAACAGCGGACCCTTGCATGCATTTCTTACGAGGGTTTTCAGAGCCGGGAGGGAGGAGAGGGCGGGCGGGGCGGCGATGGCGTTGTGGCAGGCCACGAGGCTGCGGAGGCACGCCAGTCCGGACACTGGAGCCAGGGTCTGCAGCTTGTTGTGGCTCACTGACAGTTCCTCCAACCTGACAAAAAAATCCGTAGCAGAAATAATAAATACAAAAAAATACAAAAAAAATAAAGACCATTCATACAACTGCTCATTTCCGTATTTTGGAACGCTGGCCGAGAAGTTTTTAAGCAAAATAAAATTAGTGTTAAAACATTTTTATAACTTTCAGCTCCGTCTTACTCTTGCTAATAATTTTGAGGCTGCTACTTTATTCCTGTACGAGGACACACTTCCCATTGATAAGCGAGCCTCTCTGGTTTACTTTTACAGTTGTGTGCAGTGCACATCGTCACATGTCGGCATGACGTCACGAAATTTTTATTTCAGAGTAGGAGAGCATCGGGGTAAAAGCTTGCGTGGTGGGATTCAACTCGCACACCAATCTCACTCTGCAGTGGGCAGTTATGGTGAACAATGCTGTGTTCCCATATCTGCTGCCGATTTCAATATTTTGAACTTTGTTTCAGCCTCGAATGACCTCAGGAATTTAGTCTTTACATATTTTCAAAAGAAAACCTAACCTAGAAAATAGGGATTGTTATTCATATACTTTGCAAATAGTCAATAGATAGTAACCTCTTTATCAACAGCTAAATTTTTTCTCTGATACATTTATGTTTTTGTTTCCGTGATATCTTTTTATATTTGCTATTCCCTGTAGTTTGATCTTCTATTTCAGAGACTTTGCTTTTTTTAACTGATGATAGAGCTGGACTCCAAAACGTTTTCTGAATAAATTTCATAAATTCCCTAAGAATTTTCTTTCTTTTAAAGTTCCTGATAGAGTTCAAATATATTTTGCCACGATACTACACCAATCAAATTTCAAATTGTCCTTCCTTTGCCTTGAACGTAAAATCCAGACATCACTGAATTGAGGGTAATTAATTTTGTTCTACTCCCCATCCTAACCACGGTGCCTGAAAGGCTCTCTCAGAGCTGTCAAATTTGAAAATGATTTAGCAAAGACATTACTTTGCAAGATGGACCAGATAGCAAAGTCCAAAGTCCAAAGATAGCAAACTGATATCTGGACTAGATAGACGTTCCATCGTCTTGTTTGTTGGGTCAAATTCGATGTATGAGGTGGGGGCCCGTACTGAGTGAAGGGAACATTTATCGAAAGCTTTCACAAATCCAAAACTACACATTTCCTATCAAAATCTCGACGTGAAGTTGCGTGTTCGCTTTCGTTCCCTTTGAGTTGAAGACCAAAGGACTCTTTGAATTCATTAGATCTTATAGAAGCTACTGCGGCCCATACTCTACGCTAAACGGTATTACTTGCATTGTGAGTGCGAACAGAGCCCTGTTGGAACATTAATATTTTATATGAAGGTTCGGCCTTTATCAGAGGAAAGATTTCTGTTTGTAAGCGCTGTAGTAGGATTTGGCCTCCACTTTTTCATCGTCGGCGAAGAAGTGAGTAAAAATTTCGCTCTCACTCGAAACCGAGCAGAGGGTCATGAAGCCAGCAAATTTCTTCGCGGTCGTCGTGGGTTGAGCGCCAGGGCGCGAAAAGGCAATTCAGCGATCGTTACGTAGAAGCCTAGACAACTTTAAAATGTTCTCATCGAAAAGAACTTCATAATTAATTCGTTGGTCTGCAGCCAGTCCAAAACTTTCTTGCACCTCTCCAAACATACTTATTTCCTCACATTAGTAAGGTGAAGTTCTTCCTGCCTTGGGCGTAAAAGTTTAGGATGACGTCTTTGATGGCGGTATGAATTTTCGTAATGCTGCCAGCCTCTCCCTAGCTACTGACGTTACTGACACGGTTGAATTGGCCTTGATGCTTCATTTGAGGCCGACTATTGAGGGTTGCGAATTGTATCGTCTTTTGACGTCTCGTGACTTCAAGCCAAATGCTGTCCAAAGTCTTGTTAATAGACGAACCAGTCAAAAAGATGAAAGGATTTGGGTGCGTAAGACTGTCGAGGAGTTCACTACAAAATTTTAGTGATTTTATCGACATTTTCATATCCTCGATCAATTGTCAACGGTGGGTAGTACCTTACGAGACACCCTGTATCCTGTATGGGAGATAAAAGTTGCCGTAGCTCATATGGTACACGTCAGATTTCAGAGTTTCCAAAGTGAAACTAATTTGAACAAGGGAAGTCTTCACTGCCCATTTTTCATTGTTTAGAGAGGATATACCTTGATGCCTGCAGGATATACCCGTCAATAATGTTCAGTGGCTTCAGAAGTCTGTCAGCATAAGCCAGCACTTGTACAAACCTCAGAATGAAAATACGTCACAAACATTTGATACGTAAGTACCTTCCTTCACACAGCGCGATGTCGCATTCATTGGACGTTCAAAATCTGTTCCATTATTCTAGAAGAATGGATATCATAAAGATGATGAGACGCCACACTTCATATCTAGAAAGAAACAATGCTACAAGGATCGATGTCCGAGCGTTTTGATCATTGAAAAACATTTCACCCTAAGAACCGTTGAAGTCTTCCTTAGCGAGGCTTGGGACAGACTAAAGGAATGCTTTTTGTGTCGACCACCACTAAAGAAAGAAGGCAATCATCTGGCGACAAAAATAGTCCACACGACTGTTGAAGCTCTTCAGTTCTGTGAAAAAATCAACTTTAGTAGAGCACGAGTTGTACAAAATCGTCGGTAGTTTCAAAGCAAAGATTTCAAAGATCATGAGTTTATTTAGGTAAGCTCGGTAACCTGTTTTTGAATTTTTTATCGGGCACCACACCCGTTTTGCAATTACAGTAACTAAATGTATAAAATTAACTCAAATCTTCAGAGTGTGGGAACATAAAATTTACGAACTTAGGACTCCAGTGCCGGAGTGTCCGTGGCCTCGCTAGGGATTACGTTCTGCAGACCGTGGTTGTGCTCTGTAGGTGAGTGACTTGCGGGGTTACTCCTTACACCTGCACTAATTAGGGTCGCTGCACTAATGAGGGTCGCTGCACTATGAAGTGAGAGTCGCTGCACTAGTGAGGTTCGCTGCACTAATGAGGGTCGCTGTACTAATGAGGGTCGCTGCACTAATGAGGGTCGCTGTACTAATGAGGGTCACTGCACTAATGAGGGTCACTGCACTAATGAGGGTCACTGCACTAATGAAGGTCGTTGCACTAATGAGGGTAGCTGCACTAATGAGGGTCGCTGCACTAATGAGGGTCGCTGTACTAATGAGGGTCACTGCACTAATGAGGGTCACTGCACTAATGAGGGTCACTGCACTAATGAGGGTCGTTGCACCAATGAGGGTCACTGCACTAATGAGGGCCGCTGTACTCATGAGGGTCGCGGCACTAATGAGGGTCACTGCACTAATGAGGGTCGCTGCACTAATGAGGGTCGCTGCACTAATGAGGGTCGCTTCACTAGTGAGGGTCGCTGTACTAATGAGGGTCGCGGCACTAATGAGGGTCACTGCACTAATGAGGGTCGCTTCACTAATGAGGGTAGCAGCACTAATGAGGGTCGCGGCATTAATGAGGGTCGCTACACTAATGAGGGTCACTGCACTAATGAGGGTCGCTGCCCTAATGAGGGTCGCTGCACTAATGAGGGTCGCTGCACTAATGAGGGTCGCTGCGCTATTGAGGGTCGCTGCACTAATGAAGGTCGCTGCACTAATGAGGGTCGCTGCACTAATGAGGGTCGCTGCACTAATGAGGGTCGCTGCAATAATGAGGATCGCTGCGCTAATGAGGGTCGTATCGCACAAAAGCCTCACAAGTGATGGCACAGATGCGACTGAGCCATGAAATGACACGGAAAACAGAAGCAAAGGCCTCAAGTGAAGAGGAACTGAAGTATTTATGTCGATGTGATTTCAACAAAAGTATGAAATTGACACAAGTGACGGGACATGTGAGTTTGATAACTAGATATAATTATAGGTTGATTATTTACATCCTGAGTTTAATTATTTCGGTACATTTGAATAAAATATGTTTCCATGATTATCCTTTTATCCTTATTATAGCCTTAGATATAAATTTGGTGATCAAACAGCGAGGAGCAACGTCTCAAGGATTGTAAGCGCCTGTTTTGTCAATATTAAAATAAAACTTCGCAGGCTGCACGAAAATTATATTTTAGTTCATAAACTATTTGATGCAAAGAGAGAGGTGTGCAATATCGGTTCTGTAAACAAAATGCAAATAAACAGTGCAATTAAACACTGTTAAAAACAGAACATGTTAACAACACTCACTAAATCTAAGCAACCTAAACAAAATGTAGCCAATATAAACAAAACATAATCAATGTTTTGGGCAAGAAGCCTTCAATATTTTTCATATGATGATGTGGCAAGTAAAGTTTCAAATCGGCCTGCTGTCTCTCGGGAGAATATTTTTCAGAGGAGGGGATCCCCAGTCCCCTCGCTCCTAGTGGCTAAGGGTGAATGATTGTGGCTTGCTGTCGGCTACCCTCCCGTAAGGAGGAAAAGCCTGGTATAGGTATATGTATGTATGTAAAATTTCACATATAAATAGGTACGATGTACAATTAAATTCTATATGAAGCTGTCCTCACTTTGTAGTGGTTTCCGTAGTGTAGTGGTTATCACGTCCGCTTTACACGCGGAAGGTCCCCGGTTCGAACCCGGGCGGAAACAAAATTTTAAGTAAACTGGTGTGAGGCTCTTATTATTAATGCTAGGGTTAAGTGAGGCGACTCGCCAGAGGATTTATGAACCTTGAATGCTTGATGTTTCTTGGTGACGGTGACTCACCATTCGTCACAGCTGTTCTATTTAAATTCATGCATAATCAAAAGAAAATATCACTGCGTAATTAATTTTTTTATCCACTTAAAAGTTATATATCGAAATTAAATTCAAATGGAGTGGCACATTGAATTTTAATTGTACCCGCTGCCGTTAACGAGTTAAAAGGTCCCTCAGGGGCAGTAGTCCACGTCCGTTTTCGGGTCATCGCATAATTCTTCTTTTGCGAATTGACATCAACATATTTTTTGCCCACTCTCACGGTAAATTAATTATTAGACGTGACCTCATTCATGAGAACTTAATTATTCTAATCTGAGCTGAAATCTGAAAATACTCGAGCAAACTATACGCTAGCGCTCATTTCCTTTGATTAACTCATTATACAATGCAGTGATCGCGCAGGGGTAAACCAATGAGAGCGGTGTACCTCCACACCGCGCCGTGCTAATTTCTATGTATGTTTACGCCATTTCAGAGAAGGCTAACATGGAGAGGGGATGCGTCCAAATATACACGCTGCATTTGATGCGGCCTGTGCCAGCTGCCGCTCGCGAGGAGGGAAGGTCACACAATGAATGAGGACAGCGACCTGCCATGACGTTATGACGCCCTCATTAGCACATGTGCGTCGAGTAAACAAAACCGTACCAGGTATGGCTAGTGCAAAGAATTTCATGTCACATGTAACACATACATTTTATTTTGGTGATAGGAGAAATTTGTTCGAAAGAAGCATGGACAACGCGTTAGCATCAAGCTACTTGCATGCACAAATGATATCAGTCGTGCGTGTCCCAGTGGAGGTTCACAAAACCGAACTGCTGGTGAACTCGACGAGCGCATGCAGCGTGAGGGCATGAGTGCAGCAACTCAAACGTTGAAATGGCCAAATTTTTCTGAATTAATCATGAACAATCGATCACTCTACTTTTAAATTCAGAGAAAGAAACGTTTCATCGTGTAGAGCAACGGAAGACCGGTATCGCTCCAGAGCGCGCTCACAAGAGAGGTCTCCAGAAGCAGTGGTGAGAGAGGCAGCGATGTCGTCAGCGGGACGCTAATGTCCTCACGCGCTGCGGGGAAGAAAGGATGACGAGAAAGTATCCTTCGTTATGAGCCGGGCTACAGAACTGGGGAGTAGAGATGACGCATTTTGTGTCTCAGTAATCTCGTCAGACGAGAAAACCTTCCGCCCAAACTCGCACTCGACACCAGGTGCCTTGGGATGAGTGAGAAGGACGCTTGGCGGCTGTGTGGTAGCAGACGACCGCTGGGGCCGGCGTGACGGTGTGGGCGCCCGGCTGTGTCGGATACATGATCTGATTGTCGCCAATGTTCAATGGCTGAATATATTGTAGCGTATTAGGAAAAAGGCTCCTCCATACTTGATGGTCAGTCAGCTTGATGACAATAATTCCCGTTTTCAATATGACGGTGACAAGCAAAGGTCGGAGGCATCGCCCGTGCATCACTCAAGTCCTGGCCTGAGTGCAAAGGAGCGTGTGGGAGTGTTTCGAGTGGGAGAGCATACGCACAGAGTAAGTTCACTGAAACTCTGCGGGAAACTGCTTGAGACAAAGGTGGAAATATGATTAAGTAAATGAAATATCCAATATAGACACTGAAGCTAATAGAGAACCTACTTCAAAGTGGTTTCCTACTAGGTCTATACGTCGAGTTTGCAATGAGTAATTACATTTCTTAATTCATTATGCTTCATTCCCCCTGGTTATAAACATATTGCAGGCCACTCTGTAACATTCCAACATATATTTTATTGACATGAAAAAATTTCAACGATTGGTATGAACCGAATTATTTTAATTAACGCTCTGAGATTTCATCAAATATTACACATTCAACCCCTAAGTTAAGAACAGTTTCCGTAGTGTAGTGGTTATCACGTGCGCCTCACACGCGGAAGGTCCCCGGTTCGATCCCGGGCGGAAACATTGGTTTTAGTCATTGTGTTTAGACTTAATTAGCGGTGTAATTTGCGACTGGTATACTTTTCGTGGGTGAACATAGATATGAGTTTGTCCTCATATACAAATAGTGATTCCAAATAATTGTCTCCCCTCTCTCACAGCTTAGCTGCAGCCGCTGCATTAGCTCTGTCTGGTCTCAAGCTAACTCTCCGCTCACTTCTGCTCTACCCACACATTCGTGCATTCTCTTCTATTTTCTAAGACTTCCCATAGATGTCATCAAATCAATTCAGATGTGTTTAATTTATTTTATCAGTTATAAGTCTTGGACCCTCGTATAATATGCCTATTAGTACACCCCGAATGGTGCGTTTGTCTACGGACGTCTTACATTAAGAAATTTTTATAAGCCAATATGTTGTCAGGTATCTCATGTCAACATTTTTGGAAATAAACGGGTTTTCTTTTTTTTTTCTTCTTGTTGGTCCGCGTGACGTCACTCCAGTGGTCCGAGATGTGGTGACGTCACCCCAGTGGTCCGAGACGTGGTGACGTCACTCCAGTGGTCCGAGACGTGGTGACGTCACTTTGTGCTCAAACAAAGTGGATGAAACAAACTCAGTCTAGATCTAGCGTGTGTTTATCACAGAGCGGAGCTTACGAGGCTTTGGAAAATCTTAGGAGAGCGTAGTGATACTTTTCTGTGCAATGAGAGAATAAAACATCCAGTTTTATGAGTTGGAGTGCAGTGAGTGCAGTGAGGCAGTGAGGACGTCTGTGTCTTTGCTCCGAAACAAAGTGCCCAACTGGTTAATGATCATGCATTTCTAACCAAAAAAGAGTGCCCACTCAGACCATGAGAATCCAAGAATAAATTTTATCTAACCAAATTAAAAAAATCGAACAAAAAGTGTGATATTCCATCAGAACAAGCACTCAACCCTTGCTTCTTTTTGAGAGTGTCTCCCTTCTCACAAGATAGCGACAAGCCCAACCAAGGACAACAACAGCGAGGGTATGCTGGAGCTTGACTATCCAGACGTACAAGGCCTGCCAAAACAGACTAAGCAAGTAGTTTCCATCCTAATTGATCTCTTCAAATCAGTAATGAAGAAATTTCAAAGCGAAATTAGTGACTTGAAAACGATGATTGAAACACTAACGAAGAAAGAATCAAATCAAAATGCAAGGATTGAAGAACAAGATAAGAAAATAAATAACATAGTCTCTCGTCTAGAGCTACTCGAACGGAAAGAAGAACGTGAAGAATTGGAGAACAAAAAACGCACTTTGGTTATATCAGGGGAACTGCCGCAATCACGTCCTGAAGAAAATTGCATAGAAACGGTGTGCCAGATCCTGAAGGACCAACTCAAAATCAACTTGAGTAACTCTGACATCACCACAGCGAGTAGATTGGGAAAAAACCTCCACCCGGAAACGTCGATAGAAGAAACATTTCTTTTGAGCTACGAAAATACGAAAAGAAGCAGGAAGTTCTGACAGCCTGCCGTGTGATTAAACCGGAACAACTCTACGTGAATGAATACATAGTACCTTCGCGAGCAAGTATAATGTACACTCTGAGATTGGCCAAACAAAAATTTCCGGAACAAATA
The DNA here is from genome assembly GCA_030386875.1 of Morinoia aosen. NCBI lineage: Eukaryota > Metazoa > Arthropoda > Malacostraca > Amphipoda > Talitridae > Morinoia > Morinoia aosen. The sequence continues at coordinate 8,908,941 of CM059558.1, read as the reverse complement.
GGACCCGCAAGAAGTTTGGATGGCAATATCAACGTCTTCTCTCCAAAGATACCTGGCCAAGTAACTCAGAGACCCCTAACCATCAATACACCTGAAGAACTAGACAAGTACTTGCTGCAACATGTCGGCAAGTCCTCAGAGGAAATTATTCGTGATTAGTATTTTTTTAGACTGACGTATTGAGTTTAATATTATTTTGATATCTGTCCACATGTTTTATTCTTGATTTTTGATTGAATTACCTTTACCTCTTCAAGGCATCCACGTCGACCTTGCAGCCTTGTTTTGCTGCTTACTAAACTGTTTTTCAATTTCTTTCTTTCTGCTTTTTATCGAATGCTCATACCGAACTTGCTGCTCAGACTTAACTCGTGTATATGTTTCTGAATCTGGAAACAATTTAGATAGTCAAGATTTTTTAAATTCCATAAATAACTTCACTGTCACTTCGTTTTTAAATCCATTTCGTCTTTGCTACATCTTATAAGTGTTATATGCAGGAACCACTGGTACGACAGCCTTGTAACTACATTATTTGCCATTTATGATCCCTAATGTTCCTGCTCATGGACTGAATTTGCGCTCTCCTTATGAATCATACTAGGTTTTAAACAATTTAGACTAATAATCTGTGTGTTTTTAGTTTCTTTTTTTTAAATTTAATTCTAAGTAGGAATGTCCTTATTTTTACCTTGATCCTGTAGTTTTTATCATTTTTATTTTTACGTAACATTTTACTTACTGTCTCTTAAATGCTAATGACTGACCATGTTGACATATTCGACAATATTGATCCAGATCTCAATCATTTGAATAGACTGCACCCAAACCTAAATGAAACTGGAAACTGTAAATACCTAAATATTAAAAAATTCAATGAATCGATGAGGAAGACCTGTAACGATTTTTCTCTATTATGTTGGAACTGTAGATCCATTTATCCGAAAATAGATGAAATATCTTGTACTATCACTGAGCTGAACAGCAATTTTGATGTTCTCAGTTTCACCGAAAGTTGGCGAGACGACTCATCTAAAGACCTGATTCAAATTCAAAACTATTATAGCCATCATTCACTCCGTAGTAACAAACGGGGTGGTGGCGGCATCAGTACGTACATATCTAAAAATATATCTTCGAAAGTCATTTCAAGTGCAACTATGAATCGTGAACATATTGAGACTTTATTTATAGAACTAACGAAAAATGATAAACGGATTGTGCTTGGGACAGTATATAGGCCCCCAACAGCTTGTAACGTCTCTTTCCTGAACGAGCTTCAAAGCATAATATCTCAGTTCAAAAAGTCTCTATATAATGACATAATAATCTGCGGGGATTTCAACTACGATCTTCTACAATATGATAGCTGTGAGCAAATCTCAAACTTCATAAATGTTTTTCAGTCTAGCTCCTTCCTTCCAATCATCACGAAACCTACACGTGTTGCTTCTGAATCGCCTACGTTACTCGATAATATTTTTATGTTAGATCCGACTGATTTTCTTTCCGGAATAATAATTTCTGACTTATCTGACCATTTCCCGGTGTTTCTCATCAAGAAAAATGTCTATAATCCTTGTACCAGCCCACAGGCTGATACTTATTCATTTCGTTGTGTAAACTAATACAACTTGGGAACAATGCGAACTGTTCTGGAAGAATTAATGCCATCATTAGACGTCTATGAACGGGACAATAATGCGATTAACATTGATGAAGCAATACTAAATTTAACTGAAATTATAACGACCGCATATAACCAGTGTTGTCCAATAATCACCCGCACAATTACGCCGAAAAATAGACAAAAGCCCTGGATTACTGAAGATATCGTGATCAATATAAAGAAACGTCAAGCGTACCTAGCCTTACTATACGAAGGGCGAATATCTAAAGTAACGTTTAACAGATTCAGGAATCATGTGACAAATCAAATACGAACCTCAAAACGAGACTACTTCACGCGCAAATTTACTGAATACAAAACTGATATTAAAAAAACTTGGCGCCTGCTTAATTCATGCTATAAACCGAATAATAATACTACGAAAACAATTGAGTCCGTCGTTCACGAAAATGTAAAATACCACGAGAAAAAAGATATTGCAACTGTGTTTAACAACTTTTTTGTAAACATAGGAAAAAATATAGCCGATAGTGTCTTCAGTGAACCCACAGACCACTTGCAATACATGGACCATGTCCGTGAACCTAACTCTTTCTTTTTCACGCCAACTAATCCCTCCGATGTAATTACGTGCATAAACAACTTGAAAAATAAATCAAGTGGATTGAAAAATTTTTCGGCTAAAGTTCTTAAGGCTATAGCTTATATAATAGCACCGTGCATATCTTAAATTGTCAACCAATCCCTTTCTCAAGGTATCTTCCCCAACTCTTTCAAAATTGCGAGAGTCGCCCCTATTTTTAAAAATGGTGATAAAAACTGCATTAACAATTATAGACCTATCTCTGTACTACCAACTATTAGCAAAATATTCGAGAAAATTGTGTATAAAAAAGTGTATTCGTATTTAAAACAAAAATCTTTCCTCTACGACAAACAATACGGTTTTCGCTCTAAGAAATCTACGACACAAGCTGTATTAAATCATTTGCAATACCTTTATTGTAATATAGATGAAGGAAAGCTTGTTTTCTCCGTATTTCTTGACTTTCGAAAAGCATTCGATTGTGTGGACCATAACGTATTACTCTCGAAAATACATTGTTATGGCATTCGAGGGGCTGCCCATGATTGGTTTAGATCATACTTAGCAAATCGGAAACAATACGTTGTCATTGACGACGCAAAATCAGACCCACAGACAATTAGCCATGGGGTTCCACAAGGATCTGTCCTTGGGCCTCTCCTATTTCTAATTTTTATCAATGATATCATTAAATCTACATCATTCTTCAAATTCATACTTTTTGCCGATGACAGTACCCTTTCTGCGGTCCTTCCAGACCAAAATCCCGCTAGGATGGCGGAGCGTATAAATAATGAACTTCATAAGGTTTCATTGTGGCTTAAAGCTAATAAAATAAGCCTTAATATCGATAAAACAAAATACATTACATTCTCATACAAGAAAAATATATCTCTCCCACGCATTCAAATTGGCGAAGGTGAAATCGAAGAAACCAACTCAAGTAAATTCCTCGGCATCATAATAGACAAACATCTAACCTTTAAAGAGCACATCGCTCATATTAGTTCTAAATTATTAAAATCTATCGGAATCCTAAATAAAGTTAAAAATTTCCTGCCTGAAACAGCCTTACAAATGCTCCACCGAACGCTCATTTAACCATACTTGCAATACGGAATAGAAGCATGGCACGGAACTGATAAAAATAAAACCAACAAAATTTTTACCCTGAAAAAAAAAGAGCCATAAGAGCGGTAAAGAATCTAGAATATAATGCTCACACAAATGACTCATTCAAAAATTTACGAATACTTAAGCTCTCGGATCTCTACAAAATCTCCATTTGCAATTTCATTTACAAAACATTAACAAATGATGGCGACCATAGCCTAAAACAACTATTAACTACGCAAACTGGTCATCACGACCATTTAACCCGAAATAGAAGTAAATTCATGCTTCCTTATTACTCAAAGGCTCGGTCACAACACAGTATCCTCTTCGTTAGAACTAAAACTTGGAACTCAATACCTGCGGAGATCCGTGAAAGTAATTCTTATAAGGTATTCAAAAAAAGTCTTGAGTCTCACTTCCTATCAGATTACTAGTCGTGTAAGATCACAGAGTCAAACCTTGTTCCCTACATAACTGGTCCTAATAATGTAATTTGCCTTGGTTAATTTCGCCGATCTTCAGTCTGTTCTTGAATCGTTTGTCGAATATACTGTTAAATCTAGTCCTTATAAACTATATTGTGAAATGAAGTACCTAATTTCGAGTTAATTATCTCATTGATCAGTCTAATGCGTCTCTAGTTTAAGTGAATTAGGTTAAACATTATTGTACTCCTAAGACTAACCTTGATGGTAGGATGCCCTAGAAGTCACTGAACTTATTCGGGCCCACAGGTAGCTATACTCAAATTTGACCATTGTACTAGACTTGAGAAACATTTTATCTCTGTATCACCTGTGGTAAATAAATTGTTTAAATTGTTTAAATTGTTTAAATTGTTTAAGTTTCTATCATCATTTCTGATATGAGAGAAAATAGCAGCGCAGTCGAGCCAGCCTGAGCGCGAGGGCAGCCCGCGCTGCTGCGTGAGACGCATCTGGGACCGTTGTGCTGCAGCCCTCACACCACACTGCAGCAGATGCACTGCTGAAGCCCTCACATCACACTGCAGCAGATGCACGGCTGAAGCCCTCACATCACACTGCAGCTACTGCACGGCTGCAGCCCTCACACCACACTGCAGCTACTACACGGCTGCAGCCCTCACACCACACTGCAGCAGGTGCACAGCTGCAGCCCTCACACCACACTGCAGCTACTGCACGGCTGCAGCCCTCACACCACACTGCAGCAGGTGCACAGCTGCAGCCCTCACACCACACTACAACAGGTGCACGGCTGCAGCCCTCACACCACACTGCAGCTACTGCACGGCTGCAGCCCTCACACCACACTGCAGCAGGTGCACAGCTGCAGCCCTCACACCACACTACAACAGGTGCACGGCTGCAGCCCTCACACCACACTGCAGCTACTGCACGGCTGCAGCCCTCACACCACACTGCAGCAGGTGCACGGCTGAAGCCCTCACATCACACTGCAGCTACTGCACGGCTGCAGCCCTCACACCACACTGCAGCAGGTGCACAGCTGCAGCCCTCACACCACACTACAACAGGTGCACGGCTGCAGCCCTCACACCACACTGCAGCTACTGCACGGCTGCAGCCCTCACACCACACTGCAGCAGGTGCACGGCTGAAGCCCTCACATCACACTGCAGCTACTGCACGGCTGCAGCCCTCACACCACACTGCAGCTACTACACGGCTGCAGCCCTCACACCACACTGCAGCAGATGCACGGCTGAAGCCCTCACATCACACTGCAGCTACTGCACGGCTGCAGCCCTCACACCACACTGCAGCAGGTGCACAGCTGCAGCCCTCACACCACACTACAACAGGTGCACGGCTGCAGCCCTCACACCACACTGCAGCTACTACACGGCTGCAGCCCTCACACCACACTGCAGCTACTACACGGCTGCAGCCCTCACACCACACTGCAGCAGGTGCACGGCTGCAGCCCTCACACCACACTGCAGCTGCTGCAAGGCTGCAGCTCTCACACCACACTGCAGCAGGTGCACGGCTGCAGCCCTCACACCACACTGCAGCAGGTACACGGCTGCAGCCCTCACACCACACTGCAGCTGCTGCACGGCGGCAGCCCTCACACCACACTGCAGCAGGTGCACGGCTGCAGCCCTTACACCACACTGCAGCTGCTGCACGGCTGCAGCCCTAACATCACACTGCAGCAGGTGCACGGCTGCAGCCCTCACACCACACTGCAGCAGGTGCACGGTTGCAGCCCTCACTTCACACTGCAGCAGGTGCACGGCTGCAGTCCTCACACCACACTGCAGCTGCTGCACGGCTGCAGCCCTCACACCACACAGCAGCAGGTGCATGGCTGCAGCCCTCACACCACACTGCAGCTGCTGCCCGGCTGCAGCCCTCACACCACACTGCAGCTGCTGCACGGCTGCGGCCCTCACACCACACTGCAGCAGGTGCACGGCTGCAGCCCTTACACCACACTGCAGCTGATGCACGGCTGCAGCCCTCACATCACACTGCAGCAGGTGCACGGCTGCAGCCCTCACACCACACTGCAGCTGCTGCACGGCTGCAGCCCTCACACCACACTGCAGCAGGTGCACGGCTGCAGATCTCACACTACACTACAGCTGCTGCATGGCTGCAGCCCTCACACCACACTGCAGCAGGTGCACGGCTGCAGCCCTCACACCACACTGCAGCTGCTGCACGGCTGCAGCCCTCACACCACACTGCAGCAGGTGCACGGCTGCAGATCTCACACTACACTACAGCTGCTGCACGGCTGCAGATCTCACACTACACTGCAGCAGGTGCATGACACACAGCACAGACACTCAACACATACCACAGTTCCCTCCCGGTCCTCCTTTACGCGAGGCCGAAATCGGCGGATACAACAAAAGACCAGCGCAGTTCCACAACAAACAGAATGATATATTGTCGTATTATATTATTGTATTTTTTGCGTGATGAAGTTTCCTTTTGTGGTGTGTTGTGTGGTGATGTTCGTTTTGTGGTGTGTTGTGTGGTGATGTTTGTTTTGTGGTGAGTTGTGTGGTGACGTTTGTTTTGTGGTGTGTTGTGTGGTGATGTTTGTTTGGTGGTGTGTTGTGTGGTGATGTTTGTTTTGTGGTGTGTTGTGTGGTGATGTTTGTTTTGTGGTGTGTTGTGTGGTGATGTTTGTTTTGTGGTGTGTTGCGTGGTGAGTTGTGTGGTGATGTTTGTTTTGTGGTGTGTTGTGTGGTGATGTTTGTTTTGTGATGAGTTGTGTGATTATGTTTGTTTTGTGGTGAGTTGTGTGGTGATGTTTGTTTTGTGGTGTGTTGTGTGGTGGTGTTTGTTTTGTGGTGAGTTGTGTGATGATGTTTGTTTTGTGGTGAGTTGTGTGGTGATGTTTGTTTTGTGGTGAGTTGTGTGGTGATGTTTGTTTTGTGGTGTGTTGTGTGGTGATGTTTGTTTTGTGGTGAGTTGTATGGTGATGTTTGTTTTGTGGTGTGTTGTGTGGTGGTGTTTGTTTTGTGGTGTGTTGTATGGTGATGTTTGTTTTGTGGTGTGTTGTGTGGTGGTGTTTGTTTTGTGGTGAGTTGTATGGTGATGTTTGTTTTGTGGTGTGTTGTGTGGTGGTGTTTGTTTTGTGGTGTGTTGTGTGGTGATGTTTGTTTTGTGGTGAGTTGTATGGTGATGTTTGTTTTGTGGTGTGTTGTGTGGTGGTGTGTTGTGTGGTGATGTTTGTTTTGTGGTGAGTTGTATGGTGATGTTTGTTTTGTGGTGTGTTGTGTGGTGATGTTTGTTTTGTGGTGTGTTGTGTGGTGATGTTTGTTTTGTGGTGTGTTGTGTGGTGATGTTTGTTTTGTGGTGTGTTGTGTGGTGTGTTGTGTGGTGGTGTTTGTTTTGTGGTGTGTTGTGTGGTGATGTTTGTTTTGTGGTGAGTTGTGTGGTGGTGTTTGTTTTGTGGTGTGTTGTGTGGTGATGTTTGTTTTTTGGTGTGTTGTGTGGTGATGTTTGTTTTATGGTGTGTTGTGTGGTGGTGGTTGTTTTGTGGTGTGTTGTGTGGTGATGTTTGTTTTGTGGTGTGTTGTGTGGTGATGTTTGTTTTGTGGTGTGTTGTGTGATGTGTTGTGTGGTGGTGTTTGTTTTGTGGTGTGTTGTGTGGTGATGTTTGTTTTGTGGTGAGTTGTGTGGTGGTGTTTGTTTTGTGGTGTGTTGTGTGGTGGTGTTTGTTTTGTGGTGTGTTGTGTTGTGATGTTTGTTTTGTGGTGAGTTGTGTGGTGATGTTTGTTATGTGGTGTGTTGTGTGGTGATGTTTGTTTTGTGGTGTGTTGTGTGGTGGTGTTTGTTTTGTGGTGTGTTGTGTGGTGGTGTTTGTTTTGTGGTGTGTTGTGTTGTGATGTTTGTTTTGTGGTGAGTTGTGTGGTGATGTTTGTTTTGTGGTGTGTTGGTTTGTGGTGAAGTTCATTACGAGCATTCAGAGCTCTTCATTGTATCACGTCGAGCTTCTTGGTTGATGTTGTAGGGATCTGCTGAGTCGTCCCTGTCGTCTGCTGAGTCTTCCCTGTCGTCTGTTGCGTCGTCCCTGTCGTCTGTTGAGTCGTCCCTGTCGTCTGTTGAGTCGTCCCTGTCGTCTGTTGAGTCGTCCCTGTTGTCTGTTGAGTCGTCCCTGTTGTCTGTTGAGTCGTCCCTGTAGTCTGTTGAGTCGTCCCTGTCGTCTGTTGAGTCGTCCCTGTCGTCTGTTGAGTCGTCCCTGTCGTCTGTTGAGTCGTCCCTGTCGTCTGTTGAGTCGTCCCTGTCGTCTGTTGAGTCGTCCCTGTTGTCTGTTGAGTCGTCCCTGTAGTCTGTTGAGTCGTCCTGTCGTCTGTTGAGTCGTCCCTGTCGTCTGTTGAGTCGTCCCTGTTGTCTGTTGAGTCGTCCCTGTTGTCTGTTGAGTCGTCCCTGTTGTCTGTTGAGTCGTCCCTGTTGTCTGTTGAGTCGTCCCTGTAGTCTGTTGAGCCGTCCTGTCGTCTGTTGAGTCGTCCCTGTTGTCTGTTGAGTCGTCCTGTCGTCTGTTGCGTCGTCCCTGTCGTCTGTTGAGTCGTCCCTGTCGTCTGTTGAGTCGTCCCTGTCGTCTGTTGAGTCGTCCCTGTCGTCTGTTGAGTCGTCCTGTAGTCTGTTGAGTCGTCCCTGTCGTCTGTTGAGTCGTCCCTGTCGTCTGTTGGGCCGTCCTGTCGTCTGTTGAGTCGTCCCTGTCGTCTGTTGAGTCGTCCCTGTCGTCTGTTGGGCCGTCCTGTCGTCTGTTGGGCCGTCCTGTCGTCTGTTGAGTCGTCCTGTCGTCTGTTGGGCCGTCCTGTCGTCTGTTGAGTCGTCCTGTCGTCTGTTGAGCCGTCCTGTCGTCTGTTGGGCCGTCCTGTCGTCTGTTGGGCCGTCCTGTCGTCTGTTGAGTCGTCCTGTCGTCTGTTGAGCCGTCCTGTCGTCTGTTGGGCCGTCCTGTCGTCTGTTGGGCCGTCCTGTCGTCTGTTGAGCCGTCCTGTCGTCTGTTGAGCCGTCCTGTCGTCTGTTGAGCCGTCCTGTCGTCTGTTGAGCCGTCCTGTCGTCTGTTGAGCCGTCCTGTCGTCTGTTGAGCCGTCCTGTCGTCTGTTGAGCAGTGCTTGCATTGGTTCCGAGTTCTTGTGTGCCCTAAACGACCTCCGCGCGTGAGTTTGCGTCTTTCACTTCCCAGTGTCCCCGACGTTCAGGCCTTCAGTTCGCTTAGCGTGGATTTATGGCGGTCTAAATAATTGAAACATGCGCTTGTCATTATGATGTACATAATTATAATCATAGAATCAATAGAATAGAATAAATGATGAAAGAGAAGCATTACGCATCCGCCGAACCTGTGTAATCCACGACAGATTCGGCCCACGTCCACGAGCGAAGTCTGGATGAACTGGCTTACCTTGTGTAAACGATCGTAATTGACCGATGTTTAGATTGACCGTCCGAACAAAATGCATGAGCGCTTAACAAGGGGCGAGTTTAAATGAGTTATCGATACGCGAGGACTTAAATAGAGCAAATTTTGATGACTGTATTCTACAACGAAACTAAGCAGCCCCTGCGCAGGCGTCTGAAGACCTAATTACACTCTGCGGGCTGAGTAGGAGGTCGCCAGGGCAAGAATACTTCGCAGGCTGTATTTAGCCAGTCTCTGCTTACGTCACAGCCGAACCCAGGTGATGGTGCAAAGAAAACTCCGAGGTGAAAACTGTTTCCGCCCGGGATCGAACCGGGGACCTTGCGCGTGTGAGGCGCACGTGATAACCACTACACTACGGAAACGAGGCTCTAGACAGAAAGTGTGAATTTGAAATTTATTGATAATATTGTTTCCAAAATTTCCGATATGTTTATTAGCGTTGTGCGGCTTACGTTTCATAGTCTTTTTGCGGCCAGTGGCAGTCTACAACGATATACTTCACGCTCCTAATTATCACATCACAAACCTGTTCATTGAAGTCTCTTGAGGTGATTCATGTAAATTTGGTAGTCTTGCTTCAAGTTGATACAGGGGGAAAAAGTTGAAGAAATACTGAAGTAAATAACTGCGCTGTTCTGCATGCGTCCTTTCCCCTTTCCTCCTGTTTATTCGTATCATGTTAATCGCGAGGGAATGGTTAATTAAATGCTGAGCGTGGTTCCACTCGTCCGGGTGTTCCCAAGAGAGGAACTGTGGGCCAAATAATGCAATACGAGCGCACGTGGCGTGTCTGTGAAACGCGTCGCCCAAAATGTAATCCGTGAGTTTTGATGGTCTTATGCAGACTCGAATTTTCGAGCGTATGTTGTCAGGCTAGACTGAACAACATCTATTTTCACCTCGGGAATGAAGGAATACCAAAACCTCTGTTTCCGCCCGGGTTCGAACCGGGGACCTTCCGCGTGTAAAGCGGACGTGATAACCACTACACTACGGAAACGGGCAAATTTATTTAAATGCAAATATAGTATCGAACTTCTTCAAAATCAGTTATAATTCTGTAAATTAGCATTAAAATTCTCTGCGATATTATGAACTGAGTTTCAAAAGAGCGAAGTAAAGGATAAGTGAGATTAATGAAAGAATTGCAGTAATGGGAAAAGGTTTGAGAGAAAATTAGATATGATCTTCAGAATAAGAAGGTACAGAGAGTCAATGTGGTCCGATTGGCTTAAAGTCTATGTAAATGTGTTGGTTTAGATGTTGATTTTAATGTCTCAAATATAAGAGAATATGATCAATTAGAATGGTACATTGGTTAACTTTGGAGTTGGTGTCCTGACGAGGCTGTAGTCGATGTGGTGCCTGGCTTGTAGGAACGGAGTACCTGAACGTAGAGCCTAGGTGCAACGTAGACGAGAGTCATACGAGGTCAAAACTTGAATTTACCTCACCTGGGATCGAACCAGGGATCATGTATCTGCGTGGCGCAAGACAAAACCACTGCACTGTAGGACCTTAATAAAGTTAACCGCATGTAATGTATGGTGTTTAAGCCCGGGCGTGAGCATAGGTTTTGAAGATTCCACGCTCTCTTGGTGTTGAAGACTTTTTCTTCCTCCATCTTAAATAGCCTTTTATGGAAGCGAACCTTGGAATTGCCTGAGTTATAAACACAGCGGCGCGTTTCACAAACACGCATGCGTTCGTATTGCGCAGTGCGGGCCCCTGCTCCCTCCTCTCTGGTGAACGCATGCCGACTGGACCCTCGCTCAGCCCGACGCCTGCGCGCTGACACGTGACGTGCGACAGAGAGCACCCGTGACACGACAGGGGTAAGCCGGCCGCAGCGGCGTTCCTTGAGGCAACGCGTGATTATAACCAGCGCTTATTTGCTTCTGTCTTTGCTTCATATGAAAGTAAACCTGAAAAAATGCTTTTGGATGTGTGTCGTGTCGTTCAGGCGCCGTCTGCAGCTGCATGATATGGAATAAGTGTTGCGATGCATTTTCTTTTTCCTGTACATAGCCACTATTTTTTCGACGCTGTGGAAGTTTTACCTTCAAGCATGACAACTTCATACTAATTTTTGGCAGTGCTGTTAAAAAACAAATTATTGTTATAAATTTCATGTTCACACTCGATCTCTAAGATATCGATACCGTAGAGTAGTGGTTATCACGTGCGCCTCACACGCGTAAGGTCCCTGGTTCGATCCCGGGCGGAAACATGTTTTGCATGGGGCGAGCACTGATAAGAACGAGAACTTGACAGAGGTTATGAAACTCTTGTCAAGGAAATATCTTGTGTTTTGTCAAAACACAAGGGGTCACGAGGGTCACGATTATTCTCCCTTTGACAGGCGTTACACGTGCAGTGCTGCATGGTGTTCATATCTGGTGAGTTTGGAGGCCACCAGCTGCGTGCTTGTGCTCACAAAGCTTGCCTGGCAACCATCCTTGGATTACTGGGGCGCTGTGAGAAGGTGCTGAGTCTTGTTGGAATACAACAGGGCTTTTATCCATTGCGTACTTGGGCCATTCCAAGCGATATAACTCTCCCTAGCAGAGCAATATACTCAGCAGCTTTATTACTACGATCTTGTTGTCAAATATCGGAAAGCATCACTAGCGCCTCACCACTTCTAAAACCATCACACAAACAATGACAGTTACATTACTTTACATTTTCAGGTTAGATTAAATTGTAACTTAATTCAAGAGTTCATAACACCAAAAAACCGTTTCCAAGAGAAGAATGAGGGCGGCACCATATAGCATGGAAACGGAACGGGAACCTATGCACAAGGTGGGCTCCACAATCTGTGCACCGTGTTATAATTCTCATAACTGCTGATGATCTACGATCAAAATTAGGTAACGCTAGGAACATGGAGGTACGACTGGCAAACGTATCATCCTATAACCAAGTTCCAAAAACACCTAAAAGTTGAGAATTCCAACGAATCTATCGTCAGTGAGAACCTTGAAAGATCTATGGTGTTCCAGAAACATCGGCCAGTTATGACGTTGTCGCAACTCCGCCGGGACGACGTAGAGACGCCACCAGAAGGTACCGCGAAGCTCTGCTTACAATTTCACATTATATATTCTAATGTTTATAAGGCATAAAGGGAATTTTGGTATAACATTATATTGAATTATTTTACGATGGATATAAATAACTTAGGAAATAACTCACGCCAGTACTTCTCATAAGTCATTTACATAATTAATGATTGATAATTCAGCCCTCGTCCGAACGTATGCGGTAGACGCTTTCCCTCGAGAGCGACGCCAGAGAACGGCGGGCGTCACGAGCTGCGGCACGCCTCCGGCCCATTTGGGCCGGGAGCATTTGTCTCCTTAAACAACATGGGCTCACACCTCGTCTCGGCTTCACGCTAATTAAGTCCTTATAATCAATTGCGGCGTACGGTGTTCTGTGAGATATATCGGTCATGCCTGACGACCGTCAATACGTCCATGGCAAAGTGGCACCGCCATCACGAGAGGCACACCTGTCAGCTGTGTCACACCCACCCTCAGATGAGTGTTCCCTCTTCTTATTCAGAGTCCAGCGATTGTCGCATTCCAGTCCCTCTAGGTGTCTAGGATGTGTAGTTTGATGCTGCAGTCGGCCAAGCTCCCATACATAGGAATGTTGGATGAAAGTGTAGTTTGATGCTGCAGTCGGCCAAACTCCCATACATAGGAATGTTGGATGAAAGTGTTTTCAATAACCTTTGTTGACGGAATGGAGATTGCGAGAGACGGAGATCGAGATGAAATAATGAGACGAAATTATAAATGAAACTGAACGTTCAAACTTTATATTAAGGCTCTGGCTTCACGCTTTCTAAAGACGATTTATTAATTATGATGACCGAAGTGAATTAATCATTATATCATTAAATAATTCATTCATATTCATAAACATTATTTTGCCAAAACATTTGGCTGGTGGCGGCTACTGTTTCGGTTGATATTCCGACACAAGCGATCGTGCCTCACTGATTCGATGATTGAAAAGATTGACCAGAAAACACAGAAATACTTGAGATCACACGAGCCGAGGATCACTTACGAAAGAAAAGATGGTTATATTTAATCAAATAAATACCGAGACCCAGCAGCAATCACGACAATAGAAACAGCGCGATGGAGGGAAGTTTATTCAATAAGAGAAATGTCCTCAGACGCAGTTGATGGTGGAAAAAGAGGGCAGTGCACCGTGATAAGAAAATTCGTAAGAAAATGAAACTCAATTTTTCAATAAATTAAAGGCTAATTTAACCCTCTGCTCGGGACCTGACGTCATCTCTCCGGGAGCCCTAACTCCCACACACACAATAGTTGCAGACCCTGGGTGGAATTTTGAATCTAGCACTCTTGTGACAGCACACCAGCGATCGTACGGAGCATGGCGGGGTGTGCGGGCTGATGGCTGCACGGCTGCAGCGGGGCACGTCTTTCGGTTGTGGAGTTGAGGGCAACTCTCATGAGATATCTGTACCGAACTACGGTGCATCAGTTCATTTCAAGCCGCAATAACTTATGGGTGAAGCCGCAACTTATGATTGAAGCTGCATATGCATGAATTCATAAATTCATGAATTCATTTGAAGCCCCAGTAACTTATTTCAATGACAACGGCGTTTTGATGAAATCAAACATCGTTTTGATGCCATCAAACATTGTTTTGATGCAAACATTGTTGCAATCAAATTTACTTTAGAGTTCATGAAATAATCTAACCTAATAATACCAGCTGTGTGTTTATTTATATACCTGTTTGGTGTCCGCTTCTTAAGAAACGTGGGATGTCTGAGTTTGCGGTATCATGGATACCGAATTCGAATTCTTCAGTATCACTATTATAAAAGTAGCCGCGTCCGTCCATCCGTGTGACACCCTCTCCTAATCGATAGCTTTGATAGCAACCAGGATGAAGCTTAAGAAATACAAGAAATCCTTCTATTGCATCAATTTATGTGGTAATTCAATTCCCTTTCCCTATTATGGTATCCCGAATACGCAATCGGCTTATCTTTACAAATAAAATTTTTCTTTAGAGCTTTCTCTGTTGAAATTCATCATGTTGCTTTGATATTTTTAATTGATGATGCGAAAAAAAATATTTAAAATTCGTTTGACCAGTAACCTGGCTACCACTTAGTATAAAGCCCAAGATTTTGGAACTTGAGTTATCGTTTTCGAAATTGTGATTTTCTTGAAAAGCTCCGAAGAGATAATAGACGACATTTCAGAATAAAATTCCGGCAAAAGAGGCCACCAAGGATTTAAATGTGTCCAACTGCAAGAGAGAAGTAGCAAGACTTCGAAAGCTAGAAAAACGCTGAAGACGATCGGATGAACAACGCGAAATGGCAAGGCTGTTCGCTGTTCGCCAATGAGAAGCTGGAGCTAAACTGACCCTTGAACGGCGTTTGGAAATTCTAACGAATAATGCCGAGCAGCACCTAGTAGCTAGAGAGCGCTTAACACATGAAAAAAGCGAGGAAATTCTTCGGCATAATGCTGGACAACATCGAGCGACACGAGAGAATCTAACTCAAGAAAGAAGGGATGAATTTCTTCAGACTAATGCCGAACAGCATCGACTTGCACAAGCGAATTTAACTCAAGAAAGAAGGGATGAAATTCTTCAGATTAATGCCGACAAGCACGTGTGCACTAGTAACATAAAAAGATGGCCTTTACATGCATTGAAATGTTTGAATAATTGTACCAGGATGACTTCGTTTAGGATAGGTTTGGTTAGAATAGGATATGATAGGGTAGCATTGGTTAGGTAATACTGACAGAATTTTTACACGGGTTCACCTAGGAATTTCCACAGGTCCGAGGAATTCCCATGGGTCCTGCCACTACCTAAGAATACCCTTGGTTTATTTGTTTTGAGTCCGCTTCTTCCACTTCTCTGTCACGCTCACAAAGATAGCCATAATGACCGTCCATGTGATGCGAGTTTCACTAGTGCGCAAGTAAAATAATATTTTTTATCACGGGTAAGGTTAGGATGGATATACTGTATTTGTTAGTGATCCACGTCTGGAAAGTTTACACAAGAAAGGTATTGAATCCCGTAATTTGTGGCGAACCGTGCACACTACATGTAGTTTTGAATAATACATATTTACAACCATCGAGCTCGCGTATGCTAGCTACAGAAGTCTACAAACGAGTGCTGATGGTCCATTTTAACTAGCTTCATGTGACTGTCAGCTCTGCCGTTAAAACCTTATGCCCAGCGCATCGTATTTTTTGCTTGTTTTTAATGAGTTTCATCCAACAGTCAACCCTGCACCATCACTAATTTCACCAAGTGTGCCGTTTTTACAAAAGAAGTCATTTACGGCGCATCATATCGTCCAATAAGGCCGCCCGCCAACTGATGCGATTCGATGCGATGCGATTCGGCTCAATCGGCAGTCAGTTAGGTAACACAATGCTATTCCTACGGTGCTACAAATGAACCGTGCGATTTCGCAAGGCATCGCACCAATAAAATCGCATCAGTGGGCGGGCGGCCTAAGATGAGGAAGGAACTGTACCTCGGCAGTCAACTTCAAACAGCACATCAGCACACAGATGCGAGCTCAGAGAAACAGTAGAGCTGCCCATAGAAATGTATTTTGGCATTCGATTGGTCTGTGAAGGGTTAAATTAATGCTCCTCCCGCAGCGAAGGTTGTAACTCAAACATTATTACCTACCCTCAGAACGCGTGTATTTACGATTGATTCCCAAGAAAAAGCTGTCGGATCTAACCGCAAGTCAAAAAAACGTCGTTAAAAGCCTGCTCGATTAATCACTCGGCTACTCTTGATTCTGGAACGTTTTCATAGCGCGCACAGAGGGGGATTACTTTCTGAGATGAGCGTTCGCTGCAGCAGATTTACATAAGTATGATAGAGGCAAAACTCTGATACCAGGCAGTACGTGGGACTGTAGGTAGTACACGAGACTGTAGGCAGTACATGGGACTGTAGGCAGTACACGAGACTGTAGGCAGCACACGAGACTGTAGGCAGTACATGGGACTGTAGGCAGTACATGATACTGTAGGCAGTACATGGGACTGTAGGCAGTACATGGGACTGTAGGCAGTACATGGGACTGTAGGCAGTACATGGGACTGTAGGCAGCACACGAGACTGTAGGCAGTACACGAGACTGTAGGCAGTACATGAGACTGTAGGCAGTACACGAGACTGTAGGCAGTACGCGAGACTGTATGCAGTACACGAGACTGTAGGCAGTACACGAGACTGTAGGCAGTACATGGGACTGCAGGCAGTACACGAGACTGTAGGCAGTACATGGGACTGTACAGTACATACGACTGTAGGCAGTACATGGGACTGTAGGCAGTACATGGGACTGTAGGCAGTACATGGGACTGTAGGCAGTACATGGGACTGTAGGCAGTACATGGGACTGTAGGCAGTACATGGGACTGTAGGCAGTACATGGGACTGTAGGCAGTACATGGGACTGTAGGCAGTACATGGGACTGTAGGCAGTACATGGGACTGTAGGCAGTACATGGGACTGTAGGCAGTACATGGGACATGTAGGCAGTACATGGGACTGTAGGCAGTACATGAGACTGTAGGCAGTACATGGGACTGTAGGCAGTAAATGGGACTGTAGGCAGTACATGGGACTGTAGGCAGTACATATGACTTTAGGCAGCACACGAGACTGTAGGCAGTACATGGGACTGTAGGCAGTACGCGAGACTGAAGGCAGTACACGAGACTGTAGGCAGTACACGAGACTGTAGGCAGTACGCGAGACTTTATGCAGTACACGAGACTGTAGGCAGTACACGAGACTGTAGGCCGTACATGGGACTGTAGGCAGTACACGAGACTGTTGGCAGCACACGAGACAGTAGGCAGTACATGGGACTGTAGGCAGTACATGGGGCTGTAGGCAGTACATGGGACTGTAGGCAGTACATGGGACTGTAGGCAGTACATGGGACTGTAGGCAGTACATGTGACTGTAGGCAGTACATGTGACTGTAGGCAGTACACGAGACTGTTGGCAGCACACGAGACAGTAGGCAGTACATGGGACTGTAGGCAGTACATGGGGCTGTAGGCAGTACATGGGACTGTAGGCAGTACATGGGACTGTAGGCAGTACATGGGACTGTAGGCAGTACATGGGACTGTAGGCAGTACATGTGACTGTAGGCAGTACATGAGACTGTAGGCAGTACATGGGACTGTAGGCAGTACATGGGACTGTAGGCAGTACATCATACCACACAATATAAGGCAGTACACAGTACACAAACAGTACACAGCACACTAGTTAAGAGACGTGCCATCTCGCCTGCCATGCACTGAGGCCAGCGTCACGCAGAGAGGAAGGCGCACGGCACACAGAAATAAAATGATGTTGCACATTGCAGCAGCACCACATCTCATACAACACCAATATTAGCAAATGCGTATCACAATAACCTTTATATAAAAATTATCATGGGTACCCACCAAATTCGTTTCCAATGACAATCTAAAAATGCAATATGATGGTTTCTTTGGAATTCTCGTCGAAAATAGGACCTAACTGGATCGTACCATGGGCCCTTGATAGATTTTGTGACATTTCCCAAAATATACACACAAATTGCACCGAAATACACAATCACTAAGTACTACAACGCGCTTCTACAATTGGGCTTCCGTTAATCAGTCAGTAGTATTGTTGGAACTCTAATATTATCCGTTCTATTTATCATTTTAATAAATCTTCCACAATTAAGAGCATCAGACACAAAAATGTCGAACTAAAGCACCGTAGAGTTTTTTGCACAACAATTCTCTATACAAATAATACATCAAACTCAATGCGGCGCGTAATGATCACATCCGTTACGCAGGTCTATTGACCCTTCTCTCACTGCATCTTGTTAGACGCTCGTCCAGGTGATTTACTTCTACATCAGAGCTCAGTTTGAACGCTGCCTGCAACATTCTAAGTTATTGGAACGCTCAGTCGCTCCAGATTTTGCGAACAATTTTCCAGGATCAGAACGTATCTTATGTTATACGATATAGATGCGGTAATGTTGACATCAAATTTTGTAGTTAATTTGTACTATTAAGGTAATTTATATTTTTATTATAAATTTAATTTTGTACTATTTGATGTTCCCATATCGCCCCGGAAGCGGATCAATATTAATGTTCTTGTTGTTAAATGTATTTCTATTTTCGTTGTCATTACCATTATTATTTATAAATCATTTCAAATACATTTTTAAACAGTTCAAAATAATCGAGGTGATGTTCATGTAACCACTTTCTCCAGAACTTACCAAGCCCATTCCAGTCGTTGAATTTCTCAAAATCACTTAAATTTGTGATCGATTACCTTCTTGATAAACAATCTGGGAAATGAAAATTTGTTAGACTCGATACCAATTAACCTCAAAGAAATATGTTTTGTCCAGATTATGATGAATGTTTATTCAACTATATGATAAATTATGTTATTCATTGTGAATATTATGATATTCATTGTGAATATTATGATATTCTTTGTGAATATTATGATATTCATTGTGAATATAATGATATTCATTGTGAATATTATGATATTCACTCGTGAATACGGCCCATCGCTAGTGTTTTGGATCTCCTATCTGTTCTTTTAGAAAATTTTAAAATCTATTCGTTAATTGCGAATGATCCTTAAACTTACGAGGTTAATTCTTTTCTTCATCTGTTTCGCAGTCACTCTAATTTGAAACAATTCCACTCTAGGAAGATATAATATTTGATATATATATAAGATATATATTTGTCTTATATATTCTATCATTTCTGCTCGCTTGGCTTGAAATTTAACTCTGACTCGAACACACGACGCTACGAAAACTACATTTTCCTACGAAATCTACTTTTTCCTTTGCTTATGCTGAAATTGACTTCTCTGTTGGAAAATCTTTTCTGTCCAGCCCCGCTCCTACCATCACAGAATCCTTACCATTATTTAGCTAATGATGATCTTCTTTCTCTCAAATTCTGCGGCAGAGCGAGCCCAACCCAAACAGAAAATTATTTTTCCCCAGTACCAACCTTTCGGATATTGTTCTCTGCTGCTTAACAACATGGACCGTTATGTGGGATCATTTTCTCCTGGATTACTTCTTATGCAATATATGGGACATGCCAACAGCCTTGACCAATGGTTTGAGCTTGTAAAATAAACATTACTTCGGATTTTGGTTGAGTAAAAAGGCTTGACGTCAAGCTTTGCAGGCTTTCATTTCGGGCTTTTGCTTGGCTTTTGCTATCAGGTGAGGGAACGAGTGTGAGAGAGGGAGCGAATGGTGACTCATCCTTCTCCCCTCGGCCTAAGCAACAAACACAAAGTTCAGGATCCTATACCCATGTAGTCTTAAGTTTTCAACGTTTTTACGTGGAAGTTTTTGCGCTCAAACTTGATTGTAATTCTGGTCGATGTTTCGATACCTGCATGCCTATACGAAAATAGTTTTCTCATCAGCATCAATGACGAAACAATCACCACGCATGATGCTGCATTCATGATTTCTTATAAATAAACCCTTCACTCAAACCCGTATCGCTCCACTAGCACCACTTGTTCCGTCTCACCATCCTATCTCCCGCCTCTAAACTCACGAAAGAAAGCAGCAGCATCGGGCACCGTTATGGCTGCGAATGTAACAGGTCCGCACGCATTCTCCGCTCATTTTTGCTTCTCTCCCACAGTGCTGCAATATATCCTGTCGACTTTGTCCTGATCAGGGTAAAATGGCATCCCTGCACTGATCATTTGAGGAGCATTGAGGTTAAAACGCTTGTTTCCGCCCGGGTTCGAACCGGGGACCTTCCGCGTGTGAAGCGGACGTGATAACCACTACACTACGGAAACGCTCTAACGGCCACAATGGACAAATATAATATTTACGTGAATCAAAGGAAAATTTCCACCAGATTAACTACGTTAAATTTTGATGCATCCAGAATTCTTCGGTTAAACGGGGAGAGAGAGAGGACGATAGAGAGAGAATAATGGAAATCATAAAATTGATGTTCACTGCTGGTGAAAAGCCAACCCTCGGGGACAGTTTAACTCACTGAAGTAAACGTGTCAGTGTTGGGCGCGGCGTGAGTGCCTGCACAACACACGTGACGTCCGTGGTGCAGTGAGGGGGAGTTTGGGTGCAGGGAAATGACGTCAGTTGAGTGGAATCAGCTACAGATTTCAAGCAGATCAGCGCTCGTTTGTGCCCTATTCTTTAGCCTGGCGTGTAAGTGACATAGAGGTTCAAGTTTTCTGTCTTATAGATTAGAGTGAAAGAGAATGGCTCAGCGCACACCACTTCTCATGTTCGTATATAAACGATATTAGACTTGTAAAATGACTGTTTCCGCCCGGGATCGAACCGGGGACCTTGCGCGTGTGAGGCGCACGTGATAACCACTACACTACGGAAACGATATTTTCCGAAATAAGTGGGAACATAGAATTTATTACAATATTTTTTAACAGTACCACCAAAAAATTAGTATGAAGTTGTCATGCTTCAAGGTAAAACTTTCGCAGCGTCGAAAAAATAGTGAAAATGTGCTGAAAAGGAAAATACATCGCAACACTTTACCCATATCATACAGCTGTGGAAGGCGCATAAACGACACTCAAATGAAGAAACACTTCATCAGGTTTGCCTTTTATTAGGCAAAGACAGAAGCAAATAAGCGCTGCATTCCCTCACGCGTTGCCTCAATGAGCGCCACTGCCGCCGGCTTACCCCTGTCGTGTCACGGGTGCTCTCTGTTGCACGTCACGTGAAAGCGCGCAGGCAGCGGGCTGAGCGAGGGTCCAGTTGGCCGTGTGTTCACCAGAGAGGAGAGAGCAGGGGCCCGCACTGTGCAATACGAACGCATGCGTATTGGTAAAGCGCGTCGCTGTGTATGGAACCTAAGCATTTAGGAGGCTCATTTCAAAATCAAGCTTTTAATGCTAATTAAGATGGAGAAAGAGAGAGTCTTAACATCAAGTGGACGCGGGAGCTTCAAATCCCACGCTTGCGCCGGGGCTTAAAAACCAAGCATAATTTGCACGAAGCTTTAAGAGGTCCTACTGTGTAGTGGTTATGTCATGACTTCTCAGACGCATGATCCCCGGTTCGATCCTAGGTGCGGTAACTTTTAGCTTTGACCACTTGTGACACCGGTTTACGCTCGCACCTGAGCTGTGTTCAGGTACACAGCTCACACAGGCCAGGCACCAGTTCGGCCACAGCCTCGTCAGGACACCAACAGAAGGCTCGTCCCTCCGTCGGGCGAGAGGTACTTGGAATGGAGACTTGCCCGAGTCGTGGCCTCAATTTGTGTTGTGCGCACGCGCTGTGGTGACAGCTGAGCCTCTCTTTTTGCTATTGACTTCACCACATGTTGCTTTGTTTCACCACCTGTTGCTTCAATTCACCACCTGTTGCTTCACTTTACCACCTGTTGCTTCACTTCACCACATGTTGCTTTGTTTCACCACCTGTTGCTTCACTTTACCACATGTTGCTTCACTTTACCACCTGTTGCTTTGTTTCACCACCTGTTGCTTCACCTCACCACCTGTTGCTTCACTTCACCACCTGTTGCTTCACTTCACCACCTGTTGCTTCACTTCACCACCTGTTGCTTCACTTTACCACCTGTTGCTTCACTTCACCACATGTTGCTTTGTTTCACCACCTGTTGCTTCACTTCACCACCTGTTGCTTCACTTTACCACATGTTGCTTCACTTCACCACATGTTGCTTTGTTTCACCACCTGTTGCTTCACTTTACCACCTGTTGCTTCACTTTACCACCTGTTGCTTCACTTCACCACCTGTTGCTTCACTTCACCACCTGTTGCTTCACTTCACCACCTGTTGCTTCACTTCACCACCTGTTGCTTCACTTCACCACCTGTTGCTTCACTTCACCCCCTGTTGCTTCACTTCACCACATGTTGCTTTGTTTCACCACCTGTTGCTTCACTTCACCACCTGTTGCTTCACTTTACCACTTGTTGCTTCACTTCACCCCCTGTTGCTTCACTTCACCACCTGTTGCTTCACTTCACCACCTGTTGCTTCACTTCACCACCTGTTGCTTCACTTCACCACCTGTTGCTTCACTTCACCACCTGTTGCTTCACTTCACCACCTATTGCTTCACTTCACCACATGTTGCTTCACTTCACCACCTGTTGCTTCACTTCACCACCTGTTGCTTCACTTCACCACCTGTTGCTTCACTTCACCACCTGTTGCTTCACTCCACCACCTGTTGCTTCACTTCACCACCTGTTGCTTCACTTCACCACCTGTTGCTTCACCTCACCACCGGTTGCTTCACTTCACCACCTGTTGCTTTGTTTCACCACCTGTTGCTTCACTTCACCCCCTGTTGCTTCACTTCACCCCCTGTTGCTTGACTTCACCACCTGTTGCTTCACTTCACCCCCTGTTGCTTCACTTCACCACATGTTGCTTTGTTTCACCACCTGTTGCTTCACTTCACCACCTGTTGCTTCACTTTACCACTTGTTGCTTCACTTCACCCCCTGTTGCTTCACTTCACCACCTGTTGCTTCACTTCACCACCTGTTGCTTCACTTCACCACCTGTTGCTTCACTTCACCACCTGTTGCTTCACTTCACCACCTGTTGCTTCACTCCACCACCTGTTGCTTCACTTCACCACCTGTTGCTTCACTTCACCACCTGTTGCTTCACTCCACCACCTGTTGCTTCACTCCACCACCTGTTGCTTCACTCCACCACCTGTTGCTTCACTTCACCACCTGTTGCTTCACTTCACCACCTGTTGCTTCACTCCACCACCTGTTGCTTCACTCCACCACCTGTTGCTTCACTCCACCACCTGTTGCTTCACTCCACCACCTGTTGCTTCACTCCACCACCTGTTGCTTCACTCCACCACCTGTTGCTTCACTTCACCACCTGTTGCTTCACTTCACCACCTGTTGCTTCACTCCACCACCTGTTGCTTCACTTCACCACCTGTTGCTTCACTTCACCACCTGTTGCTTCACTCCACCACCTGTTGCTTCACTCCACCACCTGTTGCTTCACTCCACCACCTGTTGCTTCACTTCACCACCTGTTGCTTCACCTCACCACCTGTTGCTTCACTTCACCACATGTTGTTCATTTCCCTACCAGCTACCCCACATCATATCACAAACATAAAGCACATTTCCTTTTTGATTTCAATAATAAATATATTGTTATGTATTTTCAGTCGTTCCGACTTCCCTATGCGCCCAAAGTCAACCTATGCACCATTCTAATTGGTCTTATTTTCTTACATCTGAGGCATGCGAATCAACATCTAAACGAATACATATACACTTAAACAGAACAATCGGACCACATTGACTCTCTGTACCTTCTTTTCCTGTGGATCATATCTAATTTCCTCTTGAACTTTTTCCTGTTACTGCAATTCTTTCATTAATCTCACTTCGCTCTTTTAGAACTCAGTTCATTATATCGCTGAAGAATTTCAATGTTATTTTAATGAATTATAACTGATATTAAGGGGACCGTCCCGGTTTGAGACCTTTTTTCGCCCGATTCGTTTGAAAGTTGGCCAGTATATGTCTTTTGTGAAAGTAAACCTTTTTTACTCATGTCATTTTTTCGATTTAGGCCTTAGTTTTTTTTTTTTTGACGAAAAATGTGTTTTTGGTATATTTTTATTGATATTTCAGATTGGAACTCCTCCTTCAGTTTTGATGCTAGAACAAAAACAAAGACAGTTTTAGAACCCTTGGAACATTTCTAACAAACTCAAATTGAGCTTTTTTTCCATTTCCTATTTGTTCTCTTTATATGTGAGGTCAAAACCGGAAAAATTGAAAAAATTTGGTCGCCTAACCCCCCCCGGGGGGGGGGGAAATTATTGTCCGTAGCGCCATAAAATTTTAGGAACGAATAGTTTACCACCTAAGGGTCCTTTTACAACAAAAGCATGCAAAATGACCATGGAATCGACAGCATCTGTCAAGGGCCTGGGACGGTCACCTTAAAGAAGTTCAATACTATATTCGCAAGTGTACAACTTTGCTCGTTTCCGTAGTGTAGTGGTTATCACGTCCGCTTTACACGCGGAAGGTCCCCGGTTCGAACCCGGGCGGAAACAGAGGTTTTGGAATTCCTTCATTCCCGAGGTGAAAATGGATGTTGTTCTATCTAGCCTGAGAACATACGCTCGAAAATTCGAGTCCGAATAGGACCTTCTAAACTCACGGATTAAATTTTGGGTGACGCGTTTCACAGATACTCATTGTAATTGATGAGCTCCTTGATAAACAATCTGGGAAACGATAATATTTTATAATCGATACCAATTAACCTCAAAGAAATATTTTTTATCCAGCTTATGATGAATGTTTATTCAACTACATAATAAATAATGATATTCATAGTGAATTGTATTGCGGAAACCTTAATATCAGTCGTGCAATTGCGCTCGTATTGCATAATTTGGCCCACAATTCCTCTCTGGGGAACACCTGGACGACTGGAATCACGCTCAGCACTTAACCATTCCCTCGCGATTAACATGACACGAATAAACCGCAGAAATGGACGCTCGCAGAACAGCGCAGCTATTTACTTCAGTTTTTCCTCAACTTCTTTCCTTGTGTAAACTTGAAGCAAGATTGTACAAAATTTACATGAATCACCTCAAGAGACTTCAATGAACAGGTTTGTGATGTGATAATTAGAAGCGTGAAGTATATCGTTGTAGACTGCCACTGGCCTCAAAAAGACTATGAAACGTAAGCCACACAACACATATGAACATATCGGAAATTTTGGAAACAAAATTATCAATGAATTTCAAATTCACACTTTCAAAGTTGCATGTCGTTTCCGTAGTGTAGTGGTTATCACGTGCGCCTCACACGCGGAAAGTCCCCGGTTCGATCCCGGGCGGAAACATCTTTTAACCTCCTCACCCAACAAATGACAACTACAGTGATTCTTTTCTACTCTGGAACAGTATCCAGAGACGACATGATAAAATTGCAGTGTTGCGTGATAAAGCAGAGGTGAGCAGAGAGTGACTGTGCCTGGGCTTGTAGCTGCCACAGGTATTACGCCCTCGCTGCAGAATTTTGTCACGAGAAAAGGTCCCGTCACCTTGTTAACATTTTATTAACAAGAAGATCAGGTTCTCGGAATTGAGGGAATGGCAAACCTCCATGACATTACACAATACACAAAAATGTGAGGATGTATCAAGAACACAGTTACTAAGAACAAAAAAAAAACAATGATTGTATACTAAAATTAGAGCTGTACTCACCGATGATGATTGACTCGACTTACACAGCGCATTTTCTGAGCGCCCTCCGTGATGTTACGATTGATCGCTTTTAATATTGTGGGGCATGATACACAGGGTAAAATATGCTAACATTTATGATTTCCAGATCATACAAACATCAATGAGCGTACACACAATGAATGGTATTAGGAATGATGCAAATTAAGTAATGGAATCAAAACAGCATATGTCAAATGACTCACATCACATAACTATACTCTATGTTTCGGCTGGCCAGCCTTTCCCCGCATGTTGCTTACACACCCAAACTTAACACAAATAAGGCCTACAATATCTTAGCGCTTCCAGCAGCACAGTGGGCAATGGTCACTTCAACCACAAACATTCGTCCGCGACTCGCTTCAGTTCAAAGGCCTGTCTTATTCACTGTTCAGAAAATGTCTAGTGATGACGTTATATTGCTCATTCCGCTTCAGTATATTCACACGTCGATTTCCTTTCATTCGAGCTGATCAATCCTCAGATATATGACTCCGTCCCGCCTGTTAAAGACAAAAATTTAACTTGTTACTTTTAATCGCGTCATTAACGTCCCCTCAAATATCTCAAATTTTTACTTCACTGAATGACATTGAAATTTCACAATATTTATCTCAAAACATCTTTTCCAAAAGAAACTATATTTCTCTTACCCTCCCTTCTAGTGTGGCATCTCCGTTTTATCAAATAATTCATACAATTTGGTCGATTTGGTCATTTCCCCTTAGTGAACGTGGTAAAGGGAATACGTAAAATTTCCTCTCTGCAAGTGAAACGAGAAAATGTATGAATTTCTGGATTTACATTATAGCGTAAACTTTAGTATAACTTTCAATATAGCCACTTTTTCATTATTTCTTTAAGCACGTTTGTTACTGCGAACACACCGGCGTTTTATTTCTTATACTTCGCGCCACGGCGTTGACTGTCGAACTGCCTCTTGTACATCACGATGCCTAGCGTATATTTTGAGGGTTGTCCGCTCTCTCATATTCGACCTATAGGATTCTTCGGATCTCGAAAGCGACCGCCTACCTCTTTCTAATTGGTAGTCCCGTAGCTCGCCTTTATTTCTTTCTTGGCTTCATTGTTTCTCACGCTCAAGCTCCTTCCAAACCGTTGGTTTGCTGCCTCTCTAGGCTTAAGTGTCTCGATTTATGTGCGTCGACAAGGCGACTTTGTTTGCGAATGGGTAGGCATTTTCCCGAACGTCTAAAGTTTCCAAGGGCTCGCCCGAATGAAAAAATTGCTAACACCACAAAATAGACCTCTCCAGAAACAACACAGCTTATGGTCCAAATGTATACAAAGCCTTTCTCACTACACCTATATTTGTTGGCTTTGCATTAGGGCGATTTTCCTAGCAAAGGAAGAATAATCAAAATTTTCGAATTGAAAATGAGGATTTAGGGAAAAATTTTAATCATGTGTAATAAATCTTTTAATTGTGCGTATTAAATTTTGTGCTCACTTAAAAATTGGTCCGGTGAAACATCTTAGTAAGTTCCAGCAGTACGGGGCTGTATGTTTGTGTGTGTGTCAGTTTGTGTGAGCTTGACAGATTTATAGACCGACTTGTCCCTTGGAAACCCGAGAACGACGCGATCCCTTTGCTAGGAAAATCGCCCTAATGCAAAGCCAACAAATTTAGGTGTAGTGAGAAAGGCTTTGTATACATTTGGACCATGAGCTGTGTTGTTTCTGGAGAGGTCTATTTTGTGGTGTTAGCAATTTTTTCATTCGGGCGAGCCCTTGGAAACTTTAGACGTTCGGAAAAATGCCTACTTATTCGCAAACAAAGTCGCCTTGTCGACGCATATAAATCGAGACACTTAAGCCTAGAGAGGCGGCAAACCAACGGTTTGGAAGGAGCTTGAGCGTGAGAAACAATGAAGCCAAGAAAGAAATAAAGGCGAGCTACGGGACTACCAATTAGAAAGAGGTAGGCGGTCGCTTTCGAGATCCGAAGAATCCTATAGGTCGAATATGAGAGAGCGGACAACCCTCAAAATATACGCTGGGCATCGTGATGTACAAGAGGCACTTCGACAGTCAACGCCGTGGCGCGAAGTAAAAGAAATAAAACGCGGGTGTGTTCGCAGTAACAAACGTGCTTAAAGAAATAATGAAAAAGTGGCTATATTGAAAATTATACTAAAGTTTACGCTATAATGTAAATCCAGAAATTCATACATTTTCTCGTTTCACTTGCAGAGAGGAAATTTTACGTGTTCCCTTTACCACGTTCGCTAAGGGGAGATGACCAAATCGACCAAATTGTATGAATCATTTGATGGAACGGAGATGCCACACTAGAGAGCGGAGGGTAAGAGAAATATAGTTTCCTTTGGAAAAGATGTTTTGAGATAAATATTGTGAAATTTCAATGTCATTCAGTGAAGTAAAAATTTGAGATATTTGAGGGGACGTTAATGACGCGATTAAAAGTAACAAGTTAAATTTTTGTCTTTAACAGGCGGGACGGAGTCATATATCTGAGGATTGATCAGCTCTAATGAAAGGAAATCGACGTGTGAATATACTGAAGCGGAATGAGCAATATAACGTCATCACTAGACATTTTCTGAACAGTGAATAAGACAGGCCTTTGAACTGAAGCGAGTCGCGGACGAATGTTTGTGGTTGAAGTGACCATTGCCCACTGTGCTGCTGGAAGCGCTAAGATATTGTAGGCCTTATTTGTGTTATGTTTGGGTGTGTAAGCAACATGCGGGGAAAGGCTGGCCAGCCGAAACATACAGTATAGTTATGTGAAGTGAGTCATTTGACGTATGCTGTTTTGATTCCATTACTTAATTTGCATCATTCCTAATACCATTCATTGTGTGTACGCTCATTGATGTTTGTATGATGTATAGCTGGAAATCATAAATGTTAGCATATTTTACCCTGTGTATCATGCCCCACAATATTAGAAGCGATCAATCGTAACATCACAGAGGGCGCTCAGAAAATGCGCTGTGTGAGTCGAGTCACCATCATCGATGAGTACAGCTCTAATTTTAGTATACAATCATTTTTTTTTGTTCTTAGTAACTGTGTTCTTGATACATCCTCACATTTTTGTGTATTGTGTAATGTCATGGAGGTTTGCCATTCCCTCAATTCCGAGAACCTGATCTTCTTGTTAATAAAATGTTAACAAGGTGACGGGACCTTTTCTCGTGACAAAATTCTGCAGCGAGCGCGTAATACCTGTGGCAGCTACAAGCCCAGGCACAGTCACTCTCTGCTCACCTCTGCTTTATCACGCAACACTGCAATTTTATCATGTCGTCTTTGGATACTGTTCCAGAGTAGAAAAGCATCACTGTAGGTGTCATTTGTTGGGTGAGGAGGTTAAAAGATGTTTCCGCCCGGGATCGAACCGGGGACCTTGCGCGTGTGAGGCGCACGTGATAACCACTACACTACGGAAACGACATGTAACTTTGAAAGTGTGAATTTGAAATTTATTGATAATTTTGTTTCCAAAATTTCCGATATGTTCATATGTGTTGTGTGGCTTACGTTTCATAGTCTTTTTGAGGCCAGTGGCAGTCTACAACGATATACTTCACGCTTCTAATTATCACATCACAAACCTGTTCATTGAAGTCTCTTGAGGTGATTCATGTAAATTTTGTACAATCTTGCTTCAAGTTTACACAAGGAAAGAAGTTGAGGAAAAACTGAAGTAAATAGCTGCGCTGTTCTGCGTGCGTCCATTTCTGCGGTTTATTCGTGTCGTGTTAATCGCGAGGGAATGGTTAAGTGCTGAGCGTGATTCCAGTCGTCCAGGTGTTCCCCAGAGAGGAATTTTGGGCCAAATTATGCAATACGAGCGCAATTGTACGACTGATATTAAGGTTTCCGCAATACAATTCACTATGAATATCATAATTTATCATGTTGTTGAATAAACATTCATCATAAGCTGGACAACAAATATTTCTTCGAGATTAATTACCTTCCGCGTGTAAAGCGGACGTGATAACCACTACACTACGGAAACGATCAAAGTTGAGCAATTGCGAATATAGTATTGAACTTCTTTAATATCAGTAATAATTCATTAAAATAACATTGAAATTCTTCAGCGATATAATGAACTGAGTTCTAAAAGAGCGAAGTGAGATTAATGAAAGAGTTGCAGTAACAGGAAAAAGTTTAAGAGGAAATTAGATATGATACACAGGAAAAAAAGGTACAGAGAGTCAATGTGGTCCGATTGTTCTGTTTAAGTGTATATGTATTCGTTTAGATGTTGATTCGCATGCCTCAGATGTAAGAAAATAAGATCAATTAGAATGGTGCATAGGTTGACTTTGGGCGCATAGGGAAGTCGGAACGACTGAAAATACATAACAATATATTTATTATTGAAATCAAAAAGGAAATGTGCTTTATGTTTGTGATATGATGTGGGGTAGCTGGTAGGGAAATGAACAACATGTGGTGAAGTGAAGCAACAGGTGGTGAGGTGAAGCAACAGGTGGTGAAGTGAAGCAACAGGTGGTGGAGTGAAGCAACAGGTGGTGGAGTGAAGCAACAGGTGGTGAAGTGAAGCAACAGGTGGTGAAGTGAAGCAACAGGTGGTGAAGTGAAGCAACAGGTGGTGAAGTGAAGCAACAGGTGGTGAAGTGAAGCAACAGGTGGTGGAGTGAAGCAACAGGTTGTGAAACAAAGCAACATGTGGTGAAGTGAAGCAACATGTGGTAAAGTGAAGCAACAGGTGGTGAAGTGAAGCAACAGGTGGTGAAGTGAAGCAACAGGTGGTGAAACAAAGCAACATGTGGTGAAGTGAAGCAACAGGTGGTAAAGTGAAGCAACAGGTGGTGAAGTGAAGCAACAGGTGGTGAAGTGAAGCAACAGGTGGTGAAGTGAAGCAACAGGTGGTGAGGTGAAGCAACAGGTGGTAAAGTGAAGCAACAGGTGGTGAAGTGAAGCAACAGGTGGTGAAACAAAGCAACATGTGGTGAAGTGAAGCAACAGGTGGTAAAGTGAAGCAACAGGTGGTGAAACAAAGCAACATGTGGTGAAGTCAATAGCAAGAAGAGAGGCTCAGCTGTCACCACAGCGCGTGCGCACAACACAAATTGAGGCCACGACCCGGGCAAGTCTCCATTCCAAGTACCTCTCGCCCGACGGAGGGACGAGCCTTCTGTTGGTGTCCTGACGAGGCTGTGGCCGAACTGGTGCCTGGCCTGTGTGAGCTGTGTACCTGAACACAGCTCAGGTGCGAGCGTAAACCGGTGTCACAAGTGGTCAAAGCTAAAAGTTACCGCACCTAGGATCGAACCGGGGATCATGCGTCTGAGAAGTCATGACATAACCACTACATAGTAGGACCTCTTAAAGCTTCGTGCAAATTATGCTTGGTTTTTAAGCCCCGGCGCAAGCGTGGGATTTGAAGCTCCCGCGTCCACTTGATGTTAAGACTCTCTCTTTCTCCATCTTAATTAGCATTAAAAGCTTGATTTTGAAATGAGCCTCCTAAATGCTTAGGTTACATACACAGCGAGGCGCTTTACCAATACGCATGCGTTCGTATTGCACAGTGCGGGCCCCTGCTCTCTCCTCTCTGGTGAACACACAGCCAACTGGACCCTCGCTCAGCCCGCTGCCTGCGCGCTTTCACGTGACGTGCGACAGAGAGCACCCGTGACACGACAGGGGTAAGCCGGCGGCAGTGGCGCTCATTGAGGCAACGCGTGAGGGAATGCAGCGCTTATTTGCTTCTGTCTTTGCCTAATAAAAGGCAAACCTGATGAAGTGTTTCTTCATTTGAGTGTCGTTTATGCGCCGTCCACAGCTGTATGATATGGGTAAAGTGTTGCGATGTATTTTCCTTTTCCAGCACATTTTCACTATTTTTTCGACGCTGCGAAAGTTTTACCTTGAAGCATGGCAACTTCATACTAATTTTTTGGTGGTACTGTTAAAAAATATTGTTATAAATTCTATGTTCCCACTTATTTCGGAAAATATCGTTTCCGTAGTGTAGTGGTTATCACGTGCGCCTCACACGCGCAAGGTCCCCGGTTAGATCCCGGGCGGAAACAGTCATTTTACAAGTCCAATATCGTTTATATACGAACATGAGAAGTGGTGTGCGCTGAGCCATTCTCTTTCACTCTAATCTATAAGACAGAAAACTTGAACCGCTATGTCACTTACACGCCAGGCTAAAGAATAGGGCACAAACGAGCGCTGATCAGTGAGTTAAACTGTCCCCGAGGGCTGGCTTTTCACCAGCAGTGAACATCAATTTTATGATTTCCATTATCCTCTCTCTATCGTCCTCTCTCTCTCCCCGTTTAACCGAAGAATTCTGGATGCATCAAAATTTAACGTAGTTAATCTGGTGGAACTTTTCCTTTGATTCACGTAAATATTATATTTGTCCATTGTCGCCATTAGGCATTTTTCCGAACGTCTAAAGTTTCCAAGGGCTCGCCCGAATGAAAAAATTTGCTAACAGCACAAAATAGACCTCTCCAGAAACAACACAGCTTATGGTCCAAATGTATACAAAGCCTTTCTCACTACACCTATATTCATTGGCTTTGCATTAGGGCGATTTTCCTAGCAAAGGGATCGCGTCGTTCTCGGGTTTCCAAGGGACAAGTCGGTCTATAAATCTGTCAAGCTCACACAAGCTGACACACACACAAACATACAGCCCCGTACTGCTGGAACTTACTAAGATGTTTCACCGGACCAATTTTTAAGTGAGCACAAAATTTATTACACACCTTTAAAAGATTTATTACACACGATTAAAATTTTTCCCTAAATCCTCATTTTCAATTCGAAAAAATTGATTATTCTTAACATATTCTCGACAGAATAATCAATTTTTTCGAATTGAAAATGAGGATTTTGGGAAAAATTGTAATCATGTGTAATAAATCTTTTAATTGTGTGTAATAAATTTTGTGCTCACTCAAAAATTGGTCCGGTGAAACATCTTAGTAAGTTCCAGCAGTACGGGGCTGTATGTTTGTGTGTGTGTCAGCTTGTGTGAGCTTGACAGATTTATAGACCGACTTGTCCCTAGAAGCTTGTGTGAGCTTGACAGATTTATAGACCGACTTGTCCCGAGAACGACGCGATCCCTTTGCTAGGAAAATCGCCCTAATGCAAAGCCAACAAATATAGGTGTAGTGAGAAAGGCTTTGTATACATTTGGACCATAAGCTGTGTTGTTTCTGGAGAGGTCTATTTTGTGGTTAGCAATTTTTTCATTCGGGCGAGCCCTTGGAAACTTTAGACGTTCGGGAAAATGCCTACTCATTCGCAAACAAAGTCGCCTTGTCGACGCACATAAATCGAGACACTTAAGCCTAGAGAGGCGGCAAACCAACGGTTTGGAAGGAGCTTGAGCGTGAGAAACAATGAAGCAAAGAAAGAAATAAAGGCGAGCTACGGGACTACCAATTAGAAAGAGGTAGGCGGTCGCTTTCGAGATCCGAAGAATCCTATAGGTCGAATATGAGAGAGCGGACAACCCTCAAAATATACGCTAGGCATCGTGATGTACAAGAGGCAGTTCGACAGTCAACGCCGTGGCGCGAAGTATAAGAAATAAAACGCGAGTGTGTTCGCAGTAACCAACGTGCTTAAAGAAATAATGAAAAAGTGGCTATATCGAAAATTATACTAAAGTTTACGCTATAATGTAAATCCAGAAATTCATACATTTTCTCGTTTCACTTGCAGAGAGGAAATTTTACGTGTTCCCTTTACCACGTTCACTAAGGGGAGATGACCAAATCGACCAAATTGTATGAATCATTTGATGGAACGGAGATGCCACACTAGAGGGGAGGGTAAGAGAAATATAGTTTCCTTTGGAAATGATGTTTTGAGATAAATATTGTGAAATTTCAATGTCATTCAGTGAAGTAAAAATTTGAGATATTTGAGGGGACGTTAATGACGCGATTAAAAGTAACAAGTTAAATTTTTGTCTTTAACAGGCTGGACGGAGTCATATATCTGAGGATTGATCAGCTCGAATGAAAGGAAATCGACGTGTGAATATACTGAAGCGGAATGAGCAATATAACGTCATCACTAGACATTTTCTGAACAGTGAATAAGACAGGCCTTTGAACTGAAGCGAGTCGCGGACGAATGTTTGTGGTTGAAGTGACCATTGCCCACTGTGCTGCTGGAAGCGCTAAGATATTGTAGGCCTTATTTGTGTTATGTTTGGGTGTGTAAGCAACATGCGGGGAAAGGCTGGCCAGCCGAAACATACAGTATAGTTATGTGATGTAAGTCATTTGACGTATGCTGTTTTGATTCCATTACTTAATTTGCATCATTCCTAATACCATTCATTGTGTGTACGCTCATTGATGTTTGTATGATGTATAGCTGGAAATCATAAATGTTAGCATATTTTACCCTGTGTATCATGCCCCACAATGTTAGAAGCGATCAATCGTAACACCACGGAGGGCGCTCAGAAAATGCGCTGTGTAAGTCGAGTCAACCATCATCGGTGAGTACAGCTCTAATTTAAGTATACAATCATTGTTTTTTTTTTGTTCTTAGTAACTGTGTTCTTCATACATCCTCACATTTTTGTGTATTGTGTAATGTCATGGAGGTTTGCCATTCCCTCAATTCCGAGAACCTGATCTTCTTGTTAATAAAATGTTAACAAGGTGACGGGACCTTTTCTCGTGACAATTTCTACCAAAGCTTGGCCTTTGTCTCTCTATCATACTATCACAGAATGTCTCCTAATTTATTTGTTTTTCTATGTTTGCTCATGTAATGCAAACAAAATACCTATTGAAGAAAATGAGAGTTTTTCCGTCTACAAAAAGAGGGTCGTAAGGGAAACATTGACGGGAGCAGACAAGGAAAATGCTAAGCTCGAAGAAGAGGATGCAAAAAGCAACAAGCTTTACATTGACAAGTTAGTCAACCAAGTTCGTTTCATAAAGCAGGCCTGCTAACAAGTCGCTGCAGCAGCAGCAGCTGTATAGCAGCTCACCGACTGGTGCAGCAGCTGATGTGAAGAGCCAGATCTGGCGCACCCTCAACATCAAAGCAACGGCCACCAAGCAACAAGAAGAAAGTTCTGAGTGACACTCTAGTCTCGTCATTAGATGGGACGAAAATAAGCGACTGATCTGCTGTCCTAATCCTTATGCATGCGAAAGCAAACGCAGGCAAGATCCCGAGGTTTACAGCATAAGCTACTCAAAAATGAGAAGAGCAAGACAGAAATATCGGGAAAATATTAGAGAAAATCTCTAAAAAATTTGAAACTGACCAACCCTTGATCTTTGATCTAGGATGACACATATCCAGAAGACATTACTGGAAACGAAGCAGTTGACCGTTTGCCAGTTCTAATCCTTGGGAAGAAGATAAGCAACTGCTTGGAGCGCCAAAAGTAGACAAAGGAACAGGTAAAGACACTACAGAAGCTATGTATTTAGCAACATCTAATTGAAATTCAACAGATCATGTAAAAGGAATGTGCTCTGATATGACGCCATCATACACAGGTCGCAAAAATGGAACCTATGGTCTAATTGCGCAGAAAATGGAGGAAGATTTACAACGGTGTCCATGCGGCCACCAAATAAATGGCTGAAGGCCTCTCAGCAGCTGCGGTGTCTCCTACAGTACAGCCGTCCCCAGGTCCAGATGTGCAGTTCTTCAAACGATTCCAAACAAACTGGAATAGGCTAGATTTGACTGTATTTGATAGATTTGATTAAAATTTTAAAATTGTATAATTTTGATTAAAATTGTAAACAAAATGACTCTAAACAGGAAAAGAAGGAAATAAATCAAATAATTGCGAGTGCAGCAAGGCTAATGAACGAACAACAGCCTCGCAACGTTAATAAGGAGTTAATGGAACTCACAATAATCTTGTCAGGGGGACTCCAACAGCTGGAATAAAATACAAAAAACCTGGCGCATGTCATAGTTGGATAGGTGGATGGCGGACCTTTTATGTGCAATGAAAATCTCCAAGTTCAAAAAACAATTAAAAACATCAACAAAAAAGAGCCTGACGAACACTTGCTGTTCTGCTGTTCCAATTGACATCAAATATCGGCTCTCAAATATCAGCGCTGCCTGCGCTGCTCCTCGTAATGGTCTCTGCTCAATAAACTTTATGTAGCGCAGCTCATGCGTGTGCAATGAGTACATTTTTGTACGTGGATTCTTGCATTAGTTTCTTCATGTGATGTCATTGTACTCGTAACGAGCTGATGATTCCGTGAGGTTCTGAACTTCTCTCATGCCGGTTGAGTTTACAGCGAGTGACCATTCCTAGAGTGATTCAATGTGTGTGTGACAGGTTTTAATGTAAATAGTTTGAATTCTAAGTTAATTAAAACGCCTAATTTGCTCAATTTAAGTTAATAATTAAATTGTGTTGTCAGTGCCCGATTTTAAATACTTGTATAACATTGGCATAGAACCGTTTAGACAAGCCAACGCGTTTTCGAACTACCCTTTCGTGCACCCAAAGAACCACGAAGCTCTTTACTTATTTTACAAAATTAGAAAAGAACAACTAACAAAAACTATTGTACAAAAATTCAAGAATCACTTACGATATCTCAAAGAAGAATTGATTGCTCTAGCTTTCTTTGATGATGAAGTCAGTCATGATACTAAAAACAATGGAGGAGGCTCTACCAGCAGATTCAGATGTGCCAAAGAAACCTCAAACAGATTTAAGAAACATAGACCAGAAGCAGATTGAAGATTTTGTTACTGCTAACACCATGTCTTCCTTAAAAAGTGCGGATTATCTTAGCGATTTTTGAGCAAACCAGTGGAAGATCGGCCTTTGGAAAAAGTTTTTTGGATTGCAAAGAATGTGGTCAACCACATGAAAGTGATCAACACATTGCTGAAAGAGGCGTCAAATTGATAGAGTATTTTGCTGCAGGTCAATATTTGCTGCAGGTCGAGCCAAATGATCGAAAGAAGCTTCCACACAAAACGAAAACTACGCAGCGACATTCTACCTGAACACGTACTAAATCGAGCCTATATTGCGAGTAACCTTGGCAAACAACAGCAGGAGAGGCCTACAGGGGAACATCCGCTCAGAAAGTACCGAGACATTTCTGTGCCTCCTGCATGCGTCTCTTGGAAAGTAGTAAATTTTTATTCAGCGGGTACAATCTCTAATGATTCAAATTCACATCTGAAATTTATCTAGGAAAGTTTTTAGAAAATTTAGATAAATGAAATAAATTTCACCCCGAATTTGGGGGGAATAGTCTATAAGCCCAGAAAAATAATTTACGCAATTTTAAAAGCACCTCTATAATTTCAAGGCCAGAAGAAACATTAAACAAATTGCACTTTTAATTTCCAAGTCGTACTTTATTTCTTATTCAGTTGAGAGAGTTCGTTGAGGTTTTGTTTTGGAGCACGCTCCTACGGGTGGTTTACCCGCGCCGAGCTCCACACAACCGCCAACGTGCATCGCACATCGGAGTATGGCAGCGCTGCAAGAGGGGACTGCATTTGCCCGTGTGGGTTCCTTACAACACCTCAAAGACAGTTGACCGGTTAACTATTAATAGTTAACTATTTAACGAGAACTATAACACACGGCACTCCAGTTAGACACATTCTCGAGCCAGACTTGGACACTTGGTTTGTGTGCTGTTACTCGAGTGCCAGTTCGGTCTGAGCTGTCACTTCACGGCGAATATGTGCAACTTTAATCAAAGTTACTTTACTTCTGATATTCTTGTACTTGTGCTCTGATGAAACTCGTATCACAGATCCGGTCATTAAGCATCCTTATGAGTGGACACCATCCTTTAGCAGACACCATACAAATATATAAGTACAATAATAACAAATAAATAAATTTAAACACTAAAGATTTTATTAAGTAAGATTTGAACAGGCATGGCGCACAATATTGGGATTCACGATTCACCAGCATCAGACGCAGTCTGCCCTACCTAACTAAACATCGTTTGATATTTTTCGTCCAATTTCTTTATACTGCAGGATGCTTGCAATTTGTATTGCCTTTTCTGCACGGTGATTTATCAAACTGAGTTTATGATAATGCGAATGAATTTAAGGGGGTCATCCGATGCCCCTTTCGGCCGATGGGCCAAATTTTTTTTTTGTTGAAAAAGAATCCTTATGTGATCGATGAACGTGCCCTAAAATTTTATGGGGTTACGGGCATACCACACGTTTACTCCCAGGGGGGTGTAAGGGGATCAAAAATCATGAATTTTTGACCCCATACAAAAAGAAAACAAAAAGGAGAGTGAAAAATCTTGTGGTTTTAGTTTGTTAGCAACGTTTCAAGAATTCCAAAGCTGTCTTTGGTTTTGTTGTAGCATAAAAACTCTTCGACTTCTATTCTTTTGAAAGACACAAAAAATGAACTGAAAAACTAAAATTTCCAATTTTTCCCAAAAACTAAGGCCTAAATCGAAAAAATGAAACCAACAAAATGTGTTTCTTTTTAAAAATTATACATTATGCTCAAATTTCAGAAGAATCATAGCACAAATAACAAATTCACAATTCATCAATAAATGAAATTTGTATAATTTATTTTTATTTTTTTGTAGTTTACAATTCAGTGTATAAATAAGAAATTATTCATGAAGATAATCGAAAAAACATCAAACCAACATTCATATACACTTATTCTGCATTTTATTATACTTCAACAAAACATTTTGTTTTTGGCTTATACTGAAAACCCCTCATTTTCAACATTCAAAAGAATAGAAGTTAGTCAATTTTTATGCTAGAAAAAACAAAGACAGTTTTAGGATCCTTGGAGCATTTCTAACAAACTAAAGCTCTTCGATTTCCAAATTTTACATTTTTTTCACACTTTAAAGCTAAAAATTTTATTTCACTTTATTAGTTAGTGATCCAATATCGCATATACAAAGAAAACGTTAGCAAAAATTGAAAATTCAACAGCTTTAGTTTATTTGAAATGTGACAAGGATTTCAAAACTGTCTTTGTTTTTTCCTTGCATGAAAACTCACAGACTATCCTTCTGAATAATAAACAAAAAAATGAACTCAAAAGTGATGTTTTCAATTTTTTTCAAAAACTAAGGCCTACATTGAAAAAAGTTCTGAGTAAAATGTGTTTTTTTTCTACAAATACACATTGTGGCAAAATATCAGACCAATCGGATAAAAATTTAAAGTCGATGAGTTGACCCTCCAAGCTCTAAATTTTTAAGAAAATTCAAGTTCTGGTATAAAAAAAAATATTTTTTTTTGCCACATTATTAAATACAAGCGTTTCCGTAGTGTAGTGGTTATCACGTCCGCTTTACACGCGGAAGGTCCCCGGTTCGAACCCGGGCGGAAACAAGCATGGCGGAATTTTTTATTAATCGTTGATGCATGAAACTGCTCATTGTCCACGTCTAGCAGCAATAAGAGCCTGATGTTGCAGTGAGCATATTTTGGGCGCTACGTTAGACTAGTACGCCTTATGCATTTGTATCACATAATTTTACCCCACTTCTATCT
Source organism: Morinoia aosen (assembly GCA_030386875.1). Classification (NCBI taxonomy): domain Eukaryota; kingdom Metazoa; phylum Arthropoda; class Malacostraca; order Amphipoda; family Talitridae; genus Morinoia; species Morinoia aosen. Next base: position 8,869,743 of record CM059558.1, on the reverse strand, counting down.
TTTGATCACATCGGCAACAGGAGCCAGTGCCGTGCGACCGAGAACAGCCTCCGAGAACGGTTGGCGGGCGGGAGCTGCACTCCTCGAAGCAAAGCCGTGATTGAAGTAGTGGCCGATTTAATTTATTTCTTGCTTCATAAATTAAAGACTAAGGGATATACTTCTGGTGACTCATTGCATATAACGTTTGTGAGTAGCTTCATGATATAAGAATGAATGTCGTGACGTATTTTTTATATTCAGACGCTACCTTTTCAGCATTCAGAAAGGTTTGCTCTGTAGTGTGAAAATAACTTCATCCAAATTTTCATAGGCGTCCAAATTATTTTAGTGAATTCTATGCTCTCACTTATAAATAAGCTGTTGTTTCCGTAGTGTAGTGGTTATCACGTGCGCCTCACACGCGCAAGGTCCCCGGTTCGATCCCGGGCGGAAACATAGGTTTTGGTCAACTAAACAGAAATTTCAATTTCTCGCCCTACATGTCTGAGAACAAATTTGAACACTAACACAAAGTCTTGCTGAGAACAGCCTTCTCTCCACAGCCTGGCAGCCGTCGTTGAGTTACCTCTGTCGCACCATCCAATCTTCCTCTCACTTCAGCTGAGGTAATGCCTCAGGTGCCATCATGATTGCGGATTTTTTAGCTCGCTTCAGCTTCACCCTCAAAAATTTGCGATTTCCCCTGTTGTTTTGAAGTACGAGTATCCGCTAAGCACAAAATTCTATCACTGCGATGATGTTACGTTACTGTCATCAAAACCTATGTTTCCGCCCGGGATCGAACCGGGGACCTTGCGCGTGTGAGGCGCACGTGATAACCACTACACTACGGAAACGCTCCGTTCAAATAACGAAGGCGAAATCAGATAGAATGTTTCATACCTGGTAAATAACGAGATATTTTAAAGTTACATTCATATCATATTGTTAAAGTTTTAAACCGATTAGAAATAAACTGCAGGCAATGTTGTACATATTTACGCACCTCCTAAGTGATGATACATGGTTTGTTGCTTACTTGGCAGTTCTAATGACTTTATATGTCTTTGTTTGAACTGCGATTTACCCATCAACCCACGTGTTCCACATTTACTTATTTGCACGTCCAATATCCTATGGCAAACTTGCCGTCGAGTTATCATCGAGGTAACATCCCTTGAAGTGAGTTGGGAGCTGAGCGGTGAACTACGTCATGTCCAGAGGTGCCTGCGCCCTCATATCCGCACGCTGCGTGAAAAATTAGTCCGTATGCGAAGTGCGTAATGAGAATAACATTCTTTCTGAGTAGCTAAAGTTCATAGTGGTTCAACTTATTGTCGAGGATCATTAGAACTCTTTGATCCGGAGAAGAAATTTGTTTAATCCATGTTTCCTGTACTGAACAAAGGACATGAACGTCGAATAAATCAAGGAAATTAATGAATGTGCGACGATTGTCATTTGAATGAACATCAGCAGGACATTAGCCTCATATGAGCAGTTCTTCCTCAGAAATGCCTTGAATAAGTCGCAGGCCTGTGGAAATGTGCTCACTTCAGGCCCCCGTCTGCAGTACACCCACAGTAGCGACCAGAAGGGCTCCCCGCACCGCGTTGGACCGTGCGTTCAGTCATTCAACACTCTTCGAGTGTTCGTTCCTTTGCATTAAGTTGTTACAGAATGCTTCACAGGTTTTCCATCGAGTGTAAATCAGGGGAACACGCAGGCCACTTCATCTTTCTAAGCCTTCAGATTTCGATTTTGAGGATACTCGGCATTTAACACTTTGACTGCGACGTGCGCCACCAGTGGTGCACGGAGGTAATTTTCACGATACAGCTGACTGACCAGTGCAGTCGTAAACTCAATTTCAATCCATACTTGATCAAAGCTAAATGACGGCACGATCCAGTTCTTGTTTGGTATTTTCAAAATAGTCCACAACAATTAACTTCAAATTTGAGTTTGGTGTTGAACTTTATATTTGGTTGCCGCAGTCAGTGTTAAATGAGCTGCATGCGAGGGGCGTTATCTTGCACGGCAATAATGTTTCGTGCAAATGTTGGCGTCCGTTCCTCTAACCGCAGTTCAAGGTGCTCCTATATTCAAGCTATGTATAGATTGATTGTTCACGCTTGGATGTTCATTTTGTTCATTTTTATTGCGACATCAGTTCTCGAATTTGAACTGTAGAAAACAAATTTCTCCGTATGATGTTTCTTTTATAATGACCGTAGTTGAAGTGAAGGCAAGCAAAGGCGATACATCGGGGCACGACCGTTCGACTTACTATGGCCGTACTACTATCATTTTATTTTTATTATTACAGATTTATTTGAATCTTATTTTCATTTTTAATTTATTTTTCTTCAACTGTAAATTTTCATTAAAAAACGAGCTTTATGCAATTTATAATTATTGTTGGACCGTTGTTTATTAAGATCATTTCATCCACTTACTCGACCCGTGTCAGTGTTGTAAATTTTCTGACATTAATTTAGGTGACAAGTTGTGGCATTAGAGCAAGCCGTGACGTCTCCGGATAGAGCAACTGTAAACTTTTAGTTTTTCCTAGACTTTCCTGTCAATCTGCAATCAATATGCATTCACTTATTTCATTGATGGTCAACCTATTTATCCGTAGCTATGCAGTTTTTAATGGATAGAGTTTCATAATTGACATTCTTATTTCCACGACAGCATTTCTAAATGTACAAAGAACGTGGTTTTACTCAGGACGCATCTGCTCACGACGCAGATTTATCGTTATTAAATTTTTCATACACTACCGCACGAGTATATTTTCCAATTGTGCTCACGTTTACTTGCAACCCACATCCAAGGAGGTTGAGCACTTCGCTAAATTTCCAACTCTGAAAGTTTCTGCACGATAAATTCCCCCTCCTGCCAAGACTCCTACTTCCATCACGGAAGGGCCAATGCGTACACATTTCTTTAGTGTAGACTCCTCCCATTTCGTGACATTTTTGCCGCCCATATATAGCTGGAGAGCCTATTTCCCTTCCTTCCCTCTTATTTTTTCCAATGTACGGGCATGTCAATGGCCTAGGCTGGTCGAGACACAAACAAGCGAGCTGGCCCTCGCAGAACTGCTGGTCCCACCCTCGCGAACAGCTGCTCAAACAACCTTTTTTTGCCGCGGCTCCGACTGTATTCCACTAAAAACAGTTCGATTGCTTATATAAGTGTTTTTCCATTTTTATTTGATTACGCTCCTACATGATTCTATGTACATGATCCTATCTGTATAAATTTTTTGTCACATAGCCCTGGGTGTCATAATCATGTAAACAGCGAGTCCCAACCACTGCGCCGCGGCACGCTGGTGTGCCGTGGCGGCTGCTCGGGTGTGCACAATCGCACTGCACACCCCAGCGCTTAAACATTGTTAATATAATTAATATGCTAGCAGTGAATAATCCATTTAGCGTTTTAGCTGAAGAATTAGCATGTACCTCAAGTCGCATGTTGCACACAATGAATCTCAAATTCCTGCAGAATGTCTTCAAACAATGAACAATGCTTCAATATCAGCAGCAGATGAACTGTAAATTTCTATTGTCTCACTAACGTTCATTACTATGTCGTTTCAAATAGTGACCTGAGTCCATTAATTGTACTGATGGTTGAGCGAACCTTACTGAAAGTGGACGAATAATTCGGAGCACCACCAGCCAATCAATTTGCGGAACTCTCACAGGACGTATCACACGAGTTCGTCTTTCAATGAAAATAGTTCACATTTTTTGTTTATAATTACCTTCGAATAGCTATGAATTTGAGCGATAGTTTTCGTAAATATATTTCATTAAGTTTAATACTGCGTTGCTGAGATTATTTTTAGTTTCTTGGCACAGTCGTGATACGGTATGCAAGTGCGGTGGTTCGCGTATTTTTCTTGTTATCACGGCCTTCTTCAGCCGCATGCAGCCCTCAACCTCGGCGGAGTTCCTCACGCGAAAACTCATTGCGACGAAGTTGACTCCTCGAGAACTAAACAAATATGCATTTCTAATGAATCAGCTTCAGTTAAACAGGTTAGAGTTTAAAAGAAGTGAGGGGGTTATTATATCAAATGTGGATTTCAATGTACTTGTGAGGCTCAGGTTCCTTCCCCAGCGTGAGCAGTGTGCGGCCCGACGCTGCCCTGTGGTGCAGTGGTGCCAAGTTGCATAGGCACTACACTGCAGTACACCCGAGTCATCACAATGAAAGTATCAAGTAATTTGAAAACACCCGAGTCTTCCCAATCAAAATATTAAGTATTTTAAAAGGTTGCTGCAATCAAGTGCAAAGCAAGTAAACTGTTTCAGAAAACAATGGCTGTATCAGAAAAAAACTCAAGTAGCCCCTTATGAGGGGCCAGAAATTATTGCCGTTAGTTCAAACACTCATGTCAGTGCTGAAACAGTAATGCTACCAGCGTGCCAAAAATAATTAAAACTATGCTTGGTGCCAATGCTGAAAACGAAACAAGTAAAATTCCTCGTTCAAACAACACAATTCACAGAAGCATTAGCGATTTGTGAGAGAACATCGAAGACAGCGTAGTAGCTAAACTTCAAAACAGCTTGTTTGGAGTACAAATCGAGTAATCTACTGACATCAGTAATTATGTGCAGTTAATTGTATTAAAATTTTATTCATGATGTCACAATTAACCAATTTCTTTGAATCGCTACTCTCTCACCATTTGCGCGGGGAGGGCAGATGTGGCTAACTTCTCGTTTTACCATCGTGAAGAAACACAGGGCTCTAACTGAAGAGTTTCCATTGCTGCTCACAAAATGCGTAGGCACTTTTAACCGCACGACAGCGCTTCCTAGAACGTTTATATGTTTACAAACCCACGAGTGAACAACGGATCTGCATCCTTCGTTTTCTGTGAGGAAGGAATTGTGGCTGTACCGTCGACGTGGCCAGTTCTTGCCTCCGTGCCCGCTGACTAACTTCACTCCGTGTGATCAGAGAGGACGTTTTCATGGCACGCTAATACCTCCTCGTCATAATCTGTACGCGCCACTCAGCAGCACTGGACAAAGTATTTCCAAGCCTATCTCGGAAATTCCGCTGCGTTGTTGGACGAGTAAACTCAGGACGCTGCTACCACAACACTCCCAACACTTCCGGCAGGGATGAAAATCTCTGGTTGATGTAATGAAGTTTTTGGTTTTCTTTCATTAACTGTCGTTTCCGTAGTGTAGTGGTTATCACGTGCGCCTCACACGCGCAAGGTCCCCGGTTCGATCCCGGGCGGAAACATACCTTTTACACGTTTATTGTCGTTTATATACATATATAAGAAGTAATGCGCCTGCCAATTCTCTTTTCTTCTAATTTTAGGGAAAAAAATTGGAGCACTCCGCCATCTACTCACCAGGTGTTTAGTGCAATACTCACGCCGCACCCAACACTGACCCGTTCATTTCAGTGAGTTCAAGTGCTTCTTTAACGTCATCTCTTCAATAGTAATGAAAATCTAATTTTTTCAGTGCCCAATGTCTTTTCTTTCTCCTTTCAACCGAAGAACTTAAGGAGCATCAAAATTAAGCTCTGTATGTCTGATCAAACCTTTTATTACTATGTGTGAATATTATATTTGTCCATGAGCACTATTAGGGCGCTTCCGTAGTGTAATGGTTATCACGTCCGCTTCGCACGCGGAAGATCCCCGGTTCGAACCCGGGCGGAAAAAGAGTTTTTTCGCCGGTTTGGTGCATTTGGACGTAACTGAACACGCAAACTCCCGCCGAGGTATCCTGTCCTCCCTCTCGATGTTCGAGGCATGGAAATATCCCTCCTGATATTGCCAGAAATGAACTACTCCACTCGCCGAGATTTTAGTTGATGCGTTTACAAAACTGTTACATCTACAAAGGTAAGCTTTCAATTGCAGTTTTCTTCAGTTTATTATATCTCGTTTGAAGTTTGGTATATTTCGAGTACACTTCATGGAGCTGATATATTCAGTTTTGTGTAGAATTTCCCTTTTACAACTACAGAGTTCCAGCTGACGGAATGTGAATGCGAGAGTAGTTCAGTTTGTTATTGGACCCGAATAACGAGCCGCTGAAGGGGACATGTGGATGGCAGTTGAGGGTGTCCCACGGCGTGTCCAATCGCGTAAAATGCGGCATGCTGACAAAAAATCTTGTTTCCGCCCGGGTTCGAACCGGGGACCTTCCGCGTGTAAAGCGGACGTGATAACCACTACACTACGGAAACGCTCTAAATAGGCCCATGGACAAATATAATATTCACACATAGTAATAAAAGGTTCGATCAGACATACAGACCTTAATTTTGACGCTCCTTAAGTTCTTCGGTTGAAAGGAGAAAGAAAAGACATTGGGCACTGAAAAAATTAGATTTTCATTACTATTGAAGAGATGACGTTAAAGAAGCACTTGAACTCACTGAAGTGAACGGGTCAGTGTTGGGTGCGGCGTGAGTATTGCACAACACACCTGGTGAGTAGATGGCGGAGTGCTCCAAGTTTTTTCCTTAAAATTAGAAGAAAAGAGAATTGGCAGCCTCATTACTTCTTTTATATGTATTTAAACGACAATAGACGTGTAAAACAAATGTTTCCGCCCGGGATCGAACCGGGGACCTTGCGCGTGTGAGGCGCACGTGATAACCACTACACTACGGAAACGATGGTTAATAGGAAGAAAATCAAAAACCTCATTACATTAACTCGATATTTTCATCCCTGCTGGAAGTGATGGGAGTGTTGTGGTAGCAGCGTCCTGAGTTCACTTGTCCAACGGCGCAGCGGAATTTCCGTAATAGGCTTGGAAATACTTTGTTCAGTGCTGCTGAGTGGCGCGTACAGATTATGACGAGGAGGTATTAGCGTGCCATGAAAACGTCCTCTCTGATCACACGGAGTGAAGTTAGTCAGCGGGCACGGAGGCAAGAACTGGCCACGTCGACGGTACAGCCACAATTCCTTCCTTAAAGAAAACGAAGGATGCAGATCCGTTGTTCAGTCCTGCATTTGTAAACATATAAAACGTTCCAGGAAGCGCTGTCCTGCGGTTAAAAGTGCTAACGCATTTTGTGTGCAGCATTGGAAACTCTACAGAGCGATCCCTGTGTTTCTTCCCGATGGGAAAACGAGAATTTAGCCACAACTGCCCTCCCTGCGCTGCGGCCTGAAGGGAGCGCGCCCTCCGCGTGGATGTTAATGTGAGGATATTTTAGCTTTTTTTCTATTTTTTCGTTCTTAATAAAACATTTTAAATGGGCCACGGATTCGACGAATGTCATAACTTTAAAGAACATCATTTTTTAATCTTCTTGTTCTGGTCTCAAATTGCTGTTGTCAGCTTTGTGTGGTAAACTCTTCTTACCCTCTTACTCTCGTGAATGCATTATGACAACACTATTTTGGATAGTTAACTTTTTGTACGGTTTCACCTATGTTGAAAATGTCACGGCTAGCATTGTGCAACAATCCTTTTCATGTCTTTGACTCCGATGAACTCTTTGCGCCAGTACTATTAGCGTAAGTAAGAAATATCATAACATTTTTCTGTTTTGTTACACTTAATATTAAATTCTTTCCGAGCCCACCACTTGGCACACTGTATGATGCGTCCGTGTGAAAAATTGTCCCAAATTCCGACTGTCGACCTCATAGTTCTAGACGCAAAATAAATAAAATCTGCTCATTTTACTTCTAACATCAATCCCTCACGCTCGTATCACTAGCTCCTACGTTCTTATGCTCATATTTTCAATAATGGGTACGCACGAACGAGAGGGTTTTCAGCAATGCGTCACATGAATTATGTTTTCTTAGTAACATGTATTTAAATGCATTACCAAAATATGACTAACGGAACGAAGAGGAACGCATTTTTTTCGTGCTTTTCTCCAAATCCTGTTTCGACACTTGACATGGGTATTACAATAACCATGAATGAATAGCAATTAAGGATCTAAATCATTTGTTACAACACTTAACATGGGTATTACGATAACCATGAATGAATAGCAATTAGGGATCTAAATCATTTGTTACAACACTTAACATGGGTATTACAATAACCATGAATGAATAGCAATTAAGGATCTAAATCATTTGTTACAACACTTAACATGGGTATTACGATAAGCATGGATGAATAGCAATTAAGGATCTAAATCATTTGTTACAACACTTAACATGGGTATTACAATAACCATGAATGAATAGCAATTAGGGATCTAAATCATTTGTTACAACACTTAACATGGGTATTACAATAACCATGAATGAATAGCAATTAAGGATCTAAATCATTTGTTACAACACTTAACATGGGTATTACGATAACCATGAATGAATAGCAATTAAGGATCTTAATCATTTGTTTCAACACTTAACATGGGTATTACGATAAGCATGGATGAATAGCAATTAAGGATCTTAATCATTTGTTACAACACTTAACATGGGTATTACGATAACCATGAATGAATAGCAATTAAGGATCTTAATCATTTGTTACAACACTTAACATGGGTATTACGATAAGCATGGATGAATAGCAATTAAGGATCTTAATCATTTGTTACAACACTTAACATGGGTATTACGATAACCATGAATGAATAGCAATTAAGGATCTTAATCATTTGTTACAACACTTAACATGGGTATTACGATAACCATGAATGAATGGCAATTAAGGATCTTAATCATTTGTTACAACACTTAACATGGGTATTACGATAACCATGAATGAATGGCAATTAAGGATCTTAATCATTTGTTTCAACACTTAACATGGGTATTACGATAACCATGAATGAATGGCAATTAAGGATCTTAATCATTTGTTTCAACACTTAACATGGGTATTACGATAAGCATGGATGAATAGCAATTAAGGATCTAAATCATTTGTTACAACACTTAACATGGGTATTACGATAAGCATGAATGAATAGCAATTAAGGATCTAAATCATTTGTTACAACACTTAACATGGGTATTACGATAAGCATGAATGAATAGCAATTAAGGATCTAAATCATTTGTTACAACACTTAACATGGGTATTACGATAAGCATGAATGAATAGCAATTAAGGATCTTAATCATTTGTTTCAACACTTAACATGGGTATTACGATAAGCATGAATGAATAGCAATTAAGGATCTAAATCATTTGTTACAACACTTAACATGGGTATTACGATAAGCATGAATGAATAGCAATTAAGGATCTAAATCATTTGTTACAACACTTAACATGGGTATTACGATAACCATGAATGAATAGCAATTAAGGATCTAAATCATTTGTTACAACACTTAACATGGGTATTACGATAAGCATGAATGAATAGCAATTAAGGATCTAAATCATTTGTTACAACACTTAACATGGGTATTACGATAACCATGAATGAATAGCAATTAAGGATCTAAATCATTTGTTACAACACTTAACATGGGTATTACGATAAGCATGAATGAATAGCAATTAAGGATCTAAATCATTTGTTTCAACACTTAACATGGGTATTACGATAACCATGAATGAATAGCAATTAAGGATCTAAATCATTTGTTACAACACTTAACATGGGTATTACGATAAGCATGAATGAATAGCAATTAAGGATCTAAATCATTTGTTACAACACTTAACATGGGTATTACGATAACCATGAATGAATAGCAATTAAGGATCTAAATCATTTGTTACAACACTTAACATGGGTATTACGATAAGCATGAATGAATAGCAATTAAGGATCTAAATCATTTGTTACAACACTTAACATGGGTATTACGATAAGCATGAATGAATAGCAATTAAGGATCTAAATCATTTGTTTCAACACTTAACATGGGTATTACGATAAGCATGAATGAATAGCAATTAAGGATCTAAATCATTTGTTACAACACTTAACATGGGTATTACGATAAGCATGAATGAATAGCAATTAAGGATCTAAATCATTTGTTACAACACTTAACATGGGTATTACGATAAACATGAATGAATAGCAATTAAGGATCTAAATCATTTGTTACAACACTTAACATGGGTATTACGATAAGCATGAATGAATAGCAATTAAGGATCTAAATCATTTGTTACAACACTTAACATGGGTATTACGATAAGCATGAATGAATAGCAATTAAGGATCTAAATCATTTGTTACAACACTTAACATGGGTATTACGATAACCATGAATGATTAGCAATTAAGGATCTTAATCATTTGTTTCAACACTTAACATGGGTATTACGATAAGCATGGATGAATAGCAATTAAGGATCTAAATCATTTGTTACAACACTTAACATGGGTATTACGATAAGCATGAATGAATAGCAATTAAGGATCTAAATCATTTGTTACAACACTTAACATGGGTATTACGATAAGCATGAATGAATAGCAATTAAGGATCTAAATCATTTGTTACAACACTTAACATGGGTATTACGATAAGCATGAATGAATAGCAATTAAGGATCTAAATCATTTGTTACAACACTTAACATGGGTATTACGATAACCATGAATGAATAGCAATTAAGGATCTAAATCATTTGTTACAACACTTAACATGGGTATTACGATAAGCATGAATGAATAGCAATTAAGGATCTAAATCATTTGTTTCAACACTTAACATGAAAATTACGATAACCATGAATGAATAGCAATTAAGGATCTAAATCATTTGTTACAACACTTAACATGGGTATTACGATAAGCATGAATGAATAGCAATTAAGGATCTAAATCATTTGTTTCAACACTTAACATGGGTATTACGATAACCATGAATGAATAGCAATTAAGGATCTAAATCATTTGTTACAACACTTAACATGGGTATTACGATAAGCATGAATGAATAGCAATTAAGGATCTAAATCATTTGTTACAACACTTAACATGGGTATTACGATAACCATGAATGAATAGCAATTAAGGATCTAAATCATTTGTTACAACACTTAACATGGGTATTACGATAAGCATGAATGAATAGCAATTAAGGATCTAAATCATTTGTTACAACACTTAACATGGGTATTACGATAAGCATGGATGAATAGCAATTAAGGATCTTAATCATTTGTTTCAACACTTAACATGGGTATTACGATAAGCATGAATGAATAGCAATTAAGGATCTAAATCATTTGTTACAACACTTAACATGGGTATTACGATAAGCATGAATGAATAGCAATTAAGGATCTAAATCATTTGTTACAACACTTAACATGGGTATTACGATAACCATGAATGAATAGCAATTAAGGATCTTAATCATTTGTTTCAACACTTAACATGGGTATTACGATAAGCATGGATGAATAGCAATTAAGGATCTAAATCATTTGTTACAACACTTAACATGGGTATTACGATAAGCATGAATGAATAGCAATTAAGGATCTAAATCATTTGTTACAACACTTAACATGGGTATTACGATAAGCATGAATGAATAGCAATTAAGGATCTAAATCATTTGTTACAACACTTAACATGGGTATTACGATAACCATGAATGAATAGCAATTAAGGATCTTAATCATTTGTTTCAACACTTAACATGGGTATTACGATGAGCATGGATGAATAGCAATTAAGGATCTAAATCATTTGTTACAACACTTAACATGGGTATTACGATAAGCATGAATGAATAGCAATTAAGGATCTAAATCATTTGTTACAACACTTAACATGGGTATTACGATAAGCATGAATGAATAGCAATTAAGGATCTAAATCATTTGTTACAACACTTAACATGGGTATTACGATAACCATGAATGAATAGCAATTAAGGATCTTAATCATTTGTTTCAACACTTAACATGGGTATTACGATAAGCATGAATGAATAGCAATTAAGGATCTAAATCATTTGTTACAACACTTAACATGGGTATTACGATAAGCATGAATGAATAGCAATTAAGGATCTAAATCATTTGTTACAACACTTAACATGGGTATTACGATAACCATGAATGAATAGCAATTAAGGATCTAAATCATTTGTTACAACACTTAACATGGGTATTACGATAAGCATGAATGAATAGCAATTAAGGATCTAAATCATTTGTTTCAACACTTAACATGGGTATTACGATAACCATGAATGAATAGCAATTAAGGATCTAAATCATTTGTTACAACACTTAACATGGGTATTACGATAAGCATGAATGAATAGCAATTAAGGATCTAAATCATTTGTTACAAGACAACACTTAACATGGGTATTACGATAACCATGAATGAATAGCAATTAAGGATCTAAATCATTTGTTACAACACTTAACATGGGTATTACGATAAGCATGAATGAATAGCAATTAAGGATCTAAATCATTTGTTACAACACTTAACATGGGTATTACAATAACCATGAATGAATAGCAATTAAGGATCTTAATCATTTGTTTCAACACTTAACATGGGTATTACGATAAGCATGAATGAATAGCAATTAAGGATCTAAATCATTTGTTACAACACTTAACATGGGTATTACGATAAGCATGAATGAATAGCAATTAAGGATCTAAATCATTTGTTACAACACTTAACATGGGTATTACGATAAGCATGAATGAATAGCAATTAAGGATCTAAATCATTTGTTAACTTACAACACTTAACATGGGTATTACGATAACCATGAATGAATAGCAATTAAGGATCTAAATCATTTGTTACAACACTTAACATGGGTATTACGATAAGCATGAATGAATAGCAATTAAGGATCTAAATCATTTGTTACAACACTTAACATGGGTATTACAATAACCATGAATGAATAGCAATTAAGGATCTTAATCATTTGTTTCAACACTTAACATGGGTATTACGATAAGCATGAATGAATAGCAATTAAGGATCTAAATCATTTGTTACAACACTTAACATGGGTATTACGATAAGCATGAATGAATAGCAATTAAGGATCTAAATCATTTGTTACAACACTTAACATGGGTATTACGATAAGCATGAATGAATAGCAATTAAGGATCTAAATCATTTGTTACAACACTTAACATGGGTATTACGATAACCATGAATGAATAGCAATTAAGGATCTTAATCATTTGTTTCAACACTTAACATGGGTATTACGATAAGCATGGATGAATAGCAATTAAGGATCTAAATCATTTGTTACAACACTTAACATGGGTATTACGATAAGCTTGAATGAATAGCAATTAAGGATCTAAATCATTTGTTACAACACTTAACATGGGTATTACGATAAGCATGAATGAATAGCAATTAAGGATCTAAATCATTTGTTACAACACTTAACATGGGTATTACGATAACCATGAATGAATAGCAATTAAGGATCTTAATCATTTGTTTCAACACTTAACATGGGTATTACGATAAGCATGAATGAATAGCAATTAAGGATCTAAATCATTTGTTACAACACTTAACATGGGTATTACGATAAGCATGAATGAATAGCAATTAAGGATCTAAATCATTTGTTACAACACTTAACATGGGTATTACGATAACCATGAATGAATAGCAATTAAGGATCTAAATCATTTGTTACAACACTTAACATGGGTATTACGATAAGCATGAATGAATAGCAATTAAGGATCTAAATCATTTGTTTCAACACTTAACATGGGTATTACGATAACCATGAATGAATAGCAATTAAGGATCTAAATCATTTGTTACAACACTTAACATGGGTATTACAATAACCATGAATGAATAGCAATTAAGGATCTTAATCATTTGTTTCAACACTTAACATGGGTATTACGATAAGCATGAATGAATAGCAATTAAGGATCTAAATCATTTGTTACAACACTCAACATGGGTATTACGATAAGCATGAATGAATAGCAATTAAGGATCTAAATCATTTGTTACAACACTTAACATGGGTATTACGATAAGCATGAATGAATAGCAATTAAGGATCTAAATCATTTGTTAACTTACAACACTTAACATGGGTATTACGATAACCATGAATGAATAGCAATTAAGGATCTAAATCATTTGTTACAACACTTAACATGGGTATTACGATAAGCATGAATGAATAGCAATTAAGGATCTAAATCATTTGTTACAACACTTAACATGGGTATTACAATAACCATGAATGAATAGCAATTAAGGATCTTAATCATTTGTTTCAACACTTAACATGGGTATTACGATAAGCATGAATGAATAGCAATTAAGGATCTAAATCATTTGTTACAACACTTAACATGGGTATTACGATAAGCATGAATGAATAGCAATTAAGGATCTAAATCATTTGTTACAACACTTAACATGGGTATTACGATAAGCATGAATGAATAGCAATTAAGGATCTAAATCATTTGTTACAACACTTAACATGGGTATTACGATAACCATGAATGAATAGCAATTAAGGATCTTAATCATTTGTTTCAACACTTAACATGGGTATTACGATAAGCATGGATGAATAGCAATTAAGGATCTAAATCATTTGTTACAACACTTAACATGGGTATTACGATAAGCATGAATGAATAGCAATTAAGGATCTAAATCATTTGTTACAACACTTAACATGGGTATTACGATAAGCATGAATGAATAGCAATTAAGGATCTAAATCATTTGTTACAACACTTAACATGGGTATTACGATAACCATGAATGAATAGCAATTAAGGATCTTAATCATTTGTTTCAACACTTAACATGGGTATTACGATAAGCATGAATGAATAGCAATTAAGGATCTAAATGATTTGTTACAACACTTAACATGGGTATTACGATAAGCATGAATGAATAGCAATTAAGGATCTAAATCATTTGTTACAACACTTAACATGGGTATTACGATAAGCATGAATGAATAGCAATTAAGGATCTAAATCATTTGTTACAACACTTAACATGGGTATTACAATAACCATGAATGAATAGCAATTAAGGATCTTAATCATTTGTTTCAACACTTAACATGGGTATTACGATAAGCATGAATGAATAGCAATTAAGGATCTAAATCATTTGTTACAACACTTAACATGGGTATTACGATAAGCATGAATGAATAGCAATTAAGGATCTAAATCATTTGTTACAACACTTAACATGGGTATTACGATAAGCATGAATGAATAGCAATTAAGGATCTAAATCATTTGTTACAACACTTAACATGGGTATTACGATAACCATGAATGAATAGCAATTAAGGATCTTAATCATTTGTTTCAACACTTAACATGGGTATTACGATAAGCATGGATGAATAGCAATTAAGGATCTAAATCATTTGTTACAACACTTAACATGGGTATTACGATAAGCATGAATGAATAGCAATTAAGGATCTAAATCATTTGTTACAACACTTAACATGGGTATTACGATAAGCATGAATGAATAGCAATTAAGGATCTAAATCATTTGTTACAACACTTAACATGGGTATTACGATAAGCATGGATGAATAGCAATTAAGGATCTAAATCATTTGTTACAACACTTAACATGGGTATTACGATAAGCATGAATGAATAGCAATTAAGGATCTAAATCATTTGTTACAACACTTAACATGGGTATTACGATAAGCATGAATGAATAGCAATTAAGGATCTAAATCATTTGTTACAACACTTAACATGGGTATTACGATAACCATGAATGAATAGCAATTAAGGATCTTAATCATTTGTTTCAACACTTAACATGGGTATTACGATAAGCATGAATGAATAGCAATTAAGGATCTAAATCATTTGTTACAACACTTAACATGGGTATTACGATAAGCATGAATGAATAGCAATTAAGGATCTAAATCATTTGTTACAACACTTAACATGGGTATTACGATAAGCATGAATGAATAGCAATTAAGGATCTAAATCATTTGTTACAACACTTAACATGGGTATTACAATAACCATGAATGAATAGCAATTAAGGATCTTAATCATTTGTTTCAACACTTAACATGGGTATTACGATAAGCATGAATGAATAGCAATTAAGGATCTAAATCATTTGTTACAACACTTAACATGGGTATTACGATAAGCATGAATGAATAGCAATTAAGGATCTAAATCATTTGTTACAACACTTAACATGGGTATTACGATAAGCATGAATGAATAGCAATTAAGGATCTAAATCATTTGTTACAACACTTAACATGGGTATTACGATAACCATGAATGAATAGCAATTAAGGATCTTAATCATTTGTTTCAACACTTAACATGGGTATTACGATAAGCATGGATGAATAGCAATTAAGAATCTAAATCATTTGTTACAACACTTAACATGGGTATTACGATAAGCATGAATGAATAGCAATTAAGGATCTAAATCATTTGTTACAACACTTAACATGGGTATTACGATAAGCATGAATGAATAGCAATTAAGGATCTAAATCATTTGTTACAACACTTAACATGGGTATTACGATAACCATGAATGAATAGCAATTAAGGATCTTAATCATTTGTTTCAACACTTAACATGGGTATTACGATAAGCATGAATGAATAGCAATTAAGGATCTAAATCATTTGTTACAACACTTAACATGGGTATTACGATAAGCATGAATGAATAGCAATTAAGGATCTAAATCATTTGTTACAACACTTAACATGGGTATTACGATAACCATGAATGAATAGCAATTAAGGATCTAAATCATTTGTTACAACACTTAACATGGGTATTACGATAAGCATGAATGAATAGCAATTAAGGATCTAAATCATTTGTTTCAACACTTAACATGGGTATTACGATAACCATGAATGAATAGCAATTAAGGATCTAAATCATTTGTTACAACACTTAACATGGGTATTACAATAACCATGAATGAATAGCAATTAAGGATCTTAATCATTTGTTTCAACACTTAACATGGGTATTACGATAAGCATGAATGAATAGCAATTAAGGATCTAAATCATTTGTTACAACACTTAACATGGGTATTACGATAAGCATGAATGAATAGCAATTAAGGATCTAAATCATTTGTTACAACACTTAACATGGGTATTACGATAAGCATGAATGAATAGCAATTAAGGATCTAAATCATTTGTTAACTTACAACACTTAACATGGGTATTACGATAACCATGAATGAATAGCAATTAAGGATCTAAATCATTTGTTACAACACTTAACATGGGTATTACGATAAGCATGAATGAATAGCAATTAAGGATCTAAATCATTTGTTACAACACTTAACATGGGTATTACAATAACCATGAATGAATAGCAATTAAGGATCTTAATCATTTGTTTCAACACTTAACATGGGTATTACGATAAGCATGAATGAATAGCAATTAAGGATCTAAATCATTTGTTACAACACTTAACATGGGTATTACGATAAGCATGAATGAATAGCAATTAAGGATCTAAATCATTTGTTACAACACTTAACATGGGTATTACGATAAGCATGAATGAATAGCAATTAAGGATCTAAATCATTTGTTACAACACTTAACATGGGTATTACGATAACCATGAATGAATAGCAATTAAGGATCTTAATCATTTGTTTCAACACTTAACATGGGTATTACGATAAGCATGGATGAATAGCAATTAAGGATCTAAATCATTTGTTACAACACTTAACATGGGTATTACGATAAGCATGAATGAATAGCAATTAAGGATCTAAATCATTTGTTACATCACTTAACATGGGTATTACGATAAGCATGAATGAATAGCAATTAAGGATCTAAATCATTTGTTACAACACTTAACATGGGTATTACGATAACCATGAATGAATAGCAATTAAGGATCTTAATCATTTGTTTCAACACTTAACATGGGTATTACGATAAGCATGAAAGAATAGCAATTAAGGATCTAAATCATTTGTTACAACACTTAACATGGGTATTACGATAAGCATGAATGAATAGCAATTAAGGATCTAAATCATTTGTTACAACACTTAACATGGGTATTACGATAACCATGAATGAATAGCAATTAAGGATCTAAATCATTTGTTACAACACTTAACATGGGTATTACGATAAGCATGAATGAATAGCAATTAAGGATCTAAATCATTTGTTTCAACACTTAACATGGGTATTACGATAACCATGAATGAATAGCAATTAAGGATCTAAATCATTTGTTACAACACTTAACATGGGTATTACGATAAGCATGAATGAATAGCAATTAAGGATCTAAATCATTTGTTACAACACTTAACATGGGGATTACGATAAGCATGAATGAATAGCAATTAAGGATCTAAATCATTTGTTACAACACTTAACATGGGTATTACGATAAGCATGAATGAATAGCAATTAAGGATCTAAATCATTTGTTACAACACTTAACATGGGTATTACGATAACCATGAATGAATAGCAATTAAGGATCTTAATCATTTGTTTCAACACTTAACATGGGTATTACGATAAGCATGGATGAATAGCAATTAAGGATCTAAATCATTTGTTACAACACTTAACATGGGTATTACGATAAGCATGAATGAATAGCAATTAAGGATCTAAATCATTTGTTACAACACTTAACATGGGTATTACGATAAGCATGAATGAATAGCAATTAAGGATCTAAATCATTTGTTACAATACTTAACATGGGTATTACGATAACCATGAATGAATAGCAATTAAGGATCTTAATCATTTGTTTCAACACTTAACATGGGTATTACGATAAGCATGAATGAATAGCAATTAAGGATCTAAATCATTTGTTACAACACTTAACATGGGTATTACGATAAGCATGAATGAATAGCAATTAAGGATCTAAATCATTTGTTACAACACTTAACATGGGTATTACGATAACCATGAATGAATAGCAATTAAGGATCTAAATCATCTGTTACAACACTTAACATGGGTATTACGATAAGCATGAATGACTAGCAATTAAGGATCTAAATCATTTGTTTCAACACTTAACATGGGTATTACGATAACCATGAATGAATAGCAATTAAGGATCTAAATCATTTGTTACAACACTTAACATGGGTATTACGATAAGCATGAATGAATAGCAATTAAGGATCTAAATCATTTGTTACAACACTTAACATGGGTATTACGATAACCATGAATGAATAGCAATTAAGGATCTAAATCATTTGTTACAACACTTAACATGGGTATTACGATAAGCATGAATGAATAGCAATTAAGGATCTAAATCATTTGTTACAACACTTAACATGGGTATTACGATAACCATGAATGAATAGCAATTAAGGATCTAAATCATTTGTTACAACACTTAACATGGGTATTACGATAACCATGAATGAATAGCAATTAAGGATCTAAATCATTTGTTTCAACACTTAACATGGGTATTACGATAAGCATGAATGAATAGCAATTAAGGATCTAAATCATTTGTTACAACACTTAACATGGGTATTACGATAAGCATGAATGAATAGCAATTAAGGATCTAAATCATTTGTTACAACACTTAACATGGGTATTACGATAACCATGAATGAATAGCAATTAAGGATCTAAATCATTTGTTTCAACACTTAACATGGGTATTACGATAGCCATGTATGAATAGCAATTAAGGATCTAAATCATTTGTTACAACACTTAACATGGGTATTACGATAACCATGAATGAATAGCAATTAAGGATCTAAATCATTTGTTTCAACACTTAATATGGGTATTACGATAGCCATGTATGAATAGCAATTAAGGGTCTAAATCATTTGTTTCAACACTTAACATGGGTATTACGATAGCCATGTATGAATAGCAATTAAGGGTCTAAATCATTTGTTTCAACACTTAACATGGGTATTACGATAAGCATGAATGAATAGCAATTAAGGATCTAAATCATTTGTTACAACACTTAACATGGGTATTACGATAACCATGAATGAATAGCAATTAAGGATCTAAATCATTTGTTACAACACTTAACATGGGTATTACGATAAGCATGAATGAATAGCAATTAAGGATCTAAATCACTTGTTACAACACTTAACATGGGTATTACGATAACCATGAATGAATAGCAATTAAGGATCTAAATCATTTGTTACAACACTTAACATGGGTATTACGATAAGCATGAATGAATAGCAATTAAGGATCTAAATCATTTGTTTCAACACTTAACATGGGTATTACGATAACCATGAATGAATAGCAATTAAGGATCTAAATCATTTGTTACAACACTTAACATGGGTATTACGATAAGCATGAATGAATAGCAATTAAGGATCTAAATCATTTGTTACAACACTTAACATGGGTATTACGATAACCATGAATGAATAGCAATTAAGGATCTAAATCATTTGTTACAACACTTAACATGGGTATTACGATAAGCATGAATGAATATCAATTAAGGATCTAAATCATTTGTTACAACACTTAACATGGGTATTACGATAACCATGAATGAATAGCAATTAAGGATCTAAATCATTTGTTACAACACTTAACATGGGTATTACGATAACCATGAATGAATAGCAATTAAGGATCTAAATCATTTGTTTCAACACTTAACATGGGTATTACGATAAGCATGAATGAATAGCAATTAAGGATCTAAATCATTTGTTACAACACTTAACATGGGTATTACGATAAGCATGAATGAATAGCAATTAAGGATCTAAATCATTTGTTACAACACTTAACATGGGTATTACGATAACCATGAATGAATAGCAATTAAGGATCTAAATCATTTGTTTCAACACTTAACATGGGTATTACGATAGCCATGTATGAATAGCAATTAAGGATCTAAATCATTTGTTACAACACTTAACATGGGTATTACGATAACCATGAATGAATAGCAATTAAGGATCTAAATCATTTGTTACAACACTTAACATGGGTATTACGATAAGCATGAATGAATAGCAATTAAGGATCTAAATCATTTATTTCAACACTTAACATGGGTATTACGATAACCATGAATGAATAGCAATTAAGGATCTAAATCATTTGTTACAACACTTAACATGGGTATTACGATAAGCATGAATGAATAGCAATTAAGGATCTAAATCATTTGTTACAACACTTAACATGGGTATTACGATAACCATGAAAGAATAGCAATTAAGGATCTAAATCATTTGTTACAACACTTAACATGGGTATTACGATAAGCATGAATGAATAGCAATTAAGGATCTAAATCATTTGTTACAACACTTAACATGGGTATTACGATAAGCATGAATGAATAGCAATTAAGGATCTAAATCATTTGTTACAACACTTAACATGGGTATTACGATAACCATGAATGAATAGCAATTAAGGATCTAAATCATTTGTTACAACACTTAACATGGGTATTACGATAAGCATGAATGAATAGCAATTAAGGATCTAAATCATTTGTTACAACACTTAACATGGGTATTACGATAAGCATGAATGAATAGCAATTAAGGATCTAAATCATTTGTTACAACACTTAACATGGGTATTACGATGACCATGAATGAATAGCAATTAAGGATCTAAATCATTTGTTTCAACACTTAACATGGGTATTACGATAGCCATGTATGAATAGCAATTAAGGATCTAAATCATTTGTTACAACACTTAACATGGGTATTACGATAACCATGAATGAATAGCAATTAAGGATCTAAATCATTTGTTTCAACACTTAACATGGGTATTACGATAGCCATGTATGAATAGCAATTAAGGGTCTAAATCATTTGTTTCAACACTTAACATGGGTATTGCGATAGCCATGTATGAATAGCAATTAAGGGTCTCTATGCTAAGGTATTTGAATGCGTTTTTCGCTTTTATTTCAATACATGTGCGCACTAACGAGAGTGTTTTTCAAATGAGCGTCGCGAGGATTGTGTTCTCTTAGTTTCTTATATTTAAATCCACTGTCAAAATCAGATTATGCTAGGAAGGAACTTAATTTTGTTGTGCTTTTCTGTCAATCATTTTTTGTTTCAACATTTTCCACGGGTACTACGATACCAATGTGTTATTATCAGTTAAGGATGTTAATGTTAAGGTGTTTAAAAAATCAATGTATCAACATTTCATGTTTATACTTTATTGGAAATAGAATGTTTTTCTTTTCTTTTCTTTTCTTTCCTTTCCGCTGGAGGCCGCTCCGGCGCGCTGTGTTACCACGAGCCTCTCCACACAGCTGTATGTGTGTGTGTGTGTATGTGTGTATGCGTGTGTGGTGTGCACGAGGCGATGCCTTTCTGATTGATTGGCACCAAACTCTATTTGAAGGTCACATCGAGTCGGTGTGTTGTTTGTTTTCTTTAACTACGCACATTTTGTTTGTTGAAATAAAATGACTGAGTTCCAACATTCACGGACACGTGCGATTAACCTCTGACGCAAGTATGGTGTGTGTTGCTCCTCAACTATGTGCAAATATACTTTTGTTCCTCACATCGGCCCCAACTGATCGGTACAACTATCGGTACACAGCGGCCCCAACACATCGGTACAATTGTGGTATCTATGAGAATTAGTGCTCCCTGGGGGACAATGTGAGGTCCCGAACTCTGGGTTAGCTTGGTCTTTTTTTTGTTGAAACAGGTAAGGCTTTTGCCGGACAATATAGTTTTCAGTTGACTGTTTTATTGTTTTCCAGTGCCCATTATTTTCTTCTTCAAGTTAAATTTCGGTGCAAAAACTTATTTTTCATGTTAGTGTCCTTGCAGACAGGATATATTTTGTGAGAACACACCTCTATTGTGCATATTTGACAGATTCCCCCGTTCCCTAAACTCCTTACTAAATGGTGCCCCCATCCATGCTCTCTTAAGAACACTTTAGCCGTGGTCAGGGAAGCTTAAACTAATTAATAATTTCAAATCTTTATCTGGCCTGTAAATAAATAAATTTTCAAGCCCCCAAAAAAACTTCCTTTCCCTTCAATTCAGGACAGGGAAGCGCCCCAAATGAGTCTCAGTCCGAAGGAATTTCTTACAATTTGTTAACAAAGCTTCAAATCTCACCTGTGGCCGCTATGGATTTACATCATGAAATTATTAAGTTCATTTATAAGGAGGGAAATTCAGTGTTGATGCTTCAGTCACAAATGTGAACACAAGGCGAAATGACGCGACCGCACGACGGCCGCGTCACACGCGCGCGTTATGCAGTTCGCATCGCGTGCAGGTTGTGTGCGCTGCTTCTTTGGTGGTGGCAGAAAACGGGAAGACAGAGGGGAGACTCCTGCATTCATTCCTTAGGTTGGGCTTTCCCTCCCTCCCTCCCTGCCCCACTTCCTCTTTCACCCACTCCTACACTCCCTTTCTCACCTCTTCACTCCTTCACCCTCCCTCCCATCACAGCGAAGAATGGAGAAAAAGGATCATGAGGGTGTAACCTCCTCGAACTGCACTAGGCGTAACACACAAACTCACACAACTGTACATCACACACGTGAGTGGCTAGACCAATGTGACAGTTCACACACACTCTGCACAGACAGAACAGCGCACACTGCGCCAACACACCCGATGTGCAGTATAGACGAGGCAGCAAATCAGTGGTATTCATTGCGCGGCTCTCGAAAAATATATAAATAAATTAATTAATATGTAATTTATATAATATACGCTAAATTCCAGTAGCTCCGGCTCTCTCAATCCATGCGCTTAACCGAAGTGGCTCTCCTGCAAAAGTTAGACAATAACGCAGCAGTAAATGAGCAGACCGTCCCCTGCCAACACAGCAGCACCAGCAGGTCGTGCAGTAACACGACACCTTGCCAGGTCCTTGCAGGTGTAGGCGACACGCGTACATGGTGTACTCAGTGAGACGCTCCCGGCACCGTGTGCTGTGCTGCCATAAAAATTAACTCAGCTGGTTTCGCAACTCGGGGGCTGTGGCTACTGCCAAGCATATATCACTATGACAAAATAACTAATAACTAGTCAGACTGGGAGTAATCCTAGTGGTTCTAGCATTCGGTGCCTTCAATGAGAGAATGCCCAGAAGTCTCTGAACTCATTCGGGGCTGCGAGTAGCTGTACTCAAATGTGTCCGTTGTACTGGACTTAGGAAACAATCTACTGCTGTATCGCTCGTGGTAAATCGTTTTCTTCAAATTGTTTGTGATAAGTAAATTTTTACAAATTGTTTAAGTGTACTCGGAGTTGTCTTCAACGCGAGCCGTCCCAGCTCGGGCGTCAGCGAGCAGTTACACACACAGCCACCGCTGTAGAGTAGCCTGAGCAGTGCGAGGCACTGCAGAGTGAGCATGTATGGCGTGTGTGGCGTGCATACATCGTGTTAAATATTATTGGTGTTATTGCACTTATTCAAACATGGCGGAAAAATAGGTAAATGGAACAAAAAGGATATTCCAACGGATCGAAAATATGTTTAATATTTCTCACGCCATGTTCCCCATTTGCATCGACCACACGATCTGCAAGAGCCACAGATAACTTTTCCGTGGACTTTGGGACGCGCCTTTTGCGGTTTTTCTTCCTCAGACCTGCCTAACTTTGGTGCTGCGTTGCTGGCATCCCCCTGTCCATGACGGACCAGGCGCTGTAACCGAGGGGATTCAGATCTGGTGGCGGAGGAGGCCATTCTTTCTTTGAAAGACACAAAACAGTTAAGGTATTATAAGTAAAAATTTTCGTTGTCATATTTTAGATGCATGAACTAATTTTTTCAATTACATTACAAATCTAAAAAGTGTTTTCGATTGTGTCGGGCTATATAAGGAATTTCATTAATTATTATTGACCTTATTTATTCAGAGTTACTGTTTTCTTCAAAATATGAATGTGTTGTGACAACGAAACAGTTATTGGTTGTCAATAATTAAATAGTTTTGACAATTTTTACGATTGTTATTTTGTTGTTTTTATTAGAATAAATCAACCCACAGGTAATAACTAGAATTCCTTTGGCTTAATAACTGATAGTGTTATTAATAGATTATTCCACCCAAAACAACACGCAGTGTAAAATCACGCCATTTCTGCCAGTAACTCCGTTCACTTAGCTAGTAAATTACAAAAAACTTTACTGGTGTAATTTGGTGTGCAGTAGAACTTACTCTCATTATAAAATTATTATAATTAATTTCCAACACATTTTCCTGCATGTTCCTAACATTCAGTGATGTAATATTCTTTAGTTCTGTATATTTTAGTCAGTATTGTCCCCAGCTGAGTTGCCAGCGGCAACCTAACTGTCTCATTATCACCTGAAATGTTGATCTGCAGCAGTTCCGATGCTGTATGTTATTTTGGCATGATATTATTCCCTTAAAACACCACCAAACTGCAATAGGTTAGTATCATCGTGTCCAACTGCTTTGGTATTTTTTAGAGTGTATAAGAGTATAATTCCAGAATTGGGCAGAATTAGCGAGTCTAAATGGTATTTGATATGGTGTTGTTATTTATCTATCTCCGCTACTATTTAATCAAACATATTTAATGTTTATTCAGATACAATAATTCAGTTATATAAATGCCTGCAGACCCTCAGCTGGTCAATGTAGTGTAGACTCTGCTACTTGAAGAATACCTACAACATTTAAAGGTCAGTAACAGATTTTTGACATGTATTTATTTGTATCATGCATCATTTATATTAAAAAAACACATGATCTGATTTTGGTGTTCAATTTTTCCCACATCTTTACACTTTGTTTAACTGTATAAATGAATTGATTGAATTAATTAATTGTATAAATGTTCATAAAGCAGCAGGATTCAATTGCTTAGTGTTTGACATCATACAAAATTGACTTAGAAACATTTATATCTTTGGAACCTCATCCTTGAGACAAGTGATCACAATTACATATTGACCACTGAATGAAGCTGGCAAATTGGACAAAGAATGAACAGGTCTAAGTGATGGCTACCGGTAATCTAACGACTTCAACACGCGATATTGGCATTACTATGAGGGAGGTAGAGAGACAAGAACGGGTGTCGGCTTTCTGAATGTGAAATTTGCCGGAAGTTGGAGTCCACCCGGGTTTTTGTAATAGAGGATTGTATGATCGTGTTCCTTGAAATTACCTCTACACACCACTTTGGCTGAAAATTTTATACTTTTTCAGCTCTTTTTGGAGATATTGCGGTGTCTCCACAAACTAGACTGTAGCAGTCCAAACGCGAAAATACTAAGGACTGAATCATGAACAACCAAGCATTTTCGTCATGTATGTCCTTAATACCGTGAAAAAATATAAGGGTTCCGATAATTTTGCTGCATAATGTTCCCACGTGTGGTTTGAAAGTAATGTCTAAGTCAAACCTAGCCCCAAAGTTTTTTAAAGCGTCGATTGGCTCAATTATTTTGTCTTCAAATGTCAGCGAAAGTTTAGGCGATTTTCCGATCGCATCTTTTGATCCAAAATATAAGATTGCATTTTACTTGCGTCGAGTTTTAGGCCATTTCGGTCAGACCACGATTTCAGGTTCTTCCAGCGTCGACTTGTGAGTCTTTTAAATCAGCTGTCGAACTTGTCTTGGCAATTTGGGCACCAGCTTACATTGAGGTTTTTGTGTTTGCTGGCATAGTGTGGAAATCAATAATGAAAATAGAAAATAGGAGCGGGCCAAGGATTGCACCTAGGGGAAAGCCCAAGTTATTTGATATGAAAAATAACATTTTGTTTTTCAACACTTTGACAGCAACGTGGTCCACCGGTGGTACACGTATAAGATTTTCAAAATGCTGTATGGTGACTGACCAGTAGTCGCAAACTCAATTTAAATAAATACTTAATGAAAGCTAAATGAAGGCACGATCCAGCTCATGCTTGCTATTTTCAACATTGCTTATTACAATTGGCTTTATATTTAAGTTGAATATTGAACTTCAGTTTTATCTGCCGCAGTCAAAGTGTAAAGCACACTGCGTGAGAGCGGTTCTGTATCGCGCAAACTACAGTATGTCAATTTTGAGGTTCGATATTTTCTGTAGGAGTGTTTTATACTCAACACTTGCGAGCACTTTAATAAGATCAAGTAGTAGGGATAGGTACTTTTCTGATTTATATTACTGCATATTTTCCTGTGATGTTGAGTAAAGCATCTCGAGTACTGGTGTTCCTTCTGTAAGCACACTGATTGCAACGAAGTAGGGGTGATTGATCCACGTGAGACGGAAGCTGCTTTGTTCTAATTTCTTATAATTTCGACATAAGATGCAGGAGACTGATTGGTCTGTAACTTGATGCTGCATACATGTCACCAGATTTGTGTAATGGTTCAATAATGGACAGTGTCCTTTGATCAGGAAATTTGTTTGTGGCTATAGATGTATTTGTTATTAAATAGAGCAGGGGTGCTGTAACGCAGAAGCTGGCTTATATACATTGAAGGCATCTGCAATAAGTTAATTTCATAATGTCTAACTGCTTCAGTATTTTTTAGAGGGCATGAAATTATCCGTCTCTCTACAATACTGACTGGCCTTGGTCTCCATTCGTTTCTAGGAAGGATGTAAGGAATCTCACCGTCGTTTGCCATTTTCTTATTTTTGATACGATTTTCTCAATGAAATTTATCACTTCAACGAAATATTTATTTACTATTGAAATTCGGTTGTAATTTAAAAAGAATTGAGTCAATCCTATAATTGTTTTGTAATTTGATTATAATTACACTGTTAGGTCTAACGATCAAAATAAAAAATTATGTGAAACCAATTATTGGTTACTGCGTGGGAAACTTACGTAGGTGTTGCTGTGTTGTTGTATTTACACGGCAAATTATTGGCACTGTCGATAAATGATAACAATTGTTCTGAAATCTAGGTCACAAATGCCATCTGGATACTGTTTCTTTAGCGCTTTTGGTACATTAACTGAATTTTGAGTTAATGCGTACCTGGTGCGTCATCTAGATTCTAGACGAGTTGGTTGGTACATCTTGGATTTTAGCTAGTTCTCAGTTGACCTAAGGATGTAGTTATCACAGGCAGATCTTCTTACTATTCACTAAGCTGTTCTTTGTGTGACTGAAGTGTGGAACATTGCATGCCAGCCACAGTTGTGTATTATTGGCTCTACGAGTGTTGTTGGATCGACCTTTGACGGTTTTTGTATTATTTTTCAGACCAGGGTTACGATAATATTCCTATAACGAAGTGTTTGTTATTTTCTTTGTTGATTTCGTTTCTTTGAAGAACATAAATCACAGAACTTCTTGTTAGAGCTGGGGCTACACCGCCACCGTCACCGCAGCGCGTCTTGTCTTCCAGGCTTCCAGTGGCACTGCGGCACCAAAACCACACCCCCACCAACACCACGACGCACCACAACACCAAACCCCCACCACCACACTCCCACCAACACCACAACACACACAAGACCACACAACACCACAACACAACACAACACAACACACCAAAACACAACAAAACACACCACAACACAACACAACACAACGCAACACAACAACACAACACACCACAGCACAACACAACACAACACATCACAACACAGCACAACAACACACAACAATACAACACAACACAACAACACACAACACAACACAACACAACACAACGCAGCACAACAACACAACACGCCACAGCACAACACAACACAGCACAACAACACACAACAATACAACACAACACAACAACACACAACACATCGCAACACAACAACACAACACACCACAGCACAACACAACACAGCACAACAACACACAAAAACACAGCACAACACAACACAACAACACACAACACAACACAACACAACACACAGGGTCGCGTGTACGCCAAATCTCCCCCCCGCAGAAGACGCTGCGCTGCGCCCCCAGCTCGCGCTGGAAGTTCGTTCGTCTGTCCGAGGCGCTCGGAAATAATCGCTATTTGTTCTGGTGTTGTGTGTCGTCTTGTATTTGTGCTGTGTAGCACTAATAGTAACAAATTCTCAGACTTGTATTGCGCTGCAAGTTATTTTTATTTTGCTTGCCTTTTAAGGATATTCTGCTTATATTCCCAGTAACCCTGAAAAATACAAATCACACACCAAAGCTGGTCACTTGTATTTGCGTTTGTTTCGAGAGTCAAAACGTAATAAAAATACCTGGCGTACGATACGAGACTTATGTTTCACATTTCCACACATAGTAGTCCTCTGAACGCAGCGAACAAAACTGGTTGCATCGGCCGGGAATTGAACCCGGGCCTCCCGCGTGGCAGGCGAGAATTCTACCACTGAACCACCGATGCGATGCTGCGTTATGAAGTTAAACACATTCTAATTCTTCGTTTCTTTGACGTGGTTTTCATCATCGTGTCTCATTATTCATAACTGTGCATCAGTTCTGGATACATTTTCGAACGCATCACATTTCGGAAACTCTTCAGTCATTGCTCCGTAATTACGTAGGCTGTCATCTCTATTTCACAGAGGACGTGGTCTATCACTAGTGTCACAGCGTGTGTGGTATATCAACTGACACTCTGCGTAGCATGAGAAACACCTTTAGAAAGACCTGAAGACATTGACTACGTGTGAAGTATACAGAAGACAGAAGCCAAAGTACGTGATGACCAACGCAGTGCGGGCGCGGTGTCACAGCACAGCACAGAGTGTGCCCGCCACACCCGCGCCAGGCTGTGCAGCGGTGGTCAAGTTTAGTTCACTACAGAAGTCAATTTTGGGTATTTGTGCAGTAGCAAATGAGGCAAAGAGGAGAAGTGAGCTCGGGGCAACTCAGGCAGTCCGTCTCAGAGCAGAGATCTGCTACAGCAGAGTGCGCTGCAGCAGAGCAGATGTTAGAGCAATGCAGCCACACCAGCTTGGTGTAGGGGTACGCTGCTCTGTACTATGCTCTACCGTGCCTCCTCTCATGCAAAATGCTCCCTGGTTGTGAGCTGGTTGTGGCCATCACGTCGGTGTGAAAAATTGTGTCGAAAATTGAACCGGCGGATTTGGAACGTTCGCAGAGGCAGAAGTGCAGGTCTGCTGTGGACGCAGCGATCGCTTTGTGCCAAGGTTCCATCCCACCGCCAGTGAGCGCTGCAACGCCAGCACTTGCTGCAGGAATGTGACCCTCCAGTGGTTTGTGTTTCGTCTTCCACAAATTTGAGAGCAATATGCACATACCAGGCTTGTGTCGCCCACTGTGACGAAATGGGCTCCTCAGGGTGCACTAAAATTCAGGCTGAAGCGACACTATAAAAATTCGTAATTATTTCAAACCTGAATGAAATTTTCAAAGAATGTTCTTTATTTTTGTCCCATATCTACATTCAAAGTGTTTGGTGTCCTCAAAATTTGTCTCATTCTCATGCACTCCTCGGTAGTATAGTGGTGAGTATCCCCGCCTGTCACGCGGGAGACCGGGGTTCGATTCCCCGCCGGGGAGAAACTTTTTCGAATCAATGTACGGTTGACATACTCATAGGTTCAACATATTCCGTGAGTATTGGGCCGTGTGGTAAATGAATAACATTTCATCTACTCCCGACCTTATGAAAAATAACTATTATCATACGAGGTAAAATATTATCGTGCAAATGTATTTCTCACATATCTTAGAAAGAATAAAAATGTATTCGAGCAGTGAAGTCGATTTTCAAAAGAGACTACTTACCTCCTAACTAAACCAACCTTTTAAAGCAGCAGAAACACAATGAACGCGTTAACAATGCTTCGAGGCTGCTTGTGTGCCTTTTCGTCATAATGTTATTCCTCGTTGGACGATATAGTTATTAAATGGACAATTGCAAAATATACACTGCCATTCTTCGTAAGCTAAAATTCGTTTCTACTCTTTCGATTACTTCCTATCTCTTTTAAAAAGATTTAGAACAAATTCCACGGTTACTGATGCCCTGTAATCTCAAAACAAAATGTGCGGCCACCTCCACTCATTCAGGAGTCCAGTTCAGAGGGCGCGACTGAGACCAGACACACCAAAGCAAGCAAGCCAACAAATAAAAAATCAATCAATCAAGCAAAAAAACAAGCAAGAAGACAAGAAAACAATCAAGCAAGAAGACAAGCAGACAACAGAGCAAACAACACACGAGAGAACAGAGCAAGAGCATCACTCACCGCTGCAGGCCGCGCAGGTCTGCCGGCAGGCTGGCCAGTCTGTTGTGGTCCAGGCGGAGTGTGTGCAGCTGCTGCAGCGTCTGCAGGCAGCGCGGCAGCGTCTGCAGCCCGTTGTGGTGCAGCGTGACCACCTGCAACACGGCTGTGTAGTGGTGCTGTGTGGTGTGTGGTGGTGCTGTGTGGTGATGTGCTGTGTGCCACCAGCTGTATACAGCTGCAGCTGTGTGCCCTGCGCCACCAGCTGTATACAGCTGCAGCTGTGTGCCCTGCGTCACCAGCTGTATACAGCTGCAGCTGTGTGCCCTGTGTCACCAGCTGTATACAGCTGCAGCTGTGTGCCCTGCGTCACCAGCTGTATACAGCTGCAGCTGTGTGCCCTGCGTCACCAGCTGTATACAGCTGCAGCTGTGTGCCCTGTGTCACCAGCTGTATACAGCTGCAGCTGTGTGCCCTGCGTCACCAGCTGTATACAGCTGCAGCTGTGTGCCCTGTGTCACCAGCTGTATACAGCTGCAGCTGTGTGCCCTGTGTCACCAGCTGTATACAGCTGCAGCTGTGTGCCCTGTGTCACCAGCTGTATACAGCTGCAGCTGTGTGCCCTGCGTCACCAGCTGTATACAGCTGCAGCTGTGTGCCCTGCGTCACCAGCTGTATACAGCTGCAGCTGTGTGCCCTGTGTCACCAGCTGTATACAGCTGCAGCTGTGTGCCCTGCGCCTCATTAACACAAGTCCAATTCAATAAATATACATCACGTTCAGAAAAAGTAGCAGCGTCACCTCATTTGTTCCATTTTTCGTGAACAGCGACGGTAATTCTGGAGAAATATCTAGCTTTAGCTTCAAAATTACCTCGCTGCCGTGAGGGTCGTGTTGTGTTTGTGTTACAATGACTAGTTATGACTAACCAGTCTCCCCACAGGTGAGGTAATGACTAGTTAAGACTAACTAGTCTCCCCACAGGTGAGGTAATGACTAGTTAAGACTAACTAGTCTCCCCACAGGTGAGGTAATGACTAGTTATGACTAACTAGTCTCCCCACAGGTGCGGAAATGACTAGTTAAGACTAACTAGTCTCCCCACAGGTGCGGTAATGACTAGTTAAGACTAACTAGTCTCCTCACAGGTGAGGTAATGACTAGTTATGACTAACTAGTCTCCCCACAGGTGCGGAAATGACTAGTTAAGACTAACTAGTCTCCCCACAGGTGCGGTAATGACTAGTTAAGACTAAATAGTCTCCCCACAGGTGAGGTAAGGATTAGTTAGAACTAACTAGTCTCCCCCCAGGGGCGGTAATGACTAGTTAAGACTAACTAGTCTCCCCACAGGTGCGGAAATGACTAGTTAGGACTAACTAGTCTCCCTGCAGGTGCGTTAATGACTAGTTAAGACGTTAGAGACTTGTCCTTTAAGCATGAGATTTTTCTAAAGGGTTTTCATGTAAAACCTTAATTTGTAGCTTCTATAAAGGTTGTCGTTAATATAGAGAACTTTAACTTACTGGCATCATATTAAATATGATCCAATTCCAGCGAATGAAGTTATACCTCCAATTTATTTACCCTAGTTTTACCATGATTGAACTCATGTTCCAATTTATTAAACTCAAGTTCAAATTAACACAGGTATACCAGTAAAAACTAATCAAGTTCGAGTTCAAGTAGAATTTAATATTTTGAGTTTGATTAATGTTTACTTGACCTTAATTCACTTGAAGTTGAAATTACTCAATGCTTGATTGCCTATTTTCTTGCGCTGAGTACGGAGAGTTTAACAGAAGAAAATTTAGAACAAAATTCCTGCGAGGCCTGATTTGCAGCGTACATTTTTGCGCCGAATTTGAACGTTCAATTATTGAAGGAATGGAAAGATGAATTGATAGGAGGACTGATTGTGCGAACTTGAATTCTGCTTCTCTGTTGTGAATTGGCAGATAATTTTATAAAGTACTATCGCAACATTTGAGTACACACCTGGAGTGTACACCTGGAGTACACACCTGGAGTACACTCCTGGAGTGTACACCTGGAGTACACACCTGGAGTACACTCCTGGAGTACACACCTGGAGTACACTCTTGGAGTACACTCCTGGAGTACACTCCTGGAGTACACACCTGGAGTGTACACCTGGAGTACACTCCTGGAGTACACTCCTGGGGTACACTCCTGGAGTACACACCTGGAGTACACTCCTGGAGTACACTCCTGGAGTACACACCTGGAGTGTACACCTGGAGTACACACCTGGAGTGTACACCTGGAGTACACACCTGGAGTACACACCTGGAGTACACACCTGGAGTACACTCCTGGAGTACACACCTGGAGTACACACCTGGAGTACACACCTGGAGTGTACACCTGGAGTACACACCTGGAGTACACTCCTGGAGTACACACCTGGAGTACACTCTTGGAGTACACTCCTGGAGTACACTCCTGGAGTACACACCTGGAGTACACTCCTGGAGTACACACCTGGAGTACACTCCTGGAGTACAAACCTGGATTACACTCCTGGAGTACACACCTGGAGTGTACACCTGGAGTACACTCCTGGAGTACACACCTGGTGTACACACCTGGAGTGTACACCTGGAGTACACTCCTGGAGTACACACCTGGAGTGTACACCTGGAGTACACTCCTGGAGTACACACCTGGAGTACACATCTGGAGTACACTCCTGGAGTACACTCCTGGAGTACACACCTGGAGTTCACACCTGGAGTACACACCTGGAGTGTACACCTGGAGTACACACCTGGAGTACACTCCTGGAGTACACACCTGGAGTACACACCTGGAGTACACCCCTGGAGTACACACCTGGAGTGTACACCTGGAGTACACTCCTGGAGTACACACCTGGAGTACACACCTGGAGTGTACACCTGGAGTACACTCCTGGAGTACACACCTGGAGTGTACACCTGGAGTTCACTCCTGGAGTACACACCTGGAGTACACACCTGGAGTGTACACCTGGAGTGTACACCTGGAGTACACTCCTGGAGTACACACCTGGAGTACACGCCTGGAGTACACACCTGGAGTGTACACCTGGAGTACACACCTGGAGTACACTCCTGGAGTACACACCTGGAGTACACTCCTGGAGTACACACCTGGAGTACACTCCTGGAGTACACGCCTGGAGTACACGCCTGGAGTACACACCTGGCGTACACACCTGGAGTACACACCTGGAGTACACTCCTGGAGTACACTCCTGGAGTACACACCTGGAGTACACACCTGGAGTGTACACCTGGAGTACACTCCGGGAGTACACACCTGGAGTGTACACCTGGAGTACACTCCTGGAGTACACACCTGGAGTACACATCTGGAGTGTACACCTGGAGTACACTCCTGGAGTACACACCTGGAGTGTACACCTGGAGTACACACCTGGAGTACACACCTGGAGTACACACCTGGAGTACACACCTGGAGTACACACCTGGAGTGTACACCTGGAGTACACACCTGAAGTACACTCTTGGAGTACACTCCTGGAGTGTACTCCTGGAGTACACACCTTGAGTACACGCCTGGAGTACACACCTGGAGTACACACCTGGAGTACACACCTGGAGTACACACCTGGAGTACACACCTGGAGTACACACCTGGAGTACACACCTGGAGTACACACCTGGAGTACACACCTGGAGTACACACCTGGAGTACACACCTGGAGTACACACCTGGAGTACACACCTGGGTTACACACCTGGAGTACACACCTGGAGTACACACCTGGAGTACACACCTGGAGTACACACCTGGAGTACACTGTACAGGAGTTGAAGGTACAAGTGATATTGAGTTACCGCAGAAAATGGCGTGTTTTGATAGAGCAGCAGCATTGCAATCGCTCTATTGCAAATAAATTATTGAATCAAAATTGCCGTATTGTTAAAATTAATATGTTAATGAACAGGAATAACAAGAACTGTGCTGCATAATGTTCAGTAAATGTTTCCAAAAGGAAGGGGTGAGTGACGAATATTAGTTTCGTAAAAGATGCATTTGACTTTCGATGTTAGTATCAGTATTAGTATCTCTTAATGCTACCGATATTTTATAACAAGAATGATCAACTAATTATTTAAAACCGTCTTGGCTTCATGAGACAACATCGCCACAGTTGCCTGCAGTGAAATGCGCCTCAGTTCATGCCTTCATTCCTTGTGTTGTGTAGGCTTGTAAACTGCATGTTTCATTTCTCTTCACTGTGGCGGATCAATCTACAAAAATAACAGGAGTTCCCCTAAAATGAATTGTACTAGGACTAATAAGAAATTAGGTTAAAGTAATTTGAATTTAAATTCGATTCATTAGGACTCCGATTTGATTGGTTTGCCGGTAACAAAGTGAGGTCCCTACAGCCATGGAAACTTCCCTGTGCGCAGTTGGAAGTGTGTTTGTGTTTCCTCTACAGGAGCTACAGCAGCCGGAAAACTCATTGAGTATCCCAGTGAATAAGGAATAATTTCGAATCTGATGAGAAACGTAATTTTTATTCCATGTAAATAATTTGCGGCGTCAAAACGAGTTATGTAGCATAAAACAACAAAATGACAACATACTGAGATGTAAATGGTATGTGTGATAATTAAATACTCTGATATAAATATAAATAGAACATACTGTGAAACAAATGGTATGTGTGATAATTAAATACTCTGATATAAATATAAATAGAACATACTGTGAAACAAATGGTATGTGTGATAATTAAATACTCTGATATAAATATAAATAGAACATACTGTGAAACAAATGGTATGTGTGATAATTAAATACTGTGATATAAATATAAATAAAACATACTGTGACATAAATGGTATGTGTGATAATTAAATGCTGTGATATAAATAAAAATAAATACAACACACGTACTGAGGTATAAATGGTTTGTATGGTAACTGAACTGCAAAATTCGTACGGTCTCACGCACAGAGTGTGCTGAACAACAGCGTGTGTGTAAAGCGGCCCATACATAGACGATCAATTTTAATGTCAATATAATTGACAATGATGAATATTGACAATTTAATTGATCGTCTGTGGGCTTGATTGACGACCGTCAATTAATTGACTTAGTGGGCAAAAATAAATTTCATCAAAGTATTGAGTCAATGATATTGACAATTAAATTGATCGTCTATGGGCCGCTTAAGATTCCCTTCCTATCAATAACTGCGAGACTAGCAGACTCGATGCGGGAAACGTTTATATTTTTAGACATTTGTTCTCGGTACTTTTGGGCACGAGAGTTATAAGATGCTTGCAGTGCTAGGGAGAAATATTTTCCCCCCAGCAACCGTGCTGCTAGTTAAAATGTGGCGAAAACAAGGCTTCAAGCTTTTTTTACCGTCAACGCTCTTGTGAATACAAGAAAAACTACTTAATTGATCACTAAGAGGTAAGTTTTTAAAGTGTCAACATTATAG
This sequence comes from Morinoia aosen, assembly GCA_030386875.1. Classification (NCBI taxonomy): domain Eukaryota; kingdom Metazoa; phylum Arthropoda; class Malacostraca; order Amphipoda; family Talitridae; genus Morinoia; species Morinoia aosen. Next base: position 8,833,092 of record CM059558.1, on the reverse strand, counting down.
TACAGCCTATGGTCGAGATAATTAGTATTTTCTTACCAAGTACTGCCAACGTGGGGCGACCCATGTAAAGATGCAAGCAACGTACGAACAAACAATAGCCTTTCGAAAAACGAAAAACTTGGCTTTTCGAAAAACTGTAATGGCTTTTAAATTATTTTAAACGCATCAAACCATCCTAAAGCGTCGTAAATAAATTGAGCACACGGCTGCCCGCAAGTTAGTGTTTCGTGTTTTTTAAACAACCGCACGATACGCCCACTGTTATCTATACGGTTAGCTTGTTTATGCGCTGGGGAGCAAAAAATGTTTGTTTGGGCTGTCAGAAGTTCAATTGGTCTTCCCAAAGGAGATTTTTATCTGCATAAAAGGTCCGCTTCCAGTTTCTCTGTGAGCGTCTCAGGCCACCAGTTTTTATGAAACAAAAACTTCGAATATTTGGAAAATTTCATAGAATGAACCTTAATTATTTAACATAGGAGGTTTGAATGAAGGTCTGCATTATACTTGAATTTAATTAAATTTAATTTCAATGTTCTTCCAGCTTCAGAATGAACAGGATTCATTGAAACGTGCCTTTATTTGAACTTTATTTAGCTCATATAAAAGTTTAATTTGAGATCCACAAGTGCTGCGCAACTACATTTTTTAAATATATACGTAGATGCACTTTACGAGAATCAGATGAAGGTATATTTCAAAACCAATTCTTAATTAGGCCGTTCAATTTACTATTGCCTTGATGGCGATTGCCTATCAATTCATGCTTAACGTTTGTAACGTCAGGCATGGCATGACACAAAAAGGCATTTCCTCTGTCGCTGGGGAAAGATTAAGTCACTTAAGTAAAGTCGTGCGGCACTAAGATCTCAAAGCCCATTATCATTTTCAGCTCCCTTCTGTACCACACTTCCTATTGCGTGACTAGCAAGATAGGAATATCCGGAATTCCATCTATGAGTAAACACCACAAAACAGATGACCACTATTCGAACAGATCCACAATTCCCTAAGAGTTGAGCAGCACATCGTCTTCACTGCACTCATTCAACCAACATGACGAGGCAACTCACCTTGAGGTTTTTGCAGCGCAGTAAATCTTCCAAACATCTGACCTGGCCGAGTTTGTTGTGCTTGGCATAGGTTTCTTCATCGGAGCTGGACGACGAGACTACATCTGCGCGCCTCCGGCCCTTCTGACACGACAAGCTCCTCTTCCGTCTCAAGGGCTTCGAGCGGAAAGGAATCAGGATCCTTTCGGGGCTAGGGGACGACTTGGATCGGTTGGTTACCGCGTATCCTGCGCTGTTAGAAAACGCCGCTTTTTCTGGAGGTCCGGCGCGCTGTGGACGCGTGGTCCTGTTGTTTTGCGTCGCTGTAGCCGATGTTGCTTCTTTGCTCGTGGTGATTGCAACGCATTTTTCTGACATGGCAGCATTAATTTTGTTTAATTTAAACGTTTGGTTTAAAATGTCATGATTTTCCTTTTTTTCCACGTATGCCTGGTTGATTTGGGAACAATCTTTGCTGACTTCATTTGCCGTGGTCGAGTGGCCATTACTTGCGCTTGTGTCTACGCTGCTGTAAAGAGACTCGTCTCCGCTACTCATACCTAAACTTTCACTTTCATGCTTAAGGCGGGAGTCCAGCTCGTCTAGAACGCTATGTATCTCGGTCGTTTCATCAAAATAGTCTAAGGTAGCTCCATTTTTGTCGGTGCCTTCGTTTGGAGGTGAAACGACATTCTTGCAATTTGAGCATTTGGAGTTGTCGGACAAAACGTAATTTTTTCTAGAAGGGTCATAAATCGCGGCTTTAGTTGTCGAGCTGTATTCGTCCGCTGAATTGTCCACGAATTCGATACTTGCTTTCGAAATTTTACTTCCTTTCCACGAGTGGTTAAATTTATGTTCAGGTGATGATGTTTCGATATCGTTTATTTCTTGCGGAGCACAATTTCCTCCGTCTCCTATGGAACGTTGGCCCAGTGCCTTTCTACTCTTGGTTTCGCGTGCTGCACTTACTTCTGCTTTTAGGACCTTCGAATGAGGGGTTCCAGATGTGAACTGTTCCACGCCATCGCCTGTCTCCGTTCTGCGGAGCAGATCACGCGTTTTGTCGGAGGCATTTGGGGAGCCCTCGTCGGCGACAGCTGATGCGTTGACTTCATCACAACTTTTCTTGAATCGCTCAATTAAAATGTCGACTGAAGTCGTGTCCACTGAGTGAGAGAAATTTTCAGTAGCAGAGTCAAAAACGTTCAATTCGGTCACAGAATCAGCAACTGTGACCCATACACTTCTGTCGTGGTCATCGGTCACATTCTCAAACGAACTTACGCATCTGGGGCCTAATACTCTCATTTGCAACTCATCCTTGAAGGATGTTCTTTTGGCATTCTGTGGAATTTTCCTCTTGGGCTTTTCTGGCGGAGATTTTAGAGAGTCTTTATTTTCAGGAGTAGTTGCTGTAGAAAATGATGTAAAAGATTTCTCACTTCCTCCGAAGTAAGAAATAATTTTATTTTTTTCTTCATGCTCATCAAATTCCTGCTCGAGGTCAATAACATGTGACCCTCGCGACTTCTTCTCTAACGCTAGCCCCCGTTGGACTTTCTTCAACTCCTCAATAAACTCGTCGTAGTTGGCAGGTTTCATGGGTCGTATTTCCTTCATTGATGCGTGTTTCGAAACACCGGCCACCGGCTTAGGAGTATTTAGGGGATGTCTGACCCGATTTCTTTTGGATTTGACCGAGGCGTACAGCTCGCTGTCGCTGTTCTCCTCCCGGTGCGCCGTCACCGCGGGACGGTCGCACAACCTGCGCAGGCTGGACAAACTCCGCTGCACGGCGGCAACGTACAGGGGCTGTTTGCACGACAGGCGTTCACCGTAATCCTTCCCATCCGAGGCATCGGGTTCTCTACGAAAACTGCGTCGCAACACTCGTTTCGTTACGCTGTTATATCTTGGTTCTGAGTCGTGTTCATCAAGATGCCCCTTGACAGGCGAACTATAGTGATGACACTCCTCACTTTGACTGGGCACTGAAGGGTTAGCTTCACTGGGGCACTCACTGGAGGAGACTCGAGACGAGTCATCTGATATGTTCACGAGTTTCCGGATTCTTTTCGAGTCTCTGAACAGACGGACAGGAAACGGCTGAGAGTTGTTGCTCTCGGGCGCTTTTCTTCGTAGAGCCTGGAAAGTAAAATGTCGATGATGTAATTCACTCTTTATTTAGAGGTTGTTGTTATTTTCGTGCAGCTTTTACTTCGTTCATTACTGCTTCGTTTGTAACTTATTTTTCTTAGCGGAAGCAAACCTACTCGATAGTTTTTCGGTAATAATTCATGAACGACTAAGTTACTATGAAATATAATGAAATAGTCATTTCGCTCGAAAATTTCAACTCTTATTCCGAAATTCACTAAACCACAACGCTAAAAACTTAATTTCTGTAGTTTTTCACTTCAACATTTAACCAAACTCAAGTGTTCGCACTTCCATGAGTGGATCACCTCGCACGAGTTACAGTACACTCCTCGCTAAAAGTTCTGTTCACGAGACACAGTCACAACGCGACGGTACTGGATACCACAGGGAAATGCAGGTAGTTACAGCAGCAACCGCACCACGCGCTGAACTGATCTGCCATCGTTTGGGACGTGGCTCTAAATTGCATTTATCGTCCGGTCAACATGTGGAGCAGAGAGAGTGTTGAGCGCATAACTATTGTTCCTGATATTGGGACACGGGTGCGACCTCGTTACGGGGCCTCTATATCTTCACACGTATTGGGGAGCAAATCACGTGCATCACCTGTATGCCTTCACAGGTAATAGGGGAAGCAGACTACGTGCATCACAGACGATATTGCTCAATTATGACGGAACAGGTGTCCTGTTTATGGATATCTCTGCATGAAGGATAAAAGTAGGGAAACTGACTTGGATTGAAAGTTTTGGCGGTTAGTGAGTGAGGTATTATTAAGCAGCCCAATTGAGGTTAGTTAGGCCTCGTGTGATGAGACCTTTCCGGTGAAATTAATTCAGGTTTGTCGCGTTATGCGCGGGAGAAAGTTGGTAGACTTAAGAAAGTTAAATCATCTATGATGCGACCTGGCACACTTCCATGCTGGGAACGAGCTCTTATATTTTGCCTGTATAACTTGGTACATTTTATTACCTTTTAATGCTGTGAGAAGCTGCGCGTGTTAAAGACAGCTCAGGTATTATTTAAGTATGAGTTCATTTGCATAAGTTCAAACGAATCCTCCCTTTTTTGTTTATTGTTGACAGTCAACACGAAGAGTTAAAAAATGATCACCAAGTGCTGTGAAACGTGACGATGATGGTAACGTAGTTAAAATCAAATGAAAACAATGGGTAGGGGTAAGGAAACCATGTGTGGAGGGACGAAAACAATGGGTAGGAGTATGGAAACAATGTGTGGAGGTACGAAAACAATGGGTAGGAGTATGGAAACAATGTGTGGAGGTACGAAAACAATGGGTAGGAGTATGGAAACAATGTGTGGAGGTACGAAAACAATGGGTAGGAGTATGGAAACAATGTGTGGAGGGACGAAAACAATGGGTAAGAGTATGGAAACAATGTGTGGAGGTACGAAAACAATGGGTAGGAGTATGGAAACAATGTGTGGAGGTACGAAAACAATGGGTAGGAGTATGGAAACAATGTGTGGTGGTAGGAAAACAATGGGTAGGAGTATGGAAACAATGTGTGGTGGTAGGAAAACAATGGGTAAGAGTATGAAAACAATGTGTGGTGGTAGGAAAACAATGGGTAGGAGTATGGAAACAGTGTGTGGTGGTAGGAAAACAATGGGTAAGAGTATGGAAACAATGTGTGGTGGTAGGAAAACAATGGGTAAGAGTATGGAAACAATGTGTGGTGGTAGGAAAACAATGGGTAGGAGTATGGAAACAATGTGTGGTGGTAGGAAAACAATGGGTAGGAGTATGGAAACAATGTGTGGTGGTAGGAAAACAATGGGTAAGAGTATGGAAACAATGTGTGGTGGTAGGAAAACAATGGGTAGGAGTATGGAAACAATGTGTGGTGGTAGGAAAACAATGGGTAAGAGTATGAAAACAATGTGTGGTGGTAGGAAAACAATGGGTAGGAGTATGGAAACAATGTGTGGTGGTAGGAAAACAATGGGTAAGAGTATGAAAACAATGTGTGGAGGTACGAAAACAATGGGTAGGAGTATGGAAACATTGTGTGGTGGTAGGAAAACAATTGGTAGGGGTATGGAAACAATGTGTAGAGGTATGAAAATAATGGGTAGGGGGTATCACAAATCGAATTTTGAATCGCTGAGTTTCCATTACTTGAGTTTTATACCGAGGGAGAGTTTATTTGACGAGTATTTCACTACATGCTGCTCATACAGGTGCATCAGCCACAGAGCAGCATGAATGGGCAAAAAATTATCTGACATGATCACATATGAATGGGATTTGACTTCTACTCATGCACTTAAGAATTTTATTCCATAATATAGAACTCATAATAATCCACTGATATTACATCTACTCTAATGGTACCCGAACAGCATCTGAAGGACATGCATATTATTTTAGTTGGAGGCTATCTTGAAAATATCTCAGTGACCTGTGTTAGTTTACGCATGGGTGTGTTAACAGAAGTTTATATTCGTGCTTTTGTTCCTCGTGGAATAAGAAACACGTTTTCATGAAGTCAATTCTAGAAAATAAAATGATATTCCGTTTTTCCGCTACTGTACAGAACCTAGCTGCCAATAGGCTTACACGCTCCTACAACCTTCAGCTTCGGGAGCAACCGCGATTTAGACACGAGTTGAATCTCGCTCACAACTTCATTGATCTTTGATGTTATTTATTAGTGATACGTATGCAAATACAATTTTTTATGATAATCCACTATTTAATGATACACAGTCTTTGCTTGGTTGGTGCGTGTGTCTGTGACGCTCTTACATTTAGATGCTTAATGACCGTATCTGTGGTACGAGTTTCACCAGTGCACAAGTACAAGAATATTTTAATCGCGGGTACTATTAGGATGGATATATTTGTTTGTCATCAACATCTGGGAGATTTATTCAAAGAAAATATCGAATCACGTCATTTTTGGCCGGCCGTGTCCACTAATCAATAAATAGCTCTCACGTGTTCACCGGTTCAGCTTTCTCACTTGAAAATGCGGTTGAAGTAAATATTTTATGCCGTTACAGATTAATGCAGACTAGCAAGGCCCGTAAAAATTTCACGGTCAATATTAATGGAAACCTTGGTGACGATGATGGAAACGTAGTTGAAGTCAAATGAAAATAACGGCTAAGGGTAAGAAAACGTGTGGAGGTGCAAAAATAATGGGCAGGGGTATTAATTACCTGAAGTGATCACATTATTTAGGACCAGTTTTAAAGGGCAGCAGTGAACCAAAAAGAGATGGTCAGAAATAATTCCAAAATAACCTATCCTAACCCGACATAACCTATCCTAACCCAACATAACCTTTTTTTAACCCAGCATAACTTATTCTAACTCAACATAGTCTGTCCTAACCCAACAAATATCCTATCCTAACCCAACATAGCCTATCCTAACCTAACGTAACCTATCCTAACCCAACATAACCTATCCTAACCCAACATAACCTATCCTAACCCAGCCTAACCTATCCTGATCCAACACAACCTATCCTAACCAAACATAACCTATCCTACCCCGACCTCACATATCCTAATCCAACACAACCTATCCCAACCCAACATGACAAATCCTAACTCAACATAACCTATCCTAACCCAACATAACCTGTCATAACCCAACCTAGCCTATCCTAATCCAACATAACCTATCCTAACCCAACATAACCTGTCATAACCCAACCCAACCTAACCTATCCTAATCCAACACAACCTATCCCAACCCAACATGACAAATCCTAACTCAACACAACTTATCCTAACCCAACATAACCTGTCATAACCCAACCTAACCTATCCTAATCCAACACAACCTATCCCAACCCAACGTGACAAATCCTAACTCAACATAACGTATCCTAACATAACGTAACCAATCTTACCTAACCTATGCTAACCTAACATAACTTACGAGGCTCACCTATTTTAGGCTAACCGATCTTAACTTGAGCTATGTGAGCTAATGTTCTATTGTCCTAGCCTAACCTATCCAAGACTATCGTTACATAGCCTACCTTAATTTATTACATCAAAACCTAGCCTAACCTGTCCTAGACTATCATTACATATCCTACCGTAATTTATTACATCATTACATAGCCTAAAGCATCCCTAACGCAAGGGATGTAATCTTAAAGCGTAAAACTTTACGTTCAAGCTGTAGCATAGATAACCGCAGGGGTCTTTGGTTCCCTTAATTTGCTTGTATCTAATTACTGGAAGCGTAATGGACGGACTAACTAAGTAACTAGCTAAGGAAGGAACCAGCAGAATTATCATATGATACATATACTCTCATAATGCTGCCACTCATTGGCCCTGTCTACCACGGTGGCCAGCTGGTCTTGTGCTTGCTGTGGGACATGAGTTTTCTTGAGGGGAAAGGTTCAACCAAGAGACAATTTGAATACTTCTGGAATTGTAGGAATTCCTGCAGCCTCTAGTGCCAAGTCTCTCTTCGTGAAATAAGAGAATCAACGAGATTAGATTATAGACTTTGAATTATAGTTCAGGCCTCCCTAACCACAACAAAGGTGTTTCCACAAAAGGGAGGAGGAAGACACCGTCAAGGAGGAAGAAATTGAAGGAATGGGACATGTATGCATGAGATGTCCCACACGCTGCCTGAACACAGAGGCAGTGAGAGTAAAAAAAATTTCACTAAATAAAATAAAGGTGACTGAAAAATAATCGGGGCCTACAAAAAGGGCTGCAGTGGACCGTAAAGAGATGGTCTGAAACGAAACAAAAAACCTATTCTATTTCAGCTGAAGGATGCCATACGCAAACCTTCAACACGGGACCTCACATCTTCCTCCTATCACAAGCACCAAGAAAACATTCAATCATGTAGGATAAATTTATAAAACTATGCCAAATTTAAGTCCGTAATGACTGAATGTGGTATAGAAGATCACATTTCATAGCCGAGCTCGTATGTGTACTTGTTTACAGACATTGATTCAGTTCCCCCGATACTTCGCCTAAATTTATAACATCCCTCAATTCCTGAGCCCACATTTAGCCTGTGAGGGGAGAATGCAACCTTATATGCGCGTTGTACTTCGTCCTTCCTAGGATCACGGAACCTTGAAGAATCCTGTGCTACGTCGAGGGAAAACTAAAACCATACGCAACTATCTACATAAATAGGGTGCTTATTAAATAGACATATTAAGAGTTCTTATTTTTTACAAGTAAATGACATATTTTTGGATAGTATCAGCGCTAATTGTTGTATGTACTTGCTGATTGCGTTAATTACGCTGTGCGATGATTATTCCCAGGGAAACTAGATGGCTTGTGATAGCAACGTTGGATCTTCTCCAGATAAGCCCCGCCACTAATGCAACGCTTAAGTTCACCCACGTGTAACTTTCGAAATATCGACTTCAAATTACTCTCTAACGAAAGAATGTTTTTCTTTCGTTTCAATTACAATTCGAAATCGATAGGTGCATTATTTAGAAAGTTACAAGTGGGTGAACTTATGTGTTGCAGTAGTGGCGGAGCATATCTGGAAAAGATCCGCAACATTTTCAAAAGCGCACGCGCCTGTGGTAAAATTTCGGACTAGCACTCAGATGCAGCCTCAGGTCCTAAGAGAAATTTAGAAAAGTAAATAAAGATTGGTTTCAACAGATATTCCAGCCTGTGTGCTGAGGAGTATTTCAGCTAAATGATAAGTACGACGTGACAAAATTTATGCATAAGATTCGAAGTCCACTTGACGGCGCAAACGTTGGGGGCGGATTTACACATCACGGAAATGGGGCCTTAACAGGTCTCCTGCGATGGGCTAAACTGAAGTGCATATTAAATTCATATTTAAAGTTAATTGCAACAAGTAACTTTGAAGATAGCAAACAATAACTGGATCGTGCCTTCATTTTGCTTTCACGAAGTATTCATGAAAATTGAGTTAGTGACTGCAGGGCGGTCATCAGCATTATGAAAATCCTCCCAGTGGCCACCGGTGGGTCTCTTCGCAGGAAACGTGCTAAAGTTAAGAATTAAAAGACGCAAGAAACGTTATCGTCTGACATATACCCGTATTATAGACCCGTGTACATACCACCGCAGAGGAAACAAGGTAGAGTCATTTCTACGGGGGGGAAAATACACCTCTTGTTCGGCTAGCCAATTGAACGACTTTATTTCAAGGAAACTTTGTGACGTCACCATTGCGAAATACCGTTTGGCCAAAAGTGGTGCCAGATTAGAGGCTAGCCGTGTGGTTAGAGTGAGCGCGTCTATTGGTTCGTTGCCATGCCGTCAGCACTGCCACGCGGACGACGAAAAAGACTGGTGTGACCCTACCTTGTTTATTCTACCGTGGTACATACCCAGTACACCACGCCACAAATGTGCGTAGTGCTCACAGTAGACCATGGTGGTGCTGGAGCGCTGCGGTGCAAGCGCCGCACTCCAGCACTGCGGCCAGCGACGTGGCCAGGGATGAGAGACTCACCGCATTTTTGAGTATTCCTTTAGGCGACGTCTTCATGTCTTCGGCCCGCATCTCAGCTGCGGTGCTCACACTTTTCCATGCATCCAAGTCGGTCCCAATTAAATAAATCGCGATTTTCAAACAAAACGTAAAATAGATTCCACAAATTAAAAGAGGAAACCGGACTTCAAATTTTCAAGTTGCTTCAGAGTCCAATGAGACGTAAACGGCAGGGTATCGTTAATTTTTCACACACATTTGGTGAAGGGCCTTTTTCCCTGTTGCACATTGATTATTTTCACCCTAATCTGCCCATTTCAAAAAATGTTAACTTCCATTGTGAAATCCTGTCAAAAATAATTTTACACAAAATAATTCAGAAATCGAATTTAACGATAATTGAATCATAACATCCTTACTGCGATCAGAGAACACAACTGTCGACCCAGCGCTACGCTCTACCACACATACGTTTTATGTTTATTTTACACAAGCACTTGCACAACACAGTCTTGATTGCAGCGAGGTACTCTTCAGCGCTGAACACTTCGTTGTTAGTTTTGTTCTTTGCGGGTGAAAAACATTATCTGTGTCTGGAAACATTCCTTACCACAGGTATAGGTAAGATACGTTTACACGATGCGGCTTCGGAATTTATATTATTATTTAAAATCATTTCGACTTGGAGAGAAGCATATCATCTTGCCTTGTGCCGTATCTCAACGGCGTTGGCTTCACTTCGTTATCGCTTATTTCTGTCAAATTTTACTGCCATTGATGGGCAAGTACTTCGTAAATTAATCCTGAGTAATGAAAAATTCTCATAAGAAATAAATCAAAAATTAATAATAATAATATCGTCTGAACTTGCCGTTGGTGGCGCGAAGTTTGCGTACAACTTTAATGGTGTCAATTGAATATACGCAGCACGTCGCTATTCGTTTAATTCGAGGATGGAAATTTCTTCACTATGCTTTAGAGTCATAGGCTTCGAGGCTGTAATTATTTCTATGAACAATACAAGGAACAACGCGAAATAATTACGAGTGAAATGTTCAGATTTTTAGTGTCTCCATACAAGAACATTGTAATTACAGTATTGTGTTGGGGACCACCTTGGCCTTTTGAATAAGAAACAGCTGAGTCATCGTCTGGTTTTCGATGCAGTTACACAGAAATGAAAGAATCATTCAAATTATGGTTTGGGATTCTATTTCTTGGAATCGACATTACTGATTTTAAATGAGCACTTATCAGCACTAAATTGGTCATATTATCGATCAAAACGCTTAGCTCCGCACAAGTTCATTCTACGACATCGCCCTTGCAGCAGCGGATTCAACATTCGGCAATTTTTTCTGAACTTTGTTTTTCCTGACAATAACACAAGCCTCTCAAACATGGATTGTTCACTCTACACAACCCAAACACCACGCATGTAGCGGCACCCATTTTTCATTGCAAAAATCCTACAGGTTGGAATGAGGAGCACAGCTGGAAGAAATGCACAAGAAGCTACCACCACAGCCCAAGGCGGGGAGCCCATACAGAGCAGAGCGCTACCTGCACCCCACAGCCACGACTGGCTATAATTCCATAAGTTGAGGCGCAGCGCGCGCTGCATGACAGGTGCCGCCCTGCTCATTACCGGCGCTGTGCTGCGGCACGCTTCCGCGCCTCCACTTCAGGGTGTGCGTCTTGTGTTCTTCTGTGTGTCGTGTTCTGTGTGTGTGTCTTGAGTTCTTCTGGTTGTGTGTTCTGTATGTGTCGTGTTCTGTGTGTGTGTGTCGTGTTCTGTGTGTGTGTCTTGTGTTCTTCTGGGTGGGTGTCGTGTTCTGTGTATGTCGTGTTCTGTGTGTGTGTCTTGTGTTCTTCTGGGTGTGTCGTGTTCTGTGTGTGTGTCTTGTGTTCTTCTGGGTGGGTGTCGTGTTCTGTGTATGTCGTGTTCTGTGTGTGTGTCTTGTGTTCTTCTGGGTGTGTCGTGTTCTGTGTGTGTGTCTTGTGTTCTTCTGGGTGCGTCGTGTTCTGTGTGTGTCGTGTTCTGTGTGTGTGTCTTGTGTTATTCTGGGTGTGTATCATGTTCTGTGTGTGTCGTGTTCTGTGTATGTCGTGTTCTGTGTGTGTCGTGTTCTGTGTATGTCGTGTTCTGTGTGTGTCGTGTTCTGTGTATGTCGTGTTCTGTGTGTGTCGTGTTCTGTGTATGTCGTGTTCTGTGTGTGTCGTGTTCTGTGTGTGTCGTGTTCTGTGTGTGTCGTGTTCTGTGTATGTCGTGTTCTGTGTGTGTCGTGTTCTGTGTATGTCGTGTTCTGTGTGTGTCGTGTTCTGTGTGTGTCGTGTTCTGTGTGTGTCGTGTTCTGTGTGTGTCGTGTTCTGTGTGTGTCGTGTTCTGTGTGTGTCGTGTTCTGTGTGTATCATGTTCTGTGTGTGTCGTGTTCTGTGTGTATCATGTTCTGTGTGTGTCGTGTTCTGTGTGTGTGTCGTGTTCTGTGTGTGTCGTGTTCTGTGTGTGTCGTGTTCTGTGTGTGTCGTGTTCTGTGTGTGTCGTGTTCTGTGTGTGTCGTGTTCTGTGTGTGTCGTGTTCTGTGTGTGTCGTGTTCTGTGTGTATCATGTTCTGTGTGTGTCGTGTTCTGTGTGTGTCGTGTTCTGTGTGTGTCGTGTTCTGTGTGTGTCGTGTTCTGTGTGTATCATGTTCTGTGTGTGTCGTGTTCTGTGTGTGTCGTGTTCTGTGTATGTCGTGTTCTGTGTGTGTCGTGTTCTGTGTGTGTCGTGTTCTGTGTATGTCGTGTTCTGTGTATGTCGTGTTCTGTGTGTGTCGTGTTCTGTGTGTGTCGTGTTCTGTGTGTGTCGTGTTCTGTGTATGTCGTGTTCTGTGTGTGTCATGTTCTGTGTGTGTCGTGTTCTGTGTGTGTCGTGTTCTGTGTATGTCGTGTTCTGTGTGTGTGTCGTGTTCTGCGTGTGTCGTGTTCTGTGTGTGTCGTGTTCTGTGTATGTCGTGTTTTGTGTATGTCGTGTTCTGTGTGTGTCGTGTTCTGTGTGTGTCGTGTTCTGTGTGTGTGTCTTGTGTTCTTCTGGTTGTGTGTCGTGTTCTGTGTGTGTGTCTTGTGTTCTTCTGGTTGTGTGTTCTGTATGTGTCGTGTTCTGTGTGTGTGTCTTGTGTTCTTCTGGTTGTGTGTTCTGTATGTGTCGTGTTCTGTGTGTGTGTCGTGTTCTGTGTGTGTGTCGTGTTCTGTGTGTGTGTCGTGTTCTGTGTGTGTGTCTTGTGTTCTTCTGGTTGTGTGTTTTGTATGTGTCGTGTTCTGTGTGTGTGTCGTGTTCTGTGTGTGTGTCTTGCGTTCTTCTGGGTGTGTGTCGTGTTCTGTGTGTGTGTCTTGTGTTCTTCTGGGTGTGTGTCGTGTTCTGTGTGTGTTGTGTTTTGTGTGTGTCGTGTTCTGTGTGAGTGTCTTGTGTTCTTCTGGGTGTGTGTCGTGTTCTGTGTGTGTCGTGTTCTGCTCGTGACATCATGTTATGCGTGGTTGTGTGTTCATGTTCTGTCTGGTTGTGTGTTCATGTTCTGCCTGGTTGTGTTCATGTTCTGTCTGGTTGTGTGTTCTTGTTCTGTCTGGTTGTGTTCATGTACTGCCTGGTTGTGTGTTCATGTTTTGCCTGGTTGTGTTCATGTTCTGCCTGGTTGTGTGTTCATGTTCTGTCTGGTTGTGTGTTCATGTTCTGTCTGGTTGTGTGTTCATGTTCTGTCTGGCTGTGTGTTCATGTTCTGCCTGGTTGTGTTCATGTTCTGTCTGGTTGTGTGTTCTTGTTCTGTCTGGTTGTGTTCATGTTCTGCCTGGTTGTGTTCATGTTCTGTCTGGTTGTGTGTTCTTGTTCTGTCTGGTTGTGTGTTCATGTTCTGCCTGGTTGTGTTTTCATGTTTTGCCTGGTTCTGTTCATGTTCTGCCTGGTTGTGTGTTCGTGTTCTGTCTGGTTGTGTGTTCATGTTCTGCCTGGTTGTGTTCATGTTCTGTCTGGTTGTGTGTTCTTGTTCTGTCTGGTTGTGTGTTCATGTTCTGCCTGGTTGTGTTTTCATGTTTTGCCTGGTTCTGTTCATGTTCTGCCTGGTTGTGTGTTCGTGTTCTGCCTGGTTGTGTTTTCATGTTCTGCCTGGTTGTGTTCATGTTCTGTCTGGTTGTGTGTTCTTGTTCTGTCTGGTTGTGTGTTCATGTTCTGCCTGGTTGTGTTCATGTTCTGTCTGGTTGTGTGTTCTTGTTCTGTCTGGTTGTGTGTTCATGTTCTGCCTGGTTGTGTTTTCATGTTTTGCCTGGTTGTGTTCATGTTCTGTCTGGTTGTGTGTTCTTGTTCTGTCTGGTTGTGTGTTCATGTTCTGCCTGGTTGTGTTTTCATGTTTTGCCTGGTTCTGTTCATGTTCTGCCTGGTTGTGTGTTCGTGTTCTGTCTGGTTGTGTTTTCATGTTCTGCCTGGTTGTGTTCATGTTCTGTCTGGTTGTGTGTTCTTGTTCTGTCTGGTTGTGTGTTCATGTTCTGCCTGGTTGTGTTTTCATGTTTTGCCTGGTTCTGTTCATGTTCTGCCTGGTTGTGTGTTCATGTTCTGTCTGGTTGTGTGCTCATGTTCTGTCTGGTTGTGTGTTCATGTTCTGTCTGGTTGTGTGCTCATGTTCTGTCTGGTTGTGTGCTCATGTTCTGTCTGGTTGTGTGCTCATGTTCTGTCTGGTTGTGTGCTCATGTTCTGTCTGGTTGTGTGCTCATGTTCTGTCTGGTTGTGTGCTCATGTTCTGTCTGGTTGTGTGCTCATGTTCTGTCTGGTTGTGTGTTCATGTTCTGTCTGGTTGTGTGTTCATGTTCTGTCTGGTTGTGTGTTCATGTTCTGTCTGGTTGTGTGCTCATGTTCTGTCTGGTTGTGTGCTCATGTTCTGTCTGGTTGTGTGCTCATGTTCTGTCTGGTTGTGTGCTCATGTTCTGTCTGGTTGTGTGCTCATGTTCTGTCTGGTTGTGTGTTCATGTTCTGTCTGGTTGTGTGTTCATGTTCTGTCTGGTTGTGTGTTCATGTTCTGTCTGGTTGTGTGCTCATGTTCTGTCTGGTTGTGTGCTCATGTTCTGTCTGGTTGTGTGCTCATGTTCTGTCTGGTTGTGTGTTCATGTTCTGTCTGGTTGTGTGCTCATGTTCTGTCTGGTTGTGTGTTCATGTTCTGTCTGGTTGTGTGTTCATGTTCTGTCTGGTTGTGTGTTCATGTTCTGTCTGGTTGTGAATTCATGTTCTGCCTGGTTGTGTTCATGTTCTGCCTGGTTGTGTTCATGTTCTGCCTGGTTGTGTGTTCATGTTCTGCCTGGCTGTGTGTTCATGTTCTGCCTGGTTGTGTTCATGTTCTGCCTGGTTGTGTTCATGTTCTGCCTGGTTGTGTTCATGTTCTGCCTGGTTGTGCTCATGTTCTGTCTGGTTGTGTGTTCATGTTCTGTCTGGCTGTGTGTTCATGTTCTGCCTGGTTGTGTTCATGTTCTGCCTGGTTGTGCTCATGTTCTGTCTGGTTGTGTGTTCATGTTCTGCCTGGCTGTGTGTTCATGTTCTGCCTGGTTGTGTTCATGTTCTGCCTGGTTGTGTTCATGTTCTGCCTGGTTGTGTGTTCATGTTCTGCCTGGTTGTGTTCATGTTCTGCTTGGTTGTGTTCATGTTCTGCCTGGTTGTGTTCATGTTCTGCCTGGTTGTGTTCATGTTCTGCCTGGTTGTGTTCATGTTCTGCGTGGTTGTGTGTTCATGTTCTGCGTGGTTGTGTGTTCATGTTCTGCCTGGTTGTCTTTATGTTCTGCCTGGTTGTGTTCATGTTCTGCCTGGTTGTGTGTTCATGTTCTGCCTGGTTGTGTTCATGTTCTTCCTGGTTGTGTTCATGTTCTGCGTGGTTGTGTGTTCATGTTCTGCGTGGTTGTGTTCATGTTCTGCATGTTTGTGTTCATGTTCTGCCTGGTTGTGTTCATGCTTTGCGTGGTTGTGTTCATGTTCTGCGTGGTTGTGTTCATGTTCTGCGTATTTGTGTTCATGTTCTGCCTGGTTGTGTGTTCATGTTCTGCGTGGTTTTGTTCATGTTCTGCGTGGTAGTGTTCATGTTCTGCGTGGTTGTGTTCATGTTCTGCCTGGTTGTGTGTTCATGTTCTGTCTGGTTGTGTGTTCATGTTCTGTCTGGTTGTGTGTTCATGTTCTGTCTGGTTGTGTGTTCATGTTCTGTCTGGTTGTGAATTCATGTTCTGCGTGGTTGTGTTCATGTTTTGCGTGGTTGTGTGTTCATGTTCTGCGTGGTTGTGTGTTCATGTTCTGCGTGGTTGTGTGTTCATGTTCTGCGTGGTTGTGTTCATGTTCTGCCTGCTCAGACATTCACGCGAACACCTACAGCTGGCACACAGACTCTTGAGTAAAATAAGCCAACATCACACTCGTCGAGACGCCCTGGTGCGCTGCTGCAGCGGCAATTGTGGCTCGCAGTATTTGACGGGTCAGAATTCCCAAGTCCACGTGCCTGGCTGCTGGGTGATGCGATCGGCGTTGTAAGGCAGATAAGAATCATAAGTTTTTACATTTAATGTTTTCATGAAACTTTAAACTGAGTTACTACTTTGTTTCTGCCGAGAGCAAATTCTCACGATGTTTTTGTGACTTCAATACACTATGACGCTCCAACTTTGAAAATTTTTCGTCGCAGCTCTTCATTTAACATACAGGTCAAATATAAATTGACATTAGGTGTCCCAGAACCCGTAATTGCAGTTGTGCACTTGAAAGTAACCTAAGATTCCGGTTTAGTCGTTACAGCCGAAGAATTTTTCCACTGAATTCACTAGCGACCTCAAACTTATTTTTCTCACTCATCTTTGACTGCAGATTGTTCCTTAATATTCAGCCTGTCAACGGAAGCAAGTAGTTTCGTGCTGTAGCCTTCTACGTGGATGAACTGGCTTGACATTCAACCAATAAAAGAAACCTCTCAGTCTCGAACACTGAGTGCCCCTAAAGGCATGGAGGTTAGGGGATTTTATTTCATTCGCGTGCGTCTACCTTGAGTACCGCTGCAGATTTGCCTTAGGTAATTAAGCTCGGTGGACGTTCATATTGCTCCCTTTCATGCGACGGTGTCCATGCAACTGTGCCAGAGGCTCTAGCACAAACACTTCTTCAGAAGTAGGAGTTCTGTTGTAACAATGGACCAACGTGGATTGAGTGTGGAGGCTGCTCAAGTTTTGGAAAACTCTAATTGCTAAAAAATTTGACGGCAAAGCAGAACCTGCAGTAATTATTGTTCAAAGAAAACACAACGAGCCCTCACAAAAAAATCGTCCCTAGCACAACAAAGAGAATGTTGCCGCGTCTTGTCGATGTAGCAGAAGACATCAGCTCGCATGTCGTGCTCGGATGTAAGCTATTGATGTCAGAGAAGGTAATTTGTGTTCATGAAAATGAATACTACGTCCATGCACACGAAGAAGTACATAATTTTCTCAAATCTCAAGATTGTTTTGTTTCATTGTTATTTTTTTTTGTTTTCAGTAACATATACTCTCAGAAGGACTTTCATTAAGCCTTGTGTGCAGTGGATAACCTAACTCTGCGCGCATGGGCTGTACTTTTATGTTTTCGTTCAAATTACTAAGAATTGAGATGAATCTCCTGATGTATAAGACGGCATTGCGATGGATTCTTGTGATAAGAAGTGAAGGTTCCAAAACCGTACCTCAAATGATTCGGCCTCCTCAGCAGCGCTGCGGGCACTCTATACTCTTCACCACACATGCACTTAGTAGGCTAAATATATAATCATTCAGACCGTCAAAGTGCTTTGGACGCAGGCTCATTGTGAATTAGTAAAATGGAAAACTTAAACTAGGAAAGAAAAGCTAAAAGTTCACACGCGACTCGCATTTCCGGTAGTAAGTTTGTTAAGAAACATATTAATAGAGATAGAAGCTATAGCGTAAGATAGTGGTCGAAATATCAGGGATAGCAGCATGGCTGGGACTTAATAGTCCACAACACACTCTAAACAGTAGTATAGTACTCTAATCACTATAAAACTTCCCATGCGTGGATATGTTGTAAAAATTGAAATGGAATAATATGCACTTTTCAAATATACATGCCCTGTTTTTGAACTGTGGGAAGGGAATTTACGAAAAACGGTATGTCGTTTTGATTTCCAATTCAGAGGCATCGTGAGAATGCTTTTTTACGATTTAGCACAGAATTTTTCAGCTTGCATGTGCTCATATAACACAGGAAGGTTTTGAAGCGTAGCACAGAATGAACAAAACTTGTTAATTACCGATTTTAAAATATCAAAGTATAAAATGTTGTTCTATAAGAAAGGAACTTAATTTGCTTCAGCATAAAGAAAAAACTTGTTTCTGATACCACAACTTCTGTTTGCATGTCAAGAAATGTGATGCGTTGTATTGGAACTGACAAAAGGGGTGTGGGCTATGTTACTCGAAGTATAAAACCGCGAGACCTTCCAAAGCATCGCTGACAGGAAGATCGAATGATGGCTGGAGTGTTTCAGGAAGCCGCTCCAAGATTGCTGCTTCAATCTGTGATGAAAATGTAAAAATCCATAACATGTTTCTGACAATTAGCCGGCCCTTTCAAAAGCATTATGAATATACAGTACATACAGTATACATATATACAGTACAGCGGTAGATTCTCTGACTTGAACCAAGTATATAGAGCTGTTCAAATTTTGCACGAAATATGTTGTTTCTATTGACGCAGAATAGTTCAAAATCACTTCAACGATGAAGCATGGCTCAAAATGTTCAACAGTGACCATATGTTTTTGATTGACAGCTGTGCTCTCAATATAACCAAAAAATAATTTGGTGGTGGCTGGATGATAGTTCCGAGTGAATATTTTCTGTAGTACGCATATCCCGTTTAGTTTTTTCGAAATGGAATGATGTAATTTTTAAACAGCTTCTCGAGCAACATGTCATGCCGAACTTGCATCGCGCTTCTTTTATCTATTCATTTTCTCACAGGACAATGCTCCTTACCACAACCTCAGAAAGGTTACAACCTATCTTGCAGCAGGAGGCTCATGACTTGACTGGCTTAGAGTTCAGAGATAAACCTGATCCGGGATGTTCGGGAAAATAATGTCAAAAAGGCTCAGAAAGAAACTGCTTATGATCAAGATCAGTCGCCAGAAGAATGGCAGTTGCCATTGTTTTGCATGACACAGGTTGCCAGATGTGGGCGAGGATGCTGTGATTTCGTTCCGAGTCGCGACTCATCATATAAAGCTAAATATTCGCGTGAAATTGAGAACATTTGCATTCTGTTTCAGCTTTAACTATGGCGAAGTCCTTTTTCCCTCTGGACATTACAGTCGGTCAAAATTTAGATCTATTAAAATAACTGGAACTTTATGCATAAATCCCCTTTTTGTTTGCTCGTAGGGAACATTTTATTTTAGTGTTCGGTATTTTAAAGCTAAAATCTATTGAACTCATTTTCAGAGATTGTTCGTAATCCATTAATTACTGCTCATCACATTCAAATGAAGTATACATAAGTAAAAAATACGATTGGAACATAGTAGCGTAAATTTTTACATCAAACCATCAAACCTATTATGTGCCAAGCCTATGAAGTATATTTTTCTAAATTATTTATCTTCAATAACATAGTTAATTTACTATTAAAATTAAACACTGGCGAACAATTTACCAGATGAAAATCCAGGCTAAAAGAATAATACTATTTCTATCAATAATTATTATAAGCCATTTTAAACTTTTCCTCTCCTACTGCCAAATTGTGTCTCAAAATCTGACACTTTAAGGGATAAAAGTAACATGCTAGGTTAATTATATTTAAAAATATTAATTTACTTGGTCGTACAGGCACCTAGAACGTCGCTCAAAAAGGCGCACTAAACTGTCTCAAGTTATACAGATTATTCTGTGAAATTCTATAGGCTAGTTCATTCTTTCTCGCGTCAGTTTAAGTGAGGATCCTGGTCCCTGTCGGCCCATGCACCTCAGGTCTCAATTGTTCTTTCGTCACAACGTGCCTGGGAACATAGAAGAATAAATGGGAATGGATACCTATAATAAGTTAAAAATGAGCAAAGATAAATTTGAAAGTCACACATTAAAGTAGCGCAATAATAGTTCCCTGAATTGTTAGAGCATGCTTCATGATTAGTGGGGCTACCTAACTGCAAGCACAGCGTAGAGTCACTGACAGCTGGAGGGCGAATGGTCCAGCTTGGGTGCCGCAACCTGGAGCATAGTAAAAGTAAGAAATACAGTAGGGATCATGAGAATTGGGACTTCACGAGTGCATTCCCAAACTACACTACTATACTGCTACTTCCACCTCCACTGAAATGCGCCTTAAAACATAAACCTTAGTGCTCTCTGCTGTGAGTTCTGGCATGAACATGATACAACTAAAAGTCAGGAAAACGTCCCTCACATGGGAGGTCTCTCTCACACTTATTTCCCTTGAGATACTGACCTGAGACGTCCCCACTGACAGCCACACCGCTTCCTTTGGAAGCTGAACTGACTTCGTTGCTTGAGTTAGTGGTTAGTGGCTGCCGGTCCCCTAACTTTTTATAAGAGAGCAAATATATTGCCGTAGCGTCAAATTTTATATTGCTTGTCTAAATCAAAATTGCCTCTCCCTAAGATATTCTTAAAATTAAATGATATACCCGAGCGTGCAATTCCTCATAAAGGGTTGTTTTTCATTTGCATATGTGGGACACTGCAGCAAAAAGTGGGACACAGACCCAAGAGAAGCACATGAACAAAGGTTGGAGTCAGCTAGATCAAAGCGGGTTATGTGCTCGTTAAGTCCCACATCATCAATTCTGAGCCTGACCATGGCTGTCTCCACTTCTCGGTTCCTATGGGAGGACCAGGGACAGTAAGACAGTTCCTTTCGATTCCAGCAGCTTTTTTCCCTCACTTGACACATTTATTTCGTTCAGCTAAAGGCTAGTTGTTCTTTAACGTATGGTCAGGTAACTTTCAACATTTCAATTGCGAGAAAGTCGGGTCTCTGTTCTTTACATCTTGGTACAAAAGGCCAATAATTTTGTTTTGTCGCGACGTCTGCTGTGTGAAAGAAATAAAAAACCGAACCAGAGTCAGGATCATATAAATGATCTCATGCCTGCATGATAAGGAAGCAGTACAACAGTATTAAATAGAGTGCACATATTGCGGGGAAAACCAGAGTGAAACATGAAATACTTCTGAGTATTCTCATTGTAGGCTCCGGAATTTAATTCAAAGTTAAGTATTTCTCGAGTGCTTTTATGATAATTTCTGTGAGCTGACTGTAAAATATTCGGTTTTGTGGTAACATTTTTTTATACATACTTGAGTTGTTTCGTATATTGGTGGAATCAGTTTTCTCCAGTTATTTCTAAACTTTTACTTGAGCGAATGGTAGAGAAAGAGAAGAGGTTATAAAGGCAAGAGTGCTGGAAAAAGAATGGCTGGAGTGCTGTGGAGAGAAAGGTATGAATACTGAAAAGAGAGAGGCAGGAATGCTGGAAAGAAAGAGAAAGTGAAAATGAAAACAGAGTATTGTTGTATTTCAATTTTGTAGTGTCAGAGTGATGTGCTACATTTTACCCGCATCATTTCACATGCTGTGTTCCACGTTGTCCTTACAGCATTACATTAGTTTGCGAATGTTGCGCCCAGATGTTTTGAGGTGGAGCGTCTCAACCGCGCCACAGAGTTGAGTCGTTAGCTATTGCAGCGAAAATGAAAACCGTGTACTTCAACGTATCCATATTGCCGCAGTGAAACGCAATTTTTTGTAATCAAAGAATGAACATGACTCGAGGCTAAGTGTTTTACTAGCAAGTGTATTTTTCACTTTTTTATTTTAAGTAAACAAATTATTTTTCAATTCTTCTTATGTACATCCAATGATTAGCAGCGTACTTTGCAGAATGCCCAAATATAATTAAAATATATTAATTTACTCTGTAAACTTTTATTTAAATGATTGTAAAGATATAACAAGTTACAAAATCGGCATCTGACGTACCATGGAGACGGAGACTATTTTTAAATAAGTATTGGTGTCCATTTACATTCCGTTATCAGTAGCGCTCTTACGTTATTGTAAGCAGAGGATACATTTTTGAAGTGGATGTTAAAATAATGAGAATAAGAAGCAAAATAATTACAAAAATAAAATTGGCGCTGAAAAAACTTGAAAGGATGTGCTCTGAAATGGAGCGGGATTTTAACAGTTGGTAGAATAAATTGTCCTAAGTGGACGTACACTTTCACTTGTTTTAGAGCTATACCGTAGTTTTTTTAAGTGAACTCTGTCACAGGAGAGCTACGATCTACGTTGAGTTATCCGCGGCATTATGAATTGATCAGAACGTTTTTCATAACCAACGGAGTTGGCCTTTAAATGATGACTGGGAGTATTAATGACAACTTGATATCGGAAAAAGCTACTGCAAGAAACAAATGCCACATTGAAAAAATATGGAGAAAATGCCAACATATGACACATCGAATGACCTAGGAATAAATTATGCTCAAGCTGGGTACTCCGCTACTCATTGGTCAATGGGGTGATACAGGTAGATTTTTCAAAGTTCAGAGCCGCAAAAAAAGGACAAAACCTGGAGGCTCGCGTACGTGCGATGCTGCAAGAGCGACATGCGCCACCGTCGATGGCATTAGTAGTCAGAGGGCGGCCTGCTGCCGGCCTGATCCCCTCACCTGCAGCACTGACGCGGCACGTGCGATGGCATGCGCAAAAAAGACATCACCACATCGGCCGAACAGCAATTTATATTATACGATAGCATTCGCTAGTTAACCTTGAAGGCTCAGCAATGAAAGGGAGAGTGATGATAGACAAATTTTTGTATGATTTTCATCCTTTCAGAAATTTGGCAAGCTTAATGTCGAAGAGGAATAAGTTAAGGTTAAGAGTTGAACACTTGAGAGTTGAACAGGAATAAGTTGAGGTTAAGAGTTGAACACTTGAGAGTTGAACAGGAATAAGTTAAGCTTAAGAGTTGAACACTTGAGAGTTGAACAGGAATAAGTTAAGGTTAAGAGTTGAATACTTAAGAGTTGAACAGGAATAAGTTAAGGTTAAGAGTTGAACACTCTAGAGTTGAACAGGAATAAGTTGAGGTTAAGAGTTGAACACTTGAGAGTTGAACAGGAATAAGTTAAGGTTAAGAGTTGAACACTTGAGAGTTGAACAGGAATAAGTTAAGGTTAAGAGTTTAATACTTAAGAGTTGAACAGGAATAAGTTAAGGTTAAGAGTTGAACACTTGAGAGTTGAACAGGAATAAGTTGAGGTTAAGAGTTGAACACTTGAGAGTTGAACAGAAATAAGTAAAGGTTAAGAGTTGAACATTGAAGAGGTGAACAGGAATAAGTTAAGGTTAAAAGTTGTTAGGGAAAGAGTTGAACACTTTAGTCGCTTAGGTTAACTGGAAGAATGGCAAATAGAAACGTAATGCGATCAGTTGATAATTATATATATAATAATTCCACAAAATATATGAATCGGTGAAAGATTTCGCCATTCAATGCGAACAAACATGTATACTCGTAAACGAACGTTTATTGGAAAGTCTTAATTTTTCTTGAGTTTTTAAACGCTCGGTCCTGACACGATTGACTTTAAGGAATGGAGAGAAGCCAGGAACGAAAATAACCAACGTTTTCATGATTTGAAAGGACTAATATTGCCTTCATATGAAAAAAAACACCATGGTCAGAAAAGGACGAGCGGTTTCATGATTTGATAGTGACAAGCATTTTCATCATCTGGAAAAGACTAACCATTTTTTGGTATTAAGAAAGCAACATTTTCACGTCTGAACAATAGTGGTAGTTTCAGTTTATGGAATAGACTGGCGTAATGGTAATCTAAGTAAAATGGACTAGAATTCCCATGTCTGAAAAGGACTGGTGTAATAGTGATCTGGCGAAGACTCTAAATTTTCAGAGCTGGAAAAAATCTGGCTGGTCAAAAGTGGCAAGCATTTGAGGTAGAAAGGAAGAAGCTGAAGCCCTAAATCTCTGAAGACAGCGAGGCAGGAGGCTCGAAAAGAGAGAGGCAGGAACTTTTAAAAGAGATAGGCGCGAGGTCTTAACAGTTAGTGGCGTGCATGAGGTCTAGAAAAAGAGAGGCAGAAGCTCTGGAAAGATCGAAGCTGAAGGTCTGGGAATAGTGAAGAAGGAAGCAAGAAAGAGCGATGATAGAAGCTTATGAAGGTTGAAACAGGAGGCCTAGAAAGAGCGAGGCTAGAGGCCTAGGATGAACGGAGCGGGAGGCCTGAAAAGAAAAAGGAAGAAAGATTAGAAAAACAACGAAGGAGACCTAAAATGAGAAGAGCAGGAGGCCTGGAAAGAGCGAAGCAAGAAACCGAAAGAGAGGGATGAAGGATTTTCAGAATGGAAGAAATAGTAGGCCTAGAAAGAGACCCTGAGAAAAATGCAGGGGGCTTGAAAAAAGCGAGACCGGGGGCTAGACAAAAATACTGGAGGCTAAAGACAACGTAACAAGATATTTCGGAAAAAAATTATGAGGTCTAAAGCAAGAGAAGTAAGAGGCCCAGAGACAGATGCAGGGGCTTGAAAAGAGCGAGACCAAGGCTTGAAAAAAGGTAGTAGGTCAGGCACAGCAAAACAGGACATTTCGGAGGATAAAGGAGGTCCGGAACAAGCGAGGCAGGCAGGGAGAAAGAAAGGAGTGCAGTCGGTGCCGAGCGGAGGCTGTCCTGTGGTATGCACTGAACGGTCAGATGAGCAGAAAGGCGCTGGCTGCTGCACTGAAAGGCTCCAGGAGTCCAGGAGTTCTCTCTCAGCTGCTGTGGCGTCAACAGTCCGCTCTTTTCGCTGCCTCTGTTGTGATGAACTGATATCGTGGGGAGGCATGACGGACGATGTGCAACTACAGTGCGCGCCTTAGTTACATAGTTTTCTTGTCTGGCGAGTTTTTTGTCTATTTCATTGTGAACGTTTCGATGGCATTCAATTTATGAGCAAGAGATGTTTCACTCCATATGATTGATGTGATTGCATGAACTGATGCTCGTCAGCGGTGCCTCTAAGACGCCAGACAAACATTGTGCGTCTGACGTCGATTATCTTGATTTGGCCGAGTGGTTTGGAAAGGAACAGTGAATGCCGGACCAGCGTAGGCCGGTCGGTGTGCTAGTGCTCCTCGGTGCGTTACTTTGGTGGCGGTCAGTGGAACTTGCAAGGAGGTTGGTAACTTGCGCTCTCTGGGGGCTGCCGGCCCATGAATTCGAACGATCCTTGAACTCTTCCTCACAAAATTGGAACATATTTTAAGATTGGAAGTTGCGATTGTCTCCGGCCATGAACAGTGTTGTGATGTGGCTTTTGTGTTTTTTCACTTGAAAAAGTTCGTTTTTGGTTCATGTGTCTTGAAATTTAGATTCGAAAAAGAATTGAAAAAGAATTTGAAAAAAGATTTAATCAACAGTTATTCACCGCTTATTTCTATTTTATGTTTTGTGGGGATAAAATGCGGGTAACCGTAGTCGTATGTGTCATTAATGATTCATAGGGAATCAATCAGATATTCATCAATAACAGTTCAGGATCTACATTTTCGAAAAGGCTGAGTTAAACGTCAATTTTTCTGAGTGCCTCTTATTTGCAGTAAAGAAATTTTCATGAATGCTGATACAGTTCATGAGATAAACATTTAGGGAACATGTCGTAAAAAGCTATTTTTGTCTGTGTGCTTAAGAAGTAATTATATTTTTCGGCTTAAGTCTCGCTGAGCGGCGAAGCCGCTCAGCGAAAATGAAAATATCGATTATAACTGGAATTTGATTCTGATTCCGAATATGCAATTTGTTTTGACCGCTCTCGATTTGTTCGATTTATTTTTATTTTTTTTTTGGAAAGGCGGCTAGCAACAACTGAGGTGGTGCCCAAAGAATGCCATGTCCGTACAGGTTGGGTGGAACCCGGCCCTATCCGGTACTCAGGTCTTCAAGGCACGGTCTGACCATGTTGGGTCAAGAATGGCAGAGTTCGGATCATGAGGTGGTGCAGGCCAAAGTATGCCAAGTCCGACCAGGTTGGGTCGAGAATGACAGAGTTCGGATCATGAGGTGGTGCAAGCCAAAGTATGCCAAGTTCGACCAGGTTGGGTCGAGAATGGCAGAGTTCGGATCATGAGGTGGTGCAGGCCAAAAAAAAAACATTAAAAATGTATAAAAATTTAAAATTCAGAAAAATCACAACAAGTAAAAAAAATCGAGAGCGGTCAAAACAAATTGCAGATTCGGAATCAGCATCAAATTCCAGTTAAAATCGATATTTTCATCCTCGCTGAGCGGCTTCGCCGCTCAGCGAGACTTGTTCTATATTTTTCATATCTTAAAGAAGAATTTCTGTTCCAGAAAGTTGGTCAAGTTCGATTAAACTGCGGTGTACTAGTTCTAGTTCTTGCCTGCCATGTGTATAGTGTCGTGTCATGAAAGTGACACGATTGAATAGCGAGTGCTCTGGAGTTTTTTGCGAGTTTTCTAAATGTTTTGCCCATCGGTTGTTAATTTTTTAAGTTGGCTGTTGTGAAAGGCAACCTGAGGGAAATACTTTTTACGATATGGGACGCGATTGCAAGGTGATTTTATATATTTATATAATTTTTTTTGTGAAGGTGCTTGACATAAAAGGAATTCGCAATAGTATTTTCGGTAAATCTGAAGGAGATGACAGTTGTCGATTTTGTAAATTTCGATGCCTTAGCATAGTTAATTAGATCGAAATAAACAAGTTTTCTTCTATGCACTTTTTGTCTCAAATGAGTATTTTATTAGTTATAGCGGTAAATGACTTACAGCAACTCCAGTCTTTGAAGCGGAAAGAAATTCTTCGATCGAGTTGTATGGCAGTACTGCAATGGCGTCTCGCTTCCACCGCTCTGTTATGAAAGACGAAACCAAACCTACCGCTATACCTCGTTAAATACTCATTTGACGAAAAAAGTGTATAGAATGAAAGTTGTTTATTTCGATGTTATTACCATGTTTCAAGCAACAAAAATTCGAAAATCGATGAGTAGCTGTTTATTCGAGCGCATTCGTCATCAATGACGAAACTAAACTTACCGCTATAAATCGTAAAATACTCATTTGAGACGAAAAAAGAATAGAAGAAAACTTGTTTATTTTGATTCAATTAATTAGGTTCAGGCACCAAAAAGTGGAAAATCGACAACTGTCATCTCCTTCAGATTTACCGTATTTTCGTTCAGTTTAGCTTCTAAAGGTGATAGTCTTATTTGTGTAACGATAAACTTATGAAACTTGTAACGCGTCGGCACCCTAATTTCTAATTAGGGCAGCAAACTCTAGGGATATCTGATGAATATTTGACAATGCCGAGTTCAAGCTTAACATTTTGACTCCGGTAGATAAAACTTCAGGGTAAATGTTTACCACCGGACACTAATCGATATTCTAATTTCTGCTGCTTATTTAATGGTAATGAAATCAAAATGAACAACCTTTCTTCTATGCACTTTCCGTTGTAAATCAGTATTTAACGAGTTATAGCGGTATTTTAATTTTCGTTTCTCACCACTGGAATGTACGTTACGTTAGGTTGGGTAGGTTAGCTTAGGTTATTTAAACGATTGTACTAACCTGGAAATGCAATTGCTTCATCATTCTTTCCTATAAATTTCCCGATTGTTCTAAAATAATTCGATTACGTGAACTATAAGCACATATCAGGGCAGCCATGACGTCACTCGCAGCATTTGAATTATATGCAGTTTTATTTTGCTATAATTCATTAAATACTCATTTGCGACGAAAATTGCATAGAAGGAAAGTTGTTTATTTGATCTAATTATCATTTAACAAGCAAATAAAATAAGAAAATCAACAAATGTTAGGGAGAACATACTAATGGATTTTCGAAACTTTGTTACCTGTATCATGGGAATTACTTCGATGCAGGCTAAATAACTTTTCTTTTATGCACTTTTTGGGGCAAATGAGTATTTAACGAGTTGCAGCGGTAAATTACTTCCTGCAACTCCAGTGTTTGAAGCGGAAAGAAATTGGGTAAATCTGAAGGATATGTCAGTTATCGATTTTCCACTTTTTGGTGCCTGAACCTAATTAATTGAATCAAAATAAACAAGTTTTCTTCTATGCACTTTCAGTCTCAAATGAGTATTTTACGATTTATAGCGGTAAGTTTAGTTTCGTCTTTGATGACGAATGCGCTCGAATAAACAGCTACTCATCGATGTTCGAATTTTTGTTGCTTGAATCATGGTAATAACATCGAAATAAACAACTTTTCTTCCATACATTTTTTTCGTCAAATGAGTATTTAACGAGGTATAGCGGTAGGTTTGGTTTCGTCTTTCATAACAGAGCGGTGGAAGCGAGACGCCATTGCAGTATTGCCTTACAACTCGATCGAAGAATTTCTTTCCGCTTCAAACACTGGAGTTGCGGTGAGTCATTTACCGCTATAACTAATAAAATACTCATTTGAGACGGAAAGTGCATAGAAGAAAACTTGTTTATATCGATCTAATTAACTATGCTAAGGCATCGAAATTTACAAAATCGAAAACTGACATATCCTTCAGATTTATCAGAAATTGTTCTGAGGGGCAGACTACAATGGACTCTCCCTTCCGACGCGCTCGAATGACCCAGCGCATTCCCGCCATCAAAGACGAAAATTAACATACCGCTATAACTCGTTAAATACTCATTAACCCTAAAAAAATTCATTTAGAAAAGTTATTTATTTAGATGTAATTACCATGGTACGGGCAACAAAATTTCGAAAATCGATTAGTACGTTCTCCATAACATTTACCGGAAAATCGATCATTTGAGAAAATTTGGGCAATGGAAGACGAAAGTTAACATACCGCTATTACTCCTTAAATACTGATTTACGGCGACAAGTGTATAAGAGAAAAGTTTACTTTGATCTCGTTACCATTATTCAGAAACAAACATTTGAAAATCGATTAGTGTCCTGTCGTAAGCATTTACCCTGAGTTTAACATTTAATTCGGTAAATGTGTAGCGTTGGTCAGTAATCGATTTTCCACTTTTCGTTGCCTAAACTTAGTTAATTAGATCGATATAAACAAGTTTTCCTCCATGCACTTTCCGTCGTAAATGAGTATTTTACGAGTTATAGCGGTATGTTAATATTCGTCTTCGATGAAGAATGCGATTGAATAAACAGCTACTAGCTAATCGATTTTCGAATTTTTGTTGCTTGAATCATGGTAATAACATCGAAATAAACTACTTTTTCTATACACTTTTTGCGGCAAATTAGTATTTTACGAGTTAGAGCGTTAGGTTTTATACTTTGCGCGATTCAGCTGTTTGAGTACGTTTGAATACTTCGTAATTTATTATTAGCTCACCCCGCGGAGTTTGCGGAGCCTGAACCCACTTCTAGGATCTTTTAGTTAATACCACAATGGAAATTATCACCCAAAAATAACGAACCATAGCGGTATGTTAACTTTCGTCTTAGATGGCGGGAATGCGCTCGAGCATTCGAGCGCGTCGAAAGGGAGCGTCCATTGCAGTGTTGCCATACGACGCGCTCGATGAATTACTTGCCGCTTCAAACACTAGAGTTGCGGTAAGTCCTTTACCGCTATAACTCGTAAAATACTCATTTACGACGGAAAGTGCTTAGATGAAAACTTTTTATTTCGGTCTAACTAACAATGTTTAGGCACCGAAAAGTGGAAAATCGATTACTGACCAACGCTACATATTTACTTTTAATTCAAATGTAAAGTCAATTGTAGTGATCAATGTCGAAAACACTAAACGTTCACGGAATCTTGGTTTCATTTAGTTTGGAAAAATTTATTTGACCACTACTGGTTGCTCAGCAGCATAATGAAAACTCCCTAGGTGACCAAATATGGCTCATGTCGCAGTCAAAGTGTTAAAAAGTTCTTAAAGTACCGTCAGTTGTAAACTTACGACTTCGCTTTGAAAATTTACTGCATACCGAAACCCTAAATTTCACGGCTGAACATAAAGCAGAACATGCGAGAGCTCATATGTACAAATCATACCAACGTAGGTATCGCAGCACTGTCATACCAGTCCCGAGCACGGCCGTTCTGACAGAGGTCCTCGGAGGTGTAGCGTTAGGTCGGCCTTCATTTTGACTTTTTTAGGGGCATTTACCGTAAAAAAACCATCGTCTAACGATATGAGAGTTTTAGAAGAGCTTGCCATCATCAATGGTCATTATGTATTTTGATGCGCTCAAAGATATTAAAAATTTCGTTCCAAAGAATCACTAAAGGAGCACATTTAAGAACGTTTTACAAGAATGACATTCTGCTCGCCGATGCGTAATTTTCGAATTATTCAACTTTGAATTTAAAGGAACGTGGTATATAAAAGTGAAGGAAGGGACATGTAAATATGCTGTAACACGGTATTGACGTAACGATCGATGGGTGAGGTTAGATTATGTAATGTTTGGTTTGTCAAATAAACTAACCTAAAATAACATAAATTAACATAAATTAACCTAAAATAGCTTACCTTAACTTACCCAAGCCGACGCTGTTCTTCTCCCGTCAAAAAGTGGGCGTGTCCCGCCAAAAAGTGGGCGTGTCCCGCCAAAAAAGTAGGCGTTACCCAACAATACGGCGACTAAGCAGCCGACCATATAATGTTATTCCTAACTGAACGTAATTATTGTTATATCTCGAAAATAACGCATCAGCGAGCGGAATGTCATTCATGTAAAATGCTTTTAAATGTGTTCCTGTAGTGAATCTTTGGAACGGAATTTTTAATTTCCGTGAGCGCATTAAAATACACAATGACCTCTTCAATTCCCATCAAAAATGAAATTTGCGAGGATTTCTACAGTGAAGTTTGTGCTAAGCATGCACAAGTAAAATACACCGTTAAAAAAATAGTAAACGGTGATAATGTAAATGCTGATACGAACATGTGCTATAGTACAAAATTGCCAAAACGTTATTTATATTCATTGAAATATTATTTGATATCGCCAAGACGATGTTGATTTTTGTTTCAGGAACGGTGGAAATATATTTTTACACTCCTAATCTGTGTTGCATCGCGCCGCGAGGTTTTATGGTTTTCTTCGTGCGTTGACGTATTGTGCCATTTCAAGCTGCCGTAAACAAATTGCTTTCGTCCTAATGATATCTTAAACTTCATTTTTGAAAACTTTTTTGTTAGAAGTGTTACTCCCGTAGAATAATAATCAGTGAATGGAATTTGTCGGAAGCCGATAATTCCTATAATGTTGATCGTTTCTCTGAGCATCGTATTAATCTCCACACCGCTCTTAATTTCTTCATAATGACAATTGAAATGGTTTAATGTAGTTACACACCAGTGACACAGTATAAACGTTGTATAAATACTGTTTTTAAATCTTAGCGAAAATGGGCCTAATACCGTGAAATTACCCTATTTCTGAGTTCGAAAATGTTTCATAAAGGTTTCGGGCGTGTGAATGTTAGGTTTACGCGCTCCTTCGGAGTTTTTCATTTTCTATGTATTTCTTGGACCCTACCCTACTTAAAATGTTAGTTCATTCACCGCTTATTTCACTTATTATAATTATGAGGCAAATATGAACCCCCAGCATAACGACAAAGAATTCTCGGGGCGAAATACTATTTCTTTTTATAGACATATTTGTCCCATTATGATTGGAATAATTAAGTAGCCTTAGGAGCATGAATTCTAATTCTTCAGCAAAAAATTAGCTGTTTTTTTCTCGCATAATAAACTGATATTTCCTGACGAGATCGCTTTACTTGTTGTAGAGACGGAACTACTTAATCACATGATTTATGAGTTTGGGGAACGACATGCGGCAGTTCCAGTTTAGGCAGCCAATCGAAGTTATCAAAGCCACCGGCGGCGGGTCAGCCCGAGTTGTGAGCACATATTGACCAGCACGAGATAACCTGAGGGCTGTAAGATAGCCTCGCCGTGGTAATCTGTTGTTAAGAGTTGAAAATACTCGCATGTTCACGATAGTTATGGACTTCAGTAGAAATAACGACCTTCGCGTAACCTGAGGACAATAAACGAGCTTTACTTTTTACTAATTCCACATTATACACGAGGTCAAGTATGAATTCGTTAATTGTCAATTTTTTTCATATTATCTTAGTAGTGAACACAAACTGGCTTTAATGTATATCATTGCATGACAAAAGTTTGGTAACTGCAAATTACTAATAAGAATTCAGAGCAAGAAGACCTGTATAAATATCTTGGTTCAGAAAAGATCATTTTAATTGAATGTGCAGCGTTCGAAAGTAGTGTTCATGACAGCGCTGGTAGCGGTCAGTGCATCTAGTTTATCAAATGCTGCCGTCGAAAATAAATGAGAAACGCTCCTTTATGACAATCAGCGGAACACTGCAATGATATAATTATATTTATAATTGAAATGATGTTTTGTTATGCTTTCATACTTTCCCTCAATGATCATACTCTCAGCTACTCAGCTTCATCAAGAAAAAAACACATCAACTCTGTCGAATTATATCGTGTTAAATTTTATTGCAATGTGTTTTTCGTTTTTGGAATGATTTTATACCACGCAATATTCCCTAATATGAAAATCCATTTCTAAGATTGACTTAAAAATCGTTCATGTGAGGTCATGGAATAGTGGTGGGTAATTTTGAAATGTTGGTCGTCTGGAATTATTGGATTTATCGGAAAATTGATGGTTGATCATAGCACCAGTGAATTTGTGCTTAAATTTACTAATTTCTCTTTTTCCTGTTGCAGGGCAGAATCCACAAGTTTCCTAACAGCAGGACTTTGATTCAAAGTTTCTTTTTAAACGCAGAGAACAAAGACGCAAACAGCGCTTACCCGCACGAGTTGAATTCATTGTTGACAAATATTGACATATCATTCGTGTGTATGAAATATTTTACGCTCGGATAATTATATGAGAGTTTAGTATCAAAAACACTTCAATCTAGCATAGTTGAAACCAATACAAGGCTTTTAACATGACGAGGCTGGACTCCCGGTAATGCTGGCACAACTGAACCCCAAGACCAGAAGCATCTCTGTTCCTTGGTCGTAGTTCGCTATGATAATTTGTGTCACGCTTCATTCATCTGCCCTTCTCCGCTTACTTTCAAGTGGAGACCACCAACAGAATGCTTCCCTCGAGGTATTTTTTTCTGCTTGCCATTGTCGCAATCGCAGCCATCCTGAGCGTCTTGCTCTGGAATGGCGAGCTCGAGGATCCTTTCACGAGCACCATAACCGGAAACTCAATATTACTCACGAGCAAGGAACGACATATCGGAAATGAAAGAGCGGAACTTAAAAGCACAAACACATCCAGCGGTGTCTGGTCTCATGGTGGCTTCATTTCTGAACTAGGATCTTCCAACGAAGTGACGCCTGTGCCAAGCCTAAGTCAAGGTGCAGTCAGTGGAGACGGAAGACTTGAATACGGGTCGCAACCTACACTTTCAGACAGGGTATTTGTCAACAAGACAGCTAGTCCAGACTCAGTATCATCCAACTTGATCTCTGACATAGAATTTTTATTCAGTGAAGGGCATCGCCTTGAAAATGTCACGCTTATTGAAAAAATACTGTGGACCAAAGCCCAAAGTGCTAAACACAATCAAGTCAAGCGGGATTTGACTAGCGGTTTTATTGTAGAAGATTTTGAACTGTTATACGGCAATGATTTAGTTATGAATCAAGATCAATTAAGCCTTTTAATACGTCGGGTAGTAGAGGACCTCAAAAAGTGTGATTTGATGTCGTTATTCTCCAATTTTGTCACCATTCCCGGGTACAACGAAAGCAAAAGCCAAAAAAAAATTTACAAGCCCTTCAGAAGTAAAAGAAGTGTGGAGGGGACGCAAGTTAACGCTGAGGTGCCCGTGATGAAGGGAGAAAATCGAAGTGAGCTTCCAGAGTCAGAGGAAAATCAAATAAAACACGAAACCGAGGAAATCTTGAAAAGAAGTAAAAGAAGCTTCGACAAACTTTTCAGTTTCCTGAAGCCCGACAAGGCTCTGCGTCTGGTGGTGAGTAGCGACGTTCATTATTCTTTAGATCTGGGGAGGATTTCTTCAGCTTAGTGGTAATTTTTAAATTTTCTAAAGTTAAGACATTAATTTGCGCTCCACAGGGGATAAATATCTTTGCATTAACATCTGTGTAGCGTTAGTTGAAACATAAGATTATGGTATCAAGGAAACTAATTCGAAATAAAAGATAATGTAGTAGATATACAAATTAAAAATGTTTGCAGCGTAATGGAATAGCGTACAACGCATAAAAATTCAATATTTCATTTGTAAAATTTTGTCTAACCATATGTAGGCCTACCTAAGCTAATGTTTTTATATTCATGCGAACAAAGTAGAGTTATTCGGTTCCAATTCATAATTTCGGGACCGTTTGCGCAACATGAAATAATGCTTCTGAAATAAGATGCGGAATAAACGAAGAAGAAATTTTTAATTTTATCGAAATATTCTTGCCCAAAAACACTCATTTTTTAATACAACGATTTTAGTATTAAATACTAAGCAAACTTCTTCGATGTTTTGTACACCCGAAATCAGAATTTTATTTTTATGAAGACGCACACAACTCCTGCAGTCACTCTTTTGCGTCAGCTATACGTCATGGAACACATTTCTCTTTGAAAGTTTTAGACAATT
This sequence comes from Morinoia aosen, assembly GCA_030386875.1. Taxonomy (NCBI): domain Eukaryota; kingdom Metazoa; phylum Arthropoda; class Malacostraca; order Amphipoda; family Talitridae; genus Morinoia; species Morinoia aosen. Next base: position 8,798,658 of record CM059558.1, on the reverse strand, counting down.
CATCTCGAAACGCAGTATCCCACGACCTCCACTGACGATCAAATCCTCACAACAACGCAGAAAAAAGTCAGCTCTTTCTGCCGATTGGACTTGATTTGTACACGTCAAATTCCCAAAAACTTGCTCTGAAAGCTGTACACATCAAATTATAAGTAAGTACAATTCCCAAAAACTTTCTTTGAATGCTGTATAGTTTTCGGGAAATGTTATTTTCCAGCTATGCTGTGACAAAATCACCTCAGGAGGAGACAGCTATTGAATCTATGAGAATTAGTGCTCCGTGAAGGAAAATGTGAGGTTATGTAGACTTGTTTTTGTTAAACTACAATAGTTATTCTTATTTTATTACCTACGATAACTTATTGCTTTATTGCTGTCTTGTTTTTTCAGCATTTACTTCTTTATTCTCCAACTCTTATCGTGTTTCATAAACTTCTCCCCCCAACTTATAATTTCTATTCACCTTGTGCACAGATTCCACGTACTCTTTAATCCTTATACTAAGAGGTGCTTCCGTCCTTCCTCTCTTGGGAATGTCTTTTTTTTGTGGTTAGGGAAACTTACACTAACTTATCTCATCTAATCTACTGTGTCAAGTGGAGTGGACCAACTCTGTACTTTGAAATCAGACTCTTCTTTAGAAGCGAGCGATGAATTTCATGTGCACCTAGTTGACAGGCTCGGGTATGTCCGCACCCTAACGAGGACGAGCGTCAGTCCACTTAGGCGGCGTTCACACCAGCGAGATAAGATACATGTCTGTAGGTCGTAAGCGATAGGCGATAATTGTCTTGTGAGATACGACGCGCTCAGATCCATTAAAAATAATGAGAGACGACAAAACTGGTTCACACCGGTACGATGGCGACAGCTGTCGCACGATGCGCGTATCAAGAGACATAGCGTGCGTGTCTCTTCTTTCAGTGTCGTACGATATCGGCTGATTGAATGATTGATTATAAGAAAGTTACACGACAAATATGTTCAAATAGAGGAAGGATGAAGGCACCACTTAGTATGGAGTTAAGGGAACGCAGAATTTATACACAGGGTGCATAGAAACAATAGAAACGTCTAACATAGAAACACAGGACTAAGAAAGAAGTTCATGAAGCAATAAAAAAGTTGAAAAAGTAGTACGTGCTGAAAAACAGGACAGCAGTGAACCGAAAAAAAGGCCTATAACAAACAAAAAAACCTATTCTATTCTAACAAAAGAAGGCCTACCTAACTCTAACTCCCTTACATTTTCCCCTGGGAGAGCTAATTTTCATAGATACAATAACTGTATCCCCCTTAAGGGACGATATTGGCAAGAGTTCTTCATCACTCCATGAAGGACTCATGATTACTGACTAAATTTCTCCTGCTACACTTCGTTGCTAGCTCATGTCTTATCACTTCAGTATGAACCTAACTTATCTTCAGGATAATTATCGTGCATCGCATGTTTCGGAGATAAATATCTTATCCCCCTGGTGTGAACTCCGCCTTACACTGACGGGATGATTTGATCACTTAGTTTAGATTCACATCATTTCGATTAGTCAAAACTAAACATCTCACTTGAATGAAAACGATTGCAGCCGTGAAATGAAACTTTGAAACAAACCATTAGTCACCTGCTTATCGCACAGCAGTATGCGAGCGCTCTGGACCAGTTTGAAGTATTGCTAAGGCTAAACAAAAACACGCTTCCACTGTTGTCTTACATAATTTTGACACTACACTTTCAGTCTGTGGAACTTCATAATGAATGACGTCAGATCATTTGTTACACTTTGTAATGTCATTTTGATTTTGTTTTTCAACGTGTTCTCATTCATGCTAATGAAATTTTGAAGCTTATTTGTGATTTTAACAAGCAGTCTTGCCATTTTTTTTGGCTTGTAGGTAACTTGTATTTGTGGGTAACTTAATTTGGTGGTATTTAAAATCTAGAGCCTCCCCTGCTACATCGCTTTCTACTTACCACTCTTCAATTGTTCATTCCTGTGAAGAAAGTTCTCTATCGATTGTGCACTTCGGTAAATATTTCTAAACGCTGATGATTACCGGCGCACAAAGTGTTACACTTTGGAATATAGGTTTGCATTCCAGATGAGGTTTCTCTAACTTGGTGTTCGCTTATTAAATGCGAGAGATTCTGCCTCCTGATGTGGTCATTCTTGTATGATTGAATTACGTAAAAGAAACAAGACATAGCATTCTCAAACACATTTGCTCTGAATCTCTCATAACTTCATCAAAAAATGTAAGTCATATTATAAGAAGAAATAAATTATTAAAAAACAAATTGATGAGTTTGGAAGTTCATTTTCTCTCTGGATATTTGGCTAAAATATTGATAGGAACTGCACCCGTTGAAAAGAGAACAAAAAATAACATAAAAGATTAGACATACGAATTAGTTTCATTGCTTAATTTTGTAAATTTTTTATTCTGATTGCTGTATATGGAAGCAACTGTAAAGAAGCAATTTTACTTCAATTTTTCTCTACATAATTAAATTTACCCGCTATTTCATTCCAGACACAAATTGACTCGTTGAAATACTCCGTATGCTAGCTTTAAACTTAGAAATTCGCATCGTCCGTGCGTTACAGTTTTACATTTTTTTAAGACGTCTCATTCCTGCGGGTTGAACCGAGGGCGCATTATTTTTATCAAATTTGAGTCGATTGTTGTGAGCAGTTTTGAAAATAGCAAATATTAACTAGATCGTGTCTTCATTTAGCTTTCATCACGTATATATAAAAGTTAAATTTGTGACTGCAGATCGATCCGCAGTATTCTGGAAATCCCTTCCATCAGTGACCACCGGTGGGTCCCTTTGCAGGAAACGTGTTAAGTGGTTCTTCATAAATAGTCAACTCCATTGCGAAGGCCTACGCGCTACAGGCACAACAGCTGTTCCTCGGCCAGTGAACGCTCTTTGCTTGGCTGCTCCGCAGCTTGTGTTTCAATCAACTTTAAGCTTTCTTTACCTAATATTATGCATCGGTGCATTAACACGTCGGTAATCCCGAACCTTTTGTTACTCTGATTTATGTTTGGATTTTGCTTCATCCAAAAACTACCATTTTTTCTGAGTTCGATGAATTTGTTCTTTTCTTACATAGTACAGTTTACGTGATGATTTACACCTACCCTAAACTTTATCTTTCAAGATTCATTTGAGTGGTTTTTATTCATTCTGAAACTTTATTCTACTATTCGTGAACTATAAAGTAAACGTTATGTTCGATTTCAGGGGTTGATAGTTGATATCATTACCCAAGCTGAAAGTTAGGTAGGCGATCTCTTTGTTAAGATTTTTCACGAACAGTTTTATTTCGGTTCACTGCTGTCCTTCTCACCAGGACCAATTACTTTCCACCGAACTTTTATCTTGGTTCATAAGCTTCTTTTAATATTACGGTAACTATGCAGAGGGTGTACACCTCCGGATAGATCCCTATTTCCTTAATTCCAATCTAGACGGAGGCTTCCTCCTTCCTCTCTGAAATTTCCTTTTTGTGGTGGGAAGGGCTTAAATTAACTTCAGATAACCTAATATATAATTTTATTTTATAAAGCGTTGGAATTAAATCGTAATGTTCAGTAAAATATGTTTTCAGTTTTATCCAATCAAAACTCCAAGCCGGACATAAAACTGCTGATCCTGCACACAAGTCTATGTCGGTAGCCTTTCAATTTGAGTTCTTTGTTGCTTTTTATATGCGTCAAATACTCGTTTCTCTAGCAACTAATTGCAGGTTACGTTGCTGATTGATGCATCCAGCGTCCAACAAAAACTGGGGACACTCAAAACAAGCAAAAAAAAACTCACAAAAAATGAAGAACAGCCAGCCAATGGGCTCGAGTGTAGCGGCTTGAGGCGATTTGGAGTTTTTTCCACTTGCAAAAACGTTGTTCCAACTCACAACTTTTAGTGAGGTCGCTCAGCGTGAATTGCATTTCTGTGTACACAAAAACCAGTAGTAAAAAACTAGGGGATCACGCCGCAATGTGTTGGGACACAGACGTTGTGCGACTCGTTGAATTTCGAGTCTAGTCAAAACCTTGTTTGTAGTTAAAAAATACGTTCACAAGTCAAGGTTCACTCCAGGGTGCTTCGGGAGACGATGAAGTTAGCGACTACCATAAGTTATTGCACAATGTAGGTTCTTGGATTTAGATTTACAAGGTGCTTTATTCAAGAACTCGAAAAACTGTTGCTAAAACATATTTACCCGCTGCTCGACCTACTTTCATGCTGCAACACCTTGAGCTCAAGTGAATGTCCGCGGAAAAGTATTGGAAGCGCGAGTGGCAGGCGCGAGCTTTTTTTACCTAATAGGTGAAGGATAATAAAATGTTCGTAATTGAAAGCTTACGTCAACGACCTAATTGAGAAATGCATGTTGATGAATGTTTCCAGCAACAACCTTATCATCAACTGTGAATGTTGCTGACAAACCCCACTAATGAAATGCTCGTTGGTGAATGCATACAACCACATACTTAGCGAGTGCTTGCAAATGAATGTTGCTGATACAGGAACGCTCTATTTATTTTGTATACTACTCCCCTCAGGGGATGCAAGTATTGTATGAATGGGAATTAGCGCTCCCTGGGGAAGATGTGAGGTAGGTAGGGGTTAGTTAGGCCTTCCTTTTGTTGTAATAAATTGTTGTATTGTTACGGACTGCTTTTTTCTGTTCTCTACTGTCATATTTTTAGGTCCATCTGACTTGCTCATGAACTTTTGTCTTGTTTCAAAAACTTCTTTCCTAACTTGCTGTTGCTATGTGCCTGAGATATTGTGTGGGAACGCATTTTGTACGTAGATTTCTCGCTCCTTTAACTCCTTACTAAATAGTGCCTTCCTCTAATGAAAACATATTTGTTGTGGTTTGGGAGGCTTAACTAACTTTTCCTATCCAACCCATTGGCACCGTCTTCTTTTCTGCGTGAGGCGCCGAACGACCTCGACTTATTTCCTAGTTGCAGTACATTTCCTGTCTCTTATGTTATAAATAAGTTTCAACTGATGTGGTGGTAGGAATCAGGAAAGTAAACTGATGAATGTACCACGTTTTTCAACCCTATAAAGACCAAGTTAATCTCTATCGCTTGAAATATTCCGATGATGTTAGTAAAATATAACTCCCGATATGCATGCAATATGGGGGCAACCTTTACAACGGAGTCTCTAGGGTAACGGACGTTGCAAGCCACTCAGCAGGAGTGACGTTAATATTGTAGGGATGAAATTACTACTTGATGCACGTGTCTCTTGATATCTGCATTGTACTTTTGGAAGCACGGAAAGGCAAAGATGACGTTTACGAGGAGCTAGTAGAACAGTAGGTATTCAATCCTTTCTCTACATAATATCCCATTTTCACAAAGATTCGGAAGGAATTAGACATCATGCGTTGTTTAACCGTTCTTCTAATTTTGTCTGCTAAAAATATTACTGTTTAATGAGGATATGTCAAGGAAATTTTTGCCCATAAGTATTGAGAGTGAAAGGATTGGGCACAAAAAAGTTTATTGAATATTTCAGCTAAGTGGCATGCACGATAATTTTTTCTAATGGCCTCGTTTTTTGTCTACAGAATTATTCCGTTCTAATTTGTTCAATTTGGTGAAATTTAGGCTTTATGAAAGACTGTGGAGAAAATAAATCTCTGTCACAAATTGTTAGGTAACGAACACCTGTAATGAATTTTTACCGGATTATGATTCATTACGTCGGTCATTGGATCATGACTCAAGTCGATCACTAAGCCTCGATTTTCAAATTGGCGTTTCAAGTTTGCCGTTGTTTAATAAAATGATTGCTGTGTTGCTATTTAATTGATTACCCTCAGTAAAATATACAATGAGAATTAACTTTAACCTTCACTATAAGCTGTAGGAATTTCGAACCAGCTGTTTGAAATTGTCTCTGCTGGCGCAATGAATGCCTCTAACAATTGTCATAACTAACACTGATAAGAAAAACTCTAGTGTTTCGCAAGGCTAAGTCGATGGTGACCTGAATTCCAAAATGATTCTCATTGATAAAAACTGCTATTTGAGTAATTTATTAGCCAGAATCAGAACACGTCGTAGTTGATCTATTTACGATACCTTGATAGTAACTCAAACGTGGGCCAACATATCACGAAAGAAAAGAACATATGATAGTTCTAATATTACAAATAATTTGAAAAAGTACTGTCAAATCGAAGCTCTACTCTTTAATAAAACGGTCGCTTCTGCGGGTTCAAACGAATGTACTGCAGCATGTTTTTGGAAAATTGTGAATGTGACGTATTTTGCGTGCTGTTGCGTGTGCGTGATTGGTATTTGACGGCTTGAAACTAGACCAGGAACAGGAAGCAAGCCACCTGGCTTATTTATTCTGTTTATATAAAAGTGTACTGCATCTTATTATAATAAATCTATTGCTATGTCGCAATGTTATTCATGAAAAGGACGTTGTAACTTTACCAAATGAAACCAATATCGTAATTTAATCACGCGACTATAATTCCTTAATTTAAAATATCGACTATTGTATCGTAACAATTTATTACATTGATAATTATTTCGTAGAATAATTACATCGGGAAATAATCTACTAGGAAGCGAGAATAGCTTGTACTAGTATTTTGCAATTTAATAAACCGAGTATTTTGTCTTAAGTAAATAAGTTGGTAAGATAAAGTAATATGATAAATTTGTTGAGTATTAATTCAACAGATCGGCTAGCACGTCACAATTCAATACATCTGCTGCGAATCAGGAAATCAATATTTTCGTTTACCTTGTCTGATAAATTGGAGGATTTTATTTGCTCATGAGGCAGTTGGAAGAGATACTTCCATCACCTCAATCTTGGAACGGCGTTGTTGGCAATCCTGTATCGCAGGCTTACGTGATCCGATAACCAGCAAGGCTGGCGCTATTAGCACTAATGCTGCGCTGATAATCTGTGCGTGAGCGTTATCAGCTCTGCCTGTCGTCTGCCCTTAGCATTTTAGCCCATCAAGCAAGTTGTGGTCATAAATTTAATGGAATATGTCTGGAAATTCCGCAGTCCGCTAATCACTTAATCGATCGTTCAATTTTCGGCAGTAAAAGCGTAGTATAGCTATAGTCGCTGGAGGATTTCCCGATGGAATAAGCAGATAGGGAGCCATCACTCATGTACGCCAGAGTTGCGTTAGGGTTGGCCATGCTTGTGTGAGTAACATAGGAATACTTGCCTGGAATTATGTTCTGTAGAATATTAACATTTTTATGAAAAACTATAAAAGAGCAATATTTTTTGCTAATAAGAGCTTAAAAAGAATCCATGAAGTTAATCAAATCGTATTGTTTTCTGTTTCTCTTTTCTGTTTTTGGGGCTTTAGTGATTTTGAATTTATTTGATATCCAATTGAATGCTCTAACATACTAGGAACAGAGTGACCAATGTATTTAATTTTGCAAGCCTTTGAAATTGAATTTCCCCAGGTTCTCCCTCTTGAATTTCCCTGAGGGGGATACAACTATGGTATCTATGGGAATTAGCCATCCCAGGGGAAAATGTGTAAGGATCCGAGTTGAGAGTTAGGTAGGCCTTCTTTTTGTTGAAATGAAATGTTTTTCTGTATGTTAATAATCACTTTTTTCGGTTCAAAGCTGTTTTGTTTTTCAGTATCTACTACTTTCTTCCTAAATTTTTATGTTGTTTCACAAACTTCTTTCTCAACATATTGTTTCTTTTTCACTTCTGCATTGATTCCGCGTACCCTTATCTCCATACTAAATGGTGCTTACCTCCTTCCTCTCTTCGGAACGATTGCTTTTAGCGGTTAGGGAGGCTTAATCTAACATCTAACCTAATACCTCTTAAATTTTCGCAAACAACCCAGGTGCACAAATGGATACTGATTCGGTAGAAGGTAGCTGTCCTTGCATCGTACGGCATACGTAAACCCAATTTCAGGTATGTTATGTGAAAATTTGATAGGAATAAAAGATGTTTGTTGGCCCGCAGCCGGAGCTGATCAGAGGAGAGGGCTACCCGAGCGAGATCCACAAGGTGGTGACGCAGGACGGCTACGTGCTCGAGCTGCACCGCATCCCCACCCCCAGGAACACCAAGAGTGAGTCGCTCTGCACATGTGGCTCGACAGGAAAGAGGAAAATCCTCCTTGTGCAGGATTTGTGCAGCTGATCCTTGTGCAATCCTCCTTTCACGGAAAGAGGAAAATCCTATTGCATGCTTGCGTGGAAAACTCGCCTAAGTTAGATTATAATCTGACATTAGAGAGCTTATGAATGTTTATATAATGACTGGTTGCAGGAACTGCGTTTCATGTGCCTCCGAAAAATTTAGCTAAATGAGTTTGAAAGAACCAAGTTGACTTTTGCGGTAAAATACGGTTTAATTGATATGTGTTGTAGATGTAGGTGAAAAATGAATGTGTTTTTTGACTTCAAGTTTTGGTATTTATGTATCCGTGTGCAGGTACATTCTGTTGTTAAAAATAAATTACGTGGATTGATAGAGCTCCTATTTCAGAAATACTAGAACTGGAAATTTATTTCTCGTGGTCTCCTCTTGAACGCAAACGATTTAATTGCATAGTGCATACATGTGTTTTGGTTATTCTCATCACTGAAACAGTAAATTTGGTGCATATCGGGAAGATGCATGAAAATGATATCCTGCTGAGAACCTGCTGGAAGATTCGAGCTCTGCGAGCACACGCTTGTTCTCTTATTTACCAACTCGTCTCCCTATCAACTGAACTCCAATATTATACCAATTCGGTGTCACTATCAACTCATCGCCAAAATTGTTTATCAACTTCGTTTTATTATCAATTGGTCGCCAATATTATTAACCGACTCGGTCTCATTATCAACTGATTGTCATATAATTTACGACTCGGTCGCACTATCAACTGAATGCCAATATCACGTCATGTTCTAATCGCCCGTGGATAGGACCTCTGTGGAAAAATTTATACTGCCATGATATCAGACGCTTTCCTATTTGTTGTCGCGTCAATTATGCATTATATCTTGACTTCTGTTTGTGAATTGGGTGGTAAGTAGATAAGTCATGTAACACTTGTTGAAAAGCAATAATAAGGAAAATACAAAAAAGTAGATCGGGCTCATCTAAAACTTTTGAGAAGATTTAGAACTAATTGAATTGATGCACCTAATCAATCAAAAATTGTACATTGCTCCAATGAATTAACTAATTAATTAGTGAATTATGCATTGCTGCAATTAATAAATCGCTCCGATGAATTGAAAACTTGATTTTTAAAAATATGCGTTATGTTGAAGCGCAGGGAGTAAATTAAAATGTAAGAGCTTTGCTTCCAGTCCATTGGATGAGATATTATGCAGAAAAATCGCACTGAACGATCTAGATGATCAAACACACAGATAACAGCATAAAAGCAATGGTCTCCCTTTTGTTGAGTGGCCTTTAATGGCCTTCCTTTTGTTAAGCGGCGCCTTTAATGGCCTCCCTTTTGTTGAGTGGCCTTTAAATAAGGCTTTAATGGCCTCCCTTTTGTTGAGTGGCGCCTTTAATGGCCTTCCTTTTGTTAAGCGGCGCCTTTAATGGCCTCCCTTTTGTTGAGTGGCCTTTAATGGCCTCCCTTTTGTTGAGTGGCCTTTAATGGCCTTCCTTTTGTTGAGTGGCGCCTTTAATGGCCTTCCTTTTGTCAAGCGGCGCCTTTAATGGCCTCCCTTTTGTTGAGTGGCCTTTAATGGCCTCCCTTTTGTTGAGTGGCCTTTAATGGCCTTCCTTTTGTTGAGTGGCCTTTAATGGCCTTCCTTTTCTTAAGTGGCGCCTTTAATGGCCTTCCTTTTCTTAAGTGGCCTTTAATGGCCTCCCTTTTGTTGAGTGGCCTTTAATGGCCTTCCTTTTGTTGAATGGCCTTTAATGGCCTTCCTTTTGTTGAATGGCCTTTAATGGCCTTCCTTTTGTTGAATGGCCTTTAATGGCCTTCCTTTTGTTGAGTGGCGCCTTTAATGGCCTTCCTTTTATCAAGTGGCGCCTTTAATGGCCTTCCTTTTGTTGAGTGGCCTTTAATGGCCTTCCTTTTGTTGAGTGGCCTTTAATAGCCTTCCTTTTGTTGAGTGGCCTTTAATGGCCTCCCTTTTGTTGAGTGGCCTTTAATGGCCTCCCTTTTGTTGAGTGGCCTTTAATGGCCTCCCTTTTGTTGAGTGGCCTTTAATGGCCTTGCTTTTGTTGAATGGCCTTCAATGGCCTTCCTTTTGTTGAATGGCCTTTAATGGCCTTCCTTTTGTTGAATGGCCTTTAATGGCCTTGCTTTTGTTGAATGGCCTTCAATGGCCTTCCTTTTGTTGAATGGCCTTTAATGGCCTTCCCTTTGTTGAATGGCCTTTAATGGCCTTGCTTTTGTTGAATGGCCTTCAATGGCCTTCCTTTTGTTGAATGGCCTTTAATGGCCTTTCTTTTGTTGAATGGTCTTTAATGGCCTTCCTTTTGTTGAATGGCCTTTAATGGCCTTCCTTTTGTTGAATGGCCTTTAATGGCCTTCCTTTTGTTGAAATAGAATTGTTTTTGTTTTTTACGGACCGTTTTTTTTTCGGTTCACTGCTGTCTTTTTTTTAAGCGCCCCAGCACCTCGGTCTTTTTTCTTCAAATTTCAACTCGTCTTATAAATTTCTTCGCTAACTCTCTTTCTATGGGCACGGGGTCTTCTGTTGAAACACACCTTGTGCATAGATTTTTCGTTCCCTTAAACTCCAAACTAAATGAAGCCTTTCTCTCTTTGAAACACCTATGTTGTGGTAAAGGAGGCTCAATATATATTTTCTGACCTATAGTTCACTAGCGCAGCCAGGTGCGGGGCCATTAGTAATTGAAAACTTTTTCGAGTATGGACCTATAGGGTATATTGAAACGTACATATCTCGTTCGTTTATATGATTACTGTCTAAAGTATTGTAGGACAGTATAATCAACTCAAGTATGATTACCAGTTTATTTTAATAGTCAATCGAATTAGTTGATTTAGATTTTAATTTTATCAAAGCTCGCCTTTAACTTGCGAACAACAATTTCCTGAGCAATATTGTACTTCTTTTCAGAGTCTCGCAAGAAGAAATTTCAAAAGAGAGACATTCATCGCGACTCCGAAGAGCCCGACAGATATTTTGAAGCTGTGAAACCAGTCGCAGATGCGCCTGTGGTCGACTGGCTATCCAGTTCCGACAAAATTGAAAATATTCTACCGATAAACTCAGACGTACCTCAGGCTGATCAGGTGTTGAGCTTGCTGGAAAGAAACTTGGACCATTTTAATATTTTGCCCCATGCTGTCGAGAAGGACAGTTTAAAATCTTCAGGGGCTAGTAGTGAGCCGTTCAAAAATAAGAGTTTCATCGATAAAATGCAAAGTCTTTCTGAGGCGAACAATAGCTTTCAAGCCAACCAGTCTACAGCTCACCGGCGGACGAAACGGGCTTTGAAACCCATCAATATTTACCCTATTTTCATCCCTGCGAATTATGATTCTTCGCCAGAATACGTTACTTCAAACTTAAAAAGAAAGAAAATTCCCACGGCTGGTAACCTAGACGAAGTCTTTGACGTGTTCTCTGAGAAATGGGTGCCGCGCCCGCGCTACAGGAGGCCTTCTGTGCTCATCCACCACGGCCTCTTCGCCTCCTCTGCCAACTTCGTGCTGAGCGACGGTGAAGGGGGAGCTCTAGGTAAACTATAGGTAAATAACTGTACTTAATCTCATCATACCCATCCCCTCAGGGGGATACAACTATTGTCCCCACGGGAATTAGCGGTTCCAGGGGGAAAATGTGAGGTCACGAGCTGAGAGTTAGGTAGGCCTTCTTTTTGTTGAAATAAAATGTTTTTGGGTTTTTCAAGGCCCATCTTTTTTTCAGTTTACTGCTGTCCTGTTTTTCAGCTCCTCTGATTTTCTTCTTCCACTTTTATCTTGTTTCATAACCTTCCTTCTTATCTTTCTGCTTCTATGCGCACGAAGCAGGAGCACCCGTTGTGCATAGATTACACATTTCCTTAACTCCATACTAAATGGTGCCTTCATCCTTCTTCTCGTTGAACATTTTTTTTTGTGGTAAAAGGAGGGTGAAACTAATTTATAATCGATCAACATCATCATACTCAGGGCCGGGTTTGGTTGCGTTCACATCTGCGGTCCCAAAGATTTGCTCGTAGTTACTAAATTTACTACGTAATTTAATAGACTTGCGGCAGCATTTTTCAATATTAGGTGAAAATCAATGAGATTTCAACCCATTTTCAACAACGCTTGGCAGCTAAACACACTCAATAAACGGGTTATTTTCCCCTTAAATAAGGGTTTCTGCTATGCTTGATAAATCGTTATAAGATATTGACGAATCTTTCGTAGGTCTAGCGTTGATTTTTGTACAGTGCCTACAAAAAAATTCCGTGTGTTTGAAAATGCGATCGTGTGTGTGAGGTATTTCTGCATTTTTTTTAGTTTTGCAGTTGTAATCGATATAACATGCTAAAAATTAACATAAAGTTTTATGTCATCAAATTCTTTTTTGTCTTTAAATAAGACAATTTACGGAAGTTCCTTTGTTTCATCCATTCTACTTTAGTATATAAAAATCGGTGTTCGGTACCTTCCAACAAATATCAGCGCTCTAAACATTTTTGCTCAAAGCAGAACGCTGCAACTCAATTTCACAAGTTTATCCTCTAAAACCAAAATCAATACTACAAGCTTCATCAGCATCGACCTCGCACTAAATAAATTCATAATTGTCTGATTTCTGAACGTGACTGTTCATTTTGCCAGTTGTTTTGAACAAATTATTATAATTATTTTCTTCTCAAAGTTAATATTAAAATTTTTCTCCAAAACATTTACCATCTTTCGTGCCATGCGAATTTCTTCCAGCCGATTTAATACTATCTGATTAAGTCCAAGTTACTCGATTTCATAATACTCTGCAAACTTCCATGTCCATTTGGCTCGAAGAACCTGTACAATACAAAATGAAAAGCTTCGGGAGGAAACCTAAATTCAAAGTGCTCCACATTTTCTTACTCTAGTACTCAACAATGAAATATCAACAAGATCATAGGTGAATTTTATTTTCCACTCAGAGGAATATTTGCACTCAAAAAGGTCTTAAACTCCTTCTGTGCGCGTTGTTACCAAGTTAATGATGGCGACCACTTGCAGCGTACATGCTGGCGAACGCAGGCTACGACGTGTGGCTGGGCAACTGGCGAGGCAACACCTACAGCACTGGCCACGCGAGGCTGGATCCGTCCAGCAGGCAGTACTGGAATTTCAGGTGAGGGCGGCAGTTACTCGTGCTCCGGTGGGCAGTTTCTGCACTCGGGCCAGCACGAGTGCGAAAGAGAGCTGTGCGAAGTATAGCTTGTGTTCTAAGGAGGAAAGTCCACTAGATAAAAAAATTGGAAATGACGCACGTGAACCAGTTGTCCTGAACAATATTTTTGATTGTGAAATTAGAGTTTGAGAAACTCATGGAAATCAACATTTAAGTTACGCCCGAATGCTGTTTGGAATCTCTTTAGTTTCAAAGTTCATGACGGAGCTTTAGATGGCTTGAAGCATTTTATTTGTGTTGTTGGTTTTCCTACATAGTGGTGCATTTACTGGGAATAATGATGATTGCGTAAAATCATGCTTCCATTTATTCATCAACAGTACCGACGATTTGACTTATTGGAAGTAGCTGCCAACTAAATACCAATCGCTAGATCTTTCTTTAGCGCTTAATTATGTATAAATTGGTAATCTCATGTATTTCACTCTCCATGGTTTCAATGGCTGAACGACCTGGTGAATCTAACGAGGCCAGACTATTATGAACGTTCGAAAGCTTCTTTTATCGCAGCCAATCCGAAGAGCGTACGATAGGCAATAGTCATAGGTAAGTAATGATTGTCTATCCAATGCTATATGGGGACTGGAGCATGCCCTCAGGAGAGATACTCGTAGGTTACTTCGGCTATGGATAGGCCTTCAGAACATTTCATATGTGCTCACTTTCTTTTTTCAGTTTTTATGTCTTCTTCTCTCTCGCGTTTTTGTCTTTTCTTCCTCTTTCTTACTAACTTGCTATTTCTATGCGCAGGGTTTCTTTTGTGGGAACACACTTCGCTCATAAATTCCTGTTTCTACAGTCCATACTAAATGGTAACGTCTCTTATCACTCTTGAGATCGCCTTTGTGTGGTTATGGAGTTTTAAAATAATACAAAAGGGTTTCAGAATTATTAAAACAAACTTTAACATAAGGTTCATGCTCGTTAATTAAGTATAATAAAATATATATTAGGGTATTCAGAAATGTATAGCTTAAAAGTTACTGTCTTAAACGGGAGAGCATGTCGTCGGGTGAATGAAAAATTGAATTTCAAACAGGTTTACTTTGCGGGAATACAGAGTCTAAAGCTAAGTTAGCAGTCACCATAAATGTTCAAAAATTTAATTCATCGCCCACCGCATTATAAGCGTGGGGGTGCCGTACGAAGACACCAAAAGCTTCAGCGATTGTTGCACAGGGATCAATAATCCCGCCGATGAGTTCTGCTGTGGACAGAACTGGTGAAACTACTCTCTTCAGGCGTCTCCAAGGTAGAAGTCTGCGGGCGTTGTGTTAGAAGACCTGGGTTGCCAAAACATAGGTCCGCCACGACCAATCCAGCGGCTTGGATGCTGATCATCCAACATTTAATGTTGCTGTAACTTTCAAAGTAAATATTTTTGCATACCCCTTCATGTATTAAATCATACTTACTCAACCTGTAGGTAGGCAAAATAGGCTAAATTTTTTTCGGAGATTTGTGAAGCACTTTATTTCAATTATAATAGTAATTTCAAACGTAGCTCCAAATCTACCCGCCGAAAATACATGGAAATACAAGAAAAATCTAAAGGCTCCTTCATTTCCACTACTTTTACTTTTCAATTACATCATCACTCCTAGAACTAAAACATATTTTGCTTATTACGTAGGCGTGATTACAAATGTCAATGCTTATACATATTTTTCGTGGTAACATACAAAAAAATATTGAATAATTTCAAAAGAGCCTGAAGTTAATCATTTTAACTCACTCTCTTCTACCATTGCAAAAATAAACAAATTTTGGAAGAAATTCGAGAAATTACATTTATACATCCGTTGAATATTTTCCTTTTGCAACAAATCTCACACATGAATTTCTAGGCAAGTTTCCTCTCAATGAATGGTAAATTTTCTACTGCCATCGCACACTTTTTGTGGATGTAACTTACTACGTTGTAAAGAAATGAAAAAGAAGAAAAAAACGGTTCATTTTCAAAAAGATGATACAAAAAACAGCATTGGTTTTTAAAATGTCTTGATCCTCAGTTGATATACACACATGGGTACCGAAGTATTCACGCGAATGATCGAAAAGAGGATTGGAGCATGGGTGGGTATATGGCCATCCCCCTTTGAACCCACTTTCCTGTAACAATCCGTCACCTTTATTCAGACGTAACCTATAAGCGTACAGTACACTGTTGCTCTCAGGCTATACCCTTATATAGAAAGTATAATTTGGTGCCTTTCAGTTGAAGAGATTGCCCGCGTAGAGGGATAAGACCAGAGGCCGGATTTTCAAACAATTTACTTCGGTTAGGGTTTGACTTACGCTGTCAGCTTTGCTGTTACCATAAAGTAGTTTATTCGAAAATCAACCTTCAGAAGTGTTTCGTTACCAGCCTGGACGAAATCATCAAGTATGACATCCCGGCGGCGGTGAACTACATCCTGGCGGTGAGCGGGCAGTACGAGCTGCGCTACGTGGGCCACTCCCTGGGCTGCGCCATGCTCTTCGGCGCCACCAACGAGGACCCCTCCCTCGCCTCCAAGGTGCGTCTCCGCGCGGGTGTGGGGGGTGAGGGAAGGAAAGAAAGAAAAACTGTTTATTTTCAATAAAGCTGAAACATGGATTGTATAACGTTGGGTTTTAAAATATCTTAACATTATTATCCCTATAGTTGATATTCACACATGGGTATTGTAATACCCATAGGAATTATTCAAATGAATGATAGAGAGAAAAGCAAGAAACAAGCTCTGTCTCATCGGTACGCACGCAGGCATCTTAGCAGCTATTGGTCTGGAACTTTAAGTCTCTGTTTATGAGGTTCAATGATGTTATTACTGTATGATAAACTAATTCATAATACACGTTTAATTTCATATTTTTTAAAAATTTACTTGTAAAATAAATTGAACGTTTTACTTGACCGTAGAGCAGGGCGCCGTACTGCATATCACTACAATACAGTGCAATTTGTTGTACAGAGCTAGGCATGATCACCGAGCACACTAGCGCGTAAATGTGAAGTTTGATACCAAACATATTTGTTCTAGTGGAACCTGAAATCAGTAAACGTTTTAATAAAAAGGGTGAGGATATTTTAGAGGATAGGGATATCAATTGATTTCTTAAGCATATCATTCGAAAAAAGGGTTGGTTTTTACATTAGTACCATGCCAGATCATCTATCACTTGCTCGTGAACGATCTGCTATTAAATCTTCAAGACACTTCATAACCGTTTTACGAGTACTTATTCAAATCCCCCTCAGGGGGATACAATTATTGTATCTATGGGAACTAGCGCTCCCAGGGGGACAATGTGAGGGCCTGAGCTGAGAGTTAGGCAGGCCTTCTTTTTGTTGAAATAAAATGTTTTTGTTATGTTAAGGACCATCTTTTTTCGGTTCACTGCTGTCCTGTTTTTCAGCACCTACTACTTTCTTCTTCAACTTTTTCTTGTTTCATAATCTTCTTTCACAACTAACTGTTTCTATGCCTTTCTGCGTAGATTCCGCGTTTCCTTAACTCCATTCTAAATGGTGCCTTCCTCCTTCCTCTCTTTGGATCGCAATTGTTGCTGGGTAGGGAGGCTAAAACAAACTAACGACTAATCTAACTTATTCAAATCTATAGAGTGTCACCGCGTAACAGAGGACTCTGACACTATCGTACGTCCTGCAATGAACTCAACTAAGGTAATCTGTCACTGTAGCTCGGGTAAACAGAATGCTACTATTGTACGATTAGAAGACCATAAACTATATCTGAAGTGTACCGTTTGGCGTGCAGATCAAAATGATGATAGCTATGGCCCCTGCCGCTTTCATGGACAACTCCTACGGCGCGCTCAAGAACACCATCTTGTCTGTGAAGAATTTTTACGTAAGTACGCGGCTTTGTCCAGCTCTCTTAAGGCTCGCAAGTGCTTCCTGTCCTATTTACGAGAGATAGATTTCTACTTTCTTACGTCTTGCAAGTGCTTGCTCTCCTATAAACGGGAAATAGCTTAAAAGCGCGTGGAGATAATCAAAAAATTCGTACAAGATGAGTTCCCGACAACGCCTCTCCTCGATTATGCTCTAAAGGTTAAGCGTTACCTTAGCGTAAAATGGTAGCGTTCATTCTTCCTTTTGCACAAATCTTGGTAGGCCTATCTTCTATGTATGAAACATCAGTAGCTGGAGCTGCAACTTCATGTTGTGCAGGAAATGCATGTCAATTTTCTGTCGCTACATTCTAGTTCTTTATAGTGAGGATCAAATTATCATGCTTCCAAGTAAAGAATTTTGGCGTAACTCTATTTATGCATTTGTGTATAATTTTTTGTGGCATAATATATCTCGAAAAAAGTTGCCGTATTGTGGTATATAAATGATTTTTTCCAAAATAATTTCAGGCTTAAAATATGAATTTAAAACAATTTTCAGTCATTCGAACAAAAAAATAATCGTAAAACTTTTTATACTTCATCAAGTTTTTAGCAACATGCTCGTATTATCTTAAGGTACTCAAGTTTTTGGATAACTATTAATTTTAGCGTAAAAAATGAAAACTGACACAAAACTACTTGAGACACATAAAACTTGAAACAATTGGGGTGGAGATTAGGTGGCTGTGGCATCGTCCCTCCATTCAAGTACAGAGGGCAGAAAATTTTTTAAAATTTATTTCGGTCGAGCGTGGCTGCAGTCTCTCCCACAGGTTCTGTTCCACGCTTTGATCTACTGTCGACGAAGAACAATAATATTGTGCGTGCGTCAGCATTTTGTCTTCAGAAAGTTAAAACCAGAGCGTCCAGATACGCCTTAAGGGACAATCCGTAAACGAGGTCTGCTCTTATTTAAAGAATGAATATGACAGTTAAAAGGATTGGCCTGAATTTATCATCACACAAAAAATTTAATGAATATACGTAGGCGTAAATTCATAAAATTAGGCATTACATATATTACTTAATTATAGCATTCAATAGCCACGATTTTTTGAGGCTCTTAATGAAAAGAAAATGGAATTCATACAATGAACGTTAGACATTTAGAAGGACAAGTTCTCCATGTAGCTAATTATAATTTCAAGTAAATGGAAACAAGGAGGGATCAATACTGCAACACAATCATTCAAGTGTAACAAACCGTTTTGACGTGTAGAACGAACGCGCTGCCTGAACCTTCATTAACACAAGAATAACAGCCAGGTATAATACGAGGCATCAGAGTGTTTTAAATAACGTACCTGTCACGGTAGAGAAAACAAGGTAGGGTCATTTCTATAGGAGAAAATACATCTCCTCTTGTTCGGCTAGCCAATAGAAAGGCTTTATATCTAACCAACTTTATGACGTCACCAAAACGCCATGTCGTTAGGCCAATAGTGGATCCAGATTTGGGGGCAGCAGTGCTACCAGATGCAATATGAGCGGTGTTATTGGTTCGTTGCTGTGACGTCAGCAAAACCACACTGTCAGCGAAAAAAGACTGGTTTGAACTTACTTTGTTTCCTCTACCGTGGTGCCTGTTGACTACAGTACGTGCTGGACCGCCTGCGCTTGCCGGACCTGCTGACGCCAGCACCGCTGCAGGTGCAGTTGGCCAATCACTTCTGCGGACCTTCGTCCTTCTGGCGGGTGCCCTGCCTACTCATGGTCGACGCCTTTATGGGCAAGGTCAAGGAGCCCATGAAGGAGGTGGGTTGCGGGCGTCTGGAGGGGAGGGGTTGGACATCAAAATAATACTTACGAAGCTCACGTGAACTACTTTTTGAATGGTTTCTATTCAGAGATTTAGGCCGAAGTGTCGCCTCATAAATGAAATAATTCATAACGTTAATTAACGATTTCTTGTGCTTATGAATCGATTTTTTAAAGTATATTTTCTGTTTCATTGTGGTATGCGCTCAAATTTACAGCACAAATGGTTTTACTAGCGCCGCACACTGCGTAGTGGGTATTTGAAAACTACACAGTGACGATAAACTTCGAACTCAAGCTGTATATCACTCGACTGTATTTAAATGAACGATGGCCTTTATCAACAAAATTTTAAATTTTGAAATCAAAAGCTGTGAATAATTTACGGGCTTTAAGAAACATTATTGAAAGGCGACCTTTTATGCATATTTACATTCCATGAATAAAAAGAAGAACCAGAGTAAAAACAAACATTACGTTTATTGCATACGTTTCAGAATTTTTAAAATTCCATCACCATCATCAGTGCTGAAATAGGAGAAAACAAAAAAATTTTTCTTAAGATCCTAGTAAAAACAAATGCATATATTCCACAAAATTCTCTTAATGTAAAAACCCTAATTTGTATTCATTCATACACAAACAGTTGCATTCTCATAATTCACACAAACACAGTTATACACACTAATCCAGATACACACAGTGAACACATATTATGCTTTTACACGGACAACACACACACACACACACAAACACACACAGAATTACGTCAGTAGGGGGGGGGCAATTGATAACTTAACGGCACTAATGTCTTTGTTGAGGTTAGGTTTATGAGTGAATATGAAAAGGGACTCTAAAATTCTGAGGTCGTGCTCACTGTTAGCTCGGCATAAAGTTGAAAAATTAGTGTTTTTAAATGAATGGTTTAAATTATCCCAGTGATCTCTAATTGCTGATTGGGGTGGAATGGTTAGTGTTCGTATAAACGTAATGTTCGTTTTTACTCTGGTTCTTCTTTTTACTCTACGAATATGATTCTCTACGAATCGTCCAATTGGAAGTATAATTTACATTCCATCACTCAAACATTAGGCGAAGGTTTAAGATTACGTTTCTAGCACAGGTTCACGATTCTTCTCCTCTGCTTATAAAGATATACAAATATTTCTATCTAGTATGACCAATAATTTTGCCCACGAACGAAGTTCCTCGAGCGTTTTATATGTTTGTTACGCTTGGTAGTTTATTAACACTTTAACTGCGGCAGGTAAAACTAAAGTTAAACATCCAACTCAAACGTAAAGTGAATTGCAGAAAGCCATTTTGAAAATAGCAAACATTAACTGGATCGTGACTTCATTTCGTTTTGAATAAGTATTTGTAGCAATTGAGTTTGTGATTACTGGTCGGTCAGCAGCATTATGAAAACATCCTCCGCGACCACCCGGTTTCTCTGGAGACAGTACAATATATAGGAACGTTGTCTCATGCATGGCGAATTTGACTGTGCATGTGTATGTGTTCTTCTCTTACCTCTTGTACAATACACAATAATAATGCAGTTTTCTACTACTGGCAGTACTACACGAATGTGCTGCTGTCGCACTTCCCCAGCACGCTCGCGTCCACGAGGATCCTTGCGCACTTCGGCCAGTTCGTCAACTCATGTGAGCTACGGGAGATGTTCTCGCGCATATGCAACTTTTCGGCTAGCGGTAGGCTTGGTTTGCGAGAGCGTAAAGTTGATACTGAAATATATGTACATTTTTATTTTTTTGAGAACTTGTGTGTAGGCAATCTTTGATTTTAGGTAGATTTTTTAACATTTTTGTTCAAAACCGAATTCTTTTCGCTTTTCAACCACTGATACTTTTAGGATTCAATTTGAGTTAAATCCGTCTGAATCGAATAATATTCATTCACAAGATTTATAGTAATTTTCCCTGAGGGATTGTTCACTTTAGTGTCCTCATGGGACTACAACTACTGTAGGAATTTACACTCTCAGGGGAAGATGCCAGGTTCCAAGCTAAAAGTTCGGTAGGCCTTGCTTCTGTTGGCATAGGATGTATATTTTTGTTGCGTTATGTACCACCTTTCTCGGTTCACAACAGTCCGTTTTCTTTGGCATCTATTACTTTCATTCTCAACTTCTATCGTAGTTCTTCAACATATTTCAACATCACTGTTTCTATGCGCCAAGTGTGGAACATACCATTCGTTTTGATTCTCCGTTCCCGTAGTTCCTTTTAAAATGGTGTCTTCCTCCTTCTTTTTGGAAAACCTTTGTTGTGGTTAGAGATTCTTAAACCAACTTTTAATTTAATCCGTTTCGATTAAGGTAGCCTGAACTAACTTGTAATCTAATCTATTTACTTTAGAGTTAGAAATTCTCCTTGATGAATAAATAAAAATTATGATTATAATCATAATTTTGCTTCAGATGGGATGCGGAAGTACAACTACGGACCTGATGAGAACTATTTACGATATGGTCAGGCCGAGCCTCCCAAGTACAGCCTCAGCACCGTCACCTTCCCTGTGGTCGTCTTCTGGGGGCCTGGCGACACCGTCGTCACTCCTGAGGTGAATTTGGGCAGTTGCGAGGCGGGCAACTGCGGTTGTGAGTGGCATGGTGACTCGGGACGCCCTGAGCTGAATTTGGGGGGTCTGAAGCATGATATCGTCAGTATTAATGTGATTTGAGTCACTCTGAAGTAGCACTGGATAACTTTAAAGACTGTGCTGCTGATTGAAATAAAGCGACGCCGAGCGTCTCTGTGAGATATCGAAGAAAAAGCAGACTAGAGGATTCTTCAGGTTCATCAGAGAAGCACTGAGGTCATTTATCGATCTGTGATGAAGAACGGGAAACCTTATTTTATGTTCATCACTATTCAGTGTATAGTCGATCGTTGAGTTGTACATCACCTCCTGCGATCCTCAACTTATGCGGACAAAAATTAGTCCTTATTTAACTAATTCGCTGTTTGAATCCACTTTTGATTAAATTCGAATAACTGATTATTTTTATCCGTATAAGTCGAGGCTCACAAAAAAAGATTTATAACTCAGCTGTCGACCAGGGAGTAATAGGAATAAAAATTCTGGTAGAGCCTGTACATTCCAGGATCTGGAAATGAGGATACTAGTCGCTATAAGAGATTACATTCTAGTTCTTGTAAGCATCTACAAGTCGATTTGGCGACACTGTGGTTTTTGACCTTTGCAATCTTGACATCTTATGCGCTGCTTTCAATCAAGAAATGGCTTTCGTTCAAATATTTGAATCCTTTGTACCCTCAATTCTTGCATATGTTGGAATTTTTGCTGTTTTTAGCCGCATAGAATTTACTAAACTATCTTATTTTACCTCTAAACTTAATCAACCTTCGAATTTCAGGAGCCTCTGGCGTAGTTCAGCAGAAAATCAGGATTTTTATTTCGCTACCAAAACACAATGCAACTGACCATTCAGATCCAGAAGTGCTCATTCTAGACTCCCCTGTCCGGACTCAACCTGGACTCTCTTCTTCAACAGGACGTGATGCAGAGCGCCCGAAGGCTGCCCAACCTCATCGTTGCTATCCCGGTGTTTAACGAAGATTTCAACCATTTGGACTTCATCTTTCCGGAGCAAGCGCAGGGCTTGGTCTACAAACCAATTTTGCAGGTGCTCGACTTTTATCGATAGTGACTGTGAAAAGCTCTGGCCCAGAGCTGTGTGACGTCATGAAGAACAAACTCGCAAGACGCTATGTGTGCTAGTCTACCGGCTGTGTGAGGCGATCGTTTTTAGGCCCAGCCCGTACGTCGCCGATGAAACCTGTGATATTTATTGTGTTCTGAGAGTCTGGAAGACTTACTGCCCTGATGCAAATGATGCTGAGTTGATCAACTGCACAGATACTTACGGGTGCTGGTTGGAGTACGCTTGCTGCATGGAGATTGCGAACTGACCTGAAACGATGATTTTCATTAGTAAACATTGACACTAGTGAAGAAATGGAAGACGGAAATGGGTTCTGACGATAATAATTCTGATACTGACGCGTATTGGTTGTGGAATCTGACCGGATTGTGACAATGAAAGTCATTCACGTGCTTCATACGAAGTACACTTTGCATGATTCATTTTTACGTGAACGTTGGGTAAAAAATATAGAATACGTCATGCGAAACAAGGATTGACATTGATTTCCCTACTGAGTTAGATGTGCTTGTAAAATTATGATAGTGATGACAGAGACTGCCTGAAATATCAATAGTTCGTTTCTTCTACAAAGATTGATTATGGGGAACCTTGTTTCTGTGGAAAATCCCACTGCATAATTCATAAATACCAATTTGTACAATTAAGGACGTTGATGTCATATTTTGATTTCATGAATTTTCATAAGCCTGTTGGAATCAGTTCTATGAAACTCTATAGCCTGTCTTGAAACTCAAGACTACCATTAAGTAGCAATACTCCAATGCTTGAAATACCCCATTCCAATTGGACCAAAGTTGGATCCGTTGAAGATGGTGGTTTGAAGTCTGTTGAAGACTCTGCATTACGCTGGAGTCCTAAGCTGCTTCCCTATTAAAAATTAAGGGAGTAGCATGGTTGATTAAAGGAGACAGCGGAGAATTAAAGGAGTAATAAGCGAACCGAGGCCTCTTCCCTTCTGACACTTCCAGGGCGCGACTCATAAGCGCGGTGCGAGCAAGTTCTCCCATGTTGCTACCAGAGGCCAACTGTGCAGATGGCCTCTTGGTGAGACGCCTGCCATCTTTCTCGAGAGAAATGACGGTTGCCATCTTTCGCCTCAGTTTTGAAGTTGGTGTTGTGCGTGACAGATGTCTGGATCGTGTCTCTATTATTTAAAACGTTTCAAGTAGTGTTAGAGTGTATATCAGTGCGAGTGTGTATTACGTGAGGGTGTATAGTACGTGAGGGTGTCAGAAGAAACAAGAGATGGAAGAGACGTATAATGGTGGTCTGTAGAGGCATTATTTCAAGAGCATGAACGGAGCAAGGACCCCACTGCTAGTTTCACCACCTCGGTCAATTGATATTTTAAACGATTCATCGTTGTGGTTAGGCTGGTAGTGAAGGCAAAACCTCAATGTGAGCAATGTAAAAACAACAAAATGTGGAAACCAAACCTGAATTTTCCCTCGTCAGTCTTCAGCAACCTTTGAATTGAAGGACGTTCTTGAAGGTGATCAACTATGTGTTCAGATACATATTAGTGTGTGTGTGAAGGGGGGGGGGGGGGTTGTGTGTGGGTGTGGGGGTAGGTGTGTGGGAGGGGGGTGTGGGGAGGGTTTGTGCGTGGGGATAGGTGGGGGAGTGTGTGTATATGAATAGCCGGTGTAATTAAGCTCGGGCAAGGTAAAGTCATTTTATTTTCCTTTCTAATTTTAGGAATGAAAGATGAAAAATCTGCTGGACGATAATTGTTTTTGTTATATATATAGCTACGAGTATATTCTTTCAACGACCCTAGGGTATTGTTGCTATATTCTTTTCAAGGTACATTTATATTGTTCCCTGCAGGCTTTCGCCTCCAAGGCTGCGTACAGCTGATTTCCCATTACTGCACATTCAACCGTTGACGCTTCTCAACCAATTATAGCCAGTTGCCCATTAATTACCTTAGTTATTGCGTTGCGAAAACTCCAAGCATAAGTTATACGTCACAAACATGTCCCATTAATGTCAGCTTAATAATAAACATGCACCCATGAAATTTTCTGCATATTAGTAAGAATGTATTTAATTTACATACTCTGGTACATTTTTATTGTGCTATAAACCGTGTTTGCTTATGGTGAATTGATTAATCGCGCAAGAACTAAGGTAATTCAAGGGCGAACTGGTTATAATCGGTTTGAGCAGTGTGACGGTTGGAAAGAGTGACTAATGGGAAATCAGCTGTGCGCAGCCGTTTTTTTAAAATCAAATTAAGAGGTGGCCATCCTGGGCCTCTCATGATTCTCCGATGGTAAATAGGAGAAACTGGTCGCGCCTTGGGAGCGCGGCGGTAGTGCTCCATGCTGTACCATGCGTGGCCACCGGTTGGGACAGAGGCGCAGGCGCGCCTATAAAGTGGACACTTCGAAGTTGCCTCATAGGAGACGCATGGATGAAACAACCATGCATATTTGGGAGCGCTCCCAAGAATCACCGATGCCACTCCTATAATTTTTATTAGGGTTGTGTATGTTAGCAAAATATAGCCTCATCGGCTTCCCGAAAAGCGCTGACACTCCGCAACATTATTCTCAAGTATTTACCTGAGATTTAGTAATGCTGGTTATGAGTATCTGTTGCGGTTAGGAGTCGATCCAATTTAGTCAAACTAGTTCATTTCATTTTCGGGTGTAGACGATTTGTTCTCAGGTAACTTATGTTTTAAGTATATAAGTTTCTTCATATGTTTTAGTACATTGATGTTTTTGGGTCCAGAGTAATTTTTATACCTGAGTTTGCATCTGATTAGGCACGTGAGGGTTCCTGATTCAGTACGTGAGACAGAAATTTGTTCATTCGACGACATGACTACCGACAAATTAGTTGTTGAGAATCGTGATCTAATGAGTAAACTAATAGATTTATATTCCGCCGTCTTTCCCGATTGCATGTATTTTATAGTTTTTTCACCAGAAAGGAAGTAAAAGAGAACACATGGAGTTTTTATCTTATAACACATTCTAGGATTTTGAGTGAAATATTTTTGAAATTATTGTTCTAGATTTCATATCGTGCAACCTTAACAGTAACAATTTTTGATCATACGAGTAATTAAACAGGGAAATTAAATACTGTTCTGTGCGTACATGTGATGATGTTTTTAACTTGACTAAATTAAAATTATCAATCACGGAGCTACTTTCGACCTACTGGCTTCAGGCATGTGGGGAAAAATGTTTTCGTACTCTAATGTTCAAGTTCAACTTTACTTGTGTGACTTTTGTGGGAAATGATCTTTTCTAAATTTTTATCTCTCAAGCTGCCACATCGCATACATGTATGTTGCACATGAAGACGGTGTATCTCTTGTTCTCAAAACTGAGGACGGGTCTCATGAACATAAAATAAACTCAAAACTACATCATTCATGGCTCTCAGTTTTGGTTACCGAGTTTCATCTCACAAAATTTACGCTGATACTTTCTCGTCTGAAGTCAGAGAGATGTTTTTGACTAGTATTTTTATAATATGAAGACCTCTCTGTTTTATTTAGTTGATGATTCGCAGGTAAAGCTCGTTCGACCTTGCATTTATACTGATTTCATTGTATACCTTTAGCAATTTTTCATGGAACCTTCATTGTTTTCGTGAGTCTCACTCCAACACATCCGGTCTGAACAAACTTGGCTCAGAATCTCTAACCGCTTCTCTCGATATCATCTCTACACTCTTCTTCATATCGGCACACTTATTTCCCCTTTCTTGTTGAAAAGTTCAGTCCAAACGTGAATGCCGCTCCGGGTATCCATTCGTATGTACGAAGTGGGTCTAACACTGGTGCTAATAACGTGCTCTTAGGGTGTTCCCTTATTGAAATCCTGTTTCTATGTTTAAAAACGTTCCCTATTGTCATGTAATGAATGTCTGGAATAATGATTCGATGTGTCTGTTGGTTTGTTCACTTTCCTTCACTTTGCATCAACGAGACAGGAGGTGCAGAATTTCTCGTTCATTTAATCTCAATTCGAATGTTTGACGTTGCTTCCTGTAGGTTTAGTTGGAAAGTAATGCATTTAAAAACACTTTTTTGCACGCTTTGCGAGTCCTGAATGACCGAAGTGAGCTTAGGAAATCATGTTTTCACGCTGCGGAACAAGTACATAGGAATGGAGGATTAACGGACCTCTTTTTCTGTTCAACTCGATCCAGTATTCTTCGTTTTTCAGATTTATAAGTTCACTTCACATGAACTCTTATGATTAATCTTGCTCACACGAAGGCTCATTTTTTCTACATTTTTGTTAGTACATATTTTGATGAATGTTTCTTGCAAAATTTCAGTCATATTCGAGACTGATGGGTTTATTTTGAGCTTAAATTTATTTTTGGCGACCCTGTCAGGTTTTTACACTCATTGCTCTGTTTTATATAAATGATTGTTCAATATCATTTAAGAGAAAATAATTTTTTCAGATAATAAAACATCCTTAAATGGCTCCTAGTACATTTTAGAAAATATAATTAAATCAACGTTTATTTCATTAAGAATATGCCACAATAATTTGAACTGATACTTTTGAATAGAGAAATTACAGAAATTTCTCTGTCACATTGCCAACTCCCTCTACCAGTGAGGGGCAGCCAACCAACGAGTACCAGATGAGATCCTCAGTCTCATAGCTCACAATCACTCACTGTCACAAACACCTGCGTCTTCCGGGCGTCTTTATCGCTGCAAGGTCCAGTTGCATGACGCTGGTTTATCGCTGCCGATTCATAAGAGCTCTGAGATTCTCAATCCACAGAGCCGACCCCCACTCACTCGAACCTAATTAACAAACCTGAGCCTCTCCTGCCGGCCGAGAGCCCCCGACCCACCCATTCGGACTGCGTCATAGTCAGGCTCTCACAATCACTTTCTACGCCTCTCTTACAATTGCGCATCTTCTAGCTTCTTTTGACGTAATACCTCGATCACGTATCGCACTTTCACCCCATTCACTTATCTTGTCTTCGGCCGCCACTAACATCCATTCCAAGCACATCTGACATCACGTTTCCACCAACCGTTCCTCTTTTATTCTTTTCATTTTGCCGAACTCTTCAATACACCACAGTCCACTCTTTACGATAGTTTTCTGCCAACTCTTCACTTCCTCCTTTGCTCATTCCATGACGTCACTCCAGCCACATACCTTAAACTAGATACTTCATCTCGAGTACATTCAACCGACTCCTGCTAGCTAATTCTACGCCCGTCGACTCAGATCCATAAAACGCTATCGGCACGATAACGCTTTCATGCAACCTCCTTTTGGTACGCTCTTCTCTCACTAGCTCTCACATCTTTATCCGATTCAACATTCTCGGTCACACCCGCTCTCAAGTACTAGAAACAACTCACTTCTTCAAACATCTCTCCATTCAAGCATATTTCATTCACCCACAACCTCCTCCCACGAACTCCTCAAAACTTCCCCCATATTGATATTCACCCGGAGTTTCACTCCATCCCTTACCCTTCCAAACTCTCCTGTTAGCCTACACAGTTTGTTCTCCGACCCAGCCACGAACGCTGCTGTATCGTCAGCATAGAGCAGCTGCGTGAGCTCGACGACCCCGCCCTGTGCATTCAGCAATTCCAGCCCCTCATCCTAAACCTCTCGCCTTCGCATCACACATAACTCCATCCATACACACTATATACAACCACAGAGACATTACGCACTCCTGGCAAAATCCACCTGCACTTCATACCACTCACTACCATACCCACACTGACACGCGCTCTGCAGTCGTAATAGCAACTCCTCAGCCTCAAGGAGCTTACTCCCCGCGCTACACCCTCGTAACACTTCGCACGCCGATTTCCAATCAACTCCATCAAACGTTTCTCAAAATCAGTAAATGCCCTTAATACCTGTCTTCCTTTCGCTACGTACCTTTCTCATACTTGTGGTACTGTGAATTTCTGATACATACATACATCCTCTATCTGGCCGGTAGCCGGCGTGCTCTTCTTCAATTGTTTTTTCCGTTTGCTTTCTAATACGATTCAATAGTACTCTGCCATATACCTGATCAACCACACTCAAAAGACTAATGCTTCTTGAATTACAGTACGCACCCCCATCCCCCTTCCCCTTACACAACTGAATAACATTTTTTACTTCGCCAGAATTTATGGGAATTAGCGCTCGCAGCGGGAATAGTGAGGTCCCGAGCTAAGGGTTAGGTAAGCCTTCCTTTTGTTGAAATAGGATAGTTTATTTTGGTTACAAGTCATCTTTTTTCGGTTCACTGCTGTCCTTTTCATCAGCACCCACTACTTTCTTCTTTAACTTTTCTCTTGTTTCATGAACTTCTTCCTCAATTTTTTGTTTCTATGCCCCTCGTGCATAGATTCCGCATTCCCTCAAGTCTATACTGAATGGTACTTTCCTTTTTTCTCTCTTACGAGTGCCTTTGTTGCGGTTAGGAAGGCATAAACTTACATTTACTTTAATCAAATCTTTGCACTACTCCATCGGCCCGTACTTTGTACAGAACTCAAATTCAACGACCGCACCAACCAATCGGTCACACTCACACCGCTTTTCTTCAAACACTCAGCTGTTACTCCGTGCAAAGCTGGAGAACCGTGTTCTAGCCAGGACCCAACCGTGTTCTAATCAGAGCTAGTTCCACTTCCATTCTCGTGACCAATTCATCATAACATTTTTCTACCTCAGATATGCTCCTTCAGGCATCATCTAAAAACTTGCATTAAACGATTTTGAAATGTCACATGTGTGAACGGGTCTGTAAGAAGTCTAATTGCGTGGATGAATAATGCAGTTCAATCACCCTAGGTGTTTTGGTGTTGCGACCGGAGCGGATGCGACCGAATAGCATTAGAGGGCTGTCTGAGGCTCAGAAGGTCTAGACGCGGTCGACAACCGGCCAAGAGGCGGCCGCGGGTCGGACGGGGGCTGGTCGTCCGGACGCCTGTGCGAGACGCGTACACGGGCAGGGCGAGATGGCCGTGGTTCATCCCTGTAATCCACGTTCTTAATTATTAGAATTTTCGATAAACAGATCCTATTTATGTAGTGTTCCACAATTTTATTTTTGACTGTGATTCAGTTGTTACGTATGCGGTCCATTTATTGTTCGAATGATGTATTTATTTTCAACTTAATAAAGCTGGTATGTATGCAGATCGTCCCGAGATGGTGACGTAGACTTTAGTAGTATTAGAATAGTTTTTATCTTACAAAGAAATTTCTCTGTTTCTATACGCATTTCTATTTGTGCTTACATTCCCCGTTCTCTCAAATTTATAATGAATGAGTCTTTCTACTTTCTATCTTTGAAACACGCTTGTTGTAGTTAGAGAGGCTCAAATTAATTCAAAATATAATCTAATTCAGAGTAGATCCCAAGGTTAATTAAATCTGAGAATCATGTACAGGACGAGTATTCCGGGGAGATTACCCTAAGCGAATGAATAAACCAGAAAGCAATGACCCAAATGCCAGCCTAGAGTCAACAGTTTTCTACAGTGAAAGAAAGAGGAAAAGTTTATTTTCAATGAGGTTCATACATCAAATGTATAGCATTGGTTTTCAAAATATCCTACCTTAAAGATCCTTAGTTGGGAGTTGTACATTATTATAACAGAATAGTCATGCCAATTGGTTGAACAAAAGATTGGGAGGAAATCTAGGTATATTCTCTTGGTTTTGGTCACGAGGGGAGGAAAATATTTAAGAAGCTATACAGACGAAGAACGCCTTAGAGGACAGACTCGACTTACATTGGCCCATGACCTTAGAATTTTGCGTGAGTTGATTATGCTGTGAGTATGAGTGCAAATAAATGGTTCTGCATCATAAACTAAAAGGCCAACTTGTGCTGCGAAATTTGAAACTGATCCTCAGTTTCTGATCCGCACAACAAATTTATGCAATTTCTTCATATGTAATGTTGTCACAATAGATTCCCGGGAGTTAGAAACGAGAAAGGATTAATACAAGGCCAATAAAAATCATTTACAAGAATACAACTACGGAATGACATTCACGCTCATTTGTGAACATCTCTATTCAAATAACTAAAAACTAATTGTTTTGATTTGTAATCCAAAACTTGCTTATTATCAACAGTGGGGTGATTGTAGCCGTAATAGGAACGGAAAAAATTTACAGTGAATTAATTTCGTTCGAATGTTAATCGATGATCACTTGAGCATGCGAGAGACCGAAATTGAGAACGAAGAAACTTGACATTCTGTAAGTTTCAAAAGCCTCCAAGGTCGAGAAATTGGAAGTCCAAGTGGGAGTCTCGGACCACTTATTTTTCTTTTCTGAGATATTTGCTTGTGATCCGACGAAGTGCCTTGACGGTGTCAAAATAAAGAAATGGTGTTTGAAAGTAATGTGCACGTTGGTGCAAAGAAATTGACTATGCATTAGGAATGAAAATCACTCCCTTAAGCTACTTTGCCTTAACTCCTGTTCATATTCTCTTACTTTTGTTTTAGCGTAGAGACAATATCGCATACGCATACTAGTTTGAATTTTGTTCGAAAATTTAGCAATTTACAGTGGCGAGAGGAAGTATCTCGAAATTACTTTTCAGTATGTGATGCGTACAGCTCACAGGTAATTGCTAAGAATGATGCACTAATTTAGCCTGGAAATGTTTGATTTTTTGAGGGATTTTTTTCTGGGAAAATTTGATTCTCAATAAGGCACTCGATAGTGACTGAGTTTCTTGCCCAATGTCAGATGAACAGTAGCTCACAAAGACATTCTTTTTCTGATTTGCCGGTTGGCTCGTGGAGGTGTTTTGGGAAATTGTACAAATCAGCATTGTTTTGAGAGATATTCAAAAAGAAGAATATATATTAGGCTTCATAAGTGAGGAATCTTTCTTGAATTAAGACCCAGTGCAGTTTATTAGGAGAGAGATCGCACGATTGCTTCTCATTTATTTAGGAGAGAGGTTCCATGATCGCTCCTTGGCATATTCACTTGGACTCAAATTCCCACATTTTGTTACTCTTTTCGAAGATACTTGGGTATGATTCTCCAGACTAGGACGCAATAGTCTAGAGGCGATGATACTACAGATTGGGTGGCTAATATCCTAGATTTTCGTCGAGCGTACTCTCTATATGACGAAAATACATTAAGGTTCAGTAAATTCTCCAGCAAGTTTTTTTCCACGGGAGATTTGAAGGGCCTACTTTGATCGAACTAAACGCCTATTTTTGACACGTTTTCCAGTGGCCCGATTGGATCATTTTCTAGTGTTAGAGTTTATTTTTTAATTTATCATCAGGTATTTCCGTCTGAAAATCATGCATTGTGCTTTGTATGGTTTTAGCTTGAGATCCTCTAAGATAATATACCAAAGAGGTAGCGTACCCAAACATCCTGAAGAGCATTACGTAAAGCCTAGACCGTGCGTTACAGTCATTTTTGTCATTAATAGATGTATTATTCAGTTACAGTGTTAGGCGACTTGGATAAAAGTGTTAAAATCCTAAAATTTCTTACCACAGTTATGTACAGGTAAGATGATAAACTTTTGCAGTATTAACATTAGGAATAAACCGAAAGACAGGGTTTGGGTACAAAGATTAGCAATACGAGGTCTCTGGTAAGGTACTCCCGTATAACCTTTAGAGACGCACTAGTAGATTAGAGCGTAGAAAATGAAGTAGCCAAAGTTGTAAGTGTAAATACCGTCGGACGAGTTCAGGTGTAGTTTATGTATTTGTCAATGATTTAATGGTTTATATTTATAGTTTAAATGTGAAAAAGATACGTCGAATTGAAAATTATCAAGTACAGGTCCTGTTTAATATTTAACATATCATGTGTCATTTGAATATTTAAATTTTATTTACGTCTTATTGACTGATTTGCGATGAGGATCCAGTCGAGGGTATGTTGAGTGCTAGCTTTTATTAACGGTTGCATAAGATACTCGATTCCTAGCCTCGGTTTCTCACTTATTCTGCTACGGAATTTAAGGTTATATATATGACTGGCGTTACATCGGACGAATCTTAGAAAAGTATGTTCACAACGCGGGATTTTTTAAGAGAAAGAAAAAAGGATGCTTTATTCCAATCAATCAAGGCTGATAAATATCATCTTATAAATTCTTTTTTCAATGCAGAAATGCGGACGATAGTGACTGCACTGATATTATTAAAGAAAAACTTGGGCCACAGCTATGCTAAAAGAAATTATCCAATATGTAATGGGGTATCCAGAATGTACTGCAAATTGCTATGTCTAAGCAGAGATACTTGAAAATTTCAGGGTGAACTTGACAGTGAAAATTGGCTGTCTTTGTTGTTGCTGTATTTATGTGAGCTGGAGTTAACTTTAGTTGCCATGGGTCGCCGTGTGGTGACCGCTGTGTTTTCCGCTTTCTAAAAAGTAAACCAACAGTTATATGGATGGGTGCGCAACAGACAGGTATCAGGGACGAAGGCCAGTAACGTTCAGATTGTGTAGCAGATTGGTTATCTTCAAGTTCATAAAATAATTAGCAAATGCGCAATGCTATAATTCATTAGCTTCAGTAATATTACATGTTTCTTAATAAGTTTGTTTTTCACGAGCTCTACAGCTTTTCTATAAGAGGGAAGTGCAGACTTGGATCAAGTTTCTAAGCAGCCCCGCAGAGTTCTCGTCCTGATCATCTTTTGGTGCTGGCTGAGTGTGTTCTCGGACGCGCTCCAGCTTAACTGCGCTGCTGGTTCGGTATAATGACGCTACGAGAGCTATGAAATTTGCCTGTAATTTGTCTGTATTAGTATATATATTTCGATCATAGCTTATTGCTTGAAGGAATTAAGGAACGTGTGCGCTTGTACAAAATCCATCGTGCGCTGGTAGTAAACATATGTATTTTTTTGTAAGTGGGTGAGGCTTCATAAGGTTGTGTGAGGAATTTTACTCCAGCTGTGTTTTGAATTCATGGTATTGATTTTGCCTCGCCTTGAAAGATATGTAAAAAAACTGGAATTGCTGAAAACCGACTTGTTTCATTTCAAGAATAATTATTTGAGTGAAATTTCTATGAGAATTTGTTAATTGTGCATATACTCTTATCTTACTTTTCTGGAGAGTAATCGTACAAGTTATGAGTGTCTTCTGTGGTGACTGATGAATTCCACAGAAATGTCGTATGCCATACTTCCTGTGTCTCTATTCTGAGGCATTTTACCATCAATGTGCTGCTTTGCGGCAAGAGGATGTAAAGAGAACGTTTTCAATACAAAAACAGCCTTTTTTATCCCCGTTTTTAACATAGATGGAGACCTGCTCCATTTGACCAGCTTACTTAGTGTATAGATCCCACTTTTTGGCTTCGTTGACGTGCACGTACTTGCTTTAGTCCTAAATGATCAGCTCGTTTTTATTACATTTGATTTTAATGTAAACATACTTTGAGCCATGCACTAAAAATGTAATCACTTATAAATTTTAAATAAGTAAGTAATTCCAAAATGGAAATCTATGTTCAACGGGTTAGTACAATTTCAACAGAG
The DNA here is from genome assembly GCA_030386875.1 of Morinoia aosen. Lineage (NCBI taxonomy): Eukaryota > Metazoa > Arthropoda > Malacostraca > Amphipoda > Talitridae > Morinoia > Morinoia aosen. The sequence goes on along the minus strand of CM059558.1, from coordinate 8,764,363 downwards.
AATCGTTATTTTAAAACGGTTCTATTTTTATGCGGATGCTAATGCAGTAACCTCGCGAGTTTGCTTTTTTGTATTTATAGTTGAAAATATTTTAGGCTTCGTCTCACCGCTGTTAGTTTACGCTGTGATGCATAAAAGCATCGATATAACGTTGGATTTTTGTCTAATTTTTTTTTTAGTACTCTTAATGCTGACGTACATCAGCTTCTAGTTTTGTAAATTAATAACCATCGAATATTCGAAACGTTGCCGGCAATAAACACCTCCAAGGTTTAGGGACTCTAAAGGTAGCGAACATTTTTATGTACTTTGAAACATGTGTCGTAGAATTATGAAAATCAGTGTATTAATTCCAGTGTAATGCTAATGCCAACAGGAAAAGTGTAAAGAGAGTATATAATTTTCATACCTACGTATACATTTTGCTATTAAAGAAAAACGATTATAGGACAGAAAAAATCTGATAGACGTGTGTTGTCTATGTTTATCAAATTATTTTAAATATCGAAAGCTCGAAGAGCATCAGAGACACGGGCGACATGCCATGCATGTGCGTAGACGCACGAAAAAAGATAATGCAAGCAGCTCAGGTACGCATGAGGTAGATGTACATATATATTGGTGAGCAAAAGTTTCAAGAGAAAATATTCTTATAATACCAAAAATGACGCTAAGTTATGTGAAAAAATCAAAAGATCTTGGAGAAGCTTCAAAAATAGATGAAGAATTATATAAGCTGCGGCGTGAATTACAGAAAAAAATAAGGAGGGAAAATAGAGCTGGCAGGCGCGACGAGGTGTAGAAATAAGCTAAGTGAAAGCAGGGAGTATTTGGTGTAAAGTCGCGTGAGGAGTTAAACTGGAGAATGTAAGTGCCTTTGCACGCCGTACAGAGAAAACCCTAAAAGAGTGACATATAACTGGATGAAGTTCCATAAAAAGTTACGCGGAATTCAAAATGAAGAAACTAAGATGAAGATAGTCGAAATTTGATTACTAACTGGAGTGAGTAACTTGATTAGCTGTAGCTCATGGTAGATGAACGGGAATATTTAGGGTTGTTAAAATACGATTGAATATAAATGTTTCTCGTAAAACTCATGAATTTAATGTGGGCGTTGGTAAAATAACATTTGTGATTAATTGTGTAAAAGTCATGTTTTGTTCTCTTTGACCGCTAGTTAAAACAATGACGTAGAGCACTCAAAAAGTTTGAATTTGCATAAAAATACGGCCCAAACATCGAGGCTGAATGGGTGGATGATGTGACAAGACTAGAAATATATGTATAGTATTGTCGAAGATGAATCATTGGGGAAATTTTGCTCTATTGTTAGGCTCTCAATCTGTATTCTTCGAGTTCGGGATGGGCTTACTTAATGCAGAATTGTTTTATAAATATTAGATCCAACTAATTATTTGAGGACAATCATCGGAACAATTTCCATCGTAAACTATTTGTTCACCGGATTTATCCCGAATTATTATGTGTAGCTATTCAAAACCTGATATATTTGAGTCTCCATGTAGAAAGTGCAGTATTTTTTAAATTGACAGATGAAATATTTCAGTGAAGTATTATTTTACGGCGCAGTTTCACATCACATTTACAAAAATTCTTGATGTAAAAGATTGCTTAATACGAAATTACAATCATTCTTAATTTATCGTATTAGCGTTTCAGCGGTCATGTACTGCGAGCTTTCGATAAAAATCATGTTTTGGTGCTGGACTTTAAGTGCGAGGTCGTACGACCACATAGAGCTGATCACATAGTGTGGCGCACCTAACCTTGGAAGTATGTCAGATAGAAAGTGTTGAACAAGCTCGTTCAATGATATCATCATACTTCACTTCATATTTTTAAAAAGTTTTGAGTATTTTTATAACAATGAAGATAATCTTTGCTTTTTTTGACGAATGGAAAAGGAAATACATCGTTTTATAAATTTTCGTAAAATGATTTAGTTAGTCGGCCCAGTTAGGAGAATATTGCAGCTTCATGAGTGCATGATTGTCGCAGTGTTTGAGGCAGCATCACGATACCGAGTCGATATCCCGGTCTGAGGAAACAGTTAAAATGTGAAGATTTTTAATTCCTCTTGCAGATCTCTTATTTCTTGTTAACATCGACGGGTACATTTGTGTGTTTTGAGAAAGTGTGAACAAGCTGACCGGCACTTTGTTGAACAAACTTTAACGTAATGAACATATGTTTTTTAAAAACCGTGCGGTCGGAAAATGCTTCGTTAAAGAATTACAATGACTTGAAATTAGAAACGAATTGAAGAAAAATTTGTACTTTGAGAGTGACAGGGAGATGAAATTTAGAAATTGGGAAAAAATTTTCATTATGAACATAAGAAACAGGATAACTTCCATAATTATTATGGCCATAACAAACCGGTGAGTTTTTACAAAAGATGTACAACATGACGGTCATCCGTTGCAATGCAGACTTTTAAACGCCGGGGCAATGATTGCGAAATGCGTTCGAAGACTCCAGGAGTTTTACGAATTCTTGCAGAGGCATCAATAATTCTACCAGTGAGATCTTCTTTGAAATGAAGCTGTGTTTAGTCCTTTAAACTCTTCAAATTCATAGAAGTAGAAATCTAGGAGCGTAGCATAAGTAGGCCTTGACGGTCATGTGAAAATTTCAAGTCCATGTAAATCTTTAAGGCAACTTTTTGAACCACAGGATTATTGGGTAAAAAGTGTTAAATTCAACGGTCCCTACCTTTTCAAGAAAGTACTGGTCGCCTTGAATAAATAGAGTATAGAGAATGAGCACAACGCATTTGGGTTATAATGCATATATTATGTAATGGATTGAACAACCGTACAAATTGTACAGGTATACATGATAAGTTACATATATATAAACCTGTTTTTTACAAGTGTCTTGCATAGGGTGGGTCGTATAATACATTATGGGAATTTATGAAATAATAACTAAACTCGATACGAAACTGTAAAATATTATTTCCACCTCACAGAGCATAGGAAATATGACTTCACATTTGTTTATAAGCTTATCATCAAACCTTGCCTGCCATTCTGCAGTGATTCTGCCAATTCTACAATAAAACGGTGATTAAGCCGGTTTGAAAGTGTGGCACTTTAACCAACGTGTAGGTAGGAATATGTTTTTAATCTTTGCTTTGATGTTCTTTTGCGTCTTTTAGGATCTGCAGACGAAGTTATAAATAAGAAAATTAAATTAACTCTAAAAACAAGCAATACAAGGCTAAATTAGGATAAAACCACAGCAAAAGCTGACTGCAGCGTCAGTCAAAGGATTTGTATGACTGAATCGGATGGATACTCGGTGACATCCACCTTCAATCCATGGTTCTTTCATTGACACCTCTTTCCACAAACCATATCAGATGTGACATGCAAAAATTCACGTTTTCAATGGAAGGAGGCAAAAGACAATATCCGACCCCAGGTAAAATTTACCAACAAATAGTCCTCCAGTAATGAACACTCCGCCCAAACCACGACTAGTGTTCTAGTTGCGCGTGCAAGGCAGGAATCCCACTAGACTCCCGTCATCATTCAGACTAAATGGTGCTGACCCTGAGAAAATACCTTCAAACTAGTCGACACTACAACTAACAACCACTACACTGGCACGATACATGCACTCATTAAACGGTTTCCACGACAGAACATTTTCTCTACCTTTGATGCATACGAGGTATGGATAATATAAAATATATTTAATGCACGTTGCCTCAGTAGATGAATTAGATTTCAGCAGAAAATTTTTTAGTGGAAAAATTGCCATTTTACGCGCATCAGAAACATGATATGATTCACGGATCCAAAATTCATTTTTTCACAATCTAGATCACGTGTTGTACCGCTATGATGACTTCATGATTAAGAGAAGTAGTGGATTATGTTTTTTTGTAGAAGAAGGAGACACCCCAAATTTTACCAAATTAGTTAGTGATTGTCAACTGTTTTGTTCAGGGAACAAATCCAAATCAATGAGCACAAATCTATCATCACCACGCCTCTACAGGCGTCTATCGGTGCCACTACGCCCTACAGCGGAACTTATTGAAAGCTTTTAAAAAAAATTTCACCAGAGAAAATGTCATTCTCTGCTTTCTCTCAGAGACTTAAACCCTTTAACGCCATTTTCGTACTCATATTACTGGCACTTCAACCCCCATTACTAAACTGGCACTAGCATTAGATAGTCATCGATATCAGAATATGGAAGCAACTGCCACTCGGTAGTGAAATTCAAAGGGTATATTAGTGAATAAGTTCAATAAGAAAAAGAACATACTATAAGGCTATTTTTGAAAGCGGACCGAATAATGCTGTGGGGCGTTAAAGCGTTAACGTAACGTAAACTTAACAAATAAAAACAATCATTTAAGCAAATTATTGTACAAACTCAACCTATCCAATATAATTCTAGACCCAACACGGATAACCTAAGTCTTAGATCTCTTCTCGATCGATCTGCCCACCACAAAAAATCCCAAAGAAATGCACAGTATAGAAATATCACCCTCCCTTTCCGAGTACTTCTTTATACAGCGTCAAGTCAGGATTGCAAAATAAAAACAGAAACGCCTTACGTTAAATTAAGTTAGAAAAGGTAGGTTGAGCCTCCCTAACCTAAAAAAAGATGTTCCAAAGAGAGGAATAAGGAATGCACTATTTAGTGTGGAGTTGCGGGATCGGGGAATCTATAGGCTAAGTACGTTCCCACACAAAATGTTCCAAGCGCATAGAAACAGCTAGTTAAGAAATGTCGCGAATTTTCTTTTGCTCAGCACGCCGGTTAAGGTAAATTAAATCCAGAAAGGCTAGAAATTGAACTATGTTTTTACTAAAGCCTAAAGAGGAGAAATTTTACAACCGTTGATGTTTCGAAAAAAAAGTTCCCGTCAAGAATAATTCAGGTGATCCTGAACTGGAAGAAGAGAATATTATCAACAATAAATTCGTACAAAGATAAAAAAACGAAAAGTATTGAACAAAAGTAAAGTAAACGAAAAGCAGACACTCCACTCATCGCAAGGACCACGCCTGTTGCTTTGGCTAAGACTGCTGAGAGAAAAAACCGAGTTCGAAGCACCTCTTGACGCGAGAGCGTTAATGCTGGAAGTATGTAGACCTAACGTATACTTCGATGGAGACATGAAGAAAGAGTTCGACTAATTATATTCCCATTTACGCATAATTATAGCTAGATTATCAGGTATCTCAACTTATTTATTTCATAAAATACGTGCACTCAGGTGCTTTTGGCGATGAATCTCAAACGGAGAATTTGAAGGGTATTCGATTTTTATTGAGTGGAAAATCTCAAAAGGTTTTGAATGTTCAGAGGAGAATTACCAACTCAGCGTACATTTAATTGCGGTTAAAATTTCATGCAGTGGTAGGACCCGCTAATTAATTTAGCTCAAGAGTTTAATTCATCAAAAGCATTGCAAGTTAATGTTGATTATATTTTAAATACAAATTACCACTAACACAGGCTTTGATGAGATTCAAGGTTACCACCAAGAGAGGCTTCGATTAGAATATGAGATCCTTACGAGGCATACTAGACACTTATAATAGGCGCTATACATTTTGCGAACATTTATAAAGGTATATAAATAAAAATAAAAATATAAAGGCGAACATTTAGAAGTTTAACGAAATAAAGGAACAAAATAAACAGAATCAACCATAACTTAGTGAGGAAATGAACCAAATAATAAAGCTCCGGACTGCTGTTTCTTTCTGCATGTACTGCAGTCTCCTGAACGGCACATTTGTTTTACTGCCAGTTCAAGAAAACCGGCCAGAAATGCCCGACAGAAAAAAAGGCATGAAGCAAGATAAAATTTGAAGAAGAAAGAAGGAGGCGCTGGCCAACAGGAAAGCAGTGAACCGAAAAAAAGATGCTCCGTAACAAAACACAGATCCTATACGTAGTCCTTTTCAACAAATTAAGGCTCATCTGGCTTTCAGCACATCCCTATCGTTTACCGTTCGAAGAGTAACTACTCAGCGGAACTATTTCATGGAAAACTACTGAACAAGCCCCGTTTAATTTCAAAGCATAACTGAATCTGATGAAGTTGGCGCACATGGGTCAATTTTCAATGAAAATATACAACAGCCCTAAATGAGAGAGCATGCCGCAATACCAAAAAACTATGCCAAAACGCGCTGGATAGCAGAAGAATTTAAAAATCTGTGTTGAACACAGAATACCGTCTCATGTTAGTACGAAAAGAATAGATCCAATAAAACTCAACTAAATTGGTAAAAAAAAGTCTGGAAAAAATGTTTGCAGGAATATCGCAGAAGAAGCACACAATTTTTTGCAGAAGTGAAGAAGCGCACAATGAAAATTCACAACACAAAAGTAATTTTGGATTCCGTTTGGTCACAGCCACCGATTCCAACACATTCTTTTCAAGGGTAGGTGAGAAAGTCTTTAATAAAGTATCTAAAACCATTCCAAATCAGCCTTTGGTTGTGAACCCATTAGCAAGTGCCAGTGTCAGAAAAAGACCACGTCCTGTCAATTTATTAGCGATCCGAAAATTTATATGCACCCTGCAAAACACAAAGGCAATCTCATATGATGGTATTAACCCGCAATATAATAAAAAAAGTTCCTGTGTTACAGCACCAATGATTCGCTTCATAATTAATGCATTAATTACTTTCATTGAGTTCTCCGATCAATGGAACCATTTCGTTATTAAACCGTTGCATAAAACTGGTGACAGTAATGGCGCGTCAAATTACAGGTCCATGGGTATTTTACCTGTCAAATGAAATCATTAGATGAAATTAATAATAAATCACCACTCACACTTGGGTAAATAAAATTTCCTTCATCGAAATCAATATGCTGTCAAGAGGGACATTTGGTTTAAATATGCTCGGCTAAACATCACATAAAAAGTATAGTGGAAATATACAGAAAAGACGTAAGTCGAAAATATAACTCCATAATTGCTGCTTGATCTGTTCAATGCGTTCGCCAGAAATGAACGCATGCAATTTTTACTGAAAGCGTAGAATTTATGTATGAATGTACACACAGCGGTTTGAAATTTACATATCAAATTGATTTCGAGGAGGTCGCATAGATAACAAATTGTCCTCATTCATTCAAAACAATTTTGATGACCCTCGACGATCTAATACCGTTTTCGTCTTCATGGATGATTTCCCTTCAATGCGTCCTTACAGAAACATTTGAATGAGAGAAGAAGATTTTCAAATTGCAATGACAAGTTCTGTGGCTGAATAACCCAAGACGCAAATTAACACTGTAAGCCTCTCAAGAAACCTGAAATTATGGTAGCACCAAAATGATCTCATATGAAGCACAAACTATGCAATGCATATTTTACCACTATGCATAATTTTTAAATTTAAAGATGAAATTGAAAAACAACCAAATTTTGAACATATGAAAAATCGTAAATTTTAGGCATTTTATTCGATCAAAACATGTCTTTCACATTTTACGAGGAGAAAAATTACGATAAAATGAACGAAACGGAATTTTCCCATATAAAAAAAAGTTGATTTGGCAATAAAGATTAGAGATGAATTGTATTTCTAGCATTTTAAAGTGTCTTAAACATTAACACGCTAATCGCCATGTGAGCCACCGGTGGCACACCGAGGGAATTTCCCTAATTCTGCAGACCGACCAGTAGTCATAAACTCAATTTTCATAAATACTTAATCAAACCTAAATGAAGGCACGATCAAGATAATATTAGCTATTTTCGAAATTTATTATTACAATTGACTTTAAATTTGAGGTGAATACTGAACTTTAGTTTAACTCGTGTCAGTTAACTTGTAAAAATGTTAACATACACACATGGGTATCGTAATACTCATGCCAATTGTCGAAACAAATGATTGAAAAAAGCATGAAAATGGTTCTCTTAGTTTCTTTAATCTAAATGTGATCATGCATGTCAATAAAAGTAATGAAAAACAAAAAAAAATAACGTAACAGCTTTGACGCACTGATGTTCGTGTTAGTGCGTACTTGCATTGAAATGCAAGCTTAGGAAATTGGGATACTATATGGATTAAAGATGAAAGTAAAATGGGTGGATTTAAAAAATTCTGCGTCTAAAACTATGAGTTAGACATTTGGAGCTATCTTTTCACTCTTACGTATCAACTAGTACGTCAAATAGCGAGCTAGGAGAAAATAAAATATTTTGCCACAACACAAATTTATGATTTTCCTACACAAATAATGCTACACAAAAGAGTTCACCGGAGTCAGCAACATGACAAGAAATTGTTGTATAACGTTAACCAAACATTTGCGACAATGATATTAAAATTAGCTACCTGAATAGTGTTATTATATACTCACGAGTGTCATAAACGAAAAATTGCCACACGAGGCTAACAATGACATTATATGACATGAATAAGAAAGAAAACACATACAACACTATTCGGTTTTCAGGCCAATTCAGATGAACGGTGGTTGACTAAGACATTATTTCTCCTACTCGACTTTTGGTTAGTTACACCGGGGGAAGGAATTTCGCAAGAGGAAAATGCGTTTCAGGGCTTATGAGTGAGGAATCTTTCTTGAATAGGAGTCCAGCCGAGATTATCTAGGAGAGGGGTTGCATGATCACTCTTCATAAATTTACCTCTGCATACCACTTTGGCTGTAATACTCTTACATTTTTGTAACTCTCATTGATGATGTTGAGGTATGCTCCCAATAATGGGCGGAAATAGTCAAAGCTCGTGAATGCATGCTAATGAATTAGATTTTTTGTCGAGATTTTTTGTCGATGAAAAAACATTAAAGCTAAATTTTGTTGGCAAGTTTTCTCAACATGAGATTTGAAAGACGTGTCTTGATCGAACCAAATGCCTAAATTTTTAACTTTTCTAATGGCTTAATTTCATCACTCCCTACCGTGAGTCAGATTTGAAATTGTTTTAACTGCATCTTCGGATTATAAAATAATACATCATACCATGATTTCAATTCAAGTCGCTTTATAGGGTTTAAGTTTTGCTGGTTTTAACATATCTGATTAACAAAACAACAACTAAACAGGATTGGAAAAACATTATAAATTGTTATTTATATTAGCGTTGATTATACTGCATCGTATTAAAAATTCATAATTTATGCATGAAATGGCCTTGTTTTCATGGCCTGCGATTTGTTTGGATACGAGGTCGAGACATGGGTGGAACAAGATGATCTAAAAAAATTTGAAATAATGTTTTTCCTTGACAGTGAAGAGAAAAGGGCACTACTGCAAAGGAATTAATTGTCCTTCTGTTTGTACATATACAGTGGCGCCAGAAAGTAACTCCGCACTGCCTTATTTTTTATTATATTTTAAATTATAGCAAACATAACTAGTCATTTGAAGCAAACTTTAAACCATAAAATTCTACGCGTTTTAATCTATAGATTTGCATTCTCAAATTCATTATTCTGCCACCCAGTAACTGTGTAGGCGTCATTTTATCTGAAATGCACAAAGTCTGCAGGACAAAAAGAAACTCCGCATGTTAGGATTCCGATGTAAATATGCTACAGTCTCCGCTTTTAAGCTGCGATCGGGCATTTGTAATTGTTATCAGTGCTAGTGAAGACCATAAAGTGCTAAAATCTTTAATAAATTTTAGTCATGCTTCGTCTTTCCGTTGATAATCGCAAGGAGATAATTAAACTACACAACAATGGAATATCCGACCGTAAAATTGGTCGTCAATTGAATTGTGACAAAAAAACCGTCCGGCTAACATTGCATAAGCATCAAAAGACTGGCAGCGTTCATGGCATCCCAAAATGTGGACGTCCAAGGGTGACATTGGCTAGAAAAGATCATGCCATCAAGATCCGGAGTCTTTGCAACAGATTTGAAAGTGCCCCAGAGCTGCGTAATGAGTGTGGTCTTATTGGAAAGTGCTTTGTGTCAACTGTCAAGAATCAGCTGAAAGAGTTTAAGCTAAGGGGATGCATTGCCAGAAGCAAACCAATGATATCCGCAAAGAACATAAAGCGTCGCTTGAATTTCACTAAGAGCCATGAAGAAACAGACGCTTTTTTTCTGGAGCAAAGTTCTGTTTAGTGATGAATGCAAATTCAATAGGCATTCAAATTCAATTTGCATTCATCACTAAACAGAACTTTGCTCCAGAAAAAAGTGTCTGTTTCTTGAATGGATATGGATATGGATATTCCATTGTTGTGTAGTTTAATTGTCTCCTTGCGGTTATCAACGGAAAGACGAAGCATGACTAAAATTTATTAAAGATTTTAGCACTTTATGGTCTTCACTAGCACTGATAACAATTACAAATGCCCGATCACAGCTTAAAAGCGGAGACTGTAGCATATTTACATCGGAATCCTAACATGCGGAGTTTCTTTTTGTCCTGCAGACTTTGTCCATTTCAGATAAAATGACGCCTATACAGTTACTGGGTGGCAGAATAATGAATTTGAGAATGCAAATCTATAGATTAAAACGCGTAGAATTTTATGGTGTAAAGTTTGCTTCAAATGACTAGTTATATTTGCTATAATTTAAAATATAATAAAAAAAAGGTAGTGCGGAGTTACTTTCTGGCACCACTGTACGAATACTCATTCGGTATATCTTTAGCAAGATTTGAGGCATTTATTTAACAAATCATAATGACTGACGTTACAGATCATTAGAGGCAAAATTGAGTGTTTTTAATGCACGAGTCATTTCTTTTACGTAAAAATTGTACGGATTGTCTTTGAATTTTAAAATATTTGAATGAGAATTTTAGCAAACGTCGAGGCTGGTGACATTTTATGCGTTACGCATATATGTGTATGTGCTGCTACAGAATGTAAAATGAAGCTATACCAAGGCGATTCCACTTTTTCTTCGGTTTGTGCCGAAACGGTTCACACTTTCATCCACTGCAGGAGTAGGATTCAGGATTATGAAATAAAGTTGGACTACTCTTGTGCATCTTTTATTGACCTTTTCCATTCCCTCAAATTTTGAGCTACTTGTGTTACAAATATTGCACACTCAACTGTAGCGTCATAAAGCTATTGCGGTGACCGAAATATTTTTGAGAACACTGAAATGATGGGAGAATGAATCATTCTTCGGATCTCTGCTCATAGCGAAACACTGAGTCTATACATAAAAGAAAGGAAAAAGAAACTATATGAATTGCAAATAAGTTGCATAAAACATGATCCAATGCTGTTTTGATAATGTACGGGAATAAAACTACAAATTTCTGAATATTTATGAGTTTAACAGTGACGGCTACGGTGTGGCAAGATGGTAAAACTAGATCAAATTAAAAGATCAGAGAACGTAAATAGAAAATCAAATTTTGCCTACGCTACATCGGACACGTTCAATGTTGCAACTCGTGTGTCATCATTATGCTGATCTGATGGGTATCACTAACATTCATTAGTAAGACTGGTTAATATTAAGGAGAAGCAACTAATCGATTTTCGAAATTTTGTTGCCTGTATCATGGTAATTACTCGTACATCGAAATAAGCAACTTTTCTTCTATGCACTTTTTGGGGCAAATGAGAATTTAACGAGTTATAGCGGTTGGTTTAGTTTGGGTAGAGTACGTTTAAGTACTTGGTAATTTATTATTTGCCGGCCCCGCGGAGCCTGAACCCACTTCTTGGATCTTTTAGTTAATAACACAATTGAAATTATCATCCAAAAATAACGAATTATAGCGGTATATTTATTTTCGTCTTAGATGGCGGGAATGCGCTCGATCATTCGAGCGCGTCGAAACGGAGAGTCCATTGTAGTGTTGCCATCCGACGCGCTCGATAAATTACTTGCCGCTTCAAACACTAGAGTTGCGGTTAGTCATTTACCGCTATAACTCGGTAAATACTCATTTGCCTCAAAAAGTGCACAGATGAAAAGTTGTTGGTTTTTTTTTTAAAGGTTAACATCGGCATCTTTGGGATGCTTTATTTCCAATCAAGCCTGATACATATGATCTTAGCATTGGTTTTTCAAATGTCTTACAACTAACCCTATATATAGGACACCATGACGGTTCCCCCGTAAAGCCGGTACCCATTTCCGACACCTGGGTTGAGTGGGTTATTGTGCAGGAGCTTTCCCTTATACCCAACGGGGAAAATCTCTGCGCCAGCGCCGGGATACGAACCCGCGACTTCCAGCATGCAAGTCCGATCCCTTAACCGCTGTGCCACAGAGTTTCGATGTAATCACCATGATACAGGTAACAAAATTTCGAAAATTGATTAGTTGCATCTCCTTAACATTAGCCAAAAGACCTTAATGTTTCATGAATGTTCATCAAGTTCATAGAACATCACATCAATTCAACAATTCAAAAACATATCGAGAACATAACTGTAATTATAATTTAAATAGTTATGTTTCCCCTCGAAACGTCTTCTAAGTACTGATCATCTAAAAGATGGGGTGCCTGCTTTATTCTAAACTCCATGACAGAAGAGGCAGTGCGGCAACCTCATGAAGTTGTGCAGCTTTAATTTTACCCTGAAGTTCATTTTTTAGAATGCGATAAATTAGTGAAAAGTTCTAGGGAAAAATTGAATGAACAAATTTAAAAAAATAAACAGCAATTTATTTACCACGAGTGGAATAACGAGAAAATTATTCCGTAAAGATATTACAAATGACACACTTCACTTCAGCAACTTGTGGGGTCGAGTCAGTTCAGCGACTTCTAGGGCATAATAACATCAATGCTTTAAGATAATTTGCAAATGTGTCTAGCCTAGTACTTCTGAGCAATTCGCACACTTGGTCAATAATAGGTTTCCTCATAATTCTATGTTTAAATTTACACGAATAGTTAAAAAACATAAACAAATGGGAACCGTACATTCTAAAAATAACTTAGGATCCATTTTATTACATGGTAAATTACTCCATCAAATTGAATCATTTGACTGCAAATTTATACTTTATATCCTATTATAGTTATTAATTCCACGATAACAATAAAGATTAAAAATTCCTTTTGAAAGCTTCGTACGATATTTTTTCACGAATTCCAACAGGGACAAAATTTCAGGTTTCGGCCCAATAGGAGTGGAAACTGTGCTGAGATCGTGCTGTAATAATATAAAAAGTGTAAATTTATTTCTACTTCGAGTTATATGATGATAATGGTCAAATTTCTGTAGTCAATAGTTGTTCAAGATCTTTCTCTCTCTCATTGGTCAACGTTGTCTACATGAAATTATACAGAGAGAGAGCTCATAGAGATCTAAAAGGATGAGTGTTTCCTAACAATTTAGCATGGATCATTCGTGTAGGCACTGTTTTCTATTTTCCTACCGCTCTTATGAAGTGTGGTGTAAAGAGCAGATGGGTTTCATTTTGATCAGTTCCATGCCATGCTTTATTTCCTATTGTAAATATAAAGAAAAACCAGTAATACATTTTTTACTCTATCATGAATTCCTACGTATTTCGATAATTTAGTACCGATGCATGCAATATAACCTTTGAAAATCGATTTTTATCTATAGTAATGCCCAGGAACTTCAGAGTTTGCTTCTTCAATCTGGCCATGGCCAATTTGGATGAACTTGAACTTGAATTGGCCGACAGCGTCGGGGCCTTTGTAACGGCCTACAATTCCGTCCTCAACACTCACAAAATTCACCCAAAAGAGTTTAGCACCTGTGGACCAGACTTGTCCAATAAACTACCAAGGATCCACCAATCCTTGTCACAAACTGCCATTGGACGGCATCAGTGGGATAACCAGTACGTCAAAGCACCAACCTCAAGCATGGTGGGTCATTACAGCCCATTCTACATGACTGGCTCATTCCAGTCGCTGTCTTTTACTCCAGGCACGTACAAGTAAAATTTTCATAGCTTCAGTGTTACTCAAATTACACTCCTGATCCAATCCAGTAAGACAGCTCATACCACAATCATTTTCAGTACATCTGGTATACCGCTCATTCTCTCCATACTGCTCAAACACCACATTCATGAAACTCTCGCTCTCATTCTCATTCTTACTATACATTCCAGCACAAAATGCTCAATTATTTCCTCCCCTCCCCTGTCACACTGCCGAGAGAATCTATTATTATTCTCATTCCACCTCCGTGTGCGTCTATTCATGCTCAATGACTTATGCCACACAGCAAACAAGAGTTGGCTTCCTAAACTACCATCACAGAATATCTCACACTTAGGTACATCCTTTCGCATTTACCACATTAGTGTAGGCTTTCGCACCATACTAAGTATCCACTTCTTCAATCCATACTCTTTTATTCGCCTCTCAATCTCTTTTTTCCACCTCTTGTAGTCCCACTCTGGTCTTTCACCTCCAACATTCATTAAAAGCGTCATCCACAGGTTTCCGAGTTGTAACACGAATGACCTTTTGCATGCTTGGTTTCCTTGCATGCCCCAAAAAAATTTTCTCCCAATAACTTAAACTCAGATTCCTTTCAAAAATTTGCTTTACCCACCTGTTATCCTGCATTCTCTCAATTCTTACCTTATAATTCAACACAACATTAATCATTCTTTCTGAAAATAGGCTCCACCTTAAGCCACCTCTAATAGCTTCTGAAGCTGAAAATAGGTTCCACCACTCCGTTCGGCTTGTACTAGTACACCTATGTCCTATGGGCTCCGGAATACCCCCCAAACATTCCGATTGAATCACTTCGACGGAGTGATAGTAGCTGTCCATTTTGGAGCACCCAATGCCAGACGTCCTACCTTATTTTGTATCACATCCAGGTTTTCAAGGTCACTTCCATTTCAGGCTAGAGCACTCTTACCATACACGACACAAGGTACAGCAACGTGATTCCACATTCCGCACACACATTCCTACTTTGCTCTGTATCTGACCACACTACCTAATTAACCGCCCACTCCACTGCACTGTTTTTGCCGCCTTCTCACCCTTAGTTCCAGTACATCCATCTTCACTTATCATACAGCGTAGATGTTTGTATTCTTTTATTCTACCTATTCTGATTTCCCAAATATTCCACAGTCTTTCTCTCTCAGTCTCATCACCATTTATTACCATGACCTTACTTATATCAGCACCAAAGTTCATCTGGAAATCTGTACTGGATCCATTACACCGTCAAGCATTTTTTGTAGTTCATGTTCAGATTCACTCACCGCAACCACATCATCAGCATACTACATATAACTCAGTTTCTCCTCACCAACCTTCAGTCCTAAGACACTCATTCTCAGTCGAACTGCTAATTCTTCGGTGCACAATTCAAACAACAAGGGAGATAGAGAACAGCCCTGTCTCACTCCTCTAACACTCCTCACTTACCCTGTTTCCAAATTTCCAAACCTGTAGATAGCACTTGTGTTCTCATAAAAACTTTGCACAATGTTTGCTATTTTTCTACTAAATCCAACTTTTCTCAAAATTTTAAACAGCCTCAACCGATCCACTCTGTCCTACGCCTTTTCAATATCCAGGAATGCTAGGTATCATCTTTCTTATCATCTTTCCTTATTCGCTCAATTATTTCACTCACAACAATCAGATTGTCTTCACCAAGTCTTCTTGCCTGAAACCATTCTCTTCTTCTACCAGGACTCTTAGTTCTTCAACTAAATATTCCATTCTATCATTTAAAATACCCCAAAAACCTTACACACAGTGCCAGCCAAGGCAATTGCTCTGTAATTTTTTAGTTCATTCATACTCTTATGCCCACCCTTGTGCAATAGAACAACATTACACTTGTTCCATTCATCTGGTACTCTTTCACTCTTACATATCTCGCCAAAAAAACACCTAAACATATTAACTAAGTGGGATAAATGTGTAGGAGAAAGTTTTCTCTCCCCCCTTTTTTATAGAACTCATATGGGATCCTATCAGGGCCACATGCCTTCCCATTTTTCACTTTCTTAAAAAAACTTACAATCTCTTCACAAGTGATTTCATCTTTCATTTGCTGCTCTTTTTCATTAATCAGTTGTCTTCAACTGCTTTCACCATTTGCTCCCTATCTCGCTCATTGCAAGCATTTACTACTAAATCATCAACTTGCACTTCACAACTTCTATCATTACTTTGTATAAATTTATACCACTCTTTTATTCCATCCGAACCCTTTCTTCTTAGATTTTCAACTTGGTGTCTCTCCTCTTTAACTCTAGACTCATTTATCATTCTCTTTACTGTCCTCTGCTGGTCCCTGTACTCATTTTATACACTCTGCCGTTCATCCTCAGTAATTCTGTCTTTCATACATTTTCCTTACGTTGCGTGGTTTCTTATTTAAAGTCTTTTTCCTCATTCGTTCTTCTTTTATCTCACTTGTAAACTAACTGAAATTCCCTGTACTTTTATTTCATATAATAAATATGAAGAAAAAATCGCTCCAATGGGTGTTAACAAAACCTCTCCCGGTAATACATTTTTTACTCCATTCAGAATTCTTACGTATTTACGTCAGTAAATAGCGTGAGTTTCTTGCGTCAGTAAATAGCGTGAATTTGAAAAATTAAGTAGAAAAAACTACAGTATATGGTTTATAAAGATTAAAATCATGGGGAATGTCCTTGGACAGACAGTCGTGGGCCTACTTGGCCAATTTCCAGCTGTTGCGACAATACGAGTACGTCACCATCATCAATTCCATTTGTAAGTGTGATTTGAACCAATCTAGTGAAGCTCCTCTAATGTCCCAACAGTGGAGTTACGAAAGTTATAAGCTATTGTCTACGCGATCGGAAATTGGTTGAAAGTCGAGAAACACGTATAACACAAGAATTCCTCCATCGATATTGGATATAAATATAGTAAATAATTCAGTACAGCATGTGTTGTTGATTTTTAAGAAACTAAACCTTATCGTTAGCATGAAGAAACAAGTTTTATTCAAAATAGGAGTTCACTTTTTACGTAAGATTTTCTTGAATATTTTGATAATAATTGGCAGAACGGGAACAGGCTCCAATGCAAGTTTCACCTTCAGTTTCAAAATGGGTGATGCTCCTGCAATTTTGAATGAGCTCGAGAAAAAAGCTAAGGAAAGTGACTGGGTAATGAAGTTTGATATGATCGGCGCTATTGTAATTCGTTTTTTCTTTTAGTACTTTAGTATGGAATGTTTCTCATCCACATGATCCACATGATTTACGTAGTCAAGAACATCATAGGAGTGAAGTAGGCGCATGGAAGAAAGAATTGTGTACTTGGACATAATCCTAGTATTCCAAGGGGTCAGTCGTTTCGCAAGTAATAAAGAAATACCAAAAACAATTTATGTACACCTATGTTCAAAACAGAGTTTTTGAAACAGTTTCAAAATCTTCTTCCAAGAACCATTATACATTTTCTTGGACATGGAGTTCAATTTTCTTCGCAATACTATCGTTCGGTTCACTTCGCAGTACTATCGTTCGGCTTATAGAATGCAAGTATTTTTAACGGAATGCATGTAGTTTTAGACATTTACACGCATGATGTTCGTCCAAAGTTAGAGACATTCCCAATGAAGACAAGAGGTGGTTTCGATGATTCTCTTTGTGTCTGATGAAATAATTTATTCGTCATCGTAATATTTGCCAAAATCGGAGATATTCTCATCAATTTAATGAGGACAGGAGGTTGTTTCGGTCATTAGATCTGTGACAGATGAATTACTTGACTACCCTATTCAGTCAGCTAGCGTGTGGCCAAGTACGGTGACTTGAGTGTGCGGCTGATGTCGGGCGACTTGCGTCAGGGAGGCAAACAGGAAATGGTCCACTGGGCTTGTTCGGGTGACCGTACTCCACGCTGTGATGTTCTATTTTATGAGGTTGTGGGTAAACTTTCTAATTGGTTGAAAGAGCATACGATGAACAATTTCTTACAGTCAAATGACGGGATTCGATATTTTCTTTAGACAAATGTACCAGATGTGAATGACAAACTAATAAATCTACCTTAAGGGGGTCTCATCATTATTTCATTTTTTTCCATCCGATTCGTTTAAAATTTGGCCAGTATATGTATTTGTTGAAAATAAAATTATTTTACGCGTGTAACTTTTTCGATTTAGGCCTTATTTTTTTAAAATACGAAAAATTAGTTTTTTGGTATATCTTTATGGATATTTCAAATGAATAGAAATCATTGAGTTTTCAAGCTATGACAAAACCAACGACAGTTTCAGAATCCTTGGAGCATTTCTAACAAAAGTACGGTAGAAAATTTTTACATTTGTAACTTCTCGTTTTTTTATACGATATTTGATCACTAACTAAAATATACACAAATTTTGGGTTTTGAGCTTGATAAAAAAAGTTATTTGTACAATTGGGAAATTTTCTACCGTACTATTTTAGAAATGTTCCAAGGATTCAAAAAGTTTATTGTTTTTGTTCTAGCAAAAAAAACTCACTGACTTCTATTCTTTTGAATGTTGACAATACTGGTTTGTTAGTAATAAGGCTTAAATGAATTTTTATCTGAACTGTAATATAATGGACAATTTATGTAATTGAATGCTGTTTTCATTTTTATTTTGACAATCTCCATACTTTACTTCATATTCGTGCTGTGAATACTTTTTATTTGTAATCTAATTCTTATGAAATTGTACTATTATATGTAAGTAAAAAAAACACAATATCTTCAATTCATTTTTTCGATTCAGGCCTTAGTTTTTCGAAAAATGAGACATGTTGGTTTTTTATTGATACTAGTCCACCCCCCTTTATTTGAAATAAGAAAGAAGGCGTAATGAAAGAAAGGCCGTAAGAAATTAAAAAATACAATCTCTCGAGAGCTGATAAGGCCGCGTGAACACGGCCCGTCAAAACATATAGGGCTGGAGCTGGTATCACAGATACGCTCATCACACACTGCAGGCTGGCTTCGGACGGACCGACGGACGGACGAGGCTCTTATTATAGTATAGATTTCAAAAGAATAGAATTCATTGAGTTTTTCTGCTAGAACAAAAACAAAGACAGTTTTAGAATGGCTCCCAGGGGCCATTTACTTGTTTTGTTGAAAAAGGATCCTTAGGTGATGGGTTATTGTTCCCTGAAATTTTATGGCGCTATATATGGAGGCTAGAGCCCCTGCCCCCCCCCTCCAAGGGAACCAAAAATCATGAATTTTCGATTTCATGGATATTAAAATTTTCCCTTCTTTATAGTGCCTGCAATTAAATTATCCTTGTACATGTGTACTGGTGAAACTCGTCTCACAGATACGGTCATTAAGAATCCTTTAATAGCGTGAGAAAGAGACGAACCAACCAATTTAATCTGTTCCATGAAATTCCCATTGTAATAAAATAAGAGAAATAGCACACAAAAAATAAAAATTTATGTGTTTATTTTTTTTAATTTGAGGGCACACCTGGCGTTTTATTATATCCTAGTGTGCACGACCCATCAAAAATGACAGGATTCGAAAGTTTCTTTCAAATAAGACAAGATGTGGATGACAAACCAATATATCCATCCTAATAGTACCCGCGATTAAAATCTTCTTAAACTCGTGCACTGATGAAATTCGTATTTCAGATACGGTCATTATAACTATCCTTATGAGCGTGACAGAGAAATGGAAGAAGCGGACTCCAAAAAAATAAACCAAGGGTATAATTTGGTATAGTAGCAGGACCCGTGGGAATTCACTGACAATGTCTTCGTTAAAGCTAAGTTGACCCGTAAAAAAATTCCGTCAACATTACTCACCTATCCTAACCTATCATGTCCTAACCGAATCTATCCTGATAAAATGTCAAACATATCAATTCGTGTAAGGCCATCTTTCAATACACTGAGGAATTCGGTATCCATGATACCGCAAACTCAGACATCCTATGTTTCTTAAGAAGCGGACACCAAAAAAATACAAAAATAAACACAAAACGAGTATTATTAGGTTAGATTATTATTGGCCAAACACTTTTGGAAATACTTTGCCACATCTTTTCCCTCGCGATAAGCTGCATTTTCTTAATCTTAATAATAGTTCCAATTTTCACGCAATTATTTTTGACTTATAAAAAAACGTGAGGGAACTCCAGTTTTTTTAATTCATTTGAATTATATTAATGATACCAACCAACCAAGCAGATCCCCATTGTAATAAGATAAAAGAAACTACGCACAAAAAATATGTATTTATTTAAAAATTTATGAAGACACCAGGCGTTTTATTATATCGAATTAATTGTATAGTATGTCCCACAAAAACCTGAACCGAGAATTTATTTTCACTTACCAGTACTACCATCATAAGAATACCGTAAGCATTTAATTTCTAGCAAAATTATCCGTCAAAATTGATCCATAGAAAAGTTATTACTGATTATGATGGTATCACTGATACGGGAATATAAATACTCGGTTTGAGTTTTTGTGGGATATGCTGTATTATATTTGTTATAAAATCTTATATTTGTTTGTCATCCACATTTGGAAAGTTAATTTGAGGAAAATATTGAGCTCTGTTTTTTGAGGGGCCGTGTTCACTAGTAATATGTGTAGTATGTCACTATTATGTTGCAGGAGACAACCGCGACAACACCCGCACCAGGACAAGTTATGGCATAACTACACTTGAACGTACCTGAAAAACCTCATAACATTTTTAACATAGCTCTTTTGTAACCCATATCTTAAGAATGACCATCGTAACCTTTAACCGTTTTTCTGCCAAAACTGTGGTAATTTTGAAACCCGTGCCTTAGCCATAATGACCGAAATATCAATCGTGTTTTGAAGCCCATACCTTAAACAGAATGAAAGTAATATTATTCGTGTTGCAAATCCATGCTTTAAGAATGATGACATTAATATTAATTGTAATTTGCAACCCACGCCTTAACCATGATCACACAGTAACACTAATCCTATTTGCAACACACGCCTTAACAATGATGACACAGTAACGCAAATCTTATTTCGCAACCCATGTCTTAACGTACCATGAGTACAAAGTAATATTAATCGCATTTTGCGACCCTGCCTCGATCATCATGACACTACCCTGCACCTCATTTCAGGTTTCCACCCCAACGCCGACGTGCAATCAACATATCGCTCCAAGCCTCGCCGCCACAAGTGCACCCATACATGCACTCGAGCGGTGTTCAAGTTTAGACACAAAATTAAACTTGATTCGCGATTTTCAGCACGCAGATTAAAGAGCAATCGAACGGAAATTTAAGCAAAAAGTCGAGCTTTGGTAAGAAGTTTCCATCATTAGCATAGTATTATTTACTAATTTAATTGTATACACGCTAAAAGTGATAAAATAGTAAAATGATAGTTACAATGCATTAAAAAATTATTAGTAAATAATGAATTCCGACACTCAGAGCTTTGTAAACTTTTCGGTGGTCTGCATCAAAATTATGCTGTCGACACCCATCGCTGCAAGCTGAGATTTTTAGCTAATTGTCTTCCTGCTAGCGAGTAGTGTGTTTTGGCAGTTGTCCTATTCCTTGTTTTGTGTTTTGGCAGTTGTCCTATTCCTTGTTTTGTGTTTTGGCAGTTGTCCTATTCCTTGTTTTTTGTTTGGCAGTTGTCCTATTCCTTGTTGTGTGTTTTGGCAGTTGTCCTATTCCTTGTTTTGTGTTTTGGCAGTTGTCCTATTCCTTGTTGTGTGTTTTGGCAGTTGTCCTATTCCTTGTTGTGTGTTTTGGCAGTTGTCCTATTCCTTGTTGTGTGTTTTGGCAGTTGTCCGATTCCTTGTTGTGTGTTTTGGCAGTTGTCCTATTCCTTGTTTTGTGTTTTGGCAGTTGTCCTATTCCTTGTTTTGTGTTTTGGCAGTTGTCCTATTCCTTGTTGTGTGTTTTGGCAGTTGTCCTATTCCTTGTTGTGTGTTTTGGCAGTTGTCCTATTCCTTGTTGTGTGTTCTGGCAGTTGTCCTATTCCTTGTTGTGTGTTTTGGCAGTTGTCCTATTCCTTGTTGTGTGTTTTGGCAGTTGTCCTATTCCTTGTTGTGTGTTTTGGCAGTTGTCCTATTCCTTGTTGTGTGTTTTGGCAGTTGCCCTATTCCTTGTTGTGTGTTTTGGCAGTTGTCCTATTCCTTGTTGTGTGTTTTGGCAGTTGTCCTATTCCTTGTTGTGTGTTTTGGCAGTTGTCCTATTCCTTGTTTTGTGTTTTGGCAGTTGTCCTATTCCTTGTTGTGTGTTTTGGCAGTTGTCTTATTCCTTGTTGTGTGTTTTGGCAGTTGTCCTATTCCTTGTTGTGTGTTTTGGCAGTTGTCCTATTCCTTGTTTTGTGTTTTGGCAGTTGTCCTATTCCTTGTTGTGTGTTTTGGCAGTTGTCCTATTCCTTGTTGTGTGTTTGGCAGTTGTCCTATTCCTTGTTGTGTGTTTTGGCAGTTGTCCTATTCCTTGTTGTGTGTTTTGGCAGTTGTCCTATTCCTTGTTGTGTGTTTTGGCAGTTGTCCTATTCCTTGTTGTGTGTTTTGGCAGTTGTCCTATTCCTTGTTTTGTGTTTTGGCAGTTGTCCTATTCCTTGTTGTGTGTTTTGGCAGTTGTCTTATTCCTTGTTGTGTGTTATGGCAGTTGTCCTATTCCTTGTTGTGTGTTTTGGCAGTTGTCCTATTCCTTGTTTTGTGTTTTGGCAGTTGTCCTATTCCTTGTTGTGTGTTTTGGCAGTTGTCCTATTCCTTGTTGTGTGTTTTGGCAGTTGTCCTATTCCTTGTTGTGTGTTTTGGCAGTTGTCCTATTCCTTGTTTTGTGTTTTGGCAGTTGTCCTATTCCTTGTTGTGTGTTTTGGCAGTTGTCTTATTCCTTGTTGTGTGTTTTGGCAGTTGTCCTATTCCTTGTTGTGTGTTTTGGCAGTTGTCCTATTCCTTGTTTTGTGTTTTGGCAGTTGTCTTATTCCTTGTTTTGTGTTTTGGCAGTTGTCCTATTCCTTGTTTTGTGTTTTGGCAGTTGTCCTATTCCTTGTTTTGTGTTTTGGCAGTTGTCCTATTCCTTGTTTTGTGTTTTGGCAGTTGTCCTATTCTTTGTTGTGTGTTTTGGCAGTTGTCCCATTCCTTGTTGTGTGTTTTGGCAGTTGTCCTATTCCTTGTTGTGTGTTTTGGCAGTTGTCCTATTCCTTGTTGTGTGTTTTGGCAGTTGTTCTATTCCTTTTTGTGTGTTTTGGCAGTTGTCCTATTCCTTGTTTTGTGTTTTGGCAGTTGTCCTATTCCTTGTTGTGTCTTCGGCAGTTGTCCTAATCCTTGTTGTGTGTTTTGGCAGTTGTCCTATTCCTTGTTGTGTGTTTTGGCTGTTGTCCTATTCCTTTTTGTGCGTTTTGGCAGTTGTCCTATTCCTTGTTGTGTGTTTTGGCAGTTGTCCTATTCCTTGTTGTGTGTTCGGCAGTTGTTCTATTCCTTGTTGTGTGTTCGGCAGTTGTCCTATTCCTTGTTGTGCGTTTTGGCAGTTGTCCTATTCCTTGTTGTGTGTTTTGGCAGTTGTCCTATTCCTTGTTGTGTGTTTTGGCAGTTGTCCTATTCCTTGTTTTGTGTTTTGGCAGTTGTCCTATTCCTTGTTGTGTGTTTTGGCAGTTGTCTTATTCCTTGTTGTGTGTTTTGGCAGTTGTCCTATTCCTTGTTGTGTGTTTTGGCAGTGTTCCTATTCCTTGTTGTGTGTTTTGGCAGTTGTCCTATTCCTTGTTGTGTGTTTTGGCAGTTGTCCTATTCCTTGTTGTGTGTTTTGGCAGTTGTCCTATTCCTTGTTGTGTGTTTTGGCAGTTGTCCTATTCCTTGTTTTGAGTTTTGGCAGTTGTCCTATTCCTTGTTGTGTGTTTTGGCAGTTGTCCTATTCCTTGTTTTGTGTTTTGGCAGTTGTCCTATTCCTTGTTGTGTGTTTTGGCAGTTGTCTTATTCCTTGTTGTGTGTTATGGCAGTTGTCCTATTCCTTGTTGTGTGTTTTGGCAGTTGTCCTATTCCTTGTTTTGTGTTTTGGCAGTTGTCCTATTCCTTGTTGTGTGTTTTGGCAGTTGTCCTATTCCTTGTTGTGTGTTTTGGCAGTTGTCCTATTCCTTGTTGTGTGTTTTGGCAGTTGTCCTATTCCTTGTTTTGTGTTTTGGCAGTTGTCCTATTCCTTGTTGTGTGTTTTGGCAGTTGTCTTATTCCTTGTTGTGTGTTTTGGCAGTTGTCCTATTCCTTGTTGTGTGTTTTGGCAGTTGTCCTATTCCATGTTTTGTGTTTTGGCAGTTGTCTTATTCCTTGTTTTGTGTTTTGGCAGTTGTCCTATTCCTTGTTTTGTGTTTTGGCAGTTGTCCTATTCCTTGTTTTGTGTTTTGGCAGTTGTCCTATTCCTTGTTTTGTGTTTTGGCAGTTGTCCTATTCTTTGTTGTGTGTTTTGGCAGTTGTCCTATTCCTTGTTGTGTGTTTTGGCAGTTGTCCTATTCCTTGTTGTGTGTTTTGGCAGTTGTCCTATTCCTTGTTGTGTGTTTTGGCAGTTGTTCTATTCCTTTTTGTGTGTTTTGGCAGTTGTCCTATTCCTTGTTTTGTGTTTTGGCAGTTGTCCTATTCCTTGTTGTGTCTTCGGCAGTTGTCCTAATCCTTGTTGTGTGTTTTGGCAATTGTCCTATTCCTTGTTGTGTGTTTTGGCTGTTGTCCTATTCCTTTTTGTGCGTTTTGGCAGTTGTCCTATTCCTTGTTGTGTGTTTTGGCAGTTGTCCTATTCCTTGTTGTGTGTTCGGCAGTTGTTCTATTCCTTGTTGTGTGTTCGGCAGTTGTCCTATTCCTTGTTGTGCGTTTTGGCAGTTGTCCTATTCCTTGTTGTGTGTTTTGGCAGTTGTCCTATTCCTTGTTGTGTGTTTTGGCAGTTGTCCTATTCCTTGTTTTGTGTTTTGGCAGTTGTCCTATTCCTTGTTGTGTGTTTTGGCAGTTGTCTTATTCCTTGTTGTGTGTTTTGGCAGTTGTCCTATTCCTTGTTGTGTGTTTTGGCAGTGTTCCTATTCCTTGTTGTGTGTTTTGGCAGTTGTCCTATTCCTTGTTGTGTGTTTTGGCAGTTGTCCTATTCCTTGTTGTGTGTTTTGGCAGTTGTCCTATTCCTTGTTGTGTGTTTTGGCAGTTGTCCTATTCCTTGTTTTGAGTTTTGGCAGTTGTCCTATTCCTTGTTGTGTGTTTTGGCAGTTGTCTTATTTCTTGTTTTGTGTTTTGGCAGTTGTCCTATTCCTTGTTTTGTGTTTTGGCAGTTGTCCTATTACTTGTTTTGTGTTTTGGCAGTTGTCTTATTCCTTGTTTTGTGTTTTGGCAGTTGTCCTATTCCTTGTTTTGTGTTTTGGCAGTTGTCTTATTCCTTGTTTTGTGTTTTGGTAGTTTTCCTATTCCTTGTTTTGTGTTTTGGCAGTTGTCCTATTCCTTGTTTTGTGTTTTGGCAGTTGTCCTATTCCTTGTTTTGTGTTTTGGCAGTTGTCCTATCCTTGTTTTGGGTTTTGGCAGTTGTCCTATTCCTTGTTTTGTGTTTTGGCAGTTGTCCTATTCCTTGTTTTGTGTTTTGGCAGTTGTCTTATTCCTTGTTTTGTGTTTTGGCAGTTGTCCTATTCCTTGTTTTGTGTTTTGGCAGTTGTCTTATTCCTTGTTTTGTGTTTTGGCAGTTGTCTTATTCCTTGTTTTGTGTTTTGGCAGTTGTCCTATTCCTTGTTGTGTGTTTTGGCAGTTGTCCTATTCCTTGTTTTGTGTTTTGGCAGTTGTCTTATTCCTTTTTTTGTGTTTTGGCAGTTGTCTTATTCCTTGTTTTGTGTTTTGGCAGTTGTCCTATTCCTTGTTTTGTGTTTTGGCAGTTGTCTTATTCCTTGTTTTGTGTTTTGGTAGTTGTCCTATTCCTTGTTTTGTGTTTTGGCAGTTGTCCTATTCCTTGTTGTGTGTTTTGGCAGTTTTCTTATTCCTTGTTTTGTGTTTTAGCAGTTGTCTTATTCCTTGTTTTGTGTTTTGGCAGTTGTCTTATTCCTTGTTTTGTGTTTTGGCAGTTGTCTTATTCCTTGTTTTGTGTTTTGGCAGTTGTCCTATTCCTTGTTTTGTGTTTTGGCAGTTGTCTTATTCCTT
Organism: Morinoia aosen; assembly: GCA_030386875.1. Taxonomy (NCBI): domain Eukaryota; kingdom Metazoa; phylum Arthropoda; class Malacostraca; order Amphipoda; family Talitridae; genus Morinoia; species Morinoia aosen. The sequence continues at coordinate 8,738,297 of CM059558.1, read as the reverse complement.
GTTGTGTGTTTTGGCAGTTGTCTTATTCCTTGTTTTGTGTTTTGGCAGTTGTCTTATTCCTTGTTTTGTGTTTTGGCAGTTGACCTATTCCTTGTTTTGTGTTTTGGCAGTTGTCTTATTCCTTTTTTTGTGTTTTGGCAGTTGTCCTATTCCTTGTTTTGTGTTTTGGCAGTTGTCTTATTCCTTGTTTTGTGTTTTGGCAGTTGTCCTATTCCTTGTTTTGTGTTTTGTCAGTTGTCTTATTCCTTGTTGTGTGTTTTGGCAGTTGTCCTATGCCTTGTTGTGTGTTTTGGCAGTTGTCCTATTCCTTGTTTTGTGTTTTGGCAGTTGTCTTATTTCTTGTTGTGTGTTTTGGCAGTTGTCTTATTCCTTTGTTTTGTGTTTTGGCAGTTGTCCTATTCCTTGTTTTGTGTTTTGGCAGTTGTCCTATTCCTTGTTATGTGTTTTGGCAGTTGTCTTATTCCTTGTTTTGTGTTTTGGCAGTTGTCCTATTCCTTGTTTTGTGTTTTGGCAGTTGTCTTATTCCTTGTTTTGTGTTTTGGCAGTTGTCCTATTCCTTGTTTTGTGTTTTGTCAGTTGTCTTATTCCTTGTTGTATGTTTTGGCAGTTGTCCTATGCCTTGTTGTGTGTTTTGGCAGTTGTCCTATTCCTTGTTGTGTGTTTTGGCAGTTGTCCCATTCCTTGTTGTGTGTTCGGCAGTTGTCCTATTCCTTGTTGTGTGTTTTGGCAGTTGTCCTATTATTTGTTGTGTGTTCGGCAGTTGTCCTATTCCTTGTTTTGTGTTTTGGCAGTTGTCCTATTCTTTGTTGTGTGTTTTGGCAGTTGTCCTATTCCTTGTTGTGTGTTTCGGCAGTTGTCCTATTCCTTGTTGTGTGTTTTGGCAGTTGTCCTATTCTTTGTTGTGTGTTTTGGCAGTTGTCCTATTCCTTTTTGTGTGTTTTGGCAGTTGTCCTATTCCTTGTTTTGTGTTTTGGCAGTTGTCCTATTCCTTGTTGTGTGTTCGGCAGTTGTCCTAATCCTTGTTGTGTGTTTTGGCAGTTGTCCTATTCCTTGTTGTGTGTTTTGGCTGTTGTCCTATTCCTTGTTGTGCGTTTTGGCAGTTGTCCTATTCCTTGTTGTGTGTTTTGGCAGTTGTCCTATTCCTTGTTGTGTGTTCGGCAGTTGTTCTATTCCTTGTTGTGTGTTCAGCAGTTGTCCTATTCCTTGTTGTGTGTTTTGGCAGTTGTCTTATTCCTTGTTGTGTGTTTTGGCAGTTTTTCAAGTCCTTGTTGTGTGGTTTAGTACTCGTCTTATTCCGTGTTGTGTGTTTTGCCAGTTGTACTACTTCCTGCTATGGGTTTTGGAAGTTGTATTATTTCTAATTGTGTGTTTTGGCAGTTTTTCACTCCTTATTGCAAAGTTTTGGCAGTTATACTGTCCAAAAATTTAACTTCATTTTTACCTTTTCTCTTAATGGAAAGGCATATTTTCGCTCAAAATTCGTGCAAATGACCAAATAAATGCACGTGCAAGTCCACAAGATCAACTCTGCTCAGTTCCATTTACTCTTGACTCAAGTCCTTCAGCGCTCTTCCTGGTCTTCAGGATGACTTGCGCAGAAACACTTAGCGCAGTATGAGCCCACGTCAAAAAGAAGCGACGCTGAGCGCAGGTCACGCAACGGACCGTAGTGATATCAGAACCTTCGATGTGTTTTTGTCACTCCATGACAGCAACTTCGCGATAAGCTCACATGAGCCGCGTTACGGTGCTTTCCATGCACATAGGAAAGTCGCTACGATATAGTACTACTGGAACAGAAATTTCTAATGAGGAACTTCAAAATACGACATGTAATTTCGACAACTTTCCGAATATCCGCAGTAAAAAAGGCAGAGATTGTTTCTGATTTTTCCTTAGGCAATCTTTGCATGAGATTAACTGTTTCAGAGACGTTTCATGCTCATCATCCCCACGATTCCTCAACTCTATGAATTGGACGCTTCCCGTATCAGGTAGACCTAGTTTTGCAAGTCATTTCTACTTATAGCGTCCGTTTCCTATTTCAGAAAATCATAAAAAAATTATTTCCTGCTCAGTGCAGGAAATGTGAGGAAATAATTCAAATTAGTATTCAAAAAATTTAGCTGAAATCCCGTTTGGATGCTCTTGAAACTAGGAAACATTGCACTGAACATGAATATTGTCTTGACATTTCAACTTGGGAGCAATAAGTCAACATGGAAGAGAAAACGCAAATGACTCATCAGTACAGTGTTACCACGGATTAGAAAGTCAATGCCCGACATCTGTTCTTAATTTTTCAGCGCATATATAACTGGAATATGATTAAAAATATATAAATTCAAAGTTCTGCGGTGAAATTTTTTTTAAATAATTAGTTGCACCGTGTCATTCACGACGTAACCTATGTTAAACTCCCTGACGCTGACCTCATGCTTTGACTTTATGGTAGTTAAAGACATCAACTGATATGGTTCGATATTTCCAAGTTATGCATTGTGCCAGCTGCAGAAGCTTACATATCTGCGTCAGTGCTGCGGGAATATAAATTTCATAAGTTTTAAAAACCTTTATTGTACTTAACAAATCTCCACACAACATTCGCTTGTACACAATTGCTCACTGAGGGTACAGTAATTTTTTTTTTAAATTGTTCTCTCAATCACACAGTCATTGACGTTTTTGTTAATCGATCCCTGATCTAACCTTGTGATCAGATTGTGGCGTGCGGTCGACAACATGGATTTTCGCGCCACCTGAGGCAAAAGAGCGCTTAGAGAGCCAAACAAAAAACCTAATTTTACTATAATACATAAATCCAGCATGGCGCGTGCGTTGCTGACGGTACCGCACTCACTTCAGCCCCTGAAGCGTCATGTTCAAATTTTCCAAGACGAAAAAAATTGACGTAATATTTTTCAGATTTGATTTTTAGGAGTAAATTGGATCGTATATTTCCTGGATGGAGCTGGCAGCCAATCAAAGCAGGCGCACGTGGCCAATAGGTGGCGCGATGAGTACGAGATGCATCATCAAAGTTAATCTATTCTTTTTTCTGATATATTACGTTTTAGAGTAGCAGCTATTCTCAAGAACGAGCTAGGGTATCCTTAAGACCTTATTTCATGCAGGTACTCATGCGCTTTCCGGAAGTTGAAAGATAGCAAGTTTTTGCTTCTCTTATACAAAGAAAAATTAATGTCATTATTCAACTTTAGGAAGTGAATCGAAACAAATTTGATAAATTTCTTACCAACAAATATTTCATCACGATGTGATAAAATTACCACCTATAGATTTTATTTGCGTCTACAAATACTACAGATAATAGAATTCATCTCTTTTATCTACTTCATGTAAGGGATTGCATCGTATTCTAAATAAGAGTACGTTCCAACTTAATTCCTAGAGGACATGAACTCATCGAAACACATACATACTAAATTTTGAGTATGCATTCTGGAATAGTGTAACACTGGATTTTTTCATTATACTTCATAAATGAAAAACATTTCTAATGAATGCGTTGGCGTCAATTCATGGGATTAAGTAGAGTCGCCTTAATTGTACTGCTTCATGTATCTGAATGCATTTCTTTTTTCAATAAATGTTACATTTTGGTTAAGTTACTGTCAGTAAGGAAAGATAAACGTCGGGTTTTACCGAGCCTGTTAATGCTACTTTTTCACAGGATCTGTTCGCACCAAATAGTTCACGCGATGCTGATGGAAGTCAAGACTGCCGCTCGAAAGTTTGAAATAAGCGTTGTCGCAGTAATTCATGCAGTTCATAGGAAAGTTCTCTTCATCCTCAAGGAAAACTATGAGCAACTGAGAGTTTGGTTGAAATTTTTCAATACGACTGAATTTTTTTAAAGTCATTTCAGGATGTCCTTATATTTGCACGCCTGAACCTTCGTATCTCGATCTGCCGCACAGCCTCATCCCTCCTTGAGAACATTGGTGAGTGAAATGGGTTTTCCGATTTTGGATGACCGAGATTTAAATGATAAGTACCATGTGACGAAAAATTTACCGGATACAACTTTATTTTAGTCTTTTTCGTCCAGGCTAGATAACTCATGTCCACAATCAAATACGAAATTGCCAGTACTATTACTGTGTACAGAACGCAATGCGGTACACTTAATTAAAGAAAAAAATACTTGCAATGAAAGAACGAGTAACAAAACAAATGGGAAAAAATTAAGAATGTGTATCAAAACCACTTTTATTCATTCGGAGGGAATTTTCGCATCCGACAAAAGCAAATTTACTTGCTCTTGGGAAATATTCTTCCTATCTACCCGCTCTAAGGAACGTTTTTGTGCAAATATAGCATAGGTTATAAAATTCTGTTGAATGTTTGTAAGATGCATTAAGTTACAGTTTACTCATACACTCATCCTTGGTTCGCTATCTCTCAACACATTTCCTGCGAAGTGACCCACCGGTGGTCATTTAGGTGATTTTCATAGTGCTGCTGCTAACCCACCTGCAGTCACTAACTAATTTTTTATTAATACTTAATGAAAGCTAAATGATGGCCCGATCTAGTTATTGTTTGCTATTTTCAAAGTTGATTAACAAAATTGACTCTAAATTTGAAGTGAATATTGAAATTCAGTTTAACCTGTCGCAGTTAACATGTTAAACGCACACGCACACATACCTACACAACACACACAGAAAGTCACACACGTTTTTTATCTATCAGTGATAAATGTAGCCCAGTAATGCTGAAATGCAATGTCAACAATTTATATTTTCCTTGCGCTTGAGACAAAAACTTGAATGCCTTTAGCAGAGCAGGACCCAGCAGCCAAGGCATCCATTACCGATTTACTTGAAGGCCAATTTCTGACCATCATAATCACCGCTACGCGAAGGTCAAGCGTGTTTGAGTGGTCGCTAAATGCTGGTCGTTTTCTTTCTATGATGCGCAGCAAACAAGAATGACTGAAATTTGTGTATGCAAGAGCGAACAAAGCGTTGGGCAGCAGGCACACACGCGAAAATTCACGAATAACTCTTTTGTTTACTGTAATTACCTTAAATGAAAAGTTGATGCAATAGTATTTCATGTTTTTATAAAAATAAGTATAATTTGGGTGAGCGATGTAAGCAATGCCATCCGACAAAAAAAAGACAAATATTCACTTACAGTCCTTTTTAGTAGCCAAATTCATCAACTTAGCGCATGGTATTGAGGGTTACAGACACAGGCGTCTGAACATATAACTCAGAACTTGCAACAAATCGTTTTTCATCGATGGAGCCCGTGATATAGCACGGAAAATCCAAACTCGATAGGAAACTTCACCGAACCAGAGTTAGACACTACATTCCAGTTTTATTTTGATGAACTGTATCTGAATCGTAAGCCACTGAAAAGGAGAAAGGCAGCTATGCACTAGCTGCCGCTATTTCCTATGGAAAAAATCAACTTTCTGCGCATGAGGAAGACACCGCGTACAAAATCGTCCCAATTAGAGTTGCGTCAGTGAAACACAGATCCGTAAAACATTTCTTGGTCGGAAATAAGGAAGGTTGTTCTGCATGATGTAAAAAATAAGAATGACCTGTGCAGGGGTATGTCATTATTTCATCAGCCTGGCTACGACACGCGAGGAGCGCAGCTCGCAATGGATATAACATTGCCCGTGTGAAGCAAGACCAGCTCTGCACGCGCCCACAGCGCCCACGTGCACGAGGTAGCCAGGAAGGTTGAGAAGTCATAGCAAATAGTTCCAGATTTTATTATTCCTTCAGCCTTCGGGCAGCGGCGCCCGTGCATCGCAGTTTCAGAGATGAGGTCCAGAGAATCTCAAACGCGTTTTGTTTATATGCGTCGCTCCGGGTAAACTGCACGTAAGTCGAGGTATTTCCATCCCTTCGCCCTTTTTCTGTAACGCAAGGTTATTACCTAAATTGGGTGCTTCCTTATTGCACAGCGTGGTTGCCGCGCCTCAGTCACATTAGCTCTGAACAATTCTTTGAAAACCACAAAATTTGTAATATTCCTACCCTTCCCATCGGAAATGAACAAAAAGGATCTACTCTAGCGAATAATTTTAAGGAATCCTTGAAAATTAACATGCGTGTGGGTTGGTTTGACTTCACAACTTGGAAAACGCCTGAATTCTGCCATTAGAGCTCAAATACGCGAAAAACACGTACTGGGGAACTCTCATTTCGTTGTATTTAAAAAAAACCTTTCTATAGTCAATTTAGTGTGATGATTTCAAATCTGAAGTCGGTTTTTGTCTGCAAGCTGCAGAGTTTATGCATTTTGACATTTTTAATTTTTTTTAATTTTTCGTTATTATAGGAAATTGTAATATCACTCAAAATTCTTGTGTTTACTTGAGTCTTAAAACGGTATGAAAGTCATTTTTTTATATTTATTAAGGCAAAAGACGACATTGACATGTGAGTTGCGAGCAAATTTCACTATTGTTGGTTGTGCCGTATTTTCTGACAGCCTTTCTAAGAAAACATCAATCTTTCTCCCAAAGTTAGATAAGCATACTTTGAAACATCACCGCAACTGGTGAAAGCTTTTCAGCTTGTTTGTATATTTTATTCAGGCAGGAATTTGCATTTGTTCACTTCTTCTGGGCCGTCTCGTTTAATGCGCCAGCAGTAGTCGCCGTCATTATTTTTGTCCCAGCGCCCTCGGTAGCGTTCTTCCATGACTTTTTTTATGTCTTGGTGGGATCGTTCTTCTTCTTGTTCGTCACTCACAGCCACCAGGTTGTCAGGGAACTTATCAAGGTGGTTGTTCAAAAAATGGTGCTTGATGCTCATGTTGCACCCGAGATCACGAAAAGCGAGGAGCATTCTGTTTACAAGTTCACTGTAGTTCGCCTTAATGTTTCCAAAGAAGTTCTGAACGACTGCCACAAAGGATTACCATGCTCCTTTTTCTAAAGCGGTCATCGCAGGAACAAACTGACCATCACGAATTAGGGTTCGAATCTCTGGGCCTTCAAACACGCCGGCTTTGATCTTCTATATTATGTTGGTTTCCAGTGCCCTGTCCATTCACACTTGGTTTCCAGTGCCCTGACAAATTGCTTCATCAAACCTAATTTGACGTGAAGAAGAGGAAAAATAATCTTATCTCTGCTTACAATTGGGTTTTGTATGATATTTGGCATGCCCGATTCAAGGGTGTCACGAATAGGCCAGTCTTTCTGGAGCCAATGTCTGCCTCGTATTCGGCTGTCCCACATACAGAGGAAACGTGAAAACTTGGTGGAAGCTTCCTGTTGTCCAAGAATAAAGCTGACCATCTTTAATTAAGTCCATACAAATGATCCAATTGTTTTCATGATGCTCTCCGTGGCACAGTGGTTAAGGGATCAGCCTTGTATGTTGGAGACGAGGGTTCGTATCCCGGCGCTGGCTCGGAGATTTTCCTCGTTGGGTTTAAGGGAAAGCTCAAGCACAATACCCCACTCAACCCAGGTGTTGGAAATGGGTACCGGCTTTACGGGGGAACCGTCATGGTGTCCTATATATAGGGTTAGTTATAAGACATTTGAAAAACCAATGCTTAAGATCATATGTATCAGGCTTGATTGGAAATAAAGCATCCCAAAGATGCCGATGTTTGTTTGTTTGTTTAAATTTGTTTGTTTTTACTTCAATAAGTCAATGACCATTCTCAGATCATCATTGTCTTCCCGCAAATGCACTGAGTGACCGACGCTACTCCATAAACATTGCCATTATGTAAAAGAACACACTTTACACTGCGTTTTGAACTGTCTAAGAAGTCTCCATTTAGCAGGACTACAGTAAGGTACACCCAGTTCTTTGAGAAGCCCTGGGATGTAATGGGGGTAAAGAAACTGTCTGTCTTCTGGAAAGATGGTCGAAAAAAGCTGGTTCACGCTTTCTGCGATACTTTAACAGAGTGATCAACAAGATTTCTGTCTTGCAATCTTGATGTCAAAAGCTCTACTGCTTTCTTTGAAAGACCTAAATCCCGCACTAAATCATTCGGTTCAGCCTGGGGAAGAGGCTTGGAGACGGGGAAAGGTTCGGTGCCTTAACAGCAGTTCTCCGATTGTGAACACTTTTCTGACAATTTACTGTCACAACTGTCTTGTTCGCTTGTATCATGTCCAATGCCTTCATCGTCCAATGAAGGAAAGCCTTTGAAAACTGGAACAGGAACTTCTTCAGAGTGCGGAGCAGGCCGAATAGCTGAGGGAATGTTCGGATACGTAATCTTATATCGGTTTTTCCTCCTAACACCCGTCTTGTCTACCATACAGAAATAACTCAGTTACGTGGTTGGTGGGTTCGCGCCAAATCATTGGAACTCCAAAAGGCAGACCTTTGCATTTTCCTTTGGTCCGGTCTCGAAGCATTTCTTCACAATTGTGGCAAACAACAAGTGGAGCCCATTGCTTGTCTTGATCACCAAGCTGAACTTCAAAATATGCCTTGTAGGCACGCTTGACGACCGAGGACATGGTACGTCTCTGACGATTGAGTGTGTAGCATCCACATATGTAGCAGAAGGCATCAGGCTTGTTTCTGCAATGATATCTCTTTTTAGAAGCCTTGTTTGAACTGGAACAAAAGTGGAATGATCAAAATATTAGAGGCAATTTATATGCAGGGTGATTCAGAACAAGAGGTACAAAATTGCACACCAATTAGAAAATGGCCAAATAAACACTTTTTCTTACACGAAATTTTTCGAAAAAATTAGGTTTCTGACATATATGCGGTTTTTGTTTGGGAGGATGAAATTTAATGGCGCAATTACTCGCAATACTGATTTTGAATTTACGTTCAAACACTTCTATTCGATGAGAGTTTACAATAATAAAATTTAGTTTTAATGATATGGTGTGCTCAATTTTTTTGAGGAGAGCCTTGTTTATGTTACACCCATTGGATCTGAGGAAGATCTCGTGGACAGAATTGCAGTGGCTGCTGGTGAGATTTCTGAAATGCCAGACGTGTTTCCTGTAACATCCGGCAGTCGTTAAGGCTAAGATTTGAAAAGTGCATTAATTTAGGTGGAACACATTTTGAACAATTTTTGTAAAGTAAATACAAAATATTTATTATGAGGAATTGTGTTGTTAAATTTTATCCTTTAAAACAGCAAACAGCTTATATCTCAAAAACACGATTTTTTCGGAAAATTTCACAGAAAAAACGTTTTTATTTGGTTATTTTCTACTTGGTGTGTAGTTTTGTACCCTCTGTTCTGAAACACCCTGTATATAGATGTGAAAATGCTTATACATAGTTTACGCAATTTCACATTTGTGCAATTTCATTAACCTCAAATTGCATACAAACTAGAGCTTGTAGAGAAAAACTAATTTCAGATTTAAATCAGCGCCTAAAACTCCCTCAGAATTAGTAAAATATCCAATGCACCTCAAAGTTACTGAAAAAGTGTTCTCGAGAAGCAGCTGGATTTTATTCAGGAAGCAATTTTTCAGACGCCTGTTATTCTACCAATCTATTAAGAAACGTTTGTACCATAATGCATTAAGTTGGGTAGTTTCTTCAGGTGCCAAGTCATCTCGCGATGAGATTGAAATTTTCGAGAGGTTGTTTAAGAACTAAACAAGCTTGTTTGGTGACAAAAAATAGCTTTACATTGAAACGTGCCCGTTTGCGAGCTGGCTCAGATGATTCTTTTGCGTAAAAAATCATCGCTTAGCACTCAGAGCTGTCCGCATAACTGTGTTCAAGGCTTTTAGGAAGAAATGAGTTACGTGATTAAATACTTTGTATTCTAACAAGATGTTATGGACTTGCATCTCGTATGAGGAAAGATTTTCTTCCCTTTTGCAAGCTACCCAAAGATGAGTTAATCTTGAGGATTATTTCCTGCCAACCGCATTTTTAATTCATTCGTTATAGTTCCTGCAGATGCAAGTGTAGGGAAGAAGTTTTTTGCTTGAAAAGATTATGCGTTTCTAGAAAAAAATTAAATTGGAATGTGCTGTTGCTGAAATTTTGACAGACGAGTATTTCCGTGTGTGTATACTGTTATATAGGATGACATGAATTAAAATTATTTAATTTAATTGTTCAAGTTCATATACAATAACTTTAAAAGATTAAGCAAAACCCATTAGAGAAAAACTTGCTTAGTTTTAGAAATGTGTTTTTCTTTCTTATACGCTTATAGCTTTTACATCAACAGCACGCCCGTGTCCTGCTTTTGTCTTAAATTATCATTTCTCTCGCAAAAACAATATTGGCAGCTGCTGCAGTGAAAGCCGATCAAAGTTTCATGAATCCGTCATTCGAACCTTTGACGCTGATAATTAGCCTACAATTGGTTTTACTATTCGTCTATGTGGTTCTAAATCAGTGAAACGAAGGGCAAAAACGCGCTCTAACGGCACGTTCTGGCACCTCCCATGCGTTGCGTAAATTTACAGAACAAGATATTTCTGAGACGAAGTAAGCCAGAAATTTCTGAGAGTTTATGTTTCGTTGAGAGGGGCAAAAATATTTCATGTAAATGTAAAGGAGGGACGAGGGAGTAGAGCATCTCATGACGTGCACGTAAGACGTCAAGCATGTATATGACGTGAAGTGTGTAACGTGCACGAAAGACGTCATGTATCTAATGTAAAGTATATAACGTGCTCTTAAAACGTGAAGTATATAACGTGCACGTAAGACGTCAAATATATAACGTGCAAGTAAAACAAGTATATAACGTGCAAGTAAGATGTCAAGTATATAACGTGCACGGAAGGCGTCAAGTATATAACGTACACGTAAGACAAGTATATAACGTGCACGTAAGACAAGTATATAACGTGCACGTAAGACAAGTATATAACGTGCACGTAAGACAAGTATATAACGTACACGTAAGACAAATATATAACGTGCACGTAAGACAAGTATATAACGTGCATGGAAGGCGTCAAGTATATAACGTACACGTAAGACAAGTATATAACGTGCACGTAAGACAAGTATATAACGTGCACGTAAGACAAGTATATAACGTGCACGTAAGACAAGTATATAACGTGCACGTAAGACAAATATATAACGTGCACGTAAGACAAGTATATAACGTGCACGTAAGACAAGTATATAACGTGCACGTCAGACGTCAAGTATATAACGTGCACGTAAGATAAGTATATAACGTGCACGTAAGACAAGTATATAACGTGCACGTCAGACGTCAAGTATATAACGTGCACGTAAGACAAGTATATAACGTGCACGTAAGACAAGTATATAACGTGCACGTAAGACAAGTATATAACGTGCACGTAAGACAAGTATATAACGTGCACGTAAGACAAGTTTATAACGTGCACGTAAGACAAGTACATAACGTGCACGTAAGACAAGTATATAACGTGCACGTATGACATCAAGTGTGTCTCTCCCTATACAGGGTGTACATGAAAAATGTATCATCAAGCTTTAACTGACGATAAGATCAGATCTCAATGGAAACTATAAATTATCCTGCATTAGTAGAAAGTTTTAAACACTGAATAAATAATTTAGACGTAACTAAACTAATTTGTTACATTCGGTAACAAAGATTCATAACATTATTGACGTTGCAAGTTGGTGCTCACGTATGCTCACGACTTTCTGTATGCTCACGATACCTGGAAAAATATATATGCAATAATGTAAAACCACTTGTTTCATTTGTGTTCTTTTCTGTGACAAAAATTTCGGAAAATTACTTGAAAAAGCAGCAATCATTTTAAGGAAAAACATCGCGGATAGAAAAGCGAACTAATTTGTTTTATGTAGTATAGAAAATGGATACTAAATTTCATGGTCAAGTTTAATGATGTTTATGATATGATTTTAGCACGCAAAGTCGATCCAAGTCACGTTTTGCATTTGTTATGAACAGCTATTTCTAATTTAATATAATTTATGATATACGATCATATCTATGAGAATCACAATTGTGCAGTTCATAAAATGTTGAAACTTAAGCGTCACGTTCACTACTATCTTATGTAAACTCGGTGCTAACTCTCTGCGTCACGTTTATTACTATCTTATGTAAACTCGGTGCTAACTCTCTGCGTCACGTTTATTACTATCTTATGTAAACTCGGTGCTAACTCTCTGCGTCACGTTTACTACTATCTTATGTAAACTCGGTGCTAACTCTCTGCGTCACGTTTACTACTATCTTATGTACATTACTGGATAAATCATCGAATCAGACTGGATAAATCATCGAATCAGGTCTTGGGTGTTCACCTCAATTAGGTATCAAAACATGTACCTGTGTCAAATTATATACTCGTATTCCAATAACGCCTAGAATTCTATAACTTTACACTAGATCTTCAAACTGCATAACTTCATGTCATGAATCAGTTCCAACCTCTAAAGATATATACGGCAGTTTTACCTCAAGTTTGACAATCTTATGACAGATATATATGAACATTTATGACAACTGTATTGGAAATTGCAACAACACCATCAGCAATTTGTACCTACCAATGTTATGATGGAATATTGATATCCACCTTGTTCGCCTTTCCTCGTAAATTGTATGTAATTTTTAACCAACAAATTATTATTATGTGTAAAACATATTAGCTGATTAGATTATCATCGTCGCTAAATTTTTTCTATTTATTTTTATTTTTATTTTTTTTTAAACTTATTACCTGTTGTATGTGAACTTTGTAACAACGCCTTCAGCAATTTGTACGCATCAATTTTGTATATTGAACTCCAATATTAATCGCTCTTGGCTGAGTATTGAGTGTACTCACGAAATCACGCTAGATTTCTTACTCTTTTCTATACTTTCTAAGCTAGTTTTTAGATAGAAATATCCTTTTAATCTTGACTCTGTATTTCGTTTTAAGTTATACAATAGTACTTACTGCCTACTGTTTACTAATTTTGAATGACTGATCACGCTGATATATTAGATGAAATCGACCCGGATCTCAATCATTTGAACAGAATATTTCCAAACCTAAACGACTCTGAAAACTGCAGATATACTAATATATCAAAATTCAACGAATCTATACGAATAACCCGGCAGGATTTTTCGCTACTGTGTTGGAACTGTAGGTCACTCTATCCAAAATTGGAAGAGATACAATGCACTATTACTGAACTTAAGTATACCTTAGATGTGATTAGCTTCACCGAAAGCTGGCTAGATGACTCGACCAAAGACATGATTAAATTTGAAAATTATCATAGTTACCATTCGCTACGAAAAAACAAGCGAGGCGGGGGCATCAGTACATACATTTCTAAGCACATGGATTCGAGAATCATTGCAAGTGCAACACTGAATCAAGATCATATAGAATCATTATTCGTAGAACTGTCTAGAGATGGCAAACGAATTGTGCTTGGAACGGTGTATAGGCCGCCTACAGCCTGTCCTATATCCTTCCTTAATGAGCTTAATCGAATTATTTCTCAGTTCAACAGGTCCTTCTACAATGACATAATAATATGCGGTGACTTCAACTATGATTTGCTGAAACATGAAAGCTATGAACCAATCTCTAATTTCTTAAATGCATTTCATTCTAAATCTTTCCTTCCGATCATCACAAAGCCAACACGAATAACCTCAGAATGTGCTACGCTGCTTGACAATATCTTTATGACAGACCCAAGTGATTTTCTTGCTGGAATAATTACTTCTGACTTATCAGATCATTTTCCAGTTTTTCTTATTAAGAAAAATGTCTATCTTGCGTGCACCAAAGCACGGGCTGAAACTTACTCATATCGTAAAATAAACGAATCAAATTTAGAAGAAATGCGCACCGTTCTAGAAGATTTAATGTCAACATTGCACATCACCCAACAAAACAATAATGCAAGGAGCATTGATGAATCAGTAGTAAAGTTGACTGAAACTATAATGAACGCATACAATCAGTGTTGCCCAATTGTAACTCGTACAGTTACCCCGAAAAATAAACAAAGGCCCTGGATTACTAGAGACATCGTGATAAATATAAAGAAACGCCAAGCGTACCTAGCCCTCCTTTGCGAAGGGCGAATATCTAGAGAAACATATAACCGATTCAGAAACTATGCGACAAACCAGATAAGAACATCAAAAAAGAGCCACTTTACCCTCAAGTTTACTCAATTCAAAGCTGACGTTAAAAAGACTTGGCGCCTCCTTAACTCTTGTTATAAACCGAATAACGCCGATAAAAAGAAAATTGGATATATCACTCAAGATAATGTAAAATACCATGAGAAGAATGAAATTGCTAATCTCTTCAACAACTTCTTTGTAAACGTAGGGAAAACTATAGCCAATGGTATTCCAAGTGAACCTACTGATCACCTGGAATTTACGGATCATATTCGAGAACACAACTCCTTTTTCTTTACGCCTACAAACTCCTCCGATGTAATTGCGTGCATAAACAACATGAAAAATAAATCGAGTGGGTTACAAACGTTTCCAACTAAAATACTTAAAATAATTGCTGATATTGTGGCCCCGCTGATATCCAATATTATACACCAGTCTCTCTTACTAGGCACTTTCCCGAACTCCCTCAAAGTTGCTAGAGTAACCCCTATCTTTAAAAATGGGGAAAAAACCTGTGTAAACAATTATCGACCCATCTCCATGTTACCAATTATTAGCAAGGTATTCGAGAAAATTGTGTATAAAAAAGTGTACTCTTATTTTGAACAAAAATCATTTCTCTATGATAAACAATACGGCTTTCGCTGTAAAAAATCAACAACACAGGCAATGTTAAATCATTTACAATTCCTTTATTCTAATATAGATAACGGAAAGACTGTCTTCTCTGTATTTCTTGACTTTCGAAAAGCATTCGATTGTGTGGACCATAACATATTACTCTCGAAACTTCATTGTTATGGCATTCGTGGGGTTGCCCATGATTGGTTCAGATCATACCTAACAAATCGGAAGCAATACGTTGTCATTGACGACGCAAAATCGGACCCACAGAAAATTAGCCATGGAGTTCCACAAGGATCTGTTCTTGGGCCTCTCCTTTTTCTGATTTTTATCAATGATATTATTAAATCTACATCATTTTTTAAATTCATACTTTTTGCCGATGACAGTACGCTTTCTGCGTCCTTCCGAACGAAAATCCCACTACGATTGCGGAGAGTATAAATAATGAACTCCATAAGGTTTCACTGTGGCTTAAAGCTAATAAAATAAGCCTCAATATCGGTAAAACAAATTATATTACGTTCTCATAAAAGAAAAATATATCTCTACCATCCATTAAAATTGGCGAAGGTGAAATCAAAGAAACCAACTCATGTAAATTTCTGGGCATCATAATAGATAAACATCTGACCTTCAAAGAGCACATCACTCATATTAGTTCTGAATTATCAAAATCCATCGGAATCCTGAATAAAGTTAAAAATTTCCTGCCTGAAACAGCCTTACTAATGCTTTATCGAACGCTCATTTCACCATCCCTGCAATACGGAATAGAAGCATGGCATGGAACTGATAAAAATAAAACCAATATAATTTTTACTCTGCAAAAAAGAGCCATCAGAGCGGTAAAGAACCTAGAATATAATGCTCACACAAATGATTCATTCAAAAATTTACAAATACTTAAACTCTCGGATCTCTACAAAATCTCCATCTGCAATTTCATCTACAAAACATTAGCTAATGATGGCGACAATAGCCTTCAACAGTTATTAACTGCGCAAACTGGTCATCACGACCATTTAATACGAAATAAAAGTAAATTCATGCTTCCTTATTATTCAAAGGCCCGCTCGCAACATAGTATACTATTCGTTGGAACTAAAACCTGGAACTCAATACCTGCGGAGATCCGTGAAAGTAATTCTTACAAGGTATTTAAAAGAAATCTTGAGTCTCACTTCTTATCAGAATACTAGTCGTGTAAGATCACCAAGTCAAATCCTGCCTCCTACATGTCTGGTCCTAATAATGCAATTTGCCATGAGTAATATCGCCGATTTTCAGTCTGCTCCCAAATCGTTATCGAATATACTGTTAAATATTGTCCATATGACCTATATTGTAAAATTAAACATCAATATCGAGTTCATTATCCTGTTGATCAGTCTAATGCGAAACTAGGCTAAGTGAATTAGGTTAAACATTATTGTACGCCCTAGAATAATGTAATGGTAGGATGCCCTAGAAGTCGCTGAACTTATTCGGGCCCACAGGTAGCTATACTCAACTCTGACCATTGTATTAGACTTAAGAAACATTCTACCTCTGTATCTCCTGTGGTAAATAAATTGTTTAAATTGTTTAAATTGTTTAAATGTAAACTCGGTGCTAACTCTCTGCGTCACGTTTATTACTATCTTATGTAAACTCGGTGCTAACATCGTAACTAACACCAATTATGATATAATTGGTGAAGTGCTCGGTGGTGAGCAATTGTGGTGGGGAAGCCCACTCCTCTCAGTACTCATGGACTTGAAAATCAGTAATTAAAAAAATCCTTTTCATGTATTTATTTTAATATTTTTAAGTGTCTAACATATCAGCCGCTTTGTTTTTGTGCTGTTGTTTCGTTCGTTTTGATATGAGAAGTCTTAGGTGGGCGGTTTTAATTAGCTACTTTGGGGGTCAGTGGCCTTGACCCATCGGCTCTAAACAGCTCCAGCAAAGAATTAATTGTTCTATCACTTAACAACTTTAGCCTTCGGAGGCAGTCCTTGAGACCGCAGGTGAGGGAGGCCTTGGGAAGGAAGATTGCTCACGCATCGGATTGGCGGTTCTGTTCCGTTTGCCTGAGGCATCGAGGCATTGTTGTGATCCGTCGATGTGCGTCCTTCCCGAATATTTCAATCATGTCCTCACGAGCATTTAAGGACGTGTGGCTGAGTCGTACGGACTTATCCCGCACTTTTGGAGCTCTCCTCTGACCACCTCCACCAACAGCGCGCGGCAGCTGCTTGTAAAGAAGGACTTGAGAAGAGCGCATTTGCATTTACCGAGAACGGCTGATCCATCATGTATCGGTATCCATCCATCCATCATGAACTATAAATTACGGTGGAAAATTTTCAACCCATCTTTGGTGGGAAACTGGATGTTTCACTTCAGAGTGGGGCAGAACGATATAATTAAGTGTTCAGTTTAAATCTACTGTCCCTCGAAAAATAAGTGAAATAACAGCAGAAGCTGCACAATCCTATTCAGGATGAGGCAGACGTAGAAGAAGAATGAGAGTCGAGCGAAAGAAAGAAGGTAAACCACCCAAAAAAACTCAACGTCCGCTGAACTCGTTCGGTAAGCAAAAAATTGGCTACAAAAAAATTCGGCGTAGAATAGACGCAAGCAAAAAGAAAGACAAAATACTTGAAATTATTCTATACATTCGAACTTACGGCCCGCTTCATATTTAGTATCAAGGCCCGCACAGAATTTAGTAAGCGCAAAACCATTCATATAAAACATCACGAGTAAAAATAATCTCAAAGCATTTAGCTTTTCAATCGGTCCCAGAATTCGCGATTACATTAACATTGCGAGTGGCGTTATTAAATGAAGATTCCCTACAGTGAGTCTGTTCAATGTTCAACTGAAAGCTATTAAAATGCATTGTCCAATGGGCGTAAAGGTACACCTAAATATCACTTCGCTGGATGTACAATCAATAATGAATAGTTACCTGAAAATAAGTAGATTTCTGAAGTTATGGAATATAATACGAACAGAATACCTAATTTGTAGACAACATTTTTACACAGAACACCAAAAAATCAATTACTCTGCAACGTAAGAATGTTTGCTAATTTTTATTTATAAAATTCTCCAATTAGCTAAACTATGTTCTTCTCATAGGCGTGATGTCACCAAAAGTCAAATCTATTTTTATAAGTGAAGACTAAATAGGTCAGCATCCCTTCTACTGTGATGTTCAGGATGTGTCGATAGTTGCGCCTCATGCGTTCATGAAAGGCTGTAAGCTTGTACCTTTTATGCACGAGTATTTTGTAGGAGAGGGTGCAGTGGGCAGTATTCCTAAGTCTGACGAGATAGATTAAGTGAGCTATAGAAAATAAGTTTAATCTCACAGTAGCATTCCCTGCGTATCTCGTCCTCCGTGCCACGTCGAAGCGCCCTTCAGAGGTGCGCATGATGCTTTAAACCTGAATGCGCATAGGTCGTGTAAAAGGAATATGACATGTCATTTATTCACATTTTGCAACATGTTAGTCTTACTTGTGTTTTTTTCTGTTTGTTGTAGGTTACGTGAGGGGACTGTTGCCGACGTTCTCTCTCTCTTTCTAGTACATTTATGTTCATGATAGGATAACTCTGACATTGTCTCGCCCATTACCTATGATAAATTTGAATGTTGAATAAATTAGTTAATGGTTACCCGTATTTTGGCCTTGGGAGACTAATGGGGTGAAGGAGGCTTAAAACAAGATCAGATCTTATTACGGAGGGTTTTGAGATTCTTCTTCAAGAGCCGATGTGTTGAGGTCGCACTTACCTCAGCATGTGCGGCCAATGTTCGAGTGGAGCGACGAGAATATCTTCTCTACATATATCCTGTATGCTTGTGATGAGTCGCAATGTTCTAACTTTGCCATGGTCTGGCCCATCGCGAGTTTGGCATCTTTTGCGAAGGATAATTACCCTTACCCTTTTTATAAAAGGATACGATCGCATTTTGACCAAAAACAATATAAAAAATTAGTTTTTTAATGTTATAAATCGGAAATTAAAAATAGCCATCAGAAATTTATTTCAAACTAAACTTTGAATTACTGACATTAAATCAATGAACAGCTTTGTTCGGATCTCAAAATTTGTGTCTGTGTTTTTGTCGCCCCCTGAAATTTGGCAACTCTAGTGTATTTAACTGCTGCGTCTGTTACTCTTGCAAATAAATTGAAAAGAACTCACTAGCAGCCATTGCTTGTACGATTCTTATTCCATCCTGATCACACAATGGCTTTGAGTGTAGTATAATAAAAATCAAATTTTAATGAATCAAATGATGGAAATATGAGAATAGCCACAACATACGACTATCTGCCACCACAGACCATAAGCATTGACTACACAGAATTCTAAAGAATATGAAGCAAAAAATACATGAAGATGAGCTAATATAGCAGTTTTCTACGCAAAATATGCAACATCTGAGAATAACAACACGCATGCACAAAGAACACGAGTGAACTTACTGGTTGGCCAGGTGGAATGTCACATCTATTACTAGCTTATATTTGAAGGAATCACAAGCACGTCTTTAGATATAGAGTCACGAAATCACTGTGTCTTTTCCAATTATACACTTATACAGTATGTATATAGCTGAACCAGGCCTTATAATAGCGTTCCTGCAGACGGCAAACACAGTTGTTGTAATTTCATCATCCAGCCCGATTTAGATTTCAATTAAACTAAGGATGCATTATCATTACGCAAACTTGAAACAAATCAGAAGAACTTCTCTTAACAGAGCATAAATTACCTGTACATTAGCATCCTACCTTAGAAGAACTCTTCCAATACGACGAAGGATAAAGACTTCGACAATTCAACAGGCAACTGACTTAGCCATTCAAAAAATCAGGTGCAATGCAGTACAATTAAGGTACAGGGCAAACTCATGACGTATTTGTTTACTTCAGATTTATCGGACGTACATTTTCAAAACACATATAAACCGAATTTTCAACGTTTAAACCGTACCGTCAGATTCAGAAACAAGTCGGTAGACATTCCGGAATAGATTATGACTTCAAAAAATATCGGTTAACTTCCGAAGGCATGAGTGGAGACAACAAGTAGTCAACCCCTTATATCAAACATAATTATGCTCAACTCTACTGTAAACCTCAGGAAAACGGAATTCTACTTCTGACAACACTAGAGCAGCTAATTCTCACAGAATGAAACACTGACAACATTAATTACGATCCCGTGTAGCTTGTAGAACTAAACACGGAAGTCAGCTACAATTCTACATCGTCACACGCCAGGGAGGCCTGGGCAGAGTCGCTCAACTGCGACTCGCACCAGAACGACGAGTTCACTTAAACATCGAGGCGCTCCCCACAAAAGACTTCTTCCAGGACTATCGAGCATAACTGCTTTGCAGTTAAAAAAATTGGTGAGGCAACCTGAAACAATATTTCATTAACTAATACAATCAATCAGTTTCATTCGGATACTTGCTATACAGATTTGAGCATACCATCATGTTTCTCCGTGTGACGTGATTAAGGCAATCAGGCCTGTCTAACCGTTGTAAACGAATCAATAGAAATTCGTTTAACCAAGGACTCAAAGAAGGTCTGCGTGATGTGTCTTAAACATTCGACAAAATGTGGCCAAATTCTAAATACAAACTGTTATAACTGAATTGGACTCTAATACTCATGAAAACTTCGCGTGACTTATGCAGGAGAGCAGTGAAAATGTGCATAGACAACTTCGTGGGGCAGAAGTTCGAACTTGAGACATGTGAACTTCATAGCTTTTGTCTTCATCTCTCATTATACATTTTACTTTAGAGGTTCGACCTCTCATTTCAGATGGTGACTACACAAGTTCTGCGGATGATATCTCCCAAATGATATCAGCATCAGCCAGTCGTCACTACCTGGCTCACGCAACAAGTCCAGCAGTTCAACAAATTAACGATATCGAAAATAAGTACGATATCCGAACAAAAAAATTACAACGGTTACAATAAACAACATGTGATAACCTTACAAAAGCAAAAGAAGAGCACTAGGTCTTTGTGCTGCAGTCAATGGACACAAAAAAGTGTATGCAAAACGGCTTTTCACAAGCAGAAACTCGCAGAAACATCTTAGATTTTTCCCCATATCGAGCGTAAATTACAACAAACTCTACGCTGGAGGAGCAACATTAGTAATACTCTATCCAATCCAACCGTTACATGCCGTTCACGATCAGATCGACATGATAGTACAACAATGATAAAACAAAGACATGAAGCTCAAGTCTGTAACAGTATGGTCTAACTTAAAAACATCCGAATCACTCTTCGGACAAAGTCTTTAACAATCTAACTATCTATCAATATTATAATATATTAACAAGTAAAGAAAAAGCGTTTTAAACATCATCTGTTGGTATCTAATTATATATGCACTTTTCTTACAGTTCAGTGTAACAGGCTCTAATGGCTCAACACACACGATCAAAACTACAGTCATTGCCATGCCAGAATCTCCCATGTAAGTATAACAATGCAACTCCAGTCGCAGAAAATAGGCAACCTCGGTTTTCGACACTGCCAGCAGCATACTCTGTTGCTTGGGAGGAAGGTCAAACGAGTCGGGTTTTACTCATTTTCTTTTGCTGCGTTGGAGGTCGGGCGCGTTGGTCCAATCTTTTATTTTTTTTAAGGAAACCTGAAACCAGGACCTTACCTGTACTTGGTTTTCATCCACAAAGGCATTCGAACATGTTCGTAGTACTCATCTGTCATTGCTCTCTTTAATTTGGTTTAACATATTTACTCTACCTTCCCTTGTATACAGTTTATCACTAAAGCACTGCAAGATGTTGGTTATTCAAATACCTTTCAACCGCACACTACGAGAAGCCCAAATTAGAGTCTAGTGGCTTGGGGGCAAAGCACCCTCCACCGTGTGTACCACTGGTGAGGCGTACACTTTCCAGCTCACATTTTTTTAACTGAACGACGAACATATTTCCAAGCAGAAAATGAAGCCTGCCATAATGTTAATACACTGCATTAACCAGATACAGCCCACAGTGTGTCGATAGGTATTTTGTTAATAACTGATAAACTGCGTCATCTCTGAGTCATGTTCAAGTGTCATTTTGCCTCGCTCTGATCCTTCAATCTTCCCGTTTTCTCCGTTACATTCTGCGATAATTGTTTTTTTACTCACTTCTGTACTTGGCATCGCGACCACCACTACACCTCAGCTACCCGCGCATGGTTATCTCAATTGAAGGTCAGGCAGTCTGTGAAGAGCACTGTTTAGTTCAAACCTTGTGCGCACACGTCAGGTGCATCCCTGTAGTCGTTTTTTGTCTCCTGTCGTCCTTTTAATGATCTCTCGCTGAAATTCCATTATTTGCTCACTATCTCTTGTCTCTAGCTAATCTCTCTCTTGACACTTGCCATACCCTCACTTGTCACTTGCCATACCCTCACTTGTCACTTGTCATACCCTCACTTGTCACTTGCCATACCCTCACTTGTTTTTTGTTTATGTTGTTGTTGAAATATGTTTTTTTCTTGTTGTTGTTCCTCGGCAGTAGCTTGAGTTTTCTTGAAATTTCTTTTAGGAAATTAAAAAAACGATTCCATTTAAAGTTTTCGAAAGTCCTTTTTCAATTCCTTATTTTTCCTCAGGTTATTTCTTACGATTCATCAGAGCTTTGGCTGTCATTTTAAATATAGAAAGAGCAAGATTATTTTTCATGTTTATTAGCATTTCTCTTACATTCATTTTCAATACGTATATATATGAAAATGTGTGTTAGTATGTGCATGGGTGTGTATGTGTGAGCACGCAAACAGGAATGTCTATGTATCAGTGTACACATGCACACGTTTCGTGCATATATATATAATAAGCACATGCACATATATATGTTTCTATTTTCTACTTTTTGCGTAAAAAGCAAACCCTCATGACACATTACATCTTACCTAAAGCTCTGCAATCAGTTAACACTGAACCAAATTCCAGAAATAAACAAATTGATTGCGCTTGCTTAATGATTTATAAATCGATCTATCACGGCCCCGAAGGGCATTTCTGTGAATAGAAGAAATGAAAAGTATAAACAGATAAATGAAATAAAGCGCTCGTGCAACAATTATCTCTATATTTGTATGCTGAACAAGCCATGCATTTCAATTTTGAGTGTAAGTTTGTTTACGCATTTCTATATGTGCGTGCTGTGTTGCGCGATGTTCTTTATAAATTACTTCGTGACTAACCAATACTTGATTGTCATCTACGATGGTGTTTCAATCTGCTCCGGTATAGCGTTTTTTGTCTTTTTCCTACTTCGATGTTCTTTATAAACTACTTCATGACTAACCTTTTCTCAATACTTGATTGTCATTTACGATGGGGTTTCATTCTGCTCCCGTATAGCGTTTTTTGTCCTTTTCCTACTCCGATAATTTCAACTAAGAACTTGGGAATTTCGAATAATTCCTTAGCAGTATTCGAATTATTTACAAGTTGTTAGCCATCTCTTGGAATATAAAATATCCAAGAGATGATATTTTTCATTTCTCATTCAACTACCCTTGACAGAGTTAGACTATTAGCGCGCCATGTATGGTTTGTCTATTAGTACGCCTCGTATATTTTGTCTATTAATATGCCTCGTATGGTCTATCTATTTGTACACCTCTGATATTTTGTCTCTTATAGTACACCTCGTATAGTTTGCCTATTACTATGCCTCGTATGGCTTATCTATTTGTACACCTCGGATGGTTTGTCAATTAGTTCTCCTCGTATGGAACTTTTGTTAGACTATTAGCACGCCACTTATGGTTTGTCTATTAGTACGCCTCGTATATTTTGTCCATTAATATGCCTCGTATGGTCTATCTATTTGTACACCTCTGATAGTTTGTCTATTAGTACACCTCGTATAGTTGGTCAATTATTATGCCTCGTATGACTTTTCTATTTGTACACCTCTGAGGGTTTGTCAATTAGTACTCCTCGTATGGAACTTTTGTTTTAGGACGTCCTATATTAAGAAACTTTTTAAAACCCAATATGTTGACTTGTATCTCATGTGGCAACTTGGAAAATAAACGTTTTTCTTTCTTTCTTTTCTTGTCACTTGCCATACCCTCACTTGCCACTTGCCATACCCTCACTTGCCACTTGCCATACCCTCACTTGTCACTTGCCATACCCTCACTTGCCACTTGCCATACCCTCACTTGTCACTTGCCATACCCTCACTTGTCACTTGCCATACCCTCACTTGCCACTTGCCACACCCTCACTTGCCACTTGTCATACTCTCACTTGTCACTTGTCATATACTCATACGTCACTTGCTATACCCTCACTTGCCACTTGTCATACCCTCACTTGCCACTTGCCATACCCTCACTTGCCACTTGCCATACCCACACTTGCAACTTTCCATACCCTCACTTGCCACTCGCCATTCCCTCATTTGACACTTGCAATACCCTCACTTGTCACTTGCTACAACCTCACTTGTTACTTGCCATACCCTCACTTGTCACTTGCAATACCCTCACTTGTCACTTGCCATACCCTCACTTGTCACTTGCCATACCCTCACTTGTCACTTGCCATACCCTCACTTGTCACTTGCCATACCCTCACTTGTCACTCGCCATACCCTCACTTGTCACTTGCCATGCCCTCACTTGTCACCTGCTACAACCTCACTTGTCACCTGCCGTACCCTCGCTTGGCACTTGCCATACCCTCACTTGTCACTCGCCATATCCTCACTTGTCACTTGCCATACCCTCACTTGTCACCTGCCGTTCTCTCACTTGTCACTTGCCATACCCTCACTTGTCACTTGCCATACCCTCACTTGCCACTTGCCATACCCTCACTTGTCACTTGTCATACCCTCACTTGTCACATGCCATACCCTCACTTGCCACTTGCCATACCCTCATTTGTCACTCGCCATACCCTCACTTGTCACTTGCCATACCCTCACTTGGCACTTGCCATACCCTCACTTATCACTTGTCATACCCGCATACGTCACTTGCTATACCCTCACTTGTCACTTGTCATACTCTCACTTGTCACTTGTCATACACTCATACGTCACTTGCTATACCCTCATTTGCCACTTGTCTACCCTCACTTACCACTTGCCATACCCTTACTTGTCACTCGCCATACCCTCACTTGTCACTTGCCATACCCTTACTTGTCACCTGCTACAACCTCACTTGTCACCTGCCGTACCCTCACTTGTCACTTGCCATACCCTCACTTGTCACTTGCCAAACCCTCACTTGCCACTTGCCATACCCTCACCTGTCACTCGCCAAACCCTCACTTGTCACTTGCCATTCCCTTACTTGTCACATGCTACAACCTCACTTGTCACTTGCCATACCCTCACTTGTCACTTGCCATACCCTCACTTGTCACCTGCCTTACGCTCACTTGTCCCTTGCCATACCCTCACTTGTCACTTGCCATATCCTCACTCGCCTCTTGCCATACCCTCATTTGTCACTCGCCATACCCTCAGTTGTCACTTGTCATACCCTCATTTAGCACTTGCCATACCCTCACTTGTCCCTTGTCATACCCTCATACGTCACTTTCCATACCCTCACTTGTCACTTGTCATACTCTCACTCGCCACTTCCCATACCCTCACTTGTCACTTGCAATACCCTCATTTTTCACTTGCTACAACCTCACTTGTCACTTGTCATACCCTCTTTTGTCACTTGCAATACCCTCACTTGTCACTTGCCATACCCTCACTTGTCACTTGCCATACCCTCACTTGTCACTTGCCATACCCTCACTTACCACTTGCCATACCCTCACTTGTCACTCGCCATACCCTCACTTGTCACTTGACATACCCTTACTTGTCACATGCTACAACCTCACATGTCATCTGCCGTACCCTCACTTGCCACTCGCCATACCCTCAATTACCCCGTTTTTCGTCTAAAGGAATCCACTTCTTGCCGAGCTCCTGCGTTCCCAAGGGCGCTGCTTGTGCTGTGAGCATTTAGGCATTTGTGACGTGTAGAGAATTTTGTGCGAAATCAAACTTGTTTGCAACTAAAAGAAAATCATTGGAAGATACTTCAACATTCATCTAACAATTTTACATTGATGTTGACATCATCGAACGAGAAATGTATTCCGTTATTCCCATTTCGGACGCACGCGTGTTTAGAAAGGTTTTTTGTTCCTCACGCTGTGGTGCCACCAGCAGGTGCAAATTTATGAAAAATAAGATCTAATATGTGGAGTTTGCTGACTAGTTTTGTTATTCCAACATATGACAAAGTTAAGTTCCTTAACTCGCTGTTCGATGGAAATAACTTTCGTGAATTTATTCAATTTTATCGTGATTTTTTATCTTCGAAGGATACGATAGCGAGAACTTTTCTCGTATGTAATTAAGTTATTAAATCAAGTTTTTCTACAGAAAAAGAAAACATGTTTAAGCTGGATTACAAAGGTACCTAGCAATAAATTATATGCTCTACAAGTTTTAAATTACCGGACTGTGAAATATAAAATAAATGGAAAATAATGACCGAAATATATATTCCTGTATAAATATTTTTTTTATTAAGTTGTGCAGTGGAATAATGATATGTAATGATATGATAGAGTAAGTGGAATGTGTACCTTGCGTAGAATTGTGTTCATAAATGATGAGAATATTCTTGAGATGTTGGCAACACCGGCGGCGCATCTTCTTTGCCCTGCATACGGGCAATTAATTGAAGTGAAGTTGTTGCACCTTAAAATGCTAGCCCGCCAACAGTGCTTCCACTTTAGGGTAAAATACCCCATTTTAGGGTAATCAGACACTGTCTAGGGTAGAGTTTAGGGTAACGCAAAATTCTATGATTTTTAGGGTAATTCGACTTCAATCAGGGTAGCACAGCAAAATTATAGGGTATTGCCGGTTTTCATTACCAATATCAAGTTTGTTCTCCTAAGTACTTTATAAGGTACTTTGTGGAAGTACTCCACCGGAACGTTAATGAAAATGTTCAATAAGAGTCAAATTTGGAACAAACGCAAAGCTCAACCGAACTTGCGTTCAATTTATTCTTTATTGCGCCCTACGATAAGGCTCAAATTGCTGTGCGCATCGCTGCTAATCACCCAGCTGGCAGCTGTGATCTCTCCTGAGTATAATGTTGCCAGATTTGCTCAAATAATTATTACCTTGGTTTATTAAAATTACAGTAATTGAAGTGGTAGGCAACTTGATATAATGCTTAGAGATCGATATTTGATAGCCTTACGTTAGCCTTACGTCAACTAACTCGTAAATGCATCAAGGTTTACACCAATACATCGGTCATCGTCGTTTAGTGGAATTGAACAACTATACAACGTGTAAACAACGACACCGCTCGAGCCGAGCCGACTTCGAGGGCAGAATTCTGGGTTGCCAGATTGGCCATTTCATAACCAATTTATCCAAAATTGGTCATTCTTTTAACGCCGTGGCAGTGATAAAAATCACTTGGCCATTTTTACCAATTTGGCCATTTTTTTTACCTTGTGGCCATGAAATATTCCATTTAATCATGTTTTCCAAAATGGAGCGTTGAACGAACCAAGATACTGCAACGTAATACGAATTATCGAAGCTCGAACGAATCTTGTTCAATCTTCGATTAGGCGCGTTTATAACGCAGCAGTTGCAGCCCTGCAGGGCAATGCGCAGATAGTTTTGTTTCAGTCGAGAGCAATTAACTGTGCAAGGTGCATCACATGCAATAGTGCATTGTAACAGATAAGATTTGGTTACTTGCGTTGCAGTAAAATGGATTCTCCGTCCGATCAACCTGCTACACCACCAAGGAAGAAAAGCAAAATTTCATCGTCTGTTAAGCCCTACACACAAAAATGGAAGGAAGGATGGAGAAGCGAACCACTGTTTCGAGGCTGGTTAGAAAAATCTCAGTATTCTACCTCAACTAAAGATATGGCATACTGTACCATATGCTCATCTACCATTACGTGTGGTAAATCGGAGATTACGCGTCATGCAAACAGTCAACGCCATCAAAATCTCTCAATGCAGAGAAGGAAAACTCAAACTTTAACTTCCTTCATCTTGTCAAACGATCCAATTGACAAGTCAGCCAGAAAAATTGAATTGCGGATATGTGCATATCTTTCTGAGCATAATTTGCCTATTTCGTTAAGTGACTCATTGCTGCAACTGCTGAAACAAATGTTTCCAGATAATGAAGCATTAAAGAAAGTAAGCTTAGGGAAACAAAGAGCTTCGAACATTATTAGACAATGTTTCGGTAAACATCTACTAAGTGATCTTGTCGTGGTCCTTAATGAACGTTTATTTTCTGTAATAATTGATGAAACAACTGATCGCAGTACCGCTAAACAGCTTGGAGTCATCGTGCAATATTGGAGTGAGGGTGCAATCAAGAGCTCCTTTGTTGATCTTGTTGAAATCCAGGATAGCACAGCCACTGGATTGTTTTCTACACTTCAAAAATGTTTCAGTGATAAAAATATTAAATTGAGCAACATTGTAGGGTTTTGTTCTGACACGACTAACGTCATGATGGGATCCAAACATTCTGTTGCTTCTTTATTAAAAAAAGAATTGCCAAATGTTCATGTTGTAAAATGTTCGTGCCATTTAATTCATTTATGTGCATCATATGCTTGTCTAAAATTACCTAAATCTATCGAGGATCTTTGCCGTAATGTGTTTAACCATTTCCATCTAAGCTCGAAAAGACAGATTTCATTTCAAGAATTTCAAACTTTTGTCGGAATAGAACCACATAAAATTTTGGCGCCTGGTCAGACACGATGGTTGTCACTAGAGCAGTGTGTTAACCGTCTATTAGAGCAGTGGGATGCTTTGAAATTATATTTCACGGAAGTAGCGTTTAGTGATCCCACTAATACTAATGATGCAATCATGCAAACTTTAAATGACTCTTTTTCTTTGGCATATTTAGAGTTTCTTTCATACAGTCTTAGCCGCTTTAATAAGTTCAATAAGCACTTTCAGTCAGAACTTCCTGCACTATACCGCCTCAAAAAGGATGTGTGTGACTTAATAAGAAGTATCTGTTCAGATTTCATGCGCGTGTCTTATGTGAGGCAGTGTGAAATCACAGCACTACAACCATCTGATGCTCTCTTCACCGCGTCTATGGTGACAGATGAAAGCATATACCTTGGCGTCGCGGCCACTGAAACTCTAAACGAGCTGAAAAGCAGTGCAACACCAGATGAACTGGTGATATTTTACAGGAACTGTAAAGCGTTTTTAATAGAAGCTGTTAGACAGATCCAAGCTAGGTTTACCCTTGAAGATCCTTTGTATGATGTGATTCAGTTCTTGAATCCTGCCAACGCTATTCAGCTCCAACCGCCGTCAATAGCAAAAGTTTTTGATATTCTGCCGCAATTGTTGACTTTTGCCAACAAGAATGAGACAGACGCGGAATATAGAAAACATTGTTTAATGCCTGGAATTTCAACTGATATGTCCTGTCAGGAGTATTGGAACATTATATCGAAGGCAAAGAATGCTGCGGATCTGCCATGCTTTCCTAACCCATCTCTTGTTGTTTCTACTCTTTTGGCACTACCATTTAGCAATGCATCTGTCGAGCGTTTCTTCAGTAAATTGAATCTAATCAAAACTGATAACAGATCTTCCCTAAAAAACGAGACTCTGTGTGGCCTATTGCACATGATATACCATCTTAAGAATTCAGGAGAAACATCCGATTCAATGCCGATTGATTCCAATTTGATCGCCTCCGTAGAAAAAGTCAGAAGCAACGCTACTTGTGCTGAACTTTAAAATTTGTCATCACGTAAAGGTAACTTGATACAGTCTTATCTAGCTCTTATTTTCGTCTTTGTAAATTGGCAGTACACTTGTTAATATAATCGGACTTGTTGTTCGTGTAATTGTCACGGAATCGCGTTGTTTGCAATGGGTGTTATTGATTTTTTTATGTGAATATGAACTTGTCAAATCCCTTTGTAATGAGTGGAGGTTGGTGGGATGCACAAGTTGGACCCTCGTCTCACATTCTTGTAACTTACTACAGTGTGGTAAATCTGAGTGAGGCAGAATCTTGTCTTTCTAGTGTTGTTGTTGTCACGGAATCGTGTTGTTTGCAATGGATGTTATTGATTTTTTTATGTAAGTCTGTACTTGTCAAATCACTTTGTAATGAGTGGAGGTTGGTGGGATGCACAAGTTGGACCCTCGTCTCACATTCTTGTAACTTACTACAGTGTGGTAAATCTGAGTGAGGCAGAATCTTGTCTTTCTAGTGTTGTTGTTGTCACGGAATCGTGTTGTTTGCAATGGATGTTATTGATTTTTTTATGTAAGTCTGTACTTGTCAAATCACTTTGTAATGAGTGGAGGTTGGTGGGATGCACAAATTGGAACCTCGTCTCACATTCTTGTAACTTACTACAGTGTGGTAAATGTGAGTGAGGCTGAAACTTGTCTTTTTAGTGTTAAGTTGCAGTCAAATTAAATTAAGTGAATTCACATAATAAGAAAGTATATTATACGATATATCCGTTGAGTCTCTAGCAATATGGGGATACATATCTTATGAATATATGATTGGAAAGATACAGATATATGTACAGATACACACACATTTGCGTTTGTCTAATTGAGCTGGTTAATTCAATAAGTTCTACTTGATTTACCTTCTTTATGTTAACAACACAAAAAATTCGAGAAAACTACCTTCTTAAGCATTGTTATCTAGCTCGATACTCTTATGCGACTAGAGTATCTCTTGGCGATGATCAAGCAAAATTCATTATATAAGTTACATAGTAGTTTCGATGTACTGAGCAGTTCTCGACTTTCTAAGAGGAAAAATGTTGGTTAAGTGAAAATATAGATATTAGAAGTTAATAAAAAGCAAATTCCTCTAGTTGGCTTGCAAAAATTGTTAATCGATGTTTGTGCTGCTGTTCAAAATTGTTTCCATAAATAAATGTTTCGAGTGTTACTTTGCCTTTCATTTCCTCTTACTATGTCTTTGCTTCTCTCTGCTATTCAGGAGTAGATCGCTTGGCATCGTAACGGTACTTAACGCATATTGAACAGCTTGTAATTAGGTCATCAAACAAAAAAGATAAAGAACAGAGAGAGCTACATAAAAAGTTGCACTTATCGTGACACATCTGACTCCGAAAAGTCAAAGAATTTCATTTTCAAATAGCGCACGAACCCTGTTGTTGTGTCATTTTTTCACATAGAAACATAGAAGCCTTGAACATTTTAATGCAATTGCAGCAGTGGGCTTTTTTGACATTTTAGGGTAATTTAATCATTTTTAGGGTAATCTGGAACAAAATTTTAGGGTAGGAACTTTCTCACCCGTGGAAGCCCTGCCCGCCAAGCGGTTGTGCTCAGTCGTGTGCCGACTGCTGTGGTGAAAGCAAGGAGGCGGCGCTGGCGGTGTGCGCGGTGTCTGTAAGGCGCGTTACGTAAACATTTTACTGTAGAAAACCAACAAACACTCAGTGTTAGTAACACCAAGTAGTTTCAGCAGAATAAAGTAGGTTGCTGATTTAAGTGTTTAGCGTTATAAGTGGTGTTTCACTTAATTTCATTAATTAGTTTATATATTTTTTTAAACTGAAGCACTATCAAGATGTCTGGACGCTTGTATCTGATTTTTTTATTTTACGTCTAATAAATGTTAATGTGATGACAAATGTATGAAATTCATAGCGTGACGTTCGGTTGAAAAGAAAATGAATGAAAAATACAAACAAGTAGAATTTTGGAGTGAACTATAAAAATATCTCTGGAATCCACCATTCTGTTTCTAAGGAATTCCTCTTTTCAGCCTCTTTCAGCAGTCAGTTTTCACTCCAATTTTTCCCACTGATCAACGTCGTGGATCTCATTGATTGTCCCCAAATCAGTACACCATTGCATAAAAAATACCCTAGCTTCTCTTTTTCCTCGACGACATTTATTACAATAAAATCAAGGACGACTGCTTTCGCAGATAATATCACGGTGCTCCACTGCGTGGACCAGCAACCACTTTCGAACACATAATTTCGAAAGCAGGCGCGCGCCGTCTGTTTTGTTGGATGGCCATCCTGCCTTCCGTCGCTCCCTGAGGACCACCGTCGCAACGTAGCCGGGCCGGGCACTCGGTTTGCGTCTCGAGCTCTGTGTTGCTCCTCGGCAGGATGCGCGTGTGTTTTATAACCAAGTGCTGCTTGTGAAAGTGGCGATGTTCTGCCCTCTTTTCTGGATGGTATGACTGATTATTTACGAATTATTCAACATTTGAAGGAAGGGACAGAAGTTGACCTATGTTTGCACAGCCCGTTTCTAAATGACACGAATCATTATACGGTAGGGTAAAATTAGATCGTAAGTTTTATAAAAGGACATGGAAAATATTAGTGCATGACTGATAGAAGCCGTTATAACTATATCGCAAAATTTGACTAAAAAACATGCTCTCCATCATATAGTAACAATTTTACTGTGCTATTTACATTGTGAAATGGTGACAAAAACTCTTTTCCCATGAATTCAACTCCTGAAAACCCACCCTCCATCATTTATTATTAACTGAAAGAAAAATTCTCATGTAACTGAATACTCATTTGAATTTTTCGTGTTTATATAAGGTTGACAAAAAACGAATTAATGTTTATTCGTCATGAAGGTTGACCTAAAGAAACATGAATAAAATGATCAACTGTAAGTACATATTGCACCCCTCGTTTTCTGGATGCTTTTTCCATCTTTTTATGGTAAGCTGTGGTGTTCTCACGGGCTAACAAAATGAGATACGCCCTAGTGTCGGTGACAAAGTGGGTTATTTTTCCCGTGGGTGGCGCTGTATTTTCCTCGCTTATTATGATCATTTGCACCACAGAGCCTTGATTTGATCTAGCCGACATGTGTCTATTGATGACAATTTGGTGCTTGTGTGAAATCAATTTTAGTAAAGTGGATGTGAGTGTAATTTGTATCAATTTAATCTTAGTTGACAAGCTAATATTTTGTGCTTTACGGGAGGAACTGAACGAGTTTTACTGAAACTACGAGTATACCGTTATTTTATTGCAATGTTATTATCCGTGGCATTGAGGGGACCTTTCGATGACTGCCCTTATATTATAAGTCAGAGATCGGCATTTTAAAAAACGATTAAGAAGGGAACAAGGAAGTAACTTCCTGTATTAATATGTTGTCGAATATTTAGGTGATACGGCAATAATTGTGCTACTGAATCTAAGTAGCTAATGTATGATCGGTGCGATATTTTGCTTCTGCTCAAAGTTATTCTTGATTTGGATTGCTTGTGACAGAAATCCTACCGAAATTGTGGAACGTTATGCATGAACAATTATGCATTTGGAAAAGTAGGAATGGATGTTTACTGAAACGTTATTTATTTATTTTTATTTCTGTTTCTAAACTAGAGATTTTCATTTCCACTCAGTTTATACTTTCTCCGTGAGGACTTGCTGCTTGTTTTTTTTTATCCCGTGTGCATTGGCTTTGGATTGTAAGTGCACATTAAATTTCTTGCAATGCGCTTGACCTGATTTTAGAATGGTCTGTGCGGAGAATACAGTATTGTGTTGAGCGTGAGCGATCTCGTCTCCTTGAGATAGAAAGAAGTCCAACACGCGAACTATATCGTGATAAAATACACATAACCTCGTTTTTGAAAAGAAAAGACGCATGCATGAGCCGCATAAATGTAAAATGCGCACACTTTCGTTTTTTACGAGATGGAAAGAAGTGAAGGAACACAACAGTGATACACAAACCGCTTGGCCTACTTTTGTGTAAGAAATGAGCTCTATGTAAACCATGAAGGAACAATAGCTCCTGCCCTAATTTGTAAAAAAATGCTTCGTTACTACGGTATGAAAACTTCATCGATGAATTTTATCCAGAGTGGTTATTGCACTGAATTTCATTCGGGCTTCTTATAGACAACTTACGAGAAGGCTGTAGCTGCATGTAAGCTTTCAGGCCTTGAGAGAAGGAATGCATTAGAGAGAATTGCGGCTCTGTTGTCTTGAGGCCTGCCGTCGATTTCTGAAGTTCTCACATCGTTTGAAATTCCAGCGCTGGCCGAGCGCGCGTTCATGGTTAGCTGTCGCGATACATAATTTTGTAGCATTTGCCAAGCACAATTGGCATAAATTGGCTTTCACGAGATACTATGGGAGTTTTCTCCGATTTGGTTGTTCGTAACTGCCGTCGGTGTGGCTTAGCTTATTAAAATCAAGTCATCTATGTTTTTTTACAATCAATGGAACGGAATCACCTTCAGTCCGCTGACTTTCATTTTTAGCAAATCAGGTCAGTTTCCTCATTCTGAAGTATCATCCGCGATCCATATCTATTGGTAACGTTACTTTCCTGAACTCTGTTCTGGGAAATTATAGAATATTTCTTTCCAACTGTTCATTTTTCTTCTTGTTCTCTAATTTTCATGGTACTTACATGGATGTACGAATTCATCCGCTCATTATTACAAGTGTCAAGAGTTTATGCCGTATAATTTTTATACTTGATGAATTTTATCACACTAATGAATGTTATTTGATAAAGTGCATTGCCTATAAGAGAAGAGAGGTAGCTTTATTAGTGACATAGCGTTCATTGGCGATAGCTACAGGAAATTGTTTTCATCTGTCCATTAACTAGTGCCAATTCTTATCATTTCGGCCTTAATAAAATTCTGCTTCTGCCTGAGCAAAATTGAGTTGCTTCTAAGAGCTTTCCTCATTGGAGGTAGTTCAAGAGTTGCTGGTATTCGCCATTGAATTTATGGCTCGTTCTAGAGGCAGTTCCCTGTTCCAATTTCTAGGGCTCTTGACATACCTAGCTCGTGGAACTAGCGTTATTTACCTCCGTAGGGGAGCAGGGAGGGCTCGTTTCCGGTTTTCGAACATGACGCAATGCATAACTGAGAGCCGAGCTTACACTTTCGGTCGTTTGAGCGAAAGTTAGACAAGTTCCACGTCGTGAGTATATCGAATAGGTCCCAGCAACCGCGAACCTTGCGCTCTCGCTGCGACCTGGTCCTTATGGAGCGTCAAATGCTGGCTTTTAGCCAGGTCTGTCAAGCATTGTGTTTAGTCTGAACCGGCCACCCTTGCAATTTGAGTTTGCTGAATAAAGAATCGTTGACAGGGGGTGTTTACCTCAATTGAAACACGTCGAAGTCCATTCATTCCATCTAGCTTTTTACAGGCATTATCTGTGATACACGTCAGCAGAGGTACCTTTTTGGTTACGGACAGATGCGTTTGTTGAGAGGCACGGCCTTAGAGGTTGTGAACTAGTCAAATGAATTGGTAAATTATGCGAGCTTTGAGAATTTTAGGTTTGCGATAGCAGTGTGAATGATTTTACTTCATAATTACAAGCATTAGAAAGAAATAATAATTTTTATTCTGTTTGTCTGAAATTGGTATTCGTTTAAATGCACAAATTACATTCTACCCTGAAATGTGGTTAATTTCGTCCGTGTGAATTTTATTTTAAATTTACCCCATGAAGACTCCCAATTGTTCTTTTAAATATTTTTTAGTCGCAGGGAATATTTCCCGGAGTTTATATACTAATTCATTTTCGCAATGGCCTTGAAGGAATAAACAGTGGGAGTGGCAGTGCTCGCCAACACACTTCTCGAACTTCCTGTTAATATGACTCTAAACTCCTTCATTTCGTCAACCAGAGAACTAGATAGGCCTTCGAAATGAAATTCATAGTTAGAAGCAAGAATAGCATGCATAGCATTATTAAACTATTGCTCTGAACATATAGCATGTGGGAAGCAGTATAAAGCCACGACTGTAAAGTATCAGTTCAAGAACAGACGTCCTAGGCACAAAAGAGAATAGAAAAAATGTCGACTTTGACACGCAGTTCACAATTTTTTACATTTGTGCGTAGAGGAAGCCGTTATGTCAACTGAAACTTGCATTGTCATCCTACGACACTTAATACGTCTCCATTTACCTATACAAGAATACTATTTAACTGACCCCGAGCATTTTAGAAAGTTCTTCACCAAGTCGAGTAGTTTCACGAAGAAACCAAAAGATGGATCGAGTGACCACGATCAAAGCACGCTGATTTAGACAAGCGCTCTCGCCCGGTGATGATGTATGGCTAAATGCTTGGCTGGGTGGCGGGTGAGGCGGCCTTTGTCAGCGTGTCAGCGCTAGCAGAGTTGTCCGAGCTGTTTGAGTTGCCCTCTTATCAGAGCTGTCGAGGTTGTCATTGTTAGTTTTGTCTATGTTAAATGAAGGATAGATGAACGCGAGTGCATATATATGCAAAACTTTGATGGGAATTTCAGTTCTGTGTGTTGTCCAACCATATTGTATGTACAATCAGGAATCTAGCCATAGCTTCATACGTGATTGTCACTTCAGCATGTTAAAAAATTATGCTCCGTTCAGAGATTTGTTCTTCAGTTCGCACTTCAAAGTTTCTCCAACAAGAAACAAGGCTGTTTTTTATGCTTTCATTTTTTAGAAAACACCCTCAGATTCATAGTAACTGGTGCTTCTTTGAACAAGATTTCTACCGAAGATATTATTGCTAATGATGCCGACGCTCTCAAAGTCGCCTTGGAATGGAAGCATTTTAAAACGAAGTTCTGTTGCCATGTTTTTGTTTATTCTTCCCAGGTCTGTTTAAGGGTTTAGGGCCTCAATAAAGTTCATGTTGCATTGATGGCTTAAAATTTTTACCATTCGAGGAATAGGTGTGCTACATGATATTAACCGAAATGATTTATGAAACGTTAATGAATGATACCTAATTTATTTTGTATTCAGTAGAAGACATGTCTAAAATTCACGCTACGATATGGAACCGATAAAATCGTGTTTATGGAAGGTAACTGACGAGAAAAATGTCGATACTTTTTAACTTAAACAAATCTCATAAATCATACAGTCGTGACTGACCTTAACTCGGATACTAAATATCATAGCTTGGTGCACTCAACAAAGTACAAAGGCAGGAATAGGAATGACATCAAGTACAGAATGTTTTCAGAAGGCGGATACTGAGGAAGAGGACACGGGATCGAGACGCGCTCTTATCTTGTTGGGTGCGCCGTTGGTGTGTGTATAGAGTTGGATTCCACACACGACGTGCGATCTGTGCAGCTCCGTGACGTGAATTTACTGTCGTGTTATTCCTAATTCGAGTTGTTATTATCAACTGCAACATGCCCGTGGCTTTACTTCACCATATACTTCACATATTGTGGTCCGTGAGGAAAAATTTTGATTACGCAATGTAAGTGCTTACCGTAAAGAATTTTATAACGCTCGTGAAACCAAATATAAAGAATTGTGAAGCAACTTTTGTAAAGTTCACTCAACTGTAATGAAGTCTTGAGAATTTTCAGCATTAAACGTGATATTGATGACTAATTATGTTATTTTTACGTCAGCACGTGTGGAATCATGACTTTAAATGCATTGTGGATAATTTTAAATTTGCAAATGAGCTCGTATGAAATAATTTAGAGGCACCTTTTCAGCTGTAAGAAAGCTGAATAAAACGACCCCCTCCTCCCCTCAAAAAATATAAATAAAATAATAAAAAACGCAGCAAGGTAATATGAGTAAATTTTGCATTGGTTCGGATTTTAAATAGTGAAGAACAGTGGCCTTTACGAGGGTCAGTGAGTGAAAAAGAAGAACGGGTGCTGCTGGTCTATAAATTTGTCAGCAATATGATATCTCCCCTTCCACGACTGACGACACAGTCACGGAGACAGCATTCCTATGCACCATGAGAGCCTGCCTGCTGTGTCTGGGGTGCCTAGCGGCTCTCCTGTACCCTGGTGGCGGGGCCGTTTCCGTCTTGCGTACTTATACAGGGTAATCCGTCTGCCCTTTGTGTGAGCAAGGCGCCTTATTTAGGCCTTTTCTATTGTGCTTCGAAGCGCATAATGTTTGAGCAAGTCCTTGTGCTGTGGCGTGTTTGAGAGAAGCATGGTAATGACTGTTCAATTATGATACAGCAAATAAATTATTTCATTTTTACGACAGGCATTTGCTTCTATATTGTGTAGTTGCATGTTGCTTCCATCTTGAATGAATCGCACGCTAGTCAGTTAGCGGTCACTTTTCTGATGCTAATAGCATCAAGTAAGCTATGGCGGAACATTTTCTCACATTTAAAACTCAATGCATGGAATACTATTCGTGAAGTGCTTAATTTTGATTGAACTTGAGCTTTAAATGACGCGATTTTTCCGGTTGAATTTTCCATTATCGCAGACCTTGGCGACGTATTATATTTTTCGTCAATTGTTAAATATCGTTCGTACTTAAAATTTAGTTCCCTCTTTCTGAGAGGGTTCTCATTAGGGCTTGAAACTTATTACCGTAGGGTATTTTGAATTTAACAAAAAAATACCCCATGTAATGATTGAAACCTCCCCATTATTATCACGTTCCCATTGAACCTATTTGTGGACCTATTTTGTACTACAATTATGCTCATTTGTAAACACAAGAACTGGTGGCAGCGAAGTGAGGCATAAGTGTGTTTCACCGAATAATAACTCCATAAACTCGTCGGGCCTAAGTTCCCTGTGACCGCTCGCACTTCGCTTCCGAGTCTAATTTAAATAATCACAGTACAAGTAAAACGATTGGTCATTCGAAAGAAACTTTGCAATTATTCAGAATAAACGTATGATTATCTGAAAAAAGTTATTACAGATGTCATTAAGTCTTATTTTTAGGTGAGCCTCAATTTCAGCAGCTACCGCCAGATCATTCAATCTCGAATATAAACTTGTGACGCTCATGCCATCTGTCAGAGAAGGATGAATTTTTCTAATTTTTTAGAGACGCAACAGATGCGCGAGGGTGCGGTGCGCACACAGTGGGCGACGAGTCCAGGCTCTGGAGAAAACCGGACACCTGGAAAGGAGGTCTCCTGTGACCGTAGGAGGTGAGGAGTAGCTCGAGAGGTTTTAAAATCCTTTCTGTGAATAGGCGACGCAACTCAAACTGAGTGTGGGATGCACTCCGATGCAACCGGTCCAGAACTTGTGCTTGGTTCTTCAAAAATAGTAGCTCATTGCCAGTCAATTAAAATTTGGAAAACCTGGCGCAGTAAATTCGTCCCAACACACAGCAGTTGTGAGGCGCGGTATTGAGCAGTCCGTTGTCTCGTGGACCCTAGATTTCGTTAGCGTGTAAATGTTAATAATACGATAACCACAGGCCGTGTGTTCATCTGTTCATCTTCATGGCGCTAGTGGAAGGTTTGGTAGTACAGAAGAATTAAATTGACACGGAAATGAAAGTACACGTTACTTCAAAGTTGTGGTATATAACTTTAAATGTAAATGGAAGAGCGCGTTACATCAAAATTGGGCAATATAACTTGAAAGCCCAGGCCATCGAAGCACAAATCTCAATTTCGTTTTGTAATATTATTCGCTTTACGATAAATAAAGTTCGCTCAATAAAGACATTCACTATTAGTGACATTTGTAACACGCGGTATACAGTGGAATGATTTTTAATTCACCGTATACACCGCCTTCACTCGCTGTCAACTTTACGTTCGTATAAACCATAAGTACAATTTCATGTATTAATGAAAATACTCAAGCTTAGAGGTAGCTAATCTTAATATTCATGGAAGATAGCTGGTTGATTTAATATTCCGTTCTAAATTTTCACCGATTGATTAATAGGCCTACAACACAGGCTCGAGATCGTGTGCCTACTGTGAGGTCAGTACGAAAGCCGGTCATTGAGTCAGTGATGTGTGGAAGTGGTGTCTTATAAACATCACCGCTGTTCAGGTTTGCTCATCAGCACACCTGCAGGCTCGCAGCGCTCGTGTGTACTCGAAGTTAGCAGCTCGGGAGTATGTAAGCAATGCACGTAGCGCCTCATCCAGAGCAGCGAAGATGGCAAACTTTCCCTGGTCTGAGACATCACTTTCTATTTCACTGAGCGCCGGCTTTCCTCGCACGATGATGGCTACAACCAATTGTCTCTTCCGTTCTACCCGACCTTTGTTGCCACCCTCTTCTTGCCTCCGTTATTAAAGCCTCTGAAGAACAACTTTCGGAGCGATAGTTCTTATCGCGCAGCTTCAGGTTAGCGCTGTTATACGCGTCGAGCTTCGCAGGATAAATTAATCATCTCATACGGTCTGGAAGTTCGGCATCTAGAAGTGCTGTCGTCGTATATCTTATTGATTTAATACATTTCGCTTTCAAAATCTAGTCTGCACTATATTTCTTATAAAAATACAAAAGCGTTTTCGGTCAATCTGCATCACATATCCGAATTGCGGAACTGGAAACACGGATATACCACACCCACCCACCTGCGTGTTACGTGCATAAGTTCAAGACCTTCCAGCTTGTATATCCTGCCTCGCTGGACGCAACGATTACCGTCGCCCAGTTAGTAAGTGGACAGTGCATGTCCCTGCATGTTTTGCCTTCCTGAAATGAGACCACGGCTTGCTGGTAGACTGATATGTTCTGGGCTTCGGAAACTTGCATGAAATTCAGAAGTACAACACACATCGTGTGCGTCAACGGGTGTTGCAGGATTTCTCGAAGAGAGCGATTTTACTCACATCCCGGAATACCGGTAGGAAATTATCTAAATAGCGGGATGCCTGAAATTTCTCTTTCACCTTTTACGAACGGACAAAAATGTGCAAGAAAATTTACAGCTTAACATAAGAATTTTTTTTGTGATGATGAACTCGCTCATTTTTTCACCAACATCAACAGTTGTAGGGGCTTTTGCTCTTATCACCTTAAATTTGATATTTATGGTGAAGCAAATTTGTACGAAAACAGGGAATTGCATAAGAAGAATGCATATCCACGTATGCTGTGATAACAATTAACTGATACGTAAGTGTAACAGCCAACAGGACTCGACGCACCAGCTACACAAGTCTCACAGTGACGTGTAAGCTTCTGACTGCTACAGCAATGCCTCCAGCATCTCCAGCTCTGCTCGTAGAAATTGTGACGTCCCACAAGCGCTCCGAAATTTAGCTTCATTTGAGATGAATCAAATGGTAAAATTAAGTTAGTTTCAATGTATTTTTAATATCTCTTGAATGGGCTAACCTGGCTTTGGAAAGTATTAAGATATATGCAGTGATACGTTTTCGGCAGAACGTGTGCGCAAAAAGATCAGTTCCTTAAAGCTGTACATGATATGACAGAAAATAGAAATGTAGTCGAGCTTTTCTGGGCTCGGCACTGACCCTCACTGTTAGATAAGATAATTCAGAAGAAGAAAATATTGTGGATGTTAGAGTTCTTATTTTATCTCTGGATCTTATGATTTACACGAGCTGAAGCTTTGTCGCGCCATTTTCTTTTTCGCGTTAATCCTGCGTAACACGAGGCTGTTAAACATCGTCTGTCGCGGAAAAAGTTTGGCTCCGTTCAATAAACGAACGGAAAGAAACTTAAAATTTCGCTCTGTCACTGAAATCTGCCTGGGCAAAAAGACCACCCAATTTTTCTAGCGCTGTATCGCACCAACTGAGATTCCCTCCTGCATTAAGCATAAAAATGAGATATTGCCCTAAAAATAATCCCAAGAGGTAGAAATTAAGGCGTTCCATACTTTTACACACCTCATGTGTAATTTTCAATCACATGAGTTTTGATGAAAATTAAACTGAGCGATTCGTTTACTACCATACTATTTCTACAAAGCTAAGGTCATTGTTATTACCAGTAGTATGACATTAATGCTGTGTCGCTAAATCTGAAATCAGGCCATGGAGATACGGGAGACATCGCTCCCACAAATCCCTCCTATACCTCCGGTCCTGCCTCTAAACCTGGCGACAAAGTAATGACTGCACGCTACTTGTTCGTAGAAGGCAACAGTTTTTAATAGGATACAATGGCGGTAAATACTTTTCCCCTATGATTTCTATTGAAAATTCTGTGATATTCTGTGTGAGCTGTCAAAATTTACATGCATGGTGAGTAAAACTAAATTCCTAATGCATGATTTTTAGGCTAATAGATTATGTTTTCGGTCTTATTAACTATTAAATGAGGGAATTGGAGTCGTCACGTGGAGCTGTGCATCTTTTGGAAAAAAAAATCGTTCCTATAGAGGAGATTCTGAAAACACAATGTCCAATTTGAGTGTTTTTCAGTTTGTTGAACCTTGCCAGGCTTGTGTTGTAAGTGGCGTGCTATACGCGATCAACGTGATAAAAGTGTTTGAA
The DNA here is from genome assembly GCA_030386875.1 of Morinoia aosen. Taxonomy (NCBI): domain Eukaryota; kingdom Metazoa; phylum Arthropoda; class Malacostraca; order Amphipoda; family Talitridae; genus Morinoia; species Morinoia aosen. The sequence continues at coordinate 8,696,237 of CM059558.1, read as the reverse complement.
ATTGCCACACCTCATGTGTATAATTCTTACACTTCAGTGATAAAATGAAGACCCCAACCCTGCTGATATTGCGAGCAGATGCGTGAGTGCAATCTGTCATTTGTTCGAAAAGTTTCATCTGATTGCGCTGGCTGACGTCGGGCATAAACAATTCGACTTCTCTTTTATGCCAGAAACAACACTGGGAACGCACTTTTGATTGCATGAGTTCTAACACTTGATTCTTGGGGATTTGAGGCCACCGATTCCGAAAATGGCATTCGCTTGTGAAGACCTGGTATAGTTTTCATACTACGCAAATGTGTTTTTATTTTAATCAAGAATTTTGATAACATATAACAGTACAGTGCTGGTAAATGAAATCCTATCACTCTAAGGCCTGTTCATGTTTTTTAAGCACGATCTTTCAGAAAGCTGTTAAGGGAAAAATGGCTTCTCAATCAAGTAAAAGGAAATGTGTGACACGTCCGGATGCGTTCTGTTACGTATGTGGTACATATTCTCAGCTCCAAAGCCAAGAAAGAATATTACTGAATATCTTTTCTTACTTTTAAGAGAAACTTGGCGATTAAGATAACCCTTGGACACCACATAAGGTATATCATTCTTGCGAAGAAAACTTGCGTCATTGAACTACAGGAAAAAATGAAATAAAATTCGGTGTTCCGATGATGTGGCGTGAGCCACGATACCATGTCACACACTGTTCCTTCTGCCTTACTGATGTTGCTGGTTTTGTTGGTAAATCTCGTCAGCTTATCACATACTCTAGTCGATTTAGATGATGTTCCAATTGATGCGCCCCATTCAGATGATGTTCCAATTGATGCGCCCCATTCAGATGATGTTCCAATTGATGCGCCCCATTCAGATGATGTTCCAATTGATGCGCCCCATTCAGATGATGTTCCAATTGATGCGCCCCATTCAGATGATGTTCCAATTGATGTGCCCCATTCAGATGATGTTCCAATTGATGCGCCCCATTCAGATGATGTTCCAATTGATGTGCCCCATTCAGATGATGTTCCAATTGATGCGCCCCATTCAGATGATGTTCCAATTGATGCGCCCCATTCAGATGATGTTCCAATTGATGTGCCCCATTCTGATGATGTTCCAATTGATGTGCCCCATTCAGATGATGTTCCAATTGATGTGCCCCATTCAGATGATGTTCCAATTGATGTGCCCCATTCAGATGATGTTCCAATTGATGTGCCCCATTCAGATGATGTTCCAATTGATGTGCCCCATTCAGATGATGTTCCAATTGATGTGCCCCATTCAGATGGTGGTCCAAAACCTAACTAAACTTGCTTCTCTTGACTCTGACAGCGATTATGCCACTGGGTTGACAGAGGAGGAAACTAACAGAAACAGTGACTAAGATTTTGAAGGCGTATCAGTAGAACCGCTAACATTTAGCTGTGCAGAACTCAATGATTTAGTTCGAGACCTGGGTGTGTCTAAAAAGCTGTCAGCAATGTTGGCATTACGATTAAAAGATAAAACTTGCTGGAATGGACGCAAAGGTAACAACATTCTATCGCAGCTGAGAAGATAGCCTATTACAGTTCTTTAATTCTAAATTCAACTTCATCTACTGTTGTGGTATCAAAATAGTATTATAGCTACTCAAATAAGAAGAACACAAATGGATCGTTTATTTTGATCTAAAAACGCAATTTTTTTTGTTGGGATAGCAAAGTGGCTACACAAAACTCCCTTGCTATATGTGCCTCTGGGGCAGCAGAGCCAAAGACAGACACTACAGAGATTTAGAAGGAATAGCCGGTTAGGGAAAGCTACACTGTTGGAGAAAATAACATCATTCATGAACTCATAGTTGAACGTTGAAAAATTGTTTTCATGCCTCTTAATATCCAGGTAGGCATTATGAAACAGCTCGTGAAGGCGCTACTGACAGTGACTGTTTCAAGTATTAGTGTGACGCGCTCCCCGGTGTAACGACAGAAAACTTGAAGCAGGTATTTTTGACGGCTTTCGTATTAGTAAGCATATTAAGGATCAAGCTTTCACTCAATCTATGACTGATGTTGAGAAAAATAGACGGAGAACATTTGTTTCTGCCGTAAGCAACTTTCTTGGAAATAGGAAATCAAAGGAATATGAGGAGCTTGTTGAATCTGTAATGGAAAGTATCCCGGTGTTAGGTGGCCACATGAGTATTAAGATGCATTTCTTGAACAGTCATATAAAGTTATTTCCAGCAAACTTGGGGGACGTGAGTGATGAGTAGGGTGAACGGATTCCCCAGGGTATCGAAATCATGAAAGATCGATATCAAGGTCGCTGGGACGTTCACATGATGGCCGGCTATTGCTGGAGCATTCAGCGAGACAGCACAGGGAAGTGACGCTCGATTTAGGTGGTCTATTTAAACGCAAGTTTCTGCCCGAATAAATCTGTCATTCTTTGAAGAAGTAACCAATGAATTCACAATGTATTTACCAAGGTAAGTTGAAGTAATTATAAATTCATTTTACAGGTTTATAATGGGTTTAGAATTACTTTAATTTGCATTGATTTAAAATTTTAGTAGTAGTATCTGGTGATCTACCTACGTGTATATTGCCTTTAGTAAATGCGAGGTAACTCATTGCAAGAAAAATTGACCATATAGAAAATGAATCATGCAATATTTGAAATCAGTGAACTAAATTCACCTAGAAACAGGTTTCAAAGTGAATGCAAACGACAAAAAGTAGAATTTTGTTCCTCAATGTAATTGAAAGAAACTGGTTTTTAGACACTCATTTCACAAGAAAGGTTTCACCTCATATACCTGAATATTTTCTACAGCCTTGTTAGCTCCGTCTTGTAGGACATCACCGATAGATTAAGGCTAACCCAATTTGGCTCCTCCGATTCATCATAAATGGCTCAAAATCTCCCATAGTACAGCGTCACAATTTTTATGAGTAGGCCCGGAGATAAAGGAGGCATTTCCGGCTAACACCTCCTAGTCTGACGCGTTAGTACAGTTTCGGAACGTGTTCAGCCGCCGGTGCGAAATGTGTCTTTGTACACTCATTTCAACTAATGCTCAGGTGGCGAGAAAAGTTCAAGAAAATAACAGGATATTGGCTATATGTTGGCAGTTCTGTTTCAGGGGGTGCGAGGTTGGATTGAATTTCTTTAGGGGTGCGGGGCGAATAAAAGCTTGGGTAGCTCTGCTCTAGAGACAAGCCCACACTTAGGCCTATACTCTCCGAACTTGTTGTAGTTGAGCCTGCTTGCTGCTTCTGTAGATCGTAGAATTATGAAAATTACAAGTCTGCTTTTAAGAATATCTTGTCTGTGGTTGTGCGGACTATTTTACATTCGGATACTTTAATAGACTTGAGTCGTATTCACATCCGGACTTCTCCATGTAGAATCTCTTGCGGTAACGACAAAATAATTTTTTAACAAACAATTTTAACTTGAACGAAGAACTTCCAAACAATTTACTGAGAAAACGATTAGAGACTATAAGAGGAAACGAGCATTGAATGCTATCGTTTTCTGTGTGACTTTTACGAAAAGATCGATCAAATGCAACTGTTAAGCTTAAATTTCATTCAAAAATTAGCTATGTGGATGTATGAATTAATGATAACTTTGATCCTTATTTAAAGCAAAAATGAAAATTTTCACTATTGCCATAAACGGACGGATAAAAATTGCACAGCAGGTCAATATTTCTTCAATACTGATATACCGTTAATAAGCCGCATCATCGGCAACCCTTCCCACACTTTTCAAAGCACAGCTCTGAATGTTCTGCCTTTTAAACAATGAAATCGATTTCGATTTCAGTATTTTACTACTATTACTTTCTAGAGTTTGACTTTTCGGAAACAACGTACAACCGTAACTATACCTCTGCTGTACGCTAGAGGTGTGAGAATAACTTATAACCTGTCTTTCTAGTCGTTGTTGCCGCCAAGTCAACATGTATTTCAAATCGCTGTTGCTGACTGGTAAACATATTTTTCAAGTCACAGTTGGCGCCTAATCAACATGTCTTTCAAGTGACAGTGTGCCCGCCAGTCAGTCAACATGTCTTTCAAGTGACTGTGTGCCCGCCAGTCAACATGTCTTTCAAGTGACTGTGTGCCCGCCAGTCAACATGTCTTTCAAGTGACTGTGTGCCCGCCAGTCAACATGTCTTTCAAGTGACTGTGTGCCCGCCAGTCAACATGTCTTTCAAGTGACTGTGTGCCGCCATGCAACATGTCTTTCAAGTGACTGTGTGCCGCCATGCAACTTCCCCAGCTATAGTGCTGCCAAAGACGTGCAGGACAGCTTTATGCACGCAGTCACCAGTCACCAGTCAGCGGCCGGTGTACTTGAGACTCCTGCAGGTCGTCAGTCACGGTATACGAAAGGAGGGAGCGTCCAACCAGTCTTTTTGAAATCGACAGTGTGTCCCAGTGGCATCAAGACATCGGACCAATACATGGCGTGAGTGGCAGCAGGGCGCACAGCGGTCCTTAGGAATGAGGGGCGATCTGGCCTTCAAACCTCACCACTAAGGGAGGTGTCAGGCCTTCCAGCCTCACCTGCTGGGGCTGGTGTCATGTCTACAGCCTCATCTGCTGGGGCTGGTGTCATGTCTACAGCCTCATCTGCTGGGGCTGGTATCATGTCTTCAGCCTCATCAGCTGGGCCTGGTTTGATACCACGTAGATACCACGTCTACAGCCTCACCTACTGGGGCTGGTATCATGTCTTCAACCTCACCACTGTGGGTGGAATCACGTTTTCAACCTCGTCACCTGGGGGTGGAATTGAACCCACTTCTGCTGCAGGGCAACGAACAGGCACCGTCGGACAAGAAGGATATCTGTCTCGCGTCCACTGAAGAGCAAGTCTCTCGACATGGGATTTCCGTCGTTGGTTATGCTATTGGCGATAGCCACTGTGTCCTCGCTCCGTTTATTCGTTAACCTAGACCGACACACTCGCCCGATGGCACCCTTTGGACTCGAGCTCCGGAAACATCGGTGCGTTGTGCGGCGTAATTTGTCTCGCCCCGAGACGCGATATATCGGCATAGTGGTGATTATTTTCGACCCTAAGACTGTGTGTAAAAATGGAAGGAAGTTCAAAAATGAAGTCATAGCAAGTTATCCAGCCTTTGACAAATAAAATTTTTAATGTTTAGTTATGAAGCTCAGATATCGCCAGAGTCAGGGTTCAATGGGCTGAAGTGTGCACGAACATGTGCGAGAGCTGAAAGAAACGTGAAGCTCTTGCTTGAGCTGTGTGCTCGTTTGCATCTCCCCCGCGTACGCCGTGGGCTTGTGTCTGACGCTTGCTACTGGTACCTTCTTACTCTCTATTTACGTGTGGAAAATAGATGCTCATCAGGCTTCAATATTATTCCACTTTTATTAGTTGAAGTTATTTCCATTTTATTTGCGCGTAAAATCATTAGATGCCTCATAAATACTCAACCAAACGTGTTTTAAAGATGAATTCTCTCCTGATTCAGCAGTTGTAGTTCCCCAGTTCAACACCTCCAACACAGTCAACCGCTTGCTTATTAGAATCACTTTGTGTCAATTAAATTAGTTTTTTGCGCACTATTTAACTTCCTTGGACTACATATTGACAATTATAGAACAATTGTACTTTGTGATAGACTATTGAGCTGCCCAGCCACCAGCTCGCTAGCAAGATCTAGTGATGGGACGCAGGACTAATCCTAGTGACTAATTTTCAAGCAATTCACGCAGTCGCAGAAGTACAACTGGCAGCGGAATTTTTAAAGTCGACTTGGGTACCCTACGTATCTCACCACGCAGTAGCCAAGTTTCAGAAGAACTTATGTCGCCTGCTGTGCCGCTGCCTCCACCAGCGTTGTTACATAATTCCGCGTCTGGGCAACATTCACAGCCAGTATTCCAGATGTTTAACTGGTGTTCGTCTTCGTACGTCAGGTAAGAAGTCTCAGAAGTAGATGACCTGCGTAACGAGTGTGCTTTGGAAACTTCCGACACGTGTTTTTTCATCAAGTCAAACAATAATAAACCAACACTAAATCTTGCCTCTAACGATACACAATATTTTCAAGTTCGGAGAAGATGTGTTCATGATTTCCAGAGTCACATTTTATCATTGATGGAAATTATTTCTAAATTTTATCAAATTTGCATGTTCATTTTCAGTTGGTCAAGTTTGTAAGTCATTGCCATTTTATGTTGATTAGTTATCTAAGTCATTGCCATTGTAAGTTAATTTACATTTTGGGCGTGGAATGATCATAATTATAATAACTTGAATTAAGAGCTGGCAACAGTTTCAATATACTTCAAACCAAAAGTTAACACATCGCAGTAAACTACACGAAGATTTGAGGTGGAAATGCATTTTGATATTAATTTAATCCATAACTGCGATGGCATTTTACTCCTACGATCACCACTGCGGCGCGGCCCGGCACTGGCGCGAGGCGATGCAGCGACAGGCGGGCAAACTTCAGGTAACATTATTGAGGCCTAAATGAAATACAGACTCTTGGAGCATTTTAATTGAGTGTGTTGTACATGACACGTAGGCAGCTGAGGGTACACAATACTTCGTGCAAGTAGGCAATACTTACGCGCAAGGCGACGGTTCTACGTGCAAGTTAGCAATACTTACGCGCAAGGCGATGGTTCTACGTGCAAGTTGGCAATACTTACGCGCAAGGCGATGGTTCTACGTGCAAGTTGGCAATACTTACGTGCAAGGCGACGGTTCTACGTGCAAGTTAGCAATACTTACGCGCAAGGCGACGGTTCTACGTGCAAGTTGGCAATACTTACGCGCAAGGCGATGGTTCTACGTGCAAGTTGGCAATACTTACGCGCAAGGCGATGGTTCTACGTGCAAGTTGGCAATACTTACGCGCAAGGCGATGGTTCTACGTGCAAGTTAGCAATACTTACGCGCAAGGCGATGGTTCTACGTGCAAGTTGGCAATACTTACGCGCAAGGCGATGGTTCTACGTGCAAGTTGGCAATACTTACGCGCAAGGCGATGGTTCTACGTGCAAGTTGGCAATACTTACGCGCAAGGCGATGGTTCTACGTGCAAGTTGTCAATACTTACGCGCAAGGCGATGGTTCTACGTGCAAGTTGGCAATACTTACGCGCAAGGCGATGGTTCTACGTGCAAGTTGTCAATACTTACGCGCAAGGCGATGGTTTTACGTGCAAGTTGGCAATACTTACGCGCAAGGCGATGGTTCTACGTGCAAGTCGGCAATACTTACGTGCAAGTCGGTGGTTCTACGTGCAAGTTGTCAATACTTACGCGCAAGGCGATGGTTCTACGTGCAAGTTGGCAATACTTACGCGCAAGGCGATGGTTCTACGTGCAAGTTAGCAATACTTACGCGCAAGGCGATGGTTCTACGTGCAAGTTGGCAATACTTGCGTACAAGTCGATGGTTCTACGTGCAAGTCGGCAATACTTGCGTGCAAGTCGATGGTTCTACGTGCAAGTCGGCAATACTTACGTGCAAGTCGATGGTTCTACGTGCAAGTTGGCAATACTTGCGTGCAAGTCGATGGTTCTACGTGCAAGTCGGCAATACTTACGTGCAAGGCGATGGTTCTACGTGCAAGTTGGCAATACTTGCGTGCAAGTCGATGGTTCTACGTGCAAGTCGGCAATACTTACGCGCAAGGCGATGGTTCTACGTGCAAGTTGGCAATACTTACGCGCAAGGCGATGGTTCTACGTGCAAGTTGGCAATACTTACGCGCAAGGCGATGGTTCTACGTGCAAGTTGGCAATACTTGCGTGCAAGTCGATGGTTCTACGTGCAAGTCGGCAATACTTGCGTGCAAGTCGATGGTTCTACGTGCAAGTCGGCAATACTTACGTGCAAGTCGATGGTTCTACGTGCAAGTTGGCAATACTTGCGTGCAAGTCGATGGTTCTACGTGCAAGTCGGCAATACTTACGTGCAAGGCGATGGTTCTACGTGCAAGTTGGCAATACTTGCGTGCAAGTCGATGGTTCTACGTGCAAGTCGGCAATACTTACGTGCAAGGCGATGGTTCTACGTGCAAGTCGGCAATACTTACGTGCAAGTCGATGGTTCTACGTGCAAGTCGGCAATACTTACGTGCAAGGCGATGGTTCTACGTGCAAGTCGGCAATACTTACGTGCAAGTCGGTGGTTCTACGTGTACTAATACTAAGTTGGTAATATGTGCAGGTTGCACGTCTACTAGTGTCGATAGCGCTCATGAGTCTGTTTAATGATTATGATAGAGGATTGTAGAAGTTCATTTCAGGAAGCGAGCAACTTTGAGCTCTTCTGTTCGTGTCCCCGACTAGATCTCAATATACGGAAAGATATATGATCAGAGGACATCCGTATTTTGGCCCCCAGCTTGTGGGAGAAGACGGAGTGGATTGTTGATTGACATCAAGTCCTGATCTCCAGTATGCTGCTACTCCTGTCGTAACTGACGCTCTGTCAAATGAACTATCTTGCCATTTTTAGGCCCATAAACAAGTGTTGGGAGGAAATAAATTGCTCAAACGGTTTAAAGTTGTATTTTTTATAATGAAGGAACAATAATATCACATGGACACACTGCTACTACCCTCGTGGCCCTATGGCGCAATGGTAGCGCGTCTGACTCCAGATCAGAAGGTTGGGTGTTCGAGTCACTCTGGGGTCAAGGTGTTGTTTTGTTGAGTAAAAATTATGATACAATAGATGTATATAAAATGATAAACTTCTCCGAATGGCGTATTCCTGGAACCGTGAAAAAGTGACTCGTTGAATTCTTATTGTTAAAAGCATCGGTAATGAGAGAGAGGAGTGTTCAAGCATTACCTAGCTAAATACAGTCGGAGCTGTGACGGGACGCGGTTCTGCCCGCGCCCAGGCGTGCGGTGTGGGCGGGAGAACAAGAGTGTTGCCTTCCTACATAAGTTAATAAAGTTCACTCATATCTTGTGCCTGTGTCCTTTTATTGCATTTCTGTATATTATTTACAAAACTATTCTACGAACCATAATATTTAATATTATTTTTGGAGTAGAGATTTAAAAAAATAAATAAATGAACATCGTCCAAGATTGATATCGGGACTGTCATAACTTTTATAATAATTATTCATTTACTATTGCTGATAATACTGAAATTTATCAATTTATTTCCATTGGAATTCGGGCGAGTAGGAGAAACAATATAGTTTTTTTTTAATTCGAAGAGGTAGGAATTTGTGCTGTTTTCTGTACGTCGGTTATGGAATCAAACGTCACAGAGCTCTGCTGCGCACGCTGAATTTAAGCTCTTTTGTGTCTGCTTCTCATTTCTTGGAAGGTTATAGGAGTAGTGGTAGCAAGTTTTCTACGCTGTAGAAGTGATAAAAGACGAGAAGGTTCTACCGAGACTCGAACTCGGATCGCTGGATTCAAAGTCCAGAGTGCTAACCATTACACCATAGAACCCCGCACTGTCAATCCTAGTCTGTTCATTTAATTGTTGTATTAAAAATACTTTCTTCGTTAATTTCAAGGCTTAAAAGTGTGACAACTAATGATTTGTGAGGCAGATGTTAATATATTCTTTCATAGTACACTCTAGTAGAGTATGACTCAACAATGTTGCTAAATTAAGAGCAGATGTGAAGGTTGAACCATGATAAACAACAAAATTTCGAATATTATATCAGTTACTATGGATAGAATCAAACATGTATCATGTAGGAAAATTTTCTAATTGAATTTTTCTTTTTCTTTTGTTAGGGAACTACCAAATCGAAACTATTTGTGAATATCGTTCAAGTTTTAGCTTCATTTCAATATGTTGCAGGGAATTAATAAATATTTGAATTTCCTTTCACCAGGACTACAAGCTGACATACATATTATTAACATAAAACAATGAATAAGGCTGTTAGTGGCTTTGAATACTTTCCTTACAAGGACAGGTTTCAAGATTTTCGATGCTGGGAATCAGAAGACAAAATTGTAATACAACAGATTACTAATAATTTTAAACTGGTCCTCGATTGATGTTGACATTTATAACGCGGAGTTTGCGTTAGTTAGCGAATCAACACATGCAGAGCAGGGCAAATAACACACATCGCGTCGGAGAAACGCGGAGTGTGTGAAACTTGGCTTGAACTCGTCCGAAGCAGGGAGTGCGTGAAGTGGGAAATGGAGGTGCCTGCAGCACTGTGCTTGAGTGTGTGTGTGTGCGTGTGAGTGGGTTAGAGAGAGAGGGAGAGAGTTTGACACGCTGGATGTGTAAAATGATGTGACCATACAAAGCGGAGTCTGTAAAACAGATTTCTGTAAAGATCAAAATCGGACGCTGGTCACGCTTGAGAAATGCGAATTTTAACGCCTCTTGATGGCACCCTGGCGTTAGAGTGGCGCGATGACGCTGCAGTGCAGACGTGCGTTAACCAGCTACAGAATTGTTCCCTTGGCTGTTTGGTTCGGGTCACTTGATAGTCGAGAGAGAGCTCGCCTTCCATGTGAAGGGACGTTGGTTCGATACTCCGCGCTACCAGCCCGGTGTTTCTTCCCGCTGGGAATAGGACGAACTCGCCGTGATTCCCCGTTTGACCCAACTACGGGTACCGGATCGACCGCAGGTAATTATTATTGCCTTAATTGCAAGGCATTTGGGAATGCGTTTGGAATGGAAACGTCCATCGCTCCGCTACTGAGTGAGGCGGAGTGTAGAGTTGTGCTGTTATGCTGTTAGTTGTGCCTATTCCTGTGAACCCAATTTCATGTCCCACTACACTTGCAGGTATGTGTGTACGAGGGCCGTGGGATTTTCGATCGAGGTATAATCCTTTACGCATATAACGTGACCAGACAAACTGTGACTACGAAGTCGGCCTGAAGTGATCAATGAGGAGGACTGAAGTGGGACGCGCAGATGAGCTTCACAGCTCAGCGTAGTAGGCAGGGAAGGTTTTTTTCTGCTGGAATAAATGTAACCCTGAACAGAAATTCGCTCTTTTTCTTGTGAGCAATGTGTTACTTTTGTGTTCGCTGTTTCTAGCTTCTATGTTTGGAGAAAGAGGAACATGGATCACAAACAGGAACTGACGTCTCCGTCGGCGCTACCGTCGATGTGGGCAGGCGCATCTTGGGAGCGGATTTCTACACATTCTACGTCGTCTTAGCGGGACAGCTAGCATCAAAAGCGTGTCTGTCGATTTGAATGAGGTGCTTGCTGATTTTTTTGTCACTGTATTAAAATTTGAGCGCCTAAAAAAGTGAAATAAAAAAATGGAGTCCTCAAACTTGATTTTAGGTACTCGAAACATGACTCAAGCTAAAGCATGAGGACTTTTACCAGAAAAATATCACGCATCTTAGTCGAGTTGACTGATGAGCTTTCGCTGCTAGCGGTACCGCTACGCTGGTTGGCATAATCTGCCCCAGACGGTCACGTCAGCTGCACTTCGCTGGAGGGCAGAACAGCACGTGGTGGTGTGGGCCGTAGTGCGGGTGCCCGCTGCGTTGCTCGCGTAGTGTATCGATAACGAGCCTTGAAGCCTTGAACATTCAGGGTGCGGACGACTAAAGGTGTTAAAGAAAAAAGCAGCTGAAGAGAAGAAATACTCATTAGATGTTTGAATTCTCCGTTATGAATGTAATGTAAGTTTAAAGCTATAAACCTTCATAACTCGTGTTTGATACGCGCGCTCTTTGTGTTTGAAGTAGCATATCTCGCATGTACATCATCGCAAAATTTCATACTGAGTCGAAAGCAGAAACCATAAATCAGGGAAAAAATTGTCATCTCCTGATCAATGGCACGCTGGTTACGTTTTTGCCAACATTTGTGTGCGTTTGTAATGCCAGAGCAAGCAAAGCGGCGCTCCCCCGACGCTCGCCGGACCGTTAGCCTGGCAGACGTCACGCCGGGCCTCCTCGCGCCGCCAGCCGCGCCTCAACGCTGGACCGTCGGTGGCCACGGAGGGAATTTTCATGGTGTTTCTGACTAACCAATAGTCATACCCTCTATTTCTATAAATTCTTAATCAAAGCTAAATGAAGGTCTGGTCTAGTTGACGCTTGGTATTTTCAAAATTACTTACTTCAACTCCCTTCGTATTTGAGTTGAACATTAAACTTCAGTTTAACCAATTGTGGTCAAAATGTTAAGTTCAAGAATTGTGACGTAGGCTGTGGTGGCCTCACTAAGCGCCTTGACACATGCCTAACATCTGCAGCTGCGCACCAGGGAAGTGCATGAAATGTGTTCTCGAGTTCATTAATGAGAGGAATAATAATCGAGGTAGGATGGCATGGCCGCTGATATTTTTCGGTATGGAGAGTTCTTATAATCAGGACTAGAATTCCAGAAGATTGTGGGGATGTTCAAACATTGGGAAGCCCTAGGAAAGAAGTGAGTCTCGATGTTAAATTAGGATGTGTCTTTCAGTGATGATGCCTTCTGGTAGTTGAGACCAGAACAAAATCTGTCAAGGCTATGTTAAATTTTTTAATACCATGGTGGTTCTCACAGTTTTGATCGCGCATCTCTTTCTCGCTTACGGCCCTCGGCTGCAATTTTCATTTGGCGAGAATACTCATCGCTCTGAAGAACAGTCGATTATAAATTGCTGAAGGACTTTCTTAAATGAGAAATCAAATTTTGCAGAGAAGCGATTAACGTAACCACTTCAGTATCGTAACGCTTTGAACTGCAGGAACATGTGTCATGTCTGGTGGCAGCACTCACTGCGCATCTCTGCAGCAGCCTACCGGGTGAGGAGTCCAGTGATATGTTCCCACCGAGCACTTGGTCGCTTCAACAAATGATAATTTTGAAGTTTGTTAGAAGTGAGCTATGGAAATCAATGAATCTATTGCAATGTTTTCGATATGAAATTGATAGTTTCTACAGTATACTTTTGACCGATCTTGAGAAATTTGAAACTTAGTCAATGTGTAAATCACTTGAAGTATCAATTCTGCGAGTGTGAAGTGTGCCAGTTCTACATGATTATAGACTAAACTTGCGAAAAAATTAATTAACTTCCTTAACTGGAAAAATTAATTTATCAAATTAATTGAATAAGTGATTGTTATTTTTTCAACTTTCTCTCTTAGGTCTCTCTCCACCAATATAAATAAATGTAATGTGGAATTTAAAAACTTCTGACATCAGTCGAAAACATTTGTACGAAGTGATTTTTGATATCATAAGTGTAAGGTTTGTTTTTCGAAAACATGGCTCCTTAAGTTGTGGACCACAGCTGGTTGTGACAGCAGACTGTGACAACGAGTGAGCGGTTGCAGACACTGAGTATTTGCCATTATTACGGACAACGAACACCTCTCAGGAGGTGGTAGGGACGATGACTGTCAGTGAGGGACTCGGACAATGACTTTCCACGAGAACAAGGAACAGCGTCTACCTGATAGCAAACATTCCAAGCGCAGTGTCTTGGAATGAGCAATGGTGAGTGCCAAAATATGTTGGAACTTCCTCAAATTGAGAGCCGGAAATCGAATTCGACATTAGGCCTCCCTGCGCCTGCTCGGCACAGCCTAAACTCACACCGAGTGGTCCAATAAGGGCAGGGTCTTCCTTCCGCATTCGTGGTTAAACAGAAGTGATGCGGTCGGGACTTCCTCGGCTTCCATCCTGTTGACTCGCCCGCCGATCAAGGCAGGACATTTGCGCGTTGTCCAAGCATGCGTGAAGCGGGACCGTGGTAACGCAACGCGTTAACTGCTCACCGCAATAACAATACAGAGGTACATAAGGAAGTAAGAAAAGGATACAAGTTAAAAAAAACTTCGGCTTAGCGCATAAAGAAGCACCGGATTGAATTACTAAGGTGACGTTGCAAAGGGAGACTTCTGAAAGCGGAGCCATCTATGTGCTGGTAGTCTTTACTACAGTGTTGTGATAGACGTATAGTGCCCTGCCAGCCGCAGTGTCCTGCCAGCTGCAGTGTCCTGCCAGCTACAGTGTCCTGCAAGCTGCAGCGTCCTGCCAGCAGCAGTGTCTTGCCAGATGCATTGTCCGGCCAACTGCAGCGTCCTGCCAGCTGCAGTGCCCTGCCAGCTGCCGTGTCCTGCCAGCTGCAGTGCCCTGCCAGCTGCAGTGCCCTGCCAGCTGCAGTGCTCTGCCAGCTGCAGTGTCTTGCCGGCTGCAGTGTCCTGCAAGCTGCAGTGTCCTGCCAGCTGCAGTGTCCTGCCAGCTGCGGTGTCCTGCCAGCTGCGGTGTCCTGCCAGCTGCAGTGCCCTGCCAGCTGCAGTGCTCTGCCAGCTGCAGTGTCTTGCCGGCTGCAGTGTCCTGCAAGCTGCAGTGTCCTGCCAGCTGCAGTGTCCTGCCAGCTGCAGTGTCTTGCCGGCTGCAGTGTCCTGCCAGCTGCGGTGTCCTGCCAGCTGCAGTGCCCTGCCAGCTGCAGTGCTCTGCCAGCTGCAGTGTCTTGCCGGCTGCAGTGTCCTGCAAGCTGCAGTGTCCTGCCAGCTGCAGTGTCCTGCCAGCTGCAGTGCCCTACCAACTGCAGTGCCCTACCAGCTGCAGTGCTCTGCCAGCTGCTGTGTCCTGCCAGCTGCAGTGTCTGGTTGAAAAGTTAACTATAATTTCTGACGTTTGCCTACACACTTAATAATACGAACGTTTTATTTCACTCATCCTGTTTGAAATGACGCAATACGGGAAGAAAAAGACGACGAACGAGAGTCGCTGAGCAGCAGGTGTCCCTCAGAGGAATTCATGCCATTGGCCCTTGTTTTGAATTCTGGCACACATTGTCAGTAGGTCTGTTGAGACCATGTATATTTACATTGCGTCATACGAAAGCTCCTTTATTTTAACTCATTTGTTATGATAATTTTCTAATGTGTGGCATTTCATAAAGTTAACGTTCCCATTCTAATATTCATAGACTGTGTATATATATTTTGTGAATGATTATATGTGTTTTAATGTTCATTTGAAGTTCTTTTTTTATTATCAATTAGTGCATATCAAACAGAGCATGGTGCCTTCTTTAGGCACATCAGTTTAATGTCGAAGCATGAGTGCATATTAACATATGATGTATTAAAAATTTACGTTTTAATTTAATTTCGATGCATTTCACTTCTGAAATGTTTACTCGAAGCATTAACATGTTCAACAGAGTTACATTTCGTACGAAGTTAACCGCTTTGTTACACCACACACGCAACTTACCACTTGGCGGCAAACGCGCGCGGTGAAATGTCAGGCTGTTTTCTGAAGAACGCGCCAACTTCCTGCCATCACAACACACGCAACCCTCATCAAGTACTTTGCAGAGGTTCATCAACCGACGGCCTAACTCACCTCGCCGCAGCAGTGTTAGGACATCTTGTTACCCACACTTATATGCTTCGTCATGTGAGACCAAGCTCTTCATTTATACAAAGAAACGTAAATAGGAGTACAAAATTTCGTTACCATAACTAAATGTTTAATTTATAATCCAGGGAATAAAAGAATAACGAGAAATTTACGCAAGAGACGGAAATATACATTTTCATAATACAAGTAGCCATGGTATGGGACTTCACCTCATATATGATCTACTAGAACAATTCCCTATAAATTTTGGTCAAATTTTCACAAGTTCATTGTCGAAATCTGATTAATGCAACGTAGGGAACGCATTCCTTCGTGCTTTTCTCTCAATCATTTTTGTTTCGACAATTGACATGGGTATTACGATACCCACGTGTGAATATCAACTATAAGGATCTTGATGTTAAGACGTTTTAAAACCAATATTGTACATATGATGTATCAACTTTTTTGGAAATAAACTGTTTTTCCTCTTTCTTTCGTTTACATCTCTGGTTCATATGCTCGTATTTCAACATTAATGCGCACTAACGAGAGTGTTTTCAACAATGCGTTACTATAATTATGCTTTCTCAGCTACTTATATATATATACGCATTGCCAAAATCAGATTAACGGAAAGAAGGGAACGCATTTTTTTCATACTTTTCTCTCAATCATTTGTTTCGACAATTGCCATATATAGGCATTACGATACTCACTCGTGAACATCAACAAAAAATGTTAATGTTAAGATGTTTTAAAACCCAATGTTATGCATTTAATGTATCAACTTTTCTGGAAATGAACAGTTTTTCATCTTTCTCTCTTCTTCTCCGGTAATGTTTCCCTAATTTTAAGTCGTTGAACATTTTGTTTCTTGATGGATTACGAAGACTAATAAACTTTCAGCTTATCTAGATAAATTTTCATAGATTCCCAAAATAATTCAAATCCAGACCCCTCGAAGGCAATAACTGAACAGGTTGAAGTCGCAGTCTTTATGAAAGATAAAACAAAGGCCTGGCTTAAGAATTTACGGTAAGAACTTCACGTGTTCACCCTGGATTTTAATGTGAACTTCAGATTTAATTGTCCACACTATTGCAATTTATTATTCAGCTCTGCATGTCCGTCAATCCTAGATTTGTATTTATAGTTTCATTAATATTTTTTTGGACTTAGCTTTAAGTTTTAAAAAAACATAACTGTGATATTCTCTAAAAACGCATCCCATGTTTACCTTGGGGCTGTGTTTGTTGGTAGGAGAACCTGAACTTACACAAACTCATCTCTACATCATAATGTTTGAAAATTTTAATTTTCGTTTCATCACGATGTAGCAACCGTTCCCAAAAGCTATTTCTTTTCTCCAAAATGTTTCTAGCAAAAGTTAAGTGAGAAGCAAAGGCTTCTATCAGGTTTTTGTGTTCCGAGAAGAGGCGTTTATCGCGGTCGATTTTTTTCAACCGATTTCATTAAAACAACGTTATGTTGTGTATTTACGATGATAACCAAGCGTTTGCTCCTCAATAAAATTCACGGTTTCGTATAAAGTAAATTACACGATTTTTTGCTTAATTTAAGTGAATAATTTACTTTTCTTTTACGGACAGGTAAAATATTTATCATGTTTAAATGCTTTAACTCCTTTACAGAATTTTTCGTTTATCTATGTATAGTTAAGCATAATGAAATAGTGTAGCAATATTTTTCCCAATTTTTTGAAGGAATTGATCCTTTGCAATAAGTTAACTCTGCGCTCATCCATTTTATGTTATTTATATTGATTGACGTGGAAATTGAGTAATATTTTATACATACAGTAACGTTTTTTGCTGGAACCCTAAAATAAAATATCGTGCATGAATGTCGTAAAAGGCCTCGTACGCATGATTAAATTTTAAATTTTCACAATAACCTTATTCATTTCTTTAGCAACTAATTTTTAATTTTTGAAGAACTTGACTCTTCGTGTAATTTCAGAGTTGTATCTTGAATTTATTTTGTAATTGAGAAAATAAAGTTCCACACGGTTTGAGCCCGTAAAAAGGTTTGAAAGGCATTGCATAACATGCGTAGCATGCTCGAAGCGTGCTGAGATGTTAATAAAAAGTTTTAATACTATTAGAAGTGAAGATAAAACTTAGTCGCCAGCTGAATGTACGTCCTCTTGTTGACTTTCAGTGCACATAAATAGTTCAAACCTACTAGATGTGGAATAAAGGTGGATATGATCTGATTCATCGCTTTGTAACGGTTAAATAGCACACAGCTTATTACTGCAGAAACTTATGCTGCTCTTATGAGCGCACTATAAAGGTGGATATGATCTGATTCATCGCTTTGTAACTGCCAAATAGCACACAGCTTATTACTGCAGAAACTTATGCTGCTCTTATGAGCGCACTATAAAGGTGGATATGATCTGATTCATCGCTTTGTAACTGCCAAATAGCACACAGCTTATTACTGCAGAAACTTTTGCTCCTCTTATGAGCGCACTATAAAGGTGGATATGATCTGATTCATCGCTTTGTAACTGCCAAATAGCACACAGCTTATTACTGCTGAAACTTATGCTCCTCTTATGAGCGCACTATTCAGCAGCGGCGCAACAGGCAGCAATGCATGCAGGGAATTTTATTTCAGTACTTAATTAACGGAGAAAATGTTTCAGAATCTCCAGATGTTCCCCAGCCGAAGAAAAATTTACACCTATTGCAAATAAGCGTACTGGTGACCATTCTTTATTACTTTCACAGCGTGCGGCTCATCTCATCCTTGAGGTGCGCATGTAGTGAGACATCGCTGTGTCCGAAGAGGCCGGCTTCTGATTTGCACGTCGGAGTCACGCGTCTGTTTGGCGACCGCTTAACTGCTGGCTGCAGTTGCTTCACGGATGCAGGCACCTTGCTCTGTTGGAGTCAGAATTGTGCTCGAAACTGCAAGAGATCTGCAGGCGTCACCGCGTTGGTTTGAGTGCATTGTTACTGCTCAGAACCAAGGTTGTCTGGGTGATTTTTTTATCTGGCCGAATCTCCAAGTTTGAGCTTTTTCTCTTAAAATTTGTTTCTAAAGACCTCTCAGCATCAGGTAACCCTGTTTGCTTGCCTAGTGCTGTGTGGTCTTGTGGTCAAAATTCATTTGAAAAACCTAAACTTGAAAATTTTGGCGTGAAATTGGCTGATCTGGAACCACTGGTGCGGATTGGCCACCCTGGCTGCGACCGGCGCGACCAGGAAGGAGCGCAGAGGCGTGGTGCGTCCAATTGTTCTTTCCAAAGCTCAACCTTGCGCACGAAGAGAGTAAAAATATATTTTTTGTTCGCATTCGAGCTAGATTCAACGAATTGAGACAGCCTGCGTTTCGCAATACGTCAAGATCGCATGTATCTTTGACCTCTTACTCCATCAGAAGTTTAATTTGTAAAGCGTTCGTATCGACTACAAAGCCGTTGTACTGTAGTAATTGACGAAATTCGGTGGCACATAAATAGTTCTTAACGAGGGTGAGAGCTCGTTATATTGAATCATGTCCATGTACTGAAAGGTAATTATCATAATTGAACAGCTACGAAGATTGTAAAAAAATCCACTAACAGATGAAAACATTCTAACCTCACGTGTCCAGCATTTGTGCCGTGAGTCAACTGCGAGGGTTGCGCTGCCCTCGTAAATTCTTGAAACTGGCAATAATTAAATATTGTCGTTGAAAAAATCAACCCTAAATTGGAATTTTAAAGCAAGAGTTACCCTCGTGTTCCAAGGTTTTTTCAAGCATTTTCAAAACAATTTTTAAGATCATTTGGCTTGTTGCAGTCATTGTGGGATTATTCCCGAGAGCTGCGCACGGCCAGAAGATGCTAACTTGGGCCAGGTTCAGATCTTAGACAAAAACTTCGTGCACGGCAGCAGCGTCAGTTGTGCACACGGCAAAAAGACCATTTATCCATATTTTTTTGCGACTTCATTCAGTGGAAAAGTGAATTTGCGTATATACTCATCCTTTAAAGTGCTTGGATACTTTCAGTGAGTGACCATTAAAATAACTTCAAAATGAGAGGCCACGGCTGTTTTTACTCGTCTGTAATGTGCTTGGTTCATTGTCTTGCTCGGACGCTAAGGGAGTGCGAGCTCAGATGTACGACTATGTAAATGCCTTTGCAAAATGTAAACTTGGCTCACGAGTGGACGCAAATGAGAAGTGACAATCAATGAAAAAATAGAAAACAACTTTTTATAATTCAACGAGTATTTTGCTCCAGAGTTCAAATGAAGAGTAGAGTCAAAGATTCCTAATTTATGAAGCCTGATTTGCCTCTTCATTCCTCCCTCAGACCAATGCAAATGTTAAAAGGTTTCATCCAACTACTGTAACAAATAAGGACTTGAATTTGAAAAAATGATGTTTTCGCGAACTACCGTTCGTCTGACGTAGGGCAAAAAACTCTACTAGTATCAGGTACCTGACGGTAAATATTTTAACAGAAGTCACAATTTTTTGGTTTGAACTCCACTCCGCAGTTCAAAAGAGCGGCTGTCGTGCAAATGACGCCGAACAATAGCGCAAACTGAACACAAGCTTTGGTTCACATCTGTGGACGATGTGAGCACACCAAGTGGCAGGATAAAGTCATCGTCTAGCGTGGACCTCAAATTTTAAAAAAGTTTTTAATTTTAAAAGTGGACCTTGAAAATTAATCCCAGTTCTTCTTAACTTGATTCAAGCATCGTATTTTTGAATTGCTGGGACTTACTGTACGATATCATAGGAAGATGTATAACTCGAGGATAGACTTTACATTCTTTGTGCACTGAAATGATATCGTCGTATTGTTTCTACTTCTTCGCTATCACGACTTTGAGTGTGAAACCGTTAGAAAACCATTGAGTTAATTCGTACAAAGCGTTCAAGATAAATATTGTAGCCTATTTCTTAATAGCTTTGTAGCTTTTGTCATTTTCAAAAAGGGAATTTTCAATTCAGAAAATTTGACGTAAATCTTTTAGTAATGTTATTATGAAATTCAAGTTGTGACCATATTTTAAACTCATTAATTGATTTGACATGCTTACATTGCAAATTATCCATCCATGATATTATATTTTTCTCTCTGAAAATTATTTGATTCGCGCGCTCCAGAAGTTTATAGGATACGAGCTTTAGTCTACGAATATTTTGTGCCTTTGGTTTATTGTTTTCCAGACTATTTTATCAAGACTAACTAAACTCATTTGGGCTCGTTAGTTCAGTAAATTCATTCGTTCCAGATTGTTTAGCTTTAGTTAAGGCTTTTAGCCTATTTTATAAAAGTAGGAAGGCTTCAATGAAACCTATCAATGCATGAATGAAGTATTCAAGTATTTCAAAATTGATAATTCTTTTTAGTACGGCTGGTTAACATTCAAAATATAACGCTCTGAGATGCCGAATGCTAAAGAATAAACATTAAAATTAAAAATAATATGGACAGCAATTCGAGTTTTTGTCCTCGAGACAAATAGTACTCAGGAAGTTGGCATATTAATATACTGAAATATTTTTACTCGCACAAAGCTCGAATTCGCACGCACCATTCTTTAACATATCTACACCTTCTGGCAAATCACAACGAGATGGATTTTTTTGCTACCAGCTCAGTGCGTGGTCGCAGTTGCGTGCACAAACCTGACCGAGTATTTCAAGCAGCCTAACACTTGCGTAACCCAGCCCGTCTAGGCCGGTTTAATAGCCTCAGCAAATTTGAAAGTAGATATCATTACTGCGTGCGTGTGCGTACGCTCTAACGTTCAGCACACACCTGTGTGCCACAGTCGTTCACTGAACTAAGGAACAACGTTCCTATTTCAGCTTCCCATTTAACGTTATCTATGAAAATGTTAAAAAATGTTTTTTTTTCAATTTTGCTCTGCCAAAAATTGAGTGGTAGAAGAAAAATTCAAAAGGAGCATTTCCATCTCATACTCAATCATTTTAATTTACGTGAACTGTTTCACGGTTTAAGATTCAATTTACCGCATTAAATTTGTCATACATATATGGTCTGTCAATCATTACTGTAATAATTCCTAATAAATCAAAATTTAGGAAATTTTACGAATGGCTAGGAACTCCGAGCATGAAGAATCGACCGTTCTACTTGGCAATTTTCTCCTCATTTTTAGTTGACTTACTGAGTTTTGGCGGCTCGGATTTGTAGATTACAACGTGCTGTAAGGTTCGTTAGGCTCAACATTTTTTGAAAGTTCACCATCCATTAGCCTCTGCTAAGTTAGATTACATTGGGAACACAATTATGGTCGCATGAGCCCTGACACCTGATTCTAGTGGATTGGAGGTCACTGATTCCGAAAATGGCATTCGTTTGTGAAGGTCAGCTCTAGTTTTCATGCTACGCGATCGTGTTCTTATTTTAGTAAAAAATTTCGATTCAATTTAATAGTATATTGCTGATAACTGAAATCCTATCACTATAAGAAGTGTTCATGTTTTTTCAAATTTCGTGTTCTTGTAAATGGAAAAAGGGCTTTTCAATCCTGTAAACAGAAATAAGTAACGCGTGCGAATGCGTTCTGCGACATTTATGGTACATTCACAGCTCCAAAGCAAAGAAGGAACATTAGGGAATTTGCGAAGCGAGCTTACACTCCTTACTTTCTAGTGGAACTTGGAGATCAAGATAAGCCATGGTATGTCATTCCTGCGAAGAAAACTTGAGTAATAGACTAAAGGAATCCATTTCCGATGATATGGCGTGAGCCACGACACTATGTCCCAAAGTGTTACCCATAGGACACTCAATACACCTCATAGAAAAGTTTGAAAACATCAAAACAGTATTGGAGCTACTCAAATATGGAGAATACAAATGGATCATTTCTGTTAGTTTAAAATGGTCAGTTTTTTGTTAGGACAGTAAAGTGGCCGCACAAAATTCCCTTGTTTTTGTGCCTCTGGGAGAGTGAAGCCAAAGACAGACACTGGATTCAGAAGGAATATCCAGTTAGGGAAAACTACAATGTTGGGGAAAAGAACATCATTCATGAACCACTAGTGGAACGTGAAAAAGTGGTTTCCCCGCCCCTTCATATCAAGCTAGGCCTCATGAAACAGTTTGTCAAGGAGCTCAATACCGACAGTGACTGTTTCAAAAGCAGGGAATGCACTTGAACGAGTTCCCCTGTGCAACGACAGAAAAACTTGAAGAAAGGTGTTTTCGACGGCTCTCAAATTAGTAAGCATATTAAAAGTCAAGCTTTTGCTCAATCTAGGACTGATGTTGAGAAAAATGCATGAGGTGCATTATTTTATGTCGTAAGGAACTTTCTTGGAAGCAAGAAATCATATAGGAACATACAGAGCTAGTTGACTCTTAATGGAAAGTTTCCATGTGTTAGGTTGCATCATGAGCATTAAGATGCATTTCTTGAACTGTCATATGGAATCGTTTAGGGCAAAAGGTCGTTCACATGATGGCCGACTATAATGAGCATTCAGCGAGACTGCACAGGGAAGTGACATTCTAAGCGGTCCATTAAACGCAAGTTTCTGCCTGAATAAATCGTATTAATTAATTCTGCATGCTGGTAATATGTTTTGAATTATATCAATTTGTACTAGTGTAGAATTTTATCAATGGTATCTGGTGCTCTACCTATATATTGCCAGTAGTAAATGGGATGTGACTCATTGCAAGAAAATTTGACCCAATAGAAAATAAATTATGCCATATTTGAAAAGGGTGACTACAATTTACTCAGGAATAGGCTTCAAAGTTTATGCAACTGACAAAAAAGTAGAATTTTCTTTCCCAGTGTTATCTTACGAGTACCTGACACATATTGCCCTATATGCGGGGTGTCCATTGTTACCTTCTCATGCAAAGATTAGGGAAATTTCATCTTGGCCAGTTCTTTTGCGCCTGCTGCCTTTACAGTCCATGTCAGTTTTGTATGTATTTAACGATAATTTCATCTACTTTGTCTTCCCAGAAATGTGTTTCTCTCTCCTTTCTTCATTTTATTCATGTCAGTTTTTCTCATGCCTGTGTTTACCAACATTCTGCGTCCTATGTTGCTATTCCCGTACTTTCTTAGATCATTTGAGAAACGCTCTCTCTAAGGCCTCCACCATTAACTCGACAGAAACAATATTTAGAACAGTTCTGCTCCTGAGCATCCACTGCTGTTCCACGATGTCTATCGTTGTCTCATCTAATGGCTGTCTGAGAAGTATTTCGAAGTGTTTTTTTGTATGTTCTCTTACCAAGAGAATTGAGATGCGACTGCTGTATGCAGTTAATATGAGTAAATGAACGTTCTATTCGTGTCAATACGCCACATATTGAAGAAAAATTTAACTTCTACAATATTTAATATTTCAATATTTAAAGCTGCTTTTTCCCTTTTTTTCATTTAAGAAATGCATCTAAATTTTGCTTCACTGTTAAATCTTTAGTATACATTGATGGCGTGAGAAAGCATTCTACTCTTTCCCAGATATCCTATCAAAGAGGAAGCAGTGCAAAAACTGGCTGTGATCTTTGAGAACTGTAGAAGTGACTCATTTGAGTACTATTTTTGTGAAGCTTAGAAATTCAGCTTTACAAATTAATATAATAATCAAATTTGTTTTCTAAAAAATCTCGATAATAACATATAATTCTAAGAGAAAGTTACCAGAATGTATTATAGTCCCTGATACTCCACAGCTTAAATATTTTACGATAAATATATTTGTGTGTCATCGAAAAATCTTGAAGTGCTTTTTCTTGTTTCAATTTTTTTATTTCTGACATGACTAATGTCAGAAATAAAAAGCATCATTATTGCTTAGCTAACATTTTTTGTTCAATTCCAGGTTGTTTGCGTTGAGATGATGATGAGCAGCTTTATTCGTTGGTTGTGAATTTAGACAGGCGATGGTTATTCACTATGTTCTTTTGTTGGAGCAGATGACAGCTTCTTTAGTACTCTAGGTCTAAAAGTACAGAATCATGCTGTATTCTGGCATTATTAGTGTTACTTTACTTCTATCTACTTTGCTTTCATTTTTTTCTTCGGGTAATGCCGTTGCCCAACGAAATAATAGCTTTGATTACTCTCAATGTTTGTTGCCGAATTCAACTTGTCATCCAAGTTTGGACGTCAGATATGGCATTGTTTCTTCGTTATTCGAAGAAAAACAAAACTCTTCACAAGATTCTATCAACGCTGGAGTTCATTTTTCTATCCAACAACATCCAAAGCCTGCTCCAGACGGTAAATTCCTGAGCGAAAAACAGGGAAAAATCAAAGAGTTGCTTGAAGTTCTCGCTTCTTCAGATGCGGAGAAATTACAGCCGAACTCAGAAAGAAAAGAATCAAGAAAGCATTGGTTGGACGATTTTGACGCTGAGTTCACTGCAGAGAACATCATCCAGCGAGAAGTCAGGAGCACAAATCGCAGAAATTCTGCAGGGGACGATGTTTCGAGAGGTTTTTCGTATACCAACGCATTGAACCGTCTTCATTCCATCATGAAAATTGTAAGTAAATTTTATATATGCTGTTCAATTTATGATAGATTACGCGCACAAATGTGATGAATGATGAAGCTCAATTTTTCTTACGGATCAGTTTTAAATTTTTCACAGTGATACGGAGTAGAATTTGAACAGTAAATTCATAAAAAATTCACACCCTTCTATTTCCATTTCAGCCTGAGCTCATCAAGGCCCAAGGGTACCCCAGTGAGATTCACAAAGTTGTCACGGCGGACGGCTACATACTGGAGCTCCACCGCATTCCCGGACCGAGAGAGACAGGCACGTTTATTTGTACATGCATGCAACAAACGATGAAATGTCCCACAGGTATACTTTCAGAAAAAGAAAATTTGAAAACAAACATGCCAAAGCGAGTTGTAAACTGTGACTAGGTCAAAGAAATGGTTGCGGTTTTAAGTTTGATCGGCCTGAGTTGAACTAAACCGAAACCAGTCCTGAGCTGAAGCAATCGGTCTCTGAGTACCCTTTTACAAGCCAGGCGCGATCGATTTGTGACTCTGCAAGCACCTTGTAGAAACATCCAAGCCTCCTTGTCTTGTTTGAAGTTGTTAGTAGTAAACTTAGGTGTAATTTTTGTTGATCAAGACTGGATTAAATTCATCTAAAATACAGGAAAGACTTTCTGAATTTATGAATAAAAATTGTCAGTGTTATTTGGTTTGCCTGTAAATGACGTTAATCTTTCTATTCTAAGTGGAGGCGCTCTGAAATTTTCTGAGAACTCTGCTGGATCCATATTATGCTGGTGCTGCCTAACAATTAATGTTAGAAATTAAGAAAATGCAGCCACAGATGAAATAAACTGAAAGTTGGAAGTTTTAAATTTTTCTAGAAGTTTCATGCCAAAAAATAAGAATTAAATTTAATACTATACTGGCTATCATTCATTACGATCATTTAAACGTTGTGGAGGCGATAAAAAACTAAACGTAATGAAGCATATACATATCTAAACATTTACGATGAAGCCTAATAACAAATACTTTTGTAAATCATGATCATTTGAAACCTTCTTTGAATTAATAAAACACAAACGCATTGTTTTAAAAACAGTTTATATGTTCCTCTTGAACGAATGAACTGAACAATATCATAGAGCTCTCATTGAGTCTCATTTGAGTATTAATGTGTGATGATATTAATTACGTATGATCATCTCAAAAATGAAGACTGAGCGAACACCTAATTTTTGGAGCGCAATACATTAAATCCTTGTTTCCTCAATCGTCGTAACTACACGCATACCCTACGTGTCAACACGCATACCCTACGTGTCGATACGTATACCCTACGTGTCAACACGTATACCCTACGTGTCAACACGCATACCCTACGTGTCAACACGCATACCCTACGTGTCAACACGCATACCCTACGTGCCTACACGCATACCCTACGTGCCTACACGTGTGCCTGCCGTGCTGACACGTATACTCTACGAACCTCTTCAGGCTCTGCCACGTTCGGGATGAAATATTCTTGGCAGACCCAGCGAACTTCCCAACAGAAATACTGATTACTGATAAGTACAATGATTTTTATGTATTTCTGGCTGAAAAGAACATATTTAATACCTGTGTTCCATGGCAACCTACAACTTGACAGTATCGATGAGTAAATGAGTTAAATTTCAGGAAATTATAAAATAAACTTCAAACCCTTGCATAACAATCAACCAGAGCTTGATACAACTATCCTCGAAACATGATATGAAATTTGATGCTAAAAATACTGTATACATCGAATGCTACCCGAGTATCATAAGCACAATTACCGCGGATAATAAACAAAAATCTTGGATTTTTTAGACAACGTTGAGCGCATCGAAAACGTCAAGCACACTTTGCATTACTCCATTATGGGGAAATATCAAAAGTAGTTTTGATAAATTGATAAATTATACGTAAGTAAAATTAGAAAGCGGACGAAAAATTATGATGTGCTGAAACTCGGCGTATTCAAAATTGAAGTAATAAAATCCAGGCTTCTGCTTAATGCTCTTTATAAGCCAAACGCACTTAAACTGAGAGGTGCATATTCAAGAAAAGGATAATTTATTATTGTACACGCCAGCCAGTATATCCAATCTTTTGAACTACTTAAACAGTTCCCAAAAATAAATTAATTGGAACTTGACCGTTCTCAGTAATAGCGCTCAAAGATGTATATAGCTGTTCAATATCCTCGGTGCTCTGAAACTTGATGAACCGTTCCCTTTCCCAAGGTATTTTTCCAAACTGTCTAAAACTTACCTCAGTAACTCTTGGTCACAAAAATGGTGACAAAAGAAACGACAACAATTATTAACCAGTTTCTTTTGTGTCAAGTTCCAATTTTTAATGATATATTCGAAAAAATTATTCACATGAAAGTACACAACAAACAAAACTATTTTTCGAAAAAAGTATTTCTCGACGATAAGCAGAATAACTTCCGATCTAAAAAATGGACATCGAAAATAATTCAGAATCATACGCTTTATCATTACTCGAAAATCGACGCGGAGAGTTTTGAGTTCTTATTTCTAGAATTTACAACGCTTTTGACAGCGTTGAGAACAGCACATCACTTACTCGATCTTGTCAGAATTTTCACTTAGACGGGCGCTAAAGGATATCTGACACGCGGAAGGAAGGGGATGAAAGAACAGAAATTTCAATTCACGCAGATTTTCACTCCGCATTTAGTTTATTAAAGTCCCAACAGGGCAAAAGGAAGCATCAAAACGGCTATGCCGTCAACAAGCCCCAAATTATTTAGGGTTTTCAATAATTTTATTTCAATATATAAACTCGGTTTAAAATTTACATTAAAAAATGCCTCCGCTCGAGTCAGAGCGGGGCAGACAAGGAAGGTTAATTTTGAGTAGAGTAAGACGCATGGGGCGCTCCACAGCGCCTCAAGCAGACGCAGTTCACGATTAAAGACGGGGTGGCCGAAGCGAATTCAGCACTGCTTAAGATTGTGGGAAAGTATCCCGACCAAGAGAAGACAGAGGGTGTCCCCGCTGCAGGAAGAATTCGAGAGAAAAAACAATTAGCGATAACTTAATAAAACCGAATTGGGTCACTAATATGAAAATCAGATTGTTAACTATGCTCAGATAATATCGTTAAGAATAAACTTTGAACTGTAACGGGGCACCACCAAGCCTTACGTACCTAAGGCAGAGCGGCCGACAAACTAAAGAAAACACCAGCGGCCGCAAGGCCGAATGAAGACCATTGGGAAGAGAACGATACGACGGAGCGGTCACCGCTTACTGAAAAAAATAAACAAGCTAAACAATCTCAACATACGACCGACGAGAGGATATTGTAAATAAATCAAGTCCGAGCAAACACAGAAGAACAAAGCTAGCACACACCTGAACTTAATTGTGGCTTCAGTGGAAAAATTTTCCTGTAAGGCCCGAAAGAATTTAAGGGAAAATAGGTTAAGGTCATTGGACTTTTAATAAGATCAATTCACTTCGAATAGGACACCTAATCCAAACTTTAGTTAGAGTTTAGATCAATTTTTAGAGGTGCACCCATTCAATCAATGCTTAGAAAAAGCTTCAAGCGCGGCAAGCCGCAGGTAATGTTAGACACAACGGTGTCGTTTAGTAATTTAATGCCAATGATAAAGACAAGCAAGAATTTCAACTGTGGCAAGAGAGCCAACGAAAATATAACGAAACGAAAATAGGCCATTCACACAAAATAAACATAGGATTTGATATGAAAGAAGTGCAAGAACGGGCACCAAGGTCAGGATACTTCAACCCTCATAGCGCGAGGAATAGCCGGTAGCCAGCAGGCTCGACGTGGCTCGGAGAGCAACAGCCGGCACATCCACCGTCCGCCCAATCTCAGAGCAAAATGACGTCACATTGAGAGCGCACTGGCCACCTTTACGCCACCATGCACCACACTACTACTGAAAGTTATGATTTATTTCTTGAGGAAAAGTAGGGTTCAAATATTTTGGATGATAATTAAAGACAAAATTAATTTAGAGCCGATGAGAAATTCACGTTATGGAAAAATTTCTCATAATCTAGGGGCTTCAATGCAGCGGCGATAAAGCGGTTGTCCATAGAAAGTTTAAATAACCCGATGAATCATAAACGATTTGCTGTCATTAGTCTTTCTTAATTAGAATTTCTTGATGTCGAATTGTAAACAATTTATTGTCCTTAGTATATCCTAATAGGATTTTTTATATTGAATCGTACAGAATTATTTTTCAATAATACATTTTAATTGAAAATTCTTGATATCAACCACGGCGTTCTGCGAGCACAGTTTTTAGACCTCTTCTCTTTATAATATTCATCAATGATATTGTTAAATGTACTTCATTCCTCAAATTCTCACTCTTTGCTGCTGATGATACATTTTCTTCAACCATTCCCTGTCAAAATTAAAACACAATGGCAAAAGGAATAAAAGGCGAGCTAAAAAAAAGTCACAATGTAAATAAAGCTATTAAAATACCCATAAACTTCGTTATAATTGAATGGTCCTATTTTTCTCAAAGCAAAATGCACCTCTTCTTCTCATCAAAATTGGTGACAGCCAGGTTGAGGAAACAAATTGATTCAGATTCTTTGGAATAATGGTTGATAGAGCATGTCTAGTATAAGAGGACTAAAATATAAAAAATTATTTGATATTGAATAATGAAGGCAATGTTTATCGTAAATAATTCGGATCCTCCGAAATTAGCCATCACGGTCATTTAACTAGAAACCGATACAAAACTGATCCTTCCTTGCTGCAACATAAGCCAATATTAATTAATACGCTTTCCACTTCGTTTGAATTGAGGCCTTCAAAAGAGTGCGAGAAAAGCTATTACGAACCATTGAAAAACAGTCTTGGATGATATTTCACACCATTGTGTCGATGAATATGGTGTTGAAGATTAGCTGTCTTCTCTCTTTTAAGTTGAGGGTTCAAAATGATAGATTTTTTGTTTCGAAATGAAGCTTATCCTAAATCAGTTCCTGAATACGCTTTTTTGCTTGCACCTTAGCATACTATAGGTGGTTTAATTAATATCATAGTTCATTCTTTCACCTGAACAACTATTCGATCAGTCTGGGGTTCGTTTAAGATAAGGCTCTAGATTATATGAAATTGTAAGCGTAGAATAAGGTTTTCATAGGATTCTCCAGCTAGAAATCATTGAACCTAAGCAAGCCCTTAAGTGGTTTTATTTAAACCTAATAACACTCCTAAATAATGATTTCACTCATGCATTGCTAATGGAAACCAATTGTTTGAATAGTTTGTATTGATACAGTAGCTGCTGATTATCCCGTCTCTTCTTCACAAGTTCAAGTATTTCTTTTTCTAAGAACTTTGAAATCGACGACAACGAGATTGATTGCCAACCCATGTTTTTACTAAAAAAGTAAGAGGCCGAACGGCCTCAGCGTAATATTATTTGTTTCTTTTCTCAGATAAAGTTGTTCTACCACGGCGAAGAATGCAAAGAAAACCCCCAAACTTTGGACTTCAGGCTTTGAAGTTCGTTCAAAACATTTTGGTCGATTTCAATCGGCACTTGCGAGGAGCATCCAAGCGTTTTCGGAGAAATTCAGAAACTTCATCTGCTGCGGAAAAATTATTGTTGGCTGCCGGTAAAATAATAGAGAATATTAGCTCGAACAGTACGGAACAAGAACTAAGGGGCTTACTAGAGCTTTTTCTCTCAGACTCGCTTCTTGATTTTGATGAGATTGTTCCTGAAATGGAAAGATCGTCTAGTCGGTCAAAGCGAGATCTTGATCTCAATGAGCTACTAACACCTTTGAATCTGTTTAATCCATTTAGGTCATTTACAAACGCCTTGTTGCCACTGGTGAACAAACCGACCCCTTCCATCAACGATATTTCCCAGTTTTTGCGTCATCCTCCTTCGAGACTAGTCAAACAAACAATCCCGTCCGAATTTGAGCCCAAACCAAGCCTCGTCAAAAACAGAAGTTCGAGTTTGGCGTTCTCCAGGAGACAAGGCATGCTCGAGCCTCCTCACTTCTTGTCTGCTGAGGGCGATAGCGGAGCGTCGGGGAGACCTGTGGCGCTTCTCCATCACGGCTGGCTGTCGTCGTCTGCTAACTTTGTCCTAAACGATGCCCATGAGGCCCTTGGTGAGTGCATTCAAAGGTCTTCTGATTTGTCATTTTTGAGTGAAACCTCAGTTAAAATTATCCATAACTCACTGCAATATACTAGAATCGTGACTAAACTGTATCTAATTCATTATTCACGCTAGGTATTCTAATTTACACGGGAAGTTGGAAAACTACTGATTTAGGATAAGTCAGATCCCGGTAGACAACTATGGTTATCAAGTCGTGCGAAATAGGTGAATAATGTAAGTGGTCACAAATATTTCAGTACATATTTTATTAGAAGTCATTTGCGTGAAACAACAACTAAATTGTTCACAAATTCTAGAAAACGGGTGAATAGTTTGTATAAAATTAATGCTTATCGTCCACGTTAACTTTGAAAAGCTGTAAGTACCAAAATCATGGTAAAAACTAAGCATTATTAACTTTCTCTAAACATGAAGTAGAATGACTTTTCGATAAGAATACTGATCATAAACTCATTGGTTCGTTAGCTTACGTGCTGGCGGACGCAGGGTATGACGTCTGGCTCGCCAACTGGAGGGGGAACGTCTACAGCCGCGGCCACCTCAGGCTGGACCCCGACCACACGGACTACTGGCAGTTCAGGTACGGGCTGCTGTCGTACGCAAGATAGTTCGTCCAGTTCATTCATGGTGTTATCCATTTTATTCAACTCAACTACTGTCGCTTTTAAAGAAGCGTGGCTGAGCTAGACTTTGTATTTAGCCTGAAAGTAGTTTTGACAATTAATTTTTAAAATATGTTTTTAGTTATTTGCAATTAAGACATGATCTTGTTGGCTTGCAATCTAATCGAAATGTTTTCTCTATTATATATCCATGTTCAGTTTGGATGAAGTCATCAAGTACGACATCCCAGCAATCTTTTCCTACATCCTGGAGAAGACGCAACAAAAAAACTTGTATTACATCGGGCATTCGCTGGGCTGCGTCATGTTCTGGGGTGCTACCAACTTGTACCCCTACCTCAACGACCAGGTAGGCGTTAATGTAATCGTCCTATGATACTCGTGCGTTCTTGCTTGTACTTTGATCTAATTAATGGTACTATATTCTTTTCGGGTGCTTACATTATAGTACTATTAATTAGGTCGGGTACTTAGATTTTAAAAAAGAGTACATTTTTGAGAGACCCTGTACCATTGTAAATGGCTTTGCTTCTCCCATAGTTTTCTCGAAAATATTTCTTTTTGCAACCTTTTGCTAAACGCTCTCTATTTCGGTCATGAAAGACAAAAATTTCAACGCTCAAGAACCTATGAGCAACCAGCCACAGAGAGTAGCTTTCTTGCAGAGAGTTCCTGTTTGGGATGAATATTTTCTAAACTTTATGAAAGTCCATTTCTGTATCAAAACTTTAACTGTTTCCCATTACAGAATTGTCATGAATTACCTGGGTTTTGACTATGATGGGTCGCAATGAAAATAATATAACAAAAATATTCGTATTAGATTTCGCCAGTAAGGATTCACAAGCAGCAAACATCGGACTAACACTTGCCACTTTTGATCAACTCACTCTTCATGTCCCGATATAATACGAAGTCAGTTGACAAACAACGTTGACAAACAACGTTTCGCGCTTACGGTGTCTATTCCATTTAATTGAATATATAATCCTTCGATATGTTTTGCCCTTATACTCTGAAATACAGTTAGTTGTGTGTTTTTTTTAGTAATAATAAGTTTTCTAGTTTCCAGTGTTTTCTAGTTTCCGTTAAACAATAATTTTTACGGTGATTCAACCATGTGTGAGAAAAGCTTGTATTTTATCGGTCTGGTAATGAATTTGTGTTTGGTTTTGCTGCATTTTTTGTGAAAATGTATTACTTACGAGGAAATTAGCTGTTGATTGGCTCTAGAGCGAAATTTGAGTGAGAGTCTTCTGAACTTGAAGGGTCAAATGGTTCTTATGTGAATTGAATCCTCAGCATCCTCATTTTGAACAAATCAGAGTCTCAGTGAACTTCAAAATCTATCAGTTCGGCTGCAACGGTTTATTGTTGATGATGTTGAGATGACAACACCTCTTCGGTAGTCACCGTACCATAGTTGTAAAGATTGGGTGTTCACCCTTTGTGTGGAGAGGTTATAGTTCAGAATTCTTCAGTGGTACAACGATGTTTCTTTTTGTTGGGAAGAGAGTGAAAGTTAGCCACGATTCCCTTTTCTACACACATGTTTGAAAAGGGTCATTGGAATAAACTCAATCAATGAACACTGTTTTATCCAACATCTTTTTTGGAGTGAAGTTTTTTCGTTCGAACTTCGGATCCCCAGAGTAATTTTACATGTTATCCTAAGACGTTGATGTTTGGCTGTTTGTTATTTAAGACAATTTTTGAATAAAATATATTGCAAAAACAACTGAACCAGAAATAGGTCATCAACCGTTTAATTTTTAAAATATTGTCTTGTTGGAAAGACCTCTAAAATACCAATTATTTATTACACGATTGCCGATAGACTTCCGTTCAATAAGAAATTTTTCCCAAGTTATTCTGAAGCGTAAGAAAAGCTCAAGCAACAATAAGATAGACAAAGTGAGAGCGTGCATAATGGACTTAAATCACTCAGTTGAACATTCTAAACTAACGGTGCGGAACACCTGCAGTGTGTGTGTCTGGTAAGGTTAGCTCATTATTAAAGTATGGTTTTCTACTGGCCTACTACATACCTAAGACGTATGAAGCAAAATACCTATTGATATTTTCTGCAGTTTTTACGGGGATGTTTTTACGAGAGGAAATACTTCATTTATTGTAATGTGAGAGTGCTACACTCCAGCGACAGCTGGCCGCCCGTTACCATACTGAAACCTGTACAGCAATTCGGTGTCCTCTCAAATCTGAAGGAACTTCTGAACCGGTAAAAATATAACAAATTTAAAATGATTTATGTCAAGGTTGTGTTTGTATCATTGAGAGAAATAGGCTTGAGAAATAGTTAAAAATTTTTACTTGAAATTAATTCTAAAATATTTAGTTTGAAAGTATTTTTTAAATTTGATTGTAACTTAAGTTTCTTTAAAATACTCATGTTTATAATGAGTTTTCTTCAGGGATTTTTAACATGCAAAATTTTTCAGATTATTTCATTTGTAGATCAGATCACATATTGGAGAGACCCTATTATTCAAGATAATCAATAATTATTGATCAAACTCGAGTTTATCTGAGTGATGGGGAACTTTTCAGTGCAGAAATAACCGTAAGAAAAGATGGGTTTTAACTTCCACGTTGGAACTTTTTGTTAAATATTAGTTAAATTTAGTAAATAGGATGTAGATCTGGGTACATCGGGAACTACCCGACCCTTCACGTCTGTCTTGTGCCTCCTTCCGTCTGTCTTGTGCCCCCTTCCGTCTGTCTTGTGCCCCCTTCCGTCTGTCATGTGCCCCCTTCCGTCTGTCATGTGCCCCCTTCCGTCTGTCTTGTGTCCCCTACTGTCTGCCTTGTGCCTCCTTCCGTCTGTCATGTGCCCCCTTCCGTCTGTCTTGTGACCCCTTCCGTCTGTCTTGTGCCCCCTTCCGTCTGTCTTGTGCCCCCTTCCGTCTGTCATGTGCCCCCTTCCGTCTGTCTTGTGTCCCCTACTGTCTGCCTTGTGCCTCCTTCCGTCTGTCATGTGCCCCCTTCCGTCTGTCTTGTGACCCCTTCCGTCTGTCAACTGCCCCCTTCCGTCTGTCTTGTGCCCCCTTCCGTCTGTCTTGTGCCTCCTTCCGCCTGTCTTGTGCCCCCTTCCGTCTGTCTTGTGCCTCCTTCCGTCTGTCATGTGCCCCCTTCCGTCTGTCTTGTGCCCCCTTCCGTCTGTCATGTGCCCCATTCCGTCTGTCTTGTGCCTCTTTGCGTCTGTCTTGTGCCCCCTTCCGTCTGTCTTGTGCCTCCTTCCGTCTGTCATGTGCCCACTTTTGTCTGTCTTGTGCCCCCTTCCGTCTGTCTTGTGCCCCTTTGCGTCTGTCTTGTGCCCCCTTCCGTCTGTCTTGTGCCGCCTTCCGTCTGTCTTGTGCCTCCTTCCGTCTGTCATGTGTCCACTTTTGTCTGTCTTGTGCCCCCTTACGTCTGTCTTGTGCCCCTTTGCGCCTGTCTTGTGCCCCCTTCCGTCTGTCTTGTGCCTCCTTCCGTCTGTCTTGTGCACCCATCCGTCTGTCTTGTGCCTCCTTCCGTCTGTCTTGTACCCCCTTCCGTCTGTCATGTGCCCCCTTCCGTCTGTCTTGTGCCCCCTTCCGTTTATCTTGTACCCATTCCGTCTGTCTTGTGCCCCCATCCGTCTGTCTTGTGCCTCCTTTCGTCTGTCTTGTACCCCCTTCCGTCTGTCTTGTGCCCCCTTCCGTCTGTCTTGTGCCCCCTTCCGTCTGTCTTGTGCCCCCTTCCGTCTGTCATGTGCCCCCTTCCGTCTGTCTTGTGCCCCCTTCCGTCTGTCATGTGCCACCTTCCGCCTGCCTTGTGCCCCCTTCCGTCTGTCTTGTGCCCCCTTCCGTCTGTCTTGTGCCCCCTTCCGTCTGTCATGTGCCGCCTTCCGTCTGTCTTGTGCCCCCTTCCGTCTGTCATGTGCCCCCTTCCGTCTGTCTTGTGCCCCCTTCCGTCTGTCATGTGCCCCCTTCCGTCTGTCTTGTGCCCCCTTCCGTCTGCCTTGTGCCCCCTTCCGTCTGTCATGTGCCCCCTTCCGTCTGTCTTGTGCCCACTTCCGTCTGTCTTGTACCCATTCCGTCAGTCTTGTGCCCCCATCCGTATGTCTTGTGCCTCCTCCCGTCTGTCTTGTGCCCCCTTCCGTGTGTCTTGTGCCTCCTTCCGTCTGTCTTGTGCCACCTTCCGTCTGTCTTGTGCCCCCTTCCGTCTGTCATGTGCCCCCTTCCGTCTGTCATGTGCCTCCTTCCGTCTGTCTTGTGCCCCCTTCCGTCTGTCTTGTGCCCCCTTCCGTCTGTCTTGTGCCTCCTTCCGTCTGTCTTGTGCCCCCTTCCGTCTGTCTTGTGCCCCCTTCCATCTGTCATGTGCCCCCTTCCGTCTGTCTTGTGCCTCCTTGCGTCTGTCTTGTTCCTCCTTCCGTCTGTCTTGTGCCCCCTTCCATCTGTCATGTGCCCCCTTCCTTCTGTCTTGTGCCCCCTTCCGTCTGCCTTGTGCCCACTTCCGTCTGTCTTGTGCCCCCTTCCGTCTGTCTTGTGCCTCCTTCCGTCTGTCTTGTGCCCCCTTCCGTCTGTCATGTGCCCCCTTCCGTCTGTCTTGTGCCCCCTTCCGTCTGTCTTGTGCCCCCTTCCGTCTGTCATGTGCCCATTTCCGTCTGTCATGTGCCCCCTTCTGTCTGTCTTGTGCCCCCTTACGTCTGTCATGTGCCCCATTCCGTCTGTCTTGTGCCCCTTTGCGTCTGTCTTGTGCCCCCTTCCGTCTGTCTTGTGCCTCCTTCCGTCTGTCATGTGCCCCCTTCCGTCTGTCTTGTGCCTCCTTCCCTCACGTGTGACACACGCCACACTCCCTCACGTCTGCCACACGCCACACTCCCTCACGTCTGACACACGCCACACTCCCTCACGTCTGCCACACGCCACACTCCCTCACGTCTGCCACACGCCACACTCCCTCACGTCTGCCACACGCCACACTCCCTCATGTCTGTCACACGCCACATTCCCTCACGTCTGCCACACGCCACACTCCCTCACGTCTGCCACACGCCACAATCCCTCACGTCTGTCACACGCCACACTCCCTCACGTCTGCCACTCGCCCCACTCCCTCACGTCTGCCACACGCCCCACTCCCTCACGTCTGCCACACACCACACTCCCTCACGTCTGCCACACGCTACACTATCTCACGTCTGCCACACGCCACACTCCCTCACGTCTGCCACACGCCACACTCCCTCACGTCTGACACGTGTGCCAGGTGCGCCTCATGGTCGCGCTCGCCCCCGCCGGCTTCATGGACCACGCGGAGGGTTTGCTCAAGATCATGGCGCTCTTCGTCGCCAGGACTTATGTGAGTGGCGGGACTTGTGTTAGTGGCGGGACTTGTGTGGGTGGTGGGACTTATGTGATTGGCGGAACCGTGTGAGTGACGGGACTTGTGTGAGTGGCGGGGCTTGTGTGAGTGGTGGGACTTATGTGATTGGCGGAACCGTGTGAGTGACGGGACTTGTGTGAGTGGCGGGACTTGTGTGAGTGGTGGGACTTATGTGAGTGGCGGGACTTTTTGAGTGGCGGGATTTTTGTGAGTGTTGGGAAGTGTGTGAGCGTTGTTACTTGTGTGAGTGTTAAGAATTTTCTGTCACGACTTAGATCACGACTAAAGTGAGTGTCAGGACTTAGATTAGGACTTGTGTCTCAGGTCTCAGATCGGGACTTTAGTGAGTGTAAGGGCTTAGAGATCAGGACCTATGTGAGTGACTGGGCTTGACCAGGATATGTGTGAGAATGAGGCGCACTTTAGACTTCAACGTGCAAAACTGCTTATTTTCTTTCTTTCGAAAGAAAGTTGCCTCATTGGGTCCTGTAGTACTAAATGGGGCCGGTATAAAAATTTCAATCCTCCCTTGTGAATTTCTTCACTTTTATCCCATCATAACATGTAATTTTAACATTTGATTGTATGATGGCAGACTGTGTTCTTAGCAACTCAACATCTTCTGTTGAACTTTCTGTCCATAAAAATAGTCAAGGTTTTATTACTAGTAAAGCGTGCATAAAATTTATTTGCGTAATCAGAAGAATATTTGATGTACCAAGTACGGGAAACGCAGTTTAAGAGACCTGAATAACTCCGGAACAAAGCAACATAGGCCGAATTTGCACGAGGATCCATCTACATGAACAATTTAAGGTCTGGGAAATGCGACTCATCAACAGAATTATCGCACTTGTCGGAAAAGTCATGTTCTTCTTGTTACATTGCAAGTCTTAATAGAAAGAAAAATTTATACGTGGAGTAACTGTTAGAATAATTATTGAGAAGGTTTTTCCTCGTGAAATATATGATACTCGTAAGTCAAGATTACGTTGCATTTTCATTCGAAAAAGTTCTCAGTTCAGGACACTGTAAAAACAATCCAATAGCTCTCTCATTTATTTGTGCATGGATAAAAGTAAGGTACTTGATTTTGTTGCCATAATGAATTTATTCACAAATTTCAGTG
The DNA here is from genome assembly GCA_030386875.1 of Morinoia aosen. Lineage (NCBI taxonomy): Eukaryota > Metazoa > Arthropoda > Malacostraca > Amphipoda > Talitridae > Morinoia > Morinoia aosen. The sequence continues at coordinate 8,658,088 of CM059558.1, read as the reverse complement.
CACCGAGATTTTATTCAAGAATTAACTCCGAGCTTATTCCGTATCTGTTGTGGCGTTTTTCTTGGTTACATCATTCATGCTCGTTGCTCAGGCAAAATTGCAAATTCAAGGCGCTTATATTGAAGAAAAAATTTTCCTCATGATGTCCAGAAAGTTCTATTTTTATGGCCTATGTTTAAGTCAAAAAGTCATTGCCTGACGTCGTAACGATACCAGCAGCCACTCCCTCTAAGCCCTACTCAGCGCACGGGTTTCATTGCATTGTGTTGTTGTGGCAGCATCTGTTCGAGGCAGCGGCGGTGCACGAGTTCCTGGTGCCGAACGCTAAAAGGACCACCGTGGCGAACACTTTCTGTGGCCCCCAAAATCCCCTGATGTTCATCTGCTACGCCCTGCTGCCCCTCTACCTGGGGGAGGTCAGGGGCTCGCACGACCCGGTGAGAGCTCGTCATATTACTCGCGGGTGCACGGCAGCGATCCATTATGCAGTAAATGAGTCGCACGCTTGATTGCCGCGCAGGAGATAAGCCAGGCGTTATCACTTATTGGATTCATGACAGCCGGCATTGTATTTGATTTAATGAATGCCAGGCGTTTGGGTTCAATATTACAGGAACATGTTTGAAACTCAATTAGACGTTTTTTTGCTGTGTAAAGCTTTCAGAGGGAATCACGAAACGGATTGTAATTTAATTAAAGTTTATTATCAGCACCTTAGAGGTACAACCTCGCAATTCCTCATAAATGTTCTCTGCGAATTTTGAGATGAGAGAACACGTGAAAATAACAAAAACGTCAGAAATTAGGTCGAATGTCGCTAATGTAGACCAGGTACACGAAGGCAACTAAAACGATATATCGGAGTACAATTACGTCTGTACCTAGTAACAAATTGCTAGTAATGTTTACCAGCATTTTCAGGATACAAGCCATCAGATGGAGACAAATAATTCAAAAATGTTGGGAGGAAGAAAAGAAGAGGGTGCCCGTAAATTGGAAAAAAGCATCCTACACATTACGATAATCTACGGCAGTAAAAAGAAAAGTTGACATTTCCGAACACTACAACCAATTGATCGCTGATTTATTTATCAAAGATGACTCACTTGTATCCCAGCAGTAAACTTTTCTCTCAATACCATGCACCTATCGTAGGAGTAGATGTTTTCCAGTCCCTTCGAAGAATTATATGTTTAAAGAATGTTTGATGAAGCTCATATCAGGCGTAACTGCCTTTCGAATATTCTCTATATTGACCCTTCACCGAAGCACTTCCATATTAATATGTATGCCGTTAAAACACCAGTGATTAATACGTTGGCATTATAATGATCGCATAGTGAAATCCGTAACACAGAAACGCTCATTAACTACTGCATGCTATGCCGATATGTTCTTTACAAAATAGAATTATGTAAATGTATGAGCAGTATATAGATAAATATACGTTAAGGCACGTGAATCATTTAACTAGGTTTTAAATAATATAAAAAAAATATTTGACGATGATTCTTTAATAATTTGAGTTTTAAGTTAGCGTATCTATTACAGAGCCTTTGTTACCTCTCTAATTTTCAGGATGTCAATGCATCACAGATGAACACGGAATAAATTTACCTACCTATGTTATAATTCTGCCTGTACCTCCGACAGTTAGTTGGTTAGTATGACCGTGATGCTTGAAAACTTAATGACAAGGGTCATAATAATGCTACAGCAATGTTAATTTAGCTATACATATTTTCAGACGAGAATTCAAGCCACCAAAGGAAATACCCGTTTGCATTTTGCTTCATTTATAGCCTACGCGAATGACTTTAGCATAGATTCTTTTAGACTATGTACGTATTTCCGTTCGATTCAATCACTTCTTCATCCAGCGGTCACCAAGCAATCGAACCCTCCCTTTCACCTTGGAGAGAAACTTATTTCCTGTAAGACTGGCCTACGCTATAACAATTAACATGGCGCAGAGACAGACTTTCAAAAAGGTAGGAATTTTCTTAACAGAACAAGTGTTCAGCCGCGGTCAACTATGGGGAGCATTTTCAAAAGTAAGACTGCTCTCAGATGTATGCGTTCAAGTTATACCGAGAACCGAACATGGAATAAGTTGGCAAACTATAATAAGAAAATAATGTACGTAAAGAAGTTTTAAGTGTTGTAAACTAAAGAGAAAATATCTCAATGTATTGATATAATTCTAGAATGACCTGTAAAAATTCCACAGTCAATATAATTGCCGAACCCAACATAACCTATCCTAACCCAACATAACCTATCCTAAACCAACTTAACCTATCCTAAACCAACCCAACCTAACTTTTTCTAAACCAATGTAACCTATCCTAACATAACTTAACCTATCCTAACCCAACGCAACCTATCCTAACATAACATAACCTATCTCGACCTAACCTATTCTATCCTAACCTGCGCTAACCTACCATAACCTATCTCAGCTTCCCCTATTCAAGCCTAACCTATCTTAACTTGACCTATTTGAATATAATGTTCTAATATCCTAGCATAACCTGTCCTTGACTTTCGTTGTATACCTATACCTTAATCTAATACGTCATTACCCGCCTCGCTAATGTATCCTAGCAGGACCCGTGAAAAAATTCCAACATAATCAATTCTAACCCAACCTATCGTAGCCTAACCTTTGCTAATCTAACGTAACCTATCCTAGCCTTGCCAATCCTAACCAATCTTAACCTAATCTAAGATACCGCTTGAAGCTCAAAGTGTTATGTACGGAACGATGAAACTAAGGGATGTAATCTTTATGAATAAAAGTTTATGATCCAGCTGTAGCATATACTTGTAGATACCGCAATGGTCTTCGTATTTATTGATGAAGGCGATGAAAGCGTAATGGACAGGCTAACTAACTCAATAGTTACTGAGGAAAGAACAAGCATAATTATTATATCACATCCAAACAAGTTTAGTTTGCTCATTGTCTGTACATGCAGTTTAATTACAAATAAAGACAGAAGTTCTTAGTTGAGGTTTATTCCACTAAAATATGAAAATCATGCAAGCCCATGACCCGTTTCAATATTTCAATGCACTAAGCCTTGGAAATTTCACGGGTTTCCTTAGTATATATTTATTTTTGGTCTATACTCATGTTCGACTCTCACTGAAGAAATTACTTGATGCGCGTATCTGGATAAACGGGTTCACTGTCTCCCAGGTGTAAACATGAAACCTTGATGGACTTCACTATGGTAGAGAATTTTGTGTGAGGTCCATAAATGAAAGATTAATTTCGTTAATCACACACGTTGAGTTCAAGTAAACCGAGTACACCTGGTGTTTAGATTACCAACCCAATTAAGTGATTAACGTGCAAACTCAATCATTTTACGACCTTAATTGACAGCCAATATTTTGTACAGACGCGTACGCTATTTTATAAATGTTGCTTTTGTTCGTTTTCATGTGCGTGCCCTTCAAGTTACTTTACTTCTTTTCGTAATTAGATTATTGAAGTCATACTAGCCATTAAGATCATTTATGGTCACTATTATGTATATAATATAGGCGAGGCAAAATGTGTAGAATGCAGTGACTATCCATGACAGCCAATTTTGCTCGTAAGCAGAGTGCTGTGAGGGAATTGACTGGTGTGAGCTACGCAGGGTGGGCAGAAGGTGAGGACAAAGAATTAGTCGCAAAATTTGGGTTGTAGGTAATTTAACTTCATGCTTGCTGGAACGCGATAAGAAAGGTCTGAAGCTCGTGTGTGTCAACTGAAAGTTTACGTTTGGATAACTTTAATCTCTTTTGAAATTGGAAGAGAGCATGTGAGTCTACTCTTGTGTATTTGTAACAAATTTGCCTATAAGTGCTAAATTTTGATTATTTCAATTATATATCAGGAAGCAAGTAGTACAGTATTCCAAAGTTCTTATTTTTCACGAGCACTCATTGCAGTTTATATCTTTATTATTACTACCGATGCAATATTCCTCACTATTTTTTGGAGCTCGATTACATATAGCGTAAGGTACCAATCTCCAAACTGTCATAGGAGTTGGGACTTGAATTCCTTCTAAATTAATTACTTTCGTTTAGAGTAAGCAATTGATTTCGTGAACAATCTGACAATACAGAGTTTTACATATTCAGTGTCATCTGTCAGCTACAATGTTGTACCGTTATTGCAAATTTTGCTAAGCTTTGCTTCGAGGGCTATGAGCAACTCTAAACCGAGAAAGCATGGAACATTTCATCTGATCGGAAATGCTCTAATGTCAAGTTGGTTAATCATTCCAGCTGTGGATAGTTGACAAGGTTTCAAAAGTAGCTTTCATTGGAAAAATCAACGTATTATCGATTCTCAGCGATGACATGGTTTCCTTCACATAATGATGAAACTATCTGAAATGTATTTGTTCTGTGTGTGACTGTCAGTACTACACGGACGTGTTCATCTCGCATTTCCCCGGCGGCACCTCGTCCGTCAGACTGCTGGCACAACTGGGGCAGTTCATCGGGGCGGGTGAGCCTTCTGACTCGCTTCCATTGCAGCTCCGCTTTCACTTTTGTGAAATGAGATTTTCTATTTCAGATTGAAATTCTCCATGACATAAAAATTATTTTGAATGAGAAGTCAAAATATTTTTCGAATTTTATTTTAGCTTCACACAGTTTGTTTGATGAATCTATCAACAGATTCAGCCCATCAGTTTCAATGCTTTTGTCTTGAGTTAGATTTTTCAAATTTAACCGTCAGCTCAACAGTTCAGTTAGCCGTATGTGATTTTGGATACAACCATAGATTTACCGCGTCAGTTAGAGATATTTTGCTTGACTGACGAGTTCTCTCATCCGCATGCGAATTTGACGTGCGGCGGCTGCAGGTGGAATGCAGCGCTTTGACTTCGGCAAGACGGAGAACATGAGAAGATACGGGGCGCCTAAGCCGCCCAAGTATTCCTTCAAGACAGTGCGTGCTCCTGTGGCTGTCATGTACGGTCTCGGCGATACGGTCACCAATTTCAAGGTAACGATTTCGTTCTTCATTTCGTGATTTAAGAACAGGCTTCTTTTCCGGAGCTTTTGAATGAAGTTCGCAAAGAACTCGTATCTTATTTATAAATTATGAGAGCAGGGTTGTATTTTTTCAGTTGTCGTTATAAAATGATTGCGGCAACGAGAGTGATATTTCTTTGCTAAAAATGTGTGATGGTATAATGTGTTGAAATGCGGGCTTTTTGCGACGTATTATTTTCAAATTGGCTTCATGGTTCAAAAGTTAAATAGAGTGAAAACTTCATTTGCTCCCCCAACTATTTAACTTTAAACTCCTGTAATTTTGTCCTGATAACGGTTTCTATTTAAACTTGAATGTCCGACAAAGTATTGCTTATTGAGAACGGATCAAGAAAGCTTTAATGAAAAGTATTATTTTTACTATAGTGTGGAAGCTTCGTTCATCATCTAAAGTTCGAAAACCATTGTGTATACGCTTGTGTATACGCTCAGTGAACTGTGCATTTCATTTCAAGCGTTTGCCACTTGAGTGTTTGTATTTGCTTGTGTCTGTGTGTGTGTTGTGAGTGTGTGTGTGTGCACGTGTGCGTGTAACAAAGGCAGTGTAAGGTTCCTAAAAACTAGACAAGAAGAAACTCAACTCGACGATAAAGGTGCCCTGTCGAACGTTGCATAATTGCTCACACGACGTCAACTGTCACTAGAGGGTGGTGGAATATACGTGTTTACCATGTGTGACTAAAAATTACTGAAATAATTTTCTATATTGGGACGGTTCTACTGTCTACATAGTTTGAGCGCGCGTGACTACATTTCGGAATGAGTTTGTGGCCGCTGGAAGACGAATGTTAGTGGTGCAGTGGGCTAATAATTGCGGGAGTTAATTGCTAGGCAGGTAGTCGCCAGTAACTAAAAGCAACAAAGATTAGAGACGAGTATAATTATGCAAATAAATTTGGGCATGTGAATATACCAGCGGCTGACTTAGCGTATATTGAAGCCTTTCATCTAATCAACCTACATAGTTCTTGATTGGTTAAGGAAAGCTTGGGGCGCACATGATATTCTACATTCTGATCCAATGTTGTTCAGGAAAAGCAAGCCAAGATTTTAGAAAAACGTGAACCTTCTGCGTTGTGACTTCCATGCTAAGTGTGTTTTCAATCAGGGGAAGCAGACCTGATCCCATAAAACGCCTTTCTAAACTGTTCGAGTAAGATGGAATTAGGAAGTTTCGCCGCGAAATGATATCACCGTACCTGAGGATCACAGGAATAATCTCACATTCACTCATATTCTCGCATTTATTCGAATGCTGTTCCACATCAGTTATGGCGAACTGAACCGTGAAATTGAGGAATCTTGGTCTCTATCATGCAAACTTTTAAGATCATTAAAACTTTTTTACGTACGTGGGTGACAGACGCGCTATTTTGCAGGATGTGCGGAAGTGCATCAGGGCGCTGCCTAACGTGGTGCTCCAGTACCAGATCCCGGACCCCGACTTCACGCACGTCGATTTCTTCTTCTCGGAGCGCGCACCACAGCTTGTGTACAGGCCGCTCAGGAACCTGTTGAGGAGGTTCTGATCGCTGTTCCATGCGGTATTGCGAGTTTGGCCACCTAAATCATTTCTGCTCGATTGCTCTAGAGATGTGACGGTTGCGGGGACCGTGCGTATTGGGTGATATACGCTGCTCACTTGTTCACACAGTGATTTTCTCATATAATTTTAAGTAAGCATCGGTTCTCAAACTTAATTTTAAGTTTATTTTGGAACTTTTGTTCGTGTATTTAGTGAGAGTCTCAGTTGCTGGGTGCAGTTCCTGGAAATGAATTATATCATGTCAGAACACTACGTTACACTGAAATCTAATTTCATTGGCGATGCATTACTTTTTTTCGCCATGCATTATATTACTTTTTTACTAATGACTCTGCGTTCACAGTCATTGAACTTACAGTATATGTAAATCAAATGAACGAGCATTTTTTGAGTAATGACTGTGAGTTTGTTGAATCATTCTGTTTACTTAGCTAAAAGGTTTGAGGGTGATCGTAACAAGCAGAAGAAAAAAGTACGAAGAAGAGATAAGTAACATGCCGTGAATGAAACTTAAATTTCAGGAAAAAGAATTTGTTGTGTTGGGAATGTTGAACGATTAAGCCTCGAGTTTCAGTTTTTCATCGATGCATGCGTAGCTTTGAGTCACTTGAGTCGCTGTATTGAGTCGTTCGTTCTTAGTGCATTAGTTTGCCAAATGAAGTTTAGCCTACAAGGAACTTTATTTAGTTACCATTAGCTTTATTACGCTAAGTATATAGCTTCAAATCTTACGCTTTTTAGCTTCGCAACAAAGAGGAATAAATAGCTGAAATTTTTTCCTGCTTATTTAGAGAAGAAAAGAATTGCTCCCTTCTATATAAGAATGATATTTCTCAAATAAGTCCATCCCAGACCGTCTGCATCTCCGATCTCGTAATCTCTGTTCAGCATAAATTGAAGCGTTCGCAGCGTGCTGTTCTGAGAAGTTTAGTATCGCCGCAAGCGCTGCACCTCAGAACCGTGCATGGTCAGGCACCGTGAAGAGGACGGCACGCTGGTTTTCTGCTCATTTTATTAAGCGTCTGCATCATCACCTGACCAACTCGGTCACCGCGACAGACGGCGCCACTCACGACGTAAGATGCAACTGCAACCGCTGCCTCAACTCGAGCAGCAGTTGTCTTGCACATTTCTGAAGAGATGACCTGTACTATTTGAAGGGATTTACTTTTGAAAATACTCTCTCAGAAAAGATGGAGGTTCATGACAACGTGTCTTTGGCGATTTTATGTTAAACGTCTCCATTAGGAATAGTGTATTGATGTCGTGGGGCGTGCTTAAAATTTTCACATGTGAGAATCACGGAGACAGACAAGGTTGTTCTTTTCTTTGAGGTTATCTGGTATTGGATCGCTTTCCGCTTGTTTTTGTATAGTCATGTTATCCAGCTGTGATATATTCGTCAGTTCTATTTGAATCATCGTCACCAATGCTCTATGTGACACAACATTTCTTATTGCATCAGTAGTCGTTCCGTATACCCAAACGATAAGACGAGTACTCATTATTTGAATCAATCTTACTGTAAAATTTACTGAAGAAATCCAGAGAAAATTTTCCGTGTTCCTTGTCACAGCTTTCATTGTGTTCCGAGAGTACGAGCAAGTGTCGCAGTCAACACTTGTTACAGCTTGCCTTTGCAGAAAACAGCATATCATTTCTGCTCTACATCATATTTGTACGTATGAAATAATATTAGTACTTCTAGAGGCATTATTCTATGGTATATTTGACGCCCTTAATATTAAGTGTTCCAAGCGACGTACGTTACCTACATCTTGATCGAGTTAGATTCGTCGAGAAGGAGCTTTGCGTTCAACGCTGGCGAGCTTACAAAGCATAATATGCGGTCTCGATCTTTGTTTTCAGTCAATGAGAGTACGTGCATAGTCTTTTTTTCGCATTTTGATTGGCATTGTTCTTTTAATTTGTGTGTTGCGATATTATACATTTTTCTTTCGAATAACATTCATGACCTGAGAGTTGAAATTAATCTACGTTGAGTTTTGAAGTTGATTTTACCATAATTTTTTTCGTATTTCAGTAAGTTTTGTAACTTTCGCTGCCGGTCATAAAGAGGAATGCAGGAAAACTACAGGCTTTCTTTCTGTAGGTTGTGCTAATGCAGGTTGTGCTAATGCAGGTTGTGCTAATGCAGGTTGTGCTAATGCAGGTTGTGCTAATGCAGGTTGTGCTAATGCAGGTTGTGCTAATGCAGGTTGTGCTAATGCAGGTTGTGCTAATGCAGGTTGTGCTAATGCAGGTTGTGCTAATGCAGGTTGTGCTAATGCAGGTTGTGATGCAAATTTTCTCTGGCAATGAAAACATATTTATGTTATTTAGCTTTACGGACGCATATTAACTGAGCATTTATTACCCAAAAAATTCAAGGCATCATTTGACCTACTTGTTATTCAGTTTTTATTTCTATGAAACACCCAGGAGAAAAATGCTGCAAATTGCTGCATATCTGTGATTTGATTGGCGGTCAATTTCCGACGTGCCACACATGCGGAGAATAACTTGAATTAAGTTTTGAGGATAAGACTTCCGATGTGAAACAACTTTCAAACCTATGCATTTCACAACTATTCCTATCATTGGGTAATAATTACGATCATTTACATTAAGAGCCTTTTAGAATCATTAATAAATTTGTAGGCATGAGTCTGCCCAACAATCAGGGCAAACTTAATTGTTGTTTAAACATTTTTTATTAATTATAATTCGTTTCTCAGAATCCTTGAAAAATTTCTCTTACAGATTAAGAAGAACGATTAATAATTTGGTCTGCGGTTGTTTTCATTAAACAACAGGTGTTTCTCCCAACTTCTTTGGTTGTGGGACTTACATTTATTGGACTTTGATTTCTTTTTCTTGCTATTTGTTCGTTTTTTTCTGAATATTCTTGGTGATGCTTTAATTTTTATCTTATCTGTCTATGTAACACTCAGGAGTTTAAAACTTTCGACGTTTTGGAGCACTCTACATTGTATTATGTTTCTTCGTTTTAATGGATGAACCAGGGTCAGTTATTCTCGTCCAAGCGATGCAAAATATCATTTTTTAAATGGTGTTAGCATTGCAAGTGATAGTTTTCTCTTAAAAATAAGACTGAAGCGCAATTTTTCTCTGTACAGTGTATCGAAACTTAGTTTCATCTGTTTAGTTTAAACCAAAGCAGTATACCTAGAAACATTTTCCTTCTTTTTGGATCGCACGTTGGAATAGAAAACGTTGTATATGATGTGTATGCGTAAATGATGTTCTCCAAATAACTCCAGGCTTCACGGTGGCAAAAAGTGCAGTCATGGATGTAGAATAACATTAAGTTTAAAGACTTCTGATATATTCTAGTCAGTAATACTTTAAACTTTCCTAACGTTCGAGAATGTAGTATTTTGAAGTGAGGAACCTGTTCTTCGTCAGAAAGATTGAAAATATTTCACAATGTGCATTGTTAAATTTGCAGTTTTTGAACACATCATCGATCGAAGCGGTGTTAATGTACAAAGTGTAGTTTTTGGTTAGCGAAATTATCCAGGACTAAGACTTTTTGCTCAATTTCTTTATAGAACGTTTGTGCAGTTTATTGTTGAATAGACTTTAATTTTTTGTCTCATATACATTGTCAAATCCTATTTATCGTTTTTAAATTGAATTAAATAGAAGCTGCTCTCCCAAATAATTTGTGCATCCCAGGGCATTACCCATATTTCACCTGACTTCCTCCTCATCTAACGTTACCTCACGTGTACATACTTGATCGATGGTAGGGAAATCAGTCTCAAGGAACCTCGAGCTCCAGCTTCATGAGCGCATTCAATTCATCATAGAATCAATTGAAATATCAAGTGAAAATAAACCTACATAGCATTACCTTCCTTATTTTCCTGAGACATCCAAAACCAAAACCGAGCTCGTTTCTGGTTGAAAATCCCATTGTTATTGAAGCAAGTGTGATGATCCCAGCACACCTTTTTCAAGTTTTCTGATGGTTTTTCCATGATATTTGCTTCACCAATATTCTGAGCTACGCATGTGTTAAATTCAAGGGATTGAACCTGTTGAAAAGGATGAGAAATAAAATAAAACAGATTTTCCAATATTGTTTAAACGTAAAATAATTAAAACACTGGTTTTTAAAATACCTTTACATTAATCCTCAGTTGTTACTTACACGTGGGTATCTTAATACACATGTCACATGTCAAAACAAACTGATTGAGAGAAAAACACAAAAAATGCGTTCCCTTCGTTGCGTTAATCTGATTTTGAGAATGCAAATAAATATAAGTAACCAAGAAAACATAATCCTAGTGACGCATAGTTCAAAACACTCTAGTTAGGGAGCACTTATATTGAAATATGAGCAAACGAACATAGTAACTAATGATATGAGGGATTCATGTTAAAAGTGAAACGGGCAGATTTAAATTATTTTGATTTTAAGACTGTGAAGTCGACATTCGGGACAATTTTTCATTTTTATGTATCAACTAGTTTGCCAAAATAATGAGCTCGGAGGGAATAATATATTTCACCATAACACAAATATATGATATTTACTACCTACGGTGATAATACTGGCTCAGAAGAGTTCACCGGTGTCGAAGACATGAGAAGGTTTGTTGTCCAACACTAACCATAATATTCGTAGCATAGCTGGAACAGTACAAAAAGTCAACTTCCAAAATAGTGTTGTAATAATATACTCACGAGCGTGAGAAAACCAAAAATTGTCAGTCGCTACTTACAAGAACATTGTATGAGAGAATTAAGAAATCAAAAAGAATGTTCTATAAAGTTATTACATAGAACGCATTACGTCGCAGTTTCAAATGTTTTAATAAGAGCGAAAAGTGTTTTCCAATATCTTCACATTTAGATCCTTACTTGATACTCACGAATGGGTATCGTAATACTAATGTTAATTGTCGAAACCAATGGTTGGGAGGAAGGCACGAAAAAATGCGTTCCCCTCGTTGCGTTGGTCTGATTTTGACGATGAATTTTATTACAAGTGACTAAGAAACCATAATCCATGTGATACATTGATGAAAAAAATTTTCGTTAGTGCACACTCATGTTGAAATTTAAGCATACGAACATAGGAACTAGTGATATGAGGGATTAAGTTTGAAAGTGAAATGGGTAGATTTAAATTACTTTAGTGTCTAAGACTATGAGGTCGACATTCGAGGCAATTTGACATTGTTACGTGTCAACTACTATGCTAAATAACTGGCTAGAAGAGAATAAAATATTTGACTATAACACAAAAAATATGATATTTCCTACGCTAATAATACTGACACAATAGTACGTGTTCACCGGAGTTGAAAACACGAGAAGGATGGTTGTACAATGCTAACCATAACATTTGTATTATAGCTGGGACAAAACGAAGAAATGAAACAACCTAAAATAGTGTGGCGAAAATATACTCAAAGAGTGTATATATAAGAAACGACACATATAGCCACACAAGACTAACAAGAGCATTTTAAGACAGGAATATATATATGATTATATACGAGCGTCACATGTACTTAGATACATGTACTTATATATTCACATGCAAACAATCACATTGCATACTCACAGTACAAAAATATGGTGTATGTGGTATAATGCAAAGAAGGATAGGATAATTAACGATATAAATTCGTAACTACTTTTCCAGTACGTACTGCAGCTTACAATTATTGTGTAGACGCAAGATAACGAGCTATTTTAGTTTTGAATTCTCTTAATGTTTGAGGGGTTTTGATGTTCTGGGGTAGTTTGTTCCACAGTTAGGCGCCAGATATCAACAGAGCTTTAATTCTGTTCAATGTCAGATGAACGGTATTTGATTAAGACATTATGTCTCCTATTCGGCTTTAGGTTGGTGACGGTGGGGGATGAAATTGCACTATTTCAGCATTGCTCTGAGGAAGATATAAAGAGGAGAATACGCATTGGGCTTTGTGCACCAGAAACCCTATGTAAAAATTGAATGGCCAATGATCTAGATTTTTCGTCGAGCATACTTTTTATCAGATGAAAAAACATTGATGTTCCGTAATTTTTTGCAAGTTTTCTTAACGTGGGATTTAAGGGGCATATGTTTCTATCGAACCAAATACCTAAATTCGTACTTTTTCTGATGGGTGAATTTCAACATTCCCATCCGTAAGAGTAAGATTTGAAATTTTTTCGATTGCGTCTTTAGACCCCAAAATAATGAATTGCGTTTTACTCACATTTTGCTCGAGACCATTTCTGTCAGACATTAACTTGAGGCTGATCAATAGGGCTTCAGCTTCAATTTTCGTCTATGGTATTTCTGATGCAGAGCTTGTCATTGCAATTTAAACATCAGCAGCAAATAAAAAGATTCGAGTGTTAGACCGCATTGAAGGGAAATCGTTAATGAAAATAGAAAACATTAGCGGACCAAGAATGGATCCTTGAGGAACACCAAAATTGTTTTGAATGAATGGAGGCAACTTGTTATCTAAGAGGACTGCATGAGACCGATTTGCTAAGTAGCTTTTAAACCAATGTGTATCAACTCCTAAGTTCAATATTTTCCGTAGAAGTTGGTCATGTTCGATGATGTCGAATGCTTTGAAGAGATCGAGTAGAGCACGAGTGTTACATTTTTTTGATCGAAATCACTGTCTATTGAGATGTGATAGTTATTTATAATTTCTTCAAAAATACAAATTCCTACTGAAAACATATTTACGAATTTAATTGACTAATTCAAGGGTTTTTTCCCTGGAATTTTTCTTACTGAAGCGTTCTGAGGAGTAGTAAAATAATCTGCGCGACTCATTCTGCAGAAAAGGTAAAAATGTACCACCACACAAGTTTGTACTTTGAAATGATGATCGCTTGATGGCTTATAAAATAATACATGATTGGAAATAAAACCAGGGGTGAATGGAAGAAAGGAGTTAATTTGATTAATTTTGGATTAATTTACTTTTTGTACATCATCCGGAAAAAACTGAATTTTTTTCAACAGAAAATAATCACATTTAATTTTTAATAAATTTACGGCATAGAGTACCTCTTTGAGCTCCGGATACGAAAGATTTTGGGGAAAGGAGTTTAATAAATAGAAAACTGCAGCCGGGAGTAGTTTATTGGCACCAAATATAAACTGCCAAGCGAGTATCTAGTAATAGAGTAGTTCCCGGACGCTGCGATGGAGTAGGTATCACTTCAGTAGAGGACCACATGGGCGCAGGTCCTGAACTCCGATCTCCTACTCCCATTGCCTGGTGAGATAAAGGTTATAGGTGTACTAATAGCACTGAGTTATAGGGCGTACTAATAGCAATGAGTCTAGCTACATGGCTAGCTTTATAGGTTGCCCCAGGCAAGCGTGGGTTACGTTATAGGGTTTAATATAGCCGACTCTAGCATCACCAGCTAGCTAAAGCCAAGCTAACCAGTAACTAACCTCTAGAACGTTGGCCATGAAGCGAAAGAGCTGGCGAAGACCGACGTGGTGTGAGAAGGTCTTCAGAAGCACCCAGTAGGCTCGCCAGGAGTTACCCTTTGTAGAGGTGACGGAATGCGGGACGGACGACGGGACGCAGACGGTATGACGACCCTGGCTGTCGAGAATCTGTTAAGAATAACCAATTTTGTGAATTAAAAAATGAGGATTTAAGAAACAAAAAAATTTAATTGTGTGTAATAAATTTTGTGCTTACTTTTAAATATCTCAGTAAATCCCAGCAGCAAAGGAGGGTCGCTTCAACATGTACGTTTTTATGCCTGAATGTTTTGTTGGACTCAGCAATGTTAGATGGAGCGATAAGATGCAAGGGCTCGGACGATGGCTGTTTACATTGTGTGTTGTTTCTGGAGGGGTCTATTTTGTGGTGTTAGCAATTTTTTCATTCGGGCGAGCCCTTGGAAACTTTAGACGTTCGGAAAAATGCCTACCCATGCGCAAAACAAAGTCGCCTTGTGGTCAAACATGAATCGAGACACTTAAGCCGAGAGAGACGGCAAACCAACGGTCGGTTTCGAAGGAGCTGAGCGTGAGAAAAATGAGGCTAAGAAAGAAATAAAGGCGAGCTGCGGTACTACCAATTAGAAAAGATGTAGGCGGGTGCTTCGAGGTCCTAAGATTCTTATAGGTCGAATGTGAGAGAGGGGACAACCCTCGAGAAAATACGCGGGGCGTCTGAGGAACAAGAGGGAGTTCTGCAGTCAACGCCGGAGCGCGAAGTAGAAGAAATAAAGCGCGGAGAAGTAAAGTAAAATCCAACCAGCGTGGAAATAATTTAATGTAACAGTTAGCTGCAACGTCTCGGGGCGGGAGGGAGGCTTGTGCATAAGAAGTCCTGTGGATAAGGAGCACACCAGAAAGGGGAATGCCCGGGAGCTACGAATCTGGCAATTAGCAACATATTTCCTTGAACTGTGTCCAGGACAGTGATTTGAACCGAAGTTGTGTCGGCTCATGAACGTGAAGGTCGAATTAATGATCACATCCCGTGCTGCTGGGAGCGCTGAGATATTGTAGGCATTACTTGTGTTATGTTTGGGAGTGTAAGTAATATGCGGGAAAAGGGCTGGCCAGGCGCGGGAAAATACAGTATAGTTATGTGATGTAAGTGATTAGGCGTATGCTGTTTGATTCCATTACTTAATTTGCATCACTCCTAATACCATTCATTGTGTGTACGCTCATTGATGTTTGTAAGACGTATAGCTGAAAATCATAAATGTTAGCATATTTTCCCTGTGTATCATGTCCCACAATATTAGAAGCGATCGATCGTAACACCACGGAGGGCGCTCAGAAAATGCGCTGCGTAAGTGAGTCATCTACCATCGGTGAGTACCGCTCTAAATTTAGTATACAATAATTGTGTGTCTTTTCTTAATGCCTGTGTTCTTCATGCATTCTCGCATTTTGTGTGTATTGTGTAATGTCATGGAGGTGTGCCATTCCTCAATTCCGAGAACCTGATCTTCCTGTTAATGAAATGTTAACAAGAGGAGACGGCCCCGTTTTCTCGTGACATCAGAATTTGGCAGGATCCAAGTGATCAAAAATTTTATTTACATCTGTGAGTTAACAGCAGTATTGTGTGTTTTAATATTTTTTTTGTTGTGTTTTACATGCGCGTGTTGAAGTGAAATTTAGTGCGTACCCAAGCTTATGAAGTGCTACAACGATTGGAGAGTGTATCATTTCGAGAGCGATAAATTGTCATTGTTACAGAACGAGAAGCTAACAAGTGTGTAATGATATACAGCTGAAAATTTTGAAGAGATCAAAGGGTGATAATAATTGATATAAATAAATTTCTCAGGAGCTTAATGATTAAGGTAACGTGATGTTGAAAATTCACAGTGAGTAATTTTCTTGGTAATGAACTGCGTGAGCGTGAGTGATTATTAGTGACGTCGTGAAGTTCGTATTCAAAGAAGATTAGCATCATGCCTGGGAGAGGACGAAGGAACAACGCCCGCAGAAATGAGCCAGCAACGCCACCACAGCCCGAAGAGGATGAAGTTAATATGCCCGTGGTAACCAGTTGCGTGGGGGCCATTGGGGCTAAATTCAGGAGGGGCGATGATGTGGGGGAGCGTATGGCAAGGTTGAAGTTTCTGACTGGTAATCTGAATAACAGCGAGCAGGTGCATGCCTTCTTCCTATGCCTAGGTCCACAAGAGGCAAAGGAATGCAATCAAATAATTGGTACACTAACGAACCTACGAGAAGCAGAAACCTGGCTGCGCTCATACGCCGACCAAGTCGAACATCCGACTCAAGCGCTGTTTGAAATAGTAACCAAGAAGCAAACAAGCCGAGAGGGAGTTTCGGAGTACCTGACGCGCCTGGAAAGGCTGTACAACGAGAATTATCTAGAACATCCGGAACGAGTCATTATAGATTTGATGTGGCTCGGATTAAGGGCAGACATCACGAGACCCTTTCGAAGTGATGCGCGACCTACGACAGTACAAGAATTGAGGGACATGGCAATCGAAGTGGAAAATCGACGGATAGTACCAGTACCAAGGGAAACGACAGAGAGGAGGGAACCGGAGAGAGAGAGAGCGCAGCGAAGCGAGAGGAGGCCACAGCATGAGACTGCACGTGTCGGCCCTACGATGCGGTATTCACCACAACGGCAAAGAGGCTACCACCATGAAGTGCCACCCTGGAGGGAAAGGAACAGACAGATACGACACTCTCCTTATCATCGAAGAGGAAATTATGAAGCGCCACACTGGAGCGAAAGAGGCAGACTTAGGAGTCATCAGCACCAAATTTACCACGCCAGAGAACCACAGCCGCATCAGGAAGTACCACCTGCACCTGCAGTGGACTTAGCGCAGTATAGAGCAGTGCCACCGCCGTGCGTCAACTGCGGAAAATTTGGGCACCTAAGAGCTGATTGCAGAGTGCAACATTTTGCAGGACAGCCAAAAAACGGAATAGGAGACCGTTAGCTCCAATAATAAATCCCAGCGTTATACTCCAAGTGAATGGTACACCTGTAACCGCGCTTCTTGATACCGGAGCAAATATATGCTTGGTAAAAGAGCGTGTGGTTGCGGGGATTAAAATGCTAGTGTGAAAGGAACATCAACTGCATTAAAAACAATTGGAGAGGATCCCGTACCGGTGCTGGGAAAGATTAATGTGCCAATTAAAGTTAACGGTCAGAAAATTGTTCAGAGATGTTTTGTTGTGCGGGAAAATGCATTCCCAGGAGACCTGCTAATAGGAGTGGAAGTAATGAACAAAGTCAACGCAAAGCTAGACTTCGGAAAACGTAGGGCATCATTCTTTGGTACTCATGTGAACATGTTTTCAGCACCAGGACCCGCTTCTCCGAAAATTCTGTGGGTAACACGGGAAGAAGCATCGGTTACTCTCGCTGAGGACATCACAGTGAAGCCTCGCGCGCAAACTATGGTGAAGTGCCGAGCAGATGTCAAGTTTGATGGAAAGGAGGTAATTTTAGAGCCTAGAATTAAGTGGGCGCCTTACGTGGGAGCCACCGCTGCAAAGGTACAAAACGGGTATGTTTTGATGCCTGTACTTAACCCTATTGCCGAAGAAATCGCTCTGACTGAAGGAGCAATAATTGCAACATGCCACGAAATCTCGAATGAAAATGCAACTGCAGAAGAGGATAATGATGAAAACAGTGAAGCAGAAAATCTCCGCAGAGGAAAGCGCTTTCAGCAAATTGATGAGCTTGACCTCAGTTACTTGGATGCTGAAAAACAAGAACAAGTCAGAAACCTGCTGAAGGAATATCACAAGATAATTAGTGCAGACGAGATGGATATTGGCCACGTTAAAGGAGTAAAATACAAAATTTTGCTGAGTGATTACAGACCAATTCAAACAAAAGGATGGCGTATTCCGTACACCAGCCAAGAAATTATTGATAAAAAGGTCTCGGAGATGATTGAAAGTGGAGTTGTGCAAGAGAGTACAAGTGCTTGGAAAAACCCACTCGTACTAGTAAGGAAGCCTGGGGGGGGGGGAGGGGGGGCAACAGAATTATCGTTGATTTGCGAGCTGTAAAAATGCGGGTAGTGAACGAGCACTACCCGATTACCAACATTATAGGGACACTGGAAGAGGTAGCTGGCAAAGAGTATTACTCGATTGTCGATGCAAAATCAGCCTTCCATCAAATTGAGCTCGATGAAGAAAGCAAGCAGTACACGGCGTTTCAAACTCGACAGGGAAACTTCGAATTCTCTAGGCTATCTATGGGACTCAAGTGTTCAACATCAGTGTACCAGAGAGTAATTTGTCATGTTCTGAAAAGGCAGCTTGGAAAATTCGCCGCCATTTATTTGGACGATGTGTGCGTCAGCTCTATGACTTTTGAGAGTCACCTAGAAAATCTAAGGGAAGTGTTGCACGAGTTTCAATGTGCCGGAGTAAAAATAGGCATAGACAAGTGCAAATTTGCGCAAAAACAAGTGAAGTACCTAGGATGTTACATCAGTCGTGAGGGACTTATTCCAGATCCCAAGAACGTGGATGCGATGCAGAATTACCCTAGGCCGACGACCGCACGCAAAGTCCGCTCCTTCGTCGCTGCACTCAACTTCTACCGGCGGTTCATTCCGCATTTCGCTACAACCGCTGCACCCCTTAATGCTCTGACTAAGAAGGGGCAAAAATTCAAGTGGAAGGAAGAACACGAACAAGCCTTCTGTAAACTTAAGCAGCTCATGATAGAAGCTCCAGTTCTGAAGAAGCCTTCTCTAAATGAGACGTATTATTTGAGCTGTGATGCCTCAAATGAGGGCTCTGGCGCGGTCCTGGCACAAAAATGTAATGGCAAGGAACAACCGATTGGATACTTCAGCAAAAGATTCAATGATGCTGAAAAACGTTATTCAATCACTGAACGTGAAGGATTAGCAGTAGTGGCGGCTGTAAATCACTTTTCACCTTACTTGTATGGTAATAAATTTGTTGTAATTACTGATCACACGGCGCTCAAATATTTGTTCCAAGGTAAAAACACCAAGAACAACAGAATTATGAGGTGGGCCCTAACACTCTCTGTCGATACCGTCGTGCGGTCGACGTGAGGGTTCGTGGAAAAGGGGCTGTCTTCTGTAAAGCTACCTTTTCCGGGGCGCTAGCTTTTCTTCGCAGCTGCCCTTCCTGAGGTTCGTGTGGGTACCGCCTACGCCGTAATCAGTCCGCTAGGGCAACAGAAGTAAATTCTGTTAGTGCCGAACTACGGCGGTACCGTTGTGTGTGGGGGGTGAGGTGAGTGTGGGTACCACCTGCGCCGTATTCAGTCCGCTAGGGCAACAGAAGTAAATTCTGTTAGTGCCAAACTACGGTGGTACCGTTAGGAAGACGAGCAACTGTCTGCGCCGTATGAGACCGCTAAGGCAACAGAAGTAAATTCTGTTAGCGCCGAACTTCGACAGCGTCTTCCTAACGACAAACTATGCGAAATAGTTCGTCCTTCCGAGGTGGTTCCTTATACCCCTTATTAGGCGAAGCGTCGTATAAGACTAAAGCCTGTGTCAACAAGGAGAAAGGACACTCTTTTGACCTCAGGGTGTGACTTGTTTAATGCTGAATCTGTTTGAAGTCCCTATCACATACACTGATATATTTTAACAAAGACAGTGATTTATTTTCTATCGCAAAAATAGTGCGTACAAACGTGAGCTACTGCATAACAGGGTACAACACTCAAAATTGCATTTAAAATATTAGTCATATTTAGCTAGATAACACAAGAAACATTGGAATATCGACATGTAATACAAATGATATTTAAGGGCTAACTAAAGTAAATGCACAAACGCAACATCAGCGCGGGGAAATAGATAAGTCGGCGTTCAGAGAGCTGGACACATGAAGAAAATACTTAAGATTATGGGTAACTAACACAAAAAGGCTCGACAACCCCTGTGCGGCCTGACACTCTCACAGTATGATTTTGAGGTAATTTATCGCCCAGGAGCTCAGAACGTGGTACCCGACGCGTTGTCGAGAAACATTGCGAGCAACAACGAAGAAGAAAATCAAGACGACGGAGTCCCCAAAACAGTGTTCGTCACGACGATGATAGACGAAGCACCCAATGTACAAGAGGCGAAAATCAGCTTGCAGAAAGAAAATGTGAGGGCAGAACAATTGAAAGATCCCGTTGGGGGGCCTGTGCTGAGGTATCTTGAAGGGGACAAATTAGGGGACGCTCCAAGTCTCGCTCTGAAATCCGAAGTCTTCACCGACGGAAGCATATTGTATTTCAGAAAGACGCAACGAAAGCCTAAGAGAACAAGGCACTTGATCGTTGTGCCAGACGCTCTGAGAGAAGCGGCAATAACGTTAGCGCATGATAGCACAATCGGTGCACACCAAGGTCGTGCTAAAACGTGGAAAAAGCTCTTGGAATTCGGGTACTGGATTAACATGGCGCGTGACGTTAACAAGTACGTCGATACGTGCATTCAGTGTCAGAAACGTAAGATCAACAATCGCATTTGTGTTAGCATGGGTTCATTCCCTGAAATTGACAAGCCTCTGGACAGAGTAGGCGTTGATTTAATAGAAATGCCAGTGTCGAATGAGGGCCACAAGTACATCCTGACCGTGGTCGATCACTTCAGTAGATATGTTGCAGCATTTCCGCTCAGAAGCAAGACAACTGAGGAAGTAACGAAAGCGCTGACTAAATTCGTGACTACGTACGGCCCAGCCAAGACGCTCATCTCAGACAGGGGCACCGAGTTCACGTCAGCTTTATTGAGAAATGTGTGTGAAAAATTGAAAATAAAATACTACAACACATCAACATATCATCCCCAATCAAACGGGATGACCGAACGGCAAAATCAGAATATCAAGGCTATTTTATCACACCTTGCCGCCAGCGATCAATCTTCGTGGCCTGATGCACTTCCTTGGACGTGCCTGGCACTGAACACCAGCTACCAGAGCGTCATTGAAGAAATTCCATTCTATTTGTTCTTTGGTGGAGATGCGGTGCCCGGAAAAATTACTGAATAATTATTACAAATTTAGAATTTAATATTAAAAGTAATTTTGTACCTTTAAAAGTCTTTTATTTAAACGATAAATAAATATTAAAATAGATAAAATCTACACCGTCTTATGAGACGAGTTGAGTGCCGCTTTATGGCAACATTCACGCTCTTCAAGCATCGTTCGCTGCTCAGCAGCCCATTTCTCCGCTAAACCTCGTAGTGTAAACAAGTGCTCTGATCAACCTGGTGAGTCTCGCTATTCTCGAAGTGATACCTTTTGTATTTATGTGTTGTGAATTATTAAGTGAACGTAACGAGCTAACTGGCTCGCGAGTAGCATATAAATTACATTTGACTACCTTCCGTGCTGTTCGTAAGGTTTATTAGATATGATGAATTTTGGTTTATTAGATATAAGGTTTATTGGATATGATGAATATAAGGTTTATTAGATATGATGAATTTTGTAAGATCATGTGAAGTAGAAAATGAGATTAGAATTTACGCCCTAAGTAGAGTGACGTGTGACCGGCCGGAGCGTGCCGCCATGGAGGCGGTTACGTAACGGCCCGGTAACTTTGAAAAGACCCGGTCGTTAAGTTAGAGGTGTTTTAACTTAGTTCATCATACGGGACTTAAGGAGTGCGAGCTTAGAAGTTAGTTTAAAGTATAACTTAGTTTCTAGTGTGGATTGTGCCAACGATTAGTGAATTTCAAGTCGAGAGGATTAACTAATTTAATATTCGAATTACAACCTGATAGTAGAAAATATAGGTTGGTAGTTGAATAATTTATATGTCATTTTTACCTGGTGTAATTATGTTTTTCGAGATCCTCATATCGCCATGCTAACCATTGTTTTATTCTTGTAATTGCAGGATCTACAAACAAAGCTACCTCCCCTACCTTTACCTCTTTTGATCAAGTGATTATTCATTATTCGGGCATGTCGTAATTAACCGTACTTAGAATCCTACACAATTAGAATATTCCATTACTATTCGGATTATAGTACGTTGCGGAGTTCCCCAGTCTTTTCTCCTGAATACTCCCGTGGGCCGAAATAAATATTTACTCTTTTGACTAGTCTTTATCCCTTACTAGTCGCTACACGAATAATGAACTCGTAGGCGGTTCCAAACGAAACCCCACGTTTGAACTAGCCTCAGAGATGCTGACATTCCAATCATTGAATGGCTAAAAACCCCGCGAACGAATTACTCGCTGGGAGAAAACTACGCGGCAGAAGTAACTGAACGTCTTCACAATGCCTTCAAGGTTGTTAAAACAAAATCAAAAGCGTCACACGACAAGTCGGTGCAATTAAAAGAGCGAGGAGTCAAGAACAACAAAGTCCAGGTGGGCGACATTGTTCTGCTACATAATCCGACCGGAAGGCCTGAAGCTGACGGCGCATGGCCGACGGATTGGATTGGCCTGTATAGAATAATTGAAAAAAGCGAGTACAATGCAACTATTAAAGCACTTTATAATGAACGTGAAGAGAGAGTGCATCTAGATAGGCTGAGGGGGGCGTTTCTCAGAGGAGAGGCTTACCCTTGCCATGAGGGTGACGCGGCTGTGCCAGTAGGGGATGGCAATACAGGCGAGAGCGGAGAGCAAGACATGAGGACAAGAGGCGCGGGAAACACACGTCAAGCTGCGTCCAGGACACAGCGGAGCTACAATCTGCGTTCTCGGTGTAGGTGAATCGGTAATTAGAAACGAACTGCAGAGGACTGAAATCATGCGTCAACTTGACTTTGCGGGATGTGTTCTTGTGTGTTTAATTTTAGAAAAACTCTTGCGTAGGAGTGAGTTTTTTTTAGCGCTGTATTGCTTTAATCTAAATGTGTTCTTTAGTAGAATTGTGTTATTCTAGCTGTGAATTAAATCTAATCTCACTCACTAGAGGGTGATGCTTCGTTCAGTAGGAATATGCTCTAGGTTATGTAACTCCAACTTTCTTTGCTCACAAGAAATTTCGTCTAGACGAAAATCTTGTTCGAGTGATAAAATCTTATACTATGCTTAATTCTCATTTTTCTTTCTTGCTAAGTAAAGGGAAATTGAGCGTTCATTAGGTTAACTTCGTATGTTTCTCAAGAGGAGTACTTTGTTTCCTTTGTAGTATGCTTATATATTTCCTCGCCAGCATCTCGTAAAGCGTACGCGCTTAATACGAAATAACGCTAACGAATTAATTAGTTTACCCTGAAAGTGCTTAGGCTGAGGTTATCTCAGGCTTGCTGACTTTATCAATACCGTTGAAACCGTTCACTTACTCGCAACGGGGAGAATATGTTTAGCATTATATTAAAAGTAGCGTGTTCATTCTTGCTGTGGACAATAGTGTGTTTCATTTATTCAGGCTTAAGTAATTGATTTTCTTGGTAGATTAGCGTTGTAAGTACTTCAGCACGAAACAGGCCAGAAAATTGCGTAACACGAATGCGTCTCGTATAAGCAGCAAAAGTTAAAGAAGAATCACGTGGAACACGAGTGATTATTTACAAGAACAACGAACAGATAGCAACTGTGCAACATAGGGGATACAGCGCACTTGTATTGGAAGTATTTGATTGTAGAACAAACTCAAGCGTTGCATTGGGAAACGACGAAGATGTATGTACAGCTGGAAGTTTTGCACCATGTTCTGAAGAATGCGGAGGGCACAAGTAATTGCCTCAGAGTTGCTTGTGGTCAAACTTGCGGCGAAACACATCGTTAGCCAACAGCAGAGCCAGGAAAGGGCTGCTCAAGTAATTGGCAGTTAATACTTCGAAGTGAACAGCACCACAGAGGAACGAAGCATCAACATGAGGAAGGAAGGAGAAGCGAAAATAATGAAGATAATAGTCTAGGGGGCCTAGATGTACTAGCGTTCAAAATGCTTTTATAAAATGGGCACTCATATGAAACAGTAACAATGCTTTTATATTATGGAGTATTGAAACGAACCTAAGTCATTGGAACTTGCATTGTGACATGAACGCTTAGAAAGGCATTCCTGAAACTCGCATGCAAGTGTCCTGTGAAATTTAACTAGGCAAATAATCACTTGGAATACTGAAGCCACTATTTAGGCATCTATATCTATACGTGAAATGAAAAAAAAAAAATTAAAAGAGATTACGTCGGATAGCCTTTGAACGAGACGTACGCTCTTCAAAGATTATTAACCCACGAATTCTCGCACAAATAGGAGTGTTTACTCGGAGAAAAGAAAATATCATCTCGTGTCTACCAGATTCTACGTCGATATCAAGGAATACTGAGAGGAATTCTACAGGATACCACCGCTCATACAGGATACCACCGCCGGATATACCTCGGATTCTTCAGGATTACCTCGTAGGATTCAGGACCTTATTGCGAATGGTTACTGTATTGAATGAAATTCGTCGACGCTTCAACTCGTATTTATCAAAAGACCAATATAACTTCCTGACTTGCCGATTCGCCTGATCAACGAATCGGTGTTCATGAGTAATCTGCTGATTAAAAATTGAGTTTGAATAAACGTCATAAAATGTAAGGGCAACATTGCATTTGACACGACTAAGTGGTAATTTGAATCGTGATAATGATCCATCTTATAGAACGAAATCGTGCAGTTAATGTGGTGTATAGAAATTTGTCATGAGTCTGGATATTGAACTCGCAATACTTCCTCCTGAAGATGAGTTACCTAACATCGACGCGTGTGTGATGCTATTGAAATGCCAAAGGAAAAACATGAAGGAAAGCAAATTCCGTCAGCGATACCAAAGGAGTCAACATCGAATCGTCAACAGCAGCAAGGAGTTGGACAACAGAACACACAAGCGTTAATTCAACTCTACGAGATATAAAATCATCAATACTGTAGGATGTTAGAGAGGGTAAGGAATGTGCCCGTAAAAAATTTTTGTGAATGTCATTAGGAGTGTGTACTCAAGTATTTAGGACGCATTTCACGTCGGAGGAACACAGATATATCGAGCAAATGAACACGATACAATATATCACGCCGTGCTAATTGTAATGAATAAGATTCTTAATTGTAATGTACCCTGTTTGTTGCGGAATTAATTTTAGAACATAATGTGCTTAAGTAGAATTTACCATGTGTGTCTTATATTGGCTCCATACTGTAGTACTTATTATTCAATAAATAGCTGAAAGCTAATTAAAAAAAAAATTGTCAGGCCAATTATTTTTAACTCTAGGGGGGCGGTTCTGTCGAGAATCTGTTAAGAATAACCAATTTTGTGAATTAAAAAATGAGGATTTAAGAAAAAAAAATTTTAATTGTGTGTAATAAATTTTGTGCTTAAGCCCGTATGAGACGGTGGCAAGAAGTGGCACTCATGGGTGCGAGAGATGCGCTCTCTTCTCCGAAGTCATGGCGGCCGCCGTCACCAACACACTGCAATGTTATTACACGAGACGGTGTTGGCCTGCCACAGACATGGCGCGCAGTAGCGCACGGAAATCAGAAGCTGGATTTGTTTTCATTATTTTATTCACCAATACATGTCTTTCAAGTCATGTTCATTTTCGACGGTTAATTCACAGAAATTCAAAATTAAAACATGGTTAATTAAATGCATTATTATTATTTTAGGGGTTCTGATACCAGCAAAATATATATACCATTTAGAAAAGAATTATGAAATTAATATGGCTCAATATCTGCGTCATATATATATATATGATTAACAACTAGTGTGGAATGCGTGGCGCCCGTGAATGCAAGCAACTACGCTTGATTGCAATTGAAGGTTTTTTTTGCACGGTGGAATGCAGATTGATTGTCGTAAATATGAAAAACATCCAATACTGGTAATACTGAGGCACTTGTACACACAATTGCAGCATGTGCATTGGTACAGGTAACTCTAATTTTAAGAGCAGGTACCATCTTTAATAATACTGCATCGTACATTAAAATAGCTCTGATGTAAGTGAAGAAATGACTATCACCACATTTTATATACTTAGTTCGATTATTTAATGCTTGGTTTAGTCATCAGGCTGACATACAAACTTTAACACTGTACTGACTGTATTTTGAACAATAATAAATATGAGTATTAGAGAAACGAATTGAAAATTTGTACATAGCGGTACAGTATAAATTTACACTAGAACACTTACTCTCCTGAAAAAGTACAAATAGCGTATACATGCTAGTTTCCGTCATTTTTTACTTCTGCATAATGTAACTGCGATTTCGAACTTCCGAAAAAAAATCATAATAGTAATTTTTATGCAGGAAACAAGAGAAGTAATAATACATGTGGAAGAACTATCTTGTTACCTACATTGGGCTGAGAATGAAGTATTTCATACAATGACGAAGAAGAGGCGCAATGAATGTCACCTTCGTCTAAGAATGGGAATACTATTGGAAATGGGAATCGCAATTTGGGAATACCATTTCATCAGTTCCTGTACCTGATTTCTGGGAATCTTTTTAGTTTTGTTTTCCTGCCTGAACTGCGACTGAAGTGTATTTATTTATTTACTCTGGAGTTAATTCAATCTCTGGCTTCATTTCTTTAAAGATGTTGTTTAGTGCTATTTTTCGTAGAGATCTATCTCTATACTCGCTACTTATCTCTCTACATAAACATGGGTGTGTTCTGAGAATTTCTATAAATAATATGGTCGACCGCCTGCACCAGTCAGCCAGCGGCGGAGGTGAAGGGAGAGAACGACTTATCGCAGACATCCTTCTCATACGAAGCCTGGCTAGCTACTGAGACAGCGTCGGCGTGCATGTTCGCCGTATCGTGCAGAGCGCGATCACGGATTTCCACACTCGTGTAAGTTCGAACACGGCCATAGAGAGCAGAGTTGCGACAGAAAGAGAGGAAATGGGAGGAGCTAGCGATGCTACGCGCAAATGTTCACACTCCTTACCACCGTCTCATATGGGCTTTACTTATAAATATCTCAGTAAATCCAAGCAGCACAGGAGGGTCGCTTCAACATGTATGTTTTTATGCCTGTATGTGTTGTTGGACTCAGCAATGTTAGATGGAGCGATAAGATGCAAGGGCTCGGACGAAGGCTGTTTACATTGTGTGTTGTTTCTGGAGGGGTCTATTTTGTGGTGTTAGCAATTTTTTCATTCGGGCGAGCCCTTGGAAACTTTAGGCGTTCGGAAAAATGCCTACCCATGCGCAAAACAAAGTCGCCTTGTGGTCAAACATAAATCGAGACACTTAAGCCGAGAGAGACGGCAAACCAACGGTCGGTTTCGAAGGAGCTGAGCGTGAGAAAAATGAGGCTAAGAAAGAAATAAAGGCGAGCTGCGGTACTACCAATTAGAAAAGATGTAGGCGGGCGCTTCGAGGTCCTAAGATTCTTATAGGTCGAATGTGAGAGAGGGGACAACCCTCGAGAAAATACGCGGGGCGTCTGAGGAACAAGAGGGAGTTCTGCAGTCAACGCCGGAGCGCGAAGTAGAAGAAATAAAACGCGGAGAAGTAAAGTAAAATCCAACCAGCGTGGAAATAATTTAATGTAACAGTTAGCTGCAACGTCTCGGGGCGGGAGGGAGGCTTGTGCATAAGTCCTGTGGATAAGGAGCACACCAGAAAGGGGAATGCCCGGGAGCTACGAATCTGGCAATTAGCCACATATTTCCTTGAACTGTGTCCAGGACAGTGATTTGAACCGAAGTTGTGTCGGCTCATGAACGTGAAGGTCGAATTAATGATCACATCCCGTGCTGCTGGGAGCGCTGAGATATTGTAGGCATTACTTGTGTTATGTTTGGGAGTGTAAGTAATATGCGGGAAAAGGGCTGGCCAGCCGCGGGAAAATACAGTATAGTTATGTGATGTAAGTGATTAGGCGTATGCTGTTTGATTCCATTACTTAATTTGCATCACTAATAATACCATTCATTGTGTGTACGCTCATTGATGTTTGTATGACGTATAGCTGGAAATCATAAATGTTAGCATATTTTCCCTGTGTATCATGTCCCACAATATTAGAAGCGGTCGATCGTAACACCACGGAGGGCGCTCAGAAAATGCGCTGCGTAAGTGGGTCATCTACCATCGGTGAGTACCGCTCTAAATTTAGTATACAATAATTGTGTGTCTTTTCTTAATGCCTGTGTTCTTCATGCATTCTCGCATTTTGTGTGTATTGTGTAATGTCATGGAGGTGTGCCATTCCTCAATTCCGAGAACCTGATCTTCCTGTTAATGAAATGTTAACAAGAGGAGACGGCCCCGTTTTCTCGTGACACTGGCACTTGACGATTTAGCTCGCCATGCTGACGGAGATCTTCTCTACGAAGAGAGAATTATAACCCACGCTTCTCTAGAACGGTCGAGAACGGATTATAGAAGGTCAACGGCTTCAGAATCTGGAGTATTCTCCGGTTGTACTGCGTTTTGAGTTCGGGAGTAATCTGCCCGCTCTGCGAGCAGTTGGCTTATAGATACGGTGCGCAAGTGGCATTCAGCGTGTGTTGTATTCAGAACAGTTACTGGCAAGCACGGATTAACAGCTAGTGATGCTCTACGACTACTATAATTTTTTATTTTCCACGCTGGAAAGCGCTCGTGAATTTGTAAAGTTATAAATACAAGAACGAAAAACTCATGTTGCTCTACAGCATCTTTGACATTCATAAGCATGCTTAGTATTCAAGACCAAGTTTACCTGTGTAATCTACTGAATGACCGTTCTATTAAAGCATCTCACATTTTTACACTCAGTATAGGTTTCAGGCAAAACGAAACGTAGAGAAAAACCACGGCGTTTTCTGTACGTAAATGAATAACCTCTTTGCTGGCTTGGGACTACAATTATGGAACTATGGACTTATCTCTAGAGATCCAACAAATTTTAAATAAGATAAAACTAAAATTGAAGAATGATGAAAACAAGGACAGGGATTTCGATGTAGACCTTGTATTTTCAAAATAATAATCGTCAAAATTGTAAAATCTATCCCTGGAAGAAAGAAATATATCAATCGTAATTTCCAATTGAAAACTATTTAGAAGTACACGCGAAGATTCAAACTTATAAACGATGAATTCGAAATAGTTGTGATGGTAATAAATAATTAAGACATTTTGCTTCTGAAAGCAATGTTTACATTCGAATATTTGTTCTGTCGATTATCATTCTTTGTTTTGGAAAACAAACAACATCCATCCAGATTTAATTCTTTGTGCACGTCAGCATGCTGTGTGGCCGGCAGGGACACAACTCTGATGAAATGGATAGGGTGGAATAAATTATCAATCATGCCATAATTTTCGGATCTTAGAAAAGCCGCAGAGTTTGACTGTGAATCAAAAGAGCAGCTTGTAGCGTGAACATTTTTTCATTATTTTTATTGTTCAAATTTGGCCCAATTGAAAAGCCAACTTTGCGTAATGTTATCACGAATCAAAAGCGAACGAAAAGCACAAATAACGCAAATTATTTTATTTATACCATTTTTAGCCTATTTTAGCCCAACGTTGCTCCTCATTAACTATCATGGGTCATTTTTACGTTTTTTTTTTCACTGATGATCAACATGAGGTAGTTATCGCAGTCAACAGCGTAACGTAATTTCTTTCATGATTTCAAAATAATCATCACCTCAATATCATGAGGCCAATACTGCGTTTATCTTTTCAACATAATAATTATGACTTTCTTGTCCCTTCAATGTTTCATAAATAAACTTCATAAATAAACTTTCATAAACTTCAACATGACGGCAAATTTAAAAATATCATCAGCGAGGAATCATTACTTAGGCGAATTAATTCCAATTCAATATTAACGGCGATTGAAGGTCTACAATTGTTGAGGTCAATGTCATTGCCTGATATGAATCATCATTTAGTCAAGGTTTTAAGGTTTTAAGGTTGCGAAAATAGTTTCTATTTCAACGTTCGATAACATCGCCGACAGCTTGTTAATCTATTTCAAACAAGGAGGTAAGATGACCAGATCCAAGTTATTAATTTGCTGCCTGAAGGGAGAGAATATTGAAATTACTTAACGCATCAAAGATAATCAAATGCATGAAAAATGGCACCCAACACAAACGGAGGTAGCTGGGAAATTCATCTGGCTCGTAAGTTTTCGGTTGATGAGTACGGATGTGAAACATCCAGACTCGTTATTAAACACTTTGCAATGGACGAATTGGAAGCCAGTGTTATGGAGGAGGTTATTTAATGGATGCACTTGGAGTTTAGAGGTAACACTCCGCATTTTGATCGTAAAAGGAGTATAAAGTTATTAATCTCACTCGATGTACTTAAAGAGCAAAGAATTGTGACTGTATCACTCATTAGTACGAGGGATTGTGATAACACAACCGTGGGACTGTCATAACACAGTCGCGGGATTGTGATGACACAATCGTATATCTCAGGTCTCAGCCTTACGGGAAAAGTGAGCTTTCTGTCACGAGACGGTTCCGAACGCCATTCTGAAACTCAAATCGAGCAGGTCCTATTTTCATTGGAAATATTGATGCATATTTAAATGAGTAGCTAAAAACATTGTAGAAATTTCTCCTAAGAAGCAGAAGCAAATAATGACTCATAGAGAATACTAAAACGGAAATTTTTTGTCGATGTCAGCATCTGGTATTCTCCAACTGGGCTTTCGTTCAAACTGGTTAGGGTCTGTCGTGGGGATTTGATGTCGGTGTCGAACGATGAAACGTTGTCGGCTGGTTCACCTAGAGAGTCAAGGAAGAGGAATTGAGGAAGACACTGCAACTGTTTAGGCCCTAGACAATAATTGGAGCGTCTTCCTGTGTCTCACGCGAACATAATCCTCTTCTCAACAGCAATGGTAACGGTGTTTATTTGCAGAGCTTTATGAGAAGACTCAAGTGCGAAGTGTCAGTTTATTTCCAACATCGCTATTATTTCATACAATTTGCTGAAATATGTAATGACTGCAGTTTGTGAGGGTAGTCTTCTGTAAATATATACACTGTGATAAAGTAATGACCGGGCAGTGATGTTTGAAATTAGAATCAGACTTTTTCCTTCGCAAGAAGTTGAAAATTTTGCTCATATGAACCGTGAGCGAACACTCTGTTGTGAGCATGAGTGCCCAGAACTTGAGTCATACCCGACTTATTACACATATTATAATAACTTCACTTGATACAGTGTGTCTCAAAAAAATGTATTCACATTTTAACTGTCGCTAACGGGCTACTTTTTTTGAACTGTAGGTATATTCAATTCATCACAGCATGGCAGGAAATCATCTTAGCTTGGAAGGGATTCTGAAATGTTACTGGAAGACTGTAAACGCAATTGAAGTGGAAAGGCGATTCAGAACTGAATTTGCAAAACCGCCACTGCTGTCTCATAGCTCGCATCAGACCCAAATTTGAAGCTGACGGAACCGTCCAGAACCTCAACAAGAAACTTTTTGGACAACCGCAAAAATCTACTAGCCCAGGAACAGAAGAGCAGGTGCAGGAAACACTCCTTCGATCAACACAGAAACCTCTTCGACAAGCTGCTCTGGAAACTCACATCTCAAAAGATAGCGCCTATCGCATCATGAAGCGTCTGCACCAGAAATGATACATTCCAACACTAATCCACGTGGGTATATCTCAAAGACAAAGTTTATCGCACCAAACCAAGAACAATTGATGCACTGAAATTGGAAATTGAAAGACAATGTCACGATATTCCTAATGACATGTTTCGTGACGCTTGCGAATCCATTGGTTCGTGTTATCAGCGTTTGCTGGACAAATATTGTCATCAATTGAAATATTTGCGAGCAAGATTCTTTAATTACATTTGTTTTCTGTATTCGAAGCCATTCCATTTTACTTTATGTTCGTAAAAAATGTTTTTCTCGCCATTCGAAGTGTAAGTACATTTATTTGAGATGTTTTGTAAATGAAAGCGACCGAATATTTTTACATGCTTTCAAGTTAAAACCGGCTAGATGAATTAGAAAGCTGAACGAGAGCATGAAATGGTTACTCCTTTCCTGCACCACATTTAATTTGACATTAATCATGCTAGCAGTGTGCGTTTATTCTGACTTCAATGTACAATCTCGAAAAATCATCGTTAAAAATATCCATGAAAGATATATTCATATTCTTCAAAATAATTCTAGACACAATATTTATTGATTCAAATGAATCGAAAAAATTTTACTGATGCATAAAATGTCTCAAATGCTCGTAACATAATGTCGTTCATCGAGGCAACAGTATTTTTCTTTTGCGGTATCGGAAGCACCACCAGTACTGTAGGGATTGATTTACCGTGCTACTCAATTCTCCTCCTTCACGGTCACTGATCTCTGTGGTCCATCCTTCCAGACTAGCACGGAAGTCTCGCTGCGGAAGGTTACTCATCAGCGTTCGCGTTTCCGTTAAGAAAATTTTTGCTCTTTTGAAGAAACACCGAAAATTTTGTCATCCTCTGGGTAAAGAGTGCTGAGTCATGCGAATACGGATGCCATGCGATGCATGCAGGTTCGCCATATCGTGTAGAAATTCTCTTATGTGTAGACTATCTTGTTCCTGCACAGCTACGTATTAAAACTGCGTTGTCATCGAGATGATACTGCCGGATGCACGTAGCAACATTTTATTCAAGGTTTTATCTTGGCCGCCTGTGGAAAACGGACCACGGTGGCAGGCAGTCATGTGTGAAGTCGCACCGGTCCTCACCAATCGATTTTTATTTCAATGACATTTTTAGAATTCCTACAATTCCAAATTCTACCTTCCACGAAAATGCCAAGCTTGAAACTAGTGCTCAACTTGTTTCAATACCTGAAGCAAGTTAATAGTTAACAGACAGTGGATAAAAACAAACAGTCAAAATCGGGATGCAAAACTGATGGACACTTCCATTAATTGCATCGTAACTGAAACTTGAACAGCGAAGAGTATGTTGATAAATAAATAATTATATCCAAAATACCTGCAATTTTTTAGGCCAGCTCAAACATCAGTTGTGCAAAATACAAATTCTGTTCAACACCACGAATAAATGAAGTCACCAAAGACGCTGAACTCCAAACTTTTACTAAGTTAAAAATTCACCAAAATTCACTACATCTCTTATGAAAAATTCATCAAGCGAAAACCAAGTAATAATTCAATTACAGTACTATCTAAAGAAGATAGAGACTTAGTACTTTCGTTAAATTGTATTTCCTTAAAATTATGCAATGACTCTAAAATCCTTTGACCAAAATCACTGATCACCCTAAAACTATCTTCGTAAATAATGACGTTGCAGTGTTCAGAATGGTCTCCCATTACTGAATTAGATTGATGAGCCTATTAGTTTTCAATTCGAAAAATCCCGTGCGGCTCAGTTATTCAAGCGCAAATGTTGCGAAACGTTTTTGCAATGTCCGCCGATGCCCTTTAAGCAAAACCAAGTTCTTCGGTCAGAGAATTAGTCACCTATTGTTTATCGAACTTCAATTATTTGCTACGTTCATCAATCGGCGTTCAAAGCTACGACCGAAGTAAATTAAATCCAAGTACTGAACTATCAGCCAACATTCAAAGCTGGCAAGGTATAGACTTGCTTCTTAGTTGCTCGACAACGAGGGGAAGAAAGCATGCAAGACGTATCGGATTGGCAAAAAAGGGCTACTGAATTTGGTCGGGCTGAGAGACAAACAGCGAAAGAAATAGCAGGATTCGCTGGCGTTTCATGCCGCACTGTTATGCGAATCTATACACCAACTATACGCAAACTTTCCGGTATGTACAGCAATATAAGCAAAGTTGTGAACGAAAGAAAATTTTAGCCGATATGGACCGCCGCCGTGTGTTTTGAATTATTGAAATTTTCTTCGCATCAAGGATGGAACTACTGTAAAGGGTCTATGATAGCCTTTCTTTCGCTGATTTTGAGCAAACTCCTTGTAGGGAACTCCATGCAATACATATGTAAAACACAGTGGCTCATAAACGACCGATGTTAATTACTGATCAGAAAACCACTCGTTTAAACTGGGCCAAAGTACGCGCATATTGATTTGTAGAGGAGTGGAGAAGTGCAATGCATTCAGTGGAAACAACGATTTTGACTCAATAGCATTGATACCCGCTGTCGTAATCATTGTAGTGAAGACCTCAAGAAACCTTCAACGAAGCCCGCGTGCAAAGGGTGATACCGAGAAGGGTCTATCATGTTCTGGGGCTGTTTCAACTATATACATAAAAGAAAGTCCTTTAGACGAGGTCTCCGTGGAACTGAACGGGCTTGACTAATAGAGCAGCTAGAAAACCAGATGTTTTCAGTTGCAAAATAACTCAATGAAGGAAGGGAAGGGATGTTGGTTTTGTTGTGATCCCTGCTTTGTGTTTTCCTTTATAAATTTTTCACAATTTTTATAATACGAATTATTTCCTTTCCAGTGATGCAGGGTCAACGTGAGAATTTCTCGTGATATTACTTAAAGAATGTATAAATGGCAGTTCGCTGTTCGCAATTTGTATCGTCATATTATCATCTTTGTCATCGTGATCTTTTTCTTGTCACCCCAATACTCCATACATTATGCACAAGATAGATAGATCACCAGTCAAGCAGATAAAAATTAATGTATAATATGATTCCTCATACGCTTTAAGGTTTCATAGTATTAAGTATCGTAAAAGATAGTGTAGGGTAGCATTTTTATGATGAACTTTAATATCAGTGACAACTGCAATTCTATCTTTAACAGGAAAGTAATATAACCTTAATCACAATATGATAACTGCCTGAAAGAAAAGAATATCAAAAATACCGAAAGCATCACAGATTTGCCTACCACACAAAGACTTTTGTCGTGTCTTTCACGGTTTGATTCTCATCTCTCCGCTGAGGTCATTTAATGATCACATTAATTAATATGGATTTTCAAGGTCGGATGGGACTTTTTAATGTCATTATATCAATAATGAAGTATTTTCTTTCACTAATCATGCGAAAGTTTAACAGAAAAACTATTTTAAAATAAAGTCTACATAAAATTAAAGTAAAGTGTTCATAAAGTCTCTTAACATCCCATTTCAAAAGTTAATTACAAATGCAGCTGGTAGGATATATTATTCAGATTTGTTCGATGTATTCAGCTTCTATAATGTTTTTTACTTCATTCAATAGACTTCTATGATACATCGGCGCCATTAGTTACACGAAGCACATCAAGACGGTACTCGATTTCTTGCCCTGTTCGCTGTAGCTTAACCTCATCAATAATTGTGGCAATGGCATCGGTAATACATTGCTTTAGGTCAATAATGTCCCGTATCTTTGTTCGATACACTATATCTTTAACATAGCACATAGAAAGAATTCCAGGGCAAGGATATTTGGTGAACGTGGTGGCCAACGAATTGGCTCATCCCTTCCAATCCACCGGTCTGGAAGTACCCATGAACATGCAGTCTCCAATGTGGTGGTGCACCATCCTGCTGAAAAATGACGATTGGTTGAAGGTAATTCAATTGTTGTGCCACATATTCAGTTAAAAGGTCAAGGTAGATATTTACAGTAATTGATGTCTCGTTGAAGAAAAATGGACCAATTGATGTGGCTATGCTACAGCAAACATTGCAAAAACTCGATTACCGTCTTGATGTGCTTCGTGCAACTAATGATCCCCATTTGAATGAGGTAAAAAACTTAAATAAACGCTGAATACAGGGGAACAAATCTGGCTAAATTATTCTATTTATTGCTTTATAATATATTTTTGTAACGGTAGAGAGACTTCATGGACACCCTGTATATTAGAATGGTAATGGGGAATTGTTTCGTGCCAATCTCCCATTTCTTCAAAACAAGTGGTAATTAATACACATAAATGAAGATTACAATTTACTGTTAAATAACTAATCTAACGTATGTGGCATTCCCGTTCACGCAACGATCTAGGAGTAAAGTAATTAAGTTCGATTTCATAAACCTAATGGATCAGGATGCTCAGCTTTATGACAGTGAGTGCAGATGAGGGGAGTGCGGAAGCGTGCGCCTTGAATACTCAGTTGAGGGAAACATAATTCACTTGCTTCAAGGTACCTCACCACAATGAAGGTCGTCTCTGGATAAGTAACCTTCTCGGGTGTTTATGCGGGATTTACAAGTAAAAATTTTACTACAATATTATAATAAATGACAGCGTGCGCCCCGATGGGTGAGGACGTGTCGAGCTAAACCGCACTACTGGCTTCTATGGCGTCTGAGCTCAACAGTCAATTACCTACCCTCATCTTTGAGAGGAACCCGAGGAGGTTTCAAGGCAACCACTGGAATCGAACGTATTCGTTCGAACGAGGTTTAGGAACTATCAAAATTATCCTAACATACATGGAAAGGTGCCTAAATTAACCAATAACCTATAAATGAATTCCGATTGAGAAATTCCTCACAATATAAGGAAACAACATTATAAATAGAGTGAATAGAGGTCTGAAGGTATCTTGAATGGCGGCCGCTGGAGATTCAATGCTTACTCGAATGAAAAAGTCGATGTAGAAGCATTTTTTCAGAGGGAAAGCGTCTGAATATTCGTAAAATGAGCATAGTTGAAAGTGTAGAAACTTCGTGACAAATTGTAAGAGTTCGATCGACGCAGTTCGTTTTGGAGATTCGAAGAGAATATGCAGGCCTGTCGCGACACTTATTCCATGGCGCAGAAATATTCGTGAATAGACGCAAGAAGTTATGAATCAAATCAGATGCGAACTGCATCATAATCCTACACGTCAAAGATAATCCTACGTATGACTAATGCGGCATGACTGGGTCTCTTGTGAATACGAGTGAACAATGCTACTTAATTTGCTTCTGTAGCCTATAAGTTTGCTTGACGAGCCTGGGGGCGGAACATCCACGTATGTCAATGAATCACTTCACCATGGACAATTTGGAAAAACAGAAACTTTGAGTTTGAGAAGAATATAATTCTGATAACGTTCAGGGATTTTGGTAGGTGAGCTCCCTCGCTGTACCAGAGGGCAAGGAGAAATGACAGCAACAACCCTCTTGCCTTATGCCCTAATAATGAACGCCCGGGCTCAGCACTCAGATGGCAGCGCGTTCTAGGTAGTGATCGTAATGTAACGGTTGCCATAGAAGCTCTTGAACAAGCGTGGTTATTTGATGATAATGCATTAAAGTCCCATTCTCAATGGAAGCATTAATAATTCTTGAAATGTATAACTTATCATACGTAATTTTCTAAAGAAATACAAACAAATAATCACGGAAGAAATAATAAAAGGTTACTTTTCTTGACGTCGGAATTTGGTCTATTCTTTGGGAGCTGGTTTTTCGTTTAGAGTCGTTTGTTCTGTGGCTTGAGATCAGGTTCTTGTGCTAACCCCGTAGTGGTGCAGAATTGTCTATGGTTCGGTGAGAGTCAGGTGGAGCGTCCTCCATTGCCTCTTTTGAGCATAATACGGTTTTTTAATTGTTCTGTATGTACAGCGTTATGAAATTACTCATAAATCCTTACCTATCTTTCACGATAATAACTTCTCGAAGCATCGGGCTTGACCTGTCATTAATTAATTGGCATTTCAGTCATTCAGGATATTTCAGGAATTAAGATTGGCCAGTAAAGTCCCCAAACATTAACCCTGTAGAATATTTGTGGGACCACCTAGAACGAGAAGCTAGACATTCAGAAGGTCGTCCACGTACTGCGGCCGCGCTATAAAAGATCAGTTGATGCCAGAGTGACTAAAAATCAATGTACATGACGACACTTACAAAAAATTCCGCTTGGAATTGCCAACATTATGCGTGATCGTAAAGGTCCTCTACTATTTTAGTAGCACTGGGTTGTTTTTCGCAATGATCGTAGTCACACAGGATGCAGACGCTATTTAGTATGTTACCTATATAGACGACAATATTTTAGTATAATATGAATACGTTTAAATCAAATGTATGCAAAAATCCTTAATTATGTTTATTCATCAAATTATTCTACGAAACCATCTTTAGCTTCAATGACTGTATCTATTCTGGTCCGAACCGTTGACAAACTAAGATGAAGTGATCCTTGTCCAATGCGTACATCCCTTGGGCGCTGAAAGCCTTCAGTTAAGTTATGCATTGCTTCACGAGTATGCCGATTAGTCTCCTTTGCAACGACTCTAAACACGTAGGATTTTATTCATTTTCATTTAAATTTCAATAAGAGGTTAGGGGCCTCACGCTAGAAGTCACATCATCTTACAAATTCTCTAATAATCAGACTTGGGTTACTGTATGTTGCTCTATGAGAAGGTGCTGAGTCTTGCTGAAAAACGTATGGCCTTCTTTTAAATACTGTATCCATCTATGGGCTAACAACCGTTTTTAAAACATCAATGTTTCCAGCAGCATTAACCCAAAGACCTCGTGAGAACATGAAAAATTGCGTAGCATGGCTTTCACTACTCGCACCTCTTCTAACCATCACCGAATCAGAGGTAGAAGAGCGTTGAAAATGTTTTTTTCTCTTTGTTCCAGAGAAAATATCGATATCATATCCCTCTTGCTCCAACCGAACCTCGTAAAGAAATGATCTGGCAACGTGTAAAGAGCTTATGATGTCTATATCGCTATGCTTCTCTGTTGAAGCAACCATACTGCAAACTTTTTCATTTCATGGGTAAACATCTCGCTCTTAATGAGAAATTTGAATTAAGAAACACATTATTATAGATGATTTGAGTGAGTAATGAACTAAAAACGAAATGTCCTTGAGTAGCCCTCGCACCCTGTATATATGTGTATCGTATCTATATAGAATACGTGCAACAGAATGAGCGCAGGAATAAAGTTCTTGCACCGGAAAAAGGAGCATATTATATGAGAAAAACCGGTGGAACAATAAAAATTACTCACTGAAAATATCATCAGGGCAAAACTTCATTTTACTAAACGGTTATTGAAAAACTTACGTTAGCTTATACTGATCAATTTCAACACTCTCATGTCATACAACCTTGGATGAGAGAAGAGACAAGAGTTTTTCTCTATGAAGAATTAACTTATAAGGGGATCTAGCGCAGCTCAATACTAAATTGACTTGGAATTATTTCAGCACATTAATATGCAGCGCCAGGAGTGATAGGGAGTATAAATGTCAGGAGAAAATGATTGAGTGCGATGTGGATGAGAGCTATTTCGATATTATCAGTGTTTGATTACGCAGATCCACAATGAATAGGAATTACGTTGCATTTTATGATCTTAATTCTATTATTTATCGTTTAATTGGAAACGTGTGATCAAATTTCTTAGGCTAACTAAATGGTCAAATGAATTTAATTTTCATGCAAATATCACACTAATTATTGTAATATTTTATACATGAATTACACAAGTATACAAAAAAAAACCTTTCTCTGGCGTAAAATTCAAGAACAGATTTGGACTAATTTAATTAAGGGTGCTGAATTCAAGTGTGATTTTTATGTTTTCTTGATCATATCACGTTTTTGCGCTGTAGATTTTTATCCCATTTTCATGAATTTCAAGGAAAATTTATCCCTGTGTTCAGTAGTATAGCAAAAGGGCCGGATTATATGACGTATTTTGGTAAGTTTACTTTTCACTCAGTCTCTCAATAACTTGAAAAATATCTTCGTTTTTTAAACTGCATAAGATTCCCATTTTTTATGACACAAAAGTTTACAAACAAATTTCAACTTACTCAACACTCGTCTGCAGGTATAGTAGTTATTATTGAATTTTACATTGAATTTTGTCATTTATCGTTTATATCACGCTGTTTTTTGTTGTAAAAAAATGCATAAGGTGTGGAGGGTTGAGTAGAAATTCAAGGAACAACTCAGACTACCATCAAATTTTTTCTTGTATTTGTTTGCAGGATGTGTTGCCGATCTAACAATGGCCTCTACATCTGGCAGAAGAAAGCGTTCAACTAATTCAAGTAAATTTTGCTACATCTGTGGAAGCCTTAGAAGACTCGGAGACGCAACATGACTGACTTTGTTAATTAAGAGCGCGTATTTTGCTTCCTTCAAAGTACTACTTGGAGACCAAGACCAGCATTGGGTTCCTCACCAGAAAAGAATGCTAAACTTAAATTTAGGGTGCCCATGGTTTGGAGAGAACAAACCAATCATTTCGAAGACTGCTATTTCCACCTTGTCGATGTAAATGGTTTCAATAATAAAAACAAACAATATTTGCGTTAAATGATTTGGTTAGAGATCTTTATCTACCAAAAGAGTCTGCTGAACTGTTGGCTTCAAGACTGCGAGAGAATCGAACGTTTAAACCCGGCACAAGAGTCTCATTTTATCGTAACAGGTAAGCTGAATCGCGTAAGCACTTGCATTCAGATGGCGAGATTGTCTATTGTACCGATGTAGAAGAGCAACTTCTTTTTATGTGACTCTAGCATATGATTCAAGGGATTGGAGGCTTTTTATAGACAATTCCAAAAAAGTTTGAAATGTGTTCGGTTACGCAGTGCAAATAAGTGGCTCTGTTGTCTCTGTTCCAATGAATGGCTTTGTACTAATAGGTCATTCTGCTGAACTCAAAGAAGAATATAATAACATCAAGATTGTTCTAGAGAAGTTGCAATATCATGTTCATAAATGGTTAATATGTGTTGATTTAAAAACGGTTGACTTTTCTTTTGGTCGGCAAGGATGGTACACAAAATATCCCTGTTTTCTGTGTAACGGGGACAGTATAGAGCTACAGCAGAGCATTGGGTGGTAAATGAATGGCCTCAGCGTCAGCGTTTGGCATCTGGCGATAAGAATATCCTCAACGATCCTCTAGTGCAGTGGTCTTCAAACTTTTATCCGTCGCGACCCCTTTAAAATATTTCATTCTTGTACGACCCCTTTAGCTTTACTAAAATAAATGCACATAACAGAAAAATTTGATGTTTAGAAAGAATCTATAGATAGTATTAGTGGCATTAAATAATATTACTTACATTTAACTCATGAGATTAATGCGCCTGCATTTTCCAAACGTAAAAGATCAAATCTAAGATCTATTTTTGTTAACGCTGGTCTAAGTAGAGTTTCAATATTTCCTAGACCCGATCGATGTCTTGCTTTGAGATTAGTTAAAGCCGAAAAAGCGCTCTCACATAAATATGTTGACGTGAAAGGTAGAAGAGTATTCATTGCAAGGCGTGACAAGTTCCAATGTTCCAATTCGTTGCCAACCCAAAACGAATATAGATTAATTTTAGCTAACATAGATTTTAGAGAAGTATCTGAAGAAAGTTTTGCAAATTCTTCCCATGCCTTTAGGGCAAGATGGCTCACTTTTTTAATTTCAGCATCAAATGGATTTTAGGATCCAATCAAATCGGCTTATGTCTCATTTTTGGAGAAAATATTTGTTAAAATGTTTCCTAAGCTTTTCAAATGCTGGACTATAATTGGTTTGATAATTAAAAAATTTTCTTTATTTTCAGAGATGGATTCTTTCAGACATGGAAACATTTCACATGGGTTACATTTTACAATCATCAACCATACACTATATCTCTTCAGGAAAGACTGAATTTTTCAAGTTAATGTAAGGGCATATTTGTATTTTCGCTTTGTAATGATATATTTAGGTCATTAAGCTCGTCAAGATTATTTGATGAATAACAAAGTTTGGAAAGTCAATTTCCGCTTTGAAGTTGTTTTACCTAATCTGAGTCGTTACCTGATAAAAATAACTTGACTTCATTTTGTAGAGCGATCTTGACTTGACTTCATTTTTTGTAAAGCCCGACCTCTTGAAAGCCATTAAATGTCAGCGTAATGCACCAGGGATTCAAAACCTAAACCTTTTTCTTTGCGCAAATTTGTAAAGAGCCTAGTATTGAAGCAAGGGATTTGATGTAATTATTTATTCTAACTGAATCTTGTATCATTGCACACAATTCTTCGTTAATTTTTTTCGTTGCTAGCTCCTCTCGATGAATCATGCAATGAGTGAAAGTTATCTTTTCTTTCCATACAGACCTGACCTGTTGTGGAAACCAACATTCTTCCTTGTCATTGCTGCACAAGCGATACACACCCCAACACAGGCCAATTACATTCAATTTCTTTAAAAGAATCATCTGCTTTTCGAAATATAGCCTGACCTGTCATACGTCCTTCTATAACGGCCTTCAAAACAGTAAGTCTCCACGATCATCGCTGTAATAGCAATGCCTTACGAATGGTAATAACTGTGACATGTTTGTGATATCGTTGGTTCGTTCAATTGAATTGCAAATTTAAAAATTATTTTAATCCTTTCAAAAAATTATTTAATATGGTCTTCACTTATTTTTAAAGTTCTGCCTACTAGCTGTAGTGTCGGCCATTGGAATTTTTATTAATTCGTTTACACGGATTTTGTCCGTTGACTGCCTAATTATAGTGAAGATTAAGGAAATTGTGACATCACACCATCACCACGACCAGGTTGTATACTCCTCTGAGCGCTACTCCAGTCACTGTTGCCAGACCCAAACCTGTGCTACGCTAGTTCTACAGTCAACCTAGGCATGTGAGGGAACAAGTTTAAAACTTGTTACAAAAATATAATACCGGCACAGCATTTTCATTAAGTTTGTGTGCTATTTTATGTATGGTTTTCATGTTGAATAATAACATTAACACTTGATTCATCAATATTTTTTAATTGTTTATCGTAAAAAATTATATATTTATTCTGAAATAACATTATTAAGCAAATAAGAAAAGTATTTCATTTCGTGACCTTGTAGAGTACTACACGCTACACAATTCACTCGAGAATAAATGAAAGGTAAATCAAGGAAAATTAATTTATTAGTCGAGACTCCCATACAGCAACGGCTGGGGGAAAAGGTTAAAAGTTCAACAGCTAGCTCTGATTCGGGGCTGGCAACAAATTTGAATAATTAAAAACTATTGAAACTTGGGGCGTCCAATAGTTACACGTTTATTACGGCCTTGACTAATCTCGGTAAAATTTAATTTCTTTAATTTTAAAAAGGTAAAAATTGGCCTTATGCGTAAATTCCCATTTCGTAAGAGCAATACTCCTCAGAGACGCGCAGGTCGTCGCCCAAATGCTATAGGGCTCCAAAAGCTGCTTATGCTGGGCAGTTGATACGTTGAAGCTTATAATCTTGACTCGCCGGCCATAACCAATCTTGGGCCACCAAGCAGGCGGAAAGACGCAGACACGCAGTAGATACCCTCTGGGACTGCCCGCAAGTCGCCGTGCGGCTCCGCAGCAGATAATTTGGCCAGTATATGTATTTTTGGAAGAGGAACATATTTTATTTGGGAACTTTTTAGATTTTGGCCTTAGTTTTCCGGAAAATTTGAAATATTAGTTTTTTGAATCATTTTATACACATTTCAAAAGAATAAAAGTCATTTTTTAGGCTAGAACAAATTCAAAGACAGTTTTGGAATCCATGGAACA
The DNA here is from genome assembly GCA_030386875.1 of Morinoia aosen. Classification (NCBI taxonomy): domain Eukaryota; kingdom Metazoa; phylum Arthropoda; class Malacostraca; order Amphipoda; family Talitridae; genus Morinoia; species Morinoia aosen. The sequence goes on along the minus strand of CM059558.1, from coordinate 8,614,522 downwards.
TTTATAACAAAGATATGTTCAGTTATTTTGTATTTGAATCTTTTTTTATTTTTATGCGATATTTTACCAATATATAAAATATACCGGAATTTTTGGTTTATTTTTTTTATCATAGTTCAATGATAAAAATTATTAGAATCTAAAAATTGGAAAAATAGGAATATATCTTTGTTAGAAATGTTCCAAGGATTCTAAAACTGTCTTTGTTTTCTCTTCTATTCGTTTGAATGTTGAAAATTAGAGTTGTTGGGTATAAGCCATAAACCAAATTTTCTGTTGAAGTGTAATATGATGGAAAATTTATGTGATTGAATGCTGTTTTCATTTCTATTTCGATAATCTCCATGTTTATTATTATTAATGTTTGTGGTCGCTTTTCCACCGGGGTCGCCAGCTAATAGCAAATGTGGACCCCTTCGCTTTCGCGAAGCAATTAAAAGATAATTGGTATGAATTTCGATTGGGAGTGCAGCTAAATCGCAGGGGTTGATAATCTCCATGTATAACTCCATATTCACACTGTGAATCATAATTTTCATAAAAAAATTATATTTTTCTTAGAAATTATGATATATTTTTTCAGTCTGATTCTTATGAAATTTGACTATAATGTGTAACTTTTGATTAGAAACACAAGTTTTACGCTACATTTTTTTGATTTAGGCCTTAGTTTTTGAAAATACATGACAATGGTTTTTAGGTATTGTAATTTCACTGGTATTGATATTTCAAAAGAATAGAACTCATTGAGTTTTTATGCTAGAACAAAAACAACGACAATTTTAGGATCCTTGAAACATATCTAACAAAGTTATATTCGCAAATTTTCCATTTCCCGCTTTCTTTTCTCTATATATGGGGTCGAAAATTCAAGATTTTGGTCCCCTTGTCCACCCCCTCCCCCCCACCGGGGGGGGGGGGGGGATCTATTGTCCTTAGCGCCATAAAATTTTAGGACCAAATAGTCCACCACCTAAGGGTCCTTTTCCAACAAAAACATGAAAAATGCTCATCGGAGCGACAGGGGCCTGGCACTGGCCTAGGAGGACTGCCTTAAGCGGATAACCCCTGTGCCAAACGGCGCAATACGTCCCAGCTGTGGTCGAGACAGCGGTCCCCCTCGTGACGAAGACAAGCACGTGCTGGCGGCGGAAATTCAAGGGCCACGGCAACACAGCAGGGACATCGACTCGTCTGATAACAAAACTTAAATGAATACAAGACAAAATCATCAAACCACTAACCTTTCATATTTAACAAGACAAATTACAACGGTTTGCGAGATAAGTTCACATATTCCTATTTACCTAAGTAAGCGCAGCTGAGAAGGGTAAATAGACACCGGTGAAGGCAGCACAGGCCCGTTCGTCACGTAGAATGCCAGTATACTGCGTGAAGACAAGGGTTCACGTAAGACAAATCGTTACAAAATGATTAATTAGTAGGGCTTGTCAAATAATAACAAATATAGCAATGAAAATTTCTCAAAACTTGTAAAATTTGTTTTAAACGAAAGAATGAGCACACTTGAACTTAATGGTTCGTCCAGTGTTGAGACTTTGAGGCGAACGAGTCGATAAGGTGTTAAGGTAAAGATCAAGGTTAAGGTTAAGGTACAGATTACCGGACTTTCAATGAAGATAGTAAGAGGTCAGGAAGGAGCTCATATTTAGGGGAGTATACAGGCACTCGTTTAATAGCTTGTGCTCTCAACCGAAATTTAATCCGTTTAAGCGAGAAGTAATTTAAGGTGGTCGCCAGGGCAACCTTCAAGTAATTCTACATAAGATATTAAGCAAAAGCCGGTAATAGGAAAAATTCAGTCGCACACTCAGGCATACAATAATGAGGAAATGAAGAACAGATGCTTAATAATTAGACGCGACGGCGGTAACGTGCGTGCAGACGTGGGTCCCAAGACTGTAGACGGTGGTGACGGGGGCCCAAGAACGCACAGGTGATAGGCAAGCCGGTAAAGTCGATTCACGGTTTAGAAGATACGTATAAGGCTAGTAACGGAACCGTTAAAAGGCACAAAGGACACTACACACTCGCGGTTTGAGAGGTAAGACGAATACCAATTAAGGCTCAAAACCGTAGAAAGTTCAAAATATCACGGTTCAAAATGTATCAAGTTCAAAGGTATTATAAGTAACGATTCTAAAGTATCAAGTCCAAAAAGTATCTGCCTGTCTCAGCATTGCGACCTCCGACCTTACTCCCGGGCTGCGTTGCTGGAACTACTAAGGTGCTAAAGTTGAAGCGCCTCTCAGGTAACCCTGAAGAGGTTGTGAGGGAAATCCTCACAACCTTTTGAATAGTCCCACGCTTTGAAGAGCATTGCTTTAGTGAGTAGGAAGAACATTGTCTTTCCTTTCTTGCCCATAAACTTTGGATTGATAAAGCAGTTTGCCAAAGCTTGTTATTACAGTGGTGAATGCTTCAACTGTTGATGTTCAAACTTTTCCTGGTCTTAGAGGAGAGAACAAAAAGACTGGAATATTTGATGGATCTGAAATAAGAACACCTATGAGAGTTCTAAATTTTATCACATCAATGAATGAGATGGCAGAAAAAGATTGGAATGCGTTTTGTGTCGTGGTGGGGAATTTACTATTGAATAAGAATACAGACAACTATGAAGAGGAAGATCGACTAATGAGCCTGCGAGATCATGGATGCATAATGAGAATCAATATTCACTATTTACCCAGCCATTTGGGTATTTTCCGGAGCATATTAGGGATTTGAGCGAGGAGCAAGGGGAGCGTTTTCATCAGGACATACAATGGAAGAACGGTATCAAGGCCTGTGGGACTCATATTTGATGGGGGATTGTAGCTCTAGCGAGTTGAGAGAACCCTGAAGCTGTACCTCAGAGATCAGACAAGGAAAGAAAGTTGAGAGAACTGTTATTTGGCATTGATCTATGCATCATATACGTATGTATTTGTAAAATAAACATCCTAAGAATCGCCCTATAAGTACTAGTATGTATTTTTATTTTTCTATTTTAATTCTGCCACTACATATGATTTGCTCTACATGAACTTTGCAATCTTTTTTATTCCTTGATTGAGAATATACAAAATGTATAACTAAAAATCACATGTTATTATCATAAAACCTTCGATACATAGGCTGATGAGTAATTTTTCATCAACAATTGAAAAATGGTATATCTTGGAATCCTAATGTGATAGATAAAAACTGAATTCAAATTCTAAATCAGCAGCCCAAATTTAGTTAGAATTTGTTATAAAATCTTTTGCCAGAATTATAGTGTTGACCAGTGTTATCATTAAATTCTAGCCCGTGCCATAAATAATTCGACTCTGGAAATTCCATTACGCTGAACTCATCTTGTTTATAAGACAATCATCTTATGTTTGTTTCAGGGAGAGCATCGGAATTCAAGTCGTTGAATGGGAGGGAGCATAAGCTTGGAGCTACGTGTGAGTGCCTGTTATAAAATGAACGGCAAGGTTTTAAAATTTTTTTTAGCGGAAATAGCTCAGCGAAAATCGCTTCATGTGCGTATAATCATTCTAAAAACAAAATTACCTAAAACAAGTCTAAATAAACAAAATTGAACGTTTCAAGCTCATCGGTTCATCTTCAGAAAAGGTTCTGCGACAACACAAAACAAATATAAGAAAATAAAACAAAAACATTCAAAAGAAAACTACAACAAGCTAAAATAGTCGTAGATATAAAACTTAAAAACTAAAATCAAAAATATAAAACCAATTAAAAAGTGGAAACTAATGATCACGTGTTCTCCTTGCTTTTCATTTTAAGAATCAGATGCATTCATTTAATGCGAACGTAATTTTAGATCACGTGTGAGAACGAAACAGTGAGAATGGCATTTGAGCTTTTTTTAAGAACAAGAGTCAACATTTGTTCCACGCAATTATTCATTTAACACATTCGCGTGAAAACTTTTCTTTTGGAGTTGGTGACGTCTAAAGGAGAATAAAAGAATTCTGTTTGTGTAGCAGTTGAAATTTATCTCAGCAGTGAAAGGTATCACATCTAAAACACGATGCCATCAGTGAGCGTGAGCCTCAAGAACTTGTTCAGAAGAATCCCCGCAAGTGGCCAGTAATTTCTCCTTATGGAAGTTTGATGTTTACCTGCCAGTGTATCTCGAAAGAGGTCTGGTCCAAGTCATTTTTAACAATGTTCCCGCGATTTCCTACTCACATTCGTTCCTTTAATTTTTGCATCATTCTTTGAGTTTTGTGAGGCCCTTGCTCTGACGGGTGAGTGTGTGGTAGGGACGAGAAGTTGGAGGGCTGCACTTCGAAGAAAATCTTCGACAGGTCTAAGCTCGTTGAGCAAACATAGAGTGTTTATGCACTCCGTCTTTAGAAACTTGGCAGCTCCTATTTCGGAGGTCCAACTCCACCATGGGAACACCTTGTTTCATATTCTAACATTCTGAGCAAGAGTTGGAATTTGGAATTTGGAATCTCCACATGAAGGAATTTGGAAGAATGTGGAGAATATTTAAATTTGTGAACTGTAACGTGCTGAATGGTCATACGGAAAAGTGGGTGAGCCAGAGATTAAAAAGTACTGGCCTTAGTCGAACATCAGGAAATTTTTTAAAAACACTTTTATTTTGTAAATAGTTTCTCACAATGAATATAAAATTTCCTCAGACTCTTAACGTAAATTATTAATTACTAAAAAACTGTGTAATAGCTAGCACACAGGATCATGCGCTGAGTATTAATTGGACCCTCTTCAAGGGAGGATAATAAAAAGAATGCATTATTAAAATCAATCAATCATGATACATATCATCTTGTACATTGTTTTTTCACAAATGCCCTATAACCAACATCAGGGCGCTATGACGTCTGAATGACCAGGATAAAATGCCACTTCAAAAGTAGACTAGGTATTATACAATGGTAGGGCATGATAACACCTGAGCGGATCATCCGTAGTGTAGGGTTTCCAGATCGGACCCCACAGGAGTGACACGACACACATTCGAGAAAGAGAGAGGGCAGAGTGGGCACCTGTCTAGCTTCACAGGTTAGTGAGCTGGACGATCAAGATGACAATTAGCGGAAGTGCTGCTTTGAGATCCGCAAAGAGTCTCTTCCAAAGTGTCAAACCCTGTGTCAACGGTAGGCCTACGTTGCAATCAGTGCTGAAGAAAATGATTCCTTATATATAGGTACACACTCCATAAACATTTTTCCTGAATAAAAAAGTGACTCAAGTGCTATCAGTACAAAGTGTTTCAGAACAAAAAGTACAATAATGCACACCAAGTAGAAAATGATCAAATACACTTTTTCTTTTATAAAATTTTCCGAAAAAATTTGGGTTTTTGAGATAATAATTGTTTAGTAGCAGGACCCGTGGAAAATCTTCGGACAGTGCCATCGTTACGCTAGGTGGACCCTTGAAAAAATTCTGTCAACATTAGCTAACCTATCCTAACCTATCTCTTCCTGCCCTATGCTAATCGAACCTACCATGATGATATGTCAAACATAAAAAACTGTTGTCATGGGAAAAAATATCAACATTACGTAACCTCTGCTAACCTATCCTAACCTAACCTAACCTATCATAACTTAACTTAACATATCCTAACTTAACTTAAAACCTAACTTAAACCTATCCTAAACCTACCTATCCAAACTTAACCAATGTCATCAGAGCTAGGTGGACTCGAGAAAAAATTCGGTAAACATTACCTTAGAATTTCTAACAACATATTCTAACCTAACCCATCATAAACTATCATATCACACTATCATATCCTAACCAAAACTATCCTGATAATATGTCAAACCATGAACCCGTGAAAAAATTTCATCAACATTACCTAACCTATCATAACCTATCCCATCTTAACCTATCCCATCCTAGCCTAACTTAACCAAATCTATCCTATCCTATCCTTACCTACCCTATCATAATTTAAGCTATAATAACCTATCCTATCCTAAATCATTTGAATTATCGTAATCAATGGGTTAAGCAATGTTTTCGTTTACCTAGGTGGACCCGTGAAAAAATTCCGTCAACATTGCCTAACTAATTCTAACATAACATATTCTAACCCAACCCATCCTAAACTAACATATCCTACTATCCTATCCTAACCAAAGCTATCCTGATAATATGTCAAACATAAAATAAATCCATGGACCCGTGAAAAAATTCCTCAACATTACCAAAACTGCGCTAATTCCTGATAAAATGTCAAACGGATCAATGCATGTTAAGGCGATCTTTTTATGCAACACTCAGGAATTCAGTATGTATGATACCGCAAACTCGGATGAGAGCGTTATTATGTTGACCGAACTTAGTTTTAAGCGTATTATATATATAGATTGTTTTAAAGTATGAAATTTAATTACACAATTACTCACTCGCAATATTTATTTTGCATTTACGTTACAAACACTACTATTCTATGCGAGTTTACAATGATAAAATTTATTTTTAGTGATATTTTGCAAAAAAGTGCGAGAAGATTTTAGAACAGTGCCAACATGACAAACAAGAAGTAACTTGGTAGCAAAATCTGTAACATTCTAAAACCTATGTATACGCCCTATCATTAGTCCCTGTATACGTTTACATTCCAGTTATAGTTCATAACAGAAGTATGTTCGTATCAAGCTGATGCTCTGAGTAGAAACCTACGAGAATCTAATCCACGAACAGGAAGTGATTGCGAAGAAGAGGTTGGGTGGAAGCCTCGGGGAAGTATAAAAGTGAGAACTAAATAAATTACTTTATCAGCTCACATAAAAACCTGCCTATGGAAATTATTGCTCAAGTAATCCGAACTAAGGGCAAACCCTGCAGCTCGAGTAGTGTTCACGAAAACGCTGTTTAATCATAATACTAAAAATACTTTGAAGTTCTACTATCAATCTGGGTACATTCACAGTAATGCCAAAATTAATAAAATCAAAATGATCTTTTGTTAAAGCCAGTAAAGTCTTAGGTTCCGGCCGTCGCCTCTCTCGTTGCTGAGATTTTGAATAAAAATATAACGCCGTACATTCTTTATAAATATGTATCACGATCAACTTACGAATTCATTGCCTTGCTTCGTAGTTAAACCCCGAGCGGCGTTAACAGCCTCGCTAGACGTTGATTCTTTGTTAACAAATGTTCGCGTTTCCGATACGTTTGAGATCACTTTAGATTGCGTAAACAACAGTGAAGACCTTTCTTCACCTAATCTGTTTCCTCACTATATTTTCATGGAACTGCTTACAATCTGCAAGACTGAAGGTCCTTTCCGAGATATTGATGGTAGCTTGTTGGGCTAGGTAGATGACGTAGCTATGGGTTCCCTCTAAGGTATGGCCTATAGCTGGCCAACTTCTACATGCCCTACGTGAAAAACCTGGTGATTAACACTATACCTGCTAATCCGATATTGTACTGTAGATACCTAGGTGATATCTTAGTTGAAGTAGAGCAGTTGGAGATGTTAAAAAATTTGATGATAGATAATTTGGCGTTGAGTTTTACGTACGAAATGGGTGTGCATGGGAGAATGCCATTTCTTCTTGGTTGAAGCTTCTCAATTTACTTTTCAGAGGTCAGTGTATGTCAAGCGTTCTCACGCTGGAGAAACCATAAATTATAATTGTGATCCTCCATAAGTGTGGAACATAACGATAGCGCTTATAAAGTGTGCAGCAGCTGGGTAAGTTTTCGTTCTGAAATGCTGAAAGTTTAAATGGTTTCCCAATTTCTGTATCACTCTCATTTATAAAACTATTGTTTTTTTTTAACCGAATATTGAGCAGTTACAATAATATCGGGCATGATGCACACGCTATCTTAATATATTTTACGGAAATCGAATGCATAAGAAATATACAATTGATGAGCGAGTCTTTAAGAACATTGTGAAAAGTTTTGTTAAGTAGCATATCCAGATATATTAATTAAAGCCTGTATGTATTGTGAAAATCACAAAATCAGTGACCTCTTGGTGAAACATAATTTTCCGGATTCAGGGTCAAAGATTTAGACAGAGCCAGTGCAATGTAACAGTCCAAATGTGACCGATGGAGGTGAAAGTCTCTTTATAAAAGTTACATTGGCATGGCAAGGATGGCCCTGAAACAAAGATTAACTACTCTCAAATGTCAAGGTACGGTTTTAATCCTTCCTGTGTTGACCGGAGTTACACAAACTCGAATAATAGAAGCATTATATTTTCATAAATTAAAACCTGCCCCCAAGGAAAATACAATTGATCGTTTTGATCTAAAATCATTCAATAAAACTGTAACATAGAAATTTGTAACAACCGCTTAATCGTCCGTTCCACCCCTATCTTGTGCCATTACGTCCACCGTTGTACAATGCTGTTACCTACAGTCTTGTAATTGCCTATTCCTGTGATACAAATTTTGTCTATTTAGTCATTTTTTGCAGGGATTATCAACATTTTCATTGTGCAATTTTTATTTCTTATTTTATAACGTATGATGTAACCTAAGAATTAAACTAACTCTTTTATTAATGTGACTAAAAGTTTTCTTTATATTTTCAGCCAGAGAATGATGTTTGCTAAATTGAATCGTCGCTTTTTATAGACTGACAGAGATTTAAAATTGCAACAATTGTTTCAGTAAAAATGTTGAGTAATCGACATCGTATTTTAACACGTAAAAAACACCGTAACAATTTTAAAAATTGTGAAAGTTGGAGAAGAAATGGTCATACTTTATGTATGTGCCCTACGATGATAATCGCTAAAAAACTCATTGACGTCGAGGACTTTCAAATTAGTTCACATATATGAAAAAGATTTTATTGGTACTCATAGACTTCAATGAAATTGAAGAAAGATTAGACACTTTTAAATCATCAGTTCTTTTATACAATGTGACAATGTCTACTGTATCAGACGGAAGTCTATGTTTTAGTATTCCAGACCTCTACACTTGTATGAAGTACATAGCAGTCAATATTCATTATTAATATCCTATTCGAAAGCCCATGTTAAAACATTATAAAATATTCATGATGAAATGTCTCTGCCGAACATTTGGAGGCGAATATTGCTTGCATTTGGTGAGTTAAAGTCTTGAATGCCAAAGTCAGAATGACCACCTAATTTCCTTTACATCCAATGCGAGCTACCGCAACCTTAACGTGTCACAAGCTCGAGCAGGAACTGCGAGCTGGTAAGTGAGGTTCAGTTGTGCTTTGTACCCTTCGAACAATGAAAGACATCGTTCATCACTTTGATCAACATAGTACCTGAGCCACATGACACAACGAGCTCCCGATGTCCTCATGAAGCTGTCAGTAACGCTCTAGGATTTCATCTCTGTCAAGGATAAACGCCTTTTCTTCTCCCTGAAAGGCGTAATCCTCTTATGATTCTGGACTGTTTTGCCCCACCTTCGTTCATACTCCAGACTGCAGGTAAGAAAGTAACCTTGGTGTCCCACGAGAGGCGATTGGTGTCCTCACTGTCCTCTAACATTTGGTGTTGGTACTCAGCAAATAAAAATATTGTGCTTCTACCATGACCTCAATACCAGGATTCAGAGAATGAAAAAGTGAAAATCTTTGCTGCTATTCTTTAGCACGTTTTTCGTTCTGCGACTTAAGTTTGCACGTTCGATATTTAACTGAAAGCTTTCAAAGTTATTTGTGAGAAAACTGAACTCTGTTACATGACGAATTTTGCGCAAAACTTACTGAGCAAAAAATGGGGGATTAAATTTGCGCCGATGTTAACATAAGTGAAAATGAATTAACATTTTTAAATTTAGATACACCATGACTCGTTTGCTCTTTACTTCTTCGCAAAAAATTAAAAAATGGCATGCAAAAGACCGAACTTTAACAAAAAGAGCTATCATAAATTTTCTTCATGTACGGCGCCATATCTTAGGATGATATTTTAGAGAAAACAGCATAAGTGATGATAACTCTTGATAATTAAAAGTGAATAGTTTTTCAGACACGAAAGGATCCTTCCGCTGTCGAGATCCACAGCTGCCTCACTTATCAGGACGTTCGTAGATGTGAACGTAGAACTAAACAATATATAGCATGTGCAACAACCGCAGTTTCATAAATCGATAGTTCAAAAGTATTCTTGACCGTAAAAAATGCTATAGAAATACACATGTTTTGCTAGGTGTCCCGCGCATGGTGACTCCCCTATATATACGAGCGGCTGTACAGGGGAGGGGCCCCTCTGACGAAAACTGCGCTTTGAATGTAAATGAATTTCGAAACAATTATTCAATATAATGTTTTCAGCATTATATTTCAATTCTATTAGTTTTTAAAATTCCAAGGTCCATTTATTGACGCTAACCTGAATGTGCACACAGCTGGGCTGAACATTTGATAACGTGAAGCGTGAGCCAGCAGCATGTGTGAATGGATACTTGGCAGCTTAGCAGCTATATAATAAAGAGTTTGTGATGCTTTACACAGCTTATTGTCCGGATACGGTCTAGTAATTTAGTTCAGATTTACTTTTTCAACACCGCAGAGAATTTTCTACGATTGACCGCCTTTGTCAAAGCGAACTGTCTCCAAATCAATGTTATTGTTCTCATTTGGCCTCCCGGGCTGTGATTCAACTTTTCCTTAAGAATTGCTAAATGTTAAAATGTAATACAAGACAGCTGGAATAATTATCAGCTTACTTACCGCACTATTATCTTCTGCAGCGTCACAGTTTCTTTTCAGTAGCCGCGCGTTGCCATAAAATCAAAGAAAGCGTTGTCACAAAATCAAAAACACCGTGTAGATAGTATGTAGATAAAGACGTCGTAGTAGTAAATACCTGTACCGAACATCTTTACATTAAGGGCTGAAATTCTTTGCAGCGCTCATTTCACGAGGAAGACGTGGTAGCAACCAGGATTCTTCGCGATGAAGAATAAGAACTGGTTCTGCATTGAGATCTGTATTGCTATAGACGTCTCAGCGCGAACGTTAAGTATGATAATTCTCCACGTAATGTGGAGAATTATCCTTGTAATGTCTCAATGCATGACGCTGTTAGTTTTTCGTGAATACTTTATTTAATCTGCCTCATGGTAAATATTGTCAGCATTTTCAGATTTTAACGACATTCTACTCTTCTTATGAAAAGTAGTTGTTCCTGTGTTAGGTAGAATAATAGAATTTTTTTAATAACTATGAAGTTGAATAACCATTGAATTTTTCGAAACAACGCTGAGGTTGATCTAAAACATGCAGGAATGAATTTTTTGGAAACTGATACCTGACCTCCATATAAAACACGGAAGTTACTGTAACACATCTCAAGAGGCAGACTGATATGACGGAAGGAAAGTAAACTTGAATAATAGAGTAAAGCCTTTTCGAGGACGGCTGATACATGCGTAATATAGAATTGTAATAACCTAGATGGATCAAGGCACGCTTTGGCAACCATTCTGAAATGACACTGAGACGTGTCTGAATCTTAACTTCAAATGAGGAATAGAACAAATTCACGAAGCGTCAAACGACATGACGCTTCCTGAAGATTCAGTTTTCGATTGCTCTCAAGGAAATAGGAAGTTCTTATACTTTATCATAACAGCGTACATTTATTTGGGTAGCTCAGTCTGACCCTCAATACAGCCAACAGAGACAGCAGCTACAGGAAGTAGACAGCTTTATTCATACGCCTGCTTATAAAAAATAGAGTAAAGTAAATCCTTAAGCCTGCGATGGAAGTAAGGGCGTCCAAGACACGCTATCAGGACCAGCTTTGGCCCGGGAATGTAGTATAAAAGGATATCTCCTCGAGCTTCTGCACCAGTTCTGGCGAGCGTTTCTATCAGTGATGCCGAACTGTGAGCGGCTTTCATCAGGAGAACAAGAAATGGAAAAGCTAGGCGCTGTTCCGTGTTACTGAAAAGCATTATTTAGCGTTCTGATCTTACGTAGCATGAAAAAAACCTGAAAAATGTAAATACAACCTACGTGAAAACAGTAATTATTTTGAATTCGGAAAGGAATCTTAAATATTTGTTTCAGAATCTTCCGATTGTCCACATTTTTCACCACGTGAATCTGAAACTTTATGAAAACTTAGGAGAAATTGTGAGTAATGATTCTTTATACCTCTTTTGCTCAGGCTTCACACAAAATATGACACTAAGCTTTAGTGTTTTTTGGCACTGTAAAAACTTGCCAGTGAGACTTCAACTTCTATAAATTTTACTCTAAAATATTTTTCACATATTTTGTGTTTGATGAGCAGTGACGTATTTGTACACGTATCTGAAAATATTCCTTTTAACTGAACAGAATAATTATTGCAGGAATCATAACTGCATAAACAGAAAATGGATACTTTTCAATAAAGACAGCTTGATTAATGTGCATTAGTAATAAGTTAAAATTAAAAAAGAAAGAATTAAAAACATTCATGGACAAAATATCTGGGGAAACTTTTGAACAATAATAATGAAGGCATCTACGGATGCTTTATTTCCAATCAAGCCTGATACACATCACCTTGTACATTGGATATTCAAATGCCTTATAACTAACGCCAGGACGCCATGACGCTTTCCCCCGGTCAAGACCGGTACCCATTTCAGACACCTGGGTAGAGTGGGGTATTGTGCTTGGAATTTTTCTCCTATACCCAACGGAGAAAATCGCCACCGCCAGCGCCGAGAATCGATCCCGGGTCTCCCGCACGGCGGCAGAACCCCTAGCCACTTGCGCTATGGCGAGCACAAATGATTATAAGCTGTAGAAGAATTTGAAAATCATAATATCCAAGAAACTTTTCAATCTTGACTAAATTCAAAAGCCTTTTCTCACATTGTACGAAGGTCTAAGTCTTCCAATATGTTCTCAACAAACACCTCCAAGTTCAATTCTTAAACTTATATGATAAAGCCAATGATAAGTTTGGGGACATTTTTAGCAGTGACGAGAGCGCTAAATTAATTCTGAAAACGGGATTTTGTGTCTAATATTTAAAGTTATATTTCTGTTTCGCTTTAGGTCGGTGTAACTCTATTAGATATTATCTCGTAAGACCTGTACCATTTTCAGGTCTATTTCACACAAACGAAATTTAATATCACACTAGCGAAAAAATTTCACATGAACGAAATACCATCTCACTAAAACTAAAAAACAATTTCACACAAACGAAATTTAATTTCACATAAACGAAAATTTGCTTTCACACAATCCAAAAATTAATTTCACACAGCAGTACTATAATGTATTATTGTAAAACATATTTCACTTCTATGCATTAAATATATTATTTCTTCAATATATATATATATATAGTCCCTTTAGCTTAATTACGTTAATTAAGTGAAATTAATTAAGTCAATATCATTACGAAATTAAATGATTTATGTATGTTAGTTAAGATCGGATCATGAAGTGCCGAGATGAAAACCGTGCCGTTGAAATTGACAGCCTACATAATTAGCATAACACATACCATAGCCTCCTTTCATTGAAGTAAAAGCAAAGGGCTCTCGGAAAGCAATGAGGATACATTAATAGTACTATTTTTGTAAATAGAATAATGTCCATGAATATACATGGATTATAGTTTAAAAATGAAAAAGAACATAGTTAAAATATTTTTTCCATGAATGATGATTTTCCATGTATGATGTATAATGTATGAAGTTATAAACGAGGAATATCTTTTCTAGAACTTTTTTCAGTATCTCTTACTGAGAAATGAAATTAAACGTGACAAAATACATTTATACTGATAATGACAGCCATCTGAAAAGAGCTATATGTATTATAAATTGAAGTAAGTCATCAACCTATTCTTCACTATATATTTTACTAAAATGATAGTCACCATAAAAAAGGTTCAGTATTCAATATAAATAATTATTTTAATTTCATATTTGGTTTACATTAGGAAATATCCCTTATAGGTTATCAATTTCACACAGCTGGAATTTAAAACTAATTCAATAAATTTCTTTGAAATCATCCTGGCACATTACTATTGGATAACATTTTTCGACACTGCCTGCAAATTCTGCAAACATCCTCCCAGATAATTCCCCAATAGCCGCCGACGACATTTCTTCGGATAAACACATATGCTGCGCTGCAATTCCACTTCCTCCAGCACTCTGTATTTCCTGAATTTCACGCATCCGCTGGTGTATGTTATGCTTGATGTTGCTTTTGAGAACACTCCAGACAAAATCTATTGGATTTAAAAAGTAAGAATATGGAGCAAGGAGAAGCAATTGCACATTTCTTTGTTCTTCTGTCACTGGCTCCTCCAGTGCATGACAGGGAACCTTGTCTATTATAATTATTAATTTTGGCTCCTCCATCCCTTGAATAGTACATGTTTCGATGAGTTCTTTACCCCATCAAATAAAAGTTTCAAATTTGAAGGCTTCTGGTCGAATTGTGAAATGAAGCATTCTTGAATCAGTCATTGCTCCTCTGCAGTCAAAATTGGCACTTTTGTTGCGAGGTCACACTGCTGATGATCTTGCTCCAATTTTAGATAGTCTTTCTTTCCGACGACAATGCAGGTTTAAATTTGTGTCATCAGTGTAAATTAATGTTCTTACATTTACTCGAGCTTAAAACAAATTTTTCATGTATTGTACTCTTTTAATTTTGTTATCAGGAGCATTGACGTTGAAAATCATTGGACGCACGTTTCCAAGGAAATCGGTAGGCCATCCAACTAGTTCTTCGTCGTGCCAATACATACAAATACATTGAATCTACTCATTACAATTGTGGTGAGATTCACAAGAATTGTAAACGGGCATTTGTCAATATGATCAACGATGTAGTTTATAATTTCTTCTGTTCCTTGATCCTTCCTTTTTCCTAGCTTCAGATTGTTCATTTCGTATACAATCATGAGCTATGTGAACATCAATTCGCACATCTTTATAAAGTTCCCACCAAGCTTTTTCTTCAGTGAGGGCTTTGCAAATTCTACTTCTGAAGTTTGCAGATATCTTGTTATATTTCATTACGAGTTTTTTTTGCACGTGATAAAATCTCCTAAGGCATATAGAACAGTAAATCTTTGTAGGGACGGTGAAATATATTTGCAAAGTTTTAACTGTGATACATGTGAAATTAATTTTCCGTTTCTGGGAAATTGATTTTTTGTTTGTGTGAAAGTGAATTTAGGGAGTGTGGAAATGTTTTTTTTTTTGGTTACGTGCAACTGAATTTCGTTAGTGAGAAATTGAATTTCGTTAGTGTGAAATTAGATTTCTTTAGTGTAAAGTTTTCTTTTCGATCATGCGAAATTGAATTTTGTTACTATGAAATTCAATGAAATGACTTCGTGAAGTTGAATTTCGTTAGTGTGAAATTGTTTTCCGCATGTTTGAAATTGAATTCCGCTTTGTGAAATAGACCTAAACATGGCTTAGATAGTAAATCCGTGACTCTGAATCCCCAAGACCGTTTCGACAACTTATTTAGCGACGGATTTGAGCTGCGAAAAAGGATTAGGCTATAAAGCTTGTCAGTGTGGAGCGTGCATGCCGACAGCCTGCACGAATTTATCAGCGAATCCTCGACTTTCTCGCACCGTGTCTCTTCTTATTATTTAGTGTCTTCTCGCATTGTCAGAATAAGACACGACCTGGACACGGACACATTTATCTTCAGGTTCTATTCATCTCCGACCACAACCTTTAAATAATTCAGCAATAGAAATTTAATGCACAGAAGGAAAAGGGTAGAAAAGTCAGTCTGACGTGAACATGTTAAAATAGTATATTCCATTTTGACAAAGCTGTCAAACTGCAGCCTCTGAGTCTAAATACGGACTTGTCATGCAGGTATTCTCGCATAGATTTAAGTGACATATCTGAGTATATATAGTCGACTCAAACCGCAATTGTTTGCTAATTAAGGCTCTATGGAAAAACTGTCAAAATAATTTCACAGTTTCTTCACAGCGTACAGAGTGTAAGGAGTGTTAAATATGTTTGTGAATAGCGTTAAGTATCTTTGTTAGGAGCGTTGAGTATGTTTGTGCACTCAGACAAACTCGCATGCGCCCTGAAGATTGCTGTACATATGTTACAAGTCCCAACTTGTAGAGTTGCATGGCAGCCTAGTGACTATAATAAAAGCTACGTCATATGCCAAATAAATTTGAATGCTTTGTCAAATGGCGAGAAGCGCTATTAATTGACATGCCTACATGCTTTTGAATTCTCATTTACATTCACCGAAGTATCATTTTGTTTTAGATGAAATGTCTTACTTTTCAGGTAAGCTTCTTTGTGCGAGACAATTTCATTTCAGTGAAAATTTAAGTGTGATAAAATATGATTTATAGACCTTTTTAACCTTGAATTTTGGTAATATGCTTCTCAAAATAATTTGTTTAATATCTGAGGTAAATGGTTTAAGGCTTTACACTTCTAGGCGATATTCTGACTCTGGGCAAATTAATGTTCTCAGTATAAAAACATTATAATGATACTCATTCCAAAGCATCGTGGCTTAGTTGAAGTGCATTTTTTTCAGCGAATACATTTTGACAGGAATTGTATTCTACATATGGACTACTTCGGAATTTCATAGAGCGCTAAAAGATACATTTTGTAACAGTTTATTTGAACAAAGTCGTTGCTACCGTGACTGTCGTGATATTGTGATCCGTACCATTTCGAATTGTTCTTTACTTAAAATCTCTAAGTTATTTAATCATCATATAGTGCCTAGCTAATTCGATTCTTTGCGGGTCAAATACTGGAATAAAAGAATAAAGCTGCCTTTGTTTTCAAGTTTTGTTATAAGAGAAAGACCAAGGACACACAACCGCAGAAATAATGCTTCTCATGAACAGGTAAGATAATTGTAATTTTAAGCATTTCTCAACTCATAGAATTTGCATGTCTTAAAACTAAAAGAAATAAAATCACGTAGAGTGGGTCAGCACTTCAAACGTGCTTGTAAGTAGTTTTGGTATTATTAAAGCTTGGCAGTTCATGTGGACTGTTATGGTAGAGTATGGTAGATTACAGAAACGTATGGTAGATTACAGAAAAGTATGGTAGATTACAGAAACGTATGGTAGATTACAGAAAAGTATGGTAGATTACAGAAACAGAGTCAGGAGGGTTAGAATTATGGTTAATTGCCTTATTTCTAGTTGTTTCTCACGAGAGGCATTGAGAGCAAAGCGTTCATCATAGTTTCCATCAAGCAAAACAAGGTCTCCCTGAAACCTAAGACCATCACAAATTGAAATACTACAACTTATTGCAAAATTTAAAAATTGTTTTCTTTCTTGAACAGCAGTAGTTTGATTTTATTATTGATAGGCAATATCTTTGAGCCATACGTCCGTGAGCATGAACAATTTTTTTTTGTACAGGTCAAATGCCAATGCTAACGTAGTGGAATTGTAAAGAGTTAACAAGTACACCCGTGTAAATCTTCGTACATGGCGGGAGCTATTTATTTTGGGCGTGGCTGGATGTTAATTTCAGGAGTAAACTCAGAACTATAAATTACAAAAAATGTATCATTGTACGGTGATCCCTTGCGTTTTTGTCTAAGAATTTACAAAGCTCAACGTCGGAATAACATTTAGTCAATTTCCCAGCATCACCAATTTTTAAATTTTACAATTTGTGCCTTGGGAAATCCAGAAACAATGAGCCTTGTCAACGAATCGCGCTCTATAACTTGCGAAGCGAAGGCAAAGTTACTCAATTGTTCCCTCACATCAGGTGTGCTGCAGCAGCAGTGACGGTGCTGATTGTGGTGCAGCACTCACTGCACGGTGCGAGCTGTGCAGAGGCCGGCGTGTGGCGTGCACAGCCGCTGCACAGTTCCTCTCTGCTGTCCCTTTCTGGCTTATCTGGGCAGTCAGGCAGGTGAGAAGAGAAAGGGCAGGGCGCGATCAGGTCAGTGAGGAGAGAAAAGGTACGGGTACAGTCAGACTGATGCGAAGAAAAGGTTCATTGTACAGTCAGGCAGAGGGACAGGGAACGTGCACGACACAGTTCGGCAAGTGAGAAGCGACGCTGTATCGCCAAATCAAGGAGGTGAGGATAGATGAGGATGAGGTACAGCTAGTCACATAGGTCAAGAAAGAAGGGCGCACGGCACAGTCAGGCAGGGGTGAAGAGAAGAAGTAGGACACAGAAAGGCTGGTGAAACGAGACGAGACAAAGCATATTGAATATCATATTGATTTCGGCGATCTAAGGATTGACTGGTAATTATAAAACTTGTAATAAGAAAAAAGGAATATTTCTCGTGCGTTGAGTTGGACATCATCTAGTTACCCAGTCTAACTTTTTTTACCGCAGTATTTGTGTGCAGAGGTAGGTGACTAAAATTATAGATGTATTGGCAAAACAGTTAAATTGGGTATCCCTATCCAGATATAGTCGACTTGATGGTGATGGGTTTGTCCAGAATGGATCAAGAAGAAACATATAAATTGCGAACTGTGTACTTAATTGCACGTAATAACCATTACATGCTATTTAAAAAATCATTATTTCATTTTATTGTTGGCGTCCTTTTCTATAAATGAAATTCCATGTTTTCACCTCTGATACGACCAATTCGTTGCCTCTAAACAAATTTTATCATTTATGAATCATACAAATAAAATTTTTAACCTCGCGTCACATGTCACAAAAATGCGGAATATATTTGCTAGTCGCCTTTATTTTATTTAGTTTCAATTGCAGCGTTTGGCTTTCAGTTACTACCCACGATTGATCAAAAGTATGACACAATAATGAGCGCTTCTTCATTATTAAATTCTAACTTTGATGAACTGTGCTTGTGTATGAATCAACGAGCGACTTCCATTGTCATGTAGCTAGACTTAACTAAACAGCCTAGTTGCTATGATTACACGTGCCATGCTCAGTGGTGAATGAAGTTCATGTATTAAAATATCAAGTGTTCTTAATAGTATTTTGGCTGATTTATTGGTCTTCACTAAAAATTGTTTGTTGATGTAATCGGAAGGTATGTTTGAAAAAAGCCTTTGGTATTTGTGCAGTCAGTTGGTGGAGTTGAGACAAAGTCAGGTCCCAAAAACTACGTTGCCGCTAGAAACACATCGTCCCAGTTCATATTCGTCGTACGCGGGAAGCAACCTCGGCCAACAAGAGGAAAGCATAGAGGGGCCGCCTTCAAGCCGACCGAAAAGCCTGAAATCCATTTCGGATTTCCAGCGAAATTTTGAAAGCAAGTCGTCAAAGGAGGTTCGGAGGGAATATTTTGAGAGGAACATCGAAAACACTGCCGTCGAAGATCTGGACCAGAAATTCGACAAACATGAAAGTTTTGAAGACAGTCTTGATGAATTATTTAATGATAAAAGCTCCGAGGTGCAAGAGGCATTACTGAAATTTAACCATTTCGTACACGACAATGGCATCGACGACAGCGCCACACGAGCCACGCTGCTGTGGCGGGCGATGGTGACCAGGTTCCCGAGCGTGGCGTCAAAGGCCGCCATGTACTGGAGGGTGATGGCTGCGCGCAGCCCTGCCACCGCCGCCCAACAAGCCATGGCCGCGAGGAAGATGATCGCCAAAGGTCCAGAGGTGAGCGCACATGTGAGTAAAGATCAAAATTATAAATGATAATTATGCTGAATTGTAAAATTATACTTCGACATCCCCTGGTTATGAGTTAAGATGCATTTTTATGTTGCTCTCTAATTCCGTTACGCTCAAGTTTTGACAGTGGAAGTGTGCCTCAGTTTATTTAATTGATTAATGCAATCAGAAATCGCTCTGTCTTTTGAGTTGAATACGTTCTCACATCGTGGGTGTTCAAGTAAACTATTGATGTCGAGAAATGTGAAAATTAGCCGCCAATTTGAATAACATCCGAATAACCAGTATTGATAATGTTTTATAAAGCATGAACCAAACTGTAGAGAAAACAAAGGTGCCCTAACAAGTTATCTAAACATAGATGCTGTCAAAAATCTCAATATATTTGCCAGTGTATCGGTAAAGCTAGACGAGTACAAATTGAAGAGCTTCATATTTTAAATTTATGTGTTACGTACAATTGAGGTTATAAAATTTAATTTTATGACAATTTATGCTACTAATATCAGCAACTATTGTCCTCAGTATCGATGCAATTCGGCGGACAAATCATCTACACGAGGCAGCAGCCGTAGTTACATTCTCTGACGCTTAAGCCAAGACGTCAGAAGAAAAAACATATCCAAAGATTTTTAATTTTTATGACTTAATTGATCACTCTCATTTTTACAGTCCCGTAACGATTACAATGAAGTTTCTAGCTTATTAAATGAGCAATATCAAATGAGTTACCAAACACCGAGAGAAGAAAATTGTTCATGAGAGAGGATGGGGTGGGTGTGGGGTGACAAATTTAAGATGAAACTAGTTCTTCTCTGATTAGCGTAATGCCATATCTGTCATAAAGGCGATAATTTTACTCGATTTGTGTAATTTTAAATTATTTGAGTACTTCCTCATCTTCACCTAGCAGCTCCTCTGAAAATAATGTCCTGTGTAAATTAAATTGAATTGAAAAGACAGAGAAAACGCACTAGTATATCAATGCCTCTCATACAGGGTGACCGGTACTCTCTTGGATAAACTTTCAGATTGAACATTTCTGATCACGAGGTCATAAATGCTTCGTTAAAGAGTTATTTGTCATTGAAGTTTGAACCGTACTGGAGAAATAATCGTACTTCGAGAGCGGCAGGGAAATGAAATGTAGATATCAGGAAACATTTCTTTTTCATTCATTTCATTTTTTGTTCAATGATATCTACCTTCCCGGTTGATATGTCGTTAGGCAATCCAGAATGGGATTTGAATTGCAGCGGAGTTGTCTGCCATGCATCTCTAAGCATCAGTTTTTCTTTTCGCTTAAGAAAATTATACAGGAGAGACTTAACTCCAATCTCAAAATTCCATTTAGATTATAGGAACGAAAAAACGAAATTATACGTTATTTATTGCATAATTTATAATGATGCATCATGGTTTGTACTTCATTCCAAATTATTTTAGAGTATTATGAGTACCAAATCACTTGGACTATGTTTTGGCCTGGAGACACGATCATCAAGACATTTCTTACAATCAATAATTTGACTTTTACAAAACCCCCAAACCCACATTGGCAGCTATTAAATAGCTAAAACTTATCGTATCATTTACATGAATAGATAAAAATATTAGGAGTAGAATTGACATCGTATTTGACCTATAGGCACTGGGAAAGCCAAATGCAATTACACAACTATGGTCCTTCGGTTCGTTTGGTCTGAACTGTGTTCAAAACTACTAAGAAGACCAATGTTCAACACTCAGATTCACTTATGATTCGGTTTTACGCAGTGAAAACACAGAGAAAATGTTTATCTATGTTGCAAGGGTTTATGAATTTAAATTCATACATTTTTTGTCTATACGAGATGGAATTTTACGAACCACTAAGGATATTTTGCAATTCACTTTTTGTTTCTCGTAGGCAACGGAAAAAGTTAACCTCTCTTAAAAAGAAGAGAACTACTTCAAAATTCCCATGGGTGTAATATTCAGCGTTCAACTATTTCCAGCAAATGGCCCGAACGGCGATCGCCGGACTGTTACCCTACCTAAGTCTCCAGCAGTCGCGCAGAAACGCTGGCACCGAGTCGCGAGAGAAGAGATCAGCGGCCACATCGCTCCCGCCCTACTGGCGCGAATTCGCCGCCCACGACCCTGAAGTGACCGCCCGATCTGCCCTGTTCTGGCTCAACGATGAGCAAGCTAACATGTACTGGTGATCGGCGAGCATGTTAAGGCCAGTCATCATCAATGGTCTCAATCACTAACGATAACCGAGGATTAATAAACGTCAGCTTTTTAAAACTGTAGAGGGAATGAAGTAACAAAATAAGTTAGCGGCGTATAACTCACTACCTTTTTTCAGCATTTGTAACATCGATAAAATTTTGCGAACAAAAGTCAGTTCTCCCTTGAACCAGCTTGCTAATCCTGACGCCCTGTTAAGAACCTAGGTGAGCTCTAGAATGCTTGTTTGTCTAGGAATTCGCTCAGATGGTGAAATTTTATTGGCTTTATTACATCGTCATGAATATGACAATGATATATACAGTTAATCTATCGCATTTATATTCCTAAATCAGCTTAGATTGAAACATCGTTGAATTGGACATGTCGAAAACTATTCAAGCGGTAAATGATGGTGAATGTCAACCTTCTTTCGGGTTAGTTGAGGACAGGAAACCTGAAATATTAGGGCAAGTTGAGATCTTAATTAAGTTTGCTCCGCTAAACAGTAATTTTATTGAATACATCTTTAGGCCTTCAATTGAATCCCGATTGACAGATGATGACCGAGCTAACTGTATTTCAGTGAGAAACCTAACTATAGCGGGGTTGCCTACATTGAACGCTTATATATTTTGGATGATTTATCATGGTAGAAGAAATCTGCTGTGCATTATCTCTTCATTTTATAGAGCCTCGAAAGTGCACTCATTCAATGGTTTCACATTCATTGTTTATTACTATGAAGTGAAGCAACGCTATTTTCATGAACACAAAAATAAACTACTTCACACATTTTCAAAATTAATACAGTGGATAAAATTCTCCACACACATTTCTTTTATAGATACGAAACCCTAGTATGAGCGTCGCGACGTCTCGAGCGTTCCGCTAAGGCGAGCCGAGAAGGAAAAACTGACCTCCCCCAGAAATATACAAAGCATTGCAAGTGTATGATAGATGGAGAAACATTAACGTTGACAGTCACATGTAATATCTCAACATCTTGTACACAAAGGTAATTAATCGGACATACCAAGTTTCGGCAACAGGGCTCATTATTCAACTTTATAATTTCTAATAGCCTCTTTTGGGAATTTTCTGAACAGGACCTGTTTTTTTCTAGAGCAAATTTGTGGGACTGAACACTCCTCTCAAAATTTCAAAAAGACATTCACACAAATCGTACCTTGGCACACAATCGCTTCGCACGATAACGCGTAATTTCGTTTTAATTTTAGCTTACTCATTTATTAATACCTTGGCTGGCACCCTATTAATCGGCCGACAATATACATATGCATTTTCAAACACACCCATTTATACAGTTACTCTATAACCATTCGAAAAATATGAACGCATACGTTCGAGTTCGTCACCAGCACGAACTAGAATATTCAAATGTTATACAAAGAATCGTAAATTTCACGCCAATAATTCTCAAACCGAAAAGAATACAGTATGGCTTAACTAAGATGATTCACAAGAAGTATAGAAGTTTGCAAGAAGGTTACTAGGGCTTCAGGTTAAAGGCCTATGTTGCATCGAGAAAGATGATACACAATGCTTTCATTCATTCCGCCGATAATTTTCCACTGCTCATAGCCCTTGTTTTAGATGCTCATTCATTTTAGCCCATGTATGAGTTTTTTAGCTGATCACTTGATACGGAGTTCCAAGCCCTTTTCAATTCTCAAGAATTAAAAAAATTCGCTGAAGATTTCGCTATCCCGCTACAACTCCTTCCACAATGTTAATGAGATTTTCGAAAGTTCATAACTTAGTTAGAGTACGAGTATATCTGCTAAGGTTTCTGATTTGTAGATCAAGATATTTGCTAATATTTCTCCCTTTATGTATATTTCAATGCATATTATTAATCACTTCGAAGAGACGTCTGAGTGAGTGAACATAATCGAGACGATATTTATATCACACCACCCAAGCCTATCTCAAAGCGTCGACTTTCTCCAAGTAATTGAGATTCGTATTAATTGAGATTCGTAATAATTGAGATCCGATTCTCATAATTCTCGAAATAATTGAGATCTGAATAATCTGTGAAACATAGGAAATTTTTTGTGAAGGTCATGATCAATATTCATTGAAGTATTTTAGACGGTTATAATATTTATTTACTTATTGTTACGAGTATGAAGCATTTTTTCCAACTGTTTCAAATTTATTTCAAAATTGGAGCATAAAGTTTTCTGCAGGTAACTGTATAATTTCTTGCTTACGACGTGGCGTTACTGGTTATTCATTTCTTTGTTTTTTTCGCACAGAATTCAAAAATCAAATCGTGCACAATACGTACAGACTTTACTTCTGTTCACTCGATTTGATACTAAACTTTGTACTCAAAACTGCATCGCTCTCGAAAGACCGACCACCCTTTTCGATGGCCCCGCTAAAACTTGCCAAAGTCTTTTACAAAATTGTATTATCTATTTTAGCCCCTTCTCTCATGCTTACTCCTGATTTTCAATTAAGTAAGCCGATCCACGCTTTTCCTCGTCCATTACATCCCTTTATAGTATAGAGTGCCCTACTTAGCTTATGCCTTCCCTCAGCTTCTGCCCTCGAGAATGACGATGAATTATACCATATTCGGTAGGCTACTCCGCATATTCAAAGTATAGAAAGTTACGTGGATATTTTTTCTAGGAACATTTCAAGCCGCTTCAACAAATGAGCTTCCTGCTAGCCCAAAGGATAATCCACATTTTTACCACGAAACGACTCAAGTCCTACGTGATTCAACAACACAGCGAAAGGTTTTTTGATGAAATTTACGATTCAAGTAGATTGCAACTCAAGTACATAGTTTGTCGTTTGTTCAAATATAAGAATTATTTTACATTCCACAATTAATCTGAAAATGTTACCTTGTATACAGGGTGGTTACTGAGAATATATACATTTTAAAATTGCTATAGCCTTTCTCAAAGACAGGATAAAGCAATAAAACTGATATAATTGGAAAGAAGAAGAGTGAATTTTTCACTCTTATTTTACTTTGCTCGACCTACGATTGGATTAGAGTTCTGAGTCTTTCAACATTTTCCGCTGTGTGTTCAGAAAATTTTCTTCTTGGTCTTCCTTTCTCACAATAAACTGGAATTGCCACTTTTGAAAATTCCCCTGAATCGTTATTTTATTAGGTTTGAATCGGTATTCCAAGAAGAATATCCTCTGAGTCAAGGCTATGGATCCAGTTTTTGTCATTTCTTCGATGATGAACTCGCGATGCTGAAGAGTCAGTTGTGCCATGTTTGCTTATTACAATAATATTCTCTCCTGCACCCATGATGTTAATGCTATTATGGAGGGTATGCCAGAGACGTAAGAAAACCTTTAATTTTTTCCTTTCGGATGTTCTATGTATATAATCTTCTCATATTATTAATTTTTAGAAAGTTATCAGAGTTTTGAAAGGTGTACATTTTTAGCAACCACTCTATATACCTATATCAAGAATATATGAATGTGTATATATGTACGTATATTTATATAAATCTATATATATACACATGTATATATATATATATATGTATTTATATAAATATATACATAAATACATATACATATAAATATGCTATTCATAAGTATTCCCACTCGTTCATTACATAGCCTCCTGACGGAAAGCAGCGAGAAAGAGTCGTAATTTGGTTTTTACAATAGGTTAACAGGTTAGGTTAACATCGGCATCTTTGGGATGCTTTATTTCCAATCAAGCCTGATACATATGATCTAAGCATTGGTTTTTCAAATGTCTTATAACTAACCCTATATATAGGACACCATGACGGTTCCCCCGTAAAGCCGGTACCCATTTCCGACACCTGGGTTGAGTTCAATAGCATTTTTGTTATAGTATTCTGGAAAATAAATCGGACATTCTTAATTACTACTACTCCTACGTAATCTTTCCATTTTAACTGATGTATTTGATGTATTTTAAGAGATAAATTATGAAAAAAAGTATTAACAAATGAAGAATATTTATTTTCCTTCATTTCTTTCCAAGAGACCTTATGGAATCATCTATTTTAATAGACACTAAATTATCAGCATGAAATGATTTTTGATGAGGATATCATCGACTTGAGGGACTGTGCTGCTGGCTGACGGCTGCCGTGGGTACGAGGTTGGAAAAATAATCGAGTTTCATTCAAGGGTGGAATATCTTGTCTCTATTTTGAAACTCCATTTTTTTGTGGAAATTTTTTTAATTTGAAGCTAATTCATATTCTAACGGAGACCAAAATGTTGCGCAGTTCTACACGTAGTCGAATTCTTGAGACGATATTCAATGATTCTGAGAACACCAATGAATAGTGTTACAATTAGCGTGCAAACTCTGGTTGGTACAAAAGTAATGTCCGATTTAGACATCTTGGGTGAAAATAAATTAGCTCATGTCTATGGAAGTATTTATTTTTTGACATACTCTTCATTGCTTTCAATGACCTCATTCCTCATTCCAACAAGCTTATAAATGCTTAGCTTGGGAAATTCTGTACGTTTAGAAGGAAAATAAAATTTAACTCTTTTTCATTCTTGTTATTTTGTTGTGAACCTGAGTCCACTAAAATGGTTCTGTTGTGTTCGGGACAGATGGAAATCAGAAGCAGGTTATAAGGACCACTTTATCTGTCATGTAATTTCCCAAGCGGTTACAATAGGATTCTCGGACACAAGAACATTCAACTGATCGGAATCAAGTGTTCTTGGGCAACTTTTTTATGGCTCATATTTTATAGTGAAATCACCACTTCGAAAACGAAAGAACTATCTCCAGCAACTTTTTTTACTTCACAACATCAACCCCATGTATAATACTGCCTTACTTGCATTTCACACCTTCACGAACTGGTTCGCTAGGACATTTCTTATGTGATCTTTAGATGGGATAAACATGTATACCAATGAATATTTTGATCGTAACAGAAATAACCAGGAAGGAAATCGTTTAGTTTAGTCACAGAAATATATTACACTTAAAAAAGAATGTAAATAATTAACAAATCTAATTTTAAATATCCTTTCTAAAAATCGGATATTACTTTTGCACCAATCTGATACAATCATTAGCCTTCATACATTTGGTTAAATTTCACAGTAGAAGTGGCATTTTAGGTATTAACATAATGTTCGAGAATGTTCAGGAAAAATACTTCGACATAGAAACCCTCAAGCCATCTTTTTCTGTGAGATTCAATAGATGTGCAAATGACTTTTTCGAGTAATCTTGCACTTACATATCCTTTAACAGAACATCGTCTCTTATCCTACAACACGCCAGAAACATGCCAACGGAATATTTATGTGCTTTGCCGCTTCGTCAGAGCATTTATTCTACTACATATGGGGCTTGTACGAGAAGATTCAATTTTTATGGACCCATAATTCACTGACTTTTGCCCTTAGTCTTGAATGCAAGCATGAAGTTTCTACTCTGGCTACGAAGGTTCGTAATGCAAAAGCTATTACAAAATGAAATGAGCTCAGCCGCCCTCTCAAATGTACCAAGTCACTTGTAAATGGACCTAATTTGATTTCTTTAAAACTGTTCGCGTCATTTAAGTATGAGTCTATTTGTTGCTGGACAGAGATCATTTGCATCTTCTGTTAGTGTTGTTCGTTCTTGAGAGGAGCTCCGTATTTGAAATCTATTTTAAAGAAGCAAGTTTCTACCATTGAATCCTTTGGGCAAATTCTAAATGTTTAAGTGAAATTTCCTTGCTCCGGTAAGTTTACACACAATCGAAAATTTTATTACACAGGGGGCCATGTTTCAGAATATTCTTAGGTAGAAATTTTTGTTAAAATATTCTCAACAGTATTCTCTTTAATCGATTTCGTGCTCAAATCTTTGAAGAAGCGTCTCTGAGCGCATGTTTCCGAGCTCCAAAAGAGGCAAGGTCAGTGTTCTATACCGTCACTATTTCTACTCGATGTAAGAATGATTTGTTCCTGAACCCGCCAACAAATCATTGGACTCTGAATATTCATTCTGTAGTATACCCTTAATCTGACAAGCACATGCAAATTAGTTTTTGCAATTGCGTACAACTTGTAAAAATCTTCACTTCGTAATTTGCAGACTGTCATTAGATTATTACCTCACCGTAGGTGTTGAGCTCCATTAATTTACGATTCAAATCACAGTTCGCTAGAAATAAACAAAATTAAAGTATTACCCAAGTATGACAATAGTGAATTCAAGTTTTTATGTGGCTTTATAAGTTGTTGAAGATCTGATGTAGGAAACATAAAGCGTTGGCATTAATGAATTCTCATGAATACTCTCATAAGCACTCATTCAACGTAGGTAGTAATTTTAGAGTGCCATGTATAGCATACCAGGTATTGTTTGCTTTTTGAAAATGCTAAAATATAGTTAAACTGACTTCTAGATTAATACAACTCTAATGCGAAGAGTAAAAGCATTAAACAGAAATGATCAAATATAAGGGAAGCAAGTTTCAAATAAAATATCTTATTCGAAAAACTCACTTCTAAAATGAAAACAGATTTCATCTCGATAAGAGCTCTTCATTTGTATGTCACTTGCGACCAGCTTAACTTCAACGAGACTTCATCTCGCACCACCAAAGCGAACGCCTGCTTCGTTGTAATCGACATCGTAACAAGATTACAGCTCTGCATCTGCCCATAGAGTTTACCTCGCCACCAGACCAGGCCGAACATCTACATACATACTGTAGTCTTCAAGAATCCAAGAACCGTAATAAGAAATGCGGTAACTCTTTTCATGTTGTGATATAAAGAATAAAAATGATGTGAGTATAGCACCTGCTTCACCTTTATTTATTCTGCAGAATTTGGGCAAAGAATTTTATTTGTTTGTTTGTCTCAAGCTTCTATTAACTTTGATGATCATAACAGAAGAAACTCTGAGCAAATTTATACTCCTTACAGAATTCTTATAATGAAATTTAACCGTATGATGAACGTAGTGTTCTACTCTGTAGTAACATACCAACATAAAATTCCTCTAATGGCAATATTCAAGACAAGAATATTCTTTATCAGTACCCAAACCTCAATTTTCGTTATCTGATCTATTTGTTGCAGCATGGCATCAGTATCTCGAGCCTTCATGTGCCGCTCAATTAAAAAGTGTCAGGTAAAAATTGGCTGCTCGTTCATCAAGTAAAACTGGCATCGCAACTGAACCTTTCGACCCGCACAATAACTCGTTTATTGTCCAACTACGCAGACTCACTTTTTCAAAGCTGAAATACCTACCCACTTTATGTATCACGTGGAATTCAAGCAAAGAATATAAGCGCTTTAAGTTGATGTCAGGGGGGGATGATTTGGGGACTGTGCAGTATTTTGCTGGGGTTCAGGGTAGGGTATTACAAATGGCTCACTCCCCTCTACCACAACCCCCTTCTTGAAAATGGTACTTATAATAAACTAGTCAATTAACGGTTGGAGTTGTGTCATGTATTCCTCGATGGCGTGATTGGTAACGTAGCTTAAATTTGGCCAGTTAAAGCAAGAGAATTATGACGGACGAAGGTCAAAGTCTGACCATCTTTTCATTTAAAATTGATCAAAGAAGCGTATCGTAGGGATGTGAATGTAAGTATACGTTGTTTTTTAACTCGTGTTCTATGATAAGGAACGGTTACTATAGCTCATAACTACTCGCTCAGTCCTAGGTAAGTGATGCGTCTCGATTTATCTGCATGTATGGCTGATATTCGAAAAGTCAACCTACAAAATTCCGTTCTGTTTTAGTACTTGTATGGATTAGTGTCTTGTCCCGTTGCGATTGTACTTTGATTCCTAATGATTATTACTAGAATTATTGTCTTGCCGTTAGGTTTACATGAGGTGAGATCATCAGCACTATAGTTGAAGCCCACAAAGTGTTTGAGTAAAAATTTAAGCCAGAGAAACATCACGGTAATCCCATTTTCGGCAAATGCATATAAAGCACCTCTGAAATACTGAATATGTGTTACTCATTATTTACTACGAAACTGAATATTTTCAACTCAACTCGGATAAGCGTTGAATTCTGCGTTTACGTTCAAACGTGACTCCCTTATCTAGGTATCAAAATCTAAAAACATACAGGTAACTCTAAGAATGATAATAACTCTGGAATAACTCTGAATAACTCTGGGTAACTCTTGCCATTACGAATCCTGCAAACAAGCTGTAGGTAGGACCAGTGATCATTTGAGGCGCCAAGATCCGAAGATCATTCGTGGCGCCACAGCTGTGCAAAGGTACCTCAATAATTGGACCACGTAAACGACATATGTACATGATGGAACGTAGGCAGAGAAAGAAACGTTAACGACTTACATAACGGAAAAATAACAAGAGAGAGAAATACTTAGTGACTGAAGTCACTGTGCAAATATTTCGTTGTAAACTTTAGTCGTTGGTGGTTGTAAATGAAATAGCGAAGCGGCGTGAACGATAAAGAAAAGAACTTTTCCTAACTTTTCGTTTCGTAACTTTTGTACAACACTGGAGAGTGAATGATTTAAATTTATTTGTGTATAATCAGTATAAAATGAATAATTCGCTTAACATATCACTTGCTTACTCGCTCTGATTTTTCTTTTTCGTCACAGATGAAGAAAACATAAAGTATAAAAAAAGCTAACTGACTCAAAGTCAAGTACGCTTGAAGCGATTCACGATTTTGAAGTCTAATGATTGAATGATTCCAATGAGAATAAGTTGATTACGAATAAATTCAAGTTTTTACAAATTCAATCACCATTTTTTAGGGCGAATTGAACTATGTAAAACTATGACTTAGCTTGGAAAATGTAACGTCACTCTTTTAGACCGGAGTGAATTTTACCTAGTTAAAATTGATGCTGCGGAACATCGGGTCAATGGGAAGAAGCCTTTTGAATTTTAGAGATGTTGCAGGGAGAGACCACCTCAAAATGTTAAAACAATGGGAAACCTGATTTCGAGAACTTACTGGTAATCTGAATCACTTCATAAGCTATTCAAACTATTTGATACAATTTTTATTCTTCTTTTTTATCACCTTAAATGTCTTGCATCACCAGGCTTACGAGCAACAAGTTTTTTTCTCTTTATTTACATGATCGTTGAGAAATTGGAATTTTAGGTTTTAATTCTAAATTTAAATTACACAGAGTATTTTTCGTTTTGCGATGTTAAAATGCAGCCTCCCATGACTAAGCATTTCGTTTCATCCAGCAACAGAAGTGAATGCTCGTACTCGCCCGGCCATGCATCGTAAATTTCTTTGCGCAGCAAGAGTAGACCAGTGCAATGAGAATAAAGTTTTTTGCTTTGGGTAATTGTACGTGTTGCATTCTACGTCAAGCCTGAAACTCACAATATCGAAATGCCTGTAATTATGCAGGTGATTTGGAGGCTCTCCCGATGCAGCGGTGTGTGTTTCACGTTTCGAGAATATTTCGAGACACGGGGAGGATTTTCAAATTGCGGAAACATTTGAGTGTCTGGTATAGATGTTTAAGAGTGGTTAAACAAATTATTTTGGTAAACTATATCACCAGATCTAGGTTTAAAAGTAAGCATTATTCTGTTCTATCCAACATCACAAAACGCTACATCAGAGCACAAATTTGTTACGTTCGGGTGAAGTTTTGCTACCAAATGGGAGCTGTTCTGCTCCCTCAACAGGAGCGCTGGGTATCAAATTTTGCCGCATCACTCAGGTGCCGGCCGCTGCGACAGGGCGGGGCGCTGCAGGGGACGGTGCGATTGTCAGGTTTCTTAACCTGTCCCAGGGACATGGAGCAGAGGACTGTTTCTCTGATTTTATACGACTGCGGAGTTGGAATTGAAGTAGTTCGCAGAAATGTTTGCTAACGCCTGTCGAATAAAATCGACTTATCTCATGGTTTTGCCGAATTAAAAATTCGTCGTTTATTTTGGAGCGTTTGCATTTAACCTTCATTACTTGTTAAATAAATGGTTTGAATTGGCCCTTTGTGTTTTTGAAAATATACCAGTATTAATCTAACAAGCATTCGCGATCAAAAGGCATATAGCACAGTATAGTAAAGAGTTGATCAAAGAACATTCTCACTGAAACGTGAAAACTGGACAATGAAGCTGATTTAACATATTCGGAATTTGCTCGCTTCCCTTTGTTGTGAATGTGAGGGTTTATTTCGAGTCGAACGGCTGAACAAGTGAATTCGGCGCAGCAGAAGACTGCAGAGATTCAAAGCGGCTTAATTGTTTATTACGTTGAATGAACGCAAGTATTAAGTAAAGACTACAGAATATTTCATAACTCCGTACCTATTTTGTAAACAATAAAAATAATGTAATGATTTTCAAGATATGCCTAAAACACTCATTGGTCATACAATTGCTTTTTTCCTACCCTCGTAAAAACGAATACGCCCATCCCTCACTGAGCATTACTGTACTTACTATAATATTTGCTCATTGTATGCTCTAATAAATGATTTGTGCTGTATTCGCATCTCCCTAAATACTCAACGTCCCAGCAATGTTGCCTGTGCCCAAGTTTAGGAATTATAGGACAATGTTGACATAAAATGACATTCATAAAATTCGCCTACAGTAAAAGCTCTACAACCACCTTATTTGAAACGAATGTTTAATTTTCCACTAGTAAGTGTTAAGAAACATTTACTATACGCTTATAGATTTGATGTATATTAAGTTTGACCACTTTAATCACACTCGACTCCTCAAACAAGGAATTTAAACATTCTGTGTGGACTACATGACACATCTCTTGCAATACATGTTAAATTTACTACAAGTATTTAGCGTTTTTACCTGCATCTAATGATGATTGCATCTAAACTTCCTAACACGGTATAGCTGAAAAATTTGTATAGTATTGGTATGAGTCGAAAATATGCTGAAATATGTCTCTTTCAGCCCTCTCCTGTGGTCTTATACCTAAAGGAAGAAGAGCTACACCAAAAGTATCTCAGTCAAGTGCGCTGAGAAAATGACTCCTGCTATTGGACCAGTGGAAGACTGCTCTAGGATGGGCAATCATGTGTAGCAAAAATAAAAATTTTTAATCCCAAATTATTTTTCCTGAGAAACGTTTCCCAGTCGGAAACATTTTTCAATAAAGTTTCAGTTGATATAATTCATATTTTTAAATTAACAACGTGATTTGAGGTTTCTTAGCATTTAAATCAGTCATGTTAAGCGTTCTAGATCGTATCATGAATCGTTGGAGAAGATTATTAACGAATTTTTAATAACGGTAGAGTTTTTCCTTACTAAGTTTTTTAATATCAGCTGCTGATAACTAGGAGTGAACATTTGTTCTGAAGTACTTCAAAGCTAGCAAAAATAATTTCAACAATGAAAATTTCAGCCTTAATTTCTTAACCAAAATGTAAAATGCATTCTCGTTGGGTTGCACCAACTATTCTCATGTGCAGTATTTTTGTGGTAACCAAGATTCCAGAAACAACTATTCCAGCTATTTTAGTCAAATGCATTGAACACTTGTAAAACAAACACATTCAGTCATGTTAAAAGCTAATCATATCATACTTGATAACTCTAAATAACATCATTAGAGGAAAATAGCCTGAATTTGGTCAACTCTCGCTCTTTTCATACCATTGAACTACAAAACGTCTTTGCAAACAGCTTCCAAGCAACAAGAAATTCCGTTGAGCACAAGGTCTTGCGGAGGAGCGCCGAACCCTGACAATGGCCGGTATATATAACCCAGACCCCGACGGGGCCCGTAATGCCCTACGCTGCACAGGGAGGTGCGCTGCTCTCAGAGACGCTTTACGCTGCACGCCACCCGCGTCCGAACGCAGTGACATTCTCCATATTTGGAGTATCTCCGCACGCTCGTAGCCTGAGAAAGGTGAGGATTTCTAGCAACAATTTAGTGTGTCAGAATGACTTCAATTTTATTCTCCTATAAACAGAGAAGGCTCAAGAAAAACCTGTGTATTTCTTTTTCGTGGAAAATATTTCTTCACATCTGCATGTGATTTTCTGAATCTATTTAATCAAATCCGCTTCTTCCACAGGTATGCTTTATCTCCGCGCTTTTTTTAAAGTGTTGGTGTTATTGAACAACTTTATTTGAACTAAAAGGAAGTTTTCAACTCGTTTAGTGTATTCATCAGAGAACAAAGCTAGACCTTTTTTTATTATTTCGTGTAAACAGCAGAATGGCGTGGGTGAGACGCACACTGCGGCTTATTTATTAAGACTTACTAGTCATGTAACTACCAACTTTATACTACCTCTTTATAATCTCTATCTTGAATGCAATTGGTTGCCCACAGTCGCTTAGTTAGAAAAGAATCTCCTGCGAGAGGAAAAATGAGCATGTTTTCCTGTAAATTTGTTGCAGGTGAAATTTCACTTCCATGCACCGTGCACGAGTCAGAGTGTTATATCAAGTGGCCGGGAAATTTTGAGCCGATATTCTTGAGCATCAAACGAATAATAAAGCATAGGATCCACTGTTGAAACCACAAAGTCCCTTTTTTATAACCCTCATGGTATTACAGTACTTGTTAGACGTACATAAGGTGACGCAGAATCAAAGTTCAGGAGACCACGCAACTCAGACGGAGAAGTTGGTTCTAAAAGCAGCCAGAGGTAGTTGCTGTTGTAGTAAAGTTTCGATATATTTTAAGTTACGAAGAAAAAAAATCGTTGTCAAAAATGAATTGATCCTACAATAAAAATTCCTATGAAAATACCGATTTCAGAACTATTTCTCTCACTGAACGCCAGTGGAAGGCTAGACAAACTTTTAAATCAAAAATAGGAAGACTAACGACACAACGCTTAGACTCATTTTGTACTAATTTTGTACTAATTAGTTGATAAAATCGATAAAAGTGAACGTTTCGACCAACTAGCAGTGGTCATTCTCAACACTGTAAAAGTAAAGATTACAAATCAGACATCATTCAGAAAATCACAATGGTAAAAACAAACATGAAATTAGAAACATTTGCTAACAAACTATTTGTAGGGGATAGGCAGACTGCATATCATTGAGATTTGGCTTTAGTCTATAAATGAAAAGAGATTCTAATATTCTGAGTTCTATTGGGTTACTTCCTCGGCCTAATACTTCAAAATCAGATAGTCTAACAGGCAGGTCGCATTTTTCTGCATGTGTGCGTATTGCAGAGTGAGAAGGTCGTTAGTCTTCCAATTTTTAATTAAGATCTCCAAGAATTGGAACTTTGACTTCTTTAACTTTTAAATCAGATCGAATGTATTTATAAGTTTTTCGAGCTTCATAGGTGGGTCAAACAGTCGTATGAGCTCATAAATCATAGAAAGACTAGAATTTGGTTTTGTTTACTACTGATATTAAAGTAAATCATAGGCGACATCGGAAATGTTTTCAAAATGGGGCCTGCAACCAAATTTTATTCTTTTGTGCAATATTGCGAGCAGAACCAAAATGCTGGGGATTAGAGATTCATTCGGTTCACTAATACAGTTATTAGAACGACATTATGTTTTTTTTTTTTTGTAATGCAAAATTTTATTTTATGAAGCGAAAATATTGAAAGTTTAACTTGCAAAATTATTATCCCTACATAGTTCCTACAGGATATTTGAGTAACTATTGAGGTATTTTTCCCCTTTTATTCTTCCTCTTCTAAAATTAGATGTATATTGCTGAAACTTGGTAGTTTGAATGTTGAACATTTCGCAAGAAAAAATACGGCCTCATAATTAATTAATCTCGTTAACAATAGAATATTGTTGTAATGCTCAGCGGTATTAAGGGTTGCAAGACAACGTAGTCTTTCAAAACATCCGAGTTTATAGTGTAATTACACGTTGATGCTTACATGTTTCATAACTACTCAAATATTCCATCGAGAAAGAAATTTCTTTAGAGTAGAAGGAAGAGACTATCAAAAATGAACAGAGAGCATATTTCGAGACCAAGTACAGATGTGAGGCGGTCACTCAAATGGTGGATGTCTGCGGGCACTCCGAACCAAACAGAACTGGCACAAGTGCGCGCCAAGACGAGGTATTTTGACTGGCTGGAAAATGAAACAGACGAGCGCACGCCGCTGCTGTATGTACATATATGTGAAAAGAGGAGGTGCTACGAGAAAGATCCCAAGCCGAACACATAATGAGGCCTGTGCACGACCAGTCTAATGGCAGATAGGTTATGAAGACCGAAATTACAGCAAATCGAAATGATTATATATGCATAGAGAGGATACATCATCTTCATGGCATAACAAAAAATTCGTAAAAGTGTTTAGTACGCTTTAACCACAAACTCTGTCTGAGTATGAACTAAAATAACCCTGAAATTTACAGATAATTCTACAATCGCTCTATACATCTAGGTAACGAGGCAGCACTATACAACTAGGTAGCCGCTCTATACAACTAGGTAGCGAGGTAGAATATATTCTTTGCCAAAAATCACTTTAGAGCCGCGATGGCGCTCTGGATCTCAAGCAACCGTGACTCGGTCAAGGATCTCTGAAGGAATTTGATAAGTAGATCGAGGCAAATGTATCCAGATGAAATAGACCAAATTGTAACTTAAGCACGACGGGGAATACGAGGCCCTTGGTCTTTTCTAAAATTTAATAAACTCGAGCATTTTTCATTGTTTGTGGAATGTTCCAACTAAGAAATAAATTTTTTATTCAAGTATATTTCAAAAGATACAACATGATTTTGAAAGTTTTGGGAAATGTGGGATTTTACAAAAATGGGTTAAGAAATCGTTAGGTAGAAATTCAAAAATAATTTGTCCACATCAAACTATACTGAGACATTTTCTATGTTCTGCATTTGTAAATGAAATGTTATTGATTTTATTCCTAACGCAAGTCGTTACGGCAATACATAGATAGGTTGTGGAAAATGTCATTCGTATCTTTGCCCTCCTTAGGAAATCAACTTTCAAAAGCCCCAAACTTCAAAATAGAGGCAAAAACATTCATGAATACGCAGTTTTCGAGTAATTTTTCCCACTTTTGCTCATTAAGAAAACGACAGGGTCGAGAATATAAAGCAGAACTTCTTTTGACATTTCAGCATTCGAGATAAAGAGCAGTTGCCACAGAGGTTAGCCGTTCTTAGTGTAATTGATTCATTTTAAAAGTTTAATAATAAATGAGAAGTTCATGTTTGCGATGTATGAGTTAAATCTTCAAAAATTTGTTGCTTTTATGGTCATTAATTAGTTCCAATTATTATAATAAAACTCTTCAAAATAAACCAAAAAATATTCCTAATAAACTGATCAGTTCCTAATTTTCATATTGTGTAAATTCACGGAATGGGCTATTCAATTGAGTGCTGTATAACCCTAGATGTACTCTGCTATGAATTAAAATTGAGTTTTCAAGTGAATTCTTAATGATTGTGAAAGTAATTGTAGCTAAGATATTCAATATTACTGAATTAATTTTTAATCGAAATTAAGTCTTGGTGGATTTGGAGAGTCGAAAAAATGGTGTTGATGTCATCAATTATATAGGTTTGCAATACTGCGCATTCATTAAACAACAGTGAGTCAAAACTTACCATGTGTAACTGTCAGAACTCAGTGATTGTGAAATGTTTCATATTATGAAAAGCTGCAGGAATCGCAATCTGAAGCGGACAAGAAGCCAGAGAGTTATTGCTACGTGCACAAAAAATTCTATTTTTGGTCTTTCCGCTACTGAAAATGCTGCTTTCCTTTCATGCATTTCGGTATTTTGCCTGTATTAGTATGTATTATGATATTTTGTTTTTTTTTTCTATTTCTACACGAGATCACTGTGACTCGTATAATTATTGAAATTTGTTACAAATCAGGCAGATATTTCCCGACGACTCAGCTCCGACGAACGTTCATTTTGCCCGTCTCACATGACGCACTACATGCGGCGCTAGTCACTACGCAGTTTAGGAAGGCTGCTCCGATGGCCCCTTGCATGATTGAGAGGTGTGCCGAGCTGGGCAAAAACTCGTACCGTACTTTATGGGGTGCAAATTGTGGTGAAGCTGAGGATCTTTTGCGCTGAAATGATGCTCGTGTCATGGCTCAGAAGAGCTAATGATAGGTTGCTGGAAAGCTCGTTTAATCTACCTAGTTTGATTGCATCTGCTCAGCGCTTATTATACAGAGTGGGATTAGGTACGTACTTTAAATTGTATGGAGGAAAGAAATTCGAGGAACCTCGAGGAAAATACCCATACATGCACAGAATATTGAATTAAATTTTTAGCTGCCTCATAACCTTCTGACCGCGGAGATGCTGAATGCGTTGACCTACTCATCTGAGAAAATTCATCTTAGTGTTTCAAGGCAAGGTACAATCTGACAATGGGACGTGTTGCAATTTCCCTGGTCATATTCATTTAACTTTGGAAATTTTCAATGTTTTGCCATGGAATTTTCTCCAAATTTGTTTTCCTCATCGAGATGATTTTAAAATAAAAGCTGCACTTTAGATACGATAATATCAGGAATTGCGTGTTGAGCTGCTGACCTGACATCATTCATTGCTCGTCTCCCAGGGCCATTTTCAAATGATTTGGTCACCTTGATTGTGTCGAACTTCAACCCCAAATTAAGATTCCGATCACATAGATGAATTTTTGCACAATCCTCCAATTACAAATAAATGGGATTAATTCAACACAAAGTCTGACAGAAACGTATGTGTAACTGAAATATTATTTCAGGGGTATGTTCGTCCAATTTAATGATGTTGAGACTATGTATGTGTTCAAACTAAGGATGATTTAGCGTATTTCCATTAATGTATGTATTTACACATGTTCTGTTAAAAAGCGTAGTTTGCGATTATTTTCTTCAACTTAATGTTTAAGACATCGCTTACCCAAGAGTAACCGTGCGTTCATTAAATCCCCACTGCCAGCAAATTTCTTTTAGTTTGATGCCTTCTGGAGGTCCATTTCATATTTATTGACGCCTACGCTAGTTTATCACTGACACTCAAAAATGAATTTAGTTTATAATAAAATGATAAAAAAATTCATTTCATAATGTAGAACTTATTACAGGATGATTAAAACGAAAAAGGGGACGCAAAAATAATCATGAAATTTTGAGCGCATGCATTAGCACTGATATAATGGTAGCATTGTTTGCTCCGAGGTGAGGGGGTTAAATTCTAATCCACTCGAATTAACTAAGTATGCGCGTTCCAGGCAAAGATAATAAGTAAACTACTATTATCATATTAACAGTGCTGAAAATAAAGTCTAGATTTTTTTATCTCACTATTTTGCTTCAACGAACATCAAAATAGCGTATTAATGCCTGTCTACGCCAACGGAACATGAACGGGACCTGAATAGTTACTCCCAGTGACCAAAAGTATCATGTTGCCGTAGAAAACTCGTAGGTGCCGCAATGTAGCTAGCTAGTATCTTATCGTGATATCTAGTCAAACCTCTTTTTTGCATTGCCTCTGTCGGAATGCCCTCTTCAATTGGACCGAGCTCTCCAACTCCGCATTAGCATCTCTGTGTCGTGACTACGGTGCCCTGAAATACTTAAAAGGTCAAGTTCGTTTTTACGCGAGAAAACTTTACGAAATCAAACTTGCCATCATTTTCTATAGTTTGTTCGAATCGCCTCGATTCGGTTCACTGCAGAGAAACGGAAAGGTAAACTGTTTTGAAATTGTCACAGGAGTTACTTGTGGGAGTTTTAGAATGAAAAATTTGATTTCTTTGTGAGTGTCAGTAGTCAATAAATTGTTTCCATTTTAAGTGTGTGAAATTGAAATGCGATTCCATATCATTCTAGATTAAAATGTTCTCGAAAAGTCGCATCTCTGTTTTTCATTCCATTTATTGCAATTGAAGAATCCAAGGTTTTAGAAATTGCTATATATACCAATGACAAAGACTATTTGTAGCTTGTTTGCTGTTTGGTGATTATATACCTCTCTCACTATCAAAGTGAACCCTAAAAAAATTACGAGCTAAGTTGTTTAATAATTTGCTTTGATTTACATATTCACTTTGCTAGCGACTTGTTCTGAATATGGTCCTATGGTGAATTTGTTGCCCGTACGAATTTGCGAATTGATCTGATGGACACTGACAAATTTCATAAAACGCACATAAACATTAACACGTTTCCCGCGTCCTGGGCCATATGTGTACCGATACGTAAATTGCTCATTCAGGTACATACGTGCCGGTATAAATGAATGACATTTCAACTGTTGCGCGACTTGTTTAAAAAATGCCTGTCATCATACGAAGTGAAATTTGATCGTGCAAGGGTATTTTTCATACTTCTTAGAAAGAATAAAAATGTACTGATGCAGTAAAGTTGATTTCCCAATTCTTCTACTTACAACCTAACCAAACGAACCATTAACAGCCGTGGAAACGCGGTGAACGTGCTAAAGTTTACGTGATCTATAGCTTGTTCTGTACGATGGTATCAAATGGATTCTTACGTATCACACTAAGTCCGACCATAGCTTTTCGAAATTTTGAAGGCATGAAACAATATAACTGCATTTGAAAGCATCAACACTTAACTGCATAAATTTACAGACAGTTGAGGATGTTAGTCCATTTCTGAGATACAATCAAAAAACCCTATCGAGAAGTTCAAGAGGCCCATTCAGCATGCAGGAAATTTTGAAAGCGAATAGTGTTGCTTAATTGTTACGGCCGGACGGATACTTTCCGGTCCTTCCATTAGCGTTGCGAAACCCAGCTGTTGGAAGACGACGAAGTAAAGCGGTCACTTTCGTTAGCAGAATGAGAGGGACACAATCAGCATTCACAGCTTGAGGCACCGGGAAGGGTTCGTGTGCGGGTCCGTATGTTCAGTTACGTGCGAGGTGCGGAGTTGCTAACTTCGGGTGATGGCGGCACGAATACCGTGTCGCGAAGGTGTCACGGATCAGGTAAAACTAAATAGCGGTGTGAGGAAGTGAAATTTAATAATGGTCACAGCAATATCAGCAAAAATGAGCTTAGTCCCAGTTTTTATCATCATTTTGTTGCACTACGAGCCGAAAGAAAAAAGTCATGCAGGAAATGTGCTACAGGGAGCGCTATTGAATGAATTTAGTTTTTTCCGAGCTTGGCTAGTCTTGAACACTTAAGATCGATGACAAATATTGAGGTCGTATGTGAAAATAAAATTAAAAAGATAATTTGAAAAAATATTGATTTCATGACAATCCCTTTAATGCATCACTGAATTACAACTATTGAATAGAGAAGGAGATAACACAACACGAGTTAATACCCAAAAAGTAGGAATGAAGCTAAAATGCAATATTATTCAGTTCAATGCGTAATTCCAAAAACAATTCGTGCCAAGTGCGGCTTTAAAATGTCATGACATGATGTCTCACCAAATAAATAGCCATCGTCGTCTGTAGGATTTGCCATGGCTCGCACCTTACTTTGTTGTTTGAACTGTATCTCCTAATTTAGGCCAGCCCACTTCCTACATTTTTGTAAGGCTTCGCCTATGTTGGCTTGTTAATATTTGAGTCGAGAGGCTAAGCCTGCCAATCCAAACGTACACACAATGTCGGAACAACTGCGTTACCTGGCGTGACGAGTAGTTTGGAGCTCCATCCTGCTGAAACATGATGCTCGTGTGAAATGATTCTCTTGCAAAGGAATACATCGTCTTCTCAAGAGTCTTATCATTCTCGGTGCTACTCTGTGCTCAAACAAAGACACTGCCTTTTAACAGTGCGTCAGAGTAAATTAATTGTGTTGAAACCTATAGTACCAGCTACTTTGACTGGCCAAAAAGTTGCGTGATTCAGAAATTTATAACTGCCTATTTGACTGCCTTTAAGGCCCATTACAGCTTTCGTTCTACCTGGCAATGATTTTACAGTATTCTTGATCCTCTGAAGCTTAATTTTTGGTCATAATTGAAGCAATCTGTTCCGCAAGGCAGTCAAAGTTGAAGGAAGGGGTGACGAGTCACGCAGGTTTCTCTTAAATTCGTCCCATAAATTTTCAATGGGGTTCAACTCAAAAGACTATGGTGGTCAGCTCATGTACTAAAATATTTCTTCATTCTCAGTAAAGAAGCTTGAACATTTACATTCCTGTGGATGCGAGCATTGTCGTTCTGATAAAACTCGTCACTACAGAAAAATAAAATTCCATAGAAGGCTGAACGTGGTCAGAACGTACCTACAAATAGTCAAAGAATGAATAGAGTTCACTTATATGACAAAGTGTGACAGATTTCTTCCCATCCTTTGAATCAATAATCGCAAAGCATTATTGACACTGCATGCCTGCAGATGCCTGAACAATTGAATGGTATAAAATGAACCCACCACTTCATGTGATTGTAGCCATATTCTTACAAGCGACTCATTCTAAAACAAGGTGAATCTGTACTCAGTGGGTAATGTTATACGCTTCTAATCCAGAACGATCTAACCTCGTGTTCTCAAGCAAATCATAGAAATTTTTCCAATTTGCTGCAGATATTAGTGGCTTCGTGGTGAATTAACATGTGTCTAAATTCATTTTCGTTAATTCTCGACGCACTGTCCTATAAGGAATTGTTTTTGAATCTTCTATAAACTCATCAGTTATTTGCTGAACGCTGATTTTCGTGATCAATCTCTTTCAATAGCGTCTGTCTCAGCCATCCAGAATGTTAGGCCTCCCACAATTTTCGCGAGGTGAACAGGGTTCGCCATCGTGTTTCCAGCGCGCAATTGTCCGCTGCATGCATCGTTTTGATATTCACACTGATTAGTGTACAGATGTCTAGAGTCGAGTTTCCGCTTTGATGAAACCAAATGATGCGTATTTTATCAAATGCTGATAGGAAAACCCTTTCCATGGGTTTTAAGTTCTCCGATGTACGTAAATAGAAATTTAGAATGCTACTTTTCCTTCAAATAGGTTCATATTTCTTGATAAACTCTTCTACAGTAGCTATATATAGTTTTATTAAAACAAATGTACTCGGATGTGAAATAGTGTAAAATAACATTTATAGTAGGCAAAAATTTAGTGCGATATACTTTCCTCGCTACTCAATGGGTAAGTTTGACGAACCTCACTGAGGCATAATCAAGAACTATAAACTTCTCTGTGTCATTCCATACAGCCCTACTCCAATACTCAGTTGCCTGTAGTGAATATGCGTTCTCAGTTCTCACTCATTGTTTACGAATACGTCGAATGTTTTCAGAGGTTAATTGTTCCTTCACCAGTTTTTGTCAAAAGATAATTGCTGCCAAATTCCGACCTTTTAAGACAGTAATTTTGCGTTTAATTTCCACAACAATGAGAGTTCGATTTGCTCAAGACAGGCGCTTTAATGTTTCGACTGGTTGAACGATTGCAATAGGTGGCTTATCTGCTTGGTTTACCTATAGGCAATTCCTCTTTACGTCATCCAATGCGCTAGAAGCCTGGCAATAGTAAAAATTAATTTATTGTACCATCATGCTAAAAATAGCGAGGGCATGTCTTTTGTCATCCTATATGTTATAACTTTTTTTCCAGCGGAGAAATATTCACTTATCTCATATTTTTACCCTTATCCAAAAGGCGTTTTCTAAAAATCTGTTAGAAATCATTTGTTAAAATAATTTAAACATAAAAAACGAGAGCTAGAAAGAGGTTTGAGAGTTACATTTTCCCTCATCTAAGCGATGTAACAGTGTTTTAAAGGTAATTTTCTAAAGTGAGGTTAAGCATTGTATATAATTCTTCATTACGTTTTCTTTTGGTGTACCGTATTTGATATCGTTCTGAAATGTTCCAAT
Organism: Morinoia aosen; assembly: GCA_030386875.1. Classification (NCBI taxonomy): domain Eukaryota; kingdom Metazoa; phylum Arthropoda; class Malacostraca; order Amphipoda; family Talitridae; genus Morinoia; species Morinoia aosen. The sequence continues at coordinate 8,570,895 of CM059558.1, read as the reverse complement.
GTTTAAAACCAAAAATTGATATCATATAACCATGATTGCTACTGTACATTGAAGGACGATTGCATGCCCTATTCATGAATTTGAACGTTAAGCGACAAATTATCGAGGCTCCACATGACGCTCGTATACGTTTATAAAGTAATGACTTTAAAAAAATCTATGTAAGGGCAACGAACGGTCTCTCTAAACGTCGTGAACTTGGTCTCCCTAATTCTGAGCGTGTTCATAACACTGCAGTATTATTTTCATTAACCTTTACAACTGTAAGGTACAAAGTCTTATAATTACATTTTTAGCATAGTTTATGGCTGTAGGGAGGTCATCCCAGAACTATCTACACTCTTTGAAAATGCGCACTCAATAGAGGCATGAGAGCTGCTTTTGATATGAGGTGCGGCTTAACAGTTATATACTAACAATCATTTTCATGACTTTTGAATAGAAAGAAAGGTTGGATTAAATTTCCAAAAGGGAACCAACATTCAAGAGGATTTGAAGGAAAAACTGTGAGCGCAATTAATCAGCCATTGGACGTGGAATCACGATAATTAATCAATTATCAGAATCACAGTTTGATGAGATATATTTACCCTGAGGCATTACGAATGGTTCTGTCTCATTCGATTGTACCGTCGACATGGTGTGGAAAAACGAGCAAACCTTGAAGCTGTTCTAATATTATCAATAATGTCAAGAAAAGCTCCTATTTCACGGAACCACACCTTGTGCAACGGAAATACGAATGCGAAGAAATCCTTTACCAGGGCTAAAGTTTAATAAGATGCTTATCAACTAATGACCTTCATCCTAAAATATTCACTTAGAAAAACAAAACTTGTAATTCCATGCTTGTATCCTAGTATCTATGTACAAATGTGAATGTGTGTATGTATGCATACATTTATATGTATGTCCACGCATTCAAACATTTACACACAAGCAGTTTCTGCAAAATTTCTAATCAAGTGACTTGCATTAGTCCTACAAACACTGAGTTTTTTCATATTTCTCCCTTTGTTATTGTCCAGCATTTAAATGTGAAATCTCATAAATTTGTTGTGTGAGTTGAAGCGTGCGCTTGTAGGCAGTCAACTCACTTTTATCTATTTTTTTCCACGCTCGCTCGATGTGATATTTTTGACTATCTGCCGCAACACGCAATTCTAATATTATTCCCTGATGTCAAGTAATCCAAAGCTTAAATGTCAAGGTACGAGTAAACTGTCATAAGTGGTTGCACCCCACAAAGCTTGTTATCTTTATTGTTTCCATGAATTTACAGACACTATTCAACTTCAATTAACCAGCTATAGGATACATATTTATATTTTTTCTCTCCGTCTTTTACAAGCATTATAATGGACTATCATGGCACGTATGTATGTTCATCAATTAAAGATATTTGCATAATGATTTTTCAAAATATAATGTAAATTTTTCTAAGGTGTTAACCTTATAAGACATTAATGTTTTCTTTTTTTATTCAAGTCCTAAAATGTTCTTGTTAGCTTTGTGTGATGCAAATTATTATATCATTTCTACGCTCTTGAGCATATTGTGACAACCCTATCTAGGAGGTTAATTTCACGTATTACTCCAATTATGTTGCACGTGTCTTGGTAGCCGTCGTAGAACAATCGTTTTCATGTTTCTGACACAGGGAGACCCTCTTCTGCTTCTATTATTAGTAAGGAAAAATCATAAATTCGTGGCGTGATAAAAAAATTTTCTCCGAGCCCCTCGATTCGAATACTATATAGTCGATTTGCAGGAGTGAAAATATAGTTCTGAATGTCAATCTCGTTGCCATAGACGCAAGATTATTTTAATTCACCCGTTTTACTTTAAAAAATTCTTTGCACCGCAAGATCCTGAGCTCGTATTTCAATGCAAGTGTGCACTAAAAAGAGTGTTTTCGAAAATGCATCGTCCCTGAAATTGTGTTTTCATATCTAATTATAGTTACATGTATTATCAAATCTAGATTAAGCAAAATCCGGAACATGTTGCCCTTAATCATTTGTTTCGACTAGTGACGTAGGTATTACGATAGTCAAATGAGTGTATCATTTAAGGATCCTTACTTTATGATATTTTAAAAACCAATGATGAGCTCTTTATATCATCTTTGTTGAAAATGACTTGTTTTTCTTTTTCTTTTTTCATTGTTGAAAGAAAGTAATATCTGGAAGAAAATCTATAATGTGATACACAAGCTTTGAAGTATAAACAATTAAGTGATGAATTTAATGAAATATAAACACACGAATAATAAATCCGTGCTACACTCAAAAAGTACAAGAGATCTGCGGCCATTTTTTTACGCAAAATGACATAGAAAATCCATTTCTCCCTTCGTTTTGCTGAAGTTTTCTACTGGAACAATTCTGCAAAAATCATGCCTAATTAAAAAAAAGAAGTCCAGAAATGGATTACCCATGTCATTTTGCATCTAATAATGGCCACAGATCTCTTATACTTTTTGAGTGTTTCACTGTCTAATGAAGTAATTTTTGTGCACTACTACTAACGGTTTAACGTCTTCTATTATTCCACCTTCAATACATAAATTATTGGCTAAATTATTAGCATCAAACGTAAGTCTGATTTCGCATACTACACTTTTCTAGCCTTTATACATGAACTAGGGAAAAGGTAGAAAATTTTTCAGTTTCCTAATGGAAATTCGACACGCAGAATGCGTTCCGCATCATTTTAGCTCAAATGCACGATATGAGCTATTTTTTGGTAATATGAACGTGCATACATTCTATTCTTGTACGACTGAATAATATAGGTTGTGGAAGTGGACTCTGTCAATTATGCTCTTTAAAAGAAAGAGAAAGCTGTAAAGCAATAATGTAGTAGTCAGAATAGGACTCTTTAAGTTCTCTTTCTCGTTCAAGAGTATATGCCAACATCTTTTTAACTATGTGAGGACTTGCATCATTACTTGTGCCATTGACGAAGAACAATCGGAGCTACTGACACTCACCCATGGAGTACCACAAGCTTCTGTTCTTGGGCCTCTCAAATTTTTAACTTGTCAATGACGTAGTTTTGTCTGCTTCTGTTTTCAGATTCATACTTTTCGACGAAGACAACACGCTTTTTATGGCTCATCCTTAAGCAAACATCATTTGATTGCAGAAAGAATAAATAGCGATCGGTAGAAAGTTTCAATGTGACTGAAAGCAAATAAAAAATGAATCATTATCTACTTGATAAAATACATCGTATTTTCTTACAAACGGAATACTCGCCTTTCCTTTGAAATTAGTGGCGGCCAGCGTGAAGAAATCCAGTTTGTATCATAACCTTCAACGAGCAAACTGCATACATCGGTACTAAACAATCAAAATCCTTTGGAATATACAATAAGCAAAAATATATTACCTGAAGAGGCTTTAAGAATTCATCATTGAGCAATTTTTCCCCAACATTTACGACAGGGAATAGAAGCACACAGCAGAACTGATGAAAATGACTCATATTTTCTCTTTACAGTTCAAAAAGAGCTACTAAAGCAGGTAGAAAATAAAATACAATTCCCCCTCGAGTGATTCGTTCAAAAGTTTGAAAATACCTAAGCACTTGAATCTCTATTAGCTCTCCGAGTGTAATTTCATGTATAAAACGTAGACAAATGTGTGCAACAAAGATCTTAAAAAATTATTATCCATACAAACTGCCAATCTTTATCATGTAACTTGAAATGGAGGAAAATTAATACCTTCTCATAAATCCAATGCACAAGCTAAAAAACGCATCCTCTTCTTTCGAACTAAACTTGGGGTGCGACCCTTGCTAAAATCCGTGAAAAAGGTGCGTGCAAAGTTTTCAAAGCGAATCTTGAACCTTCATTTATTCTGAGGTCATGATCACACTAGGTAATCAAGCCAAATATTTATTGCTATATGATTCAACCTGGTTGGGTAATTTATCATATTTTATGAAATGGATCGTAAGTCTGTTCTGGAATATAGTGTTCTCATTTGGCTCGTAATAACATAGCGCATTTAAACTATCACTGTAAACTAAACAATCGAATTCTGTGCGAACCCTTATTGATCAGTCTAAAGTGTGATGACGTTTAACTGTACTAGGTTGAAAATAATTGTACACCTTATAGATATCCTACAAGTCACTAAACTTATTCTGGCCTACAAGAAGCTATACTCAAATGTATCAATTAGTTAAACCTTTAAAAACAACCTACTAGATGCATCACTTCTTGTAAACAAATTGCTTGTCTTCTTATGCATAGAGCTTACTTCTAAGTAAGTAATGAGCCCGAAGATTTTTAATTGTTAGATTTATTTTTCTAACTCCAGTTTCTCCCAGAGTAATTTTAGTTATTTATCCAATATGATTCGTTTTCTCATTAATTCATAGATTTATGTATGATGGAGATTTAAGGCTCAAAATATATCTATGAAATGTTTTTGTTTAGATTTATTCTTCGTCATATTCATTGTAATTTAGTGCAGTAAAAAAATTTCAGCCCATGCGATGAGACGCGAGGGCTGCGACATCGCTGTTGATACTTTGTGCGTGAATGGTGTTCTCTCTGTGCGAAAATTCGCTTGACTATATTTGTATTTAACTCTTCAAAATTCTTGCGAAATGCTCTAGAACTATATTTACGCACTAACCAGTGCATGTTATGTTTCTCTTTTCTGGGTTATTTAGCTCCTCTGCTGCTTATCATTGTTGCATTCTTTTTCGGTCGGAAGTCACATTCCGTTTTTTTAATTGCTATTCCTGCCATCGAATTAACTGAGAAGTATTTTCTTCTCATTGATAATATTAATATTTCATTTTTATATCAATTATTAGTACTAATCGTCAGTTGTCAAAATCAATCAAAAGAGTCGCCACTACAATCACATGGACCCGGAAATTGTTTTCTCTGCGATAAGCTAGTCAAGCAATGACGCAAACGGGAGATTAGAATAGTAAGTGTTGCCTTAACACATCGCACATATCAGTATTTAAATATTCATCTGAGGATTTTTTATAAAATAATTCTGCCACCGTCTTTTTCTCTTTTCAAAGCTAATTTGTTAAAATACACTTTTAACAAATGTTTGAGGCTTATTATTGTGAATCAATAGATCGCATATAACCGTTCAAAGAAACCATGCGCTCTGCAGCTGATTAAACTACACTTTTCTCTATCCTAACGATGACATTGTTGAATACAAATAAGATTAAACTTTTGAATCTAAGTATGCTAGGAAAACTTAGCTTTGATTCGAAAAAGGTTGGATCAAACCCTGGCGAGAGTAAAAGAATGAGCCTGTAGCTGTTCGTAAGTATTGAGGTTCCCAAATTGATCCCGTATTACAGAAAATTAACAATTTTGGGTGGGCTAGTTTGGTCTTTGAACTTCACAAGAAACTTTTTATAAGGAGTTAAGTACAGTTTCAATTAAGATGTGTTTGATGGCTCACAGCATGATGCTTTGAGCTATTAATTAAAATTCGGATAATGAAGTCAAGGTCTTTCTCTCAACCCATCGGATCAGGGAGCCCGGAAATATGCGCCACCAATAACTAAGCTCTCGGAGGTGCGGTCTCGGGCTGAACGATGGCTAGGTGTGTCAGGCAGGGGGAACCGCTCAGCTGAACTGTACGCATTTGACTCAGATGTAAAAAAGTACGCAAATCATCCTAAAATAATTGAAATTAGGCCTAAGTGATCCTACAGTGAAATATTTAGGGGAAAATATTCCTAAACATGTCAATTTCTAACGAGATATGTAAAAAAACGAGCTCATATGTCTGGGAATAGCGATTCTTGGAACGTTGAGTGCGGCTCGCAGCAAATGAATTGTGTCGAACAAACACGAATAAACATTGCAGATTAGAAACACAGTCGTCAGAATTTTACTGTCTGAGTTTTGTTCTATGAAGAAAATTCCAAAGCTTCTGATTTATGAACGTAGATAAGATTGTAGATAGCTCGTGACAAATTATATCTTGACGTATGGATGACGCAGTAATTTTTGAAGAATCAAAGAATTTGCGCAGGCTGTCGCAATCCTCGTTCCGTAGCGCAGATGTTCATGAATATACGCGGTCATGATGGAACAATGACTCACAGTGTTTTCCATGAACGCTACGAGCATTGCTGAGGAAATTGGCTCTATAGCGTGACTGAGTGTTTAAAAATTTAAATCCCCTTCCAGATGTGGAAAATTCACGCAAAATGTTTCTTTGACGTTCTCGTTTGAAATGCTGTAGTAGTTAGTTGAAACGATGATGTTTGTTACTCTACTCCAAGAATTTCAAGAAACTTTAACTTAAACTTCTTTATCTAATTTAGTTTGATTTCAAGTCCCTGCACATTTCATAATTGTAATATTATGTAAAAACAGATGGTCGAATAGTTATTAAACCGGAATCTATCAAGAATCTGAAACAAGTTTCAAATTTGACTTTCAAACAGTTTAAACTCTTTAATGATCACTAAACCTAGTAGGTAAACACGCACGCTTTTCGTTCGATTGTTGGAAACTCAGAAGTGTGAGCCCAGTGTTTCTTCCCGTTGGGTGTAGTAAGGGAATTAGTCACAAATAAATTTCTTACCCAAGGATTTGAATTGGGACTCTCGACCGGGCGTCATTGCGTCCAGACGTTAGTGATAAGTCATTTAAAAAAACAATGTTTAAAATGAAATAAATCGTATCGACGGGCAACATCTTTGGAATAAACATTTTTTGCCCTGCAGCTATGGACATGACAAGTACCACGATTCAGCGGTACTCGCTGCACTTCCTACTACTTTTGCTGCTGTGGCCGAGGCTGGTCAGAAGCCAGCAAGTGGAGCAGTACTGCGCCTTCAGCCCTCAACACACCATGTGCAGAACCACGGGTATCGGTCCAGCGTGTGGGCAGAACGTGCCTGGCAGAGGTGTCTCGAGTGCTGATGCAGCAGCCATAGTCGCCAGTCACAACTCGCACAGAGCGCGAGTGGCACAGGGGCAGGAAACGAGAGGAGCTTCGGGCCCTCAGCCTCAGGCTGCTGACATGCTCGAGATGGTGCGTGGTCGGTTTGCTAAACCTATCAGGGGGAGTCCACCTCGGGCTCTCGCAGTCTCAACTATACATGTTTGGTGGTTTATATTTTGCGCTAACTTACTTTAAAAACGTAGAGCTACAGAGAACATGCAGAAGTGATATGTAAGGTAGATACCATGTCAGTGAATTATGAAAAAATTTGGGCCCAACTATCACAGGAAAGTTTGTTGGGACAAAATAGGTAACAAGATGTAAGGCTGTGTACAAAGAATGACTAAGGACTAAGGAAAAAGAACCTTCTGAAAATTATTTCTTCATACGATATCTACGGGTATGTGAGTGCGTGTGAACTAGGAATGATTGGGCAATCAAGATTATCGCTGTTTTACAATAGTTTGGAGCATATGAATTGTCAGAACCATAACTCAAGGTGCCTAGAGGCGAGAGTGCGAAGAAGAATGTTTTATCATTCTATCAGTCATTGACTGTGGTTAACACAAGTACATAGATTTTCTATAGCTTGGAGACGGAAATTTGGGTGTAGCATGGGATGAGGTTAAGTTTTGTGTTTTTGAAACTAAATAGAGCTAATGACAAACTCAAACTGAATTTCGTACGATGAATGACAGCGTTCATGATTCCAAAAACTTTGAAAATCAGTAAGTCTGATTGAAAAATTTGGTTTTTCTAATAACTACGCAATTATTCACTTTACAGATTTGGGATGAAGAGCTCGCATTAATTGCTCAGCGACACGCCGACCAGTGTGTTTTCGAACACGAGTGCGCAGATTGCAGACAAGTAGGTGAGTGCCTTCCAAAGACTTTGTTAATTTTCAATTTCGGTAGCTCGTACGCTATTATACATCGATTAACAAGAAAAGGTGCGGGTGGTATGGAAATTGGATTAAATGATTTTTTTAATCCGTTTCGTGTTGAATGATGAAAGCTGTGGTTTTAGAAACTTCGGCTTGATATTTTTTGAGGCAATGCTGAATTGAAGTTATGGATAAAGTCGTTATTGATATCATGGTGGAGCACTGGATTGTAGGGGAACACCAAGTGCATTATTGGCCACGCCTTACATTATCTGTCTACCAGTCTTCATGACTCAGACTTAAAACTAAATTGTATATACGGGGAGTGAACGATGAAAATACCATTCATTTGTGGTGTGGAATAAATGGACATTTGAAAAACACTCTACACTAAAATTTCAGCATGTGAAATGATTAAGTAGGACATCGATAAGTTAGAAAATTTGGAATCCCTTTTGCTGTAAATACAATCATGACTGGTCAAATTTAGGCTTCAAGGACTGAGTTAATGTTAGAACGCCGTTGATCTTCGCCTTTCCTTTGAGCAGAGCGCTTTGGTGTGGGCCAGAACCTGTACATAGCGTACGAGAGCAGTGCTGAGCCCACCATCCACTGGGACCGCGCTGTCCAGGCTTGGTACGACGAGGTGGATTTCATGCCCAACACCGGAGTAGCTTCTTACAAGTGAGTGAATTCCAGCTTCAAATACAGGAACGAAAGCTTGTCTTCAATAGCTTACGCACTGTAATGCAGGGAGGTAGGCCTCACTCTTCGGTGGGTGTTAAAATTATTCGTGGGTAACAGTATTTATTGTTTTTTAATTCCACATGTACAAAGGTGAATTGATTGTACAAGCGTGAATTTATTCTTAGCAATGAACGAATCATTAATAAAAGTTGGGTAAATGTAGGAGGTGGAATTTGCATTCTTTGTAGGCATAGGAATGTCAACTGTAAGAAATTGGACGTTCATGAAGTTCAAAAACTCAGGTATATTTTAATATAACGTTGTATCTAAAAAGTATATTTTCCTTATGGAGCAAATAGTGAACACGTTTTTATTATGTGTTTGAACGATCAACTTGAAGTAATTTTTCAAATTAACCATGAAATTCCCAATTTCACAAATTTTTTGATCATTTTCGATAATAAACCCATATTGTGTTGACAATTTTTACATGGAAGAGCCCTGAATCACATTAGAGCTTATCATACTTTTCTAGGTCTCTTAAAATTAATCAATTAACGAATATGCCGCCGCCAATCGCTTCGAAATGCATGGATTATGTATTGAGAATTTGAGTCGGTATATGGCGATATTTTCATTCACACATATATTGGTAGCGTAACTTTCAGGCAGCGATTATTTGTTACGAGGCCTTTAAGCGAATTCCTTACTAGTGTAAGAGGAGCACCTGGCCACGAAGAGGGGCTTAGACCCTCGATAGTAAAGAGAAGAAAGAGAAATTTAGAGATGAAAGGTAAAGAAGGAGAAAAATGAAAGAGTGAAAGAAATAAGAAACAGAGGGTGTTCTACCTAATCTGTATTTGCTTGATTATCATGGGGATAGTAACGACTAAATGTGAGATTTAATTTTTACTTTTATGTAAACTCGTGAGTGATAAAGAATCATTGTAAATAATAGCGCTACCTAGCACAACCACACAACGAAGACAAAACATCGACCAAAGGTTAAGCCCAACAGATAATTGTGAGACCTATGCCACAAACATGAACACGGCACACTCTAAAATGGAATCTCACCTTCTGAATCATCACATTATGATTTCAAATTTCACCACCAAGCACACTCTTTCAAGGAATAGTTGCCATTCGCACAGTACTCTGAATGTATTTTCTGCATGCAATACTTGGACACTTGTCGGCCGCATTTTTCTTGCTTAACCTCAGGAAAACCGCCATTCCTTGGCGCATCTAAAGAACAGGACAACAATTTCACTTTACAGAACACAATTAATCAAATCGTTGCTGATTCTGCTGCCATTTTTCTCTGCTGAAACACAGTATTCCGCTCCCTGCTAACGTCTTGCTCCTCGATATCGTTCGCACGACATCGCCTCGCATCGCCTCTCCTTCGCCTTTTCCCCGCGATGACGTCTGCCAAAACTCCCCCTTTGAATCTTCTCAACATATGTATTTGTATTGACATATTCGTATGCTCGACCTTTGCCTCGACTTTCTTGAAGTACTCCTTGTGGCAATCCTTGCCTTACACTGTGGTTGCAAGGCCAAACTTTCGCCGAGAGCCCTTCCCCCCAGGGGACAAATATATCGTTGTAATTATCTACTCCTTAATGATTTATTTCCCAGCAAAATCGATTGTTAATGCAAAAATTTTAATTGCTTTACGTATTATTTTCCTGATATACGCGTACAATTTAGAACAAATAAAATGAAAAATAGCACTTAACTAAGTGAATGCCTTAACGAAGTCCCCGAATTCGAAATGATTCAAGATGGCGTCACTAGTCCTCACTGATTTGGTAACAACTGTAATAATTGACATTTTGCCCAATGTATTTGGTAATGCATAAAATATATTTTTCGTACTATTAACTCCATGGATGAAATTCTCGCCTTTGTTGTAACTAATTACGTACCTCCTGTTTGACCAATTCTGGCGATACGTCTCGTCGTTTTGTTCGCGTCCAACTATTTCATTTTTAACGGGAATTTTAGAGATGATTGATGATTTATTTCCTAAAATAAAAGAATTAAGGAATTACCTAGCGCAATAAAGCAATGCCTATTGCACCAAAATGAAGCTACTGCATTTAAAAATATTCTACGCATCAAAGATAATACTACGCGAATCAAAGGATCTTACGTGACAAACATTTGGTGGCGCATATATTGTAAGAGATCTAAGTGATCATTTTCAAAATTACCGACATTATGAGTGTTGACATAGAAATGCCTTCGCGCTTCACGAATCACAAAACCCGAGTTCACTCGATGCTACTTCAAGTAATTGTTTAATGAGGAGAGTAAACGTGTATTATATTGAAGATATACATCATTGACCATTCAACATTGATGCACTTTTGCGGTTGCACGTTCTGACGAACGCGCCACGAGGTGGAGTCGCTTCGTGCACTCACTCAAGTGTTACTCGCTGTGCGCTCCCGCTTGTGTGACTGAGGGTGCGCCACGCTGAGCGTCGTGTGTGAGCACTACGAACTTACGTGTCCAATCAGTGTTACAATTAATATGAGTTACTTTGAAAAATAGGCAATGATATCAATTTAAATCCAGATAATTTTTTCATGTAACAGATAATCGAAAGAGACGACAAACCAAAGCAATAATATGAGAAAACAAACGGTGGGGAATTACCTTTGGCATCTGGAGTGTGTTGCGATGAAAGAGGAGTGCGCGTTGAAGTTGATTTAGAAGCAACACTGGCAAACTAAGATTGAACGAGGTTAATACAAGTTACTATTTGAAGATAATTAAAGATTTGGATGTCGATGTTGTCAGCATGTTTCCTATTCGTGAGTCGGCATCGCGGTTATTTTTTTAATGGAAATCGTACTGGCCAAATGCAACTCCTCATTACTACCGGAGTGATACGTACGTTGGCAAACGCATGATAGGTGCAATGATGACTATTATGACACTGTTAAATTTTAAAATGAAAATTTAAACGCCGCACTCGCTCTTGTACCTTCTAGTCTCTAAGAGTCAATTCATTTTCAATTTGCTGAGTAGAGAGAAATGACCTTTGTAAAGCTTCGCTCAGAGGTCGAGTTATACTAATCATTCTCACATTAAAACATAGTTCGCTTCATGGATCCATGAGTCAGTACACTCAGCTGGTATACAAAACCGCATGTCCAGTCAGGCTCCACCATTTTCGTGCTAAGGTTAATCCCCATATTTATGCACTCTCCAGCTTCAACCCGTCGACGGGCCACTACACGCAGCTAGTGTGGGGCTCCACGAGCCTGGTCGGGTGCGGGTACACCATGTATGAGGAGGGCGGCTGGTTCAAGAAGCTGTACACCTGCAACTACGGGCCGGCGGGCAACATGATGTTCGCAGCCATGTACCAAGCTGGTCCCGCGTGCTCGGCGTGTCCCCAGGGCACCTCTTGCTCCCTCGTATACCCTGGACTCTGTGGTCAGTGGATTAACTTGAAAATGTCACCAATTTACGCCAACTTGTTGCTTTCGCTTTTGAAGTAATGCTTTGACGACCACTAATATGTAACAATGTAGTGATACAATTTCAAGTCTTCTTTCAAGTCTTCTGAGTTTGCTCAAGTGGGAGAGTAAATAAAACTCACTAACTGATTTTGCTTCAGAAGAATGAGAAATCTTGCCCATTAGGGGAAAAATTGATATTTGTTATTTAATATTACGTAATTGATCGGGAAAATGTTTGGAAAAAGTTAATACTGAATACCTCTAGGTATAAAGATTATACCATATCTCTTCATTCCCTATTCACTCTTCTGAGTAGGCATTGCCTCGATGATATGCTGCAGCTATATAGACGGAAAAAATATTTCGATATCTTCATTGCGGCATTTCTATTTGTAATTACAGCTCGAATTTCATATTTTTCGAATTCTTCATAGCAGTATTTCTATTTATGACTACAGCTCTTGGGTTGTTTCTGGAAACTTTTGCAAAATCCTGGTATGATTCAAGTGAAATCTTAGTGTATCTTTGAGAAACATTCTCAGTTCACTAAAGTTTGTCGGCCATCTTGCCTGAATCTGACTTTTGAGTTGTCTCTGTAAAATTTCATTAGGATTTAAATCCGAAGTTTGAATAGGCCATACCAGCGCTGAGATATTGTTTCCTTTATAACCATTTACGAATTATCTTAGTTATAGGCTTAGGAACATTGTCCTGTTGAAACAGCCGTGCAGATCCGAGTTCCAGTTTTCCAGCAGATGTTGGCAAATTATCTCCGAACTCCGACAATTCACTCTTTTTTGAGTAGTCTTTTAATTATTAAAATATCCTGTACCATTAAATGCAAAGCCACTCCGTACCATAATGCTGCAGCCCCCGTATTTCCATTTTTAATGGTCTTCTGAGAGAAGGCTGTCCTATCTTTTTTCTGTATATACGTGACATAGTAATGGTCATGAAGCTCGCTTTCGCTTTGATCAGACTACAAAATTTGTTTTAAAAAGCATCTTTGCATTCTAAATTTGGAATTACCAAATACTATCCTGATTTAAAAAAACGTTTCTTCAGTAACGGAATCTTGCTAGGGAATCAATATTTGATTTCTTGCTTTCACTGCTTGTCGTACTCTTACAAACATGTGTTCGTGCAGCACTATGATCTTTTTCATCACTAGGAAAAGGCTCACAATAAGATTAGTTATAACCTTAGTTCTAAAAATGACACAATTGTTCACATCTTTTGATAACTCTTTCTGCTTCGCCATCTTACTCTGTTTTTAGACAGGCAATGGGAAACTAGCACTCCAACCTCTAGATAACGTTACGTTATATACTATTCAATATTAGCAATAAATCTCTCATAAACTTATCTGTCAAAATTTGGAAATATCACGAGTTGAAAACTATTTTTAATAGGTATCAAAATACTTTTTTCATCGTGTGTTGTGTGAATTACACATTAATCTTGTTATTAAAAAAAACTAATATATTTTCGATGCTTTGTGATGTACGTCATGTCTATTTGTAATTCTTAGGTGAGTTTCACTGCTTAATTTACTCATGATCAATTTTCAAATGTGTATTTTGAACTGCTTAAATACTTGTTATACCTCACTGGAACCTGCGTAAGAATTGTTGTGTAGATTTTTTGTCATAAAATAAGATTTCATATGCTTTTACCGAGCGATTCGATTGCCTGGAACCACTTATGCCTGAATAATTTTTGCCCACCCATGCTCTGATGTGTATCTTCACCACGTGTGTGCATGAAAAAGTGCCTAATATACTGAAATTATAGGAGACGCTCTACACTGAATATACTGAAGGTATATTAGACGCTTTAGAGAATAAAACCTCACCACCAAGTATTTCGGCGTGCATTTTATGTCAGTCGAGTTTGTTTCTGAGCTTTTAATGTTAAACTGATGGCGCATCAAGTTGAAAATGAAAGCAAAATACAGCATGGCCAAACTAGTTCAAAGAGGCTTGCATGTTTTTTCTGCATTCACATGTTGCCCTAATTGCTAGAGCTTGGTACTAACCATACTCTTCTCTCTCTTTTTGCCGACACTGATCTTCAGCTTCCGGCCAGTTCCCGTTCTATAGTTCGTCTAATTTGCTCCAAGCGTACATTTCTGCTACAAAAACCAATCCTCGGTTTATACGAGAAGCCGGCGATGTTCAAGATGTTATCCTTCTTTTTCCCGACCCTAAAACTGATGTTAATTTCGACATTTTTGGACGATCCGAGATTTTGGTTGATTCTACGTTAGGGCCTGACCAAGAAATAATAAACGAAAGCGAGGGATTTTTCGTGACGAATTCAGAGCAGGACGATGGGTCAATCGAACAAACAATTATACCTGGAAATATCTTGGCGGCACGAAATTTTACTGACGAGGCTGGTGCTAAAAATTCGCTTGATAACGAAGAAAATAAAATTGTTTTCGAAATTGAGCCCATGAATAGAAAGAGGTCTAATATCAAACGTAAACCTGTGAGAAAAAGTCTCCTTCGAAAATTGGGTAAAAGAAGAAGGACACCAGCAGGTTGGTTTCGAGATATACGACCGAATTTAAGACACCAATCGTATGTCAATGGAAGTGAGGCACCTCTCGAAAGAGGTGTTAAGCCTTTAGAGATCATTAAGACTGACTTGTCGCAAGATAATCATGAAATGACATATCCTACGGAAGGGCAGCTACTACTAAGGCCGCTTAGTCCTTTTCGACCTCGGCTGAATTCCAGCGAAGGCGATTTTGACTACGAATATCAAGATCATGTCTCTTTAGAAGACATGTACACGGATGAGTATGACTACTTGAGCGAAAATAGGTCCGTCGGCCAATTTTATTTGGACTACTACGATCATGTAATAGACTACGAAGGCGAAGCAGAAGTACGTAGTTCTAAGAACGAAATTTCAACAGGGGAAGTTGATACAGCTGTTATAGCCATTGATGCAAGTACGTCTAAGCCTTACTCTCCAAAAAGTACACCAGTACTGCAGCCAATTCTAGCAACGAAAAATGCGGCGCCAGAAGTGATGAGTACAAGTGAGCTTTTAAAGGCACTCAATGCCTCCGACATGTCAAATGTTGCGGCTTTGCTGATTTTCTTCAATAAACAAGACCTGTTTAAAATGCTGAAGCAAGGCAGAAGCCACAAGCAAACTTTCAATCGACTTGTTCGACAGCTAAGCAA
The DNA here is from genome assembly GCA_030386875.1 of Morinoia aosen. NCBI lineage: Eukaryota > Metazoa > Arthropoda > Malacostraca > Amphipoda > Talitridae > Morinoia > Morinoia aosen. The sequence continues at coordinate 8,555,684 of CM059558.1, read as the reverse complement.
CAAAACACTTTCTTCTATGATGGTGAAAACATCTCGTGCCCAGGAGGAAAAAGACAGCCCTAACACAAATGCTTCTTCATCTACTAGTGAAAGTCTGAGGATTGAAAACGACAACAGTAAGTGACCTGCAATGTCTCTGAGCCATATATATATACTGGTACGTACACAGCTATAGCTATAGATACGAGTTTTTAATCCTTACAACATTCTGTATCAGTACGAGCGCTTTATTTGCTAACATTACTAATACTGGCATTTAACACAAGTATTTAAGAATGATATGGGGAAATGGTGCAAAATAATGCTTACATAATACGGGATAATACACTGTTAGCTTTCAAAACGATACATTAATCAACACGATCTACATTTTGTTTTAGTGTTCTTCAATGTTATAATTTTACAAAAACTTCCTAGATAAGGTAAATTGTCGTTTGTTGGACAAAATTGAAGTAAATACAAAAAACATCTCTTCAATTTTAACAATGCATCTGCTCACGCAATCTCATCGGATTATGTCAAATATTATTTGACATAACTTTATCCTATGAATATTGTTTTGAATCTTTTCTTCACGATATATGCTGCAAAATTTAATATGTTAGAGAATTCATTTGAAATAATGAAATCAAACTTTTAATCAACTGACAACACGGATTCTATTTTGTGAAGCAGTTTTTCATTCTTCCAATGGCACAGCCTCCAACGCGGACCCAAAGGGAAGTCAGGGAGGGCAAACTATCGAAGAAAATATAGCCTCATTTGAACCATCGCTTCAGAACCAAGTTGCTGGAGCAAGTCGTTCGTTAATCCGGCCTCAACCTGAAGTAAATCAACTTGCGGCAGCCCTCAACCAGTTGGACCTTAGCCAGCTCACTGTTCCTGGCTTGCTTAGTTTGCTGACTGCAGCTGGTGCTGGCAATACTCAAGGCTCGACCGATTTGACATCGCTTTTCGGTCAATTACTGAGCACCGTACTGACCCAGACTAATTCAGAGTCATTAAATAACTTACAGGCTCCTACCAATATTCAGATAACGAGTAATATACAGACACCAAGCACGACGAGGATTCAAACATTCAACAACGTACAGCCATTAAGTCGAAGCCCACTGACTGAATTGCCACCTCATCCAGCCACTGTAGCTCTACAAAGACAACGACAACGAACTGGTCAGAGGCGATTGCAATCACCAGCGCAGCAAGGTACTGCCAGACAACGTGTCGACGGGCGGAGAGTTACTGCAGCTGGACAGACATCTGCGCCGAGTGAAGTCGACTCGAGAATTTTGGACGTTCTTCCGTCAGCGGAAACGTTGAATAAGTTTTTAATCAATGTCGGCCAAGACTCACAGGTAAGAGATTGTTCATGATTATGAAATACGACGTACTATAGAGTCCATACTTTTTGTGGTTTATATAAATGATTCATTGAGATAGGTAAATGGTAAACAATGACATCAAGCTTGAACTTCAATGCTTTCAGATCATCAAAACGGATTCATTGGCCAGTGTGAGAGACGTTCTCAGCACTCTGCCAGCAGGAAGTAACCCATTGGTCTTCTTCAGGTGAGACGCTTCAGTTAGCTTTTTTTTTACAACTGAAATCAAAATTAATTTTTAAAAATAGTGGTAAACCTATCACGGACTGTCTCAGAGTCACCTATGATGATTAATTAAAGGTCCAAGAATCGAGGTAGACTGTTTTCATCCTTGAAAAACATGTGTTTCAATTTTAAAATTCATCACCATTAGTTAAATTTGGATATTTTCACTATCAGTGTCACTTAAAGTGAATGTAGAAAAAGTTGTAAAAATTGTTCAATTCAGGCAGCTCAAGGTGAGTCACAGAAATTATATTGTTGATGTATAAATATTGCCTTTTTTCACGACATAAAACGTATCGATTGAACAGAAAGTTAAGTGGTGCAGGATAACCTAGCACATAGACGTCATTAGTTCTGAGAATAAGGTTTTGTCATCAAATTGTTTAAAAAAATGCGTTTTCATGGCCAAGACGAAAACCGTGACGGCGCAAAACTGGGCTCATGTGATAATTAAGGTTCTATAACATATAGCCAGGTAAGATGTTAGTCATCCTATCTTGACAGTGTAGAAGGAGTCTTGCCCACTTTCATGTATGATGTCTAACGCATGATTATTGACTGCGTTTAACCCTTATAAGTTGTGGACTCAGTGAATAAGCTATTTTTTGAAGAATTTTTTATTTTATTTGGTGAGTTGGGCTTATTGTTAACTTTGTTTTCAGGTCGAACATGGGCACGCTGCGCCAACTGAGCGACAGGGGCTTGCTGACGGCGGCTGCTGGCGCTGAAACTCGTTAGTTGACGCGACGCACTTGATGATAATAATTATACTCAATAATTATAAATTCCTGAATAATTGCTGCAGTAACGATTGTGGCATGAATGCTTATTATTGTGTCCGCAATAACAGTGTACCGAAATGTACAAAAAAATTCGTTATCATAGTTCTCTCTTAAAATTTTTGTAGATCAACAGGAATTTGCTTTCAGTATGGTGATATTTATATTTCTTGTCATGAAATTTGCATCATTTAAGCATTTTGAAAATATATTTCTTTGCAGAGGAGACAAAGAAATAATCCTCATTGATTGGTGTGTCTTAACGTAGTCGCCCAGTATTTTAAGAATGGTTATAAATGAGCAAACGCTGATGAACAACAACCTATTCCCATCATCAAGAAAACCGACCCAGGAGAATCAGGTCAACGAAGCCACCGGCGCTGCAACAACTCGACGCCACGGAACTCGTGGACATACCAACTTCTATGAGAGAGGACCACGAGATGCTGCTGTCACTCACGGCTGGAGATAACAAAGAAATTCCCAACAGTCTTGGTTCCTTGAGTTCAGATGCGGCAGTAATTTCAAAAGAACGAAGTTCTTTGAGACCAGAAGAAACAGGAGTCCTAGACAGCCGTAATTCCTTGAGGTCAAATGCGTCTGGTATTCCGAAAGCGCCGAGATCCTTGAGATCAAAAGTTACTGCTGTTCTTACCGGTCCGGGATTCGCCGACCCAGAAGAGATGCTCCTCTCATGTCAAGACGCCGCTGCGCCCTGCCCCGTCGTGGCGCTAGCGGGCAACTGGACGCACGGGTCGACTGAGGGTGACAATGGTACGTCACAAGCTGGTTAATTATGATAGCGATTTTATTCACTCTTTTCTGACACTAAAGAATTTTGAAAATGGAAATTTAGTTTCGATATTTGTTTTATATCTGGCTATCGCTGGTGTGTTGAGTGGAGTAGATTACCACAAGAATTTTTTAAAATCCTAAGAGCTTTCTTTGCGTTTAATGAGTTTTCTAACACTTCAAACAAACTAAAAAATTGAAGAAGTATTACTTCACGTGCGCTGGGATTTTACCTCTAAAAATAAGAATTGGTAAATTTTTCTGACTCTCATGTTTATTGGCAGTGATCCGGAGCGTTTTGGCCCCTCGTGAAGGAGGTCAATTGGTTTTGGGACAAGCGCTACCGCCTCCAGCGTCTAGCGCTGCGTGTGTCGGCCTCTCTTATCGCTTTGTGGGCACCAGCGACGCTTCTCCTCAAGTTGCCGTGAGTGAAGCTGCCTACCGCGCCTCGAGCTTACTGTCGGCGTAGACTATTTTATATGGTATTCGGTGTCATAAAGTGAAGAGGTATCTGTTGTAATCTTTCAGCGTCAGTGCAAGGAATACATCATTTTTCTGTTCTGTCTAAGCTGCAGTGTTCGCTATTACAATACAATATGAAGTCAAATAAACCAAAATAAACCAAATGCTAGTTGCACACGCTCTGTGACGCGTGGCACTGCCACAACAAATGAAATTGGATTCTAGCTTTCTGTAAAAAAACTGAACGACCTCAAATTGCTCAAGATATTTTAAAATTAAAATGAATCAGAAATATCTCTGAATCTCTTTGGATTGACATATTTCGCAATATATGGCCCAAAACTGTGAAATTTTCTTTAGTAACAAACACTGAATCTTAAAAGAATATTTGTAATGTGATTTAACTAGCACCAAGAAATATTTCACTTCTAAAACGTTTCAAAAATCGGTAACTGCGAGTAGTAGTTTTACAGAGATATTGAAATGCATAGTTGATAAGTTCGTATTGCATAAAATTGGAACGTTTTATCAGGACAAATTTTTCCTCGGGGATGACCAGATAATCAGCGTTGCGTAACGTCACAGAGACCATGGCTCCTCAGTCTCGCCCTTACAAAGTCCAATCTTCATTAAAAGAAGACGTACTAGGGTCGGCTATCGACCTCTTTTGGATAACAATTACAGCCCGCATAATAAATCGTATCCTGCAGTTCACATAGATATCGCCTCCAGCCTTACGAGTTTTACCCCTTGGGAAATTTTCAGTATAAATAAATGGTGTGAATTCATATCATTATTCAATACAGACTTAAGTTGTCAATTTGTAGTTCTAAAATATGTTACTTCACAACACGTTCTGAAAAACAAAAACTTTAGAGCACACTTTTGTGAGTTGCAGATCTCTGTGTGGCCGCTGGGGCAGGTGCTGCTGCAGGAGGACCTGGACAGGGTGTCCGTGCTCGAGGGCCAGGGCTGGCAGGTCACCAGGGTCAGCTTCGCCCCCGTCAGGAACGCCTTCATGGTCGTGCTGACGGTGGAACCCAACCCTGCTGACGCAGACGTCGAGGTTTCCGTCAGGGGTTTCAGAGTTACGGAGGGGCTATGCTAGTTTTACTCCTTGGATGGTAATCCTTCCGAAGAAACTTCCATCGAATTTTTTTTCGTGTGAACGGCTCCGTGTGTACTGAATGAAATAACATCTTATGTAAAATTTTCCTTTGGCGTCAACTTTTTAGTTTTTGTAAAGTGCTTCAATGGTCGAAAAGTGATTTGAAATTTTATTCCTTTCATTAGAAAATATTTTTATTAGGCACCCAATAGAAGCTTGTGTTAAAAAAGAAAGTATATGATGTTAAGGACGGTTTAATTTTGATATTTTCTAATTTTTATGCGAAAAAAAAATGAAACGCTTGCTAAGTTAGACCAAATCTCTTGTCTTTTTGCAAATCGAACAGCAGTTCATCTGTATAATATTTCATTTTGAGAGTTTTTTAGTTTTTTAATTTTCCATTTTATGTTCTTTGCTTCACCGATCGATATTTATGGACTGTTTTTTCTTCAAAGTGATGAAAAACCCGTAAAAAGTTGCACGTCTTCGTATATAATAAAAATATTTTGATAAAATGTAATTTTAACTCGAGTATCAGTGAGCATCGCAGCTATGGGGGCTCTGAATGTCATCTCGCACGAGGCAAGAAAGAAGGTGCAACGTTCAATGTAGAACAGCAATAGAATTATCGTGCTTATGAAGGATTAAATGAAACTTTAGCACAGTGTTTTTTAAGTCCACAACAAAATGAAATTTCATCTTTGTTTCTCGAATGCTGAATAACCAAAATGTGAACTTCGATTTAGATAGAGTACAAGTAAATAACAAAATAAAGCTCATTTTCACTTAACCTGCTACCAGATAGCAATAACACTCTATTTCTTTTCGTATACAAATCGTTACTCACCAGTTGTGGAGGCAGTTTTGTCCTCACTTTCATACTCTTGACCTCAGATGTTCTAATTTTTTCGATAGCGTCTCGAGATCCTGTCCCAATATTCTCGTTTTACTCCCATATTCAAATCTCGCTTGTGGAAAATCGCCGCGATGCCGACGTCGTTCACCTTTCATTGGCGCCTCTTTAACCTGCGAGACTATACTAGAAATAAGGAGCAATGCAGATTAACCAAGCTATCTTTTGCGCCTAATGAAGTCTTATTACATGGGCGTCCACAATTAAAGTCTTGTTATAGCTAGTCGTCGCATACTCTGTCCTAAATAGATAATGACGTTTTTTCTTTGTTCACGAAACCACCGTGAAGTTGTCATTGCATTATTCTTTAGTTCTGATCGTCTGTCTCCCCTGCCACATTCCTACGAACCGTACCTAGGCATATGGCTGCCATTAACAATGAGGGATAAAGGACAGCCGTCAAGTCCTCGGTCAATTCAAGAGTTGGTTTCCAGGAGAGTAAAAGTTTCTGAGCAGCACTTGCAATCTGTCCAGTGACATTTTCTCTTTGCTTTGATATTGTTTATCCCTAACCAATTAGTCACTTTTTCGATGAGCCATCTATCTATTTCTGACGATTTTCCGAAGGAAAACCATGTGCATCAATAGCGAACGTTTTTACAGTTTAATCAAACCGCAGTCGCCACTTGAATTTTTTTTTTGGCTCATCTTTCACAGCGTAGTTGTACGCGGAGGAGCATAAGAACTTCGCTGGGAAACTGAATGGAAAAAAATTACATGTGTCATGTTTGTTTATTGATGCTTACATCAAGTCCAAAATAGAGGAAATTTGTTTTCATCCACCTTTGAGATAATATTGAGTCGCTCTCTATTGTAAATACTCTCAGTCGAATTCGAATGTTTCGGTCCTCTCTTTCAATCCGGACTATTTGATTTTTTTTTTTCAACTCGGAGGTTGTTCTAAAAGCCATCCAGGTTGTGTAGTCGTTCAGAAATATCTGAAATCAGGAAATTTTGAGAAAACCCTACAAAAAATTAATAAATTAGAGGGCGAGCAGGACAGTAATACGGAGTGCGACAGGCCAGTAAGATTGAAAGCGAGCAGGCTTTTACACGGCCTCATTAGAAAAATCAACCACTCGGGAAAAACTTCTGTCACACAGGAGATTGAAATTTCTGTTGTGAGGAATGAGATAACATCTATTTTAAACCACACATTGTCCAGTTTCAGCTCTTTGGGAGCTGGGGCCACGTCGGCTCTTCGTCTAACTTACACTTATGTTATAGAGCTGCGGGAAGGGAATTATACACCTCACGTAGAATTCCAAATTACAAAAATAGATTGCAAAGCAGTGATATTGGTATTCACACATGCATATTTTAAGACAACCTGTAAGCAATGATGATTTGATAGTACCTACCAAAACTCTGCTCTATTACTGCATAAACTAAACATTCCAATTTGAAAGTTAAGTTAATCTTTCCCACACCATACTCTCCGGCAATTTACTTTGAAGATTTTCTTTCGCTACAGTGTCTTTTAATTTCTAGAATGATTAATGGAATGGAATATGCCATAAATATTCGAAAATATACTCGCGCAAATTATTGCCCGATACACAGTCGTTACGCCAATATCAATTATCTTTAATTTAGTCTTAGTTAGGACTTTAGAATAATTGAGGATTGTAAACCAAGTCATGGTCAAAATGAATATCAATCTTATCACGTACACTACGCATTCTTATAAGTACAGTACAATCTCAATGGCAAAGTTTAAGCCCAGCGACAATTTTCCAGCCATTATACTTATTCAATTCCAATCGAGACTGCAACAGGTCCTTAAAAAATTTACCAAGTGCGTCGATCTCAGTGACTATAACTGACTCAAAAATCGATCTGCCACATGCAAATCAAAGTAAAGACGAAAATGAATCACGAATACACGATTCTTTAAGCATATCGTCGAAAGTGCATTTATTTGGTACCTAAGATGAATGAATTTCAAGTAGAATAGTCTTCTAACGCTATCATCAGAGCTGTGTAACGTAACAAATATATTGCTCCTGAACCAATCCATTGGTCGATAGCTTCTATCACTTAGATGTTCATCAACTAATTGCTGAAACAATCGAGGTGAACCTCGTACCGAGCCTCTTCCGTCCTCCGACATAGCAAAATATGTACGGCACCCTGTCTGATCGCTGTGTGTCCCAGTAGCGTTCAATGAGTGTAATAAAAAATAATTTTCACGAAATTAAGTATTGTTATCAAATACCTATTCGCACATCTTTTATGAATTGGGCTTGATGTAAATCTGCCAATTCCAAGCATTCTCAGTAATACTCTAAGCAGAAGATGTCTACATTACGCTTCCGTCAGGCAGTGAATCATAACACTCCTAAAAAAAAGTTTTATCACTCGAAACAAGGTAAATAAAGTTAGAGTGAATGCTACAGTAGTAAATTTCAATTTTACGCTTATAATAAACTTGCCAATTATCTGGATACACGAGTGATAACAACATTCGTCTTCCGTCAGCCAGCGAATTATAACGTACTTCATTGTGCGCCGCCGACTACATAAATAGGATCAGCCAGAGATATCGTGGTTCATTTGAGGTGGCTTGCCGTAGAGGTCGCTTTACCAACAGAAGCGTCGCTGTCAGTAGCGGAAGCTCGGCTGTCGAGAAAGCATCTGTAGAGATCACCGATGCGCTACAGAAGTAACGAGATTACCTTCCGATCTAAAGATTCTATACCAATTATGAAGCCTGTGTCAACACTGAAGTATCAATAAACGATAACTACGTTGCTGATTCGTCACTCCCGAACCTCATCCGCGTTAGTTTTCGACCTGATACTGAAAGGGTCGGAACATATTTGGTGCCCGTGTATGGGGAGTGCCACATTAAAGATATCCACATTGCCACATTGCCCATTGAAGAAGAAAGATATCAAGAATTGATCTTCAGTTCTGCTGATCCGTGATTTTAAATGTGAGGAGTGTCAACCTGTTTGGAGTAACGTCGCATAGTTATCACATTACTTCAGAGCATCGAGAAAAGGAAGAAAGACGTCAGCGCAGAAAATCGAAGTTCTTTCCAAGAAACACTTCGAGAAAGAAAGGAGAGAAAAATAATCAAAAATTTACACGCTACGCAGTCTTCACCAGTCTACTCATCGCTACTCAAAGGAGAAAATGAAGTGAGGGGTCCAGATCAACAACCTGATCTGTCGACGAGATCTACGCATCTACCCACCGTCATCTGCAACGAGAAGAACTACGAGATCTACGCATCGCCAAAATATTAAGTTAAGTGTACGCCGATAATGTTGCTTGCAAATTAAAAATAAGCATGCACTCAAATTAATGATTATACATCATCATTATAAAGTTAATGAGTAGGAAGTTAAGCAGGAGGCATTGCAAGCGCAGGCTGATTCCGGGTAGCGGCGAGAGCGAGCAGCCTAGGCATTGCGAAAGCGCAGTAAGCAAGCTAATTCTCGGGAGTGAGAGAGCGAGCGTCTACGCGGAAAACGTTGTGCGGAGAGGTAGTCCATTGTTCTCCATAACAATTGAAGGAAGTTGTTGCTATTGTTCTCGGCCATTGTTCTCCGGCATATAAGAGTAAGCTGGAGCGGCTTGCTCTGTTCAGTTGCTGCCAACCTTCAAGCTGTTTGACTTTTTGACTTTATGTGCTGAATTAGCCTCCTTAGCCTGGTTTAAGTCCACTGAAAATGTGAGTTAAAATTTTATTGTATGTAGAATATTATCATTTGCATGTAGAAAATTTTATTGTGTGTAGAACATTTTTCTTTTAATGGAAATTGGAGGTTTATGAATATAGGATTATTTTGTGCTTATGTCAGGCAGTGACTCTGACGAATACGAGTATATAAGATCCGTTCCGTACCTGACTAGCTTTGGTAGGTTATCCGTCCCTGTTTTCAGATTATCAATTCCTCAAATACCTAGCACGATGGCGACCACTGTTACCCCTGTTATCAGTGCAGCCGTTACAACAGTTAGCTCTGTAACTAGTACGGTTACCGCTGTGACGACTTCTATTGTCAGTCCGATACCTAGTGTTGTAATTGCTGGGCAGGATCTACCGCAGTACAGAGGTAGAAAACGTAGGAATGACCCGGACTTCATAGAAAACAAATCACTAGAAACGCATATAAAAAATGTGAGAGCGTATTTCAATATGCTGTCAGACAACTCAGAGGAAGCTAAACTAAACTTATTGTTGCGAACTGCAGACAAGCGGGTAGGCGACTTCAATACGGTAGTTGCCTCCATAATCAGTGAAGGTTACGAATTAACTTTCGAAGAAGTCGTGCACCTGTTAGAAAATATCTACGTATCAAAAGGTGAAAGATCTTTGCACGCGGTCGCCTGTGATCTAAATAACGTACGACTGAAAAGAAACGATGCATTAGCTAGCCAGTTCGTGGCTATCCTATCCAAAATCCGTAAATTTACCCACAGAATAATGACCAGCCCGGAGTGTTCGAACAGAGCCCATCCCTATGTAGTAAATTGTCCCGATCCTGTTGCCCTCGATAAGTATGTCGAGAATACTTTAGTTGTTGCGTTAGCTATGGCCATCATCAACCCTCTAGTAACGGAAGATTTCTCCAAGAAACTATTCAATAAACCCTTCAAATCGTCGGAAGAGCTCCTTCAGAGACTCGTGACTGTAATTAGGAATTTTCCCGAGGATAAGCAAATATTAGCGACTCGATCTGAGAGATCTATGGAAATCTATTGTGCTGAGGATGATCATTCGTCCGAATCAAACTTCGAAGCTGCCTGTGATGAGGCCGAAGTGCATACCATGACAAGAGGCGGTTTTCAAGGTAGAGGTAGGACGCGTAGGCCCTACTGGAGACCAAATTTCCCGAGACCAACTTGTCGTGCTAGTCCTCACGTAAAATCTTTCTTTGGAGATCGTGAATTGGGGACTCTAGAAGTCCAAGCATTAGAAACAGCTGAAGCGAAGCGTTGCTCGAAGTGTTACAATCATGAGTGTGTCTGTCAAGGACAAGGCGAGTCGGCAACCACAGTGGCTAGGAAACCGACTGATTGGTACAAACCAGGTTCATCTCAGACAGTCACCGAGCATTCACTGCGTGATGTAGCTTGTTTTCGTTGTAATAAGTTAGGACACTACGCAAGAGATTGTAGGTCCAGAAGAGACTATTTAAACAGACCAGGCAGACCGAATCGTGTCCGTGCTCGAGGACAGTATAAAACTCGTATGTCAGAAAAAGGCCAGGTAGAAACTTACCAAACTAACAGTGGCAATGATTTTTTAGCGTAAACAGCAGAGACGATTTCATTTCCGATAGAAATAACGTCAATGGTAAAAATGAAACTACAATAACTAAGTACGACTCTACGGCGACAAATCCCTGTGAACCCGAGGAGAATTCTGGTGCTGAAGATTCCCTCGTTAAAAATGTCGAGAGAGTTGATGTGTTAAACATGTCTGAAGATTCCCTCGTTAAAAATGTTGAGAGGATAGATCCATTCATTGAGTGTCAAAATAGATATGAATCACTGGGAGAGGCGGAATTAAGTGATGATCTGAACGCTCATGGCACTGAAATAGAAAGCCACAAAATAATAGAAAGCCATGTGACGGCGCACGTTTGTAAATACGAAGAAGATGAAGAAGTTGAAATTACAGGACAGAATGAATTGTTTGTAATACGAAAAAGTCATAAGCCCATGATTGTGCTTAGAAAAGATGCAGACCTGTGGAATGCATTGATTGATTCAGGATCAGAGAAGTGCCTAATCAGCTACCACAGAATAAGTGAGATAAGTAATGACGTGAAGCCAAGTTCTCTGACTATAAAAGGCGTTAACGCTAAGAGTAATGTTGAAGGCGAGGTGGAGCTTGTCCTGAAGTTAAAAAACGGTGTAAGTTTAAAGACAAATGCTTTAATAATTAAAGATGGTATTTACAATTATGACGTCATTATTGGGCGTGATTTGTTGGACAAGAACGCCGTTGTAGACTTAAAACAAAGATGTTTAATTATCAAAGACGAGAAAATCCCCTTTGCAGAGGTAAAACGACGAAAAAAGAGAAAGACAGAGTGTCTCGAGTATTTAATAGAGAATACTGAGTGTCTCATGGCAGACACGATTACGTCCAGAGCTAAGAAAAAAGTCCTAAATAAGCTAAGAGAGAAGAGGACGTGCATTGCTGAGAAAGCAAGTGAGGAAGTAAAACGGGATGGTAAGCGAGAAAATCAGCCTGTTCGAGGCGCAGTTGCAGTTACCAATTCCCTCACAAGGCCAAGGCCGTTAAGAGTGCATACTCGACAAGTGGAGATTGCTCCCAATGTAATTTTGAAACATGTTGGACATGTTGGAAAGTGTAAAAATGGAGAATACATAATAAAGAAAGCAACTTTAAAAGAAGGCATTTGTGTCGCAGAAGCGATTGTGAGAGTTAACAATAGGAGAAAGATTCCGTTGTTGTTAATTAATAGCTCCGACAGAGCGATTGTTTTACCAGAGAATGCAATTATAAGTACTTTAGAAAAAGTGGAGAAGGATCATGTTGAATCCGAAGTTTACTTGTCAGATGTACAAGGAGAATTAAAGGGAGGATTAAGTACCTTTGTGCAGGCAACGAGTGTTGTTCAGGACAGTCATTTAGATGTCGAGAAGAAAGACACTAATAGTAAATCTGTCGGGATCACAGGAGTTGTCGACGAAGGGTACGTTTCTGATTCCAAAGAAATAGCCCGTGGTCGGCGGAAATTAAATAACGATGATATCAAGTGTAACGATGACGAAATGAAGCCTGAATTGCTGAGTTTGTTGAATGAATTCAGAGACGTTATTACTATAGACAATGAATCGATCTCAGCTGCTGCGATTAAACCATACAAAATACGTTTGAAACCTAACGTGGATGTTGTAAATGTCCCTCCCTATCGTATTGCCCACCGTTACATGGAAGACTTGAAAGTCGTTAACGAAAAAATGTTAGACGACGGAATTATTAGACCATCGATTTCAGCTTATAATTCACCGATAATTGTAGTTCATAAGAAAGATGGAACTATGCGTCCGGTAGTTGACTTTCGCAAAGTAAATGAGGTAATTCATGAAGAATCATTCCCGCTGCCGAGAGTGGACGAGCTTCTCTATAGTTTAAATGGTCAGAAATATTTTTCGAAACTAGATCTTAGGTCAGGATATCATAATATTACACTGACCGATGAGAGTAAAGAAATAACCGCATTTACAGTTGGTAGTAGAAAGTACGAGTTCAATCGCTTACCATTCGGTTTAAAAACCTCACCTGCATATTTCCAGTCAGTAATGACGCAAACGCTATCTCCTGTTCTAGGAAAACTATCTTTCGTCTTTATGGACGACGTGCTCATATTCTCCAAGGAGAAGGCACAGCATCTTGCCGATATAAAAGTTGTACTTGAACTATTAAGAAACGCTAGATTGTCAATCAAAACTGAAAAATGTGATTTTTTCAATACAGAGATTGAATATCTAGGACATTCCATTAGTGGAATGGGAACCAGAAGCACCGGTACTGACAAAGTAAAGAATTTAGAAATTCCAAAGAATGTTAAACAACTACAGTCATTTCTAGGTCTAGTAAATTTCTTTCGTAGGTACATAAAAAATTTTGCGAGTATCGCAAGTCCGCTCTATAATCTTCTGAAGAAAAATGTTGAATTCATTTGGTCCAAGGATTGTCAAAATGCCTTTGAAAAATTAAAGGACGAACTATGTAACAACACAACCTTAAGTCACCCAAACTTCGATCAAAATTTTCATCTATTTTGTGATGCATCGAATGTCGGCATAGGAGCTGTTTTACTTCAATCATCTACTGATAAAGTTCGAAACATGAGACCTGTCGCATTTTTCTCTAAAACGTTGAATTCCACTCAACGACGATACTCAACTACGAAAAAGGAAATGTTCGCTATAGTTGAAGCGTTAAAGTACTTTAAATATCTTGTTTTAGGCTATGATCTGGTCATTTACACCGATCATAAGCCTTTAGTTCCCTTATTTTCAAAGAAATTGCCTGAAGACAACACGCTTGCGAGATGGAGTATTTATGTCCAAGCTTTTGATGCCAAATTAAAGTATTTTTCTGGAAAGGCGAATAGTGCCGCCGATGCATTAAGTAGATTAAATCATGACAAAAATCCTTTAACAGAGAGAGAACTATTAGAGTGTTCTGAATTAACCCCTGATGTAGAGACTTTTCCCGTTGTAACCAGGCTGCAAGCCGCTGCTGCGGGTAACAAATGTAACAAGCCCGTGACTGAGGAAGAGTTCGAGGAAACAATGCCAGGAAGTGATGACGGAAGAAACAACAACAGTACTGCTGAAAGCCCCAGACGTGAACCCAGTGACTTTAATAGCAGACAGAAAACGAGCTTATGCAGACTGGATAGAGTTAATACGACTACAGACCATTCATGTATTAATGACAACTGGTCGTTAGACGAATTTAAACGTGAACAAGATAGTGATGCCTTTTGTTCTGAAATAAAGGACGCCCTAGAGAATGCAACAAAAGTTTCCAATACTGACATGAATGAATTTCTGATTATGAATGACATTTTGTATAAAAGACGAAGAATTGACAACAGACCCAGCACCATTCTGACTATTGTGGTGCCGTATACTCTGCTGCACAAGACAATTCTATTCATCCATAATTTGTCCCATACAGATTTGAATCATACCTTGTTTAAGTTTAAATTAAAATATTTTCACCCGTACGAACGGACAATTACACGCAAAATTGTTGAATCTTGTGACATCTGTAAGATTCTAAAATCACGAATACCGACGCCGATTAAAATTCTAAATGCCCCAATTGGAACGCGATGTTTTCAAACGGTCAGCATGGACTTCTACGGTCCATTACCAATGACGGACAATGGTAACAAATATATTCTTGTGATTATCGACCTTTTTTCCAGGTTTGTTAAATTATATTCGACTAGTGACCGATGTACAGAGACTGTTACAGATTGTCTATGGAATTTTTGCTGTTTGTTCGGTACCCCGGACGTGTTGTTATCCGACAATGCTCTAGAATTTAAATCATCTAATGTAAAAAATTTCACAAAAGGACTTTCTATCTTAAAAAAGGAAGTTCTGGCTTATTCCCCTTTTTCTAATGGTATTGTTGAGCGATGTAATGGAAAAATTCGACACCTGCTCAAGTTATATCTAAATTTTCTTACTCATAATGAGTGGGATAGACTATTAGATATTGTGGAGAATTCAATTAACAATAGTTTCAATGAAACATTAGGAGATACACCCGCATACACGGTTTTCGGTAGAGATACGTGTGTGTATATCAGTTCTACTAATTTAGAAGACTTCAATGTTGCGTCTACATATGAAGATGTTCACAGACAAAAATTTACCGAGTCGTCTATTGTAGTGAACAATATTAGAAATGCGATCATTAACGCCACAATCGAAAGAACTGCCTATAGAAATATGAAACGTCGCGATAAAAATTTAAAAGTGACGGACCGTGTACTAGTAAAAAATCATGCCAAAAAACACAAGTTACAGCTAAATTTCTTAGGACCAGGTATCATTGAAAAGCTAGGTAAAAATTACGCAGATATTAAGATCGGTAACAAGATTATCCGAACGAACTTAAATCATGTACTGCCTTTAGATAAGTTAAGAAGGTAAACTGTCAACCTAGTTTGCAACTGTTCATTCCTTATATTCTGAATATTGCCATTCCATATATGTATTTTAATGGTATTTAGCTTGTAAGTGAGTTCTCTGAGTTTCTAGCTTGTAAGAGTGTTCTACGAGTTTCTTTCTTAAGACTTTATGTATGTCTTGCGTTAGGAAATATTGTGTTGCGCTAACACCTTCAGAAGAGATGTTGAGCTCAGGAAGTTGTCATACTGTTGTTGCGACATCAAGAGCTGTGCTCATCAAGCCGTCAGCTAGAGTTGATAAACTGAGCTGTAATCGTGGAGATTTCGACACGAGAGTGCGAGTGTGCAACCGCGAGAACTGCCTCGAATCTGCCGCAGATTGTTTGACAACAATGCTAGGCAGTGTAGTTGGAATGAAAGTGTCTTAATGAGAATGTGTCTTAATGAGAATGAAGCGTTGCCTTATTATGAAACGACAATTGCTTACTTAAACTTGTGGCCATGCTAATATCCTGCATCGTATCCTTTCAGAATCCTTGGGCGACTCCTGAACAATTCCAGGACAGTGCACACTCCGATTTACAAGATACACATACACTTTGAACCTTCAATTAGTACTTGGTAGCGTACTTATTTAACTTCAATAATGATTCATAATCAATCAATCAATCAATCAATCAATCAATCAATCAATCAATCAATCAATCAATCAATCAATCAATCAATCAATTAATCAATCAATCAATCAAAGTTTAATGCCATTGTAATAAGCAAATACTTGCTGTTCCACCTAAGGTTAGCGTTTAATACTACAACGCTAGACTTCCACTTTCATTCACTGTTTATTCTGAATACGTTTGAATCCCGATGTGCACCGGGGTAAATCAACTGTGGCAGCCGCAGGAAACAAAAATAGTCTTCGGTATCAAGATACGAAAGGAAGTATTACAAGAAGCCTACTGCAACTTTCAAGTGTTCCTGAACCTCGAATCCCCGTTGCGTACTCGAATTCAAGTATTTGAATCTGGAGAACACGTCGAACTCGTGTTCATAATCAGAATTGCTGCATTCCCAACAAATATCCAGTGAAGAATTACTTTTTCTACATCAACATTTATAAAGTCATAATTTATTTATCACATTTATGTGATTAAAATAAATCACAATTTTAATTCCCGCGCTTTTAGTAGCTTTTTGGCCTGCTAAGATGGGCAACAAGGTGTCTAACCTTAATGTAGACACCATTCTAACGGCGATTAAAGCCAACAACGGTCAAATATCGGATGAACTCATCCGACACACCGAGGAAACGAGAGTAGATCTCATTCCTGACCAGTTGAGCGACATAATGTTGCTTCTTTACACGATAATTACTATCATAATTACGGTAATGATTATTTACATAAAACGCGACCTTAATAGAGTAACAGGTCGTCTAAGTGGCGAGGACGTCGCTTTGCGTCGAACCGCCTTAAAAGAAATCTGTAATAGTCCTAAACAAGTAATTGCAGTTTCACCTTAAGCTCTGATTAAGATGGATCTGATTATCATATTCTTGGTTTTAATATCTTCCGAGGAGTAGAATCCTCCCATGTCTTAGATTACTACTATTTTATACGGAGATTTTTCTATTATATACGGAATATGTTTTTATTGTCGTTAATTATAAACATTGATGTCGCGTTACTCGCCCTCTGCTAAGTTCATTTATTGTTTTAGATTGGTGGAATTGAATTAGCTATTGATTTTTCTTCTATTTCCTTTCAATCTTTAATTTAGTTGAATTGATATGTTAATTTAAATCGTAGGACGATTTGAAACCTATTCTACTTTTACCTCGCCAATTGTAGTAATGTAATGTATTGTTTGCGCATTAAAACATCTTTTCTATATTTTTATGTAACTTAGTCTTATGATGGAGTTTTCCTTTTTATTTCCAATTGCATTGAAAATTCTGTTCTCGAACTATGTTAATATGTTAATCCTAAATAAAAATTATGTTCTCGATCTGACGGTAGGTGTCCATTTTGTTCAAGAAAGTATACCTTATGGAAGGGATTTAATAAGTACGCGTTTTGATGTTTGATTTTGATATTTTGATATGTTAATAAAATTGTGTGGTGTATCCATTTGCATCCGAACTATCTGGAGTATCCAAGAATTCTAAGAATCAATTGATAAATAACTTTATAATAAATGAACAAATTGTTTGAGCTAAGTGCGTAGAGTGATTATTTGGTTGATTTTGGGTAATAAATCTGGTATTGAATTGACACTAAAATATAATATTGACACTAAAAATAATGTTTAACAAGATGTAGGATTACCGTTGAAATTTGTTTATGATGACAGCAAAGGCCATACCTGTCTACCTCCGTTCATAATTCGGAAGCAATTTCGTTATACGTTCTGATCTGTTCGAATTAATTAGACGGATTGTAAGATTAATTGATAGTCAAAGGAAAATCAAAGTCAATTGAATACCGTTTTAAAAATTTTTATTGTAATAAAGAATTTTTAAAATTGTGGGGGGAGCATTATGTGCGCCGCCGACTACATAAATAGGATCAGCCAGAGATATCGTGGTTCATTTGAGGTGGCTTGCCGTAGAGGTCGCTTTACCAACAGAAGCGTCGCTGTCAGTAGCGGAAGCTCGGCTGTCGAGAAAGCATCTGTAGAGATCACCGATGCGCTACAGAAGTAACGAGATTACCTTCCGATCTAAAGATTCTATACCAATTATGAAGCCTGTGTCAACACTGAAGTATCAATAAACGATAACTACGTTGCTGCTTCGTCACTCCCGAACCTCATCCGCGTTAGTTTTCGACCTGATACTGAAAGGGTCGGAACATCATTAAATTTTATCACTCAAAACAAGGGTAATAAATTTAGGGAAAATGCTACTGGAATAAATTTCAAGTGCAAGCTTCAATAAAACTGACTAAATGTCTGAGCATAGGATTGATGGCATTCCACGGACTTCGTACCAATGTTGGCGATAATCTTTGGTTTGAAGAGTCCATAAGCAGGAGTTCGAGCGTTGTCTTAATGTTTTTTAGCATCTCTCAACAGCGTTGCTAACCAACGCGCGCACAGAACCAAAAATAATCCCACCGCTGAATACAATGAGCGAAATTTGGTTCACTTCATTACAATTTATTAAGAATGAAATTATTTTTCCATCTGAACATCAGCGAGTTATCTGCTATTTCAAATGGCTTAGATGTCAGATTTGTATTTTTTTTAACTTTTTCGGAAGGTGACCTATTATATTGTGTGGTTGCAAATACGAAGACTAAGAGAAAAAGTATTTTATTTGAAATGTTTATGTAGTAATAATTAGTGTAGTAGGTATCAACCAATTACGTAGTCGCTGTAAAGGACAAATAAAGGGATAGACTTTTAGAACTTCGGGAGCTGTGAAATACAACTATAACAGGGATCGGAAGTTGAAAAGAATCGATTAGAAAAGTCTAAGAATTTCTTCTGAGACGTAAAAAACACAATCGTGACAAGTCCAGTAGAACACAATGGGCGTTCTTTGAAAAAACAGACCATGAGAGTGAAAGCTGAGCCATGCAAAATTCAAGACTAATTTAGACCTTAGACGCTACAGCGAGAAACAGCAGACTTTGAACAAAAACTTTGATAATTTCCTTAGATTGGCGCAGTTGGGCTCTTATTTTGTCTATTACTCTCATAATTATTTTGAATAATCTAATGATCCTTTTTTTGCAGATGTCTGATGAGACTTGTCTTCTACCCCTTGTTTTGACCTGGTTTTAAAGATTAGTCTGGTTATGTGGGGAAGGGGTTAAACGTTGTGTCTCGACCAAGCGTTTTCCTATATTAGTATTTCCGAGTAATTTCACTCCAAAATATGCTTCAAATTTCAATCGTAATTTCACAAAACCTACTGGAAGAATGTGGAATTCTTTTTTTCCCACTTGTCCATCAGGTATTTGAAAAACTCTAGTCTTATTCCACGGGTACATAGAATCTGACATTGCTTATTTAACTATGGATAAATAAATATTAGAACTCTTTGAATACTCGTACAAGATTGAATGATGATGAGATTTCACGAAGTGAATAAAACCACTAAAATATAAAATCAAATGAGGTAAGTAAAATGTAAAGATTTCCCATTTCATAGCTTATGCCAGCAAAGGTCGTCGCGGCTGCTTGTGCTAAAGGGGAGAATACCCCCAGAATGGCGAATTTTTTAGAGATCTTGATTTTAGCTGCTATAGGAAGGGTACGATGTCAGGAACATCCTGTGAAAAATGAGGTTCGTACGTTCGCTCATTCGCCCGCTACGGGGGTTTGAAGTATGGGGGGGGGGGGGGAGGGGAGGGGAGAGGTGGCATTTCATCGTGTTACACCTCACCTCTGCTGTTTCTTCACGACGCGACGCTGCTATGTCATCTTCTATGTTTTTTATTACTGTATAATGATTTCAAGGGTCCTAGCTGATCCAACCAAAAATAAGAAAGAAAAATTGAGGAGTGCTCGCGATAGCCATGTGCTAGAGGTTCTGCCGCCGTGCGGCAGAGACCCGGGTTCGAAACTCGGCGCTGACGGTGGCGATTTTCTCTGTTGGGTATAGGAGAAAAATTCCAAGCACAATACCCCACTCTACCCAGGTGTCTGAAATAGGTACCGGTCTTGACCGGGGGAAAGCGTCATGGCGTCCTGGCGTTAGTTATAAGGCATTTGAAAATCCAATGTACAAGGTGATATGTTTCAGGCTTGATTGGAAATAAAGCATCCGTAGATGCCGTCATTATTATAGTTTGTTTCTCTGTTTACCTTTTTTGGGAGGGTCGGAAGGTGTGGTTTCAAAATGCATCTCCTTTTACAGTTTTTGAGCTACAGTGATGTTTTTAGTAACATTGGATGCGGAAAGACGTGTACATTTTAAAAACTAAATTGGCGATTCGAAATTCATTTTCAATCAAGAGTTGTGACGTTATAAAGTAGGTAATTTTACGTAATTTTGCGAAAGAAGACATGCCTTGTAATTTTTTATTTTTTTTTCATTTCAAACTAAGAGTTTGGCCATAACATGTTAGTTTTTGAAATTTTAAAGTTTTTTCGCATCCACTGACACAACAATCATTACTTTTACTCAAAAACTGTAGGAGGAGATGCATTTTGAAAAGCCCCCTTAAATCTCGTTTTCTATGAACATACCGTTTTCTCTACCGAAAATCGCATTTTTTCATAGAAGACAAATGATTACAAATTGCATTTCCTATCAGTATATAAAATTTCATTGCTTTAGGTTCAATAGGTTCAATATCAAAGAAATTCTTCCTAAAGGGGTGTTCTCCCTAAATATAAAGCTATGCCAAGTTCATTTGGGTCGCCTTCATTGATTTAGGGAGATATTTCTCGGTCACATTAGTTCTCGTCTCCCGAGTGGTTTTGGTATCCCTTGCTCCGATCTCTATAAATTTGAGGTAGTTTGGGATTTCAGTCAATTGCAACAAATCCTGATCGCTAACTTCATAACTAATCAATCTTCGTCACCCTTCTAGAGGATCAAAATTTGGTCATAAAATGTTTGTTGAATCTAATTGAGATCACGTCGTTGATTCCCTATGAATGAAATTCTACTTCATGAAGTGAAGTTCACCATTTCATCATTCCGTGCCCTTACTTATTGGGTACTAAATGAAATTTAATTCAGGTAGCAGCCATGGCAAAATTAGTGCTCAACCTTAAATTCAAGAGTAAACAGGTTATCAAGTTTCTGATAAAAGTACTCGGATGCAGCCTTGATTTGGCGCAGACTACACATTATCAGACGATAAAGTAAAGCATGAAGAGCCGTGAAATTAAACTGAATTTTTTAACATGTATGATTCACACATCGTGTTTCATTGCTCGTAAGATTAAAGGATACGAAACTTTTATCATATACACTAATGTGTTTCAATCTGCTGAATTTTTCTTTGAAAACTCATGCATGATTCATGCAAGTATGGTAAAAGAAACAGCTTCAACCTTCATCGATAGTTTTATCCACAGAGTTCAAAGAGTTTCATTCAAAGTTTCGTAAATGACACAATTTTATAAGCATCCTTATGCAGATAATATTTTCTGACAACATTATACTCACCTAGACCATCTACCTCAAGCCTTTACAGTACCTTATGTAGGGTGTAGCATAAAGAAAGCACTACTGTAAATGCTGTTATAAAAGAAGATAACAATAATAAAAGAGAGATTTCATACCGCTTTAAATGTTCATTGAATTCATTCTTACTGACAGAAATTGGGCGAGCGTGATTATGGAAACTGCGTAAATATTTCGCTACATCATTACAAGACTGTCATAACTCAAATTTCGTGATTTTTCAGGAGAAGTATTTTAAAGCATCTAAGTCGTATAACTTTAATAACTTTACGCAAATCTACCAGCGCCATCTCTCGGCTAAAAATGCACGTAGGCTTACGACTTTACTGCCAAAAGGCGCACAATCAATTCAACATTTTTTTTAAATATTGTCACTCTATACCTGAAATTTCTGAATTATGAGAGTCTCGCAATGTTGCAGCGATTTGAGTCGGAACAATATATAGGACATTGCCAACAATAATGCAGATCTGCTGTGATGAAATACACTTTCATTTATCGTGGACGTTGACTATACGTGGTGGTGCATATGTGTACATACGTTCATTCACGTACCGGATTGAATGTTCATCATTTCAATTATTTCAATACTTTTTTGAAATAGATTTTAGGTCACGAGGCTAAAATATTCACGGTAAGATATGAATATTTTTATTTCTATTTTTTTTAATTTCTTAGAAACGAGATTTTTACTTGACCAATGAAGCCATTTCTTTATATTGCAGTTTCTCACAATCTAACCTAATTTACCGTTTCAACTGCGCGAGCATAGGCAACGTGTTAAAAAAAATGTCGAAACTGGTATGACAGGAACCCTTGTAGTTAGCAAGTTAGCTTGTTGTTCAATGTTTTTTCTTGTAGTATTATTATTTTCACTCATATCGACCCTTAAAATCACTGCTCAGATATTTTCTTTTCTTCTTTAGCTCATTTTTGGGAAGTATTCACCAAAAAATTGGTATTTCTTACAGATCTTTTGCCAAGAACACACAGCGAGAAAATTGAGTCTTGCCCTTTATTAGCACGAAAAGCAGAGCGAAGAAATTTTCCCTTAGTTCTAACAGAAAGCACTATGTGGCATTTTGTTCGTTGTGTTGTGACTAAAGTCATTGAGTGGAGGGTGGCAATGACACACAAACAAACAAGACCATCCAGATTTATAAGAATACAGGGAGCACAATGAATGCCAAACACACAGTTAAAAGTTTGCTGTAATGACACAGCAGCAATGACTGACAAAAATTGAATATGTAATATTCTACGCTGAGCACAAATATTATTAAAGCACACACACCGGTAGAAAAATAATACTATAATTGAAACGTCGACTTTATTTTTGCGGTTGTTGCGGCTGGTTTGGCTGGGCTGTAAGTTGCATAATTGGGAAATCGACCTAATTACCGGAATACATTTCTGTTCTTTCTAAGAAATATGAAAAATATAATTCCGAGGGGATATTTAACATCGTTTGATAAAATTTGTTTTTTAATGCCAAGAAGTAGATGAAATGCTCTTTATTTATACCGGTACACGAAGGAACAGTATACCTAGTGGTACACACAAGGTGTGTTACTACACAACCCAATACACAGTCAACATGTTAAAGCGAAAATATGAAGAGAACATTTCAAGAAGTATCAGATGAATGTATGAAAACTTGGTAATTTGTGATAGGATAGTAGTAGTACACCCTTTGATCTTTGAAGTATTTATTTATAATTTTTTTCGAATATTGCCAGGTATTTTGGACTATTTTTCTTGCCATTTATTGGTGCTGTTTGTCCTTGCTGTTACATTTATTGGTTCTTTTTCTAAATCTTTAGTTTCTGGATCTTTAGTTTTGATTCTTGCCACAGGTGTTTGATGGGATTTAGATCAGAACATTGTCTTGGACAATTGAACATTTATTTTATTCTTCTGAAACCACCCTGCAGTGCCCTTCGTAGCATGCTTCGGATCGTTGCCTCGTAGCGATGACCGTGCATTCTGGAGGCAATTCTTCTTCTTGTGTCGGTTTAATTGAGGATCCTGGTTCCTGTCGGCCCATGCACCTCAGGTCTCAATTGGGAGGCAATTCCAAGTCGTTTGCAGATGGTAAAAGCTTATCATCAAAAATCCTCCGAGACATTCAAGTCTTAATTTTCTCTTCACTCATTAGGCGTTTGCCGGGACCTGCGGAAGAAAAGCAGCACCATACCACTATGCTGCCTCCAGCGAACTTTGGTGATAGGGTTGTGTTATTAGGATCGTTGCTCCTGCGACCAAACGTGACTGACACTATTTCGCCCAAATAATTCAATTTTCATCACGTAAGACCGTATTTCCCGCAGCGTCTCAAAAACTAGCAGGCTTCTTTGAATGTTCCTAGGCAAAACTCAGACAATTTATGACAGGAATTGGCTTCAATAAATATGCCTTTCTTGGTGTGCAAGAACAGAATCCTCGTTCCAAAGAACTCTTTCCTGTTTTCTCAATAATTCTATTTTACTCTACAGATTATATGTTTATTTACACTGTTTGAAATTTTAGATTGATATTTTGACCATGATAGACTTGCATTTCCCGGGTAAGTCACAAGCCCGTGAATAGTGTCAATAGTGATTAGTGATGTTTTCAGACTTAGTGAAATTTTTCTAAGAATTAAATTACTACAGACGGTATTCACAATCGTCTTTAGTCTTAACCATGTAAAGCGTGCTGAACGAGTTGAATTCTTTCTCATGCAGCTCTCGGACTTTGACTGAGCTCGACTGTTTTACGTGGACGAAGTAAATTTTTAAGCTGGTAAACCGCATTCTTGTCACGTAAATCATTCTAGAATATTTGAAAACTATTTATTATCGCTTTGAAACAAATTTCGCCGGTGTCTGATGGTTTCTGAGGCAATAATCGAACACTATTTCGATATCTTGACAATATTTAACTATTTACCCATTCTAATACCGAATTCGTACATAACATAGAACAAACGCAAAATGTTTAATTCATAATTAATTGGCTATTATGTAACTAAGATAAATACATTTCTAACAATCCAGGTATTTCTTCGACTCAAAACGTGGATTGGCGATTCACAAAATAAACAATCTCTTAACTAGCATAGCCAAAATTTTGTAATCAGAGTTTGAAAATTGAAAGTCTAATACATACTAATCAGAGTTTAGAAAATTGAAACAAGAGAAACGCCCCTACCTGATAATTTGCAGTTTGCCTGAATTCAACCTCGAAACTGGCGTCACGATATAAACCGATATCGTAAGTACTGGGCTAGTAGTGCAAGTAGATAAGTATTTAGGCAGTTTAGTAGCAGCCAAGAATGTATTCTGGTGCAGTAGTAGTTACAGTCGAGAGGTAAGAACCGGGCGGGTAATAATAGCCAGGAGCGAATCCAGGTAATGACCGAGCGGATAGTAGCAGGAGCGAATCCAGGTAATGACCGAGCGGATAGTAGCAGGAGCGAATCCAGGTAATGACCGAGTGGATAGTAGCAGGAGCGAATCCAGGTAATGACCGAGCGGATAATAGCAGGAGCGAATCCAGGTAATGACCGAGTGGAGAGTAGCCAAGAGCGAATCCAGGTAATGACCGAGCGGATAGTAGCCAGGAGCGAATCCAGGTAATGACCGAGCGGATAGTAACCAGGAGCGAATCCAGGTAATGGCCGAGCGGATAGTAGCCAGGAGCGAATCCAGGTAATGGCCGAGCGGATAGTAGCCAAGAGCGAATCCAGGGAATGACCGGGTAGATAGTAGCCAGGAGCGAATCCATGTAATGACCGAGTGGATAGTAGCCAGCAGCGAATCCAGGTAATTACCGAGTGGATAGTAGCCAGGAGCGAATCCAGGTAATGACCGAGTGGATAGTAGCCAGGAGCGAATCCAGGTAATGACCGAGCAGATAGTAGCCAGCAGCGAATCCAGGTAATGACCGAGCGGATAGTAGCCAGCAGCGAATCCAGGTAATGACCGAGTGGATAGTAGCCAGGAGCGAATCCAGGTAATGACCGGGTAGATAGTAGACAGGAGCGAATCCAGGTAATTACCGAGTGGATAGTAGCAAGGAGCGAATCCAGGTAATTACCGGGCGGGGAATAGCTAAGAGCGAATCCTGGTAAGAACTGAGTTATAATCACGGTACATGTAGAACATGGTAGGTTCATTCAAGTATTCTTTTTGTTGACCGTGTGGTAGTGGTCTATAACGTGGTATTATATTAACAGAGAGCTTCACCAGGTAAGAACTGAGGGGGTTGAAGTGAAGAGCTTCTCCTATTTTGGTGAGGGTCCTGGGATATTAACAGGAATTAAGGCAAAAGTGAACCTAGGCAATACTCTGTAATAACAGCCTGCCACTCATCTAGTCTGCGTACAATGGGAAAGTCTGAGAAAAGTTGGCACGTTAAGGTTTTCGCACGCCAAGGAAAACTTCCCAACGAGGTTCTTCCGTTAAAAAGTACGGAAACCATCGCACCAATCTAATTTTAAAACGCACAGTCTTCGATTTTAGTTTAATCTTAATTAATTTTAATTGAATTGAAAGTCTGCCATAAGTCCACCTTAAAGCTTATTTGCATGCTAGCATCACGAATGAAATACCTAGTACGTCATCACTAAGCCTAGAAAGTTCGGACAAATTTACGTGACAGCTGACCCGGGGGAGACAACTATCTACCGATAGTCAACCGCTACTATGATACCGTTTCAAGCGCGCACAGCGCAACGCTTGTGACAACAGGAGGACGGACGCTCGGATAGAAGAAACACAAGCAAATTGACCAGATATGTACAGGAGGCTTGAAAAGTATGAAGACTTAGAGCAGTCATAGAAATGTTTTTTCCAGCCCGCAAGATTAAGTTTTGGCGAAAAGTAATGCAAAAACTCAAATTGATACTTTATTGTCAAACTAAATGTTCCAAAAGGTAAATAAGATATTTAAACAGATGGCCTTCAGCGACGATAATATAATTTCTGAGTCTCAAGGGACGTCATGTTTTTTATACAAAAAGTCTTTGGAGTTGCGAATAGCTTTCTTTTTAGACGATGAATTTTACTAAAATTTAAACTAAATTAGATTTCAAGTTATTTTTCGTCTTCCTAGCCCCGACAAAGATATTCAGAGAGAGGAAGGATGAAGGCACCATTTAGAATGGTTTAATGAACGCAAAATCTATTCACAAGGTGTGTTCCTACTCAAAATTCCCTGAGCATAGAAACATTCAGATGAGAAGGAAGATTATGAAACTAGATAAAAATTCAAGAAAAAGTCAGAGATACTGAGTAACAGGACTCCAGTGGAACGAAAAAAATTAGTTCTCTAATAAAACGAAAGCCTATTTTAATTAAATAAATCGAGGCCTACCTAACTCTCTGCTCGAGCCCTTACATTTCCCCCTGAAAGGGCTAATCATAAAATAATTCTGCTTGTTCCTTCCTTAGTTAGTTCCTCACTTACTTAGTCCGTCCGTTACCGTTTCAGTAAGAAGAGTTTGCGGTATCATGAGTAGTGAATTCCTCAGCATAACATTGAAATATTTTCTTTATATGCATTGACATGCTTGACATTTTATAAAAACTTCTCTTAATTATTAAAACATATATTTAACAAGAGAACATAACAATACATACATATCAGTCACATGTCTCGATAGTCCAAGATTTGGCTAGACCCTAATCTTACATTAACCCATTTGAAATGTGACTGAACTTCATTAATTACTGAAAATAGTTCCTCAATGTAACGCATACCCGAGAGAATAAGTTTCATTTTTTCAAATAGAAGAATTCCATTTCAATCAATGAAAAGGAGCAGCAAATTATTTCATTCTTTGAAGTGCGGCTTCTTGCTTAAGGACGATTACCGCAGGAAGCGGGGTAGCTGCGTGATAAAAATTTAGTAACTCACTTGATGTTTTGATAAGGCGATAAGCTGATAAGCGAGTGTGATAAAAGCAGAGCTTTCGTGTAGACAAGTCATCAGTTTCAATCTATTTGAGATTGCAAGTGCACGTAAAAAACTGCCCACTCCGTTTTCTTTGAGGTGAGTTCATTCAAATAAACTTTAAACTTTCGCAGTCTCGGAAACAAACCTACAAATTATCTGTGAAATGATTTCTAGAAGATTGACATTTTCTGCTATGTGTGAAAGAAAATGAAAAAGTATTAAAATTTTGCAGAAAATGATTTAAATTCAGGGAACCTCCTCGCCTAAAATCCACTTGATTGACCTAATTGTTCAAACATCGTTTTTCAATTTTCTATCGCAACTAGAGGAACGAAAATGTATACAGATATTTAAAATTAAATTCCAAACCCATTTGCTCCTATAAATATTTTCGATTTTCGCAATAGAAAAAAAGTTATTGCGCGAACATATTAAATTATTTATATATTTGAGCAAAACCCTACTCCTACCATTTTCAACGTAGAAGCTTGATTTTGGTTTCATTCGATGCGGAAAGATTGTGGCAACTCGAAAGTGAAATGTTATTTTGAATTTCGAATTCTAAAATTATTTATTGATAAATTTGTCAAAAAAAAATTATTTTTCAAAACAGTCTCAGATTTTTCCTCATAAAAATTTAAGGTAAATGTGTAGCGTTGGTCAGTAATCGATTTTCCACTTTTCGGTGTCTAATCGTAGTTAATTAGATCGAAATAAACAAGTTTTCATCTATGCACTTTCCGTCGTAAATGAATATTTTACAAGTTATAGCGGTAAATTACTGACCGCAGCTCCAGTGTTTGAAGCGGGAACTAATTCAAACAGCACGTCGGACGGCAACACTGCAATGCCGTCTCGCTTCTAGTTCGATCGTCATCGAAGACGAAACCAAACCTACCGCTATACCTCGTTAAATACTCATTTGACGAAAAAAGTGTATAGGAGAAAAGTTGTTTATTTCGATGTTATTACCATGATTCAAGCAAAAAAAATTTGAAAATCGATGAGTAGCTGTTTATTTGAGCGCATTCGTCATCAAAGATGAAACTTAACTTACCACCATAACTCGTTAAATACTCATTTACGACGGAAAGTGCATGGAAGAAAACTTGTTTATTTCGATCTAATTAACTACGTTTAGGCACCGAAAACTCAAAAATCGATTACTGACCAACGCTACACATTTACCAAGTTTAATTTGGGATTCAAATAAAATTCCGCTTTCTACGCTGTTTCCACTGTCTCATTGTGTCGAATAAGACCAAAATCACGCAACTACGTTGGAAATAGTAGTAGTATTTTGTGCTATATATATAAATAATTTTGTAGGTTCGCACAATAACTTTTTTCTATTACGGAAATCAAGAAATTTTATAGAAGCAAATGTCTTCATAATTCAATTTTACGTATCTGTATACATTTTCGTTCCACTAGTTGCAATAGAAATGCAGAGAGGAAATTTGAAAAATAAGGTAAGGTCGAGTGTAGGAGGTCCCCTTAAAATTATTCGAATAGTAATTTATTGGTTAATAACTTTGCGAATTCTGTTTTTTACCAAGGTATATTTTTACAAAAATTGTTTATAAATTTACAGCCGTATTCGAATTCATTTCTAAACGTATCATTTCATTGTTTGAATTTCAGTTCTGTCTTGTATTTACATCTCTATTATTTTCATTTTCATGAATGTAAAATACACTTAGTGGTCAAAAAATAGCGCGTAGTTCAGATTTTATTGGTAAGCGACTGGACCGCCCTCACGTCGGATAACAGCTTCCATTCTACCTAGCATGGATTCTAAAGAATTCTTGATCGTCTGCAGCTCTATTTTTTCGCTATAATTGAAGTAACTTGACTCCAAGTGCTGTCACTGCTAAAGGAAAGAAAGGGTCATGAGTCACACAGGTAACTCTCAAGCTCATCCCATAACTTTCGCATAGAATTGAAATCAGTAAATTGTGGGGCCCGTCCATGTGCTATAATATTTCCTTATTCGCAAAAAGCTAATCTTGAACATTTCTAGTGTTTTAACATCCCGTAACCATCAGGTAAATAAAATTCCACGAGAATGGTCAGAAAGTACGTTCAAGTAGACCTGGGAGTTTATTTTTTTATTGCAAAGAGTGGCAGATGCGTGTCCATCCCAGCAGAAACAGCCCTATAACATTACTATGCATGAACAGTTGGACGACGTATCACCATACCTAACATACTGGTTGTTCTGTTCGAAGGTGAATCAGAAACCCATAGAACCACAATACATGCTTCCAATCCTCAGCAGTCCAATCTCGGTGTTCTGAAACAAATAACAATTTATTGCCGATTTGCTGCTAAACTGATGGCTTCCTGATAGACATAGATTCACCTAAATTCAATTACTTTAACTTTTGATGCCCAGTCCTTGTAGAAATTTATTTTTGAGAAGTTCTTTAAATGCCGACACGTTCCTTTCACCGGTCTTCATTTTTCCATTTAAAAAAAATTAGATTTTAAATTTTCATAACTAATCACTCAATATGCACTCAAAACAGGTCTTTACTACTCGACAAACCCTTCCAGAATGTACGTCAATTTTACTGAAACACATGATCTCTGGAGTGTAATGATGCAAAACATCTGGAGTAGGTTAAAATGCTGTGAGCGACTTATTATGGACATTTTACGAATGTAAACTTCCAGTATGCGACAGGACTGTGAGAGTTGCAACTCGCATTGCGGATGAACAAAATATAAACCTAATGAATGCGTTCGTGTACATCTGGTTGCTCGTTTTCCGTTCTTTTCTGGTTGCTTTTCTTTTTCGTTCCCGTTCTTTTTCGCTGCCTTTTCCGTTCTTGTTTTTCAACTGTTTCCATTCGAAAATGTTCTGATGCTGATAAAAACATGACTTGCTGAGCGGTAAAAACTTGGCTGTCAGCTTAAACTGAAATCTCGTCAAATTACAGTAGTTACTCCTGTCGTAAAACCGTAAACAGTACTTTTGTGCTGTCATAGTGTATACTTCATCATTTCTTGTT
The DNA here is from genome assembly GCA_030386875.1 of Morinoia aosen. Taxonomy (NCBI): domain Eukaryota; kingdom Metazoa; phylum Arthropoda; class Malacostraca; order Amphipoda; family Talitridae; genus Morinoia; species Morinoia aosen. Next base: position 8,525,268 of record CM059558.1, on the reverse strand, counting down.
TTTATGATGAGGATCACAACGTTCTTCAACATAATCATTTTAACGAAATATTTCTTCACTTCTGCTTCAGGTGAGATGCAGATTTGCTGATTGCGTTATTTCTGCAATTTATTCAAAGATCATTATTTATCAAATAGGTAGGTATTTTATTCGAGCGCAATCATGGCCAATTGAAATCAAATTATCAGAACAAAGTAACAGTACGAGCCTATCGATTTCATAAAAATAAAAACACGATTTCATATCATATCTTCTCTTTCGATTTTCTTAATTATAATGATTAATGTGGAGAAAATTTGCATTTTATTATGAAAAAAGACATTCAATGAGACACATACATATATATTCTAGAACTGGAGAGAGCACAGATTTTTTCGCGCATTGAAATGATTACGTGATCTCAACTGAGATATATAAATAGTGTTAATGACGATGATGTGCAGGAAGAAAAGTCGGCAATAGATTATGATTTAACGTTATAGGACTGAAAATGTTATTTTCCAACTCTGAGGCAAATTTGAGGTAGATGAATTGAGATGCAATGAGCGTGAAGGCCTGAACCAATCACGCTCAACCTCTCGGGCCTCCATCACCCATACGATATAAGAGCATCATATCATTACAATAGACGCTGGGACATCAAGATAATAAGCCTTTCCCTCTGACGGCCCCGTAGTTAAATAAGAATCAAATTTGCAACAAGACAAATATACTCGTAGAATAAAAAGAAGAACCAGAGTAAAAACGAACATAGTTTATTGCATACGTTTCAGAATTTTTAAAATTCCATCATCAGTGCTGAAACAGGAGAAAACAGAAAGATTTCTTAAGATCCTAGTAAAAACAAATATATATATATATCTTCCACAAAATTTTCCTAATGTAAGAACCCTAATTTGTATTCATTCATACACAAACAGTTGCATACTCATAATTCACATGAGCACACATGTACACGCTAATCCAGGTATACCCATTGAACACGCACAACACACATACACACACACAAACACACACAGAATTACGTCAGTAGGTGGGGGCAATTGATAACTCAACGGCACTAACGTCTATGTTGAGGTTAGGTTTATGAGAGAATAAGAAAAGGGACTCTAAAATTCTGAGGTCGTGCTCACTGTTAGCTCGGCAAAAAGTTGAAAAAATTGCGTTTCTGAATGAATGGTTTAAATTATCGCAGTGATCTCTAATTGCTGATTGGGGTGGAATGGTTAGTGCACGGCCGGTTCTATGAGATATATACTTGGTTTTACTAGGATCTCAAGAAATTTTTCTGTTTTCTCTTGTTTCAGCACTGATGATGGAATTTTAAAAATTCTGAAACGTATGCAATAAACGTAACGTTCGTTTTTACTCTGGTTCTTCTTTTTATTCTACGAGTAAGATTCTCTACGAATCGTCCAATTGGAAGTATAAGACAAATATAAATACAGATTATCCTGATGAAAAATTAAACTATGAAGCCATTCTTGACCCTTGTGAAATAATAGTCGAAGATAGTAAGAATACAAAATCAAAACATTAAGTCAATGTAAACTCATTGCGAACTTGTTTTGTTCGAGGCTGGGAGATAGTGTTATTTCCTAACGGAGTACTAGAGATGTAGAAAAGATTCTGCACAATATGCAGAAGAAATTGTAGAGATGCATTAATTATCTCCGACGAGGAACATTGTTTTCATAAGCCAGTGCGGATTTTTCAGAAATGTAGTGAATAATGTATGTTGATCAAGACGAATCTCTCCCTCCTGTAACGTCACTCTTATTTAGTAGATCGTAAGTAGTTGTGAGAACCATAAGAAAATAATTGTAAAAATCGATAAACTAATTCACTGTTGAATCCCTTCACAGAATTCAAAACCCGCGCTCGCCTCTCCAGTCATGTCTCATTCGGTGTTCCGACGGAGTTTGGTGCACCTGTTGCTGCTGCAGATAGCTGTGCTGCAGATGATGCCCGGAGCAGCAGCCAGCAACAAGGCGGTAGATTACTGTAGATTTTCCCAGCAGCACACGATGTGCAGAACCACAAGCATCGGCCCGGCGTGCGGGGGCACAATTTTCGCACGAGGCGTGAGTGAGGCCGAAGCGAGCGCCGTCGTTAGCGCTCACAACACCTTCAGGGAGAAGGTGGCGCTCGGAAAGGAAACGAGAGGCGCACCTGGCCCACAGCCCCAGGCTTCCAACATGATGGAGATGGTGAGTTGTCTTCCTAAGCCTCCGATAATTTTTCTGTGGCGAACGCACACTTCTTAGCCATGCAGCCAAGATTCCGTGAACAGAAATAAGTGATGGTCTACTCTATGAAGTGGAATTCCTGTTGTCAGAGCTCATAATAAACCTACGATATCATTTGTTGTAGAACCTCAGAACAAACATGTATCATCCCTTATTAAGTGTTTTTGTAATATCAGTTTCTCTAATGATCACCTAATGAGTCAATTGTGCAATCAGTGAAAAGAAAGGCACTTTTAATTATTTCGAACGTTCTCTGCCGAGCCTGTAGTTTCTGATCATGTCGAGGTCGAAAATAAGAGAACCTGCAAAAATGATGTCGGTCAGGGTACCAGCCTTAGTTTTTTAGTTCCTCCACATCACCGGTAGTTGAAATGAGAGAACTACATTAGAGAAACAAAGCTACTTTCCTTGTGCTTTTCTTGTCTGTTTGTTTATTTGCTTGTTTGTAAAGAATTTAGTACTTCCTATAACAACTTGAAAAATTTACCTTCAGATATTGATAACTCGTAGGTTATTTACATTGTTAGCAAATACGGTACTCAATATTTCGTAACATATCTCGGGATGGTCAAAATCCTACCAAACCAGCAGAGGGCTCTTTGATTTTCTGGATGCAGGGACTTGATGAGTAAGTGAATAACGGCCGAGAGTGTGACTCTTCTCTACAGGAAATTTTAGTGGTGTGTCCCACTAGTAACTTTTTACTAAAGTAGCTTTGCTATTTGAAACTGGTTTAGGTGAAGTATCACTTGTCTAATCATCTAATTTATTTTATTGCCAGAACGCTATTGCAAGTCAAACAAAGCGAGGACTGATGTAGTGATTAACCAGTTGATCATAAGTAATTTTGTGATTCCGAATAATGAAGTCCTGCAGAAAAGCAATGGATAAGCTGCACTGACATAGAAAGAAGTCATTTTCGAATTTCAAAGTTGTTTTTTGATATGCGAGTTCTTCATGACAGAGTTTTTGGCGCATTCTGAGAAGGTTTGAAATACAATACACTATTTGTAATTTACAATTGTTATTGGAGATCCTTGATATTTTGGGTATGAGTTTAAAGTAAAAAATCTAGTGGAATAAATACGAGCGGTATTTGTTCAATCTTTACGAAAGCTTGGCAGTAATAAACTAATGATAATAACGGAAAAGGCTGAATAATTTTATCAAACAATGACTACTAAATTTGCATATTTAGCAGAAAATAATAGAACAGAATATGTGGAATTATCTTTGACTACGTGACCAGATGAAGGCATTTAGTTGGGATTGGAAATTAAATAAAATTCTAGTACAAGAATTTCAGCACTAACATTTTATTTGAATGACGAGTATTTACGGAAAAAATGAGAAGTACATTCCGAAAATTTCACAAGGTAAAGTACATTTTTTCTCATTCACAGCTGATTACATATGCTATGTGATTAAAAATAAGAACACTTGCGAGGGAAGAAAAAATTCGCTAGAGATGATACCCACGTATTTCTATATGAAGCACCAATGCGTACAGTAGATGGCTGATGGTACAATTCGTAATACAATTCGACGAATTTGGTGCACCTGTTGCTGCTGCAGATGATGGGTAATTCCTAATTTTGCATCCTAAATGGGTATTTACATGCTTCACAAACAATGCGTCGTAGCTTACTAGTACACGACAATGTTGACTGGGAAGTAGCTCAGATAAAAGCGTGATAAGCGTTACGCAGATCCTAGCGAGAAGTGAAGGTTCAGTGAATCTGATTGAACAATAAAATAGAACGAGATAAATGAGCTTCCGAATGGTCTAAGGAAATACATTAGTGCTACAACGAGTAAAAACAATTTTCCATGATTGTGTAGTCAATCCAGTCATGTTTCATACATCGAGACACTGAAGAGAAAGAATGGTTCATTCATTCACCATTGAAATTTATATCTAGCCAGCTTGCGTGTGATTTCAACCTACACGATCCTGTGCTGTCACGCATAGCGTCCTGTCGCCTGCCTTAAATAAGTGATGCTCTTTTCACACTTGGTGCAGACGTGGGACGATGAGCTTGCAATGATCGCCCAGCGACACGCAGACCAGTGCGTCTTCCAACACGAGTGTTCCAAGTGCCGCAGTGTTGGTGAGTGCACCACACGAGTTGCAGAGTCTTACAGCCGAGTGTTTTTGAGAGTAGTCATTCTGCAAATATGCTTAGAAAAGGTAAATGGATAAAACACCTGTTGTAATTAGGTGTTGTCTTTGCACCCGTTATTGGAGAAAGTCTTTTTAGACAATGAGGTGGCAAAAAGCAAATCAATGATCATAATAACTCTTCGTTACACCCTGTGTAATTAATTTGGCAGAAAACTGATGGGTGGAATACGTGTCATTCTCATAGTGAAACAACAAAGACACGAAAATTTCGGGTTCATTTAAATAGATGCCTATGGGAAAAATGAAAATTCCCAATTATATCGCCTAGGTTCAGTGACGTAAACTCGATTAAAACTTCTGCGAAGCTCATCTCTAATGAAATGCAGCCTTTAACTTTCTAATATTCTACATACCAATTTTTAATACAGATATGAAAATTTATTCCTTGACCTATTTCGAAGTTGTATACATGAAAATCACACACAGCAGTCGCTGAAACTACAAAATTTCTGATAATTAAAGCGAAATCTGTTTATAGCTAATATTGCTTTCTCAAACAGAGCGCTTCACCGTCGGCCAGAATCTTTACACGCTATTTCAGTCGAATTTCGACAAGACCACAAACTGGGACGATGCCATAAAGGCTTGGTATTACGAGGTCAACGAGGTGCCTGCCGAGTGGGCTGCAAACTACAGGTAAGTTTACAATAAATGCAACCATAAATAAGGAAATTGCAAACGAAGAAGGCAGCAGGTATGGAAATCGTATATACTGAAAAGGTATAAAATGTATACGTAAACTATTTACCATGAATCAGTTCATTTTATTGAGCGTTTTGGAAGCCTGGTTCTATGTTCTATTTCCATTTAATCAATCTGAAACAACTGAAACGAAAAAAATTAGTAAATTCCTAAAAATACTGAAATTTGTAAGACAATACAGGTACAACTATTTCAGGTACCTTATAATGAATATATTTGTCGATTATATTTGTTCTTAATATTTAGATGGCGATGTTGTAGTTACTTTTCAGCAAACTCTTTTCTCTATAAACAGGTTTCTTTCTTCCATTGTTCATGTTCACCTGAAAAAATACACGTATACGGGCTATCTTTTTTCAGCTCATAGCTGTCCTGTTTTTCAGCACCTATTACATTCTTCTTCAACTTTTATCTTGTTTCGTAAACTTCTTTCTCAATTTACTACTTTGAAACACAGGGGTCTAGTGAGGGAATACACCACGTGCGTAAGTTCCCAAAATCCATACTAAATGGAGTTTTCCTCCTTCCTCTCTTTGCAACGTCTTTGTTGCGGTAAGGGGGGCTTAAACTAACTTGTCTGATCTGCGCTAGGGTGTTAAATGAACAAAAGCAGAGGTTTAAAAGAGAAAATAAGGAATTTTACATGATCCTCGACTCCGCTGCATTTGCGCTAATCGATTCAAGAGGCTGTGGTGGTTTCAAAACGGAGCCCATGCACTTTGTTTCGGTGTTGTCAAAGAGAGGCTAAGAAAGATTTTTGGTGACAACTTTCCATCGTTTAATCTAGATATCGAGGCCCATCAGTTGAGCTCCCCAGATTTAACTCCTTGGAACTTTTTTCTATGGGGATATTTAAAGATAGAAGTGCATCATTTTCATCCGGAAAATTCTAACTCATTGCTTGAAAAAATGAAGCGTGAAGCATTGCAATATCTGAGTTGCCAAATGCACCTAGTAAACATCAATGTTAGTGAGATGTGACTATTGCTATAATAATTTATACTTGGCCCTCTAAAGAGTGTTCCCGAAAAGCATTTGATTCTTAGTATTTACGATGCGATAGTATTCAGTCATGTTTTTAAGCTGCATTTCGAAAGGGATAAAAGCTGCATAAATTAATCGAAATAAAACTGCTGTACAGTTTATAAGTATATTAAATTATTAATATTTATAATCAATGAGCACTTTTTTTGCCGTAACCCTGCATAAAATGCTGGGTATGTTGACACATGATCTGTTACAAGGCTGTGAGTGATCAGAGTATCTTTTGGTCCATAAAGATAATTGCAGGCTGCTCACAGTACAGCCATCCATTTTAACTGATTTAAATAATAAAATTGAAGGCTGAGAGAGGAGTCAATTTATCCGGTACATTTTCCGGAATTTTCTTAAATTTCAATAAAAATAGGAGAGCAAAAATCACTGATAAAAATTGCATTATGCTGAGAACGTTTCGGGCTAATACCCATCATCAGCTCATTAAAAGAATCTGACAAATATCACTGAAATAGAAATGAACGTAAATGTACAAACAGACATAACCACGGATTCAAAAGCAAAAAAAAATTAAAAAGTGAAAATGCAGTAAATAACACGAAACACAACTAAGAACCTATGATGCTAAGAGGGTAATAACTCAACTGGTTGTTAAGTGGAGGTTTACATTTAAAAATGAAAAGCAATTTTAAAATTCTAAGATCTAAAACACTTGAAGCTGCACGTTTTACTTTAAAATGACTAGAGTGAGGAATTATATTGCACGTTTCAGCAATTGTATGTTTTATAGAAGTTTCAGCACGTTTCAGCAATTGCCCGTTTTTTTATAGAAGTTTCAGCACGTTTCAGCAATTGCACGTTTTATAGAAGTTTCAGCACGTTTCAGCAATTGCACGTTTTATAGAAGTTTCACACGTTTCAGCAATTCCACGTATTTTATAGAAGTTTCAGCACGTTTCAGCAATTGCACGTTTTATAGAAGTTTCAGCGTTTCAACAATTGCACGTTTTATAGAAGTTTCAGCGCGTTTCAGCAATTGCACGTTTTATAGAAGTTTCAGCACGTTTCAGCAATTGCACGTTTTATAGAAGTTTCAGCACGTTTCAGCAATTGCACGTTTTATAGAAGTTTCAGCACGTTTCAGCAATTGCACGTTTTATAGAAGTTTCAGCATGTTTCAGCAATTGCACGTTTTATAGAAGTTTCAGCACGTTTCAGCAATTGCACGTTTTATAGAAGTTTCAGCGCGTTTCAGCAATTGCACGTTTTAAAGAAGTTTCAGCACGTTTCAGCAATTGCACGTTGTATTGCACGCTTTATAGAAGTCAATTCTAGCTCGATAGTGAAACAAACCCAGTCAAACAAAAAATAAAAACAATTCAACAATTTCTGTAGACCTTGAGCTTTAGTGAATGCCTAGGAAATTGAAATAGAAACAGAAAGTTTTCGTAGAAATATCACTCTACATGTTGTAAACTGGAGTTCTTCTGTTAAATGAAGCCATGATCGAAGGGCACAGTTATTTGTGTGTCCACGTCGTATGCTCATATTGAGTATTAAAAATTACTCGTGTGTGAACTCATAAACTTCATAAACGTGCCATGCATTGTTATATACTTTAAAATTCGAATAACTCCTTTTGGAACACAAATTAATTACGACAGTTTATGCGTTGATATGAACACTCCCCGTGCATTCCAAATTCAATTTACAAACATCGTGAATTCATGATGTGCTGTTTCGCTACTAATTTTCTTAATTTAACTGATCATTACTGCACTGCAGATGAAGCGATACTCATCAATGAATCAATGAAAACACTTGCTGATGTTATACGGCAGTAGACATGCGGGATAGTGTCACTATGCTCATTACCGGAGATGTCTTCTCTAGCCCCCTAAATGTGTGACACGGATAGCTCGGAAGGTCGGTGAATCTAGAGAAAGAGCAAAAATGGAGAGCTTGGTACAGGATGCACCACAAGCTTTCGGGGCTTTCTATATGCGCTCATGAATAGATAAAATAAGATCCATGTGACTGGATGATGCATCCCTATGGGCGGCACAAATAAGACTTACTTTAATGTATTGCGCATGATAAGATCGTATTATCGTATAAATCCTTTGATAGAATGGTAGCACATTATCATCGAAATACGACTAAAAATACAAATGGAGTTCTGTTCAACGTCAATCCTTGCCTCGGTATAAAAATCTTATAACGGAAATTGGCTGTTCGAACAATTTTTCAGCCGAGAAACAGAGGACAAATTAAATCTTTCAACTTGGAAAGAAACCGCACTAAAAAGTCCGAGGTTGAAATTACGTGAGAATTTGATCTGAACATTTACGGGTCTCAATATTTTAGCATCTATCTTTTGAATGTATAAGTTCTTCGTCTCGCCGCATATTTCAATAAAAAAAAATTCCACGAGAATGCAGGTATGATCATCCCATGTAAAAATTATACGAACGAGAAGCAATATATCCCGTTTTATGCTTCTATAGCGAAATTGGAGAATACTCAAGGAAATCTTTAAATTCCTAGCTAATTCTCCAAATAAGGCTTGACTAACAGTCTCCAAGTGTGAAACCCATTTGGGTTATAAGCTTCCCGGCCAAAAAATTAGAATAATAGGAGTGCGAATAACGGTGGCAAGTCTACCATCATTAACTAAGCTTGCGCTGTGTCCTAGTGGCCCTCGTGTGCATGTGGTAGATTTCAAACCACTCATCCATCAATTACCGTGGTGCGGCCACAGAATGCGGACGACGTTCTCGACGTCTAACTTGCTAGGCTCATGTCTAAGCACGTAGCTGGCCAGCCTTAATGCCAGATATTTCTCGAATTATTTAATTGTATTGGCAATTAATGACTGTTCTAGCCCGATCCACCCAGCAGTTGTCATCCTGAGAGATAGGCAAAACAACATGCCTTTGTTTCTTCATCCTGATATTAAGGACACGGTTGGGGTGAAACAAAAAGTCTGTCAGTTCTCTACGGATTTTCTGAGATTTTTACAATATGTGTAAAATGGTGCGAAATTTGTGTTTGAACTCGTGTATTTTTCTTAAATATATTAGAAATGTTTATTTTTTTATTATTTTTTCAATAGGTGTTGCGGAAAATCTTTCTCCTCCTACAATTTTGAAGTTACAGAACTAGCAAAGTGTTTTCTAGATAGCTAACTGTTTTGATTAGAGATCTGGTTCAAAAGTTGTTTCGATAATTTGAGTGGTTTTTTGTTGCTGTTGTTTTTTCAAAAATTCACCTTTTACCTATTTTTTTGTTTTGTCGCGAATTATTTTCAACATGAATTGTATTTTAAGAATATTTTGCACAGGATCTCTAGAATTTTTTAGCCCTATCAATTGATATATTTGCCCTTCGTGTACCTTCAAAACTGTGGGAGAAGAAACACTTCAAAGGTCATAGGGCAAGTTTTCACGACAGCCATTTACCTTAAATATTTTTTTTAATAATTTTTGAACTAAGTCTTTTTTTAAAATGAAATCCTCTGCTTTTGTAGCTCTATTTTAGTTCTATCGATTGATATATTAGCCATTCCTGCACCTTCAAAACTGTGGGAAAGGATCGATATCAAAAGATAATGAATGCAGGTTTCAGAACAGCGGTATTTAAATAAAAATGTTTATATTTACAAACTAATTTTTTAAAATCAACTTTATTTCTTTGTAGCTATTTTTAAGCCCTTTCGATTGATATATTTACCATTCCTGTAGCTTCAAAACTCCGGGAGGGGATTATATATTTACACAGCAAACTAATTCGCTGATGACTCAGCAGCCAGACTCAAAACAAACACTCAGTTACATCATTATAATTTATCACTGAGGCGTAGAATGTTTCATTTGAGTACGAAAGCATTTTAAGCATGACCATGAATGAACTCTCTTGCTATTCCCGTAGAGGAACACTCAAAACTGACTGGTAACAAGGGGGAAGGGGGAGATAACCCATCCATTGGCGCGAGCCAAGGTCATGCTAGTGCGCGTCTTCTACCACGTCTAGGAGACGAACCAATGCACTTACTTGAGAGCCAATTATATCGTTGGATGCGCAAGAAAATTCTCTATACGATGAGTCGATAAACCGAAAACCTACAACTACCCGGAAATTGACCTCACCGTGTCCTTAAGGGGGTCGTCCGCTAAAAATTAAATTTTGATACGATTGGTCTGAAATTTTGCCAGTACATGTGTTTTTGAAAGAAAAACATATTTTATTCGGGAACCTTTTTGGTTTAGGCCTTAATTTTTCCGAAAAATTTGAAATATTAGTTTTTTCAGTCATTTTTATACATTTTTCAAAAAGATAGAAGTGAAAAAGTTTTTATGCTAGAACAAATTCAAAGACAGCTTTGAAATCCTTGGAACATTTCTAACAAACAAACGTTCTGTTATTTTGTATTTGAATCTTTTCTTATATATGCGATATTTTACCACAATATAAAGTAGAACGAATTTTTGAATTTGAACTATGATAAAAAAAATGAAATGTAAAAATTGGAAAAATAAGGACGTTTGTTTGTTAGAAATGTTCCAAGGATTCTAAAACTGTCTTTGTTTTCTTTTTAGCATAAAAACTCAATGACTTCTATTCTTTTGAATGTTGAAAATAAGTATTTTTACAGTACAGGCCATAAACAAATGTTTTTGTGTTGAACTGTAATATAGTGGACAGTTTATGTAATTGAATGCTGTTTTAATTTTTATTTCGATAATCTCCATGCATAACTTCATATTCACACTGTGAATTGTAATTTACAAAAAATAAAAATAAATAAATAAATTTTTCATATATATAAAAATTATGAAACTTCAAATTTTTAGCCCGATTCTTATGAAATTTGGCTACTTTATGTAACGTTTGCAACGAAACACAATTTCTTCCATTCATTTTTTCGATTCAGGCCTTAGTTTTTGACAAAATTGGGCATATTGGTTTTTTAGTTCATTTTTATTGATATTTCAAAAGAATAGAACTCATTGAGTTTTCATGCTAGAACAAAACCAACGATAGTTTTAGAATCCTTGATGCATTGCAAATAAAGTTACAGTTTCAAATTTTTTATTTCCCGTTTTTTTGTTTTTATATGGGGTCGAAAATTCAGGATTTTTAGTCCTCTTTCATTTAGTCCTCCCCCCCCCCCCCTGGGGAGGGATCTAGGGTTCGTAGCGTCATAAAATTTTAGGACCCAATAGTCTTTCACCGAAGGGTCTTTTTCCAACACCAACACAATAAAAGCTCACCGGACCGATGGGGGCTTGGCAGGGCTCCCGAGGACCCCCTTAAAACAAATGGCAAATCTTAATGATTTAGCAGCTCAATCTATATAGCTTTGCTGGTTCGCTTTGACAGATACCTCAATTAAAGGGTCCACTCCTGTGTAGTAGGAACAGCCCAGAACATGACAGATCCATCTTCTCTTTGTATCGTCCTTGTTAAGGTTCATTCCAGTCTGTTATTACACCTCTTCGACACCTGTTATTATGTTTTACCAGCCGGGTATTTTCTTTTCGCTGCGCCGATGCATTGTATATTAGAGCTCACATTTTCCATGACTGAATTGTGTTCTTTTAGGAATCATTTCAGTAGGATATTTGGTATCAGCTGCCACCAGTCTCTAAAGAGATAAACTATATTGATATTATTGTTTAATTAATTCATTGATCAATATGATTGAATGATTCACTTCGGTAATCGTGAGCAAACGATTATCTTCGGTAAGCGTATATCGAGAGCTTCGGATAGGGAGTATCACCAAGGTTATCATTTATTCGTGGATGCTTAGTATCGTAATTATCATACGCTATTGTGTACGGCCCGTAAAAAATGACGGAATTCAATGCCTTTCTTGAACGAATTTTCCAGTTGTGGATGACAAACAAATATATCCATCCTAACAGTACTCGTGATAAAAAATATTCTTGTTCTTGTGCACTGGAGAAGCGCGTATCACAGATACGGTCATTATAACTATCCTCACGAGCGTGACAGAGAAATGGAAGAAGCGGACTCAAAATAAATAAGCTAAGGGTATTATTAGGTGCTTTGGGGTGAAACGTGCTTTGTATGAGAGGGGTCTGACTGTGGACGTGGTGAGAGGGATGGCTGCGGACAGAAGTGAGTGGGGGCAGTGCATAAGAAGGTAATTTTATTTTTGACACGGTACTGGAAGTTGCCCGCGTGTGATGGGGTTGACCTGTCCTGTGCGGGGGGAGGGGCTGCACTCAATGAAGCGGTCGGGGTAAACCAGCTATGGCTGTCGGGCCTGACTGTGGAAGGTGGTTGTGCTGGGCTGCTGCTGATCCTGGCAGTTCAGGTGCGGCCAGTGCTGCCTCTCTCACCTCCTAGTGACTAAGGATGGTGATTGTGGCCTGCTGTCGGCTACCCTCCCATAGGGAGGATAAGCCCGGTATATGTATGTATGTATTATTAGGTAGTAGCAGGACCCGTGGAAATTCCACGGACAATGTCATCAGATCGGCTAGGTGAACCCGTGAAAAAAATTACGTAAACATTACCTAACCTTTTCTATCCAAACCTATCCTAACCGAACCTATCCTGATAAAATGTCAACATATCGATGCATGTAAAGGCAATCTTTTAATGCTGCATTGAATAATTCAGCGTCTATGACATCGCAAACTCACACGAAAGCATAACGGACAGACTATAAGTACTTAAACTAAGGAAGTATCAAGCTGGCTGATTTCTTCTCTTTGTTCCTGAGATAGCACTGCTCTAGCTCTTCTTTTGCGTTCTCTGTCAAGTCTTCTTCTTCTTTTCTAAAGCGTTTCCATTTTATTTAGTTTAAAAATTTTCCCATATTTAAGACAAACTTATATTTCTGAATGTTTCTAACCGCAAACCCTTTGATATTTATATGTAATCGTTATCCATCATACCAAACAAATAAATATACACGCTTTGTTTCTTAAGAAGCGGACACCAAACAATTATATGAATATATAAATAAACACTCAACGAGTCTTATAAGACTCGTCTACTAGGTTAGATGGTCTTCATCACATCTTTTCCACTTTATACTCTCATTTTTCTTAACTTACAAAAGAAATTAAAACATGAAATAACACTTACTTCACTTTTGAAACTGATGAACCTGATAACCATACATCAACAAGCTATCGAGAGAGAAGCTGATAAGACAAGATAGTAATAATGAATACTTATCTAACAAATTCATTAGGGCGTTGGCAATGCGTACGCAGAGAGGCTGACCATATTTAAATTGACGTAATGAGTGTAATGGAGGCTAGATGAATCTTTTGATCGTTTTTAACAAATCACACTCTTATTCACTTTTCTACGCCAGTTCGAAAAATGTCGATTCATCGCCTTAGGCGACGAACCCTAAGGAAGGAGCACCAATCATCCATGTGATCTCGCTCAGCCGGCCTTCTGCACCTATTAGGGTTAGAAACCTGGCCGTTTCTAACCCTCAAACCACGCTTGGGAATGAATATGTTTCGACAGTGATTGACCGTTAATTAGTGTAAAAGCCTACAATCCTAATTAATCATTAAGAACTAAATCCTACATTTAATCTCTGTTAAATGAATAAAATCCTATATGGGGAAAATTATAAAAAATTAGAAATATATTGTTCGAAGTGAAAGAGAAGTTGGGAACTCTCATGACGTGGAGCTCTCGAAGGCTTGATGCGATAGGGGCAAAGGGTGAGCATTCTACTGGCTCCTGCTTGCGTTGTATTGAAGTGGGGTGGGACGGTTATTCGTTGTAGATTGCGTGAAGGATTGTAGAATTGCACAAATGCTGGATTTATCTACGATAACTCATCACTCACGAGATGGCAATTCTTTATGGTTCCATTTGAGGCATGGTACGGAAATATCATTAGTAAGACGCAATCCTCCCTCGTAGCGTGGCATTTATCAGATGGGATATCGAAACTGTATGTTTAAAAATGGCCCAATTATAACGAGTGGTCTTGTGGAGTGGAATTAACATCGGCCGTTTACGCGCCACTCAGCTCCATATGTCCATTGCACAAAGTTCCTTACGTAAAGTTCGTCCAGCGACAGCAGGAGATGAGCCATCACCATGGCCATCGCTGATATTTTGCAGTAGTTCCGTCATTGTTGAGAAGCAACTGTAATCAATAATTTGGGACTCACGGCGGCAGTCCCAATCGCTTAAAATTTTCTTCTTATCAGAGTAATATGTATTTAGCATTTTCTTCTAATTTTCAAATTGTTTCGTACATAGTTCGTAAGCCCATATAAGATTGCGGCATGTAACACTAGCGAATTTTCTTTCACTTGGTGTTTCTCAGCCCGACCCAATGGAGCAGCTCCTTTTGCAATTCCGAGACAGTTAGCTTTCGCACAATTATTGTAGAGCGAGTAAGAAATAAATCTATGCCTCGCCAGCTCTGAATTAGGGCTGATGATTGTTCAATACTTGCCCATGATCTAAACTATAGTCAACGCTTTGAACACGGATTGATGAACGTAGTAAATAACTCGAGCTCGAAAAACAATAGGTGACCTATTTTAACCCGAGTAGCTTATGTATGCGTGGGAGCTGATGCGTGATGAATTCCTTGTGTCGGCTACGGCAGGCCATTGTACTCTTAATTAGTTCTCAATTGTTGAGAGGTTAATTTTCTGGATTTTTAAACCTTGTCCCATACAAATGAGATGTCTATGAGTGTAAAAACTTTTATTATGTTCAACAATATAAATAAACTTCACAGGTTCACCATGAGTACAGGTCACTACACGCAGCTGGTATGGGGGTCCACCAACAAGGTGGGGTGCGGCTTCACCATGTACAGGGAAGGCACCTGGTACAAGAAGCTCTACACCTGCAACTACGGACCAGCAGGCAACTATATTGGGGCCCCGATGTACCAACCGGGACCGCCATGCTCGAGGTGTCCTGACGGCACCTACTGTTCTAATACGCATCCTGGACTTTGCGGTCAGTAAAATCTGTATCAATGCTCACGAATTGTATGCGTACGGCCCTGAAATTTTCCTTCATCTGCCTTCATCCAAAATATGTAACATAACTTAATTTCATTTTTACATTATTTTGTTCCCTACCAAAAGTTAGGTGATGAGTACGGCCTATCAACTTTCCAGAATTGGTTCGTGAATCCTCTTCTTGAGTTTAAATTTATCTGTAATATGCTCATAACACAACTCATGAACATGTAATAGTTCCGTGACAGATAATGACTTACACCGCGCTTATCAATTACATTCTAGGAGCAAAATTTGAATTTCACAGTTCCTCAGCTCTGCCTATCGGTATAAACTGTAAACTTTGATATTTATACATTTAGGTTAGTCAGTCCCAAAAAAAGAATTATTTTACACAGGTGAGACTTTAACGAAAAATTGCAACAATTCAGACATCCCCTCTCTTATCTTTTAGCTCATAAGGGAGGAATGACTCTCACTTTCCACAAAGAAATTTAAATAGAATTGCTCAAGGTAGAAATTGAAATACTATACCATTTACAAGTTGATTTGCTCCAAATGAATTTTGATTTGCTCCTCGTGAAAATAGAATTGCTCCAAGTGAATTTTGATTTGCTCCTCGTGAAAATAGAATTGCTCAAGGGAATTTTGATTTGCTCCTCGTGAAAATAGAATTGCTCCAAGTGAATTTTGATTTGCTCCTCGTGAAAACAGAATTGCTCCAAGTGAATTTTGATTTGCTCCTCGTGAAAATAGAATTGCTCCAAGTGAATTTTGATTTGCTCCTCGTGAAAATAGAATTGCTCCAAGTGAATTTTGATTTGCTCCTCGTGAAAATAGAATTGCTCCAAATGAATTTTGATTTGCTCCTCGTGAAAATAGAATTGCTCCAAGTGAATTTTGATTTGCTCCTCGTGAAAATAGAATTGCTCAAGGGAATTTTGATTTGCTCCTCGTGAAAATAGAATTGCTCCAAGTGAATTTTGATTTGCTCCTCGTGAAAATAGAATTGCTCCAAGTGAATTTTGATTTGCTCCTCGTGAAAATAGAATTGCTCCAAGTGAAATTTGATTTGATCCGAATGAAAATGGAATTGCTCCAAGGCATATTTTATTTGCTCTTTTTAAATTTTAAATCATTACATAAGTATTTTACTGGCTTTAAAATGTTATTTGAAAGAATCTTAGCGAAGTTTATTTTTTCTATGTAAAGTAATTTTATTCCAATAATGCGTACAAAGATACAGAGTTTTTGCTAAGTACAATTTACAAAAAAAATACAGAATATACCTTTCGTTGTATGAATCATTACTCGTTATCAAACCATTAGACAGAGGAGTCGCACCTCAGACACTTTGATCAAAGAAGCATCACAGAGATACTGCCACGTTGCACACTGCTGCACATCACTTCACACCTTGTGTATACATGCTAACGTCATCAGCAATAAGTGTCCATCTCAACTCCGAACATCTTCATCTGTCAGAAGCCAAAACCTTCAAGATGAAGTATAATGAAACAAGTGCGTGAGACAGACAGAATAATAGAAGCTTTCGATAATGAAGAGGACCATAAGAAAGTTGCAAACGCACTTGGAATAAATGTTAAGACTGCATACAGGTGGATGTAAAATAAGCATGTCATATCTAAGAAGAAAGGAACAAATAATATAAGAAATTTCCCGAAATATTGAGGACACTGACAACAGCCATAGAAGAAAACGCTTCGATTACTCTCTCACTACTTCGCAGCAAAGTACAAGATCATGACGTTGATCAAAGAGATCTTATAGAAATATGTCCCCTCAGGGGGATACAGCTATTGTATCTATGCATGGGAATTAGCGCTCCCAGGGGAACCATGTGAGGGCCCGAGCTAAAGGTTAGGTAGGCTTCTTTTTTGTTGTAATAAAATAGGTTTTTGTTTTTTTACGGACCATCTTTTTTCGGTTCACTGCTGTCCTGTTTTTCAGCACCTACTATATACTTTCTTCTTCAACTTTTTTCTTGTTTCATGAACTTCTTTCCTAGCTTACTGTTTCTGTGCACCTTGTGCATAGAATCCGCGTTCCCTCAACTCCATACTAAATGGTGCCTTCCTCTTTCCTCTCTTGGAACATCTTTGTCGTGGTTAAGGGAGGCCAAAACTTTCTTATATAATAATAATAATAAAAATAGGGGAAATATGTTATTGAGGAAATAATTATCAAAAATTGTGCTAACGTTGTAATATATGCTTTACATTTCATTTTGTGATGTTTAGTTATGACGTTTCTGCAGTATTATTCTTTCGATAACATTACTGTACATCTTCATCAAAATGCATTTGTACACGAGTTATCAGAAAAATATATTTGATAGGGTGTCATCTACCGGATGATCGTCGGTAGGAAATAACCCTTGGGTAATTGCTTATAGGGTTCCTTTGCTAATATGCCTTTTGCTAATATGCCTAAATAATTGAAGAAGTAATCAATGAATTAGGATTTTTGCAAAATTGATTGAAAGGTAATTAATTATTAATTCACATTAAATAAAATTTAAATATGTACTAATTAATATTAATTAACCATGAGAGCACAGATTTGGCAATCAAGAAAGGTTCAGACCAAGGTTCAACCCTGTGCTTAGGGTAATATATAATATTTTATATACTTTAAATGCACAAGCTGAAAAAAATATTACGTAATTTTGATATTGTAACTATAACAAAGTAAAAATTATTTGGATGGATAGCAAATTAACAAAGAGCAAATCCAATTTCACTTGGAGCAATTCTATTTTCACGAGGATCAAATCAAAATTCACTTGGATCAATTCTATTTTCAGGAAGAGCAAATCAAAATTCACTTGGATCAATTCTATTTTCACGAGGAGCAAATCAAAATTCACTTGGATCAATTCTATTTTCACGAGGAGCAAATCAAAATTCACTTGGAGCAATTCTATTTTCACGAGGATCAAATCAAAATTCACTTGGAGCAATTCTATTTTCACGAGGATCAAATCAAAATTCACTTGGAGCAATTCTATTTTCAGGAAGAGCAAATCAAAATTCACTTGGAGCAATTCTATTTTCACGAGGAGCAAATCAAAACTCACTTGGAGCAATTCTATTTTCACGAGGAGCAAATCAAAATTCACTTGGATCAATTCTATTTTCACGAGGAGCAAATCAAAATTCACTTGGATCAATTCTATTTTCACGAGGAGCAAATCAAAATTCACTTGGAGCAATTCTATTTTCACGAGGATCAAATCAAAATTCACTTGGAGCAATTCTATTTTCACGAGGATCAAATCAAAATTCACTTGGAGCAATTCTATTTTCAGGAAGAGCAAATCAAAATTCACTTGGAGCAATTCTATTTTCACGAGGAGCAAATCAAAACTCACTTGGAGCAATTCTATTTTCACGAGGAGCAAATCAAAATTCACTTGGAGCAATTCTATTTTCACGAGGAGCAAATCAAAACTCACTTGGAGCAATTCTATTTTCACGAGGAGCAAATCAAAATTCATTTGGAGCAAATCAACTTGTAAATGGTATAGATACACCACATCCATGAATAATGACAAAAAGCATTATAATTACTCTGTGAAATTCATTGAAGCCAGTGATACTATTGACAGTCCTGGAACCATTTTTCTTAAAAAATCGTGCAGTAGGAAGTCCTCTGAGTCAGTTTCCTCACTGCAGGGAATACGCACGTAATTTTTTTTTCATATTTTGATTGAACGAATTTCACTGTAATGCACTCTAGTGAATGTTTGTACTAATCCACCGACATTATTTACTAAGCTGATTTATTGGCTGGTCGATCTACTTTTGAACTAAAACAAAAACAATTGCAGCACAACCATCACACAAATTAAACATACGTGGTATCGCTGAACGGTTAAAATAAACCTTGTTGATTCCTCCTTTAATTAGGGAATTGAACCGTGAAATGTGACACTGAGGAACCGAAGCACTTTCACACATGCGTACTGCTCTCGGGAGATTAATACGAAATTCCGACAAAGGCAAGCTCGATACATCACACACTTATCAATTTTGCATCACCACTTTACGCATGTCTCTCGTACATTCTGGGTCTTTCAGACAAATTCGAACAAAGTCCCTTTCTAATCTTAAATTCTCATAACTCAAGGAAAAGCAATATAACACTTTAAAATTTCGAGTCAATTATCGGAGTATGAGAACATTTTTTTTTAAATGACCGCCTTCAGTAAGCTTTCAAAAATAGAACACAATACTGATAATTTCTGACGTTTCCAACGACTTCACAGCTTTTTTGATGTCCTTTTTAAGGACTATGACGCTGTTGTGAAGCTTCAAACAAATTTGAACATCAATTTACAACCAAAAATAGTAATCTAACAGGTTCAGGTCAGGCGAGTTGGAAGGCCAAAAGTCTTTCGTCTAGAATCGCAAACTGGACCTCATGAGCAATTCATCGGTTTTGCTCGCAGAGTGGTCAGGAGCCGAGTCCTGAACACGAACTTCTTATTCAAAGCCTTTGCCTTCATCCATTGAATGATTTACGTTTTGAAGACGTTGAAGTAAGATTTGGAATTCACTTTTACACTTTCGGCAAAGAAGTGCGTGAAAATGTCACTCTTACTTACCTCGGCTGGTTTCTTCCGGGTCGTATAGTGGGTTAAGCGTCATAGCTCGAAGAAGCAGTCCAGGGAACGTCACGTTTGTAAAAAGTCCTATTAACTCTAAAAATCTTATCAGATAAGAACTTAACTATCGTTCTGTTAATCTTAAACCAGGGCAGAACTTTCTTGCGCCTCGCCAAACGAACTTCTTCCATCTTTTTAGTTATGAGATGCTTCCTACCTTGTGCACAAAGTCTGATCGCTCTGCAAAGTGTTGTGATGCGGACCAGCCTGCACATGACCAATATCGAAAATATCACGGTTGTATTGGCCTTGAAACTTCTTTCAAGGCCACCTAGATATCGAGGGTCACAAATTTTATCTTTTCTTGGGGCGGGGGTGGTTATGCAGCCTTAACAAGATTCGTCAAAATGCTTACAAACATTGTTAACTGTCTGCCTAGGATACTGGAGGAATTTTGCAATTAAGGCTAATTTGGCGCGTGCGACACAGTTCATAGATAGCTGAACGTTTCGACTGCTCCACAGCGTAATGTTTGTGTAATGAGCTCTGAATGTTTATTACTGGTTTCTTAAATAATTAGGCATAACTGATGCACATCAGTGTTAACAACTTTTGGACGGGTCAGACTAACCAACGTTGTATATTTGCACTGATCTGAAAGACCCTGTATTCTGCTTAGGTTCATTCAGTTTAGGCCTTTAACTACTTATAATTTTCCATTATTAATTATGGTGACTGACTACTCGAACGTCGCGTGCCGGACAACGGCATTTTTCCTAGGATTGGAATACGCAAGAACTAAGGTGTTATATTTCATTCACTTATAACATGATGATGCTTAATTTATTTAATCCCACCTCAGTTGGCTGGTCAAACTACTCTTGAACTAAAAACCAAAAATATTGCACCGCTACCATCACAGATATTCAACATATATGGGATCGTTGAACGAAAAAAATTAACTTTGTTGATTCCTCTTCAATTAGGGAGTTGAACCCTGAAATGTGACACTCGCAGGTACTTAATAAATGCACCGTCAATTTCCTACTTTTTTCTTTCATAAATTTAAATCCAATAGCATGTTTCAAAGCTTTTAATTCAACCTAATAATACCAGTTGTGTGTTTATTTATATTTCTGTTTGGTGTCCGCACCTTAAAAGGAAACATGGGCTGTTTGGGTTTGCGGTATCGTGGATACCAAATTCCTCAGTATAACATGAAAAGATGGCCTTTACATGCATTCATATGTTTAAATTGTATCAGGATGTGTTCGTTTAGGATAGGCTTGGTTAGATTAGGATAGGATAGGTTAGCACAGGTTAAGTAATATTGACAGAATATTTACACGGGTCCACCTAGGAATTTCCACGGGCCCGGGGAATTTTCACGGGTCCTGCTACTACCTAACAACACCCATGGTTTATTTGTTTTGAGTTCGCTTCTTCCATTTCTCTGTCATGCTCATGAAGATAGCCATAATGACCGTATCTGTGATACGAGTTTCACCAGTGCACAAGTGCAATAATATTTTTTATCACGGGTACTGATAGATATTTTTATTAGTCGTCCACATATGGAAAGTTTGTTTAATAAAGGTATTGAATCCCGTCATTCTTGGCGGGCCGTGCACACTAGTGGCAAATATTTCCTCCATAATTTGTAATTAGCATTGAATTATTTGTTCAATATTTGTCTTTCTCTATCAAACTTGCTCATCCCATGTCAGTATTTGATTCCCCTAACAGCTTTATCCTCCTTTTCCTGCAGCTTTGACGTCTCGTTTGCGACTAGAAATCAACATCCGTTAGTAAACTTTTCGATCTCAACTTCTAAAATTAGCTCTCCTTTTTAATGAGAACAAATAATAGAGGTGACGATCATTATTCCTAAATTTTTCCTTATTGGCTAATTCATTATTTTCTTTCTAAATGAATCAGTTTCTTTAAACTTTGATTCATTAGAGTTCTATGCATGTTCATATGTTTATACCATAGATTACGTATGACTCGTTTTGTTTTGTAGTGCGTACTGCAGTTATTTGTATCAGTTACTGCTGCACCTCATAGACGTTAACCTAATTTTCAACACTAGTTTCGGTATATTTTATTCTTGCTGGTGGTACCTCCGGCTCAAATTTATTCCCTTCTCTTTGAATTTCTAAACTGTTGTTCACACACCTGATTTGTCAGTAAGTAATTGCTTCCTTCACATTTCCATAACCTTAATCCTTAATCCAATCATCCACATGCCCGCCCATTAGTTCAAAAATTTCGAGACTCCACCTGATTTCAGACTGAATCTTCATTAGATATAATGGAAAGGTAATCTTATTTGGACTGTTTTTAATTCGTATAAATTTTGTGCACCCTCTTGCTGACCTTCCCACGTCTTAGTTTGTATTTTAATTTTCCACAGCTCTTGAAGCTATCATCTCTTATCTTATCCCAGCTTGGTATTCCATGGTTTCGGTTGCGTTATACCGAAGTTTGGTCGAATTTCTCAGGCATTTTAGCGATTTTCCATCCGCTCCGTATCACGTACTCCGCGACCACAGGCTATATTATTGCTTCCATCTCTTTTCTAAATGCTAATTCTCCGCATAACAATTCTCGTAATTGTTTTACGCCAGCGCTTTATTCCAACTCCCTTCACTCACCGGACTTCTCTCTTTGTTCCCCGCTCATTTTTCACCTCACTGTCACTCGAATTTGTATTTAACTTTGGTGATTATAAATAACATCATCACTTGTAAAGTGTGGATATCTTGAATAACATGAATCAGGCTTGCCTCTGCTGTTGACAAGCTGAGTAAATAATTTTACGACAGCTTAATTTAAATTATCTTTTTTATAGTTTCCCTTGATATTTGTTTATCGGTTTTTATGTATGGCCAAGGAGACAGAGACGCCTTTTAAGGGGGTCCCCCGGGGCCCCTTTTCTCTCCGATGGTCATTTTTCATTTTATTGTTGGAAAAGAATCCTTAGGTGGTGGACTATTCGGCCCCAAAATTTTATGGCGCTACGGACAATAGATCCCTCTCCAGGGTAAGGGGACCAAAATCTTAAATTTTCGAGCCCATTTCGACCCCATATAAAAAGAAAACAAAAGAAGAAATAGAAAATTTGCGAATGTACTTTTGTTAGATGTGTTTTAAGGATTCTAAAACTGTCTTTGTTTTTGTTCTAGCCTGAAAACTCAATGAGTTCTATTCTTTTGAAATATCAATACCAGTGGACTAAAAACCAATATGTCAAATTTTTTCAAAAACTAAGACCTGAATCAAAAAAATCTATGGAGAAAATTGTGTTTCTTTTCAAAAGTTACATATTTTAGTCAAATTTCATAAGAATCAAACTGAAAACAAAAAATTTCATAATTTTTATGATATAAGTAAAAATTTTTTACATTTTTTTCTTTTTTGGAAATTGCAATTCACAGTGTGAATATGATGTTATGCATGGAGATAATCGAAATAAAAATGAAAACAGCATTCAATTACATAAATTTTCCATTATATCACACTAAAACAAAAAATTTAGTTTTTGGCCTATACTGTAAAGTTACATACCTACTTTCAAAATTCAAAAGAATAGAAGTCATTGAGTTTTTATGCTAGAACAAATTCAAAGACAGTTTTGGAATCCTTGGAACATTTCTAACAAAGTTATATTCCTCTTTTTCCATTTTTACATTTCATTTTTTTTATAATGGTTCAAATCCAAAAATTTCGTTTTTTTTATTTATTGGTAAATTTTCGCATACTAAAAAAATTTAAAAAAAAATGCAAAATCCCCGAATATATCTTTGTTAGAAATGTTTTAAGGATTCCAAAACTGTCTTTGAATTTGTTCTAGCATAAAAACTCAATGACTTCTATTCTTTTGAAATATGCATAAAAATGACCCAAAAAACCTATTTTTCAAATTTTTCGGAAAAACTAAGGCCAAAATCAAAAAATTTCAAGTTCAAATATGTTTGTCTTGCAAAACTACATATAGTCACCAAGTTTCAGACCAATCGGATCAAAAAAATTTTCATTCCGGAGGACCCCCTTAAGGTTCTTTCTGTCACTCTTTTTTCGCTTCCTTGCTCTGCAGCCAGGGTTTTTACCCCAGTTCTTCCATCTCGTGAGATGTTAGACAGGGTAAGTGAACGAAAGCATTATATAAAACTATGAATAATTTATTTTACTTCTAATGTAGTATTTTCAGGTACGTTAATTTAATTCTCAGTCAACATGCTTTTGAAATTTGATCCACATAACGAGACCGAGCGATAGACTTACACACACCCACAACCTGCCAGTGATGAAGAGGTACGAGGCAGCCAGGTACGGGGTTTGCGGTATGACGACGCGAGCTTCACAATTACTGCTGATTCGACACAATCTTTGACTAAGACCATTCCACGAACACTCTCTTGAAAATGTAAAATTTTGTTGTCTGTTTAAAGGATTAGAAGACGCACAGCAAACTACGCTAGTGACTCCATTTCTGAACAACACTTCAAGTCCGACACCCACTCAGCCCGGCCCAACAGAAACACAATGCTGTCCCTGCCCGTAAAGTCTTATGACTGCAGGACAAGAATCCGCCCTTTAGAGTAAGAAATTTTTAACAAAGTGAATTCCCTTGATTTGGACGTACATGCAACAGTGACACCTATTACCTTCAACTATGTTGCTTGGGGAAAACCTGGGGGTGTTCGGTTTTTGTAAAATTCGGATCTTCCGAGTAGTGTGCTAGCGCATACTAAATTGCATATTTCACGCTCATTACCTTGACACAAAAATTTGGAATTTACTGCTTAGGAACTTGTTTCATGAATTGAGAATTATATATATGATCATTTTTTGGTTTTAGAGGTAAAATCCAGTAAAGACGATAAATTCCAATAGACTACTGAAAAGTGGTAGTAAAAATTACGGGAATGAGCTATGACTGTAATTTATATTTTGCTTCGTTCCTTCTACAGTTCGGGTGATGGAGAGAATGAATGTTAAACATGATCTAAAGTTCGGATCAATGTGTAATTTGGCTACACTTTCCATCAAGGTCTTCAGGACATTTTATTTCATTTTAATCCATTTAAATAAAATCAATGATTATTTCAACGCATGCTCTTGTTTTTGGGGGGATTCAATAGATTTAGGTATCTATTATTTACTTCTAGCTTCATTTAAAAACACTAATGTGATTTAAAAATCGGTTTCAACTGTTGGATTGAAATCGTTCTTCTGGTGTAAATTAACGGAATATGTCAGCAAACCAAAATGTTGAGAAATATGTACAATATTGGGAAATAGTCATCAAGCTTTTCATCGTAGAATTTTTGAAATTGACTTCGAATGTTTCATGTAAGCTTAAGATTTAAATGTTAAGTTAAAAAATTGAAAATAATTTTAAATCTTTTAAAATAAATGAGCGTAATAGAGACAACTGGTTCGATACTGCCTCTGAGTTCGACCGTATCATTGCGCAATTGAATTATAGCAGAGGAAACATGCACTCACGTTATTTGTTGCAGGTGGTTCAGCTCGCGCTGCCACGGACGGTTCATGGAGTGGAGGTTCCTCGACAGCAGCTCCCGCTGCCGCCAGTTGGATTGCTCTTGCTCTGCTCACGTCCGCCATATCTGGGCTGTGAACTTTTAATGTGGATCGTGAAAAACGCTATGAAGGGAATCCGTCCGCCAGCATTCTTGTGAAATGTATCTGTAATAATTAGTTTATAGGCTAGTCAGGAACACATGGTGCCTCGAAACTTTTTTTAAGTTCTGAGATCAATTTAACTAACACATGTTTATTAATGATTAAGCGAAAGCATCATGCTCTCAGACAAATTGAACTTATTCTAACGTTCGTGCAAAAGAGACGGCCATATCTGTACTCACCAACGGAATCAGTATTTGAACACGGCATGCGGGCGCGCAGAAAATCGTTTGTCCTTTATTAGTTAATCAGATACAAACACGAAATCTTGCACTGCAATAATTTGGTTGTATCAAAACTAAAATTGGATTAACTACGTAAAACGTTGAATGTATGTCATCACTTTCACTATAATAATAAGAGCCGCGTCCGTCCGTACGTCCGTGTGACCCCCTCTTTTTATCGATAGCTTTGATAGCAACAAGGATAAAGCTTAAGAAATACAATAAATTATTCTATTGTGTTATTCTTCTGTGGCAATTTAATTCCCTTTCACTTGCAGTATGGTATCCAGAATACGCAATCGGCTTATTTTTACAAATGAAAATTTTCATTAGAGCTTTCTCTGTTGAAATTCATGTTGCTTTGATATGCTTAATTGATAATGCGAAAATAAATGTTTCAAATTCGTTTGACCAGTAACCTGGCTACCACTTAGTATAAGGCCCGACATTTTGGAACTTGAGTTATTGTTTTCGAAATTGTGATTTTCTTGAAAAGCTTCGAAGAGATAATAGACGACATTTGAGAATAAAATTCCGGCAAAATAGGCCACCACGGATAGAAATTTGTCCAACCGTAAGAGAGAAGCATTAAGAAAGACGCCGAAGGCTATCAGACGAAGAACGCGAAAAGGCAAGACGAAGCAATGCTGCTCGCCAACGAGAAGCTAGAGCTAACTTGACCCTTGAACGGCATTTGGAAATTCTACGGAATTGTTTGACGGGCCGTGTGCACTACATAGTGTTTATAATTTTAGCACACACAACATGTCAAAAATTACGGGGCTTGAAAATGGTTCATTTACCAAAGTCATTTCATAAGTCTAACAGTAAATTAAAATAGAGTGACTCCATGATTGTTTTAATACTTTGAAGGTATACGATGGGCTTATCACTACATTTTGAATTTCCCATATATTAATTCTTCACTTGAACTCTGCAGACAAATAATTTATTGCAATAATACACGAGATTTAATTATTAGAGTTATCTTCATGGTTGAGTGAGCCCCGTATCTCAGATACGCTCATCAAGTACTTCATGCCCTGCTGGTCAAACATTCTAATGCTTATGGAAAAATATATACATATAAATAGTTATACACATATGTATGTATTCATAGAAAAAACCTCGAGGACTGTTATTAGCACGGACAAAAGTATTACTGCTGATTACATCTGGTTTTCTCATAATCTGATTCATTCTGATACGGGTGTGCTCGTTTGCTGTACGTGCGAAACGGCCAGAGCGAAAAAAAAGAAACGGAGGGATAAATTTGAATATTTTGTCGTAGTTGAATCGGGCGTGAATTAGTGTTACGACACACGTTGGGGGTGCAAAAAATATTTAAATGCTTGAACTGGATGGGTACTTCAAATTATCGTGTTTTTTAATTATTTGACTGAGCATTTGAAAATGAAAGATTTTCTATTTTCCTCTTACAGGTATCTCAACCTAACATATTCTAATCGAAGCCTAGCAAAACTTAACCTTAAAAAAAACGATACTACCCAATTTTCAAAGGCTGAAATTTATAAACTATTAAACACTATTAAACTGACCAAAAATTGAAAAGTCACACTTTGTTTTTTAACATTTGTCCAATCTCTGTACAAAATTTCAGAAGAATTGATACAACCGTTTTCTTTAAGCAGTATTTTAGTGACCGATACTGAAAACCTGTTTGCGCACTTTTGTTAAACTTCGAATTTTATGATATTAACCATGTTTTTAAAAACTTTCAAACGTTTATTAAATGGGAAATGCCACTAAAATAAAAAAACAAATGTTCCTCCTATTGTTCGTTTCCTTCGGTGTGTCCTTCGTTTCTTTCAATACACAGTTGCATTCGCTTCATCATTCCCGCCATCACACGTCTAACGAGGGCATTATCTCCTTGCAGCAGATCGCCTGATTTGACTCCGTGTGATTTCATTCTTTGGAGACATCTAAAGAGTAAGGTAAAAAGCCCTGCACTACGCGATACCGACGAACTCAAGCAAAGAATCGAAAATGAGACCAATTTGCTGCAAGGAGATGATGCTCTCGTTAGACGAGTGATGGCGGGAATGAGAAGGCGAATGCAACTGTATATTGAGAGAAACGGGAGACACACCGAAGGAAACGAATATAGGGAGGAACATTTCGATTTTGTTTCATTTTGGTGGCATTTTCCATTTAATAACCGGTGGAATGTTATTAAAAACATGGTTTTAATATCATAAAATTCGAAGTTTAACAAAAGTGTGCAAACAGGTTTTCAGTATCGGTCACTAAAAATACTACTTTAAGAAAATGGTTGAATTTATTCTTCTGAAATTATGTACAGAGATTGAACAAATGTTAAGAAGCAAAATATGATTACTGTATTCATTTTTTTGGAAGTTTGATAGTTTCTGAATTACAGTCTTTGAAAATTAGGTATCGTTTTTTTATGACACCCGCTATATCTTAATTTAATAGTCTACCTAACCTATCTTAAACCTGACTTATTTTTACCTGTTCAATTTTATTAAAACTTATTTCAACATAACCTATCTTATGTTAATGTAACTTATCTTAACACCCAATCACCTGTGCCAAATTTAATGATGATTGTTCTAACTCGAAATACTTGACCTATCTCTTGTCTTAAGCAATTCTAACTTTTTATGGCATCCTACGCCAACCAAACTTTATCTGAAGAATTATAACCTTGCCAAAAATATTCTACTTCCCTAGCACCAGTCAACCCAGCAACTACCAAACGACAGCCGCCTTAAGAGAACCTATACGCTGCTGCGGTATAGCTCCTACAATGTAAAATCCTTAAAAATCCAGTCCTATAAAGTTACTTGAAAGCTGAACTGTTCATTGCGTGGCGAAAATACTCTGCGTATCGCATTAGGCACAATTATTTTTTCCTCAAGACGGTTATGGACCACCATAGGACTAAGCCCCAAATGATACTCATGACTCATTACTGAGGTACTTCTTGTTCAGTTGATGAGATATTAGGTGCCTTTTTCCATGTTAATTTCGGAATAGATTAGTTTGCATGATTCGATGATTTTCCACTGAGATCATTTTTGGGTTCCAGTGTTACTTGTAAGTGTTGGATTAGGTTAGGGAATGTATGCACGTGATACATGTCTTTCCACTATAACTTTGACGATTACTTCTATGATTCAATTACATTCGCCAACTATGATTTTATGTATTGTGTATTTTTAGAGTAGTAAAGTATTAATTTCATGTGATTTTTTAAAATTCCTGTTTCTGAGGCTGTAAAAAAACTTTCCAGATGCCTTCTCTTCAAGTTGTTAAAGCCATGGTATTCCAGGGGTCACTTCAAGGGTGCTTAGTCTCCAGGCGAAACCTGGATTTTTTAAGACCCTCGACTGCGAAAACGTATGACAAATTTCTCCAAAACGGCAGGTCACCAAAGAAAGTAGCACTCCGGGCTTTAGAGTGATATCTTTCCGACGACACATTGTATTTACAAAACTAATATCAGCTTCAATATCAGATTTTGCAAAATTTTTGTAGTTCGCACGATACACCTTCTTGTTGAAAATTGCTTGTAAAATGTCAGTTTGCGATCGACATTTTCATTACAAGCACTATCTTCTGTTCTACATAACTTTTGTTTAAGTAGGGCATTTTACGTTTCAATTTCATATATGGATTCAGAATATAAGAAATATTGTAAAGAGCTCTTTTAATAATCTGCTCAACTTATGGATCTGCGACATTTTGCCATACTTTTTCACAGTCGAGGGTTTTAAAAAGTGTGAATAAATATTCTTCTGAGAAATCATTGAAAGAGTGGTGTTTGCCTGCGTTATTAGTAAGAACGGTACTCATAGATTCAGAAGTACAGCTACGTAGTTACGTGCAAGCTCATTATCGTATAAATGTATGAATAAATATAAGACGATGTTCACATATAATATAGCACTTAGAAGAAAGAATAGAATGTTCAGTGAAGTCACTTCAAATGAGTTACTATATGGGATAACAAAGCAAATCATTGCTAAGTCATTCCTCTGAAGGTTTTGGACGCTCTCTCACTCGCTATCGTAGTTATATAGGATAGATCTGAGACAACCCGATGACATGAATGTTTGAAAAAGGTTTAGCGTGACTGAAATTTAAGGGATCGGGAAAGGATGGTTAGTGTCACATCTGCTGTAATAAAAACTAGGAACTCTCACATAATAGAGAGCAGCCTCAAATGTGTTCCGTTCTTAAAAATAATCAAAGCTTTGTTTCACTCGAAATTTGTTCATGCTCTTCTCAAGTGTACGTTGTCCATAGATATGGATTCTCCCTCGAACTATATAGTATCTGTTCAAGAATTATTTTCTCGTAGTTTGATTGAGAGAGCTTTTCTGTTCTTCTGTGCATTTGTAATAGTTTGTCTCCATCGGCAATGCCAGTTGTTCTACACTTTAATAATAGAATATGTAGGAAAGCAGCCACCATCAGAAGTCAAATCAGTCCCTATTTTGTCGGATGAATTGGTGGAAGGAGATTAGAGAGATGAATTTCCACGTCAGTTTTCGACCATTCGTGCTTCTCTGTACTAATTCGTTTCTACAGGCTTGGATTCGAACTGACCTTCAAAACGATTTAAGCACCCTCGTATAGTTGGAAGAACCAATCAAGCATCAGGCAGTCCGGATACTGAAATTGTACGTCGGGCTTTCTACTAATGCACCAACTGCATGGGAGTCGTGAAAACCATTTCATTTCGATTGTGGGAATTACTACATGTGAACATCGTTTTGTATTTAAACATACATTTTTACGATAGAATCAAAGCCGAGTAAATAAACCAACGTTCTATATAAATGAATATCTAATACCTTCACGAGCCAAGATCATGTACACCTTGAGAGTAGCCAAGAGAAATTTCCCGGAAAAAATCGGAACCCCGAGGACCCAAGATGGAAACATCTTCGCATTCATCCCTGGACAACCGGACTCGAGACGTCAGATTAACACGCCAGAAGAGCTCGACCAATACCTGATGCGGCAACTGGATAAATCATCGAATCAGGTCTTGGGTGTTCACCTCAATTAGGTATCAAAACATGTACCTGTGTCAAATTATATACTCGTATGCCAATAACGCCTAGAATTCTATAACTTTACACTAGATCTTCAAACTGCATAACTTCATGTCATGAATCAGTTCCAACCTCTAAAGATATATACGGCAGTTTTACCTCAATTTTGACAATCTTATGACAGATATATATGAACATTTATGACAACTGTATTGGAAATTGCAACAACACCATCAGCAATTTGTACCTACCAATGTTATGATGGAATATTGATATCCACCTTGTTCGCCTTTCCTCGTAAATTGTATGTAATTTTTAACCAACAAATTATTATTATGTGTAAAACATATTAGCTGATTAGATTATCATCGTCGCTAAATTTTTTCTATTTATTTTTATTTTTTTTTTAACTTATTACCTGTTGTATGTGAACTTTGTAACAACGCCTTCAGCAATTTGTGCGCATCAATTTTGTATATTTAACTCCAATATTAATCGCTCTTGGCTGAGTATTGAGTGTACTCACGAAATCACGCTAGATTTCTTACTCTTTTCTATACTTTCTAAGCTAGTTTTTAGATAGAAATATCCTTTTAATCTTGACTCTGTATTTCGTTTTAAGTTATACAATAGTACTTACTGCCTACTGTTTACTAATTTTGAATGACTGATCACGCTGATATATTAGATGAAATCGACCCGGATCTCAATCATTTGAACAGAATTTTTCCAAACCTAAACGACTCTGAAAACTGCAGATATACTAATATATCAAAATTCAACGAATCTATACGAATAACCCGGCAGGATTTTTCGCTACTGTGTTGGAACTGTAGGTCACTCTATCCAAAATTGGAAGAGATACAATGCACTATTACTGAACTTAAGTATACCTTAGATGTGATTAGCTTCACCGAAAGCTGGCTAGATGACTCGACCAAAGACATGATTAAATTTGAAAATTATCATAGTTACCATTCGCTACGAAAAAACAAGCGAGGCGGGGGCATCAGTACATACATTTCTAAGCACATGGATTCGAGAATCATAGCAAGTGCAACACTGAATCAGGATCATATAGAATCATTATTCGTAGAACTGTCTAGAGATGGTAAACGAATTGTGCTTGGAACGGTGTATAGGCCGCCTACAGCCTGTCCTATATCCTTCCTCAATGAGCTTAATCGAATTATTTCTCAGTTCAACAGGTCCTTCTACAATGACATAATAATATGCGGTGACTTCAACTATGAATTGCTGAAACATGATAGCTATGAACCAATCTCTAATTTCTTAAACGCATTTCATTCTAAATCTTTCCTTCCGATCATCACAAAGCCAACACGAATAACCTCAGAATGTGCTACGCTGCTTGGCATTATCTTTATGACAGACCCAAGTGATTTTCTTGCTGGAATAATTACTTCTGACTTATCAGATCATTTTCCAATTTTTCTTATTAAGAAAAATGTCTATCTTGCGTGCACCAAAGCACGGGCTGAAACTTACTCATATCGTAAAATAAACGAATCAAATTTAGAAGAAATGCGCACCGTTCTAGAAGATTTAATGCCAACATTGCACATCACCCAACAAAACAATAATGCAAGGAGCATTGATGAAACAGTAGTAAAGTTGACTGAAACTATAATGCACGCATACAATCAGTGTTGCCCAATTGTAACTCGTACAGTTACCCCGAAAAATAAACAAAAGCCCTGGATTACTAGAGACATCGTGATAAATATAAAGAAACGCCAAGCGTACCTAGCCCTCCTTTGCGAAGGGCGAATATCTAGAGAAACATATAACCGATTCAGAAACTATGTGACAAACCAGATAAGAACATCAAAAAAGAGCTACTTTACCCTCAAGTTTACTCAATTCAAAGCTGACGTTAAAAAGACTTGGCGCCTCCTTAACTCTTGTTATAAACCGAATAACGCCGATAAAAAGAAAATTGGATATATCACTCAAGATAATGTAGAATACCATGAGAAGAATGAAATTGCTAATCTCTTCAACAACTTCTTTGTAAACGTAAGGAAAACTATAGCCAATGGTATTCCAAGTGAACCTACTGATCACCTGGAATTTATGGATCATATTCGAGAACACAACTCCTTTTTCTTTACGCCTACAAACACCTCCGATGTAATTGCGTGCATAAACAACATGAAAAATAAATCGAGTAGGTTACAAACGTTTCCAACTAAAATACTTAAAATAATTGCTGATATTGTGGCCCCGCTGATATCCAATATTATTCACCAGCCTCTCTTACTAGGCACTTTCCCGAACTCCCTCAAAGTTGCTAGAGTAACCCCTATCTCTAAAAATGGTGAAAAAAACCTGTGTAAACAATTATCGACCTATCTCCATGTTACCAATTATTAGCAAGGTATTCGAGAAAATTGTGTATAAAAAAGTGTACTCTTATTTTGAACAAAAATCGTTTCTCTATGATAAACAATACGGCTTTCGCTGTAAAAAATCAACAACACAGGCAATATTAAATCATTTACAATTCCTTTATTCTAATATAGATAACGGAAAGACTGTCTTCTCTGTATTTCTTGACTTTCGAAAGGCATTCGATTGTGTGGACCATAACATATTAATCTCGAAACTTCATTGTTATGGCATTCGTGGGGTTGCCCATGATTGGTTCAGATCATACCTAACAAATCGGAAGCAATACGTTGTCATTGACGACGCAAAATCGGACCCACAGAAAATTAGCCATGGAGTTCCACAAGGATCTGTTCTTGGGCCTCTCCTTTTTCTGATTTTTATCAATGATATTATTAAATCTACATCATTTTTTAAATTCATACTTTTTGCCGATGACAGTACGCTTTCTGCGGTCCTTCCGAACGAAAATCCCACTACGATTGCGGAGAGTATAAATAATGAACTCCATAAGGTTTCACTGTGGCTTAAAGCTAATAAAATAAGCCTCAATATCGATAAAACAAATTATATTACGTTCTCATACAAGAAAAATATATCTCTACCATCCATTAAAATTGGCGAAGGTGAAATCAAAGAAACCAACTCATGTAAATTTCTGGGCATCATAATAAATAAACATCTGACCTTCAAAGAGCACATCTCTCATATTAGTTCTAAATTATCAAAATCCATCGGAATCCTGAATAAAGTTAAAAACTTCCTGCCTGAAACAGCCTTACTAATGCTTTATCGAACGCTCATTTCACCATACCTGCAATACGGAATAGAAGCATGGCATGGAACTGATAAAAATTAAACCAATATAATTTTTACTCTGCAAAAAAGAGCCATCAGAGCGTTAAAGAACCTAGAATATAATGCTCACACAAATGATTCATTCAAAAATTTACAAATACTTAAACTCTCGGATCTCTACAAAATCTCCATCTGCAATTTCACCTACAAAACATTAGCTAATGATGGCGACAATAGCCTTCAACAGTTATTAACTGCGCAAACTGGTCATCACGACCATTTAACACGAAATAAAAGTAAATTCATGCTTCCTTATTATTCAAAGGCCCGCTCGCAACATAGTATACTATTCGTTGGAACTAAAACCTGGAACTCAATACCTGCGGAGATCCGGGAAAGTAATTCTTACAAGGTATTTAAAAGAAATCTTGAGTCTCACTTCTTATCAGAATACTAGTCGTGTAAGATCACCAAGTCAAATCCTGCCTCCTACATGTCTGGTCCTAATAATGCAATTTGCCATAGTAATATCGCCGATTTTCAGTCTGCTCCCAAATCGTTATCGAATATACTGTTAAATATTGTCCATATGACCTATATTGTAAAATTAAACATCAATATCGAGTTCATTATCCTGTTGATCAGTCTAATGCGAAACTAGGCTAAGTGAATTAGGTTAAACATTATTGTACGCCCTAGAATAATGTAATGGTAGGATGCCCCAGAAGTCGCTGAACTTATTCGGGCCCACAGGTAGCTATACTCAACTCCGACCATTGTATTAGACTTAAGAAACATTCTACCTCTGTATCTCCTGTGGTAAATAAATTGTTTAAATTGTTTAAATAGAAACTAACGACTTCTCTATTTGAAGCCTTTGTTATTTCACAGTTTTTATTTTCATACTCCTATATTTTTTACATTGCTCCTTGCACAACGTGCACCAGCAAGATTACTCTCCCATTATTTCATAACGACATAGTTGACGCAACAAAAGAGTTTCTTCCAACTGGAAATACGTGCTTTAAATATCTTTGAAAATATTTCATGTATATGAGAGTTGTCTGAATATTAGGTTGATTCATAAATAGTTTCCGTTTTATGATTTTTAATTCAGCGTATAATACGAAACAAATTAACAAGTCTCAATCAATCATATAGTCACCGTTATTTTGAATGACCTTTTCCCATTTACCAATTAACTTTTTAATGTCATCCGAATAAAATAAGACTTTCGATTCAAAAAAGCTTTGGATGTACTCTTTCAATTGATTTTCTTCAGTTAATTTTCTGCCTTAATGGGTAATACCAATGAGGTTGAATAGAGTAATACGGACCCAACCAAGCCCAATAGTCTGTATTACCCAAGATCTTTGGGTAATACAGGCCAACCGAGTGGCAAAATATTTTGTTGTGTCATTTTTTGTAGCATGGGGTCTTGCGTTGTCCTGATGAAGGATAACCGTTTTTCCGTTGACGAGTGCTGGGCTTTTATTTCTCATATTATCATCCCCACACTGCCATTGATATTGAGTTTTTTCGCTAATTCACGAGTGTTCAGACGATAATCATTCTCCACTAACATTCTTAAAGCTTCTTCATCGATGTCCGATGAGCGCTCAGGCCTCGTATTATCTTCCAAACTCAAATCAATTTTGTGAAGCAATTGATTTTGTGACCCAATTTTGTAAACCAATTGATTTTGTGACCCAATTTTGTAAACCAACGTCTTACTTATCGATCTGTTAGGTCATTCTGGCCATAAATGCTGTATATTTTTCTTGCTCTCTCTGCTGCACCATTTTCCTGTTTAAACTCCCACAACCTCACATTCCGAATATGTAACTTTAGATCTTCCATTTCAAGTGTTATTTTTTACACTTCTATTGCAAGGCAAGGGATAAAATAGCTTAGAAACACTGACGAGAGAATTATTACTTCAATTTAGACTAGTAAATCAAAATATGAGACTTTTAAAATGAGCTAAAAGCACGTCTAATTCACACCAAAAAAGCAAAATTTATTTAAGAATTGGCCAGGTAAAAAATGCCTCGCAAGGCTTATGCTCACTGCCCTCTCGAAGCACGAAATTTAACTATATGGCGGTCATAAGTTCAGGTTACTAGCAAAATAAATCTAACCAAAAAGAAGAGACATAGGGGAAAAATGAATGAGAAATAAAGAGAGAAAGAGAAGAGAGAAATAAAAGAAAAAAATATAAATACATTGAATATTGTTCACTAAGAAACTATGATTTTCAAGAGGTAAGCACTCTGCATATCATTCAGGGCCGGTTTCAATTTGTCTATGTACAGTGACTCTAGCATGCGCAGTTCACAAGAATTTGAAGCATAGTCTAAAATTTGAAGCCCTCCCAACGACCCCTTACCTTATTGTGGTGGGAGGGTTTGTGTGTTGTGAGGAGGAGTGAGGCTATGCTGTCGGGACCTCGGTCCTGTTGGGTGCAACCGCGGCAGACAGGCTCACTCGGAGCAGCCAGATAAAATGGGGGGCCATGGGAAGGCCCCCCATGTAAATAAAACCGGGCCCCCGCAGTTACGGGTTATAAAGTCCCCGGTTATCCCGGGCATACGTGGGGACTGCCACGGGCGGGGGCCGACGGTGGGAGAGATATTTATCTCTACTGGTGGATGCGCACCCGCCTTGAGTGTGGAGACACACCAATTGTGCAATTGACCGCCCGGGGGTCCCCTTTCCGGCCTGAGCCAGCCTGGATAGGGAGGAGCAATCCTTCTGACAAAGGGGACCTTAAACAATGTGCTTGCTTCCAAGGAAACTTCTATTACTGTCCCTTCCCCGGCAACAACCCTGATTCAACCGCATGACTTTCATCCGACCGCCTCTCAACCTCAAGGGAACCCCCCAAAAGTGACACAGGTGCCACCAACATCGCAGAACTCTGCGAGTGGAGGTGAAGCAGCTGTGGAAAGTGAGACTTCTAAGAACGCACAATTAATACAGCGACTGCCGCAAACTACTGTCAGTGAGGCGGAAACTAGGCCGCTTGAGAACCTAAGCCTGACAGTAGAACCCTATGAGCCCCCTCTGAGGGTGGGGGATTTATATGGTGGAGGCCAGCCTAGCCGCCAAAATCGCTGTAACCGACGACTACACCACCTTGCCGAACCTGTGTCCACAAATGAAAATAAAAATCAGACATTACCAACGGAATACAAAAGATTTTTTACTCTTAAAGCTAAGAATGGAGCACCGATGAGCCACGTGGACATAATCGCAGCAAATCGTGATCTGTGCCGAAGGCTGGGTGGCAGACCAGCAAAGGTGACGGAGGCTCGAAATGGTAGCTTCCTCAAAGAGGTCCGAAATCAGTACCAGAGCACTTCTATCGCAGGCATCCGGACCCTCGCGGGAACAGACATTCAGGTCACCCCGCATGAGAGCCTGAATGAGTGCAAGGGCACCATATGGTATGCTAACTACCCACAATACAGCGATGAGCGGCTTTTGGAAGAGCTGAAGCAGTTTGAGGTGAAGGCGATTTACCGGATACGAAGGATGGAATATGGTGCGTTGGTCCCTTCCTCGATATACATCCTCACCTTCTACCGATGTAACCTGCCCCAGTCTGTAGACATTGGATGGACGCGATGCTTGGTGCGTCAATATATACCGAAGCCTCACCGCTGCTTTAAGTGTCAGGCCTTTGGACACGGAGCAAAGTCCTGCAGTGCTCAAATTGGCGTGTGTGCCAACTGTGCTGAACAGCAACACGAAATGCCTTGCACTGGCTCTCCGATGTGTGCAAATTGTGATGAGCAGCACCCTTCTATCTCCCGAAACTGTTATTACTATAAGTTGGAAGAGGATATTCTGGCAGTACAAACAAAAGAAAAGATTAGCTACGGCGAAGCCAAGCGGACTGTTAGCAGCAGGTTTGTACGCCCCCGTGTAACATATGCTGGAGCTGTGCGAACAACCCAAGAAAGACCGCTAAACTCCATTCCTGCCCTTCCCGGTGGACGACGCGGGAGTGTTGATCCTGTGAGACAGCAGCTGGGACCGGAAGGCCCTACGAAAATTATAGACGTAGAAGAGCCACGGCCACTCAGAGAATCCAGGAGCAGCCAGACAAGCGCTCCCACAGCTGCAGTAGAACCATCTTCGGGTGAGCAGGAAGAACAATTGAGGGCAATTCCATCTATTGTAACCTCCCGGAAACGTATGCAAAGCAGCGCCTCACCACCTCAAAATAGTGCTGTAACTAAGATCCTTAAAATCACTGAAGTCACCCAGCCAAAGGCAGGGGTCCCCCTTAGTCGGGCCACCCATGATAGACGCGAACCAGCGCGGGAGTCGACAGGCATACGCAAGATAGCTCCTGAGCCGCCGCCTGTCGTGACTAGGAAGCCCCGCCCTGCTGTGCGGGAGTGTGGTGGAGGTGGGAAACAGACGTGACCTTTCAGCTCCTCGATCGGGTGCCCACGGGTCGGGGGGCAGTGGGACATGAGGTCTTACCTCATGTGGTATCGCAACGCGTGCGATCTCTGGAACGGGTTATGACCGTCCCAGAGGATGTTGCATCCCACTTGCTAAGAAAATTCCCCGCCCCGCCAAACCTTCCAACCAAATCTCCTCCTACAGTGCCTATACACTCGTGGGACGACAGACCTGACGACCTTCCATCATCCAATACGGGATGCACCTCACAGCAAGAACTTGAAGGGAAATCATACCCGTTTAAAACCAAAGTAAGAAAACCATGAATACCTTTATCCAGTGGAACATACGAGGATACCGCCGTAACTACGGTGACCTCAGAGCGCTCATTGAAATGCATCAGCGTATCTGTGTCTGTCTACAGGAGACCATTCTTGGAAGCCTTCAACTCGCCCCTCCGTCAAGCTACAATGTTGAATTTTTCTCGCCAATACCCGACCCAGTGCCAGGAATGGGACTGGCGGTTCTGGTGCGAGGGAACGTTGGGTATAGTAGGGTGATCCTGAACACTAGGCTGCAGGCTCTAGCCCTTCACATGTGCATCGGATGACGTATGGTGTCTGTATGCAATGTATACGTTCCCCCTGGAGACCTTCTCAACTCGCAGGACATCACTCATATTAGCAGTCAACTTGATAGGCCGGCATTTATACTCGGAGACCTCAACGCCAATCACGTGTACTGGGGTAACGAGACTACTGACTGACATGGCAGGGCGGTGGAGGAGTTCCTTGCTTCCACTGACTTTTGCTTGCTGAACAGCGGAGCACCGACACACTTCCATGTCCAAAGCAACACCTCATCTGCCATAGACCTTAGTCTGTGCTCGCCTGAGATCTATCCAGATGCCAAATGGACCGTCGCCGAAGACACGCATGGCAGTGACCATTATCCCATTATAGTAAACATGCAGCAACGCTACCCTATCTCCATGGAACCACGCTATATATTGAGGCGGGCAGATTGGAGAACTTTCGAGGCTTTGTCGCTGATGGAGGAACCCAATGAGACCCTAAATGTGGATGCCATGGTGGATCAGTTGGAAAGAACCCTGCATGCTGCTGCTAATATTGCTATCCCTCAATCAAGAGGAGGGCCACCAAGACATGGTATACCTTGGTGGAATGGTGAGTGTGCAGCAGCAAACGCTATACGGAAGCGAGCCCTGCGAAAATACCAGCGGACGGGAGAAGTAGCGGATAAGATTGCGTACAATCGAGCGAGGGCCAAAGCCCAAAATGTGAAAGATGAAGCTCGGAAGATATCCTGGAAGAGATATGTATCAACCTTGAATACAGACACCCCCATGGCGAAGGTGTGGCAGCGCGTTAATAAGATGAAAGGAAGATATGGCTCCAGGAAACCGTGCTTGGAGATTGACGGCACTCTCACTGCTGATCCAGGACGTGTAGCGGATGCCCTGGCCCGGAACTTCTCGCGTGTGAGCAACGGTCGCTCATATCCTCCTGCTTTCCTAGCGCTTAAGCGCTAGCAAGAGCGGCAGGCACTTGACTTCTCCACGAATGCCATACTGTCTTACAATGACCCCCTCACTATTACTGAACTATACTATGCCTTAAAGAAGTCAAAAAATACAGCACCTGGCCCTGATGGCATCCACTACCAGATGTTGAAGAGAATGCACTCTACACGTGCATATGTACCCACGCTATTGGCGCATTGCAACAGTCCTGGCCTTTGCAAAACCAAATAAACCCCTTTCTAGCCCGAATAGCTACCGCCCTATTGCTTTAACCAGCTGTATTGGCAAATTAATGGAGAGAATCGTCAACATCCGGCTCATGAGATGGTTGGAGTCTGAAGAATTAATAAATCCTGTTCAGTTTGGTATTCGGCCGCACCGAGGGACAACAGACGCTCTGGTTCGTCTCCAGAACTACCTGGTGGCCAATATCGCCGAGCGCCGCCAGACTCTGTGTGTCTTCTTTGATCTGCACAAGGCCTATGACACTGCGTGGAGATACGGAATTCTAAGAACTTTGCGCGGATACGGACTCCGCGGTAATTTGGCCATGTATGTGCAGGAATTTCAAAGAGAAAGAACTTTTCGCGTCAGAGTTGGCACAACGTTGTCTTCGCTGCAAGTGCAACACGAGGGCCTACCGCAGGGCAGTGTAATGAGCTGCACACTCTTCAGCGTGGGCCTTAACGAGATCACATCTGTTTTGCCTCCCAACGTGTCGGCGTCTCTATATGTGGATGATTTCATGCTTTACTCTTCATCTGCACACCTGCCAGCCTTGAGCCGCAGGATGCAAATGACTATCAGCCGTGTAAACAACTGGGCTACAGAACATGGTTTTGTTTTTTCCCCGGATAAGACTGTTTGCCTGCACTTCCAGGGGCGTAAGCGCTGCAACCCTCCGCGGCTGGTACTACAAGGAAGGATAGTAAGCTTTGTCATAGTGCCAAATTCTTGAGAATGATTGTGGACGATAAGCTGTCATGGAAACCTCACTTGAATTCTCTCAAGCTTGAGTGCACCCGACGAATGAATATACTGAAATGTCTATCTGGTTTGTCATGGGGAGCAGACAGCCCCCCATGACGCCCTGTATAGCTCAGGCTATACAGGACGCTTATTAGAAGTAAGATGGATTATGGCTGTGTTGTCTACCAAAATGCCAGGGAAACTAACCAGGCAAAACTAGATCCTCTGCATCATACCGCCCTCCGACTGTGCACTGGCGCCTT
The DNA here is from genome assembly GCA_030386875.1 of Morinoia aosen. Classification (NCBI taxonomy): domain Eukaryota; kingdom Metazoa; phylum Arthropoda; class Malacostraca; order Amphipoda; family Talitridae; genus Morinoia; species Morinoia aosen. The sequence goes on along the minus strand of CM059558.1, from coordinate 8,484,119 downwards.
TCGCACTTCACCAGTGGCTAGTTTGTGTGTGGAGAGTGGCGAGCCCCCTCTCTGGGCACGGCAGCTTACCCTGAGCCTGCAGTACTTGGCCAGACTGGAGCAGCTCCCTCTATCCCCAACTTGGATGAGCGTGCACGCACCTTTGGGACGATATCTGCGCTTCCCATACTTCCTTCCTTCATCCATGAGCTATCATGTGCTGGTTCAGACCATGCAGCTGGATGGTATGCGAGTGTGCCCCTGTATTCCTGATAGCACCCCAACCTGGCGACTACCAATAGAGACTTTCTGCACTGGGTGTCGGCTGCCCAAAAAGCTTTCGTTGCCGGCTAACGCCATTAGAGGCCTGTTTCTTGAACATGTTGCTGACCAGCACGCTGCTTCAGTGAAGATCTACATCGATGGCTCAAAGTCTGGCAACGTTGTAGGGTGCTCCGCTGTCTCGGAAGAGGTGGTGAGCGCTGGAAGACTTCTCCCGGAGACCTTTGTGTTCACTGCTGAACTGTATGGTGTCGTGCAGGCTCTGCAACTCACAGAGGAACATCCAAATTACCACTTCACTATTTTCACGGACTCGAAGAGCATCATAGATGCTATTCAAAGCTATGCAAGCAGCCATCCCGTTATTGGTGAGATTTACGACGTGTTGATGCGACTAGTACGCGTCTCAAAACAGGTCAGGTTTTGTTGGGTGCCTGGGCACGTGGGTGTCTCGGGAAATGAGAGAGCGGACACCGAAGCAAAATTAGCAGCCGCCGCTGAGGGAGACACTTTGAATACATCTGTGCCCTGCCGTGACTGCTACCCTATAATTAAGGCAGCAGTAAGAGAATTATGGCAACAGCGGTGGGCTGCCGAGACTAACAATAAGCTCTGGAAGATTAAAAACACTGTGCGTGAATGGAACTCATCCAGCTGTCGTAGTCGCCGGATGGAGGTGGCTTTGTGCCGTCTGCGGATTGGTCATTCGATACTTACGCACATCTACCTCATGGAGCGGCTCCCCCAACCGCTCTGTGAGCGATGCAGGGTTCCTTTGACCGTTGAACACTTCCTTGTCGTGTGCCCGTTGCATGCAGGTGTCCGGCGCGCGTGCTTCCCACGTTTGCGCGGAAATGATCCGGATGCAATGATGCGCAGCATTCTGGCGGAACCTGAGCGTGCCCCCTTCGACACTGATGCACTGAGAGCGTTTATTGAATCGTGCAATATACTTTCAAAAATTTAATTTTGTGATGAAAAATAAATTTCAAGCTTCGCTATCTTAATGATAAACTGTAATACGGCCGAGCGCGCCTACGTGCTGCCCAACAGGGGTTTCAGCGTGGGTACGGCGCTCGGCCGTCAAATGGGTGGGCAGTTGAAACCCCCAGGGGCTCGGCTGCCAAATGAATGCATATGTAACCTGATTTTCTGTTTTTTTACGTGTTTCGGAATAATTCCGGGGACTTAATACTTGCTTTTATGACTGAACTAGTGGACCAGTTGTGTTTGACGCAACTGAATTTAATTTGAGCCTGTCATGACTGACTTTTTGTTGTTTGTGGCTGCAATGTCTAACCTGTTTGCGTATTCTTGAATTTGTTGTACGGTGCTCTGTGATGGTGATTGATGGTTATCTTGTACCACAGCGGTGATGTGACCGATAGGGCGATAATTGTGACGCGAGACCTTCGGCGCGATATAGTAGGACCTACAGAAGCGCTAGCAAATTCATGGTACTATTACTACTACTACTACTACTTGTCATTAATCCAATTCATAGAAACGCCCTCTGGGGAAGTGATAAATCTATTTTTGAAACATTTCACTAGAGCAATAAAATATATTAACCGGATGGTTTTCGCGTAAAGAAATGAAATAGAAACATGTATATCTATTTATGTAGATGTGTAAATACCTACATACGTACACACACATATTAATATATGTACTTACTGGAAAAAAAACTACCATCTATTACACCGAAAATGACAGTTGAGCTCACTGTAATCCTAAGAAATTACGCGAAAAAAATAACTGAAAGGAAAAGAAGACTTCGAAAAACGTAGGAATAAACCAGTCTTTAATTCCTTCATAGAAATTTTCAAGAAAACTCAGGTTACAGTCAAGAATCAGCACAACTCTTCAGCATTATATATACAGACATGTGTACATGGGATAAAATGGAGCAATATTGTAGCTGGATTTCACATCTGAGTGGCGAACATTTACATATTTGGCACATATAGGTAGATTAAACAATGGTCCAAAGTGATAATTTTAATTACGGAAATTCAGCGTCACAATGACGGTCGTCTTCTTGACACCCCGTGTGTAGGACAGCATCTGCTAGCACAGCCAGCTAAAACTGACCGTCGTTTTCGACGAGCGTCGAAAAAACGCTCCGTGTGTAGACAGCCATAGTGGCTACACGATTAGTTTCGTACAATTCTTAATTCTACATTATTTTAAATTCCATTAAGTTGTAAGCTGAACTGTCATCCAATTGTAGTCCTATCAATTGAATTTCTGGGTGGCACGAAGTTTTGGAGAACCTTTGAATAAAATCCTCCATAAATATACAAATCCGTTGGAGTACTAGGAGAACAATACCAAGGCTAAATTTAGTATAAGAGGAGTGATACAAATGTGGAAGATCGAAATCCTTTAATTAAAGAAATGGATGAAACAAACTTTAAGCAAATCATTTGGAATCATAAGGTGCCTCGAGACTAACCGAGGCAACCAGGAAGAACATTTTTAGAATGAACGTACACTTCCTACTCTTAGGAACTTTAAAACTATCACTGAACGCGCAGAAACGACAGAGTGAACGAGGAACACGGAACACGAGTTCTCAATATTTATTAAAAAACAACAAGAACTCCATTAAATGAAAGGTAAAAGAATAAGTAAGCGGCATAAGTGTTGTGATCTTATCACAACGTAAGGATCTCCAGAACGAGGGACGCCTCTATATGTTCGGAATGATCTAAAGCAGCCGAAGAGAGACGCCGTGTGCTTCGAAGAACGGTCATCGGATTCTGCGAGTCGTTCTAAATAGTTATTCTTCCCTCCTTCTGTTTCTACTCTACGTCGATTCCGAGATCGCGGGGGAAGCAAAGGACGTCAACTGACTGAAGGAGCTGCCGAATACCGACACAAGAGAGATTCTTCACTGTTATTTCTGTCATTATTCAATAGCCCATGTTAATTAGATCATTTGTACGATTAGCGAGAATTAATGTTTCCCTTTGCTCATATGATTTAATACGCTAGAGTCATACACAACCGCTTGGTCGAGGAATAATCTATATTGAGATTGCAATGTTAAGCTATCGTTCGAAGTGGGCGTGAGAGCAGACGATCTGGAGGGTGAGCGCTCCGCGCAGACGAGAAGGGTCAGTACGCCCGAGACTTCCCTCAGAGAAAGAGCGCCTTACCACATCTTGAACGCCTGCCTTCGGGCTGGGCATTGTTTCTCCTTTGAAATGTGTACTACTAGTGATTCCTCATACCTGTTAAATTAAAGTAATTGATAAATGTCTCGGCGTACACACGATATAGCTATCTTCCGGATTTCGAAACAAAGATAAGTCCACCATGTCATATGTCCCTTAGGTGACATCCTCATTGCCTCCCTTCTGGGCGTAGGATTATCGGTATTATGCCTTAAGCATTCATTTATATCGTCATGCCTTTAGCATATCTTATGTTTTGTCTTCAATGTCAATCGAAGTGTAATTTAGTGCGTTAGGCTTACTTTGCTTTAGAATGATAACCTTTTGTGACGAGATTAGGGAATAAATGTCGATGTGCCATTGCGTATAATTTCCTGCTGGTTAGGAAGATGAGTTATCATTATCTGTGGAGAGAAATATTCCATGCTACCAATTTATACTAACTCCACGCTACCAATTTGCCGCTCATTTAATTTGCCGCTCATTCATTAATTGAATTCGTGGACGTTGAAAAGTCCCAGTTTATCTACGTTAACCTAAAATAAAATAATGTGGTCATCAATCACGCCCGTCAAAAGAGAGCTAAAAAGATGAATAGAAAGAAAGAATGACATCAAGAAAAGAGCTCCATAACAATTGGTGAGCAGCGGCGGGGGATATTTTGACTCCTATTCTTTATAATTAGAGTTAAAATTCCCTGGCTCACTCCCTCCGAAATAAAAAAAAATAAAGCTCGGGCCTACATAAAATATATTGAATAAACCTCCAGCAGATCTTGATAATTTCATCTCTACGTTAGGATGTTTACGTAATCTATCTAATATTTCATGTGTATGTATGCTAAAATTCTAATTCATTTCTGTGAACCCAATATTTGCTATGCATTAATTTTACTATCTATTTCATTTCTGTGAGACAATTTATCATGCATTTACAATTTACCTTTTACGTGTGAACCTTATTTGGTGACTAATTAAAATTTACTTCATGTATCGATCATTAACGGGCGTACACTGATCGTTACGTATCAATTCTTTTAATATGTCAAACCGTTTGAAGTATGCAGAATTCGATAAATTCGACCATTTTCATCTAAACCCATTTAATTACTTAACATAAATTTAACGTCGTACACCATTCAATCAATTATGATGCGGGATAACTGCACTCCATGCCATTTTGTTTTGATTTGTGCTGAACGAGTTAACGTGCTATTCATTTAAACTCTGAATCTTCGTATCGCAAAATTATACTTATAAAACATATAATAATTTGAGATATTCCTTTAAATTCGACCTGTAAATGACATTCAGTAAATCGTATACTTAAAATTCGATCATATTTATACGCAAAACAAAATTCATTCGGAAGTAAATTTCATATAATCAGAGAGTATTTACGCTATTAAAGTTCACGTTCGTGTAATTATCACAGTGCTAAGTCTATGGCAACTTTTCATCCAGACGTCCGTGTGTAAATCACAATTTCAATGCGTTATTTTAACATGTATTTTAACCATGTAATCATCATGAATGTCGCTTGAATGTATACGTGTTGAGATGTGAGAAAATTCTAAGACCGGCTGGTGGTGTGGTAAAGGGTAGTTCTCGAGTGCCCGGACTCATTTTGTTTTGTAAACAAACCTCTACTTCCCCCTCCATGTCTCCCCAACAGCCTGCGCGAGCTAGTTCTCCCTTCTACTTCAGTCACTCATTCTCTCAATTTTCCTCTCTCTAGTGTTCGTACCTCAACGGTATCATGAATTCTACCTTGCTCGACAGCTTTTTCCTCGACGGTTATATTACGTCGCACTGAGAAACCTAGTGGATTACCTTGAACGTAGTATTGATAAATGTATAGTGTTTTGTTATTGTTGCAGGTTTGATGATGTAACGTTTATCATTTTGCCTCACGTAACCAACTCTAATGAAATTATATGATGATTTAAAATTTTTTTCCTTAAATCTAACCTTATGAATGAGTGAAGTTAAATTCAATCCAGTTATCTTCTGAAATTCAATCATGTTCCACTTTAAAAGGAATTCATCTAGAAGTAAATTTCATTCAATTAGAAATGATTATGCGGAGAACGATTTATTTCATTTGATTAGGATGTTCATGTCTAATTTTAATTCCAAGGTATTGTTTCACCATGAAATTGTAATGAACGTTTGCCTGGATGCTGAGGAGTGAAGGAAGAATGTGTGTTGGGGTGGGGCTGTATGAAAGGAGTCGCGGCGTGACTGGGTACGCTCAAGCCCGAGCCGACACAACGTTCCTGTTGTTGCAGAATACCATACCTTCACGCAACCCCCCTTTCTAGCTCCATAACCTCGGCTTGCTCTCTCCCCCTTGTTCTATTCCCTGAACCCTCGGCTAGCTCCCTTCTTCGTTTTTGTTCAAAGGGAAAAGGCCTAACTGTCGCACAAGCATACTTTACCTCGCGAGCTCGATACCAGACTTGGATACTCGCCGTCTTTTGATCACTACTTTATACAGTAGTTCTCTTACTCTGAAAGATTCGATAAATTTGAACTTAGGATAAATTACTTGATGATTTAAAATTTGATGCAATATTATAAATATGTGATGAATAGTGGCGTGAGTGTGTAATAATTTCATTCATTTAAAAATTTGAATTTACTTCTCATATGAAAAATTTTCGTTAACAAATCACGACCTAAAGGTGTTGAGTCACGCTTTATGCACATGAAATACTACTCCGAAATCGGGTGATAGTGTAAAAATCAACGTCATGTGATTTAAATGATGAAGTATCTCGTCATCAGGAAAATGGAGTTTGTAACAAATTTAAAATTCGATCATGGTGAAAACACCCTTGATATTAATCTGATCGCAGGAGTACTTCGTCATTAGACATACTCAACGTGAATGTACCACCAGGGAAATTCTGTTTTTCTCTTTCTACGAAATGTTTTAGAGTTTAACGTCATGAGCAAACAGTGGAAATACCGAAATAGGTTTAAGCTCAATGTGTGTCCTGTTTGTAAGCACAGAAGGGTGGAATGAGACGAGATGTTTGGGCATATGTCTGTATGTGATGGAACTTGTCTGAGAACGAATGAAGTAACAAGGCCATCAATTAACCATGCACTGAAATTCCAGCTGTCGAGCGGGCCGAGGCGGCCATTGGTACCTCAAGCCAGAGGCAGCACTCCACCTGCGCCACTGAGTCATCACAATCCCAGCTCACAAACACACTGCCTGAGTCACCACACTCGCGGCAGGCTACACGTTCGCGTTCACGGCACTACGTGTCGACGTGGCTCGGACGCGGACATGGTAGCGGTGACGCAACAACGGGGCATTGGCGGCAACAACAACAACAACACACCGACGAGCTCAACGCACAAGCACGAAGAAAACGTCGTAGAAAATGGTCCGCTCAGACGCTGCACGGCAATACTTCAGCAACAAGAACAGTCTAAGCTCAACGCACGACCTCGAGGAAAACGACGAAAGAAAACCGTCCGCCAGTTGACTGGGTCGACTACTTTAAAATTTTCTGGGAGGATATTTCGAATCACGGAACCTGAGTGGAGATAACATCGGCAAGGAGAAGAAGGAAACTCGACTACAACGAAGCTCCGGAATATACCAGCGCATCATGAACAACGAAAAGAACTACAACTGCAAAGGCCTTGATAAATCTTCTTGCGACATCGGCGTGTCTTCGTGGCTGCTTAAAAGAAGTCTTCAGGACTCAAAAATCAAACTCCATTGCGAAGAAAAACCGTGTATGATAAGGCGCGGTTAAAATGACATTCTCAAAAACAGGAATTGTGAAGAAAAAATTAAAAATCTTTCCTTAGGGATGCTGCTGATGTATGATCACGGCGACCGAGACTTTAATTGTCCCGTGTCCTTTAATGAAATTTTTATTTCATTGGATATCTTCTAGAGGTATCCTGCGAGCTGAAGAAGCCGTCGCTTCGTTCTGCAGTGACCATCGTTTGCCAAAAACGTACGTAGAACGTAGCCTTGTCTGGGGACTTCGATTCAGAGTACGTTACATGTACAAATTCAGTAAGCACTGCCGTAAAATCATCACAGCTGGATTGCGTGGATATTAAAAAAAAGAAAGGATCCGACTTATCAACGTTTTCCTCTACCACGGCACGCAAAAGCTGTAGAGAAAGTCAACGATTAGGAGATCGTCTTCATCGCCAACGAAGGGGGATTTTGTTGTGATCTTATCACAACGTAAGGATCTTCAGAACGAGGGACGCCTCTATATGTTCGGAATGATCTAAAGCAGCCGAAGAGAGACGCCGTGTGCTTCGAAGAACGGTCATCGGATTCTGCGAGTCGTTCTAAATAGTTATTCTTCCCTCCTTCTGTTTCTACTCTACGTCGATTCCGAGATCGCGGAGGAAGCAAAGGACGTCAACTGACTGAAGGAGCTGCCGAATACCGACACAAGAGAGATTCTTCACTGTTATTTCTGTCATTATTCAATAGCCCATGTTAATTAGATCATTTGTACGATTAGCGAGAATTAATGTTTCCCTTTGCTCACATGATTTAATACGCTAGAGTCATACACAACCGCTTGGTCGAGGAATAATCTATATTGAGATTGCAATGTTAAGCTATCGTTCGAAGTGGGCGTGAGAGCAGACGATCTGGAGGGTGAGCGCTCCGCGCAGACGAGAAGGGTCAGTACGCCCGAGACTTCCCTCAGAGAAAGAGCGCCTTACCCCATCTTGAACGCCTGCCTTCGGGCTGGGCATTGTTTCTCCTTTGAAATGTGTACTACTAGTGATTCCTCATACCTGTTAAATTAAAGTAATTGATAAATGTCTCGGCGTACACACGATATAGCTATCTTCCGGATTTCGAAACAAAGATAAGTCCACCATGTCATATGTCCCTTAGGTGACATCCTCATTGCCTCCCTTCTGGGCGTAGGATTATCGGTATTATGCCTTAAGCATTCATTTATATCGTCATGCCTTTAGCATATCTTATGTTTTGTCTTCAATGTCAATCGAAGTGTAATTTAGTGCGTTAGGCTTACTTTACTTTAGAATGATAACCTTTTGTGACGAGATTAGGGAATAAATGTCGATGTGCCATTGCGTATAATTTCCTGCTGGTTAGGAAGATGAGTTATCATTATCTGTGGAGAGAAATATTCCATGCTACCAATTTATACTAACTCCACGCTACCAATTTGCCGCTCATTTAATTTGCCGCTCATTCATTAATTAAATTCGTGGACGTTTAAAAGTCCCAGTTTATCTACGTTAACCTAAAATAAAATAATGTGGTCATCAATCACGCCCGTCAAAAGAGAGCTAAAAAGATGAATAGAAAGAAAGAATGACATCAAGAAAAGAGCTCCATAACATAAGCCATTTAAGCATTTAATCCACCTCTTCGATGGTGGGACCGCCCGCAGCACTGCCAGCACCTGGCATGTTACCTTCAGGCATCAGACCTAGTGATGCAACTCAAAAAAAAAACCGTGCTGTATTTTTAAAAAACATGTTTTTTTACAAAAAAAATGGCAAAAAAACATGGATATATTTTTTTAATACCTTGTTTGAAAATAACTCAGCAAGGAAAAAAAACACTTTACATTATTTTTTTTCATGTCAGATTGTAAGATAAAGCAGCATACTTCTTAATTCATGGTTTTCTATGGTTTAATTGAAGTTTTTATTTTCTGTGGTTTCATGTTTTGATATTTCACTTATTTTACAATGCATGTGAATCACTTTCAACTTCCCAAATAGTGTGTTATAATATATCTTTACTTGTGGTCATTGATAGAGATATGACCAAAAAAAAAGCTGTTTTTTTAAACATGTAATTTTTTACAAAAAAAACATGGCTTAAAAATATGGATATTAATATATTTTATGTGACAAAAAACAATGCTGTTTTTTTTACAGAAAAATCATGACTTAAAAAAGATGGATATTAATATACTGTATAGGACCAAAAAACAATGTTTTTTTTAAACACGTTTTTCTACAAAAAATTCATGACTGAAAAAACATGGGTACTATTAGATTTTATGTGACCAAAAAACATGCTTGTTTTTACAAAACAACATTTTATTACATAAAATCATGAATAAAAAATGTAGATATTAATATATTTTGTGTGATCAAAAAACCAATGCTGCTTTTTTGAAAAAAAAATATTTTTTTTACAGAAAAATCATGGATGTCAATATATTTTATTTGACCAAATACAACCATGCTGTTTTTAAAAAAAACATCTTTTTCTTAGAAAAATCATGACTAAAAATGTGAATATTAATGTATTTTATGTGACCAAAACCCATGCTTTTTGTATAAAATGTTTTTTAAAAAAAAAATGACGAAAAATTAATATTAATAATTTTTTTGTAAAACCATGTTTTTTTAAGAAAAGCAATGTTTTTTGGTTACATAAAATATATTAATATCCATTTTCTTCACAGAAGTCATGACCCAAAAATGAATGTTAATGACTTGTAGAAAAAGGGTCAATATGCAGTTCAATACGCTCACGGAAATTAACAATTCCGCACCAAAGAATCACTAGGAACACAATTATAAATGTTTTTCAAGAATATTCTGCTTGCAGATGCGTTATTTTCAAGTTATTCAAGTTTTGAATTTTCGTCTTCCATAGCAGTTCCGTTGCACGCTTGAGCTGTTAAGAGTACGCTTGGGTACTTTGTAATTTATTGTTGGCCGACCTCGCGGAGCCTGAACCCACTTCTAGGATGTTTTAGCTAATAGCACAATACAGGTTATCACCCCTATAATATTGGTGGGACTGGGGTAGTGAATACTAAAATTGATATGCAGTTGACATCAGTTTCAATATGGCGGCCACCGTAGAACATTAGCCAAAGCATAGGAGTGAATACGTACTGTACATTCAAGTATTCACTTCCCCAGCCCCGCTAATATTTTTGGGTGATAATGTTTGTTGTGTTATTAACTAAAACATCCTAGAAGTGGGTTCAGGCTCCGCAGGGTCGGCAAATAATAAATTACAAGCACCCAAACGTACTTTAACAGCTCCAGCTCAAGCGTGCAACTGACTGGAACTGACTGCTATGGAAGACAAAAATTTTGAAGTTAAATAACTCAAAAATAATGCATCAGGGACCAGAATGGCATTCATGTAAAAGGTTTTTAAACGTGTTTCTTTAGTGATCCTTCAGAACGGAATTTTTAATTTCCGTGAGCGCATTAAACTGCATTTTGACTAAAAAATGTGAAAAAATCAGCATGGTTTTATGGTCACATAAAATAAATTAATATTCATGTTGTTTTACAAATGATTTTTTTTCAAACATGGTTTTTGATTTTTAATTTTTAGGTCACATAAAATGTATCAATATCCAGTTTCTTAGTCATGATTTTTAGTAGAATAAAACATGTTTTTTTAGAAAAATCAGCATGGTTTTTTTGGCCACATAAAATACATTAATATTAATGTTCTTAAGTTGTGATTTTTTCTACTAAAAACATCAACAGGAAACCATACAGTAAAAGTGATGGCAGATAACCCACAATTACCATAAGGATTCTCAGGAGGAACAGCAGGAGCCACAAAACTTATATAGATGGAGTCAAAAATCAGAGCTTACACTCTCTATTATGTCAGATCTTTTGGTCACATAAAAATATCATAGTAGAGATACAAAGGTCTGAATTTTGACTTCATAAATATAAGTTCTGTGTCTCCTGCTGTTTCTCTAAGACTCCACTCCTCTAGGTAATTGTGGGTTTTTGACTTCATCAATGTAAGTTCTGTTTCTCCTGCTGTTCCTCTTAGACTTCTCTAGATAATTGTGGGTTATCTGCCACAGTTTTACGGTATGGTTTCCTTTTGATGTTTTTATTCCAAAAAATCAAGACCAAAGAACATGGATATTAATGTACTTTATGTGACCAAAAATAAACAGACATATACCTCACCAAATTTGGGTGTGTGCAAAAAACCCCCCCACCCCCCCAAAAAATAAAACACACATAAAAAACACATATTTTTGCAAAAAAACACCATCAAATACAACCGTTTTTTTGCATCACTAATCGAACCCCCGACTCCTCCGTACAGCTTTGTGATGAGCGGCGCGCACACCTTCTCCAGCTCCTTGTGTTTGAATTCAAATTCTTCTTTGTCAGCCAATTGATTGGCATCTACCCACTTCACTGCTTCAGTACGCGCATCCAATGCTTTCTTTCGCTCATCTTCAGGCACTTTATCTTTGAGCTTTTCATCTTCAAGAGTAGATTTCATGATGAAACAGTACGCCTCCAAACTATTTTTGGCATCAACTTTTTCATTTTGTTTATCTTCTGCTTTGTACTTTTCAGCTTCTTATACCATTCGCTCAATCTCATCCTTACTGAGGCGACCTTTATCATTCGTGATAGTGATCTTGTTTTCCATACCAGTTAACGTCACATTCAAAATTCCATTGACATCTACGTCGAAAGTTACTTCGATCTGAGGAACACCTCGAGGAGCTGGAGGAATGCCAGAGAGCTCGAATTTTCCAAGAAGATTGTTGTCCCATGTCATCGCCCGCTCACCTTCGTACACTTGGATCAGCACACCTGGTTGTTTATCTGCGTAGGTCGTGAAGATTTGGCGATTTTTCGGAGGAATTCCCGTGTTACGCTTGATAAGAGCCGTCATCACCCCACCAGGCGTGTCAATACCAAATGAAATTGAAAGAGGCACGACTTCTAAGAGGAGTAAATCCGGTACAGCTTCATATTTGTCAGCACTAAGAATCGCCGCCTGAACAGCAGCTCCGCACACCACGGCCTCGTCACAGTTAATGGACTTGTTCAATTCCTTACCGTTGAAAAAGTCTTGGAGCAATTTTTGAATTTTAGGAATCCTGGTAGATCCTCCAACAAGTACTATCTCCAATATTTGTCCTTTGTCCATCGTTGAATCTCGCAGCGACTTTTTAACTGGATCCAAAGTACCTCTGAAGAGGTCAGAGCACATTTCCTCAAACCTAGCTCGAGTGATGGAGGTGTAGAAGTCGATTCCCTCGTACAAGGACTCAATCTCAATGCTGGCCTGGGCTGATGATGACAAAGTACGTTTTGCTCTCTCGCATGCAGTTCTCAGACGGCGCAATGCTCTCTTGTGCTCGGTAATATCTTTCCTGTATTTCCTCTTGAACTCCTGAGCGAAATGATCCACAAGCCTGCTGTCGAAATCTTCACCACCAAGATGCGTGTCACCAGCAGTGGCCTGCACCTCGAAAACACGGCCGTCAATGGCAATGTTGAGGATTGACACATCAATTGTACCTCCCCCCAAGTCAAAAATTAGAATGTTTCTCTCACCACCCCCACTTCCTATCTTGTCGAGGCCATAAGCAATTGCAGCAGCAGTGGGTTCATTGACAATCCTAAGAACGTTAAGACCAGCAATAGCTTCTGCATCTTTGGTAGCCTGGCGCTGTGAGTCATTGAAATACGCCGGCACTGTAATGACTGCGTCTTTCACTGCCACTCCTAGGTAAGCTTCTGCTATTTCCTTCATTTTGGTCAACACCATGGAGGATATTTCTTCCGGTCCGGCGTGAAAGTTTTTGTTTCACCCTTGTACTCCACCCTCAGTTTAGGCTTGCCGCCATCATCGACGACCTTGAAAGGCCAGTGCTTCATATCGTTGCCGACGGTAGGATCATTGAACTTGCGACCGATGAGGCGTTTCACATCAAAAATAGTGTTCGTTGGGTTGAGAGCGACTTTGTTCTTGGCAGGGTCTCCGATGAGCCTCTCTGTGTCGGTGAAGGCGACGTACGAAGGAGTTTTCCTGTTGCCCTGGTCGTTGGCGATGATCTCGACCTTGCCATGCTGGAACACACCCACGCATGAGTAGGTCGTGCCCAGGTCGATGCCCACAGATGCTCCTTTCACCATCGTGCTGAAAGAAAAAAGAAAATTTAAAACTAATGAATAGCATTTTTCCACCAACTCGATCACCCTCCTGTTCATTTTTCGTAGACAATTCGTCATTATAACTAGTGATGTACCGATGTATCGGTATCGGTATCGGCAGTATCGGCCATTTTTAGTGGTATCGGTATCGGTATCGGCAAAATCCGGCCGATACTTTACCGATACTTTCCAATAATACGTATTTTATCATTAAAATGAAGGTCATAAACCATGAAATTAAAAGTATGTAACCTAATAATACCCGTTGTGTGTTTATTTACGATTTGGTGTCCGCTTCTTAATAAACATAGGTTGTGTGAGTTTGCGGTATCATGGATACCGAAATCCTCAGAGTAACATAAAAGATGGCGTTTCCATGCATTTAATTATTTGACATTTTATCAGGATAGGTTTTGTTAGGATAGGATAGGATAGGTTAGCACCAAGGAGGTTTAAGAATGGAGGCGGCATCAGCGCTCTAAAGTGAAGTTAATTTTCGGTAGCTGTAGGGTATACGGGCACACACACGGAGATGGGGCTCAGTGCGTGTCAGACACTCAGCGTGACAGGGCGCCGCTATCCACGCTGCGGTCAAGGACGAGTTTCCTCAATATGAGTTTCTTTATCATTCAGCGAGAACGCAATTGAAATATATGCCTAAGAAAAAAACGTATAGCACAGAGTAGCGCAAGTCTGCAATTTAACAGCGCGGTCTTCAGTCGCTGATGATGGAGGTGGTGCTACCCCTCCACTGCAACACCACCTCCACACAGGGACCTAATGCCGGGTGGGCAGGGCTTGGGACGACAGAAGTGGCTTCACTCGCTTGACTGGCAAAAGATAGCGATGCCGGTTCCATGTATCCAACTTCCTTGGTTAGCACTTGTTAGGTAATACTGACAGAATTTTTTCTCGGGTCCACCTAGCTTAACGATGACATTTTCCATGGAATTTCCACGGGTCCTGCTACTATCTAATAATACCTTTGGTTTATTTGGAGTCTGCTTCTTCCATTTTTTTGTCACGCTCGGAGAGTTATAGTGACCGTATCTGTGATAAGAGTTTCACCAGTGCGCAAGTACAAGAATATTTTTCATCACGGGTGCTGTTAGGATGGATACATTCGTTGGGCATCACATCTGGAAAATTTGTACAAGAAAGTTTGTGAATCCCGTCATTTTTGACAGGCTGTGCGTACTTGTAATCAAATAAAGAGCCTATTCATACCTAGTAAATTAGCTAGCTAACTGTTGAATTATAGCATTTAATCAGGCCCGCTAACTGAATTCACTACTTTGAATTCCCGATGAGTCACGGTCGTAACTGAAAGCTATGTAGCATGAAATATAGCTAAACCCTGTAGCGACATGAAATTATTATACTTTCTCGACTAAAACCTATATAGTTTGACCTAATATCCATTTTTTAAAGTATGTGACAGGCTAACAAAAACCAAACCAATTTAATAAAGTTGAAGGTGCATTTGAAAGTTTTTGTGAATTTAATATAAAAGTAGCTGGAAATTCCATTTTAATTTAGCTTGTAACTCGTCAAATATTCCGAAGCTAAGAATTTATTTTAATTTAGCATGTATATCGCCGTTCATAACGAATCTTGTATTTTTCTTCTATCTTAAGATGTTCGAAAAATTTACGAACAATCTCATAGTGGAATAAATCTGAATGGGTCAGTTGATTGCTTTAATCGCAACTTGATGAGGAATTTAAAACGAGGAAAATTCCAAGGAACTTAATCGTATTTACTAGGAATACGTTTCGGAGTCCAGCTCCATCATCAGTTCGTAAAAGTAAAATTCATTATGACTACAATAAAAGAAAAAAGAAAATGTTGGATACAGTCATTAAAGGAAATCACAAAAACAAAACAAAAATCAAAACATGTCCCAGAGAAAATAAAATCGACTAGATCTACTTACAATTTACAATGGGTAAGAACGGTCAGATTTGTTGAGGGCCGGTTTTCGCTTAAAAATATGTATCGACCCTAAAATTCCGAGGTCACATGTAGTTGAAGCCGAATCTAAGATTTTGAAGTCCGGAGAGGATATCGGTACGTTGCATTTTACTGCGTGATTACGTACGAATTGTGCGAATTGGTTCCCCGTGCGGAAGCTTCAACCCCGATGTTCGGCCATTCTGATATAAAAATTGTGTGCCGTCATGCCGACGTACGATGATGTACACTGCATACAACTGTACAGTAAGAATAAATCAGAAAGGCTCGCTTCTACATCAAAAGCGTATCCTTGTCTTGTACCGGAATTGTATAATTTTAAGGTTGCTTCTTTTTTCTGGTACAAGGATACGCGTCCGATGGAGATGCGAGCCTCTCTGATTTTTTCTTAACAGTTGTACAGTTATGTTCAGTGCACATCATCGTACTTCGGCATGACGTCACGAAATTTTTATAACAGAATGGGCGAACATCGGGGTCGAAGCTTCCGCGCGGGGAACTAATTAGCTTACTCCTCACACTCCGCAGTACGTAATCACGCAGTAAAATGCAACGAACCAATATCCTCTGCGGACTTCAAAATCTTAGATTCGGCTTCAACTGCATGTGATCTCAGAATTTTAGAATCGTTACCTATTTTTAAACGTAAACCGGCCCTCAACAATTCTGATAGTTCCTACCCATTACAAATTGTAACTAAATAATAATCTTGTTGATTTCAGGTTTTCTGAGACATGTTTTATTTTTATTTTTATTTTCTTGATTTCCTTTAATGACTGTTTCCAATATTTTGTTTTTTCTTCTATTGCAGACAATGATTTGTAGATTTACGAACTGATGATGGATCTGGACTCCGAAACGTATTCCTAATAAATATGATCAAGTTCCTTGAAATTTTCGTTTTTAAATTCCTCATCTCATAGATGGTTGCGTGTTTGCGGATATTTTCTGTTTCGGGGCTTATCGAATTTTACTATTTTCTTTTCGCCAAAGTATGTTCTCGTACTTGGTGTGAATAACACGAAAATGACAACCCTTTTTGGGAGAAATTTTGTTTTTGTACACTTTTGGAGCCAGTTGCTATTATAGTTAGTCTACATTACGTCGCAGTACGATTAGAAACACATATCTATTGAATGGATTTCATTTTGTTATTTTTCTCAACAATATAGTTAACATAGCATAAGCATTTTATTATTTATAATCGGAAACTTAATTGTCAATATTTTTATATTATTAGATATATTAGCAAATAATTTTATTATAACTCCCATGTAGGGCTTATAATGGTTTTATTTTAATACAAGTGTGCACGGCCCGCCAAAAATGGGATTCAATACCTTTCATGAACGAATTTTCAAGACGTAGATGACAAACAAATACAGTATATCCATCCTAACGGTACCCGACCCGTGATAAAAAAAACTCGTATCTGGTGAAACTCGTATCACAGATACGGTCATTATAACTATCCTTATGAGCGTGACAGAGAAATGGAAGAAACAGACACCAAACAAATAAACCAAGGGCAAGGGTATTATTAGGTAGCAGCATGACCCATGGAAATGCCGAGGACAATGTCATCGTTAAGCTAGATGGACCCATGGAAAAATTCTGTCATCATTATCTAACCTATGCTATCCCAATTCTATGTCGTGACTCGCACCGCCACAAAGCACGTTCACGACGCGAAGGCCTAGCGATCGTCATTACATGGTAGCAACTGCGGTTCTTGTAGGCCCTACACCACTAATGCGTTGTCCACTGTTGCCAATACGTGGAACGGAAAGTCGGGTAGGTTTAAAATGTTAATGCCGAGCACATATGTACGAGAACACACAAAGCTCTCTTGACTCTGAGTTCCCCTCCGGTGACAAATCACCATTACTTAAAAACGATTACTTCGGGCACAGCTATTCTCAAAATTACTATATTTAATTTAATGTCTTAATTATTCAATATGGCCTGAAAGCTGCACAAAAGCGACATTGTTAGGAAAAATGCGCAAATTACGGCGATCACAACAACCATCCAATACTATTAACCTATCCTAATAAAATTTAAAACATATCAATGCATGTAGAGACGATCTTTCAATGTTACACTGATGAATTCGGTACCCATGATACCGCAAACTCAGACATCCTATGTTTCTTAAGAAGCGGACACCGAACAAATACATAAACAAACATACGAGTATTATTAGGTTAGATGATTGTAAAAGTATCGGTATCGGTAGTAGTATCGGTCAAAGTATCGGTATTTTCAAGTATCGGAGTATCGGTATCGGCCAAAAAATGGGTATCGGTATCGGCCAAAAAATGGTATCGGTACATCACTAATTATAACTAACTACTCGATAAGCTGGAAAATATCCGTCACATCATCCTGTGTTACTGTTCACATATCCAATACTGTGACTAAGAGATTAAAAAATGAGCACATTCTAGCGCTCAAACTAATCCGCTAGATTATTCGATTAAACGTCATTACAAGCCTCTTAGATGCAACAAAGGTGCTATAAAGGGAGGCAGGAGGAAAACACACTTTTTCATGGATCCAGGGGAACGTGTATTAATCTATGTACAGGGTGCCTACGTACAGCAAGTTGAGAAAGAAGTTCATAAAACCAACTTCCAACAAATTAGCACATTCTGAAAAACAGGACAACAGTGAATCCAAAACTTTTGTCTGTAAAAAAAACAAAATCCCCACCTCAACAAAAGAAAGGCCTAACACTTTTAGCTTGGGACCTAACATATTCCTCCTGGGAGTGCAATTTCCTAAATATTAGATTGTATTTTCATTTAAGGCTCCCTAACCAAAACAAAGGCACATCGAAGACAGGAGGGACGAAGCTATTATTTGGTGTAGACTCAAGGGAATGCGGAATCTATGAATCTATGCAACAAGGTGCACATTAAGAAAGCCTACTTAACAGTCAGCCTGGAACCTGACACTTTCCCCCTGGGAGTGCAAATTCACATATACAATGGTTGTATTCCCCTCAGAGGATATCATCAATCCCAAAATGACCAAGCACAAAAATTAAGCTAGCGCACTTGGGATGTCACTTATTAATCGTAACTAAATAGCAGAAATGTTCACTACACAGCACAAGTGCACAACGCCGATATGGAAGAAAGTAATGATCAAAATATCTGAACAAGAATTCAATGTGACCAATCCCTACTCTTTCACAGTTACGAAGCAATAGATCACTTTGGCAACAAATGAAAAATAATGAACACAGCACCTCTCATCGCTCAACGTCAAGTCATTGACTCCATACTCTAAACACTAAATTCTCATTTACGTCATAAGTTTTAAATTTTCAGAAACGCCCATCAAATCACTAGAACCGCCTATCTGCGAATGCTCTCATGAAGAATTAAAAAGATCACGATTTCAACAGACCGATGCAAAAACGATACCATGATGTCATTAATATATTATTATTATATTTTTATTATATTATTATTTTATTTTCTTATTTTATTGTACTATATTAGTATTCTGTTATATTATTTTTATTTTATTATATTATATTATTGTATGATAGTAGTATTATTTTTATTATTATATCATTATTATTTTATTTTTTCATTTTCTTTCATTTCATTATTTAATTTTATTTAATTATTTTTCATTTCATTTTATTTTATTATTAGTATTAGTATTTTTGATATTATTATTAGTATTATTATTATTACCATTATTATTATCATTAGGATCATAATAACATCATTAACCCTAACAAGCGGTCCGCAGAGTCAAACGTAGGAACGTATTACATTTCAACTGCAAAGAAAATTTGAAATCCTTCATCTATATTAAGCCTAGAAATAACGAGTCCAGACTACATTTTTGCAGACAAACACACACATTGAAAAGTATGAAAAATAATAACTTTTAATTCACACTCTGGATAAAAAAAAACAGTTTATTTCCAAAAAAGGTGGTACAAAGGTACCATCACTGGTTTTTAAAATATTTTAAAAGCTAATACACTTAGATGATATACACGTATGAGTATTGTAATACCCATGTAACTAGTCGAAAAGAAATAATTGGGGGCAATGTACTCCTAATGTTGCTTAATCTACATTTGATGATACATGTAATTATAATCATAAGAGACAACACAATTTCATGGACGATGCATTTTCATTGTGGAGTGAAAACACTATTGATAGTTTACATGTACATTACATAAAACTTTGAAATTCTTGACGCTAGGAAATTATATTAGAATTTACTTGTTTCGGCAGATGTTTAAAAATGTCATTTCAAAGAAGCATGAAAAAATATATATAAGCATGAGGACCACGTAAATTACAAGTTTTGTATTTATTTATGAATTATTCATCGAGTTAAGAAGCAAACTACGGCTTCTTTTGGTTTAGGGGCCGATCGAATTTTAAGGAGACCGTCCCACTATTTCAACTTTTTTTGTCCGATTCGTTCGAAAATTGGCCAATATCCGTATTTTGTGAGAGTAAACCTTTTTCACTCCTGTAATTTTTTTATTTAGGCCTAAGTGTTTTTTCAAAAAAAATTAATTTTTTGGTATATTTTATGGATATTTCAAAATGAGACTGGTCCTTGAGTTTTGATGCTAGAACAAAACCAAAGACAGTTTTAGAATCCTTAAAACATTTTTAACAAACTCTCACTGGCGTTTTTACAGTTTCAATTTTTTCTATTTTTTCAAATTTTTTAAAATTTCTAAAAACAACAGTTATTTTTTGGGTTTAAAGCTATATATTTTTTTGAAAAATTTAAATTTGAAAAAAGCTTGTGAGAGTTCGTTAGAAATGTTCCAAGGATTCTAAAACTGTCTTTGGTTTTGCTCCAGCATCAAAACTCTAGGACTGACTAGTCTCATTTAGAATGATGAAAGTTAGAAGTGTTGGGTATCAGCAAAAAACGAAATTTTTTGTTGAAGTGTCATATAATGAACAATTTATGTATTTGAATGCAGTTTTTTATTTCAATAATTTCCATTAAAAACTTCATATTCACAGTGTGAATTGTGATTTCTAAACCGAAAAAAACTTTTCTTTTTCATAGGGTAATTGATCAAATATCGAACAGAAACCACGTGTGTCTAGAAACAATCTTTATAAATGGGTAACTTTTGCTCTGAATAACTGTTGCAGGCCTCAAGATTATTCTTGAACAGTAGCTTTCTTGTTCTGTGATGTCACTTTAAAGACAACGTAGATTGTTGGAATTAATTTATTGTTCTAAAAATGGAACACTTTAATAACATAATTTCATCAATATCGAACATGAATCGAACAAGAATTTTGATCCAAACAGGTTATTTGTTCGAATTTTGAATCCGAACACAACTTACTAAAAACTATACATGGCAATATATACGGACGTGTTCAACATTACAAAGTGTATCATACGGGTCAAAGGTCAATTTAATTACTGAAGAATATATTTGTTACAAAAATAAGTAAAATAAAATAATATCTCCGTCTTAACTGTATACAAGCTCGGTCTACCTTTCCAGATGATATACGTTTCAGTACTTAGCCATAATCGTAAATATAAGATCTAGAAAATGTATTGTAGTATAAAGAAGAACGTGCTCCTTAAATATATTGATATATCTCACAGCCTTTATATTGATATATATATATCAATATAAATATTTATATTGATATATCTCACATATTATTATATTTATATTGATATATCTCACATATTTTTATTTTATATTGTTTTATCTCACAGCGAACACCTTCGTTCACTATTTAATACTGACATGAAATAGGAACTGAATTTCGAACATGGAATAATTATCGAGTTTTTGGCAGCGGGAAAGAAAAAAATACAGCAACAGAACATCATATGACAACACTACTCTTTAGTTATGACGGGAGGTTGACGGTGGCACAACAACAGTTAAACAGTCGCAATTTTACCGAGGTGCGTAAGATTTTTCAAGTGAAAAAATACGATCAATTTGTAAGGGTCGTACAGAAAATGCGTTCGCAACAGCTGGTAGCAGTTTGCAGCTCACAGAAATGAGTTTTTAACACTAAAATAGGAGTTTTAGATGTAAGATCACTGGCACTGAGCAAGTTTGGATGCTTATTAAATTTATTACGCGCATATTTTCAAAGTTGTTCGATATAATCAGTTCTGTTTGATATTTGATGAATTACCCTAAATGAAATTTTTTATTTTCAGTCTGATTCTCATAAAATTTGATGATGATATGTAACCTTTGAAAAGAAACACAATTTATTCCATCAATTTTTTTATTTAGGCCTAAGTTTTTGATATTATTGATATTTCACTGGTATAGATATTTCAAAACGGGACTCAACATCGAGTTTTGATGCTAGAACAAAAACAAAGACAGTTTTAGAATTCTTGAAACAATTCTAACAAACTCACATGGGCTTTTTATCCATTTCCCATTTGTTCTCTTTTTAAATAGGGTTGAAATGGGCTCAAAATTAAAGACTTTGGTCCCCTTAGATCCCCTGGGGGGATCTAATCAATAGATCCCAATAGATCCCCTGGGGGGATCTATTGTCTGTAGCGCCATAAAATTTTAGGACCAAATAGTCCACCACCTAAAGGTCATCTCTCAACAAAAATATGAAAAATGACCACTATTCGGACGAAAAAAGTTGAACATCCGGGACAGTCTCCTTAATGTTTTCTTTTCGCCAAAGAGTGCATTTTGGTGTGAAAAACACACAAATGATAACCATTTTATAGATAAATTATTTATCAAGTCTGAAATTTGCTTGTATCAATTTATATTTTATGAAATATTAGGAATATCTTTTCTGCTAAGCAGTTTAACTGCGAAGGTTACAGCAAAGAACTTAAAAATCATTTTAATGAAACGATTCAAGCCTCAGCTTATCATCCGTCATATCTGCAATACAAAATATACATGCGTGGAATAAAACACAATGAAATAATAAAATTGCTCATCCTTCATGTATTTGATCAAGGGTCTAGATAAAAAAAGAGGTCAATGTGAAGTTTAATGCAATCACGGAAATTAATAATTATATTCCAAACAATCACTAAAGGAACCCATTTAAGCGCCAGCAAGAGCGGCAGGCACTTGACTTCTCCACGAATGCCATACTGTCTTACAATGACCCCCTCACTATTACTGAACTATACTATGCCTTAAAGAAGTCAAAAAATACAGCACCTGGCCCTGATGGCATCCACTACCAGATGTTGAAGAGAATGCACTGTACAGCAGTCTGTCACCTCATTTATATTTATAACAAAGTATGGAACGTGCATATGTACCCACGCCAGTGGCGCATTGCAACAGTCCTGGCCTTTGCAATACCAAATAAACCCCTTTCTAGCCCGAATAGCTACCGCCCTATTGCTTTAACCAGCTGTATTGGCAAATTAATGGAGAGAATCGTCAACATCCGGCTCATGAGATGGTTGGAGTCTGAAGAATTGTTGTACGTGCGATACGGCCTGAGCGAAAAACAAGAAACGGAGGAATAAATTTGAATATTTTGTCGTAGTTGAATCGGGCTTGTATTAGTGTTACGACACACGTTGGGGGTGCAAAAAAATATTTAAATGCTTGAACTGGATGGGTACTTCAAAAAATTGTGTTTTTTAATTATTTGACTGAGCATTTGAAAATGAAAGATTTTCTATTCTCCTCTTACAGGTATCTCAACCTAACATATTCTAATCGAAGCCTAGCAAAACTTAACCTTAAAAAAACGATACTACCCAATTTTCAAAGGCTGAAATTTATAAACAATTAAACACTATTAAACTGACAAAAAATGGAAAAGTCACACTTTGTTTTTTAACATTTGTCCAATCTCTGTACAAAATTTCAGAACAATTGATACAACCGTTTTTTTAAGCAGTATTTTAGTGACCGATACTGAAAACCTGTTTGCGCACTTTTGTTAAACTTCGAATATTATGATATTAACCATGTTTTTAAAAACTTTCAACCGTTTATCAAATGGGAAATGCCACTAAAATGAAAAAACAAATGTTCTTCCTATTGTTTGTTTCCTTCGGTGTGTCCTTCATTTCTTTCAATACACAGTTGCATTCGCTTCATCATTCCCGCCATCACACGTCTAACGAGGGCATTATCTCCTTGCAGCAGATCGCCTGATTTGACTCCGTGTGATTTCATTCTTTGGAGACATCTAAAGGGTAAGGTATAGGCTCTGCACTACGCGATACCGACGAACTCAAGCAAAGAATCGAAAATGAGACCAATTTGCTGCAAGGAGATGATGCTCTCGTTAGACGAGTAATGGCGGGAATGAGAAGGCGAATGCAACTGTATATTGAGAGAAACGGGAGACACACCGAAGGAAACGAATATAGGGAGGAACATTTCGATTTTGTTTCATTTTGGTGGCATTTTCCATTTAATAACCGGTGGAATGTTATTAAAAACATGGTTTTAACATCATAAAATTCGAAGTTTAACAAAAGTGTGCAAACAGGTTTTCAGTATCGGTCACTAAAAATACTACTTTAAGAAAATGGTTGAATTTATTCTTCTGAAATTATGTACAGAGATTGAACAAATGTTAAGAAGCAAAATATGATTACTGTATTCATTTTTTTGGAAGTTTGATAGTTTCTGAATTACAGTCTTTGAAAATTAGGTATCGTTTTTTTATGACACCCGCTATATCTTAATTTAATAGTCTACCTAACCTATCTTAAACCTAACTTATTTTTACCTATTCAATTTTAATAAAACTTATTTTAACATAACCTATCTTATGTTAATGTAACTTATCTTAACACCCAATCACCTGTGCCAAATTTAATGATGATTGTTCTAACTCGAAATACTTGACCTATCTCTTGTCTTAAGCAATTCTAACTTTTTAAGGCATCCTACGCCAACCAACCTTTGTCTGAAGAATTATAACCTTGCCAAAAATATTCTACTTCCCTAGCACCAGTCAACCCAGCAACTACCAAACGACAGCCGCCTTAAGAGAACCTATACGCTGCTGCTGTATAGCTCCTACAACGTAAAATCCTTAAAAACCCAGTCCTATAAAGTTACTTGAAAGCTGAACTGTTCATTGCGTGGCGAAAATACTCTGCGTATCGCATTAGGCACAATTATTTTTTCCTCAAGACTGTTATGGACCACCTTAGGACTAAGCCCCAAATGATACTCATGACTCATTACTGAGGTACTTCTTGTTCAGTTGATGAGATATTAGGTGCCTTTTTCCATGTTAATTTCGGAATAGATTAGTTTGCATGATTCGATGATTTTCCACTGAGATCATTTCTGGGTTCCAGTGTTACTTGTAAGTGTTGGATTAGGTTAGGGAATGTATGCACGTGATACATGTCTTTTCAGTATAACTTTGACGATTACTTCTATGATTCAATTACATTCTCCAACTATGATCTTATGTATTGTATATTTTTATAAGTAGTAAAGTATTAATTTCATGTGTTTTTTGAAATTCCTGTTTCTGAGGCTGTAAAAAAACTTTCCAGATGCCTTCTCTTCAAGTTGTTAAAGCCATGGTGTTCCAGGGGTCACTTCAAGGGTGCTTAGTCTCCAGGCGAAACCTGGATTTTTTAAGACCCTCGACTGCGAAAACGTATGACAAATTTCTCCAAAACTGCAGGTCACCAAAGAAAGTAGCACTCCGGGCTTTAGAGTGATATCTTTCCGACGACACATTGTATTTACAATACTAATATCAGCTTCAATGTCAGATTTTTCAAAATTTTTGTAGTTCGCACGATACACCTTCTTGTTGAAAACTGCTTGTAAAATGTCAGTTTGCGATCGACATTTTCTTTACAAGCACTATCTTCTGTTCTACATAACTTTTGTTTAAGTAGCGCATTTTACGTTTTAATTTCATATATGAGTTCAGAATATAAGAAATATCGTAAAGAGCACTTTTAATAATCTGCTCAACTTATGGATCTGCGACATTTTGCCATACTTTTTCACAGTCGAGGGTTTTAAAAAGTGTGAATAAATATTCTTCTGAGAAATCATTGAAAGAGTGGTGTTTGCCTGCGTTATTAGTAAGAACGGTACTCATAGATTCAGAAGTACAGCTACGTAGTTACGTGCAAGCTCATTATCGTATAAATGTATGAATAAATATAAAACGATGTTCACATATAATATAGCACTTAGAAGAAAGAATAGAATGTGCAGTGAAGTCACTTCAAATGAGTTACTATATAGAATAAAAAAGCAAATCATTGCTAAGTCATTCCTCTGAAGGTTTTGGACGCTCTCTCACTCGCTATCGTAGTTATATAGGATAGATCTGAGACAATCCGATGACATGAATGTTTGAAAAAGGTTTAGCGTGACTGAAATGTAAGGGATCGGGAAAGGATGGTTAGTGTCACATCTGCTGTAATAGAAACTAGGAACTCTCACAGAATTGAGAGCAGCCTCAAATGTGTTCCGTTCTTAAAAAGAATCAAAGCTTTGTTTCACTCGTAATTTGTTCATGCTCTTCTCAAGTGTACGTTGTCCATAGATATGGATTCTCCTTCGAACTATATAGTATCTGTTCAAGAATTATTTTCTCGTAGTTTGATTGAGAGAGCTTTTCTGTTCTTCTGTGCATTTGTAATAGTTTGTCTCCATCGGCAATGTCAGTTGTTCTACACTTTAATAATAGAAGATTTAGGAAAGCAGCCACCATCAGAAGTCAAATCAGTCCCTATTTTGTCGGATGAATTGGTGGAAGGAGATTAGAGTGATGAATTTCCACGTCAGTTGTCGACCATTCGTGCTTCTCTGTACTAATTCGTTTCTACAGGCTTGGATTCGAACTGACCTTCAAAACGATTTAAGCACCCTCGTATAGTTGGAAGAACCAATCAAGCATCAGGCAGTCCGGATACTGAAATTGTACGTCAGGCTTTCTACTAATGCACCAACTGCATGGGAGTCGTGAAAACCATTTCATTTCGATTGTGGGAATTACTACATGTGAACATCGTTTTGTATTTATACATACATTTTTACGATAGAATCAAATAGAAACTAACGACTTCTCTATTTGAAGCCTTTGTTATTTCACAGTTTTTATTTTCAAACTCCTATATTTTTTACATTGCTCCTTGCACAACGTGTACCAGCAAGATTACTCTCCCATTATTTCATCACGACATAATTGACGCAACCAAAGAGTTTCTTCCAACTGGAAATACGTGCTTTAAATATCTTTAAAAATATTTCATGTTTATGAGAGTTGTCTGAATATTAGGTTGATTCATAAATAGTTTCCGTTTTATGATTTTTAATTCAGCGTATAATACAAAACAAATTAACAAGTCTCAATCAATCATATAGTCACCGTTATTTTGAATGACCTTTTCCCATTTACCAATTAACTTTTTAATATCATCCGAATAAAATAAAGACTTTCGATTCAAAAAAGCTTTGGATGTACTCTTTCAATTGATTTTTTTCAGTTAATTTTCTGCCTTGATGGGGTAATACCAATGAGGTTGAATGGAGTAATACGGACCCAACCAAGCCCAATAGTCTGTATTACCTAAGATCTTTGGGTAATACAGGCCAACCGAGTTGCAAAATATTTTGTTGTGTCATTTCTTGTAGCATGGGATCTTGCGTTGTCCTGATGAAAGATAATCGTTTTTCCGTTGACGAGTGCTGGGCTTTTATTTTTCATATTTTCATCCCCACACTGCCATTGATATTGAGTTTTTTCGCTAATTCACGAATGCTCAGACCAGAATCATTCTCCACTAACATTCTTAAAGCATCTTCATCGATGTCCGATGAGCGGTTCAGGCCTCGTATTATCTTCCAAACTCTAATCAATTTTGTAAACCAATTGATTTTGTGACCCAATTTTGTAAACCAACGTCTTACTTATCGATCTGTTAGTCATCCTGGCAATAAATGCTGTATATTTTTCTCGCTCTCTCTGCTGCACCATTTTCCTGAAATTTAATTCCGAATATGTAACTTTAGACCTTCCATTTCAAGAGTTATTTTTTACACTTCTATTGCAAGGCAAGGGATAAAATAGCTTAGAAACACTGACGAGAGAATTATTACTTCAATTTAGACTAGTAAATCAAAATATGAGACTTTTAAAATAAGCAAAAAGCACGTCTAATTCACACCAAAAAAAGCAAAATTTATTTAAGAATCGGCCAGGTAAAAAATATCACGCTAAGCTTATGCTCACTGCCCTCTCGAAGCAAGAAATTTAACTGTATAGCCTAGTTGTAAATACGAGTGCATGTCGAGGTATCTGCGAGCGCAACATGAGAGTTCGACACCGCAGTTACACACAGCGAAAGGGTTCGAAGTGACAGTTGGTAAACATTCCCTTACATTTGTTGCTCAAGCGATGTTCCAGAGCATGACGGATGTCCGTAATTTCTTTAATGTGCAGGAAAGAAGAACAGTGCGTGCCGGTGATTGAAGTGTGAAAGCGTTTAGTGTGCGGCTTCCGCTCTAAGTCTGATTTGCCGCCACGAGTTAAAACTGAAATATGAGTTCATGCGCATTATTCGTCATTTGGCGTCCGGATGTAATTACTAAGGTCTAGTGGCCACCACCAGTGTGATGGGCTCCCAAAATTAAACTATCAACAACTTTGGTGTGAACATAGGCTTAAATAATTATGAGCATTCTTGAAATGCCTACAAGTAATACGTAAATCCTTACAAGTCTAGGAAAATGACACTAATTACGTATTTTAATATGTGAAACAGATAGTGCCGAATTATTATGCTGGGTTACTGGAAGTATACCTAATAGCTGTTGGTGACATTTTAGAGGAATTAAAGGTAAATCTGAAGGATATGTCAGTTATCGATTTCGTAAATTTCAATGCCTAAACATAGTTAATTTAATCGAAATAAACAAGTTTTCTTCTATGCACTTTCCGTCTCAAATGAGTATTTTATTAGTTATAGCGGTAAATGACTTACCGAAACTCCAGTGTTTGAAGCGGCAAGTAATTCAAGGAGCACGTGGGACAGCAACACTGCAATGCGCACTCGCTTCCAGCGCGATCGTCATCAGAGACGAAACCAAACCTACCGCTATACCTAGTTAAAAACTCATTTGACGAAAAAAGTGTATGGAAGAAAAGTTGTTTATTTCGATGTTATTACCATGATTCAAGCAGCAAAAATTCGAAAATCGATGAGTAGCTGTTTATTCGAGCGCATTCGTCATCAAAGACGAAACTAAACCGGTCAATGTGAAGTTTAATGCAACCACTGAAAATAAGAATTCCGATCTTAGGAATCACTAAAGGAACCCATTTAAGAACGTTTTACATGAATGACATTCAGCTCGCTGATGCGTTGTTTTCGAATAATTGAACTTTGAAGTTGGCCTTTGCGCCAAAGGAAGCGAGCGCGTGAAACGGAATTTAATTAATAACGGAAGCTATTAAAAACGTAAAGAGGTTGGGTCGTGAGGGGGAGGCACAGTTCTTCTAGTGAAAATTATAAATAAAGCTTCTAACCCACCCATTAGGGTGACGACCGCGATCTTGTTGACATCGGGTCCAAGATGGCTGCGTCCATGGTGGTCACCATCTTAGACCCGATGTAAACAAGATTGCGGTCGTCACCCTAATGGGTGGGTTAGAAGCTTTATTTATAATTTTCACTAGAAGAACTGTGCCTCCCCCTCACGACCCAACCTCTTTACGTTTGTAATAGGGGGTTAGCTTCCGTTTTTAATTAAATTACGCTCGTTTCCTTTGGCGCGGGAAGGCCAACTTCAAAGTTCAATAATTCGAAAATAAAGCATCAGCGAGCAGAATGTCGCTCGTGTAAAACGTTCTTAAATGGGTTCCTTTAGTGATTCCTAAGATCGGAATTCTTATTTTCCGTGGTTGCATTAAACTTCACATTGACCACTAAACCTACCGCTATAAATCGTAGAATACTCGGTCAATGTGAAGTTTAATGCAATCACAGAAAATAATAATTGCAATCCCAGGAATCACTAAAGAAACCCAGTTAAGAACATTTTACAGGAATGACATTCAGCTCGCTGATGCGTTATTTTCGAATAATTGAACTTTGAAGTTGCCCTTCATGCCAAAGGAAGCGAAAGCGTGAAACGGAGTTTAATTAATAACGGAAGCTATTACAAACTTAAAAAGGTTGGGTCGTGAGGGGGAGGCACAGTTCTTCTAGTGAAAATTATCAATAAAGCTTCTAACATACCCATTAGGGTGACGACCGCAATCTTGTTTACATGCGCTCCAAGATGGCAACCACCATGGGCGCCGCCATCTTGGAGCCGATGTAAACAAGATTGCGGTCGTCACCCTAATGGGTGGGTTAGAAGCTTTATTGATAATTTTCACTAAAAGGACTGTGCCTCCCCCTCACGACCCAACCTCTTTACGTTTGTAATAGGGGGTTAGCTTCCGTTATTAATTAAATTCCGTTTTGCACGTTCGTTTCCTATGGCGCGCGAAGGCCAACTTCAAAATTGAATAATTCGAAAATAACGCATCAGCGAGCAGAATGTCATTCATGTAAAACGTTCTTAAATGAGTTCCTTTACTGATTTTTTGGAATATAATTATTATTTTCCGTGATTGCATTAAACTTCACATTGACCGAATACTCATTTGAGACGGAAAGTGCATAGAAGAAAACTTGTTTATTTCGAACTAATGAACTATGTTTAGACACCGAAAACTCGAAAATCGATAACTAGCAAACACTTTACATTTACCGGCTGGAAGTTGTGCTCTTGTAGAAAACTTTCTGAAAAACCTACACTTCGTTGGGTGAATATTGAATTCAATGTTGTCAACAACTTTAATAATTTCATTGCGAAATTTGGGTAATTGAAGGCATTTTAAGACATTTTACACGAATGACATTGTGGTCGCACAAGCTCAGTTTTAGAGATAGGCCCTATTGCATAAATAACGTTCAGATAAGAATAGCATTAACGACAGTTTCGATTCCTGGGTTTCGCGGACCCGGACCACGCAAAGTTTCTTGGAAGAGATTTCGGCCTCGGTAAGGTTAAGTGAATTCAAGTTATTTTAGGTTTACCTAGGTTAGTTTAGATTAGTTTAGGTTAGTTTGCTTACCTAGCCTAACCTAACTTTACCTACCCTAACCTCACCAATCGTTACGTCAAAACCGTATTTCTGCATATTTACGTGTCCGTTTGTTCAATTTGATAAACGACGTTCCTATAACTTCAAAAATGAATATCTCGAAAACTAAGCATTTGCGAGCATAATGTCATTTGTGTATCTCGTCTTCAATTGTATCATATTACCGATATGTGGTACGAAATAATTGAAATCGTTGACAACACTAAATTCAATATTGACTTTACGTTGTCAATATTTGCGGAATGAGTGTGCTTACCATGTGTCTGGTAAATACGCTCTTATGCCATTTCTGAGCAATGACAACTTAAATTTCGATAAATCTGAAGGATATGGCAGTAATCGATTTCCCACTTTTCGGTGCCTAAACATAATTAATTAAATCAAAATAAACAAGTTTTCTTCTATGCACTTTCCGTCTGAAATAATTATATTACGAGTTATAGCGGTAGGTTTAGTTTCGTCTTTGACGACGAATGCGCTCGAATGAACAGCTACTCATCGATTTTAAAATTTTTGTTGCTTGAATAATAATAATAACATCGAAATAAACAACTTTTCTTCTATACACTTTTTTCGTCCGTCAAATGAGTATTTAACGAGGTATAGCGGTAGGTTTAGTTTCGTCTTTGATGACGAGCGTGTCGAAAGCGAGACTCTGCCATATCGCGCGATCGATGAATTTCTTTCCGCTTCACACACTGTAGGTGCGGTAAGTCATTTACCGCTATAACTAAAAAAATACTCATTTCAGACGGAAAGTGCATAGAAGAAAACTTGTTTATTTTGAATAAATTAACTACGTTTATGCGTTAAAATTCACAAAATCGATTACTGTCATATCCTTCAGATTTACTCTAATTTCTAAATTGCTTATCATTCCTACTAAATTCCACACGTTTGGCCGAATGAATTTTCAGAGAGAATTTAAAAGGTCGATATTGAGTTTAATGTGCTCACGCAAATTAAAAATTTGGTTCCGAAGCATCACTAAAGGAGCCCATTTAGAAACATTTTACCCGAATGAATTTTTGCTCACTGATGCGTAATTTTTGAGTTATTCATTTTTGAAATTATAGGAATGTCGTAAGTAAAAGTGAAGGAACGGACACGAAAATATTCTGTAATGCGGTGTTGACGTAACGATGCGTGAGGTTAGGTTAGGTAAAGTTAACTAACCTAAATAAGGTATTTAGGCAACTAACCTAAATCAACCTAAAATATCTTAACTTAACATAGCCAAACAGATGCTGTTTCTTTTTCGCCAAAAAAGTGGGCGTTTTCCAACAATGTGGCGACTGCGGAACCGATTATATTATGTTATTCCTACCTGAACGTAATTAATGTTATACCTCGAAAATTACGCATTAGCGAGCAAAATGTCATTCGTGTGAAACGTCTTTAAATGTGTTCTTCTACAGATTCTTGGAATCCAAATTTCGAAATCCCGTGAGCGCATTAGACTCAATATCGAGCATTTAAAATTAGTTGGCACGTTACATTAACTTAAATGTCCTCAAAAGACGTGACGTCATATGGGATGAAATTTTGTTAAAGATTCTTGGAGTTGATAATATGGTTTACGTTTTTATCTCCCATCATTAAAATGGATGCTGTACTCTTTTCCATAGTCAATCACTGTATAAATTTTTGTTATTCCACTCATATGTAGCTACGTGTGTGATGTGTATAGTTTCCTTTACTTTACTAGCTATTAATTAATTCATTGGTGTAAAACTCAATATTACTGTAATTGTGGGAAAAAACACTGCCCAGAGGAAGGTTCCCCTTAATCCTTTCAATATCCGTGAAAACTCGAACTTTCAGTAAGATGATCACTAGAGTGGCATTGCGTCGTACTTGGGTGTGCATGCAGAAGCACCCGGCGGTGGTACTGCTTCTATTGTGCTCAGCAGTGTCTGGCCAGCGCCTCGAGAAGTATTGCAAAATATCTCACCGGCATACCATGTGCCAGACGACGGGTATCGGACCAGCCTGCGGTGCTGACATCCTCAAGAGACGCGTCACTCAAGAAGATGCAGCCGCCATAGTCCGCACCCACAACGCGCTACGAACTCTAGTAACCCAGGGAAGGGAGACCGCTGGGGCTCCAGGCCCTCAGCCCATGGCCGCTAATATGCTGCAGATGGTGAGTGCGTACCCAAGGACTGAGTTTACTGTCTTGACTTTCGTTTATGGTTTAGATAGCCAGGTGAGAATGGGCTACTTGGCGTGTTCCTATTGTTCCGTACTATTTTCTGTTCAATCTTTGATGATTTGGTGAATGGAGGTGCTGACCAACAACGGCTGTGTAGAGATTTTCATCTTTACATAGCCTTATCATGCACAAAAGAAAGACGAGGGGCTTTTAACTTAGATATATTCAAAGTAAATACTCTTTCAAGTATTGGGAGCCACTCGAACCGCGCATCAGATGGACTCGTTTACTTTAGCCGCTTTCAATTAACGTGATGCAAGACAAGCGCATACTCAAAAAGCATGAAATATTTAAGAGGGCCAAGTAGGTGATAATTGGGACAAGCTTTACATGATCAACGTTGATGATGCAAACTTTCAAATTCATTTAAGCAGCAGAACTTAACTAATTGAATGTAATTGATGCAAGTGAACATGTTGGTCCCGACGCGAGCCTCTTATGTATATCGAGGGGATTTTCATAATGCTGCTGACCGACCAGTAGTTACAAACTAATTTTCTTAAATACTTCAGCCAAGGGAACTGAAGGCCCGATCAATTTAATGTTTCCTGCTTTCAAAATTACTTGCTACATTTAACTTTAAATTTCAGTCGAATATTGAACTTCAGTTTAACCCATCGCAGTCAACGTGGTAAATATCAAAAATAAAGAAATTGAAAAAACCGACACGAATCATTTAATAAAATATAAAAGGGTCTGGGTAATACTGCGGGAATGTCGTAAAAGTTCTGAGCTTCGAAATAAGAAAATTTCTTGCTACTACTTGTTGAACGTACGCGTGTGGTCCAGAGGAAAAGTAAAAGGTAAAGAAAAATGTGGCGTGATGTAGGACGCGAAAGTTTAGTGGAATATCATGCTGATATTTTTGGTTACCATTCAAGCTATATCCTATTTTAAATTAACGTAGACAAGAGCTGTATAGTTTTAGCTCGATGCATGTCCTTGGTTCCATTCCATGAAAACATAAATGAATAAAGGGTTTTTTATCCCGATCAGGCCTAATACAAACCATTTTGTATAGTGAAACTTCAAATGACTTAAACGACTTATATTTAAATGACTTATACGACTTAAATTTAAATGACTTGATAGCACCACAACGCACTGACGGCTACTCCCGGTCGAACCGGTATCCATTTCCGACATCTAAGCGGAGTACGGAACTATGGTTAAGTTCTCTCGTTTCTCAAGGGGAGAATCACATGCAAGGCTGTCATTTCTGGAAATCGAATTGGCAAATTTCAGACTGACGCAATCAGTTTTGTTCATAAAACCGGGAATTGTGCGCTGGAGAGCAAGGATGGCTATGTCGAGCTATTTTATCATGGTGAGTCTGTTGAAATTGCTCTACCAATTTGGGTAAGAACCGAATGAAAAAAAATAGTGATAGCATTGAGACATCTGGACGGCATGCATGAACCTACTATGATCACAGTTGAAAACAATTGAAGCAGGATGCTTAATGCCTATGTTTGAATAGGTTTCTTATGCAAACCGTATCACAATAATTATGAAGTAAATATTAGTCAAATTTTAGGAGGAGAGGGATTTGTAGGCGCCATTTCGAATGATCTAATCATGTACAAGGTGGCAGTCACTAGATATCAAGAAGGTAGATAGGTCTTTGGGTTTGGTTACTACAGATGTCCCCTGTGGTCCAGTTCAAGATGACATCCACGACGTATAAATATGTGCACTTGAATCTAATTCGGCACCCATTCCATTGAGACTAGGTGTGAAACTTGGATCAAGTTTATCCGTTGATTCTTTACTTGATGTGTATCTGTCATGATATGCACTTTCTTTCCTAATCTACTTTCCTTGTTGCGCGCTATGTGCGTCGCAGCACTTGATTTGCCCCTATCCATCGAACATTATTTGCAAGGGTCGCTGAGACCGTTAACCTTCTTTTCTCAATAGGGAAAGTTTTAAGGTCTACCTCATATGCCAGCGATAGCTTATATTTTTAGAGTGTTAATGTTTACACGATATCTCGCATCATAAATATAAAGTTTGCGATTCATGTTTCAATGAATCAGATTTCCTAAGTCGAGAATCACTATGTGTATGAATTATAGCCATTTATTAATAATATATAAAATGCACATTTTCTAGAAATACATGATTTAAAAACTGTTTTTAACTCGTATATTATGGCAAAATGTTTTTTTAAAGCTGTTTTCTCCAAAACTTCTCCACAAATTTATTGGAAATAAGCCCAAGATCGAAATCTACAACTTACCTTGCTTGTACATACTTCTCCATACCGTTTTCTATTAACACTTTGACCATAATTTGTTAAACAGAAGTTCAATATTTAACTGAAATTCAACATCAATAATAGTAAGCAATGCTAAAAATAGCAAACATTACCTGGATTGTGTTATCATTTAGCTTCAATTAAGTATTTATGAATGTTGAGTTTGACTACTGGTCGGTCATCAGCATTATGAAAATCTCCTCCGTGGCCACCGGTGGCTCACGTTGTGATCAAAGTGTTAATTAGTTACGCGAAAAAGATAGTTGTATGCCTAAACATGTCTTTCTGTATTCGGCATTGTGTCCTGCAATATTGCAAGCATCATGAGGTTATTTTTTCTGAAGTCTTAGAACCGCCGAGGACCATTTTTTAAGGTTCCAAGCCCTGAAAATGGGTGATTTAAATGAGCCTTGTAATATTACGTGTGAGGGGTAAAAGACTGAAATTGGAAGTTATCTGGTTTTGAAGTTAATGAAAGGCAAAATTTTAGTTATTATGTAACAGTTTACACAGCAAACGCCGATTCAGGCATATCATACGTGCATCGACCAGGAATGGGACGAGGAACTGGCGCTGATCGCTCAGAGACACGCCGACCAGTGCGTGTTCAAACACGACTGCGCGGATTGTAGAAAAGTCGGTGAGTATGACGTATCTAATTCGATGGATCTGAACGAAAAAGGGAAAACTTCATCACCGAAAATCACATACACGGTATTTTCCATACGTGGCTTACTTTTTGGAAATATTGGCAGACTTGTTGGAATTATTGGCGCAAAAGCAAGTGCCATTTCAACTGCGGGTAAATACCAGTCAACTTGCATGAGCGTTCGCTCAAGAAGAATTAAGCGGGTTACCGGCGCTCATCAATGTACGTCAGTAAGACCGCAAAAACTTAAATAAGCCATTAGGGAGTGCTAGAAGAGTTACGTTTGTGAATTGCAGACTTTATAACAATATTGTTGAGTATATCCCCTCAGGAGTATACAACTATTGTATCTATGAAAATTAGCACTCCCAGGGGGAATATGTGATGTCCCGAGCTGAGAGCTAGGTACGCATCCTTTTTATTGAAAGAAAATGTTGTTTTGTTGAGGACCATATTTTTTCGGTTTACTGCTGTCCTGTTTTTCAGCACCTACTATTTTCTTCTTCAGTTTTTATCTTGTTTCATGAACTTCGTTTTCAACTTCGTTTCCGTGCCCTCTGTGCATAGATTCCCGGTTCCCTTAGGTCTATGCTATGGATGCCTTCCCCCTTCCTCTATTTGGAGCGTCTTTGTTGCCGTTAAAGAGGCTTAAACTAACATCAAATCCAATTTAATCTATTATATATTGTACAAAAGAAGCTTATAGTATCGTAAAATTTGGTGAGCAAATGTATTACTTCTTGAAAGCCTCAGGATAGTGTGGCTAGAAATGTTTCAATTCTACTTTCCGTAATTTTATTTCATCATCAGACGAAAATAATTCTTGCTTTAAAACCCCTCAGGGGGATACAACTATTGTATCTATGGGAATTAGCACTCCCAGGGGGACTATGTAAGGGCCTGAGCTAAAGGTTAGGTAGGCTTCCTTTTTGTTGAAATAGAATAGGTTTTTGTTTTGTTACGGACCATCTTTTTTCGGTTCACTGCTGTCCTGTTTTTCAGCACCTACTACTTTCTTCTTCAAATTTTTCTTGTTTCATGATCTTCTTTCCTAGCTTACTGTTTCTGTGCACCTTGTGCATAGATTCCGCATTTCCTTAACTCCATACTAAATGGTGCCTTCTTCCTTCCTCTCTTTGGATAGCCTTTGTTGCGGTAGGGAGGCTTAAACTAACTAATAATCTAATCTAATATAATTCTTGCTTTAAAAAACACAGAAATAGAATATGGTTACAATTTCGCTTTGAAATAATTACGTAATCGAACTAATATTGAAGATAGTAATAAACAATAGATAACAGGAATAGTTTCGGCTAATACGTTGACAGCGTATTGGTACCTACCAGTACACTGGTAAATTGCTCATTGACTCACCAATTTCAATGAATAGCATTTCAGTTACTTCACTACGTTTATTTAAATTGGACTATAGCGTATAAGTGAACATGTTGAGGATCGTGCAATGATATTTTTTCGCTTTTTTAAAAGGATAAAATTTAATCAAGCAGTAAAGATGGCTTTTCGATTCTGCTTCTTCCAACTTAACCAAACCGACCGTAGCCAAACCGAAAACTCCTAAAACGCGCTTGAAATCCAATATCAATTATGCAGTGGAGGCTTCAGTGATTTCTTTATTATGTAAAACTAGTGTCGTTGATATCGCAGCATTCAGAGAGAGAAGGCTCAGCGAGACAACTGAGATTAAGTGCCGGTCAGTCGTCGAACGCGTGTGAATATTTCTTAGGGTAAACATCACTAACTCCCGTCAAACTCGAGTGGTGTGTCATGATTAAGAATCACTGGTCAAAATTATGATAGTTATGTTCAAATAAAAGCCAGTATAATTTTTTAAATTAATGATTTAAACTGATTTTTTATAAGTTGTGCTAACTTGAAGTTGAAAAAATTCGGCATCAATCTTTCTAGACGAAGAGAAATTTTAATTATCAACTCTTCGAAAACCAGACCGCTTCAGCGTGGGCCAGAACCTATACATGGAGTCCGGCACCAACAAGGTTTTGGACACAGACTGGCGCAATGTCATCAGCGGCTGGTACAAAGAAGTCAACGAATTTCCCAACACTGCTGTTCAAGCCTATATGTAAGTTGAGTCGAATTATAAAAGACGTCTTGAGTGATGTCACATTCAAGGAAGTTTTCAATGTAGGGTCCTGAGTTAGACGTATTTGAATGCAAGTTAAATTTCTTCGTACGTGAAGCCGGAGACTGCATGGAACCCTCTTGCGAGTGGGACCCAGTTAGCTAAAGGCCACTCATTATGTCTCGGTAGCCACATGTGCTAGGAATATCTTTTCTCTTCAAGGACCTTGCTAACGTATTTAAGATGGGTAACCATTATTAGGTTGCGAAGACAGCTCTACTAACTTGAAATACACGAGGCTAGATCTAATACCTTCTAAGGCCCTCTGCACACGGGCCTACTCAAAAGAAACAGATCACTGACGCAAATCACTAACCAGTTCGCCTTGAGTCATGTCCTAAATAATTGGTAATGGATGCGCTAGCGACCAGTCGCCGGGTGACTCGCATGTCCTGTCACTTTTAAGTTGAGTCTTTCAGTTTCTTGGTAACTGGTCTAGTGTATGGACAAAACCACCCTGTTCTATATAAATACAACTTTAAGCCACCAGGTTACTTCAGGAAGGCTGAAACAGAAATTGCATGGAATGAAATTGGAAAAGCCGCAAATATGACTGGTCATTTATTATATTGTGTAATGTTTTGTATAATTAATTTTATTACCTTTTAATTTCATTGTGGAATATGCAGGATGTTGTGTAATTCGATGCACATATTTTTACCATATACAAAAAAAAATATAAATGAAACGATTTTCATGAGTGAGAAAACCTTGAAATCTCTTTCTCTTTCGAGAAATGAAGACCAGAAATATTTTTAGAGTCTCCTTTCTGTGTGCTGAAGCACGCAATAGCTGCCTGCCCAAGAAGTTAGATTTCACTCAATAACTGCATTGTAAGCCAATTCCTATGGGAAACTTCTTGGATAAACATTTCTCGAAAACGAAGGAGGCCTGAGGTTTTTGTCACTCATGAAAATCGTATTATTTTTCGTTTATCTGTTTACGATTAAAATATGTGCATCGAATTACACAACACCCTGTATAAAATAACCTATGTATTTGATACATATAATATTGTACAGGTAATATTCAATTTCATTTTGCACGAGTAACAGTGAGGGAGAAACGTTTTGAAAGTGCACAAGTTTACTGTGAAGCAGCTCGTGAAGCCTTAACTAAGGTTAACAACAATGAAATGCATACAGAATTTATGACAATGTACTGCATACTTTGATAAAGTTATTTACAGTTTTAATATTGATGACCAAAGCATCTTACCTGAGAGTGATTATTCTTTCCTCAGCATTCACGCACTCCCTCATGTTGGGAATCTGCTTGTGAAGGGCAGGGGACATTAGTTGCCCCAGTTTCAAATGACTGTCTTTGGACATGCGATAGAAACTTACAAATTTTGTGTCCTAAAGTTGTAATTCTTTTGCAGCGACGAATAGTGGGCGGTGAAAATATTGCTTTTTGTAGGAAGGTTAAATCTTTCAGCATGGATTCGTATGGCTGAGTGAGAAGAAGCAGCAATTGTTATCGCACTAGCCGTCCTCTTGTTGCTTTTTGTATGGATGGATCCAAAATTGTCTTAGTATTCTATTTCTTCTCCAACGATAATTGTAATATAGTATCATATCTTCATCACTTGAATCACTATCCACAACGTTGTTGAATGATTGCATTATGCGGTCCTACTTCCACGAACACCCAATTAGATTGCAGATTTTTAGCAGCCTCGTGTGCGGAACCGCATCACTAATGAGTTAGAAACAGCTTAGTAACTTAAATCACAAACAAGTTTAGTTTCATAAGAGTAGTCCCATGTGTAGAGGGCCTTAAAGTTTCGCCTCCCTATGAGTGATCCCCTCTCTGCAGGTCTGCTCTATATTTAAAAAATTTGTCTTTATAAAATTTTCTCATAAGAAACCTAGAAGTTCTTATCTGTATATATTTTACGTAGCTTTTAACAATGCAAAAGAAGCTAGTTTTAAGGGATATATCCCATTTGCTGCGCAATGATGTCAATCACATTTTGATAAGTCACCCGAGAGTTTGAGCTGAAAGTGAAGCAATGAAACTGTTCATTATTAAAACACTGTTTCCTATCCCTGTTTTTGGCAGACTGCTATGTTTACCAACTTGCAATAAGAGTGCAATACTCTAGTTAATTTATAGCTTCATAGCTATTAGGGTTTTTCTCTTAAATTTTTTACACCGGATTGATTTCTTGTTTGCTTTCTTTTTTAGTACACTTGTTAAAGTTCATACTCTGGTTGTTTTATGTTCACGAGGCAACATTTCCATTTTCTTCACTCCTTTCTACTCCACTGGAGTCAGTTGTACGGAGAATGCTAGCACAATTAGTATGCTACATGAAGCTTATAACGTGCAGTTTTCACGTAATAGTTTAAGATCATTTTACCTCATTCTAAGTCCACTCGATATTTGAAATGATTAAGCGAACAAAGTCTTTCAAACTCTGACACGTAATCATTTTATGTTGACTAGTAAATATTTTCCAGTTAATTCGTAATTTCTAAAGTTACAAGGTGCTCCACTCTTAAGCCGGGTGCGAATCATGTGGAAATTAGCGCTTCCCGGGAGAAGATGTAAGGTCCCGTGCTGAAGGATAGGTAGGGTTTCCGTTGGTTGGAATAAAACTGGTGTTTTGTTTTGATATGGGCTATATTATTTGGTTTGCTGCTCATGTTTTTCCAGCCAGCACCTTTCACTTCCTTCTTCAACTTATACGTTGTTTCACCCCTCAGGGGGATACAACTATTGTATCTATGGGAATTAGCGCTCCCAGGGGAACTATGTAAGGGCCCGAGCTAAAGGTTAGGTAGGCTTTCTTTTTGTTAAAATAGAACAAGTTTTTGTTTTGTTACGGACCATCTTTTTTCGGTTCACTGCTGTTCTGTTTTTCAGCACCTACTACTTTCTTCTTCAACTTTTTCTTGTTTCATGATCTTCTTTCTTAGCTTTCTATTTCTGTGCCCTTTCTGCATAGATTCCGCGTTTCTTTAACTTCATACTAAATGGTGCCTTCTTCCTTCCTCTCTTTGGTGCTTTGGTGCTTTGGTGCTCTCCGTGGTACAGTGGTTAAGGGATCGGGCTCGTATGTTGGAGTCGCGGGTTCGTATCCCGGCGCTGGCGCGGAGATTTTCCCCGTTGGGTATAAGGGAAAGCTCAAGCACAATATCCCACTCGACCCAGGTGTCGGAAATGGGTACCGGCTTTACGGGGGAACCGTCATGGTGTCCTATATATAGTGTTAGTTATAAGACATTTGAAGAACCAATGCTAAGAACGTATGTATCAGGCTTGGTTGGAAATAAAGCATCCCAAAGATGCCGATGTTAACCTTTAACCTAACCTAACCTTAACCTAACCTTTGGATAGCCTTTGTTGGGGATAGGGAGGCTTAAACTAACTAATAATCTAATCTTATTTTTATACGTTGTTTCATTAAGTGTTTTCAATCTTCGTGTCTTTATGAGCAGAATGTAGGAATACAGCTATAGTGCATAGCTTATTCGTTCCCTTATCCCACGGTGTAATAAAACTGTTGTATTTGTGGGAATTGTTTATCCCCGCGCGAAATGTGAGGTTTCGAGCTATAGGTTAGGTTGGTCTTACTTTCATTTTAAAATCTCAGGTTTTTTGTTATAGACCATCGATTTTCGTTACAAAAGATGAACTATTGCTTCTTTCGTTAACCTATTTTCAGCGCTTGCTACTTTCTCCTTCAACTAATTTCTTATTTCAAGAACTTCTTTCTCAACTTACTGTTCCTATGCAACTTTTGCATAGATTCCGTGTCCCTTTAATTCTATACTAAATGGTGTCTCCCATCTTTTTCTCATAGAATTACTTTTGTTGTGGTTTGGGAGTCTTATACGTTGTTCTTGATGCAAGCCACGTACTTGGAAGGAATTTCCGTTATATTGCTGACTCATAAGCTGTCTAAAAGTCAATTCTCACAAATACTTAATCAAAACTAAATGAAGGCACGATCCAGATTAGGTTTGCCATTGCTCACTACAATTGACCCAAAATTTTAGTTCATTATTGAACTTCAGTTTAACACATAGCGGAAAACGTGTTAAATTAACTTTTAATCTAATCTAGAAGAGGATCTAGTCAAACGTTAAGCGCAATCCATGAAAAAAATAACAGGATCTAATAATCCAAAATTTTCTTCATGTGATTTTTCTCAGAAAACATGAGCTTCTAATGAGTCATAAAGACAACAATCGCGATCAAAAACTTCACGCACTTCAAAGAAAACATGTTCGATATCACAGTTTCCGTATTAGAATCAGTTACTGTTCAAAAACATAATTCACGAAGCAGGTAAAACACTCAGCGTTGGTGTTAGCTAAGAAAATTTCGATGTTCACACAACAGGAAAGTAGCACATTACGCTCGTTGTGCGCCGTTCACCTTCACAGGTTCGCCATGAGTACAGGTCACTACACGCAGCTGGTGTGGGGGTCCACCAACAAGGTGGGGTGCGGCTTCACCATGTATAGGGAAGGCAGCTGGTACAACAAGCTCTACACCTGCAACTACGGACCAGCAGGCAACTACATCGGAGTCCCTATGTACCAATCGGGACCGCCATGCTCGAGGTGTCCTGTCGGCACCTACTGTTCTAATGCGTACCCTGGACTTTGCGGTCAGTGGAGAATGGCTAGTGTCATTGTACTTTTTTTTTAATGCATGCAACTTTGGTCGCCAAAATAATTACGGCTTTTAACGCTTGTTGAGTGAGTGCTTGTTCTTCGTCTCATTTCTTTCTGCTAACTTTACAACAAACCGTAATAAAATGTGAGCGTTTTTTAGCCCGTTCAGTGACATGTGAAGTCTAAATAATTATTCGACACCATCTACCTGAAGATTTCTCAGTAGTTATGTGTTCTATACATTACTACTGGGAAATACTAAGCATTACTACTGCCCTAACCAGTGTATAAACTGCAATTTATTTTTTGATTTTACACGATATTAGATGTAGTCATTAAATAGATAGAATTACTGTCAGTGAGCTCCCACTTCAAAACTTATATCTCACCTACAACTAGAGCCATGTTTAGTTTATCGGGAGGTCATTCAGTATCGAAAATCTTTAGCAGCTTTTCAAACCACCTTAGCACAAAACTCCCTTTCTTGTTATAACTTATAGAAGGTGGCCCAAAATTGACCTTATCCCCCTCAGGGTGATACAACTATTGTATCTATGGGATTTAGCGCGCCCAGGGGGAAAATGTGAGGTCCTGATATGAGAGTTAGGTATGCCTTCTTTTTGTTGAAATAAAATGTTTTTTGTTACGTTAGGGACCTTTTTTCGGTCCGCTGCTGTGCTGTTTATCAACACCTCTGACTTTCTTCTTCAACTTTTACCTTGTTTCATTAACTTATTTCCTATCTTACTGTATCTATGCACGGGAACACCCTTTGTGCATAGATTCCACGTTTCCTTACACTAAATGGTGCCTTTATCCTTCCTCTCTTTGAACATCTTTGTTGTGGTGAAGGGTGGCTGAAACGAATTCATAATTAATCAATTATCTTTACTGTTTCCAACATTTGTTACGCAAAAACTTTTAAAGAGACCAAGTTCTAGTGAGGTGCAAGTGAAACAGGAATATTGGTAGTTTTTGAATTGATGATAGAGACTGGTCATAATAAAGCTTTCGGATCTTTCAATAGCGTACTTTTGAAGTCTAATAATGACGATGTAAACAGTGGAAGAAAAAGAGAGCAGCTATTATAGGACCTCATTTTCAAACGAATGGATCATCAGCTGGAATAAGGAGTTTTATGAAAAGATTTTACATGAATACATGTCAATCCCATAATCTTGCTATTATAGAAAATTTATGATATTTTTAACTGCAGCATTTCCAGGCCCGTTAATTTCACGTATTGATGACATTCCTTGGCCCCCTCGATCACCGGATTTAACTTCTCCAGGTTTTTTTCCTTTGAT
The DNA here is from genome assembly GCA_030386875.1 of Morinoia aosen. NCBI lineage: Eukaryota > Metazoa > Arthropoda > Malacostraca > Amphipoda > Talitridae > Morinoia > Morinoia aosen. Next base: position 8,440,377 of record CM059558.1, on the reverse strand, counting down.
GATATTCAAACGATGATATTTATGTAAATATTACTTATTCAAAAACTGAAACAGAATAACGCCGAAGAAATTCTTAACATTTCTCCAGCTAACGACCTCAAATAACGTAAGATCATTGTCCGATCATAAATCGACAAGGACCAGTACTTTACTCATACACTAAAAATCGTTTTGAACACAACGACCCTAAAAGTTCAATTTAAATTACTCCCGTAAGAGAGGTTTGCCAAAGATATAAATTACGAGTATAACTATCCTCGGGCAACCAAACAAATTTGGCAACTAAATGGTGAACTTATTTCGGGTAATTCTTGAAGCGTAGACCAGAAGTGCCTTAGAGCAAATGTACAAGCTGGTGTAGTTTTTACATCCAAATAAATTCTTTGGTTCGATTTTTTCAAAGGATTAATTGATTTCCAGGTTCTTCCGGAACATCAATGATTTACACGAAGGCAGAGAGGCCTCTTCGCACTGCATCCGGGGCCACGACTTCCTTCTCTTGCGTCACTTGCGTCACTTGGTTACTCTGCGTGTTTACGTACATATTCTGACGGGTTTATCGAATTAAACAAGTAAAATGATTTTCAATATTGAAATTCAGCTCCTGTTCGTCTTCCATACCCGACTGTTTAGTAATATTTTTTGAATACTTCCGTGTCATATACCCTAAAAATTATCTCTATAAAAAAGTGCAGTTATGATTATGCGACGGTTCGTCGCAAAGCATATGCTGCAAGAATAGTCTGCACAATTTATTTTTATCTTCAATAATAATTCAGAATTTTTTTCTGCATGGAGCGTCCTAGGAAATGCAGTTTGAAAATGTTCTTGCATTACTCAATTTTTCTCCTGGTTGTTAAAGGGTCCTCACTTTATTTCTTCTGTATACATTCCTTAATGTGTATGCATGTACCTGCATGGTACACCCACGTACTAGATAATTCTTTTCGGCACTAGATTCATCTTGCTACAGTTTAAATGAATTCATTGTTGCGCGGCGCCACCCTGCTGCAGTTGCTGCAACTCACGCTCCGACACCACCCTGTAGACGCTGCCCTCATGGTCCTGCATGCGCATTGTCTCGTCAGGATACAGGACCAGGTCTCCCACCCGTGTCTCCGGCACGAGGAGCACCTCAATGTGCTGGTAGATGTCGTTCGCACCGAGCACGGGCAGCAGCGCCGGGCTGCGAAATGGAGGAACTGTGATTTCAATCGGGGGCAATAGAAATTAATTAATCAAATTAAAGCTCACGAAAGGGGGACTTAACAAAAGTTACAGTTCGTGATTATTAAGTAGTTTATGATGCCTTGAAGTATACCTGATTGATGCCCAAGGGCTAGAAATGTAGGCATCAACGTCACAACGTCAGGGACGTGCAATGAATTTTTCTATCGTTTATTGTATTAAGAATATCAACGATTGAACTCAGAATATTTTTAACTGGTGGGTATCATTTAAGGTAGATGGATTTGGGATAATCAAAAGGACTTGGCATTTAAATCGTACGGTAATTTTGATTTGGTGGTGAACAATAGGAGGAATATGAACTGTGAAATGTTTTTGACTCATGAGACAACCTAAAATATAGAGAAGAGCTCATATTTACACGTTTCAGTTATAGATTTCATAATATCACAAATTTATATGCAAGTTTCTCCTCTTATGTCATGTATGGGGTACATTCTTAATAAACATCTTTCTTTACGCTGTATTTTTGCCAGATTATATGGTACACTTCTGTTCATAAAGCCAGCATTTTTCATTCCTTTCGGTTGCCAAAGTTGGGATTTAGTATGTTTTTACCACCTCGTTGGGTGCGGGAGCGAAGAATAAACTCATTTTCTTTCCATGATACCAAGTAGTTTGTGTTTTTAATTGGCTCAGCATCGGGGACATAACTAAAGATTATGGAATTGAAATATTTGTGCACTACGACGGTTAATAAAGATTTACACAGCTAAAAGAGTTGAAAAAATCACACGTACGTGGGATATCCGGAGGGCAGATACCCTGGTATGCCTTGCTTGCCACGGACGCGTTGCGAAGTTGACTTGCGGTCTTTAAATGAGCTCATCCTGGCAACGAGGATCAGCCGACCAGCTTTATAGGTGCTAAGCTTGGCGACAGGTGCTGTCTGACGAGAGTCAGTAGTCCCTACTCTTAAACTGGCAGCTGAGAAGTTAGTGCCGATGGTTTCGACCTCAGAAATGAATGGGGAGAAGTCAATTTGATTGGTGCCTACCTTTGAGTGGATTGCTGAGGAATCACTTTCAGTGGTCCCGACCATTGAATTGGATGCAGAAAGATCAGGTTCAGACTTCCCGCCCTCTGATGGGGATTCAGGCAGGTCAGCTGTTGTGATTATGAGCTCTGAACTGGATGCAGGAAGTTCAGTGTCGAAAGTTTCCCCCTCTGCACTAATTATTGCTGAATAGTCTGGTCTAACGGAACTGACTTCTCCAAGTGCAACCAGAGGGAACGCGCCAGCACCGGAGGGAGTTGTTACGTGAGCTACCTGTAAAATTAATGTTTACATCATGAGAAGACAAATGAAATGAACTAGGCAACATTGTGTTTACGCGTAAGATAAGGTACTTGCCTTACGTGTAGATACGCAAGGGAAGGTACTTCAGGTGCATTTCACTTGATTTTGTTTTGGGAGAGAAAACTTTGTAGATGAAACGGAACCATTGATTAAAAAAAAATGAAAAATATGATCAAAGAGCTTAGTTTTCGTTTACCTATTTGCAAGAAATGTGTCCGTAGTGTGAGCCTACAATGAGGCTAAATCAATTTTCTAAAATAACTACCTAAACGTGGTTATGTGTAGTCTTAAACACGATATGTTAATGACAACACACAACATACACGTCAACAGTCTGATTTTTAAAACTATTTGCTTAAAGGAATATTTTATTTACGGTCCATATTTGTTTGTGCATACTACTTCACGTGCACTCGTATATTCATTTGCGAGTCCACCTTTGAATAGTAGTATATTATGAATATGTTTCTAACATAAGGTGAAGTGCAGTACTAGCAGGACTATAGGAACTGTGAATGTGCTGTGTAGAGGATATTATGTAAGGATACGCTCAGGTTGAAATATTACTTCAAAAAATGTTATGTAATGATATTTTGTGTTAGGGAGATGTGTTATGTGTAGTGTGTTGTTTTTGTGCTTTGTGTTATGTGCAGTGTTTTGAGTTGGTACAATGTGTCATGTGTTTTTTTTTTGAGGTTAGCCAGCCAGGCCTATGGGTAACATGCTATGCTTAGACAGCGGTTTTGAGTCTCACGCTCTTTGGCATCAGCCCGAGGCACCAAACTGTCCAATAAATCGTGAAAAGAAAAACACAAGGGTTCGAGGGGAGTAGGCGTCTCCAGCGATACATGGGGGAGAAAATGTAACAAAATGGGGAGAAGTTACACAAAAACACGAATCACTATTGATCCTTTTTTCATTTAGTATGAATTAAAAATTTACATTGAGAAGACTTTCGAAAATGTAAAATATTTTTTTGCGCGAAACATCGAATGTGCGAGCCCGAATACACGAATGCAAGCATGAAAAATTTCACGAGTGGGAGTTGGAAGGTCGATAAAAAAAAACATGATAAAAATACGACGTAAGTAAATAGACGTATATATAGGGTAATAGCACAGGTGAATGTGTTCTGTGATATATGTCGCGTTGGAATAAAAATTGTCAATAATGATGATTGATCAAATGAAAGATGTGTAAAGTGAAGAAGTATAGGCAAATAGATCTACATCAATGAAATAAGTGAATGCATTTATTGAACAGAGGTTGACGAGGAAAAATAGGTCACTAATTAAGTAAATTTTCTACCACCCAAGGCGTAATGCGTTGCCCTAACAGAACGACTTATCAACTCAATGGCAGAAAATCCACAAGGAATAATTGGGTTGGTCAAGTCTACGAAATTATCAGATGAACATCCTCCCGATAATGTCAAATTACTTGAAACTAGCTTTATATGGTCTAAATATCGTGATATAATAAAAAAAAAATAAAGCAGAAATAAAAGAATAATTACCAATAATATTGTATGAATTTAAGGAAGATATATCTAACTTACAGGTGGCAGGTTCTTTCCCCACTGCCTTTGGTTCAGCCACCGTCATTGTGAAAGAAATCTCATCCGGAGAAAATTGTCTGCGCTGATCAATTTACGGACTGACGACGGAGAAACGACCAACAGCATGAGAGTCAAAACGTGGTACCAAGAAGTAAAATTTTAAGGTGTAGAGAATGAAAATATGGTGTTCCTGGTTTTTCATATATTTGTAGTTTTAATTAATATGTAATTCATGAGTTAAAGTCTTCGGTGTTTGCGTTCCTTTATCGAAAGATAACATGTGATGTTGGTCAGTGAATTGACCAGTTAATTATTAGCATTTAATTAAAGATATTGTATTATAGGATAAAATTGGCTTGTTCGTGAAACCCGCAAGAATGTTAAATCCCAAGAGGGCTTGAGAACAGGTACTGTCTCAAGAACACTGTACAACTCACAAGAAAAAATGGCTATGGAAATGGAAGTCGGTTTATCATAAATCTTGTTGAGTACCCGTCATAATCTAATTTTGCAGGTTCAATGTAGTGCATTTTTATGTATACTGTGTTCATTTTACTCGTGTCGTTTACATTATCATTTGTGTTGTGTGCGAATTCCTCTATTCCGAGATTCTCTTGTTAATGCAAAAAAACTAAGGGGGCGAAAACGTTTTTTGACAGTTGAACAATAAAATATTCAAAATCGTAATTATACGGCCCTTAGGGCGATATAACTATTAATTCTATGGGAATTAGCACTCCCAGGGGATAAATGTTCCGACACGAGCTGAGAGTAAGGTAGACCAACTTTTTGTTGAAATAAAATAATCTTTTGTTTTTTAAAGAACCATATTTCGGGTCACTTCTGTCCTGTTTTTCAGCAGCTCTGACTATATTTTTCCTCTTTTTATCTTCTTTCTTAACCTTCCTTCTCAACTTACTGTTTCAATGCGCTGTGGATCCTGTACGGGAACACACCTTGTGCTTAGGTTCCGCATTCCCTCAACTCCATACTAAATGGTGCCTTCCTACTTCCTCACTTTGAAACACCTGTATTGTTGTCAGAGATAGTTAAGCTAACTTAGCCAATCTTGACTTAGTTTTGTATCTGGATTCACCTTTCGTTAGCCTATTTACAGCCAGGCGCTTCGTCCTGCCGACCTCTCAGCGAAAGTGTTATCATCTCTACTTCTATCCTCAATTTTACTTCAGTTATAAAAAGAAAGAGAAGTGGGATTATTTCAATTAAAATTAAGGTGCTCCCTCTTCTCTTGCGTTTTGAATTTTTCAATTAATTTATCCTGGAAATATAATTAGTAAATAAGATGCTCGGTATATTGGTATCAAACAAGAGAAAAGTTACAGCCTCAAATATTGATGGAAAATTGTCTGACTACTATTCCACAAAGGAGTAATAAAGAAGGAAGTTAAAACTCAGCAAAAATTCTTTCAAAGTTTTATATTATTTTAAGAATTTCATGTTGTCATTCACAATGATAGTATTTTTACGCATCTAAATATTTCTTTTAGGAGGCGTATTTTGACTTACCCCCAAGACTAGTAGTATACGAAAGCCGTTGAATTCTTTCATAGCTGGTCGAACTTCATGAATAAAGGTCACCCTTTCCAAGACAATACTAATGAATAATTTCCAAGAAAAAATATCTAAGGAACCTCTGAAAGAACGCAGCTGTGTTCGAGTGTGTTTGAGAAGAAAACGTATTTTAGAATATGCTTTACGGCACTCAGAGTTTTCTAATGAGATAAAAACTTCAGTAGGTGACAACTGAATTTGAGCGAACACATCACCAAAAAATCCGTAGCTCAAGACTGCTCCTTCAGCTCGCAGTCAACTGCCGCAACTGACGTTAGCACCTGGTCAGATAAAACTGTTCCAGCGAGTGAAACTGAGAGTCTATCACACGTGAAGAAGCTGAGACGCGTGAAGTGCTCAGCTGCTCTCGATGGAAGGTTACGGTCGCAGTGACTGCATCGCAGCCGCTGAGGACATACTCTCTCCCTAGAGTTATTGGTGAAGACTGGGCCAAGGAACTAGGAAGAAAGAGAAGTTGGTGGATTTCAGATATGAGACAAAAAAGTTGTCCCTAAAAATCTGAATTTGAAGCTTTTCGTTTCTCGGTGCGAAACTCACGGTCACTTTGAGTTATTTTTCTTTATGCAAAGTGGCAAATTATTTCGGATGTGTAATCCAATTTTATAATTTTAGTCTCATCAGTAACCGAGGTATACAGGGTATTTGAAAATTCAGTGCAAATATTTTAACAACGAGTAAAATCATATTTGTGCTCAGCGGTGTATTTTTTTGGTAAAATTCAGTTTCTTAAAGAAGTTAGTGTTTATAATTTTTATTACGAAGAACAACTTTCGCTGTAAATAATTTATTTTTAAACCGATTTCGATGAAAATTGGTAACAATGTAAATCTTTCAATGCTCTATGCGCACATGTTAAAATTTGAAAAAAGTGTAAAGTAACTAGGAAAATGATGTTTAAATTCAAAATAGGTTGAACAAATTAATAGACACAATTGTAAAAAACGAGAAACCTACGATGAAAGTCTATTTCAATACCTTTTAGATGATGTAATGCATGCAAAAAATAATCAAATTAGATGCATTTTCCAGGAGGAAGACTGATATAAGTTCAGCAGTATTGACGCGCGCCCACATGTTGCCCTGTCATTGCACCAGATATGGCATGGTTAGACGAACGTCAGCGCTGCGGTAAGTGGGTTATACTGCGTTTGAGGAGAATGCTGGGATAAAACACAAGTTGTACTATTTAGAGTTATTAATTAAGCATGGTGAAATTTAAATGCATTATATTCGTAGATTAGAATCAAATGATTAGAAAACCACAGCTTCAATCTTGTATAGGTACGTTTTTTATTTCGTCACTTCATTGAGTAATTACCGCTTTAAACCCTAATAAGGTTCATTGCATCTGCAACCGTGTTGCAAATATTTAAAGAAATATAATGCTTGAAACTAAATGAAGATATGACAAAGTTTCTGAAAAGAAATTGTGTGAGTAATTTCACAAGGCAAAATTTAGACTTTTCTGGCGGTTATCACGATATAAACGAGTAAACCAATAAATTGAATCGCAATTTATTCTGCTACTTAATCGTAAAATATTCATGGTTAGTGGAGTAATATTTTATTATTATCGAATCAATGATGTGTAAATAAAGTATTCTCCGCAAAAATACTTCGAGAGCTAAACCATTGAAGCAATTATGATTTCTATACATTTTTATAATCAAATCTTCAAGGTAATTGAACGGATCTCTCAATAGAAATTTTTTGTCTCTTAATGAAATTGTGTAAGTCCTCATGACGTTGCTGGGGTAAAACCTTAAATAAGTAAATGCTTTAGAATGTTTTCATGGGTGGTCTGAGAACCTGGAGGACCGTGACATGTTCGAGGTGTGCCCGGACGCTGCCCTCATTGCCGGGCAAATAGGGGCGCTGATCAAAGATTTACTTTGTTACCAATGTTCATTAAAATCGGTCGAGAAATTAATTTTTTACTGCCAAATTTGTTTTTCGAAATGAAAATTAAAAACGCTGTAACTTCTTTAAAAAACAGAATGTTGACAACAAGAAAATACCCCACAGTGTAAGGCTATGATGATTTTACTTTGGTTAAAATATTTGAACTGAATTTTTCCACACCCAGTATAAACAATTTACTACCTGTAGAATAGACCTAGTCTCAAAATTTTAGACATAAGGTTCTCAAAATATTAATGCGAGTCTCAATCCCTTACCTCTCACACTATATTTTTCGAATTAGAGTAGATGTTATACAAAATGATTTATTTATCCCAAATATGTTCTTGATTTGTATCACGCCAACTATTCTTCGTGAACTTTGATACTTCGTGGTTTATTCGACGCATGATTTGTGTGAGACCAATGCTTATGCATGTCAGGCAGCACAAAGCGATCATCGTATGAGGAGATACAGCCCGAAGGGATTGCAATTGTATCCATCAGTAGAAACGTTTAACAAGGTAGCTAATCTGACCCTGAGGTCGACATGTCCATTACCGGCTGGACGAATATGGCTAAGAACCACAAGGAATTTTCCATTCATAGGAAAGATGCTGACGCTGCGGTAATGATGAGTGAGGAAGCGCATTTCCATCCGAATGGCTGCATTAACAAACTGAACCGTCGGTAGTGGGTGACGGAGGACAAACAAGACCTACACCAAAGATCTCAACACAGCACAGCACTGACAGTGTGGAGCGGTATCTCTCGGAGTCCACTCACTGGGCTAAACAGTTCACTACTTGTTTGAGGACGTCATCAGAGTCAGACAGAAATTATTTTCTCAAAATTAATGTGCGTATATTTTGAAACTCGTCAAAATAAATTTCATTTGATGGAATTAAAGTTGGTTAATCATTGAAATATACCTAGCTATTTGGTTTGAAAATCATGAATTTCCTCAGCTCAACTCTTGGCTTTCATTCCCTGCGATGGCTCACTCTAGCATACGATCTTTCATCGCCTGATCGCCACAAGAGCCTGGACTTCGAATCGAATATTAAACCCATTCAATGCACACTCAGAGAATCTGCGGTAATTGATTTAAATAACATTTGAGCCCTGAATTGAGTTTGACTAAAGATATTACGATCAGCGAAGCTCCATCGAGCCAGCAGGCAGCTCGTGTCGAGGATAAAGCGTGGAGAACACACACGACCACACCGACACCATTCGTTTGCCGCATCGCATCAATAGAAAGTTGGAAGACTCGACAAGAGAAAGTTATTTACCATGATTTTGGTACAAATGCAGGATTTCAGCGCACGAAATCAAGAGTGTACGCTTCAACTTTGCCGTTGAAACTGTACAGTTTAGCGACATCAGGCTTTGAGTCGTGCAACATTATTTGTACTTACTACGCTGGAAAACGAGAAAGTGGTAAAACAATCGTAGATCAAGGACAGTATTACACCTGATAAAATTAATGACATTCATTCTGAATGTAAGGAAGGACATCTACACTCTCACAGGTGAGTAAAAAGAAACCTTTTATTTGTGCTCGAATACTAAAATCTTAATGTTTAAATTTGTGCACGGGAAACCGAGCCCGGTCAAATTTTACGTTTCACAGAGGGGCAGTTGAATTCTTCTTTTTGTTTTAGGGATGATTCGGTGACACTGGCGAAGTATTTGGATTTAAATGTCTATCAAGACAGTAAATACCTGCGAATCTAGAAAGTATTTTACAATAAGGTGCCCGAATAAGGTCTTTTCCTGAACATTTTCCATACAGTGCAAAATTTTGTCTTCAATTTACTTTCCATTAAGTCATGTCAGCAGGCTTCGCTGCGGGACTCGTCAGTTTAAGTTTCTCATGGTAGAAAGTAGTGTAGGAAACTGAACTCCGACTGGCAACACTGACAAGGGTGGCACTTCTCAAGTGGCGAGCGCGTTGAGACATTTTATTGGTGGGGTAAGAAGTCCATTCAAGGGCGAGGGAAAATGAAATAGAACGTTTTGATGGCAATTTACTGTACACGATCACAAAACGTTAGAGAACGGCTCAAAAGCGATGAATGACGAGACGTTAAATGTTGAACGGATCTACCATGAATTGAAACGAATGTATCCGGTCTCTTTATCCTCCACGTCCTGGCAGGACCTCTGGTTGGTGAAATCAACTGTGGTTCCACTTCAGCACAAGTAGCACTCAAAGAAAATTTGAATACAAGAAAAAGATGTAGAAAAATAGCAAAATTTAAGGTAACCAATAGCATTTTTAAAAAGTACTTATACAACAATAAATACCTTTACTTCATTTTGCTGTTGATATCCTTTGAGTTTGTCACACGATTTATCATAGATTTTTACAGTTTTCGTCACCTAACCAGCTGAAGGCGTTATTCGTATAAATTCATCCGTTTGCATATTTTTTAAGTTCGAAAATCGTCATTGATGTATAACTTTAATTCTATTTCTTGGCATTGAAAAGCATTTGCTCACTCAGAACAGTTTTCTTGATAATAAAATTTTTAACCAAAAATGACGAAATATTTTCTTGAACAGAAAATGACCGATGTCGGGGTTCTTCCAAATATATTTCAGGAAGTTGATAAACTTGTTTACCCTTACGGCTCAAAGTATCTGGATTCGAAGGGCTGAGTTTGATTGCATAGAAAATATGACATTGAATAATTGTGAGTTTTAACATTTGTCCACAAGTTGTCCAAACGATGAAATGTTCTGACTGGATCTTCTCAGTTGACTTGGACGGTGAAATAAAATAATTGCATTAAATTTTTTAATTTACTTATGTTGTGCCTCGGAGCAAAAGCACAATAAATTTTTATGGCGATGTTGGGGTGTCTCAAGCGTTCCCATAACTTACGAAAAGATTTCAATTCTTTCTCTCCCAACACTTTTTATGATAGCCAAGTCTTGCATTGTGTGCAAGATCATCAAGTCACGTTAATCTCAATCTGTTTAATTCACCGTCTTCGCCCCAGCTACAAAGAGTAAGACTCAATCATTTGATTCATTGTCTCATCGGACGTTGGTCTCATGAGTTCGAAGGTATCCAGAAAAATAGCCAATAAATACGCATGCTATCGTTCTCATTCTACTTATAAATTGAGCGATAATTCCATACTCTCTATATTACATCCTCATTCTGTTGATAAATTGAGTGGTGACTCCTTATTCTGTTTTGTTCACATTATCGCTGTCGGTCATTTTCCTCGTGATGTCTTCGACTCGCTGCATGGTGGCACTCGACCAGCCCTCGTCCAGCTGGCGCACAAAGCCTGGCGGAGGATACTTCCTCAACATGGCCTCCATGACGCGAGGGTACACCGCCCACACCGAGAACGCCCCTCCCATGTCCTCCACCAGCCTGCGGTAGCTCGACACCAATGCGCTGTGAGCAGATGAAGACTTGGAGCTCTGCAGCAGTTTCTGGGGAAGACAAGAGGTACGATCACATGGAGTGAGGGCACTAAATTGTATTGAATTGAAAGTATTTATGATAATAGAATGCACAAAATGCAGCGATTTCTCTTCACATCTATGTATTTATTGATCATTGAACCTTTTGAACAACACTTCATTCATCATTTGGACTAAGTTTTCCAACATAAATGACATGTGTATCGTAAAGGAAGGGTAGGAAACACGCTTACTACAATTGCCAACGCCGATAATACGAAATAAAAGTGTAGGTCTAATTACAACTTACCTCACAACTCTCTCAAGACGATACTTTTAAGTACAAACTTTCCAGTTATGTTTATGTTATAGTCAACGAAAGAGTTCCGAGAGCAGGGATTAATGTCGGATCTTGTGTTGAGCAATGCTCTTTAAAATGACAATTTGCACATACGAGTAAGTGAATAAATTCACCCTTATCCTCTTAAAACAGTTGTAATAAGCTCAAATAACTAAAATTTCAGCGATGTAACGTAAACTTTCCCTTAATGACTTTAATGACAGAGCACACAATGTACCAAGTATATACATTCCATAGCCCACAATGCAATAATAATTATAGGGAATGCAAAATTTTTCATTAAAGACTCATTGTCTTTCAGCTATAGACTGCGCATAGCTGAATAGCACCTTCGCATTTTATGAAGCTATTTTCTGAAGATTTAAAATACCAATAAGAGAATTAAGACTTTAGTTCTGCAGTATCAAACGAGCCACCAGACCCCCTTACCAGGAGCCGCAGTTCGATGCCCATGTTCTTGAGGAAGAAGCCCTGGCTCACAGGGCCAAAAGAAACGACGGTCTCTGGCAGCGCTTTTTTCAAGAGGGAAAAGTCAACGTCAGCCGTGAGATCAGCTGCACCAGGTGACAGCAAGGGGTGCTGCTGACGATGCTGGCGGAACGCCTGACGGTGGAAAATAGCCCTCTAAAGTTTCTCGAATTTAAAGATCCTAAATATTCATGACATGAATGAGAAAACATGTCATTGTACCAAAGCAAAAAAGTTTGGGCTTCTACTCATCGCGAGCCAAACCAAAAGTCTGAAAGAAATCTTCAGATACATTAAGCGATCAGTCGTTATCCTCTATTCGATTTTCAGTTTCTAGTAATGCATGTTCGGCTGACGATGGGTAACAGCACGAAACGTTCCACTTCTCACAATAACTCGTCATTCTAGTGCTCAATATTTTCTTTACTACGAAAGGGTTCAGCTAATTTGCCAGAATTGAGAGCATATTGATAGAAGAAAATATTCCGTACTGAATAAATACTGTGTAAAGTGAAATTCTGTCAGGATTGAAATATTAAGCAAAATAATGCAGCTGAACACATATCATCTAATTTAAAGCCCAACAATATTTACTAAAATAAATCTGTTATCATTCTTGATTCTGTGGGATTTTGCCTCATTAAACGTGTCATTGTACACACTACATGGTGCAGACAGGCTTTCTTCTAAAACGTAGTTATTTATGAGGACCGTGTAAAAATATAAACTTTTTAGTTTTCTTACTTGCAAGTTTCAAGTGTATTGAGATTTGCGACATACACACCACGTACACACCCACGTACAAAGCCGTCCATCAGCATGACTTTGAGGGAAATCATGGAAGGCTAAAACATGACCCGTCTAAAATTGAACAAATTAATTTCATTCATTTCCAAATCTTCTCCTGTAACTCTTCAGATAAAAAATCCTCATAACTTGAAGGTTGAAAGGTTTGGGGCTCATAAGTATTATTTGCTGAAAAATTGAAATTCTTCTCCTTGAAGTGCAGAATACTAAGCAACCGCTAAGCATATTTCAATAAAATATTTCAGCATAATAATAATTTATGTTTCATTATTCTTCCCGAACAGTTATATTGAAATATCAAAGGGATGTGCGTTGGTGCACAATCCAACATGTGTTCGCTACTTATGCTTAAAAATTTGGTTTTCACACTGAAAACAAATTCACATGCTGCATCACTCCGGTGAACTCTTTTGCGTCAGTACCATTAGCGTAAGTAGGAAATATCATAAAAAAATTGTTTTGTTATTGTGAATATAATATTCTTTCTGAGCTCATCACTTGGCATACTAGTTGATGCGTTAGTGTGAAAATTATCCCATATCCCGACTGTCGACCTCATAGTTCTAGACGCAAAATAAATCAAATCTGCCCATTTTACATTTAACGTCTATCCCTCATGCTCGCATCACTAGTTCCTATGTTGGTATGCTCATATTTCAATATAAGTACGCACTAACGATAGGGAGGGTTCTCAGAAATATATGTTTTATTTTTTATATGTTGACATATATGTTTTCTAAAGTAACTTGTATTTAAATACACCATCAAAATCTGGCTGCCGCCACGAAACGGAACGCATATTTTCCGTACTTTTCTCTGAATCATGTTTCGATAATTAACAAGGGTATTACGATAACCATGTATGAATAGCAATTAAGGATCCCAATAATTTGTTTCAACAGTTAGCATGGGTATCACGCTAACCATGTATGAATAACAATTAAGGATTTTTAAGTCAAGGTATTTGAATGCGATTTTTGCTTTTTGTTTCAATTTAAATGCGCACAAACGAATGCATTTTTCAACTAAACGTTACAAGGATTGCGTTCTCTTAGTTACTTATATTTAAATTTACTGCCAAAATCAGATTAGGCAAGGACGGGAACTCATTTTTGCTGTGCTTTTCTGTCAATCATTTCTTGTTTCAACATTTTCCACGGGTATTATGATACCAATGTGTTATTATCAGTTAAGGATGTTAATGTTAAGGTGTTTTGAAAACCAATGTATCAACATTTCATGTTTATACTTTATTGGAAATAAACTGTTCTTCTTTCTTTCTTTTACATAGCATTTCCTCATCACAGGCAAAAGAAGACAATGTCACTTCTCTGACTCGAAGGAGTCGTAGACTTATGCTTACAAATACGTTACCTCTCAACCAAAGTGGAACCCTTTTCCCCTCGAATGTGAGACCCTTCGGAAATGTATCCGCATTACGAAAAAATACTCATTCAAAAAACGTCTTCTCCCTTTCAAACAACGTCCCCGTTACTGAAAGTATATCTCCGTTATTCAAAATACGCTTCTGTTACTCATAACATGTTCTTCGCCTTTCTTCCTCTCGTCCTAGATGGTCCCTTCTCGTCTTGAATATGCTCCTCTCAAAACATGTTCCCTGGTTCTTCTCGAGCACATCTCACTGCGAGAGTGCCTCATCCCATGTCCCACTTAGAAACGTCCCCAGGTCAAACTAGTGCCCTCACAACAAGACCACCTCACCCTCAAGGTGTCCCACTCAAAAACGTCCCCTAATAAACATGTGCCTTCACAACAAGAGCGCCTCACCCGCCTCACCCTGAATGTGTCTCCCTTGCTACCGTTGTGGCCGTAGTCGACGACGAGCAGCGCTCCTCCGCGCTCTGTGATCCGCGCCCCGATCTGCCCGGCAATGAGGGCAGCGTCCGGGCACACCTCGACCATGTCACGGTCCTCCAGGTCCTCAGACCACCCATGAAAACATTCTAATGTATTTACTTATTCAAGGTTTCACCTCCGTTTACGCTTACCAATGCCGTGATACATTTTCATTCAGTGACAAAAATTCTATTGTGAGATTCGTTCATTTACCTTGAACACTTGATTATATAAGTTTATAAAAATCATAATTCCTTTAATGAATTCGCCCTTTCAGTATTTTTTTGGAGAATGCATGATTTTCACATTTTTGGTTTTATAATAATGAAATTTTATTCCATTAACCATGAATATTTTGCGATTCAATTACAGAATATGAGTATCAATTGCCTTACTCATTTATACTGAGATAAATGCCAGAAAGATGAACTTGAATGAATAAAACGTCCAAAAACACGACGGTAAGAAATCAATAAAAAACACTAGTGTATGATAAGCAAGAAAATGAAATGTAGTAAAGAAGTATAATTAATCGAAAAAAACGTAGATGGAGGATCATCATCGAGCTCCAAGGTGAATTTACTTTTATGGCGATGGATGAACATTTGAGGATCAAGAGCAAGCTGCTGGAAAAGAATCTAGATTATGAATTACGATAGAAACTTTCTTGATGATAATCGTAAGAAAATGCACTACGAATAACCACGAAGGTACACGAACAATTGTACCTCGGTATACATGGCAGCTGCGGGAGTCGCTTCCCTGGAGAGCACATAGCGCAGAGGCAGCTCCTCTGCATTGCTGCTGCTCCCTGCAGACTGTGGTGTCTCTGCGTTAGAGACGCGGTCAGTGGCATCGCGTGATGCATTACTGGCATCGTCCCCTGACTCTCCACCTGCTTTGCCGTATCCCCCATAGCCGACGTCACCACTGATGTCTATCAAGACTTCCCTCCACTTCCCAGCATCATTTTTCACGAGCTTGTGAATTGGCAAAGCATCGAAAAATTCGTGGGCGAGAAATATTGAAAAACCGGCGGGTACGGTGTCTAAATGCTGGTGCCAGTGTACCGGAGTCTGTGACGGCGTGCGTAATGGACTTGACAGCTCGCATGGATCGTCATGCTCACCTGAAACATTTTTAATATCGATTAGTTAAAGGAAAGAAGAGTCCAACACCCGTTTTTGAACATGAGCACTGTAGAGCTTGGTGCTGGTTCGTCTCACAACTCTGTAAGCGAGAGTGAACAAACTCTAATTGGGGCGTGCTCAGAATAACGACATTTCAAATTAAGGAGCGTGACTGCTCTAATTTGTACAAATGTACCGACTGTTAAACATAGTGTGAACACAGATACTTCCTGGTAACTGTGCAGGGCATTCTTCAATGAAGTCCACAACAAATTTTAGATGCAATTATTTGGTATTAAAATACGAGCACAGGTAAATGATTTGTCAAAAAAATTTCGTTCAAACATCAGAGCACACTAGCTAAATTTTTGGTGAAACTTTTCATACAAAAACTTAAAATTTTGGTCAAATGCTCTAATGTGTATTTTGAACTGATATTCTTGAACAAATAAGGAGATAATCCTTCACACAGAGAAAAGCTATGCAGCAGAAATTTTTTTTTAGCTTTCACGCTTCTAAAGTTCACCAAGGAAGAGCAATTAAACTCTCAGGTCTGCGCTCTCTTACAACCACACATTCATGAATGAACGGCTCGTCTACCTTCGGTTGAACACAAAAAGCTTTTATGAGTTCACAACTTTTTCAGGGAAGCGACATCTCAACCGCAATGGCTACTATATGACAACGAAACACAGAGGAAAGGAATTACAGATTTTAATTCCAATATAAAAATTAGAGAGAAGAGAAGACCTGCATCGGAGGAGCAGAGCGTTCGTCGCTGCAGGTGCCTGTAGTGCGGGGAGATCTCCACGAGATGCACGTGCACGTCATCCCCCGTCAGCCCCAACTGCTGCAGGCTCTGCAACACCAAGTCCTCAAACTTATTTTGCTCGTCACAGTCAAATCTTCATTTTTGAGACTCAAAATCAACACCAATTTTTTTTCGTGATCCGGAACTCCCACATTTTTTTCGTGACCAAAAACGACCCCAATCTTCATTTTCGTGACCCAAAACCCCCACAGAGACTAAGTATGTCTCAACAGGCGCAAAGCCGTATTTGAATGAATGAATGCTCATGGTTCAGGTATTGAATGACCTACAGGGGCAACTCGTTCTAGGTAATTCTGAATGAATAAAAGAACAAGCGCAATCACGCCTAAATTATGTGCTGTAGACTGTGCGACGCCGCATGCTGCAAGACACAAACTTTCTAGCATTCATTTCCCTACGTAATGATGCTAATTCAAAATTATTCTCAGCACAGTATTAGAGAAGCACCAAACTAATGTAAATTTAGGCCCCCCCCCGGAAAAAATGTTATCCATTTTCAATATTATTTCACTCGAATTCGACAAGAGGCAGTCGCTCCTCAGCACTACTCTCTAAATATTTAAGACAAGCTGATTTCCAAATACGAGGCGTGTCCGTAAAATAAGTTCCACGGATTTTTTTTCATATCAAAAAACTGGATTAATTGCAAAGAAAAGTAAATTTTTGGAAAGTTCAGTCTCTGTTATTTTTCTACATAATCGCCGTTGCGTTCTATGCACTTCTGCATTCGAGGCACCCACTTCTTTAAACCAGTGTCATAGAACTCTGCCGCCTGTCCGTGTAGAAAACTAACAACCGCGTTTTGTACCTCTTCATCTGTCTGGAATTGGGTTTCGCCAAGGTTTTTCTTCAACTCGGGGAAGAGATGGAAGTCACTTGGTGCTAAGTCTGGCTGTAGGGTGGGTGAGACACCATTTCCCATCCAAATCTTTCGATGAAAGCTGTGGTTCGATTGGCGGTGTGTGGTCGGGCGTTGTCATGGTGGAAACGCACTCCTTTTGTCAGCATTCCTCTTCTCTTGTTCTGAATTGCACGTCTAAGATTTTTCAAGGTCTCACAGTACCGTTCAGCATTGATTGTTGTCCCGCGAGGCATAAACTCGCACAAAAATACGCCCTTTCGATCTCAAAAAACGCTAGCCACGATTTTCCCGGCACTGCTTCGATTGCTCCTTTGTTTCCGGTGTCGTGTAGTGCCCCCAGGTCTCGTCACCAGTAACAATGGAGTCCAGAAATTCCTCTTCGGCCAGATGGTCTGCAGTGAGCATTTTTGGTACCTATCTTACGCAGACCTTTAAATAGCCTAAATGTTCAGTCAAAATCTTGTCAATTGTGGCTTTGCTGACCTCCGGAATCTTTTCGCACAGCTCCCGAACTGTAATCCATCGATCTTCAAGCATTGCCGCTTCGACTTTGGCAACTGTTTCGTCGGAAACCGATGGCCGCCCTGCACGGGCTTCGTTGTGGACGTCTGTTCAGCCATTTTCAAAGTCCCTGACCCATCTGCGCACCATCCCGGAGCTCATACACTCTTCTCCATACACTTGACAAAGTTCTTCGTGAATTTCCTTCGCCGATTTCTTCTTGGCGGCCAGGAAACGAATAACAGACAGCAACTCGCTGCTGGCGGGAGACGCAAGAGGAAGCTCCATCGCTGATGGCTGCTGAGCCAAGACTAAACGTCGCAGCGACGCTGGCTTGGTAAGAGATTGGAGTGGGGGAACCAAACAACCTGCCTCTGTTGCCTGGCCGAGCATAGAAACGATCTTAGCGCCAGCGGTAGCCCGTGAAGCTTATTTTACGGACACGCCTCGTATCTACTCTCTACATGGAAACAGATGTTAATATCAGGATTATATTATCAGATAAAATAATCATTTCCAGAGACATTTGAACGTATTGGATGAATCACATTTTCTTTCATAACTTCACTTAGAAAAAACATCTTTACTTGTGATTGAGTCAACAGCATATTATGCAATTAGTCAACAGCAGAGAAAACGTGATAGCTGAGGGTTACAAAAACGAAGATCATTTTCGAAAAGTATGCTTGCAAATAAATATATCCCAAAATACGGTCAGAAACAAAAAAGGCGTAACTCTATGCTGTTATGAACATGGGGAAAAGTGGCAGACCCAGGATGACCAACGTAGCTAATTTAAGGCAGACCGTAGAAAGATAAAGAAAGACCTTTTCATTACCTTGAGCTGAAATTTGAACAGCGTTTAAAGAAGAAGGGATTAATGTTGGGAAGGACCCAACTAATCGCCCAACTCCTGATCATCAAGGAAAGTTCCAAGCCCACTCGGTCTTTGTTGAAACTCAAGAGCAGAGAATGCTAAGAAAAATTGATGTAGTCAAACGAGACCAAAATTGTACTCTTTGGATGGAATACTTTAACACGGATTTTGAGGAATAAAGGAACAGCCTATTAAACTCAAAATACCATACCCGCAGTGAAGTTCGGATCATAATGGATCATACCATATTGACCGTGATTTGATATGGGGATGATTTTCGCCATCAAGATAGAGAGGAATTTAAAATAGGCAAAGGAAAGATGACTGGTTAGATGTATCGCAAAAATAATGGAAAAAATCTTCGGCTATCTGCCAGATCATTAGGGCAACAGCGAGATTTTGTGCTTCAAGACGACAATAACTCAAAACACACGCCAATGGACGACAAATATCTCAGAAATCATGAAATTAACTTCATAAAATGATGTAATCAGTCTCATGGAAAACTTTAGAGATGAAGTTCACAACAAGAGTTAGCATATTGTCGAACAGCTAGAATAGTTCTACCTGTAAAGAATACGGCAAAATCACAGCAAATCTTTGTGAAGGCTTGAAGAAGTGAAAAATGATGTTTCGAAACAAAATTTTAAATGAATGTATCCTATACATTAACTTGAAGATAATTTTTAATTTTGATTCGTGAAACTTTATCAACGTTGTCTTTTTAAATTTTCTTTTAAACAATTTCACATTTATCATCAAATGTTACTGATCAAATTACATCTAAAAATATTCAGAGACAAATTTTGAAGTTTCCATAACCAATAATTTAGCATATCACTCGACATTGCAATGATTATGATGAAAAATTTGTTATGATAACTCCTACGAACAAAAATAACAGGAGCTAAAGCAATGCAGCAAATGTACAGAGCCTGCCCCACCCTGAGCACGTCTTTGACGAGTGTGCCCCTGCCGGGGCCGAGCTCGATGAGCTGCAGAGGCGTCTCCTTGCCCATCTTGTGCCACTCACTGTACACCCACACTCCCAGCAGCTGGAAAAGGCCAACCCATTAAAAAACTAAGAACTTAGCAAACCTACTAAACTCATTAATTAAACGAATTAAGAATTTGAATAACAGGAAACGGTCCAATAAATAACGTCATGGGTAAAATTACGAAATTATTTGGCCTCTCATTATACACTCCCATAGAAGTAATGAGAAAAGATGTACAACATTATATTCACCATAAACAGTTCTTACACTAAGGGGAATTAGACAACTTGCTTCACGCTCACTCTTCCAGAACGAAAAATTTTTCACAGTAATGAAGAGTAATGGGGTCTGATCGAGATCATTTCAAACTCGTCCCAATTACAAAAGAATACAAACTCAGCCTTTCTTTCATTATTGACCCCTCAGCTTTATGTATTTCTCCATTTACGCCTTACTCTCACACAAAACCCATACACACTTTCTTTGCATTATCTCTCTCTCTTTCATTTTATAAACTTAAATTTAATGGAATTATAGTTTAAATTATCAGCTACTTCAATTGTTTGCCCCCTACTATATAATTTTTTACCCCCTAGGGTTAATTTTACCACTGGTTGAGAACCTCTGACCTTATTATACCTATGTACTACCGACCATTTGGCGTTCATTATTTTGCAATTTCCTTAATTAGCAACATATAGGCAGAATAACTGACTTTAATTGTAGAGGCGTTTTGTGGGATACTTTCTTTTTCACTCTGCATTATATGCTGTTAATTACTAAAATTACTCTTCCATCACAATCGAATACCTAAAAATTCTAGGAAAAGGTAAATAGACCTAAACAAGAAGTCATAAAAAAACTTCTTTCTCCAAGAGTAAGAAATACCAGTCAATTTTCTGAAAACAAAAGCATCTAAAACCCTTCTGCAAACGAAGGCCATTGAGAGTATAGAAAAACAGAATTCAACGCTTACTCCCCCAAAAACCCGTAATGTCATTCAACCCCAATAATCCGGTCAATGAAAGCACTTTTCCAAAAACGAGGAACGTCACGTGACCTATGAAAACTATGATTAACAAAGTACTACTCCAAATTCAACAACCGCTTCTCAACCTTCCATAGTCCGGACCAACAGAATGCTACTCCAAAAACATGGAATATCATCAGCCTCAAAAGCGAGAACTACCAAGGTACTTTGCAAAATATTAGAAACATTTTCCCCGCCTCTAAAAATCAAAACTTCTACTGTACTTCCCAAAGAAGAAACGTAAATCAGTCTCCTCACACCATGGCTGCCAACGTACTTCTCCGAACATTTGGGATATTTCAGGAGACGTGATGAAATCACCAGCCTCCCCCAGCGGGTCGTGGTCCATGTAGTAGCCGCCCTTGGGGTGCGTCAGCACCGCCCTCATGTATTGGTGCACCGTGATTGGACCTGTCATTGGAGAGTCAAAATGTTGACTTGGAATGATTTTCATACCATAATTTGCCAGCAAATTAAATAAATATGTATATCATCCTAGTGGACGAGAAGATCGCCCTTTGATACAGTATATAAATGTAAATGATGAACAGCATAGGTAATTACGCAGAAGATATTATCATCGCTGCCTGTTACTCTAGCAACACTGTCAAGTCTAAATTTCCAAACATAAACAAAAACGACGTATTACTTGTGATTCACTAATTAAATTTAAAAGTTTATGTGCAAAAAAAAAGCTACTGTAGTTTGTTCAGTGAGTGAAAAAATTATACAAAGTCAGTCCATTCCGTTTTTACCGATTAAAATACAAGACACACAAAAAGTAAGTTTAAGGCAACGTAACCACGTAAAATGCAATCGTAAGCGAGCAAACTGAAAAGAGTTTTTAGCATGGAATTTAGATAATGAGGAATCTATGCACGAGGTATGTTCCCATACACAATACCATGCGCATAGAAAGAGCCAGTTAGGAACGGAATGAAATACATAAAATCAGATAAAGAAGGTATTATAACTGAAAGAAGAAAAGTGGGCACAAAAAATGAAAGTCTTGAAGGCTTTTATATAGCTGAGATAACAGAACAGAATCCCTCCTGCAGGCGCTAGCCATTATATGATGAGATAGACACAAATAACTCGCCTTAAACTAGTGACTATCCTATGCCTCTTGAAAGGAGTCATGCTGAATAGCAGTTTGGCTTAAAAAATTCTGCTTATTGAACACTCAAACTTGAGACAGCTTTATCAAGAACATATCCATAACGAGCACAAAACAACAGGAAAAATAGCGAGGGTAGACAACTGAACGGTTATTATAATAAAAAGAACCATTCCAAACAAGTGCCCATCATCAGCCATGTGCAAAGTTTGAATGAAAATTCGAAATTTAAGTTCCACAGTGAGAAATTAAAATTTCTCATATCAACTGACTTTTTACTTCTTTATCCATGTTTTTTATTTCCATTGGATCTGCGGTAGGTTCTGTCCAGTATGTCAAATTGAAGAAACAAAGCAGGCAATTTCTGTGAAACATGAAACGTGTCTTATCACGTCCATCGTGAGCACTTGTATTCTCTAGATCACAAGTTAGTTACACATCAATATGTATACAGTTTGCGAGTCAATTTAAAAACATGTTCACACTCATAGCTAACACTCCACCCAGTTACTGAAATCCCTTGCTCAAAATGCCACACTTAATTTGCTAACTCACAGTTCCTGGCTAAAAACCTCAACTAGCCTCTTGAGAGCTCAACATAAAACAATCAGAAAGAAAGAATAAGATATTTCGTGCCACGGAATTAGGCTTCTCACCCGTCATACGAATCTGGTCCCTCAGTTGCTTCAGCAAGGAGCTGTCAGTAGTGGTGGTGTTGCTGCTGCTGCTGTATCTACGCGGGCATTGTATGTGGTTGTTGATGCCGATTACCCTGCAGTTCTCGCCACGAGAGGCACGGTAGCCTGTACAGTAGCGGCCTTGTGCGACACCGCAGCTGAGGTGGGCTCTGGAGCCGAGTCTGACACCCGCACGCCTCTGCAGCGCCTCGACTGCAGCAGATGTGCTTGGCGCTGAAAATAAGAGGTGACAGCTAACCCAGGACGAATTTATTCGTACGTTTTTACAATAACGTGGGAGGTACTCTACCATATAATTCAGACTCTTACTCGGATCATCCACAATGATTGCATGACAACGTCAAAAGTTATTAAATTAGTTGCATTATTCATTCAAATGATAAATGAAACCTGTGAATATGAGAAATTTAGATGAAGCCCCTTCTCTCGTAACAGCAATGTGTAACTAATCTCATGTGAAATATTGAAAATTTGCTTCCCAAACATACTGCGCAAATAAAATAGTTATTTGGCTGTAAATATAACCGGCAACCATCATAAGTCAAATAGCAACATTAAAAAAGCGAATTCCTTAAACATGTTATTTCCAAATGAAGTTTGAGTTCTAGTAAAAATGCCAGTTTAGACTATGTCTACAAAACAAACACATAATTGTCGATAATAATCCAAGTTGATCACAATGGCACAAATCAAGCGGTATGTACTCAGGACGAACGCAGCAGCAGCGGAGGCGGCGGCGGCGGCCGGTCTCACCTGAAGAGAGGGGCGAGGAGAGCAGCTCTGCACCACAGGCGGCTGCCCTGCGCAGCGCCGGCCAGCGCGACATGGCAGCTCACACTCGCCCAATTCTCAAATACTTGAAGTGAAGATAACTTTTTGATAATTAGAATTACGAATCGCATTCAAAACCAATCGGAATCATAGTATTGTAGCCGAAAATTACCACGGAAAGTTGCTGTGCATCGTTTCTAATTAAATTAGAGTTAATCTTGTTCCTCATACATACGACAAAATTAGATGCATACGGTTCTTATGCAACAACTCAGCTCGGAAGCAGAAGGAAAAGGAACAAAATGGTTTTCAAAATATTTTTGCAAAGTGCTACAAGTACTCCCCAAGAACATAAGGTCACACGCTTTATTTATGCGTAATCAACTCAAGCATGATATAAAATGAAGTACTGTTTTATTTAGAGTTCTATTTGAAACAGTAATTATACGGTTCATGGCCGTGAAATCGACGTGTATTTAGTGAAAGTAATAGAATTTAAACCATCATAAGCCAGCTTCAATAGAGACCGCAGTCTTTGTCAGATGAGAAGACCTCAGACATGAGCTCGTTCCAGGTTGGCAAATACCCGAGGTCTACTGAGTGATGAGTGCGGTAGGTGAAATACTAATATCCGCAGCTCACCAATTTAAGAAATTTCCTCAATAATTAAACTAAAAGTTTCATTCAAACACAGCGTTAGCAAAATGATATTTTTTTGTAGCGTAGTTGCAAATGATGTTGCAATAAGCTGTCACGTAATGTTTAGGCCACTAGTTCTCACTATAGGCCAGCTTGTCAACTTACACATTCATTAAACTAAGCAGAAATATTGTATTTATAATTACGTTGCCACTCGGAATATGCATCGTGCAAACTTTGTATGAATTACGTCAGATTTTCTCACGAAATTATCGCAGTCATCGGAAGCAGTGACTCAGGGAACAACTTCAACAACTACGCGACGCACGCTCCAGTTTTGTTAAAATTGGAAAACCAGCAACATTGATTCGTTCTAATATCCTGGAGCAGAAATTTAGGCGCTAGGAATAATTTTCTTCCAGTGTCACACCTCGATATCCCCCAGTACTTCCCAATTTGTTCTCTAAAGGCCTCTTTCTTGCCATAAGTACCACGAGAATATTCTTGCAAATTTGTTTTACTTCATTATCCTAAGACCCATGTTTTTTTTCAGTATAAAAGGTTTATAGTATTCAATTCAATAGTTTACCCTTTTTACAATACATGTTGAACTCTTGTTCATTTAGTTTTCGATTTGAGACAACATCGGCTCGGCTGACAATATCACTAGCGTGAGACTTCCTAGAAGCATCTTCATTCTATTCTTAGCTCTGAGCAATGATGTAGTGCATGTTCAGTGGTGTGTATTATTCACGGTGTTAAAAAAACGAAAGGTACTTGCGTTGACAGATGGCACAGAACAAGCAAAATAAGCACTTTTTGGAGAATACGAAATATTTCAAAACTACTCACTTTCCAAGACACTAATGCTTGAAGTTTAACCCTGATACCTAATTAACAATCTTTCCATTTTTGAGGAATGTCTTGATGGAAAACCACGAATATCAGAGAAACAGATGTTTCAACGTATAAAGTTTGCGATAACTGTTCGATAACCAAACGTCGATGCAGGTCTGGTACCTATTCTTAAAGGATTGCTGGACACTATACTAAACTGTTGGTTCTTCTGCTACGTTACCTGTTGCGACCGCTATCCCTACGACAAAATCCTCCTCAGGCTCCACCAGTGTTTCGTGAATCATTGATTCCAAATGGCCCTAGACTAAAAAATTCGAAGGACCCATGTTTAGAGATGTTGGAGGCCACGTCACTTGTCCATTATGGCCATCCCCCATTCGGAAAGCCATCGCTCAGATATTGGCGAGTATTCCTTTTGGATGAGCCGGAGCTCCGTCGTGCTGAAACTACATTCTACCGGCTGGAATCACATCCTCCAGCAGTCCAGCAACGTCCCTTAGAAACAAGACAGAAGACGCTCCATTTCTGGGAGATGGCATTAGACATGGCCCAATAAGATGGTCGCTAACCATTTCAGTTCACACGTTGACACTGGATGGATGTAGGGTGTTTGACCGATACACTTCATGACAGTTATTTTGTCAACTGTGCAACTTTTGGGTGTTAAATATTCCGTTACGTAGCGCGTAGAAGTAGTTTCATTGGTTAAGAAAAGATGCTTTTACACTTGGACTGCGACGTGAGCCGCCAGGGCACACGGAGGGAATTTCTATAATACGATATTGACGATTAGTGAAAGGTGAATTTTGATAAATTAATAAAGGCATGATCCAGTTGATATTTGCAGTTTTAAAAATTGCCAACTACAATCGACTTAAAATTTGAGTTGAATATTGAACTTCTCGAGGTCAACACGAAAAGAAATTTTCATCGCCCTGTTTTTGCCTCAGGCACCAACGTTCAAACTGTCCACTAGGGATGTCGTCACTCGTAAGCAATTCTTGAACTTTATAAAATTGGTAACGATGTAGATTGTGGTCTCTGAGAACATGCCATACGTCGACGTGGTTTGATATTCTCAAGTCACGCGCTGTAGCTCGGGTGCTTGCGTGAGGCGTCACGGAATTATTGCAGATCTCAACTACACAACGCCATTAATCAAACCGACCATAACTTACCATATCCACGTTGAAGCTTTAATGTTTGCGCAGACAACGATGTGTTTGGCAACGTGTGGCTTCTGAGGCAATACCGATAGGGTAAACACTGCTGATACAATCTAGCAGCACTTCTAGCAGTGCTGTTGACCGCATCTAAACTCCATTCCACATCCGAGATTCCCATACTCGTTAAACGTGCCAGTGGGTCAGCACTATGTCAGAGAGTGAGGTGATTCGTAAATACTAATAAAGTGTTGCCAGAAATGAAGTAACATCACTTTTGTAATACACATTGTGGAGACACGAAAATGTGACAAACTAGCCCCGAGAGTTGAAAGTTTAAACCTCAGCATCTTGAAAATTGGTTTGAAATATTTGGTACTTCCGTGTTTATTTTGCATGACCCTACCTACTGTCAAAGTTCATACCTCTCATTTTTTTTAAACCAATCTACTAGAGTCGTTCCCAAGTCCAGGTTAAGAACCTAGTTAATCTTTTCTAAGACTTATGCGTGTATTTACTCTGTTTTGTAAACTCCATGTTCCACTTTCTTTGCTCCTTATTGGTCTAGGCAAAATTTTTGATGACATTAACACAGACCTGTATTAAGAGATTTGTTTTATTTTACTATTGATGTGTGTATACCAAATAGTTAAGTATGACTTTCTTCACCTCTTTTTATGGCTGCATTAGACTAAATGCAGCTACCATAAGTATCCTTCAAAAAGTGTCTAAATAATCAATGTTATAACATCACGTCACAAGAATTCTATTGAAGAGTTTTCCGTAAGGTAGTAGTAGTAACATAGGCTTACTAGCGCTTCAGTAGCTCCGACTATTTCGCGCCGAAGGTCTCATGGTTTTAAAGATACCTGAATTCTACATCACCTCCGAGGTAGTATTATAAGAACATTATTTCGGTGGTCAACTCAATTTCCATTGCCTCAACACACACAGTGTGTTCCGTAAAGGAAAACTTCCAATTGCTTCTCTGTTGTAAAATGTTTGAGAACAAACACGACTGCGGCACCCGAGGGGTCGTCAGTCCCCTTGATGCTGGTGCAGAGGAAACAAATATGAAAACTTCGAAAGGATCTAAATGAAAGAATGTAAATCACGCCATGCGATTGACGATCTCCGTAGCACAGAGATGTAAATACTCGGGAAGTATGGAAACACAAAGCTTCAAATTTAAATTACAGCCACATTAAAATTCAGTCATTCCCTCAGGTCAACGTTTTCACAAAAAGTTTCCTGCATTTAATAAAACTAAAATAAGTGAAAAATAAATTGAATAACAGTGAGAGCAGATATGACTCATTTGGCCCTGCACCAGCACCTCGCCCGGGAACAGTACATCGACTGGTCTCTCAAGTCGCTGCGAGGCGTCTCTTTCATAAGTTTGGCATATACAAATCGGCAGTAAATTCAGCGATACTTCCAAACTCATTAAATGCATACAGCCGAAGACAACTAAGCACACTCTCATAGAACAATGTTAACTTTCATGAAACTATACCTTCGAGCTGACAAACGCTTAGCTACAATAACACGAGAGAGCATGCTGCAGTTCCAACGCATGAATATGAGCCACAGCACAGTGTAATTACACCTAAATTACAGCATCAGAGACTCACTTTTGAAATGGTACGATGTCACAACACAAGTCCCAAACCTCTGCACGCCTATCATGCAAGGGTAATTGTTGATCACATTTTCCGTCTATATCACAACGCACTTGAGGGCGCATAACCAAAAAGGTAAATTTTGTCTCACTTTTTTCTTGAAAACATCGATAAAAATTTCAATATAAATACGTCGAGCAGGTTAAAATTTCATGGAACGTAAACGCATGAAATTGAAATGCCAGGCGTAAACAGTTCAGAAAAATAGAATTTCCAGACAAAGTGGCCAACAGGCAATGCTAAGTAAAACAGCTGTGAGAATATTCATTATATTTACAAGGCCGCCTTTGAGACGATGTGAACATCACCAGCGGCTTCCAACAAAAGCACACAAATAAATAATCGCCAATGAAATGGTGAAACCACCTAATTGGTTTTCTGGCAGTGATTGAATAGTCGCATAAAAATTAATGATATATGAGATTTATCAGAAACAAAATTCCTAACCAACCAGAACAGTTGATACATAAATTTAGCAGCAAATGGAACAGACATCTAGAGCAACAAAATATAAACTTTAGGGCAGAGAAACGGGCTCAAACTCTACGGCTCATCTCAGCTTCATAGGGCAAAATAAACATCAAAACCAAAAGTGAACTTATACTCAGCAGCAAAATTTAATTAGTCCAAATAAGCCATCAAACAAAACTTAACGTTTTATCATTGAGTCGTAATACAAAACTTTTTTCCCAAATACTTTTTACTATCACACAACCAGTATTTCATGGATTATTACGATTTTTCTAACATTGCAAATTACTTTGGCTTTCAAGTTTTTTGAGTTGGACATGTAGCACTACATAAGGCAGCACTCTTTAGCGTTGCCTTCAACTACCGACTTTGAAAAACCTAGGCAACTGATGCAAAGTGGGAGGGCTAAACTCATCTCAGAGCAGGTTATGAGTGACCAGAAATAATTTCTAACATAGTGAATGCAAGATGAAAACGGATCCACTCAATGGTCACCTAAACTTACTGTCATCAGTACACAACTCAAGCACTTCACTCCTCAAATAACGCATGTACCCTTCAGAGACAGGATTTTCCAACAACTTACGTGTGAGCTGCAGACAGCAGAGTAAGGTCTCGATTAAAACAGTGCGAGTTGTAATGGAGCAACTCTCTCTTACATGTAGAGTACAAACGACTATCTCGAGTGCAATTGGAGAGACTACTTCTTTTCCTGCTGAGGAGCAGCGTCGGCGGGCGCATCAGCGTCAGCATCGAGGGCGCGCCTGAACTGCGGGAACTGCTCCCACGGGGCCGAGAGGTCGAACTTCCTGAACTCCTGCGCCAGCTCCACCGGCTCCATCACCACGCGCTTCTCCTCGTCGTCGTACCGGCACTGGACACGTCAAATTACAATAACAATTGTTCATAAGGCGTAGTAAAATCTCGGGGGGAAAATTAGTTTTACAACTAGATTGGTTGAGTTAGTTTAAGCCTCCATATGAACAACGGTGTTTAAAAAGAGGATGGCACGATTTAGGAAACGAGGTATCTACACAAGGTGTGATCCTACACAAGATCCTGCGCTTAGAAAAAAACAAGTTTGGAAATAAATTAATGAAAAAGATAAAAGTTCAAGTAGAAAATGCTGACAAACAGAACTGCAGGGGATTGAATAAAAGATCGTTCATAACAAAAAATTTGTCCTATTTCAAAAAAAAAGGTTCACATAACTCACACCACGTGACCTCGCATTTCATTTTAAGAGTGCTAATTCCAATAAATACAGTGGGTGTATCCTCCCAAAAGATTTACAACTCTTTTTTGCTTCTCATACCCAATAGTGAGACACAGAATCATTTTCTACTAACACCAGCGAATGAAATGCTACATTCTTTAGAGGAAATGTGGATTTCCCACACTGATCATGCATGCCTGTCAAATTTTACAACTTCTGCTAATTTAACCCTGTGGCATCAAAGTGGAACAATTCTTATTGTCTGTAACCAGACTCGAGACCAGGCCTTGTGCCGGCAGTGTAATTTTATACAACACGCACGCGTTCAACTCTCATTGCAGTACTTTACCACTATACGTGCATCTGTACCACCCTTCATTTCCATCATGACGCACAATTTCGTTTTCCAATATAAACTCCGAATAATTTGCGAAATAAAAGTGTTTCATAAATGCATGTTCAATTTACACAAATTATCCCCTACAAATCTACTGAAGAATGACAAAAACGATGTAAACACAAAGCATACTAGTGAATAATCAATCAACTGTCACAGGCGAGCCTATTTCAATCTCTGCTGAATAAAAATTAGCATTACTTAATTTCTCACCAAAATTATTCCTTTCTCCAGATATCAATCACATTAGTTTATTACAATTTCCTTCCCTAAGACTCATCTGATAAAACAGATAAAATAACTAGTGTTAAAAACAATTGAACTAAATAATGCATTAAAAGACATTCGCGTACTTGAGGACACCATTGAAAAAAGAAAATATTTTCGGAAAATTTCAATTATCTACCTGGCCGTGCTTAGCCAGTGCCATGCCAGTCCTGAAGCAACACACAAGCAGTGGCGCCTCACCTCAACGTAGCCCGTGAGAGGGAAGTCCTTCCTGAAGGGGTGACCCTCAAAGCCGTAGTCAGTGAGGATGCGTCTCAGGTCAGGATGGTTTGAGAAGAACACTCCAAACATGTCCCACACTTCTCGCTCGTACCAGTCAGCGCCCTTGTACACCTGGCAAGTGAGGACATTGAGGCTATGGGGCATAGGTATTGCTCATTGAATGGGGAAAATTATATCTATTCACTAAAATGAACCACGGTACCGTACCATTTTTGGCATTCCCATTGGTTGTTTCTTTAAACATGAATTCCCCCTGCGAGAATATATCTGCATAATTACTCGCACATTTAATAAAAATAATTTTATGCTCCTTGTACAACATTATCCTCAGTAACTAGTCATTGGAAATTAAATTTCCAGTTTTCCCATTTTTGAAGCTAAATGCTTTTGCATTGGCACATGTATAGTTTTCCACTCATTTCATTTTAGTCGCTTTTTCTCGCATTACCAGTGTTTTTAAAGCTATGAGTATTTTATTACCTCACTTTGAATGTTGGTGATCTTTCAGATCAAACTACTTCTCCCAAAATATCAGTATAATACGTTTAATTAACTTGAACGTAGTTTTTAATAAACCACTCCCTTTGCACGACCACAAAATACTACCAAACTCAAAAATCTCACATATATGTTTCACAATTCATTAGGTTTCTTTGACGATCATATATGAGACAGCAGAATTGCCTCATAGGTGCTTGATCATCTTTCACCATCACACAATACAATCACGTTAGAGACGCAGCTGCTCTAATTTGTTTGTTCAACGTGTGAAAGCAGGTGCAAAGTAGTAAGGTTAATTTTAGAACTAGTTAATTTAATTAGTTTAGTTTTCCTACGACCTCACCTCATAAGCCGAGTCGAGTGGCGTGAGCTCGTCAGTGTAAGTCTTGACGCGAATCCTGGTGTTGAAGCGAATGGAGAGCAGGTTGTACACCACCTATACACACAAACGTAAAAATTCAATGTTAAGCGCATCCAACGTTAAAATATTGATGTGAAAACACACTCAACTAGTTTATTTGGCGTAAAAGTGGGACAAAAAAGTATAGGAGTGTAACCTACCACATATCATGAGAAACTGACAAGATATATAACTGCAGCCTCTTTTTGAGGCCTGCGGCATCAGCAAACGTGCATCAACAGCTGTTTGGCACATAATCAGACCCAGAAAAACCAGCATTCTTTCAACCCAAAGTAAATGAACTAGATACATTTAAAGCATTTACCTACAACAATGTCTATGATGATTCCATGTAGAAAATTTCTAGCACAAGCAACTTTTTGATACATTCAGGATTTCCTACACCTCACTAACACAACGTGAACCATGAAAGTTCAATATGATTGAAATTCCCAAAATGTCATTTGGCTTGGTAGACATGGCCAACAAAGCAACTGAGAATAGAAATGTGAGAACATCAGAAATAAAAATGAAATGTTACATTGAAAGAAAGTCTGATAAGCCAGCCTCCATCTGGAAAAAGGCAAACTGAGAACAATTGAAGAATAAAAAATTTAACAATGAGACCCACAACTGACATCCAGTTTAGATCTGCCATCAAATCGCATCCTAAAATTCACTACTAAGTCTAAGGGATACTGCCAAGCAAGGGATGCTGCCAAGCATTATATATGACTGAGCTAAACACTTCTCTCCAACAAAATCTCACACATCCTCTAAAGAGTGCTAAGTTCCATAAATACACTAACAGACCAAAACCATCAACAGACACACAAGAAGAACTTGACCAAAGCAACAACTCGGAAGCCTCACAACATTATAAGAGAATACAAGTTGAGCAAGGTAAATCAGCACAAGGGACGATGCACTCACTCACCTCAAACCTGTACTCCCTGCTGGGCACATCCACCCCACACAGGTCAGCAATGCTGGTGTACTGAGCGTTGATGTGGTCGCGCAGGAACGTCAGCACGGGGATCACTCCCTCAGGTGCTATCAAAATCTCGAGCTCATTGCCAGCAGTTACTTGCACCTGGACAATATTAAGAACTATAAGGTTTCTTCAGCTACAACCATCAAGTATTTCCTTATATTTCAATTAATACTATTTATACTCAGCATGTTTTTCTAAATTCATTCAGTAACACAAACCTTGAATGTTTGCAGCTAACACTGTGAACCTCAATGATTAGATTCATAAGACAATAGTTCCCTTTACATATTATCCCCAAAGTACAAAAAAAAAAATAAAGTAGAAAAATGCACACCATAGAATTAACTGCTGAGTGATGCTTAGGTTCAGGGCATAAAACAAGGAAGTAAAACTCTACAAGAACATTTAATCACAAACACTAAACACTAAACACTATAATACTGCTGGCTAAATTATGGCTATTCCCTTATTCTAAGAATGAAACCATAATTTGAAAATGAGGGGAAAATTGCAGTTAGTGAAATTTTAACTAATAAGCCTTTAACCAAAAGTGGATTGTAAGGTGCCACTTTACCTTCTGAACATACTTAGGAAGGCACTCTGCAACATACTGGCCATACTCGGACACAGTCGTGCGCTCCACTGCGTTCACAGGCCGGATGGTGGCTGTAAAACACACAGAAAAAGCATGGATATTACAATAACTCAACTCTAGAAATAATTCTACACCTCTGTACCTTAATAGCTCACTGTTGGTGCTTCCTTGGTCCCCTCATCCCTACTCCCAGCTTGTAAACTGAATACCTCAACACTACGGAATGACTGAACAATTTTTATTATCTTCAATAGCAATTTATAAATATTGACTTGAGTTGATTTTTATGTTATGCCAACAGAAATGGAGGAAGAAACTAAATGAGCTTAACCCTTTGATGCTTGAGGGGCCTCAACAGTCTTCTTTCAAAAGTAGTCTCAATACATCGTACAGCAGATCTCTTCAAATTGCTACCCTTATATGTTCTTTGGATTTCACTGGTGAGTGGCAGTTTCTTCCTCGTCCTGATATTGGTGACTGCCTCATGCCTGCGCCAGTTTAGCAATGATGCTTGTGATAACAGTAAGGAGTACAAAAATTCAAACAGTAAAGGGTCATATTATTATTTAAAACTGGTTTTTGCTGGTGAATTATAATTTTGATATAAAAACAATGCTTTAATTTACGCATGGTGTTTAGGCAGTATCTAAATCTATCATGAGTAAAACTAAAGCATTTGTTTTATCTATAAACAGAAACATAAGTGGATCAAAATGCTATCATTTATTAAGACAAAGATTAATAATCATTCAAAGTGGCTTCAAAACGTGTAAGATTAAAGAACTCAAAATTGCAGTAAATCCTGCTCTATAGCAGGTATATTTCAATGGCTTTTTAATAAAGTTGAATGAAACATACAAAAATTGAGAACAGAACAATAAAAAGTATTTACTAACTAAACAATCACTAACTGATGGGGACACAATAGCAAGTATGAATCCTGAATGTAACAAAAAAGCCACAATACATACAATCAGTACAAATGAATGAATGAAAACAGCTTGGCTTCCCTTAAATCAAAGAACTCACGGTGCAAGTCAGGCTTTGAAGATGATGAAGAATGTCTGACAGCAAAGACTCCAGTTGGCTGCGATGCCATGAACCTCCCTGAAATATGAGTGGTCAACTGTCACATCTGATCTTCAATTACAGTAATTTGCAAGGTTTAGGATTAAATAAGAAAATTTAGGTCTTGTACAGAGTAGCTAACACAATACTGATAGACCTCAATACAGTATGATAAATTTTGAATACTGCTGTGTTTTAAATATCAAATAATAGAAAATTAGATACTTTCATTCCACTACTTTAAACATAATTCCAAAGCAATGTCATTTCCTTACATTGTTTACTGGACATCTAAAATACAACAGCAAAAAACTTTCTGTTTTTAGATAGTAAATCTTGTTTAGAAAACAATAGTAATATCATTTTTTCAAATTGGGATTCAAAATTTATCCAAAACACAAGAGAAAGACCTGCTATGGACTGACTCGTCTCAACAGCACATAAATTTACTCTGGCATAAATGTTGCAAGGATGCAGCTTACACGCATACATACCTACTTCATTTCACAGGTAGGTAATGCTGGTAGCTCAATCCTAAAATTGAATGTATTAATTACAGCACCAATGCTTACCATTGTGAGCATTCTACTCTTTGTAACCATTCCAGTTGTATTGCACTGATACCTTCCTGAATTAACTACAGCAACTTGAAACACATTATTATGAACTGAATTTCATCATTAACCTTAATGTTTTAGCACTGGCATTTTTTAACAAGAGTTATTGATCTTGAGCTACAAATAAATTTGTACATCCACAAAGGGATTTTCATTTTCTGAGAATGAAAGTGATGGTTTATGTTTTTCTTTCAATGTAGAACATTCAACATTTTGCAAATGCATATATATTTATTGATAACACTGGTATTAAATAAACTCTGAACACTTTAAAATATTCTACTTACCTTGGCTCATGGCATACTTGGCCAATGATGAAGTGATTCGTCTCACACTGGCAGCCATTTCTACCTCAGGCAAGTCAGCTGTAAAATATGAGCTATAGGCCAAACTTTAGTAGCCTTTGCCTAACTGAAAAATTGAAAAAAATGGGAATGAATATGTTGGCCACATAAAACAAAAGTTGAAAATTGCTCAACTTAATAGTACAGCTTGCTTATCAGATTAACCTACATATTCTCTATGAACTAAAACAATACTATTGAAGAACTTGATCACTTTTATTCAAAGAAACAAGGTTTAATTGCATCGTCATTTTTTCTCTTGTCACGTTTTATCCATTAGGATGCAATGCACTAGGAAAAAACTTGATCTTGTATACCTAAAGAAAAGAATATGGGGCTACATCATGATGCCCGGGAAAATAATACTAGGGAATACACTTTTGGTTGCATGAATTTGGAAACTTCATTCTAGTGGATTTGAGGTCACTAATTCCAAAAATGGCTTGTCTAAAAAGCTGTCAGTATTTTTGGCTTTACGATTGAAATATAAAACTTTCTGGGAATAGATGCAAAGGTAACATTCTATTGTGACAGAAAATAACATCTTTCAGTTCTTTAATTCAAAATTTAAATTTGTCTACTCTTGTGATATTCCTGAATAATTAATTACAATGGCAGCTCCAGGTCATGATCTGAAAGAGTGGTGCCTCTTTATAGATAGCTCCAAGTGGAGTCTGAAACATGTTTTACTACACATAGGCAACATTTTTGGAGCAACATCCATAGGACACTTAGTAAACCTATAAAAATATATATAAACATCAAAACAATATTGCAGCTACTCAAATATGGAGAACACAAATGAATCATTTGTGTTGATCTAAAAAAGGTCAATTTATTGTTAGGACATCAAGGTAGCTATACAGAATTCCCTTGCTTTTTGTGCCTCTGGGACAGCAGAGCCAAAGACAGACATTAGATTCAGAAGGATTGGACAGTTAAGGAAAATTACAATTTGGGGTAAAAGAACATCATTCATGAACCTCTAAGAATGTGAAATATAGTTTTTCCGCTGACTCATATGAAGCTAGGCCTTGTAAAACAATTATATCACGGTGCTCAATACTGGCAGTGATGGTGAAATGACAGAAAAAATTCAAAGCAGGTATTTTTGATGACCATAATAAGGAAGCTAACTAAAGACCAAGCATTCACTCAATCTATGCCTGGTGTTGAGGGAGCATTCATTTGTCATAAGGAACTTTCTTGGAAACAGGAAATCAAATGAATATAAAGAACTAATAAAATCTTGAATGAAAAGTTTCCAGGTGTTAGGTTGCAATATAAGCAATAATATAAAATTCGTCAAAAGACATATCAAATTATTTCTGGCAAACTTAGGGAAAGTGAGTGATGAGCAGAGTAAATGCCTTCACTAGGACATCAAAATCATGCAAGATCAATATCAAGGTTGCAGGGCGTTCACCATGATGACCAACTATTGCTGGAGCATTCAGCATGACTGCATATCCATTTAACGCAAGTTTCTGAATAAATCTGTCTTTCTTCAAAAGCAACTGATGAATCCACAATATGTTTGCCAAGGTAAGTAAAAATAATTATAAATTAATTCTTCATGTTTGTAATGGGTTTTGAATTACATTAATTTGTACTGGTTTAGAACTTTTTCAGTAGGACCTGGTGGTTTACAAATATATTGTCAGTAGTAAATGGGAGGGAAGCCATAGCAAGAAAATTTGACCTAAAAGAAAATAACTCATGCCGTATTTGAAATCAGTGACCTCAATTTACCCAGGAACACGTTTTGAAGTGTATGTAACTGACAAAAATTAGAATCTTGTTCCTCAGTGTAATAATTTTGAACCTACTTGTAGGAGTCCACCATTTCTTCTGAATTGATTCTGAATAAGAATATCTTATTTGAAATATTTCAACAGCTGACTTTGAGATTTGGAGAACTACATTTACAATTTAACATGTTAAGTGCGACGGGACCCACCGGTGGTCATTTAGGTGATTTCTATAATGCTGCTGGCCAACCAGCAGTCACTGACATAATTTTTGTAAATACTAAATGAAAGTTAAATGAAGGCATGATCCAGTCGATGTTTGCTATTTTCAAAATTTTTTACTACAATTGATTCTAAATTTTAGCTGGATATTGAACTTCAGATTAACCAGTCGCACTTAACGTGTTAAGGCTACCATCCCAAGCCCCTGCCAGGCCACCGTCATTCTGATGGTCATTTTTCATGTTTTTGTTGGAAAAGGACCCTTAGGAGGTAGACTATTCGGTCCTAAAATGTTATGGCACTACAAACACTAGATCCCCCCCCCCCCCGTTGGGGGGGGGGGGGGGTTAAGGGGTCAAAAATCTTAAATTTTCGACCCCATATAAAAAGAAAACAAATGAAAAATGGATAAGTTTACAATGTGCTTTTGTTAGGAATGTTCCAAAAATTCTAAAACTCTCTTTAGTTTTGTTCTAGCATGAAAACTCAATGAGTTGATACATTTTGAAATTTCAATACAAAAGAACTAATAAACCAATATGTCCAATTTTTTTCAAAAACTAAGGCCTGAATTAAAAAATGAATAGGCGAAATTGTGTTTCTTTTCAAAAGTTACATATTATAGTCAAATTTCATTAGAATTAGACTGAAAATAAAAAATTTAATAATTTGTACAAGAATTTTTTTTCATCTG
Organism: Morinoia aosen; assembly: GCA_030386875.1. Classification (NCBI taxonomy): domain Eukaryota; kingdom Metazoa; phylum Arthropoda; class Malacostraca; order Amphipoda; family Talitridae; genus Morinoia; species Morinoia aosen. Next base: position 8,402,919 of record CM059558.1, on the reverse strand, counting down.
AAAATCCCAATTCACGTGTGAATATGAAGTTACGCACATAAATTATCGAAATAAAAATTAAAACTACATTCAATTACATAAATTGTCCATTATATTACACTTCAACAAAAAATTTTGTTTTAGGCTTATACCCAAAACATATAACTTTCAACATTCAAACCATATCAACTCATTGAGTTTTGATGCTAGAACAAAACCAAAGACAGTTTTAGAATCCTTGGAACATTTCTAACAAAAGTATGTTGGCTTTCTTCCAAATTTGAAAACAAGTTATATAGCTCCTAACCCAAAAATTATTGTTTGTGATGTAATGATGAAATATTGCTTATCACAAAAAAATTTCTAAATGTTAACATTTTACAACATACTTTTGTTAGAAATGCTTCAAGGATTCTAAAACTGTCTTTGGTTTTGTTTAAGCATCAAAACTCAATGAGTTGATACGTCTTGAATTATACATAAAAATGATCCAAAAAACTAATTTTGCATAAAGAAATAAGGCCTAAATCAGAAAAGTGACATGAGTAATAAAAGTTTACTTTAAAAAAATACATATACTGGCCAATTTTGAAACGAATTGGACGAAAAAAATTGAAAAATCCGGATGGTACCCTCAAGTTTACCAATTTCTATATTATACCTCAATTCTAGAAGCCGTTGATTATTTTATTTGTAATTCATTCAGCTTTAGATTTTTAGCATTGCATTCTAAAATGCTATGCATATTTTACTTTTATGTCATTCAATTTCAAGTCTTTAGCCTGACAGGCTTCAATTCAGCTCTTTAGATTATGGATATATGCACACAGCAGACTTGGATACCAGCTGCTCCTAACCATCTGAAAGAGAAGCATTTCTTATTTTGCAAAATTACCAACAAATGAATAGGAGAAAGTTATGCTTGTATTGAACTACACTTAAGTTAAGGAGACCGTCTGGGGACGGTCTATATAGAAATCAGGATATGTGCCGATTTTCTGTTTTAATATGCATCTTATAGAGAATTTTCTTGCGCTTCTATTGGTACTTTCCGTTTACGTCTACTCCGAATAGTGCGTGCACCAGAGGGGGGGAAAGCGATGGGGGTGGCGTGACCTTGAACCCTTTCCCCCTCATTATTGGGGTCAATTGAGCGCGTTTCTCTGCGGGAATGACAATATAGTTCGTTCATGGGCTACTCAAAGTGCTTCCATTATACAAACGAAACATTTTAATATTTTTTTTATAATTTTTGACAATTTCAGAATTTAGTTGTTCTGCCGTATCTATGATACCGCAGCTTTCATTCATAGCTCGATGACAGCTGCAGTATCATAGCTACGGCTATGGCGAGCACACCAATTCAAAGGGCTTCAAAAGAGCTACAAAACAGAGGAGTTGCCATGAAAAAAAAACGTATTTTGGTTGGAAAAAAATGAAAAAATGAAAAAAGTGGTTGTTTTGAAGAATTACACGTATTGTCTTTTGTTGTATATTTTTTCCCAGAGTTAAAGAGCTACAGCAATGTAAATTATATCAATCAAAAGTGTCGAGAATATGTTCAGAATGATCAAATTTTGCGAATTAAAAATGAAAATTCTTGTAAGTGTGTGTAATGTAACAAATTTGTGCTTACGTAAAAAGTTGTGTCTTGAAATATCTCAGAAAATCCCAGCAGCCAGAGGGGTCGCTTCAACATGAATGTTTTATGTCGCTTCAACATGTATGTTTTTTACGCCTGTATGTTTTCTTTCAACTCAGCAATGTTAGGAGGCTGCGATAAGGTGCGAGAGCCAAACGATGTATGTTTACAGTGTGTGTTGTCTCTGGAGGGGACTTTGGCAAATCTTTCATTAGGACGAGCCCTTGGAAAACCTGAGATGCGCGGAAAAATGCCTACACAAGCGCGAACAAAGTCGCCTTCTTGTCAAAGATAAATCGACACATAAATCGCGACCCTTGAGCTGCGAGGGTGAACGGAGCAACGGTTTCAACGGAGCCTGAGCGTGGGATACAATGAGGCTAAGAAAAAATAAATAAAGACGAACTGCGGGACTACCAATGAGAAGAGATGTGGGCGGTCACTGGCAGGGTCTGAGGATTCTCATAGGCCAAAGGTGAGAGTGCACAACCCTCGAAGAAAATGCGCCAGGGCTCAAGGCGTCTGAGGAACAATGGACAGTTCGACCGGCGAAGCCGTAACGTGAGGTGCAACCAAGAAACGCGGGTGTGTTCACAATAACAAGCGTGCTTAATGCAATAATAAGAAAAGTGGCTATATTGAAAATCATACTAAGTTTCACGCTATAATGTAATCCAGAAAGTAACATTCTCGTTTCACTTGCAGAAAATTTACGTGTTCCCGTCACCACGTTCACAAAGGGGAAATTTATCAAAACATAACCCACCGTGGGAGTTATTGATGGAACATGGAGATGCTGCACTAGAAGGGAGGGTAAGAGATGCATTTCTTAAAAAGAAAGAGTAAAGATATTGTTGAGATAAATATTGCGATAATTCATTGTCATTCAGTCATTGATGCGCTTAAAAAGTAACAAGTTAAATTTTTATCTTTGACAGGCGGGATGGTTATTCAGTCATATGTCTGAGGATTGATCAGCTCGAATGAAGGGAATCGACGTGTGAACATGCTGAAACGGGATGAGCAAGATGACATCATCACTAGACATTTTCTGAACAATGCATAAGATAGGCCTTGAACTGAAGCGAGTTGCAGATGAATTCGGTGGTTGAAGTGACCTTCGCCTACTGGCTGTTGGGAGTACTTAGAGATTGTAGGCATTATCTGTGTTATGTTTGGATGCATAAGCAATCTGCGGTTAAAGGCTGGCCAGCCAAATTTCTGTGTAATTATGTGCAGTAGGTCATTTGACGTATGCTCTTTGCTTTCATTACTTAATTAGCATTGTTCCTAACACCAATCATTGTGTGTGCGCTCATTGATGTTTGTATCACGTATAGCTGGGAATTATAAATGTTAAGCATAGTTCACCCTGTGTATCATGCCCCACAATATTAGAAGCAATCCATCGTAATGCAACGGAGGGCGCCCAGAAAATGCGCTGCGTAAGTGGGTCAGCGATCCCCGGTGAGTACCTTTCCTTTTTTTAGTATATGTATATGTGCTGTAATTGCCGATATTTATTCATTAATTTGTGTTGCATATGTATACTTTGGAGGTGGGCCATTCCTCAATTCCGAGAGCCGAATCTTCCTGTTAATGAAATGTTAACAAGGAGGTGAAGGGACCATTTCTCGTGACAAAAGGGCTTAAAAAGAGCTACAAACGCTCAAGAGTTCATTGTAGAACATCTTGTAGTTCAAAAGATAAAAAGAAAAACAATTTTTTTTTGTGAAAAACACGTTTTTCTGGAAACATGATAATTGGTTTCTCAAATGTATCTTCTTCCACAGTTTTAGAGCTACAAGAATGGTTTATATACCATTTGATAGGGCTTAGCAAGGAGTATCGTTAAGCAATGGCATTTTTGGATAAATTCATTATTTTGAAAATTACATGACAAAGAAAAAAAAATTAAGAAAAAAATTTTTTTTTTATTTTTAATTCCCAAAATCCACAAAAAGGAGTTATCAAAATTCCCTATTGCTTATGGTTATATAGACATATAAGCAATCTAAAAACGAAGTACTGGTTCTGTAACTTCAAAATTGTAGAAGAAGATAGATTTTAAAAAAACCCCTATTTTTTCATATTTTTCGAAAAAAAATAAAAAAAAAGTGCAGATACAAAAATTTCGTCGAAATAACAATTGATCTTTGCATCATTTCACACCTACTATGAAAATGTCAGAGAAATCCATCCATAAATAACGGACTTTTTTTTTTACCCAGACGGTCTCCTTAAGCACTTTGACTGTGGCTGGTAAAACTGAAGTTTAATATTCAATTCAAGTTTGAAATCAATAGTCATAAATAATGTTGACAAAAAGCAAACATGAACTAATCATACTTCCATTTAGTTTTCATCAAGTATCTATGAAAATGGAATTTTTAATTACTGGTCAATCAGCAGCATTATGATAATTCCTTCTGTGATGTCGAGGAAAAAAATTTTTCTTTGATCAAATGTTCATTAGGAATTTAAAAACGAGGAACACTGCTTGTAGGTTAAGCAATTTTTAATATAACACATCGTGTTAAAAAAGAAAATTGATCGAAAAACCAATGTGATAACTTCCAGCAAATAAGAACTTTGGCTTTGTACAATGATTCTAAAATTCATAGTTCCAAATCATCAAATGCACTGCACAATATTTTGAATTGATCAGTAACTCCAGCACCACATTTCTCTGCAGGGAGTTGCACGGAAGAATTAGGCGGTTGCGCAAGAAGCCTCCCGATACGATGACTAACTCCACAATGCTGGGCAATCGTTATGTAAAACATTACATCCTGTCGGTAAGATGATCTTGCCATTTTATCTAAGGATTGCCCAGCATCATAGAGTTAGTCATCGTACCGGGAGGCCTCTTGCGCAACTACCTCATTCTTCTGTGTGACTCCAGAGTGTGGTGCTAGAGTTGCTGAAGATCAATTTGAACTATTGTGCAATGCTATTAACACGTTAAGTGCAGCGGGTTAAACTGAAGTTCAATATCCAGCTCAAATTTAGAGTCAATTGTAGTAAGAAATTTTGAAAATAGCAAACACTGACTGGATCATGCCTTCATTTAACTTTCATTTAGTATTTACAAAAATTGAGTCAGTGACTGCTGGTCGGCCAGCAGCATTATGAAAATCACCTAAATGACCACCGGTGGGTCACGCCGCACTTAATGTGTTAATGATTCAGAACTAAGAATTTTGGAATCATTGTACATGGTCAAAGAAAAACCCGTTTTTAACAGCATGAATAGCTTTTATCTGCTGGAAGTTTTTACACGAGTTTTCGATCAATTTTCTTTTCTAACATGTCTGACAAACTTTTGTCTTTTATGTTTTTTCAGACTGTACTTACTGAGGATGGAGCAGGACTCTGAAACATTTCATGGATTTGACAATGTGTAATATTAAATAATGCTTGACCTGCGAGCAGTGTTCCTTGTTTTTAATTTTCTAATTCCCTTTGTGTACCATTGGTGGCTCACATTGAACTCAAAGTGTTGAGCAATCCCATCCACAATGACGGTGCTCAAAAGGAATAAAAGATGAAGATACCATTTATTATGTAGTGAGGAAACAAGGAATCTATGCCCAAGGTTTTCCCCACAAGATCCCCTGTGCAGAAAAACAGTATGTTAAAGAAGGAACTAACAAAATACTATATAAATTGATGAAAAAAGTAGGTGTAAAAACAGGGCTAAGAAAAAAATGGCAAAGAACAAAAAAAATTCTATTTATAAAAAAGGCCTACCTGAACTTCAGCTTAGGGACTTCACATTTTCCCCCTTGTGCTACCTATACTATTTCATCACCTTTGCTAGAACAGATCAAAAATTTTTTAAAAATGCAGCATTCTTGTTTTGAAGTAGTAACAAATTAAATGTATACTTCAGTGCAGCTCACAACATGATGTTATATACTCTTGTAAAGAAAAGCACATGACTCATCCTTACTGTCCTGAACCAGGAATAAATAAATTTTAGATTAAATGCTCAAAATTTCATGTTTTTTTCTGAATTGTACAAAAGGTCTTTCAATTTGAACTTGTGGTGGAAATGGAATTTTTTTCAATGGTTTTAGTATATTAAGGAAGAAATTATAGCTTGCTGTGCATCAAATCATTATAGCGCATACCTGGATTAGATTTACACCAACAATCAAACTGTGTGGGCTGAAAACACAAAAAATCCTAAACCTAAATTCTACCCTAGGTACTATAAACTCCTTGATCAAAGTAAGTAAAACTTTGGGTCATTAGAAACAAGTGTTCAATGTTTAAATTTATTCAATATAACTGCCATTCCAAGTAATGATGCCACCAAAATGGCATCTGAAGTCCCTGCAGCTGTAGACAACGTAGTCCGAGCTCATGGCCATCCATTCCTCTCGGTGGTATATGGATGACGAACATTGCACGGGTGGTGATGTTTGCTCTTGTAGAAATGTAGCATTTGATAGGATGTGTGTGCTAGGGCACCATCCTGTTGAAGCATAACAGTGACAGATGACATGTCAAATGAGTTATTGATCCAGGGATCTAGCATCTTACATAGGTAACTTGTACTTGTACTCCCTTGCTGTCAGCAAATACCCGGTCAGGAACCAGCTCAGAGACATCACTCGCCATTTGATGCAATGAAAACAAGCAAAACGGCAAATTCTGGATGTTTCGTTGTTGACAAAGTGTGGGTACTCTTGCCCTCTTCCCCAAGGGGCTAGTAGCGATTGTTCCTTCTGTTTCTCACACTGTCCAAGTTTTCTCATCTAGGATGATTATCTGACTAGCCGGTACAGACTTGAGATCATTGACATTCACGAGTCTCTCGCAATATTCAAGGAACGGATGGCTGGTGTGAGCAGTGGTCTTTCCACAATGAAAAGGGGCTTGCCGCCCAACTTTGCACCAGCTCATCTCACTGTCGCCGCTTCAATGCCGAGTCTCATTGCGTGTTGGCATACAGACGTCAAGAGACTACTTTGAATGGCATCCAGGGAGATATCTCGATCCAAACCACTCTTTAGACCACTGCCATCCACCATTGTCCATGTACTTCTTGATCGAGTAGATGATCATGCCAAACATCCCAACAAGATTTGCGACCTTTCACTGGGTGTCCCGCACGAAGAAGTGCAAGAACTTCTACTGGTATCTAGTGCTGGGAAGCCATTTTGAAGTATAAACAAAACATTTTGTTTGTTTGAAATGATAAATAGAGGATGGATTAAGCTATGTCAAATAGGATGAGTGATTGATTAGTTAATTTAGTCTTCCTTATCCCCAAAAAAAAACATGTTTAAAGAATGGAAGTATGAAGGCTCCACTTAGTAGAAAAGAAGGGAACTTAAAATCTATTGCACCAATTGGGTTCCCACTCAAGAACTTGTGCACACAGTAACAGAAACTTCAGAAAAAAGGTTTAGAAACCAGATGAAAGTTGAAGAGTGAAAACAGAGGTGCTGAAAATCAGGACAGCAGTGAACCAAAAAAAGATGTTTTACAACAAAACAAAACAAAATTAAACTTTTATAAAAAAGCCTATGTAACTCCCACCTAGGATCTCAAATCTTCAACATGAAAGTGCTAATTCCAAAATATACCATAGTTGCATCCTCCTAGAGGGAATAGGATTTATCTGTTGAGTCTGTTTGTGACAGACCAAATCATCACATAAATTTTAAATAACGTGCTGACAGGGTTTTTTCAATAACCTAATTCAGACAGATCCAATAGTACCATTACCCTTCACATCTGTATTGAGAGGGAAGTTGCACAGCATTTTAAAGTGTAGCATGAGTCTTTCTTTTTCAACATTTAGAGTCTGTTTTTCAATTAAAATTTAATTACTGCAAAAAAATGCAACATAGTAGTTTGTTTCAGAACACTATTCCTTCGATAAAAATTTCTACAGAACTAAAAAACTAGTAATAGAATACATAGCTCTTGTAAGGGAATTAAGCATTTTTCTTTTGGCTAAAATTCTACAATGAGATTATTGCAGAAAAATGTACCGTAACCTTTCCTTCATCATGTAGAAAAGGTAAATATCCTGTTTTGGTAGCCCAGCCCCCAAAATTTGACCACTCTTCAACCTTTTCTGCACAAGCTCAGTTGTACTTCCGGGCTGCAGTTTGTTGCCCCAATTTTTTTGTTTTTTATATTTTACACACCAGTTCAACAAGCAGAAAGCTTTAGTGGTCTGCTGATCTTCTTAGTGAGTCGTTTGTGCATTTGGGCACCCTGTGAAATGCTCAGAAAATCTAATTTAGGAGTCTGCTTTACCCAAAACCTGTTGAAGCATTAGCGGAAAGCTAGTGAAAGTATTGAAGGTGAAGAAATTGTTAAAACTACGAAGAAATTGTTAAAACTACAGTAAAAAGACAAATATTGGTCTAATAATAAAGAGAAAAAGCATTTGAACGACTGTTTGAACGTTTGAATAACCAAAAGCAACGCAATGGCCGCATGACTGCACTGCCCTAAAAATGATTGCTCTGCAGTTTGCAGCCAGTATTTGTGACTTTTTAGCAGTAGTGACTTATTACAACTATGGAAAACTTATTTACAATATTTTAGGCTTAATAGTGGTATATTAATTTGTAGGTTTAGAAGGAAAACAAGGGTGTGAAACATTGTATTATATGTGCTGTGGTGCTTGGTAACTTTGATCTCCACTTTTTCAGAACAAGTCTTTCAGACTTCGCAGCTCAATATTTTGTATAGTTTTCACCTATTGAGAAGATCTTTTTTGCATTGTGAAGATCAAGGTGAGACCTATAAATGCTAGCTATGATGGTTTTGATAAGTTGATGAGAAATTTTTTCAACGTCCATAGAAATGAAATAATTGTTTTTAATATTCAAATTTGTCAACTTTTTTAACGCAAAAACAAAGCACTGTAGCTCAGCATTGTAGATATTTATATTGTAAATCAAACAAAGAAAAACTATTTGCCTCTATGTCAGATATTGGCTGAGAAATTGCAATTTAAAAAATTGTATCTTTGGGGGAGGGAGTATGGGTAAGTTCCAAAAACTTGATGGGTTATAACTGTTTATTTGAATGTTATAAACATGCTGTGAATGCTCAAGGGCTTATTTCTCTTGAATTTTTTTATTTATAAAAAAATTTGGTAAATGTTAAGGAGAACGTACTAATCGATTTTTGAAATTTTGCTACTTGAACCAAAGTAATTACATCAAAATGAAATAAATTTTCTTTTATGCACTTTCCCAGGAAAATGAGTATTTAACAAGTTATAGTGAAAGTTTACACACCGCAATTCTAGTCTTTCAAGCCAGAGAAATTGTTCTGAAGGGAAGACTACAGAGTAAGGGACTCTCTTCCAACATGCTCAAATGATCGTTAGGGTGTGTTAGGTTAATTTATGTTATGTAAGGTTTCCTTAGGTCACAAGAACTTACGTTAGGATAGGTTAGTTCAGTTCAGTTTCATAATGTAGGTCACCGCTATAACTCGTTAAAAAACTCATTTCCCCCCAAAAGTGCAGAGAAGAAAAGTTGCTTACATCAATGTAATTACTATGATTCAAGCAATAAAAATTTTGAAAATCAATTAGTACATTCTCCTCAACATTTTTCAAAAATTCATAGGAAAAAGCAGTAAATGTGAAGGAATGGACAGTAATCGATTTTCCACTATTCGGTGCCTAAACATAGTTAATTAGATTAAAAAAAAACAAGTTTTCTTCTATGCACTTTCCGTCTGAAATGAATATTTTACGAGTTATAGCGGTGAATTACTTACCTTAACTCTAGTGTTTGAAGCGGAAAGAAATTTGAGCGCGTCAGACAGGGAGACTAAGATGGACTCTCCCTTCTGACACGCTCGAATGATCGAGTGCATTCCCTCCATCTAAGACGAAAATTAAAATCCCGCTATAACTTGTTATTTGTGGGTGGTAACCTTTATTGTGTTATAAACTAAAAGATCCTAGAAGTAGGTTCGGGCTCCACAGGGTTGGCTAATAATAAATTACAAAGTACCCAAACATACTCTAACAGCTCAATCGCACAACAAATAAAACCTACCGCTCTAACTCGTGAAATACTCATTTGCCGCAAATAGTGTGGTCAATATTGCGTTTAATGTTGCCAATGATTTAAATGATTTTGTTGCCATAGTTAATTAACAATATGGAAGATTTGAAGACATTTTACACAAATGACATTCTGCTCGCTAATGCATTATTTTTTAATCATTCAACTTTGAAGTTGGCTTTTGAGCGCCAAAGGAAGTGAGCGCGCCAAGCGGAATTTACTCAAACACGTTAGCTAACCCGCTATTACAAACGTAGACAGGTTGGGTCGTGAGGGGGAGCCACAGTTCTTTTAGTGGAAATTATAAATAAAGGTTCTAACCCATCAATTAGGGTGACTTCCGTTTACATCAGCTCCAAGATGGCGGCGACCATACCGGGTGGCCGCCATCTTGGAGCTGATGTAAACACAATTGCGGACATCACCCTAATAGGTGCGTTAGAACCTTCATTTATCATTTTCACTAGAAGAACTGTGGCTCCCCCTAACGACCTTTCCTGTTTACGTTTGTACTAGGGGGTTAGCTTCTGTTATTAAATAAATTCTGCTTGGTGCGCTCGCTGCGCTGTTGGAACATCCTGTCCTTTGACGGGCAAAGGACAGTTCATGAACGACGCTCATGAAAGTTGAATAACTCAAAACTAACGCATCAGCGAGCAGAATGTCATTCATGAAAAACATTTTGGTAAATGTAGAGGATTAACCGGGAATCGATTTTCTACTTTTCGAATCGTAAACATAGTGAATTAGATCGAAATAAACAAGTTTTGTTCCAAGCAATTTTTGTCGTAAATGAGTATTGTATGACTTATAGCGGTAGATTTAGTATTGTCTTTGATGTTGAATGCGCTTGAATAAACAGCTCCTCATTAATTTTTTAATTTTGGTTGCTTGAATCATGGTAATAACATCGAAATAAACTACTTTTCTTCTATACACTTTTTTCAACAAATGAATATTTTACGAGTCAGCGCGGTGGGTAAAGTTTTGTCTTTGATAACTACCATTGCCAAAAGCGAGACTCCATTGCAGCGTTGTCATTCGCCGGGCTTGATGAATTACTTCCCGCTTCAAAACATTGAGTTTCGGTAACTTATTCACCGCAATAACTCACAAAATACTTATTTACGATGGGAAGTGCATAGAAGAAAACTAGTTTATTTCCATCTAATTTACTATGTTTAGGCACCGAAAAATCAAATATCGATTCCCGGTTAATCCTCAACATTTACCAACATTTTAAAATGTGTTCCTTTATTGATTCTTGCAACAAAATTATTAAATCGCTGACAACATTAAACTCAATATTGACCAAGAGTGTATAGAAGAAAAGTAGTTTGTTTTGATATTACCATGATTCAAGCAATAAAAATGCAAAAATCGATTAGTAGCTGTTTTTTCAATCATATTCATCAACATAGACAAACATTAACATACCTCTATAACTCGTAAAATACTCATTTCAGACGGAAATTGCATAGAAGAAAACTTGTTTATTTCGATGTCATTAACTAGGTTTAGGCACCGAAAAGTGGAAAATCGATTACTGTCCATTCCTTCACATTTACCAGTAAAGCATTCAATTCTCTCAATTAATTATCTAGAAATATTGACAGAAAGACACTTCAAATTCCAATTACATATTAAAAAATTAAATGATTTACGTCACCCTAACTAAGAACCACTAATCAAGTTCATAATTATTAGACCAAAAAATATTGTTATTAAGTCAAATTTGTCAAATTTTATTAAGTATATGTCTGTTTTTTTTTTTGGACACATTAAATACAGTAATATCCATATTCTTTAGTCATGATTTTTTGTAATAAAAACATCAAAAGGAAACCATACAGTTAAAGTGGTGGCAGATAACCCACAATTACCTAGAGGAGTCTAAGAGGAACAGCAGGAGACATAGAACTTATATTGATGAAGTCAAAATTCAGAGCTTACTATCTCTACTATGATTTTATTTACATGTGACCAAAAAATCTGACATAGTAGAGATAGTAAGTTCTGAATTTTGACTCCATCAGTATAAGTTCTGTGTCTCCTGCTGTTCCTCTTCGACTCCTCTAGGTAATTGTGGGTTATCTGCCACCACTTTAACTGTATGGTTTCCTTTTGATGTTTTTATTACAAAAAATCATGACTAAAGAACATGGATATTAATGTATTTTATGTGACCAAAAAAAAAACATGCTTTTTTTGTAACATTTTTTTTTACTAAAAATCATGAATAAAAAACAGTATAAATATATTTTATGTCATCAAAAAAACCATGCTGTTTTATTTCATATGTTTTTTACAAAAAATCATGTTTTTAAAAAAATCGTACCACAACATGGATATTAACATTTATACACCCATAAAACCATGCTGATTTTTTTCACATTTTTTAGTCAATATGCAATTTAATGCACTCACGGAAATTGAAAATTCCGTTCCGAAGCATAACTGAGGAACACATTTAAAAACGTTTAACACGAATGAAATTCTGATCGCTGATGCATTATTTTCGAGTTTTTTAACTTTGAAATTTCGTCTTCCTTCTTCCATAGCAGTTCGTCAGTTGCGCGCTTGAGCTGGAGCTGTTAACGTATGTTTGGGTACTTGCAATTTATTATTAGCCAACCCTGCGGAGCCTTAACCCACTTCTAGGATGTTTTAGTTAATAACACAATAAATTTTATCATCCAAAAATATTAGTGGGGCTGGGGAAGTGAATACTTAACCCATCACTGCATGGTGTGTCGAATATGACACATACCTAATTTCATGGTATATAGAACTAAGTATTTGAGATGAGGCCATTTATACGGTTTTTATCGCTAACGAGATAAACCTTACACAAAATGAACGCGTATGACGCGTGTTTAACACTGCCCTCTTGCGGTAGAGCTCAGTTGGGATGCCATCACTGCCAAGTGCAGATGTTGATGCAGCAGTGCCATTATTTTCGCAATAGCAGGAGTATCACGCAATATATTGGTGAGTAAAAATTTATGCTAGTGTATAAGTATCATTAATTTGATTTAATGATGAGAAATATAATGAATACATCAAATAAATATATTTTATGCATAGTTTCTCAGTTTGTTTTATATATGGTACAACACGATTTTGCTGTATATTTCTACATGTGTCAAATTTGTGTCGTAAATGAAACAAACCCATGTATTCTTTGATCATCACGAATAATTTTAGCTTTATTAGACTATTTATTGATAGGTAAATATTAGAACAGATATCTAAAATATATAGAAACTAGAATTTGGAAAATACCATTAATATTATTATAATATTTAATGCACAATAGATGCACACCATTTGCACATTTGTCTATCCTACCAATTCTGCAAAAAACTGTTATATTGTCACATAACATGAAGTATAAAATATTATGTGGAATCGTAATAAAAATGAATATTTATTGAGTTTTTTTTGCAGAATATGCAAACTCGCAGTGGACTTCCACGAGATGAAATTGGGGTCTTTTGCATTGAAGTGGGGGCAGAAAGTGAAGATGGAGTAGATTTGGATAAAGATTTGGACTTGGAACTGGATCTAGAAGATGGAGCTCTTTTTGAACTTAAAAAATCGCACAAACAGATTGAAACATCGATAACAGCAACTGAACACAACAATTCCATTCTGATCCCAGATGAAACTTCCATTTCTATTTCTGAAACAAATCCAACCGATGTGAAAGTTGCGAACAGTGATTCTAAATGAGTAAGCTCTTTTAAAAATGTTATATGGAAGATTATTATTATTATTATTATATAAGAAAGTTTTAGCCTCCCTTAACCACGACAAAGATGTTCCAAGAGAAGAAAAAGGAAGGCACCATTTAGTATGGAGTTGAAGGAACGGGGAATCTATGCACAAGGTGCACAGAAACAGTAAGCTAGGAAAGAAGTTCATGAAACAAGAAAAAAGTTGAAGAAAGTAGTAGGTGCTGAAAAACAGGACAGCAGTGAACCCAAAAAAGATGGTCCGTAACAAAACAAAAACCTATTTAATTACAACAAAAAGGAAGCCTACCTAACTTTTAGCTCGGGCCCTCATATGGTTTCCCTGGGAGCGCTAATTCCCATAGATACGGTAGTTTTATCCCCTGAGGGGTGTTATTTGGAAGAATAAAAATTTCAAAATACCGGATGAGCATGTAAAATAGCCCGGGTACAAATTATTTGTACTTTGCAGCTTTGAGGGCTATTCCTACGACTTTGAAATTTATACTGGACGAGAAAACAACAGTAAGAACAGAGCACCCAGAGAAAATGACCTATGAGCTGTACTTTGTTGGCTTGAGCTGTTTGGTAAACTAAGTCAAAAAATTTCAAGGAACGCAAACAATAAGCTGTACTTTGCCAATAATTACACCTCTTTAGGATTGCCGCTGTCTATTGCAAATGAAGGGATACTGGCTCACGGTACCGTTTGGTCAAATAGAATTCCTAAAACAACAAGACACCAGCGCACGTCATGAAAAAACAATTGAGAGGCTATTCGCAAGAACTCGTCACTCACAAAGATGGAGTCAAGGTATCTTGTGTTTCATGGAAGGACAACAAAGTTGTTACTTTCTTGTCAACTTTTGCTTGAGAACAGCCCCTGTCTCAAGTGCAAAGATTTGACAACAAGAAGGACTACATACATGTCAATTGTCCCGATGTTGTCAAACACAATAATGACATGGGCAGGGTAGACCTCCTTGACAGCTACATCGGTCGACTCAGATTATTTTATCATCTACTGGATCTAACTGCTTGGAATTCCTGGTAGATCTTTTGAAAGGTACACGGAGATGGTATGCGCTTGTCAGATTTCCAAGTTGAAGTTGCAGGAGAGATGTGCAAAGTAGGCATCAATCCTACCAAGAAAAGAGGAAGGCCTTCTTCAGAGGCAAAAAGAAAACGAGGACCCACTGCTCATGTCCCTGTGAAGAATGTTTGTTTAGATGGCTTTCATCATTGGCCTCAGCCAAAAAATGAACGCCAATGCTGTAAAATGCCAGGCTGCAAGTTGCAGTCAAACGTAATGTGTTCCAAATATCTTGTGCTTCTTTACTTGAAATTTGGAAGCAACTGTTTCCAAAAATTTGACGTAACATGAAAAACCGATTATGTGAAACCTAAAAAGACTTATTTACAAAACGTTCCAAGGAAAATTATTTGGTAAATCTGAAGGATATGTCAGTTGTTGATTTTCCGCTTTTTGGTGCCTGAACCTAATTAATTGAATCAAAATAAACAAGTTTTCTTCTTTGCACTTTCAGTCTCAAATGCGTATTTTACGATTTATAGCGGTAAGTTTAGTTTCGTCTTTGATGACGAATGCGCTCGAATAAACAGCTACTCATCGATTTTCGAATTTTTAATGCTTGAATCATGGTAATAACATCGAAATACACAACTTTTCTTATATACTCTTTTTTCGTCAAATGAGTATTTAACGAGGTATAGCGGTAGGTTTGGTTTCGTCTAAGATGACGATCGCGCAGGAAGCGAGTGCGCAATGCAGTGTTGCTGTCCAACGTGCTCCTTGAATAACTTGCCGCTTCAAACACTAGAGTTTCGGGAAGTCATTTACCGCTATAACTAATAAAATACTCATTTGAGACTGAAAGTGCACAGAAGAAAACTTGTTTATTTCGATCTTATTAACTATGCTAAGGCATCAAAATTAACAAAATCAATAACTGACATATCCTTCAGATTTACCAAATATTTTAGTGTTCTGTTTTTTGATGATTTTTCAGTTTTATGTATTCTGATGGGTCTTTAAGGGATTCAAAAGTTTAAATCAGTAAAATAACTTGTAAACGGTGTCCATAACATTTGTGGGTAAATCTGAAGGGGATGACAGTTGTCGATTTTCCACTTTTTGGTGCCTGAACCTAATTAATTGAATCGAAATAAACAAGTTTTCTTCTATGCACTTTTCGTCTCAAATGAGTATTTTACGATTTATAGCGGTAAGTTTAGTTTCGTCATTGATGACGAATGCGCTCGAATAAACAGCTACTTATCGATTTTCGAATTTTTGTTGCTTGAAACATGGTAATAACATCAAAATGAACAACTTTTCTTCTATACACTTTTTTCGTTAAATGAGTATTTAACGAGGTATAGCGGTAGGTTTGGTTTTGTCTTTCAAGACAGAGCGCTGGAAGCGAGACGCCATTGCAGTATTGCCATACAACTCGATCAAAGAATTTCTTTCCGCTTCAAAGACTGGAGTTGCGGTAAGTCATTTACCGCTATAACTAATAAAATACTCACTTGAGACGAAAAGTGCATAGAAGAAAACTTGTTTATTTTGGTGTCATTAACTATGTTTAGCCATTACAATTTGCAAAATCGACAACTGTCATCTCCTTCAGATTTACCCATTTGTGTCACGAATGACTCATACCTCATTCTCTAAGACATGATATTCATGTTGTGTCGTATATGACACATAATGAAAAATATACAAAAAAATGGAAAAAAATATTTTTTTTCGATTTAATGTTACAGTACTTAAAAACCCAATATCAGACGTCTCAACTTAATTAAACTAAATTAATCTTTCCACAGAAGCGAAACTAAAGGAATACATTTAGAAACAAAACATATATATGAGTAAGAACTACAAATAAAGCTGTTAAAAATATACGTTCTGCACACTCCAACTTCACAGAATTTTAGTGGTCTAATTAGAACTTTGATACACCCGTAAGAAAGGTTGTATTGTCAAAATTAAGTCAACATTCAGTAATGTTTTGACTGCCAGAGGTCGGTTTTCCTTCAATTAATGGTATCAATCTCAAGGTGCATAGGAAGCATTCAGCAACCGTCCATATCGAAGTACAACTCACTTTATCCAGTATTAAGAAAAAAAGAAAAACAGTTTATTTCTTCTAAACTTGATACATGATATGTATTACATTGGGTATTTGAGAGAATATCAGTATTAGGATTCATAGTTAATGTTCACACATTGGTATCGTAATACCCATGTCTATTGTCAAAACGAATGATTGACTGAAAAGCACGAAAAAGTGCATTCCAATATCTCAACATTAAGAGCTTTAGTTGGTATTCTCATTTAGGTATAGTAATACTTGCGGATATTTTCAAAACAAATGATTGAGAGAAAGGCACGACAAAATGCATCCCCTTCGTTGCTTTAATCATATTTTAACAATACATTTATGAACAAGTAGCTAAATAACTTAACCTTAATGACGCATCGTTGAAAACACTCCCGTTAGCGTGAACTTATATTGGTATACGTGCATACGAGCATGGGAATTAGTGATATGAAAATTATTATTGCATATAAGATGAGCAGATTTGACCGGCATGCACGCCGGTCAAATACCGGCGTGCCAAATTGCGACCAGTCGCGCGAACGGAAACTCGAACGCACTCTTTTTCCCTAAAAATAGGGTAAAGAAGACCGGCAGGCGGCAGCAGAGGGACTTCAAACCGCCGTTAGGTACAGAATTTCTGGAGATTTCTTGAGTTCACCTCGTACGACTTTACACTTAAGTTGACCATTTCGTAACTTTCGAACGGATGCACCCATCGACTTCAAATGACTCTCAAATGAAAGAGTGAAACATTTCCAGTAGTACGGTGTCCTACACACGACCACGGCCTCAACGGTTTTCGGGAAAATAGAGAAATTCTGCGTTGAGCCTATCCGACTCGCACGCCCTCAAAAAACTTAAGTTGACCAACTCGTAACTTTCGAACGGATGCACCCATCGACTTCAAATTACTCTCAAATGAAAGAGTGAAACCTTTTCTAGTAGTACGGTGTCCTACACACGACCACAGCCTCAACGGTTTTCGGAAAAATAGAGAAATTCTGCATTGAGCCTATCCGACTCGCGCGCCCTCAAAAAAACTTGGCTTGGACCACTTGTCATTACTTAAAGAATGCACCCATCGACTTCAAATAACTCTCAAACGGGCTAATATTAGTATCTGTAAGTCTCATTTTTTCTGTACTTGCAGTCATGTTAATTTCTGAATAAGTTTGATGCCTAATACTGTCAACTTGACTCTGTTATTGGGGGAAGATATTGTGAAAATTACAACATAATTAGGATGAATTCAACATGCACATGATCGTTTGAAGGTCTGGACTCTTTACACATAAACTGAATACATCCTTTACATTTATTTTAGCTCCTACCTTACCTTCTCAGCTTTCTCGAGATAGCTTACAGCGAAGACGGCGACCACGACACATTCTTTCTTCTGTAGGTGAATCCTATATGCCAAGGCTTGAGTAGCTCCATTGGTCTCATTTAGTGCTCCCGTCTTCGAGGCTTTCTGATGTTTATGCCTTTCATTACAACCCCACTATAATGGAAAACTGCCAAAAATCAGTCTGCCGCTATAGTGAGGCTATAATTTGGGCTATAAAGAAGCCTTTATTCATATACAAAAATTATTCATTCATATACAAAATTATTCATAACATATACAAAATTATTTTACAGAAGTCGATTATTGGAATATTTCTGCCGGGCCGGAGGCTTCAAAACCTTCCACATGGAACTTTTCTTGAGATAGCGTACAGCGAAGACGACGACCACGACCCATTTTTTCTTCTGTAGGTGAATCCTATATGCCAAGGCTTGAGTAGCTCCATTGGTCTCATTTAGTGCTCCCGTCTTCGAGGCTTTCTGATGTTTATGCCTTTCATTACAACCCCACTACAATGGAAAACTGCCAAAAATCAGTCTGCCGCTATAGTGAGGCTATAATTTGGGCTATAAAGAAGCCTTTATTCATATACAAAAATTATTCATTCATATACAAAATTATTCATAACATATACAAAATTATTCTACAGAAGTCTATTATTGGAATATTTCTGCCGGGCCGGAGGCTTCATAACCTTCCACATGGAACTAATTGCAATCGGTGAGATATGAACGTCAAAGAAACACATCCGAACGTGTAAATGTGCACACAGATACATAGACATTCATATTTGCGTGCGCACACATGCACACACACACACATGCACACACCTACACACACATATTCATGTATATATACGTATTGAAAATGAATGCAAGAAAAATGAAAATACTAATAAACATAAAAATCAATCTTGCTCCTGCTACATCTAAAATGACAGTCAAGCTTTGTGTAATCGTCAGAAATAACCTGAGGAAAAATAAGTAATATGATGAAAGACTTCGAAAAACGTAAAAATGAATTGCTTTTTAATTTCGGAAAATTAATTTTAAGAAAACTCAAGTTCTCAAGGAACAAGAATAAAAGAACATATTTCATATTTTCTCCAACATCATGCGGACATGGGTACATGGGGTAAAATGGAGATACAGTGTAAGCGGGATATCACTCATGATTAGCAGATATCTACGAAATTTTTGTAGAAATGCGTAGACAAACAAACATATACTCAACATCAAAATTCATAGCTTGTTCAACATACGGACAGAAAGAAAATTTTACTACTATTCATAGGCTCTTGGAATTGGGCTTTATTTCACTAATTGTATTTCTCAATTTTTTCCTATTCACAAAAACGCCCATGGGGAAGTGATAGATCTATTTTATATTTTTTTCGCTAGTGCAATTAAATTAATTAACCGGATGGTTTTCACGTAAAGAAATTAAATAGAAACATGTATGTCTATTTATGTAGATATACATATACCTACATACGTACACACGCATACTAATCTACATATACTTATTGAAAATGAAATATAAGAGAAAGAAATATGTACATATAATAACAAGATGAAAACAACCTACCATCTACTAAATCGAAAATGACAGTCGAGCTCACTGTAATCGTAAGAAATTATTCGGACAAAATAACTAAAAGGAAAGAAGACTTCGAAAAACGTAAAAATGAAATGAACACTTAAAAACGAAAGTTGTACAGGAGCCATTTCATCAGGAGTCAAGCTGTATCTCTTCGATCTTGAAAATTCTTTCTCCGTAGAGTCCGACTAGCTTTCCTTCTTCATCAGTGAAGTTCTCTTTTCTCTTTGACGATGGAAATTCCATGACAACATTTTGCTCGAGGCAGAAGATGATGTGTCTTCTCATTTTCTCTTTGACATAGGTTATAAGGCTGGGATCATGACCATTTACCACAGACGTAACGAACGCTAAAGAGAATGGTCCGCAACTGGATGCGTCCATTTGATGTTGTACTGTTACACATTCAATAATCAGTTTCCTTATTGTCTTTATGCCTGTATAGAGATTCTGCAGATACTCTTTTACGTCGGTACTTGGTGCGCCGTTTAAAGAACAAATGTGCTGTACATGTGCTACACCTTCTTCAGACCGGTCGCGAGACAATGCATTGGTGATGACTATCCAATGGGTACCGCCGTCACTCGCACTTTTGTAACCAGTCTTTTTGAGCGTGACCTTGCACTGGTTGTAGTAGTATTAAGGACTTGTATAAATTTTTCACTGGCGTATCTCAGGGGCGGTGGAGTAAAGCACGTCAGCGGCGAGTCGAATTTATACTGAGGATGGCAATTTCTAACAAGTCTTGCGAAGCCTTCTATCGTGTCACTTGTGAGCCAACTGGAGCATTGCAGGATGTTATCCTTATCCTTCCTTTTTAGACCAAAACGACTGAGCCACATCATTTCACTTGGTGAGTATGTTTCTTCTGATTTGTACGTTTCCAAAGAGAACAATTTTTCTTTGTTGACATTCTGATTATGTTCATCATTGTATTTAACTTTCTTGTATGACTCCTTCTTTCGTGGCGACGTTGAAATGCTTCTAAGGCGAAATTTCGCCAGCTTCACGATATCGCTAACGTGGGTCGATTGCGTTTCGCGTGTTTCATCTTTCTCAGATAGACGACCCTGTCGGACTTTTGCTTTCTCTTTAGCCGTAGAGCTGTAAAATTGCTCCAATTTTTCTTTTTTCTTTGACGACCAACGTTCAACAAATTCACTTAGATTAGAAATGACTTTTTTCTTAACGATTTTGTAGTCTTTTTCGGATTCTATCGTTCTGCCTTTAGTTCGTTCATACATTTTTAAAATAAAGTCAGCTGTTGATACTTGCTTTCCTCCGAGAATATTCCTCTTCACGATCTTGTGCCACCCCTCCACTAATCCGTTTGTTTCAGTTCCACCATGGATTCCACACCAGAGTGGCGTGAATGGGATGCAGGTTGTCAGTATTTTCTCCATGAAACTTGGAGAATAAAATGTTTTTTTACACTACCTTCATTTGCAAGGTTATTTTTTACCTCTTCAGCTACAGACACGAATTTTTTACCTACTGCACATTTTTCACGATATCTTCCGCCATCTTCAACCACCAATGCGTTGGTCGACTCAACACTGTCACATTCACTACCAACGTAGCCACGGTCAAGAAGAGGTTTTATTTCTTCTCCAAGAAAACGGCTCTGTAATATTTTAGCCAGGTTTCGAAACACAGAGTACAGTTCATCTCTAGAGGAGGCTTCTGTCATATCGGCGAAGTATTGTTTAATTATACTACGGTCTTTGGGCTTCATATTCGGATAATATTTTTTGCAGTTGTGTGCGATATTGTTCACAAAATGGGCTCTGCACAATTTTATATTCAGGAAGTTTAGTTCTAACTTTTCAGGATACATCCACAACTTGTCAAGGTAGGTAGGCAGATCGCCCAGCTTAAATGAGGACACTATTGCGTGTAGATAAGCAAAGCTGTGGTCAACTACTATGCACTTCGGCGCGAGCTCTTTTCCGTGCACTTTTCGATAGTTGTGCAAGAGGCCAGCCAGCATGGCTTCGATGGTGTTGGCCGAACTTTGTTTTGACAACATGGAGGTTGCTGTTAACTGTGGAGCTTCGCTGTGGCGCTGGTATACAACCGCGTGATATAAGTAGTTTCGGCCTTCTGAACCTTTGATGATACCACCTGTTGAATCTAAATGAAGAGTTACATTGGGGCATCTAGCTAGTTCGCGCAGCTCTCTTTCAGATTGCAGCACAATCCTTGACGTAAGTGGGTCGAATTCGGAAACAAAACCTGGGATGATTTTGTTCTCTGCTGAGTCTATGTTATGAAGAATCTCAGCGGTTAATTGGAGATTCTTCTCTTTATCTTGTGACATTTTAAAACCGTTCTTGACGTTCTGCCCAAGTTTTTTCAAATTGTTCAGAGAGAAAATTTTCGGTTTCATATTCTTACCAACTGCCGCGTGTCGAATTTGATCATAGTACACGTTTGAGGGTCCATCTCTTAGAACAGCTTCTCCAATAACTCTTCTTTCCTCCTGTTCGGCTTGTCGCCTAGTTAGTTTATGGTTCTTATCAGCTTCGGTCTTTTCCAACAAATAAATGGTACATATGTTAACTTTTTCTTCGAGACCGGGGAAATAAATAATTTTTTGCTTCAGCCTACACGATGGCTCTTGGCATTTAATCAGGAAGCTGAAAAGTGGATCCCCTGCAAAACTGGAGATGCGATGTTTCTTTCTTTCATAAACTTTTATAACGCAATCATTATTCACGTTCCGTATGCCATTCAGAAGAGTCTTGTGCTTTTCATGTCCTGGTTCAAATATGTTGTTAGGGCTACAATTATCTATCACCACCTTAAATCTTTGCTACAATTTATAAGAATGATTTATTTTTCTTTGCAAAAAATAATTTAGATTAGTTTCGACACTTCTTTTCTGCACATCAAGTTTCCATTCTCGCATGAAAGATGCTTCATACACCTCATTACCTTGAGCCTGATGCACTTCGTTACTTTTTCCATTGCCTTCAGTGCTATATTCGACCTCGAAGCAGACGGCTGGTGATTTGTTTCCGTTTTCTTCTTGAAAGTTCTCTTCTCCCCCATAATCTTCAGAATTGGCCTCTGATTCCTCTTGAGAATCCGCCAGCGATGTGTCTTCGGCTTGGGGTGTTTGGTCGTCTTGAAAGTTCTCCTCTTCCCCATAATCTTCAGAATTGATCTCTGATTCCTCTTGAGAATCCGCCAGCGATGTGTCTTCGGCTTGGGGTGTTTGGTCGTCTTGAAAGTTCTCCTCTTCCCCATAATCTTCAGAATTGACCTCTGATTCCTCTTGAGAATCCGCCAGCGATGTGTCTTCGGCTTGGGATGTTTGGTCGTCTTGAAAGTTCTCCTCTTCCCCATAATCTTCAGAATTGGCCTCTGATTCCTCTTGAGAATCCGCCAGCGATGTGTCTTCGGCTTGTGATATTTTCCCACCGAGCTGCACCAGGGCACAAGTAAAAG
Organism: Morinoia aosen; assembly: GCA_030386875.1. Taxonomy (NCBI): domain Eukaryota; kingdom Metazoa; phylum Arthropoda; class Malacostraca; order Amphipoda; family Talitridae; genus Morinoia; species Morinoia aosen. The sequence goes on along the minus strand of CM059558.1, from coordinate 8,379,973 downwards.
AATATTTTAATCACGGGTACCATTAGGCTGGATTTATTTGTTTGACATCCACATCTGGATAATTTAGGGATGTAATGAATTGAATCACGTAATTTTTGACGGGCCGTGTACATCAACTAGTAAATTGAGAGCGTTACAGAGTTGCAATTAGACCTTTTTTTCGTTGCATTGAAATAAGTAAATTACATAAGTAAATTAAGCAAGTGAAGTAAATAAGTAATTGAAATAAATAAAAAATAAATAAGAGTAACTCTTAAACGAAGACAATTTTTACTCTGCAAAACAGAGCTATTAGAGCGGTAAAGAGCGTAGAATATAATGCTCATACAAATGATTGATTCAAAATGTTCCAAATGCTTAAACTTTCAGATCTCTATAATATTTCCGTTTTTAATTTCATTTAAAAATAATAATAAATGATTGAGACAATAGCCTAATTAAATTATTAACTGCGCAGACGGGTCATCACGACCATTGAACCCGAAATAGGAGTAAATTCATGCTTCCTTATTATTCAAATGCCCGGTCGCAACACAGTATCCTTTTCGTTGGAACTAAAACTTGGAACTCAATACCTGCGGATATCTGTGAAAGTAATTCTTACAAAGTATTCAAAAGAGATCTTGAGTCTCACTTCCTATCAAAATACTAGTCTTTTAAGATTACCAAGTCACATCTTGCCTCCTACATGTCTGGTCCTAATAATGTTACTTGCCATGGATAACATAATCGATCTTCAGTCTGCTCTTAAATCGTTTTATCGAATATATTGTTCAGTGTAACCGATTTGACCTATGTTGTAAAATACAGCATCAAATATCGAGTTAATGATCTCATTGATCATACTATTGCGAAACTAGGTTAAATGAACTAGGTTAAACATTATTGTACGTCTTTGAATAACGTGATGGTGAGATGCCCTAGAAGTCACTGAAGTTATTCGGACCCACAGGTAGCTATTCTCGAATTTGACCATTGTACTAGCCTTAAGAAACATTCTACCTCTGTATCACATGTGGTAAATATATTATTTAATTGTGTAAAATTTAAAATAACATCGCGATATCCATAAAGACTTCTTTCGTGTCGTTTGCAAATTCCTTGGTGCACGTTATCACTGTTGTCTGGGTGAAATCGGTCATAAATTGAAATATTTACGAACATGATTCTTCGTACATTTATCTTTTGAATTGGAAGTGTTTTCATTTCACTCTATGATAATAAATGATGTTTTATTTTCATTTGAAGTCTAAGTACATTTTATTGAGACACCTTGTATGTATACGAACCCACACCGACTAGATATCAATGGTAGTATTAGGTAATAGGTATAGATACTGACGCAGAACTGAGTACTGACAAAACTGAACTGACCCAGAAAGTGAAAGTAAAAATTATAATAAAAGTAACCTCACCATTTCAATGGTTGAACATATTATTAAGAGAAAAAGTAAAAAGAGCAAATGTTGAGACAGCAAATAAGAGGTGAGTAGCTACAACAACTGACGATGTTAGCCGAGCGACAGCAACATGAAAGATTACAAGTAGGTATCTGAAAAGTGGATACAATGAATTCAGCACATTTGAGTCGGATTTCTGTATTAATTTTTGTCTCATATACTTTTCGCTCAACACAAAGAAGAAACCATTCCTTCAACAGATGAACAGATTAGAACTCAGAATGGGAACAGATTAGAACTCACCTTAGCGCACTTCCCCGTAGATGCTGATGCGTGGAAATATTCATTGAGACGAACTCCTCCGGTGGGAGGTCCTTTGCTTGTGTCGCCTTTAAGCTTGAAAGTAAAAGAAAAAAAGAACATAAGTGAGTATAAGGACACTTAATTATCGCATCTTGAGATTACTATATGTAAAAAAACTGACATTTAATTTGCAGAAGTCATTAGTTACTTCCTTCAGTCGTATGTATTTCGATATTAGGTTATCTTATTCCAAAACGCTTTTCCCAATAGAAAATATTATCGTTAAAATCTTGTGCTTAGAGCGTTTATTTTTCATTATAATTAATCTACCTATACCATAATAAGAGCCGCGTCCGTCCGTCGGTCGGTCGGTCGGTCGGACGCGTCGGACATTTTTAGATGATAAAATTGAACCAGTAGATAAGGTAAAAAATCTTGGTGTTTGGTTAGACAAAAATATGACTTTCAATTCACACGTATAAACAAAGTGCAACAAAATTAACGGAACCTTAATGTTCTTTCATCGCATTAAGAACACACTTGACGAAAAATCTAGGTTATTTGTGATTAAGTTTTTAGTTTTATCGCGTCTGGACTACTGCAGTCTAGTCTGGGGAGACTTACCTCAATACCGTCAAGAAGAGTTGCAAAAATGTGTAAACTTTGCAGCCAAAGTGGTATGTAAAGGAAATTTCAATGAATACGATCATGCCACCCCTCTTTTAAGAAAACTCGACTGGATCCGAATACCGAACAGATTAATGATCCAAAAAGCTCGACAAGTGTTCTCCTCTCTGTACCTCTCTCAGAGTAATGCAGATGTGGTAAAAATTTTTCCATCTATTATCCCAAACAAAAAAACAAATCGGAGGAATTATGTCTTGGTCAATTTCCGTTCATCTAACGCGGGACAAAAAGCTCTCTCAGTTTCTGGAGCTTTTTGTGGAACAAGCTCCCCAGCAAATCAAAAACTCTAAAACTGTAAAACAATTTAGAGTAAATGTGTCACGTCATTTCGCATTTCTGTCATAGGACCTGCAGCATTTTGGTGTGAATTTCCCATTTACCTGCAATTTTAATTTTCATGAAATTTGCGTTAGAAAGTTAGAAATTTTTTCAATTAACTATTGCTAAGCCATTCTATAATATTCATCTTACTTATTTCTGTCGACTATAATGAGCACCACAGCATTCAGTTCAATACAGCGGACTGAAGGTCGTTTTTCCATAATTAGGAGTATTTCCTCATCTTTTTTTTTTCTGTATTCATATTTAACATCCGTATGACAAACAGACTCTGAAATACGTTTTGTGTGTACAACAATATACAGGTTTATAGATGTGAGGGTTGTGCTATGTTTTTAATGAATTAAATTATGGCCAACGTTGTCTCACTATTTCAAAATCATTCTCGAAAATGTTTCAATCGATTTCTGCTGAGCTAGGGGAAGGGGTAATTAAGCATTTGTTTCAGCGTACACTAGCACTGAACTTTCAAATCAAAAAACTTTAAAGTTCCGTAATTGAAATTATCACTGTTAACAATTGTTTAATCTACGTATACGTGCCAAACTTTGTAAATATTCGCCACTCAGATGTGATATCCGGCCACAATGTTACTCCATTTTATCCCATGTACACATGTCCGTATAATGCTGAAGAGAATACCGATAAGATGTGAACCTCGAGATGTTTTCTTTGCTGTTGTGTTGTTCCTTGACTCTAACCTGAGTTTTCTTGGAAATTTCTATGAGGAAATGAAAAAGCATTTCATTTATCCGTTTTTCGAAGTCTTTTATCATATTTCTTATTTTTCCTCGGGTTTTTTCTTACGATTACACAAAGCTTGACTGTCAATTTACATGTAGCAAGAGCAAGACTGTTTTTTATGTTTAATAATATTTTTATTTTTCTTGTATTCATTTTCAATGCGTGTATATATATATATATATATGAATGTGTGTGTGCATGTGTTTGCATGTGTGCGCACGCAAATATGAATGTCTATGTATCTGTGTGCACATGTACACCTTCGCTGATTTATATATACACACACATATCCATATATATGTTTCTATTTCTATTTTTAGCGTAACAGCAAAACCTCAAGACACATTACATTTTACCTATAGCTCTGCGATCAGTTAATACTGAACCAAATTTCAGAAATAAATAAATTGATTGCGCTTGCTTGAGGATTCATAAATAGATCTATCACGACCCCGAAGGGCATTTCTGTGAATAGAAAAAATTAAGAGTATCAACACACAAATGAAATAAAGCGCTCGTGAAAAAATTATCCCTATGTCCGTATGCGGAACAAGCCAAGAGTTTCATTTTTGCGTGTAAGTCTGTTTACGCGTTTCTGAATAGAACAAATGAAGAATATGGGCAGACAAATTAAATAGCGCTCGTGAAAAATCCGGAAAAATCATCAGCTCTCTGTACGTATGCTGAACAAGCCATGATTTTCATTTTGTGTGTAAGTTTGTTTACGCGTCTCTTCTCTAGATGTGCGTGTTGTGTTGCGTGATGTTCTTTAGAAATTACTTTGTGACTAACTTTTTCTCAATATACTTGATAATCATTTACAACGGTGTGTTTCGAGCAGCTTCGGTATAGCGCTTTTTGTCTTTTCTTACTTTTGGTTCAAAAAATCATTTAGGAATTCGGAAGAATTCTCTAGTAGTATTTTAAAATATACATAAGTTGTCAGCCATCTCTTGGGACATAAAATACCCGTGAAATGATATTTTTGAATTAAATAGCCCATGGCAGGGTTAATCTATTTTGCAAGCCACGTCTGGCGTGTCTATTAATTAGTACGCCTAGTAAGGTTTACCTATTTGTGCGCCTCGCATAGTTTGTCTATTAGTAAACTTCGTATGGTTTGTCTATTACAAGACTACGTATAGTCTGTCTATTAGTACTCCTCGTATAGTACGTTTGTCTAATGACGTCGTGTATTAAGAAATTTTTAAAATACAATATGTTTGTCATGCACCTCCTGTGCCAACCTTTTTGAAAATAGACGGTTTTTCTTTTCTTTTTTCTTTTCTTGTTACCCTGCATAGTGGAGATGCAGGTAAGAAAGGCAGTGTGCAAATTTTGCCTACCTCATCTCCATGTATATCATAATTTTTGCGATTTGGACCATAGTAATTGAATCAACTATTGTAATTTCGTTGAATTGGTGCATACTTATTTAATTCTTATCTATGCTTCGCAGGGTAGGCGCTGCCTACTTTGCCTACTCAGAAGACACCTGAGTAATCCCGTCATAAATGAAGGGATTCGCTATTGTCAATATAGAAATCTTCCAGATGTGGATGCCAAACAAATATATCCATCCTAATAGTACCCGCGATTAAAACATTCATGTGCTTGTGCACTGGTGAAACTCGTATGACAGGTACGGTCATTAAGTATCCTATCAAGAGCGTGAAATGGACACAGACCAACCAAAAAAGACAGACCAACCAATTTAATTTCTTCAATACTGAATTGAATATTGTAATAACGAAAGAGAAATTACGCACAGGAAATTTGTATTTTACTGTATAAGAGTAATCTACACTATAAAGGGTGTTTTTTTGTACTGACAAATTTCAACCATAAGTCTATAAACTAAAAAAAAATCGATTTTTGCGAAGGATAAAATGACAAAAAATACTATGCTTTCGAGTTACAGGGACTTAAAAAAACTTTAAAACTCAAAGTAGGATACCACTAGGGTATGCATCCAGGGATCCCGAGATCCGGGATGATTTTTGGCTGAAATTTCCCTGTCCGGGAATTCCTATTTTCCCTGGAAATTCCTGTGATTCTACATAACAGATATATTTATAGATATTAGTGAGAAAATAATTTAAAATCTTGCTGCTTAATATGATTAATCACTTAGAGAACTCAAGATAGGACTTTCCCCTATTTACCCCTATACCCAACAGAGAAAATCGCCACCAGCATCGCCGGGACTTGAACCCGGGTTTGCCCGCACGGAGGCGGGTCCGAAAGCCACACTGCTATGGCGGTCCGAAAGCCTCGAGAAGCATTAAAATAGCATAAATGTAATCGGAGTCACACTCGCCCAAACTAATTTAAGTTTATAAATTTACCTGAACTATTCTGGCCACTTGGAAGTTGAACGCTGGACTTGACAATTCGAGTCTTCTGAAACGACTTCTTGATCTTTCATATCTATGAGTTCCTAACTTTCTAGACAGAATTCTATAAAGTTTTTTTTTGCTGTTAATGCTCCTGCTCGGAAATGATTTCATGAGCTCAATAACACTCTCCATTTTTAGAAAAGAAATAATTCACAAAATGTCAAGGAACACTTTTCTATTTACCGAATACCCACAAGTTTTGATCTTTGATGAGTCAAATTTTAGATGATGATCTGCTGTGACTAATGGAAAGGACAACCTGACACCACAACGCTAGTCATAAAACTAACGCAGTATGCATGGAGCAACAAGACATCCTAATCCAAAGCGCAAATGCAGGAGGAATCCCAAAACAAACCGAGCGCAGGCCTCTGAGTCTCAAAAACATTTCGGGGCTTGGTCAGCAGACATTTGTAGTGTCAGCACAATAATCCCGGCGTCTAGCTGTCCACTCACAAACATTTGTTTTGAGTCAGATGAAGAGTCTCACTTGAAATATGAAGTAAAGAACAAAATTGTTTCTTTCCAATATAAGTTGTACAGTTTCATATGCGAAAACTGAAATCTGTAACCCATCCGTTGTTTCTTAGAAGTTAAAAACTTCAACGAAACTTACCCATACAAATGAAAACGTTAAACTGAAAAATCTGTATCTCCAAAATGCTGATACGATGGATCTATACATTGGGCTGTGAGAAAGATTGAATAGTACATTAAAGGGCTTAGAGTATAATTTGAAAGAAATTCATTCAAAACATAAAAATTAATTCGGCAGTTTTATACATACGGCGGGTGAGCCTGTACAAATTTGCGGTTCATAAAAATTTGCGGTTCAAAGCGTGGTTCTCCCTCCTAAGAATGTATTCTTGAAACGTTCAGAACTTTTTATTTCATTCATCCATCAATTTAACTCTTTAAAAAACAATACAATGGCCAAATTTTTTTACGTAAAGCTATTAATTTGTAATAACAAATGCAATAAACCCGTCAATATTGAACTAGACGCATCGTAAACGGCTGTTGAAGTGAAATAAATGTTGGAAAAAGTACCCCAAAAATACCTGAGCATACATCCTCAAATAAGGCGTGGAGGTAGCGAAACAGATACGTTAAGAATGACGTAAATAAAAAAAAACGTATTAGCCTGTACGGAAAACGAAACACAAAAATCGTAGCGGATGTAAATGCATAAACGCCTTAATCCCCTGATTCAAAGACATATGAAAAAAACAGGCAGTCAATAATAATTTGTTATGTACTGTCATAAATTAGTTTATCATAAATGTTTTCTCGTAATAGTCATTCAACCTAATTTTGGAAAATATAAAAACCAAACCAATTGTGTGAATGACCATTTGATTGGTTTAACTCTTAAATAAAATGAAAACATAAGAAAACACAAGGTTACACAACTTATATCGACACAGTAACCACGAGGAGAAACAAACAATGCGTTCAGGGTTTAACAAATACTTGAAAGAATTAGAAATTATGTTATAGGTTTTCTAGGGTTTAACGATAGTGCATGAGCACAGGACAAATTAAATATCCATTAAAAAGGCTTGAATAGCGATCAAAATATAGCTCGATATAACAGAAAAAACGTAAGCCTTTATTCTCGGAAAATATTAATATAGAAAATGATATGACTCTGAGGTTAATTTTATTTGTTTTCAATTTCCCATGCCTTCTTTTGCCATGAAAAGGTCTGTTCATTGTAAGTGAAGTTGAAGATATTATTATTTCGAATTCTTAGGATAGGATGTTTTGACAACGCGCGAGTTACGAGTCGGTGAACTTAAGTTTTTTGAGAGCGCGCGAGTCGGATAGGCTCGACGCAGAATTTCTCTATTTTCATGAAAACCGTTGAGGTCGTGTGTAGGACACCGTACTACTGGAAATGTTTCACTCTTTCATTTGAGAGTAATTTGAAGTCGATGGGTGCATCCGTTCGAAAGTTACGAGTTGGTCAACTTAAGTTTTTTGAGGGCGCGCGAGTCGGATAGGCTCAACGCAGAATTTCTCTATTTTCCCGAAAACCGTTGAGGCCGTGGTCGTGTGTAGGACCACGTACGACTGGAAATGTTTCACTCTTTCATTTGAGAGTAATTTGAAGTCGATGGGTGCATCCGTTCGAAAGTTACGAGTTGGTCAACTTAAGTTTTTTGAGAGCGCGCGAGTCGGATAGGCTCAACGCAGAATTTCTCTATTTTCCCGAAAACCGTTGAGGCCGTGGTCGTGTGTAGGACACCGTACTACTGGAAATGTTTCACTCTTTCATTTGAGAGTAATTTGAAGTCGTTCGAAAGTTACGAGTTGGTCAACTCAAGTGTAAAGTCGTACGAGGTGAACTCAAGAAATCTCCAGAAATTCTGTACCTAACGGCGGTTTGAAGTCCCTCTGCTGCCGCCTGCCGGTCTTCTTTACCCTATTTTTAGGGAAAAAGAGTGCGTTCGAGTTTCCGTTCGCGCGACTGGTCGCAATTTGGCACGCCGGTGCAGAACCGAATCATTCTGCGTAGAGAGGGGCTTTCACACGATCAGTTTTCCGTCAGTCACACTGAAACAAAAGACTGTAGTTAAAACACATGCATTCACACGTACGTACTCGTGACTGAAGTGGCGCGTCGCTGGCAACCTTGGCATTGCTTTACTATGCGTTGTCGGTGGAGATTCGTCATGGCCTTAGCAAACAAAACAAACCAACAACAGCATCTACGGATGCTTTATTTCCAATTTCAAACCTAATACATATCACTTTGTACATTCGATTTTCAAATGTCTTATAACTAACACCAGGACGCCATGACGCTTTCCCCCGGTCAAGACCGCTACTCATTTCAGACACCTGAGTAGAGTGGGGTATTGTGCTCGGAATTTTTCCCCTATACCCAACAGAGAAAATCGCCATCCAGCGCCGGGACTCGAACCCGCGTTTCCCGCACGGCAGGCAGGGCTTATAGAGACACGGCTATTGCGAGCAAGCTTACTCATCGGCTTTGGGGTCAAAAAAAAAAAGAAAAAACTCCAAAAATAGATAACAGGTAACAGATGGCTGGCCAAATATCTACATAATGGGAGTTAAGGTTAAATGACCAGATTTTGTTCAGTACTTATTTGCGCATTCGTCCTTCTTTGTTTCAGTATTTGATAAATTTTGTCACATCAAATCCAACAAATATTACAAATAATATGAATGTTATAATCTACTTCATAGTAACTTTAAGTGCAGGTAATATTTTTTGCCTGTTTTATACTGTGCTGCCTCTGCAGCATTTTAGAAAATACTTTTGAAACGCGATGGAAAATTTATACTTGAACTTAAAGTTGAGCGCCGACAGCATCGCGGCCTTTGTAACGGCCTACAATTCCCTCGGCAATACTCACAATATTCACACAAAAAAAATTCAGCTCCTGTGTACCAGACTTGTCCAATAAGCTACTGTTAGGATCCACCAATCATTGTCACAAGCTGCCAATAGACAGTATCACTGGTTAAACCAGTACGTCAAAACACTATTCCAGGGCATGGCAGGTCATAACAGTCTACCATACAGTCATATGAATTGTCGCGTCTTACAAGACGCGAATTCCGACACGATCTGTGGCAACATCGCCGCGGACAGCCGCGATGGCCCGGAAGCCCAGCGCGGTGTTTTTGTCTGGCTGTAGCCGTGGAGTGGGAAAGTTCCCTCACCAAGTTCTTCTCGTTCTACAGGTAACAGCTCGCGATATCCATGTGCTAGAGGTTCTGCCGCCGTGCGGCAGAGACCCGGGTTCGAAACTCGGCGCTGGCGGTGGCGATTTTCTCTGTTGGGTATAGGATAAAAATTCCAAGCACAATACCCCACTCTACCCAGGTGTCCGAAATGGGTACCGGTCTTGAACGCATGAAAGCGTCATGGCGTCCTGGCGTTAGTTATAAGGCATTTGAAAATCCAATGTACAAGGTGATATGTATCAGGCTTGATTGGAAATTATTCCTTTATTATTTTTATTATTATTATTATTATTATTATTATTATTATTCTGTGTCATTGGTGCAAATTGTGTGTGTTAGAAATACTGCCCGTAGGATTTATAACTATATTTAGTCTACTTTATTCCTATGTGTTATCGCTGTGCTAGATAGCGGTGAACAGCCGGTTCCTAGAGCATTCAGTGATGCTTCTGACAGCCGGCGAACCACCTAAATTGAATCAGACTAGCCGTTGTGATATTGTGAATCTCTAGTGCTTTCCCTAGCCAGTATGCCGCATTGTGACGCTAGGAAATTCGTATTTCAAGTGGTGCAAGTTAAGGCAGTCAGCACTCTAGGAGAGGCCGTAGTTTTTTTTTGTAACGAAAAAATGGCTGCAGCCAACATCTTGCCTCAAGTAAATTTAAACTGTGGAACATGTAATATGTAAGCAGATAGAAACATGAACAGGTAGCTTGTGTTTGGAGATTCACATTGACAGTGCGCAGCTCAAATTTTTATTTTTTGCCCGGGGAATAATTCACCTATAATTTAAATTGAGCAATCCGAGTAGCCGAGGTAAACGATGGCTACTATAAATGTTTGGGTGATTATGGCTAATCGGCTGTGTTTTTTATTCGTTAACTTTACGCTCTGATTATTCCGCGGCTGAATAAGCCGTCGTGTTTGCCTGTGAGATTTTGGTATGAGTGATAATTTGTTGTTCTCCTCTTGATGTTGCTTCTGTATCAGAGACCTAACCTCTCAAATTGTGCCCCCAACAGGTATAGCAAAGAAAACCAATAGTTCAGTTCATTTATGTAGACTGAAGTAGAAAGATCACATGCAGAGTGAGGATACCGTCCCCCATCGCTTGTGAGTATACGTGCAAAGCATCAATTGTTCCACTAGGGGTGTAAACTCTTGACCACAGCACACATGCTTGATAGTTAAGAAATTACTTTTTCTTCTCAGTTATTCCAATAGCCGTCTCACTGTGTTATGTGTTTGACTTTGATAGTTGTCATCGATATGTGCTTGAGTAGACCGTCCTCTTTCGATCCTATGTGTGCATTACAAAATGCTTATCTGCCAATGTGTTCTTTAACTGGAGAGACTTATTTCTTCTTATCAGTTATTCCAATAGTCGTCCCACTGTGTTATGTGCTTGGCTTTGATAGTTGTCATTGATATGCGCGTGATTAGACTGTCCTCCTTTGATCCTATGTGTGCATTACAAATGTGTATTTGCCAACGTGTTCTTTGGCTGGAAAATTTTCCAAATATTCCAACAGCTGTCTCACTGTGTTATGCGTGTTCTGAGTGTGGAATGCTACCCTTATTGACATGCCCGGAACCAAAGTTCCTGCTAACATAAATCGACACATGCGCCACCAGACTATCGAGTCTGGTGTGGTAGATGGTCATCATTGAGAATGTTCAGTGTTGTATACAAATTTTAGTGGAGAGACACTGGCAGAATTCACGATCATGATGCTCATAGAATTTGATGTTTCAAATAGCAGTGGCGTTCACCTTGTGTAGTTAGATGGAATGAGTCTGACGTGAATTAAAATATGTGATCTTCGGCGCGACATAGTTTGTGTAACGGAAGCACTAGCCAACCCATGTTATCACTGCTACTACCACTACTTGTAATTGAGATACTGGTTCCAGCATCATTAGTTGTTCCCTACATTTTGACCAGTTGTTCCTCATTTATATTTAACTGGGAGCTTTCTTATCATGTGGTTATTCCTCATTTTGCCTCACAGTCTAAAGAATGTCCTTGTTGTGCAGTTTTACGGCGCCACGGATTCCGAAATAAAGAAAGAGCAACTCGCCCTTTTCTTGTCCGTCCCCGCTAGTTACTCTGTCTCACAAGCGAAGACAATAAAGCCGCGGTTGAGGCACGACATGAATGGCTCATTCCAGTCACTGTCTTTTACTCCAGACACGTACAAGAAAAACTTTCGTATCTTCAATGATACTCGATTGACACTCCTGATCGAATCCAACAATACAGCTCATACCACAATCATCTTCAGCACATCTGGCGTACCACTCATTCTCTCCATACTGCTCAAACGCCACATTCATGAAACTCTCTTTCTCTTGCTCATACTTACTGCATTCCAGAACAAAATGCCCAATTGTTTACTTCACTCCACTATCACACTGCTGACATAATCTATCATTATTCTCATTCCAGCTCCATGTACGTCTATTCACGCTCAATGACTTACACCTCACACAAAACAAGAGTTGTCTACTAGAACTACCATCATAGAACATCTCACACTTAGGTACTTTCTTATGCATATACCAGATTAGTGTAGGCTTCCGCGTCATGTTAAGCATCCACTTATTCAATCCATACTCTTTTGTTTGCATCTCAATCTCTTTTTTCCAACTCTTACAGTCCCACTCAGGCCCTTCACCTCCAACATTCATTAAAATCCAGTCATCCACAGGTCTTCCAAATCTAACACGAATAATCTTTTGCCTACTTAGTTCCCTTGCATGCCCCCAAAATATTTTCTCCCAATAGCTTACACTCAGGTTCCATTAAAAAAATTGCTTTAACCACCAACTATTCTTCATTCTCTCAATTCTTACCTTATAATTCAGCACAGCTTTCATCATTCTTTTTGTAAATAGGCTCCGCCCTAGGACACCTCTAATGGCTTCTCTAGCTGTCCATTTGGGAGCATCAATGTTGAACGTCATACCTTATTTTGTATTTATCAGATATTAGCCTGACATAATATTAGTAGTCATAGCAGTAGCAGAGCAGCTAATTTAAGATAATCTATACCAATGCATATAACACTCTTACACTAGACTTTACCACAGTATAGGTTAAACATCACATAGATTAATATTTGTGATTCACATAGACACCACACTGTATAGCAATTATTGACACATCAATAATTAAATATACACAAATAGGGACTCCCCTCTTTGATAGCCCTAGCTATAGATATACTCAAATAGACATGTGGCCAATAGGAGCAGAGCGAAGATAGGTTGAAAATATAGGATAGTAGAATAGAATTAGTAGTAGGTAGTTAGAAAAGCTTAGGTATAGGTAATAGGTACTTGCCACATGGGGTATTATATATACACACTTGCAGTCAATATGTACTGTTTAGCTGACTACGACCAATCAGGAACTGAACTGCGATCTTGCCGTCTCGAGCGTTGCAAACTTCAAGTCTCTCTAACTAGAACTTACATTACTCGCTATATTGCACCCCTCTTTCCTTAATTAGAAACCTTCCTGTATCCCTACCTCCCCCCCCCGTTATTTGATCTAGTCAATCCTAAAGCCTAAAGGTCCATTCTGACCACAGGCTTCCGAGCTTTGGTAGACCTGCTTGAGATGCTAGCACTTGGAGGCTCGCGCATCCTTGCCTCCTGGGTGGGAATAGAGTAATCAGGTGTTTCGGGGTCAGGTTCATTAGTCGGAGGTGGTGGGTATGAATTTCGAGCAGGTTGTGGAATCAACACGGTTCCCTCAATAGGTTGTTCCCTGGGTTCAGGGATGGTGTTCGAGCAGGTAGGAACTTGGACCTGGTGTCGACGAACGACCTCTCCCCCCTGCAGTTGGCACTTGTAGGACACTAGGCCCGTTTTCTCAACGGTAGTAGCAGGGATCCATTTTGAGGAACCCGGTGTGTATTGACAGACCATCACAGGTGACTCCGGCGGAATGTCCACCGCGCAAGACCCTGGGTGGTTTCTTCTCTGAGCGTCCTGGCGTTGAGCAACTTTGGATGCGATTGCTTCTGACGGCCAGAGTAGATGAAGACAAGAGAAAATTTGCCTGCCCAACATCAGTTCAGCGGGCGTAACATCTGTTGTCGTGTGGGGTGTTAGCCGATAGTTGAACAGGAACCTGCCTAGTGCTAGGCGTAGGGGTTCCGTTGACTTTCGTATATTCTTTTTGAACGTTTTTACCATGCGCTCTGACAGTCCATTAGTTGAACGATGGTATGGTGCGCTCGTAATATGCCGCATACAACAATTTAAACAATTTAAACAATTTATTTACCACAGGAGATACAGAGGTAGAATGTTTCTTAAGTCTAGTACAATGGACAAGTTTGAATATAGCTACCTGTGGGCCCGAATAAGTTCAGCGACTTCTAGGGCATCCTACCATCACGCTATTCTAGGGTGTACAAAAGTTTAACCTAGTTCACTTAACCTAGTTTCGCATTAGACTGATCATTGAGATAATTAACTCGATATTTTACAAGTCGGCTATATTTAACAGTATGTTCGATAAAACGATTCAAGAGCAGAGAGAAGATTGGTTATGGTACACAAGGCAAGTTACATTATGACATTATCATTAGTTACATGTAGGAGGCAAGATTTCGACACGGTGATCTTACACTACTAGTATTCTGTTAGGAAGTGAGACTCAAGATGTCTTTTGAATACTTTGTACGAATTACATTCACGGATCTCTGCAGGTATAGAGTTCCAAGTTTTGGTTCCAACGAAGAGAATACTGTGTTGCGACCTGGCCTTTGAATAATAAGGAAGCATGAATTTACTTCTATTTCGGGTTAAATGGTCGTGATGACCAGTTTGCGCAGTCAATAATTGTCTTAGGCTATTGTCGCCATCATTTCTTAATGTTTTGTAAATGAAATTACAGATGGAGATTTTGTAGAGATCCGAAAGTTTAAGTATTTGTAAATTTTTGAAAGAATCATTTGTGTGAGCATTATATTCTAGGTTCTTTATCGCTCTGACAGCCCTTTTCTGCAGAGTAAAAATTTTGTTGGTTTTATTTTTATCAGTTCCGTGCCATGCTTCTATTCCGTATTGCAAGTATGGGGAAATGAGCGTACGGTAGAGCGTTTGTAAAGCTGTTTCAGGCAGAAAATTTTTAACTTTATTTAGGATTCCGATGGATTTTGATAATTTAGAACTAATATGAGTGATGTGCTCTTTGAAGGTCAGATGTTTATCTATTATGATGCCCAGAAACTTACATGAGTTGGTTTCTTCGATTTCACCTTCGCCAATTTTAATGCATGGGAGAGATACATCTTTCTTGTATGAGAAAGTAATATAATTTGTTTTATCGATATTTAGGCTTATTTTATTAGCTTTGAGCCACGATGAAACCTTGTGAAGTTCAGTATTTATACTCTCCACAATCATAGCAGGATTTTGGTTCGGAAGGACCGCAGAAAGCGTACTGTCATCGGCAAAAAGTATGAATTTGAAGATTGCTGTAGATTTTACAATATCATTGATAAAAATCAGAAACAAGAGAGGCCCGAGAACAGATCCTTGTGGAACTCCATGGCTAATTGTCTGTGGGTCTGATTTTGCGTCGTCAATGACAACGTATTGCTTCCGATTTGTTAGGTATGATCTGAACCAATCATGGGCAATCCCTCGAATGCCATAACAGTGTAGTTTCGATAATAGTATTTTATGGTCCACAGAATCAAATGCTTTTCGGAAGTCAAGAAATACAGAGAAGACAGGCTTTCCTTCATCTATATTAGAATAGAGGAATTGTAAATGATTTAATATAGCCTGTGTTGTTGATTTTTTAGAGCGAAAACCGTATTGTTTATCGTAAAGAAATGATTTTTGTTCAAAATAAGAGTACACTTTTTTATACACAATCTTTTCGAATACTTTGCTAATAATTGGTAGAATGGAGATAGGTCGATAATTGTTTACACAGGTTTTTTCACCACTTTTAAAGATAGGGGTTACTCTAGCAACTTTGAGGGAGTTCGGGAAAGTGCCTAGTAAGAGAGACTGGTTAATAATATTTGATATCAGTGGGGCTACAATGTCAGCAATAACTTTAAGTACTTTAGTCGGAAACGTTTGTAACCCACTCGATTTATTTTTCATGTTGTTTATGCACGTAATTACATCGGAGGAGTTTGTAAATTACATCGGAGGAGTTTGTAACTCCTGCCTTTCTTCACATGCCTTCACAAATTCTTGGAATTCAGACGATGTGAAACACGTTGCGTTGTCCGAAACAATTGTTACCGGAAATCCAAATGTCGTAAAAGTGTATTTCAGGCACGAGATCGTTTTGATAGTGGTTGTAGTAGATGTGGGAAAATTTTCAACCAACTTAGAGTGTGCGCCCACGATCACTAGATAGTATTTTCCATCCATTGGGCCCGCGTAGTCGATGTGTATGCGATGCCCAGGCTTCGCAGGCCATTCCCACGGATGTAGTTCATCTTTCATTGGTGCAGCTCGAGTGCTCAGGCACTCGCTGCATGACTTAGTCATTTCTTCTAGATCTTTGTCCAGCAGCGGCCACCATACATAGCTGCGAGCTAGCTCCTTCATTCTGGATGATCTTGCATGGCCAGAGTGAAGTTCATCCACAATGGGTTGTCTGAGAGCTGGGGGTACAATAATTCTTGCTCCCCAGAGCACACAGCCATTTTGTGTGGACAATTCGTCTCTCCTCCTAGTGTACGGAGCGAGATCAGGGTCACCAATTACCGTCGAAGGCCAGCCTACCTGGCAGTATTTGAATACCTTTGAAAGTACTGGGTCCCTTGGGGTACCGTCGCGAATGTGGGTGCTGGTGACCGGAGCTGACTCGAGGAAGTTTACTAAGGGCATCCATTCCGCAGGAATGGGCGTGGCTTCCTCGGGAGTTGTCAAGGGTAGATGACTGAGAGCATCAGCCTTGCCCAACAGCACGCCAGACCGGTGACGCAAGTTGAACTTGTAGGACTGCAGCAGTAGAGCCCACCTTTGAATGCGCCCGGATGCCATCGGAGGGATGCTCCTACCCGGATCAAATAGTCCTAGTAAGGGTTTGTGGTCCGTGATTACCGTGAATTCCTGTCCCCACAGGTAGCAATGAAATTTTCGGAGTGTGAACACCATAGCCAGAACTTCTTTCTCAGTCGGGGAGTAGTTCCGTTCTGTTGCTGGTAAAGTTCGGGAGGCAAAATAAGCGGGGCGTTCAATTCCATCAATAAGGTGACACAGCATTGCTCCCACCTCATACGCACTACTGTCAGCCATAACCACTATGGGTAGGTTAGGGTCGAAATGGATTAAAGTCTGTGAGTCCAGGAGGGCTTGTTTAGACTTCTGGAATGCTCTCTCCTGACTTGCATCCCATTTCCAAGGAGTTTTATCCCGCAATAAGGCATTTAGGTACTCCAACATAGTTGCAGAAGAACTTGAAAATATTTTGTAGAAGTTGAATAGCCCAAGGTACGCTCTCAGTCAAACACAAAAATCTCAATGTATGCTGATGACGTACAAATTGCCATGACAAGCTCAACAGCGGATTTAAAAGAAACACAAGCCAGCGCTGAAAACCTTCTGAGAAATCTGAAATTGTGGTATGACCATAATGGCCTCAAACTTAACGCATGTAAAACGCAATGCATTATTTTTGAATCACAGAATGCGACTGAAAATTTACCACCATTCAAGCTAACATTTGGAGACGATACAATTGAACCAGTAGATAAGGTTAAAAATCTGGTTGTTTGGTTTGACAAAAATATGACTTTCGATTCACACGTCGAAACAATGTGCAACAAAATTAACGGAACCTTAATGTTTTTTCATCGCATTATGAACACATTTGACGAAAAATCTAGATTATTAGTGATTCAGTCTTTAATTTTATCGCGTCTGGACTTCTGCAGTCTTGTGTGGGGAGATTTACCTCAATGTCGTCAGGAAGAGTTGCAAAAATGTATAAACTTCGCCGCCAAAGTGGTATGCAAAGAAAATTTCAATAAATACGATCATGTCATCCCTCTTTTAAGAAAACTCGACTGGATCCCAATACCGAACAGATTCATGATCCAAAAAGCCCGACGAGTATTCTTCTCTCTTTACCTCCCCCAAAGTAATGCAGAGGAGGTAAAATTTTTTCCATCTAATATCCCAAACAAAAGACCAAATCGGAAGAACGATGTTTTAGTCAGTTACCGTTCATCTGACGTGGTACAAAAAGCCCTCTCAGTTTCTGGAGCTTTTTTGTGGAACAAGCTTCCCCAGCATATCAAAAACTCTAGAACTGTAAAAGAATTTAGAGTAAATGTGTCACGTCATTTTTCATATCGGTCATAGGGCCTGCAGCATTTCGGTGTGAACTTCCCATCTATCAGAAATTTTAATTCTCCTGAAATTTCTGTTAGAAAATTAGAAACTATTTCATTTTACCTTTGCTAAGCTATTCGTATATTCATTCATCTTACTTATTTCTGTCAACAACAGTCAACACGACAGCCGTCAGTTCAATGCAGCAGAACGAACTTTCTTTCCATAAATAGGAATATTTCCTCATCATTATTTTGTTATTTCTTTCTCTTTTCTGTATTAATATTTAACGTCCGTATGACAAATATACCATGAAATACATTTTGTGCGTACACCAATATACAGGTTTATAGATGTGAGGGTTGTGCGAAGTTTTTAATGAATTAAATTTTGGCTAACGTTGTCTCGCTATTTCAAAATCATTCTCGAAGATTTTATCAATCGATTTTCGGCTGAGCTGGGGGGAGGGGGTAATTTAAGCATTTCATTCCGTCTTTTTATTTTTTTCCGTGCGTTCAGCGCACACTAGCACTGAACTTTCAAATCGGGAAAAACTCTAAATTTCTGTAATTAAAATTATCACTTTGGACCATTGCCTAATCTACCTATATGCGCCAAATTTTGTGAATATTCTCCACTCAGATGTGATATCCGGCCACAATGTTACTCCATTTTATCCCATGTACACAGGTCCGTATAATGCTGAAGAGTTGTGTTGTTTCTTGACTGTCACCTGAGTTTTCTTAAAAATTTCTATGAAGAAATTAAAAACCAGTTTATTTTTATGTTCTCGAAGTCTTCTTTTCCTTTTTTTTGCGAAATAATTATTAGGATTACAGTGAGCTCAACTGTCATTTTCTGTGTAGTAGATGGAAGGTTGTTTTTATCTTTTTATTTTATTTTATTTTAAATATGTATTTTTTTCTTATATTTCATTTTCAATAAGTATGTATATTAATATGTGTGTGTACGTGTGTAGGTATATATAAGTAACTACATATATAGATATACATGTTTCTATTTCATTTCTTTACGCAAAAACCATCCGATTAATAAATTTTATTGCACTAGCGAAATGATTCAAAAATAGATCTATCACTTCCCCAGAAGGCGTTCCTGTGAATCGGATTAATGACTAATATAATTAATGAAATGAAGTGCAATTTGAGCATATGAACCGTGGTAAAATTATCTTTCTGTCCGTATGCTGTACAAGCTGTGAATTTTGATGTTGAGTATATGTTTGTTTACCCACTTCTGCCAATATTGTATAGATATTTGTCAATCATGAGTGGTAACCGGCTTACACTATATCTCCATTTTATCCCATGTACCTATGTCCGGATGATGTTGTGGTGAATATCGAGAAGATATGAAATATGTTTTTGAGGGTGATATGGCTTTGCATATTTTTAGGGTATATTTTTATTCCTCATTCAACTACCCTTGAAAGAGATAGACTATTGTCACGCCACGTATGGTTTGTCTATTAGTACGCCTCGTATATTTTGTCTATTAATATGCCTCGTATGGTCTATCTATTTGTACACCTCTGATAGCTTGTCTATTAGTACACCTCGTATAGTTTGCCTATTATTATGCCTCTTTAGACTCTTCATCTAACGGCAGTTGGGCGTCCGCCTGAGACATGTCTAGCTTGGAGTATATAACTCCTCCGGCTAACCTGCTAAATAAATCTTCCACTCTCGGTTTAGGGTAGGTATCAAGCCTAATGGCCCGATTGACTGTCAGTTTATAGTCGACACAGATTCGGATGCTGCGATTAGCCTTGAGCACGGGAACAATAGCCGCTGCCCATCTACAGTACTGTACAGAGGTGAGGATACCTTCCTGCACCAATCTATCTAGTTCTGCCTCCACCTTAGGTCTAAATGTGTAAGCCACAGTCCTGGCTTTACAAAACTTTGGGGGCACGGAGGGGTCCACCTCGATCTTGAAATTCCTTCCCTTAAAGCAACCTAGGACTGGTTGAAAAAGGTCAGGGAATTTGTCTACTAGCTCTTCAGGGCGAGTAATCAGCTTATGTACCCCATTAACTACTATAGTTAACCCTAGGGAATCAATCAGGTCCCTACTCAGCAAAGCTGGACCTCCCCTGTCTACCACTACAATATGCGCTAGCTGAGGAGCCCTACCACTAGCTTCACGCTGGATGTTAGCCCTAATCTCCCCATAAACCACTAGTTCGGCTCCACCATAAGCCCTAAACTTAACATCAGAAGGTCTCAACTCGTATCTTGTCATGGTGGGCAACCTTAAGTAGGCAGGTTTAGAAATGATAGACCTGGCAGCACCTGTTTCTACCTCCTTTTTCAATGGGGTATTGTTTAGCAACAATTTTATTTTAATGGAGGGTTTCATTCCCTCGGCAATGGAGAAAACCTCCCAATAGCAAACTTGATTAGCAACTGGGTAGTCTGCACTGGCTGCATTGTTAGTTCTATTAGGATTAGGGTGGTGTTCTCTCCCCCTTTTTTCATGCATAGCATACACAAAATTATTTTTGTTGCCTCTAGCAGATTTTTTGTTTTTTAATTTGGAGCAACATTTCTGAAGATGGCCTTTTTGGCCACAACCATGACCAACACTGTCTTTCTAGGGGCAATCTCTACGCCTGTGGAGATTACCACAGCCGCTGCATGCTGATTTGGGGTTAGCTTGAGCCTGAGCTTTGCAATGAGGTTTGTTAGCAGTTTGCTGTACTATAGTCTGACCAACATTCTAAATAGAGTTAGGTTATCTCAACACCACTGTTTCTCTCAGTTGGGTTTCTTTGGCAGTTGCCAGATCCACGGCTTTTTGCCATGTTAGGCCATCTTCATTCAGCAAACAATTTTGAACTGGCCAGCCAACTGGCCACCCCCTAAATGAACCTATCTAGTAGGATTTCTTCTAGCACTTCCTGTTTAAAATTACAGGTATCTGAAAGGGCCTTCAAGCTAGCCACAGAATCAGCAATGCTTTCCTTTTGTTTCTGGTTTCGCTTATGGAACCTAAACCTTCCTTTCAATGATTTGGTTGCGTGTCGGCTTAAAATGCTGTCTTAACGCTTCCATGAATGACTTTAAGATGCTAAAGTCTTTTTAAGAGACAGCATGTCCTTAGTCAATCTCACAATTTTAGGACCCACCAGAGCAATAAATGTATGGGCTTTCTTACTGTCTCCCACTTTGTTGACACTTAGGAAGCAGTTCAACCGAATTTCATACTCGGGAATTTTTCCTCTAAAGGATTGAACTCTCCCACTGAACCTAGTATTGGCATTTTAACACTTGACACACCTTGTGAAGCAAAAATCTATAGCACCAATACTATAATCACTAAATAATTCTGAGTTCCTTCACTAGTCACTAGTCTAGAGCATCAAACTAGACCGTCATGGTACCTATGTGTGTGTGTGTGGATCAATTACAGACATTCTGCACCATATTACAAAGATAATGTATTTTTTATAATATGAAATTGTAAAACATCCATGTAAAAAAAATAAATTCGTTGTGTGATCATCCATTTATACTGCAGTAATATACTTATTCGGCTTATAGTTATATGCTTATAATAATATGATACCTATGTTTGTTTATCAATTGACGACAATTTGCGCCATATTTCAAAGATAATGAGATTTTTTTTTCTAATA
Source organism: Morinoia aosen (assembly GCA_030386875.1). Taxonomy (NCBI): domain Eukaryota; kingdom Metazoa; phylum Arthropoda; class Malacostraca; order Amphipoda; family Talitridae; genus Morinoia; species Morinoia aosen. The sequence continues at coordinate 8,358,395 of CM059558.1, read as the reverse complement.
TGAAACCTTTATAGGACATTAATGTTTTCTTTCTTATTCACGTCCCACAATCGTTTTCATGTTTCTGACTTAAGTAGACTGTTTTGTGCCACTATTTTTAGTACGAAATTTTGGAAAATTCATGGTATAATAAAAGATATTTTCTCCGTTTCCCTCGATTGGAATTCTGTTTTATACTGACTAGTTTACGCTGATATTTGCGCACATGCTTACTTGTGTAAATGTGTACGTGTCCACGCTATGCGTATGAAACTCTGTAGAATGCGTATGTATTGCCTCGATGCATAGAAATGCATTTGTGTATGCTTACGAGTTAGGTGTAAATATGTGCGTGGGTATATGTGTGCATGTGTATGTGTAAATATTTACATGTATACGTGCGCATATATGTGTAATAAACTGACAACTAGCATTTTACTAGAGATAATGGTCTTTTTTCAGTGCACTCTCAACTTGTAACATTACCTAACTCGTCATATCTTTAGTATTGTAAAGCATTCATGTAAAAACTATACATTTGTTGTGCGATCATCCATTTATATTTAAATAAAATGCTTGTTAACTAATGACCGTTATGTTAAAATTGTTGAATCAGAAATAGAAAACCTATAATATTCTTGGTCCTCATGCTTATATGTACACATATGAATATATGTGTGTGTGAGTGTGTGTATGGATATACACACACATGCATACGTATGTGTACATATGTGTGTATATGGATATATATTTATATATATATATATATATATATATATATATATTTCTTTTTTTTCATGCTTCCTTAAAATGACACTTGTGAACGTTGACCGAAACAAGCGATTTCATATATTATTTCCTGGCGTCAAGAATTGCGAAGTTTTATGTCATGTACATGTAAACTGTCAAAAGTGTTTTCAGCCCACAATGAAAATGCATCGTCCATGAAATTGTGTTATCTCTTACAATTATCATTACATGTATTATCAAATGTAGACTAAGCTAGATTAGGAGTTCATTGCCTTCAATCATTTCTTTTGACTAGTGACACGAGTTTTTCAATACTCGTGTGTGTGTGTATCATCTAAGTGAATTAATTTTAAGATATTTTAAAAACCAATGATGGTACTTTTGTACCATCTCTATTGGAAATAAACCGTTTTTCTTTTCTTTCTTTCTAGTCTAGCCTCTCCCAGTTGTTCTGCCAAAATCCTCGTCGCCAATTATCAGATACTAACCTGAAATACTATTAGTAGTAATTGCAGTAGCAAAGTAGCCAATTCAAGATAACCTATGCCAATACACATAGCAATCCTACACTAGACTTCACCACAATATAGGTTAAACATTACATAGATAATATATGTGATCCACATAAACACCACACTGTATAGCAATTATTGACATATCAATAATTAAATATAAGCAAATAGGGACTCACCTCTTTTATAGCCCTAAGCTATCTATATATTCTCAGAGAGACATATGACCAGTACGAGTAGAGCGGAGATAGGTTGAAAATGTAGGATAGTGGAATAGAATTAGTAGTAGGTAGTTAGAAATAGCTACGAGTAGTACTAACCACTTTTTGATAATATAAACTCAAGCAGCTCAGCATATACTGTTTAGCTGGCTATAACCAATGAGCAACTGAGCTGCGATCTTGCAGCGTTGCCAACTTTTAGTCTCTCTAACAAGAACTTACATTACTCGCTATATTAGAAAAATCTTAATTATATGGGCATCAAAGTTCATCTTGAAATCTGTACTATCTCCATTCACACTGTCAAGCATCCTTTGTACTTCATGTCCACATTCACTAACCACAGCCACATCATCAGCATACAGCAAACAACTCAGTCTCTCATTACCAACTTTCAGCCCTAAGCCACCCAATCTCAGTCGAACTGCTAATTCTTCTGTGCACAATCCAAACAACAGGAGAGACAGAGTACAGCCCTGTCTCACTCCTCTGACACTCCTCACTTGCCCAGTTTCCTAATTTCCTAACCTGTAGATAGCGCTTATGTTTATGAATGAATTGAGTAGACGTAACTGAAACAGGTGTGGAAATGTAAACCTTCGAACAGAGATAGAACAATTCCACACGCTCACTCGTTTTCCGGAACCGCTCACTTTCAGACTTTAAGTATTTTAACTCGGCGACCCGAGCAGTATACTTGGTGAGCCTGTGAATGCAAATGGACAAAAATTGACTAATTTCTGTGATGAGAATGAACATGCAAACTTGAATATTACAATAGAAAATGGCTTACATACATGGCAGAGCAGGGAAGGGAAAACTGCAATTGACTATATGATAGTGAATAGTAGAGCAAGAGAGTGTGTCAAAGAAATGTTTTTAGATGAAGATGAATTTGATATTGATATTGGCGATAAAATGTTTGTGCTTGAATATAATCGGGGTGGAAAGGAGTAAATGCAGACAGTCAGCAGTGTGAAAGAAAATTGACGGATGAAAATGGTAAACTGGGAAAAATTAAGGAATGAATTGAGTAGATGTAACTGGAACAGGTGGGGAAATGTAACTGACCTAAATGGTGAAATCGAAAGAACCTTGTATGATGTCGCTGAGCAAAAGATTAGTGGAATAAAATAAAGGAAAAGTACAGGAAATGCCAGGTGGTTTACAAGTGAGATAAAGGAAGAGCGAATGAGAAGAAAGACTTTAAATAAGAAACATCGCAATGTGAGGAAAATGTATGAAAGACACAGAATTACTGAGGATGAATGGCAAAGTGCATAGAATGAGTACAAGGGCAAGCAGAAAAAGTTAAGAGAATGATAAATGAGGCTCGAGTTAAAGAGGAGAGACACCAAGTTGAAAATCTAAGTGTAATATAGCGTAAACTGTAAGTTCTAGTTAGACCAAAAGTTGGCAACGCTCGTGACGGCAATAATCGCAGCCAGTCTCTCATTGGTCTTACTCAAAACAACAGTAAATGTTGGCTAAGTGTGTATATATAAGTTCCCTAGTCGTGGCTAAGTACTTACTCTAATTAATTCTAACTACCTACTAATAACACCGCTTCCATTTTTTCTATATTCCAATCTATCTTCCGCTTTACCCTCACTGGCCGTATGTCTAATGAGTAGATAGAATAGAAGATGTCTAAGAGGTGAGTGAACTATTTACTCTATGTAATACTATTGCTGTGTCATTGCTACGTACCATTGATATGTTGTCATACCTATTGAGGATTACTATGTTGCTATGTCTATGTTGGATCTAACCTTTTTGGTGCTATGGCTATGGTAGTACTTTGGTGAAGCCTAGTGTGGGATTGCTATGTTCTGTGGATAGGCCACCATTTCTTCTACTAATGATATCCTAAGAAGAATACATAACAAATTTGCGGTAGAGGATTTTGGTAGAACTACTGGGAGAGACTAAACTACTGTGGGAACTCAGAATTTATCTAGTGATTTTATTTTTTGAGTTGATTTTTGTTTTTCACGGGGTGTGTTAAACTGACTAAAATTCAATATGCCGATGTTAGGTTCAGTGGGTGAGTTGAATTCTTTAGAGGAAGAATTCCCCGAATATGAAACACGTTTGAACTGCTTCCTGCGTATCAACAAAGTCGAAGACAGTGAGAAAGCCCCCACAATTATTGCTCTAGTGGACCCCAAAATTGCTAGGTCAGTTGAGGACCTTATCACTCCTAAAAGAATTTTAGATGCTATCTACGATGAGATCATGGAAGCGTTAAGACGGCATTTTAAACCAACACGTAACCAGATCTTTTAAAGGCTTAGGTTCCTATAAGCGGAACCAGAAACAAGCGGAAAGCACTGCTGATTTTGTGGCTACCTTGAAGGCCCTTTCTCACACCTGTAATTCCAAGCAGGAAGTGCTAGAAAAAACACTTCTGGATAGATTCATATTGGGAGTAGCCAATATGGAAGTACAAAATAGTTTGCCGAATGAAGCTGGCCTGACATGGGAAAAAACCGTGGATCTAACCACTGCCATAGAAAACACGCTGAGAGAAACAGTGGTGTTGAGATAACCTAACTCTATTTTCAATGTCGGTCAGACTAAAATACAGCAAACTGCTAACAAGCCTCAGGGCAAGACTCAGGCCCAAGCTAGCCCCTAATCAGCGTGCAGAGGGTGTGATAATTTGCACTGGCGTAGAGATTGCCCCTATAAAGTCAGTGCTTGTCATGGTTGTGGCCAAAAAGGTAATTTGAAAAAATGTTGCTTTAAACTAAAAGGGGAGAAATCTGCTAAAGGCAACAAAAATAATTTTGTGCATGCTATGCATCAAAAAGGGGGAGGAAATACCACCCCAACCCTAATAGAATTGGCAATACAACCAGTGCAGACTACCCAGTTCCTAATTAGGGTTGCTATGGGGAAATATTTGCCATAGCCGAGGAAATAAAAACCCCCATTGAAATCGAAATGTTGCCAAACAACATTCCCCTGGATATGGAGGTGGACTCAGGTGCTGCCAGGTCTATACTTTCAGAAGCGGCATACTGTAGGTTGCCCACAAAGACAAGATCCGAGTTGAAACCTTCTGATGTTAAGCTTGGGACTTGTGGTGGAGCTGAACTAGTAGTTTTTGGAGAGATTAGGACTAACATCCAGCGTGAAGCTAGTGGTAGGACTCCTCAGCTGGCAACTATTGTAGTCGTTTACAGGTAGGAACCAGCTTTGCTAGGTAGAGACCTGATTGACTCCCTAGGGTTAACTATAGTAGCCAATAGCGTGTATAAGCTTGTTACTCAACCAGAAGAGCTAGTCCAAATTTTTCCGGCCTTATTCAACCAGGCCAAGGTTGCTTTAAGGGAAGGGCTTTCAAAATTGAGATTGACCTACTGCAACTCCAAAATTTTGCAAGGCAAGAAATGTGCCTAATCCACTCAGGCCTAAGGTGTAGGCAGAACTAAATAGACTGGTACAGGAAGGTATCCTCAACCCTGTGCAGTACTCTAGATGGGCAGCGGCTATTGTTCCTGTGCTCAAGTCTGATAAAAGCATTCGAATCTGTGGGGACTATAAGTTGACGGTGAACCGTGACATTGTGTTAGATTACTTACCCTATACCCAGGGTTGAAGACCTATTTAGCAGTGTTGAGATCCAACTTCAGTATATATATTTATACATATATATAGGTTGTCGCAGTCACCCATTAAACTACTTCCGTCACGTTTTCTATGTTCATGTGTAAACCTCATGTGGAGAGCGATCGAGCTCCTTCTTCTTGTTCTCGCCGCCGTGCCTGACGGACCTACAATACATGTAGTCCTTAGTTTAACTTTTGTGTTTCTCTACCCCACACCTCATGCTTATAATCGTTGCCGTACTCCATTATTCCAAAGATGGAAAGAGGCCTCTCTGGTCTAACAAGCAGGTTGGCAGGAGGAGTTATATACTCCAAGCTAAACATGTCTCAAGCATGAGGGGATTCTAAGGTGAGCTTTGTTTAGAATCTCCTACGCAATAATCAGGTGAGTAACGAGTAGAAGGGGATAAAGGCCAGTCGAACACTATTACGATTTATTGGTTCAACTAAGGTTATCCAGAACAAAAGACAAAAGGGTACCGTAATATTAGGCGATGCGAATAATAAGACGGTGGTTATCAATGGAGGATTCTCGGACGCCAAACAAAGTAACGCCGAATAGAAACAAGGCAGTACTAGATAATTCAAACTGCGTAAGATGGTTCGACGGTGATCTAACTGCCGTGGGGTACAACGTAAGGTGTATATCAAAGTAGGATTAAATAATGTATGACAATGTAGTCAATATGAGGTAATGGTAGGGGAGGTAGCTTTTGCTCAATCCTGCTAATGAACAAGAAAGTTAGTAATATCAACATCACTACCTGAACTAACAAAAACGCACAATTAACAAGACAAAATCAATTTATTTACCGGAATCGCTAACTGAATTAAAAGGGAATCAATACATAATGCTTACTGACGAAAGGTCGCGGCAATGGCAATCGTCGGCGAGATATTTCTCGAAAAGGACTGAATCGACTAATATTAATTGGTATCAATGTTTAGTGGAATTAAACACGTATACTGCACTTAATCACAACGTCAAAATAACTCCTAAGCTTTCCCTTACTTAAGTAATACCACTTACGAACCAAAACACGTATAACTGAACGATCGTGGTCGTCTCAAAGTTTGCCGGCCCTCTACGTAACCGCCTCCATGGCGGCGCGCTCAGGCCGGTCACACATCACTCTACTTATGGCGCGAATTATTTACTTGTTTCATTCACTACTTCACTTGATGTTCACAATTCTTCACTTAACGCAATTCACTTCATATTATGTTCACAACTCTTAATATCTAATAAGCCTTATTTTTAGACACACATCAAAAATTAAAGACGATAAAAGTAGCGAACTCACACAGTGATCGGATTATTTATGTCTTAACGCTGCACCGTCTAGTGAAATAATGAATCGCTGGATAGCGAATGTCGCTTGAGGAGCGGGAAATGTTGCCAGAAAGGTTCTCGCAACTCGTCTTGTAAGACAGTGGAAATTTATATGTTATTTATATATATTTATATTTTAATAAGAGACTTTTAAAGAAATACGAAATTATTTTAATATTTAACTCCAGATTTGTAGTAATTATTCTGGAATTTTCCGAGTACCACAAGCATATGCCCAACTATACTTGAATGAAGAATCTAAGGAACTCACCGTGATCAACACCCACAGAGGTCTATTCGCCTATAACCGTCTCAGCTTCAGAATCGCGTCTGCTCCCGGAATCTTTCCGCGTGCCATGAAAAGACTATTACAAGGCCTCTTTGGAGTGTTCTGTTCCCTGGATGACGTCCTGGTGAGTGCTACTAATTAGCAAGAGCACTCTAATTGCGTCTCCATCAAGTCTTATCCAAACTACAGGAGGCAGTGCTAAAACTGAAAATGGATAAATGTCAAATAGGAGTACCACAGGTATCCTACCTCGGATATCAGATCGACAAAGATGGGTTGAACCCCACTGCAAAGAAGGTAGCTAAAATCCGGAATGCACCAGCTCCTACTAATGTTACTAGCTGAGAGCTTATTTGGGGTTGCTAAAGTTCTACAGGAAATTTCTAAAATCATCTGCAACTATGTTAGAACCCCTAAATGCCTTACAGAGGGATAAAACTCCTTGGAAATGGGATGCAAGTCAGGAGAGGGCATTCTAGAAATCCAAACATGCCCTCCTGGACTCATAGATCTTGATCCATTTTGACCCTAACCTACCCAAAGTGGTAGTGGCTGACAGTAGTGCGTATGGTTTTGGAGGCGTGTTGTGTCACCTTATTGATGGAATTGAACGCCCCGCTTATTTTGCCTCCCGAACTCTAACAGCAACAGAGCGAAACTAATCCCAGACTGAGAAAGAAGTTCTGGCTATTGTGTTCGCACTCCGAAAATTTCATTGCTACCTGTGGGGACAGGAATTCACAGTGATCACCGACCACAAACCTTTACCAGGATTATTTGATCCGGGTAAAAGCATCCCTCCGATGGCATCCAGGCGCATTCAAAGGCGGGCTCTACTGCTGCAATCTTACAAGTTCACCTTGCGTCACCGGCCTGGCGTGCTGGTGGGCACGGCTGATGCTCTCAGTCGTCTACCCTTGACAACTCCCGTGTAAGCCACGCCCATTCCAGCGGAGTGGACGTCCCTGGTAAACTTCCTCGAGTCAGTTCCGGTCACCAGCACCCACATTCGCAACAGCACCCTAAGGGACCCAATACTTTCGAAGGTATACAAATACTGCCAGATAGGCTGGCCTTCGACGGTAATTGGGGACCCCGATCTTGCTCCGTAGACTAGGAGGAGAGACGAATTGTCCACACAAAATGACTGTGTGCCCTGGGCAGCAAGAATTATTGTACCCCAAGCCTTCAGACAATCCATTATGGATGAACTTCACTCTGGCCATGCAGGATCATCCAGGATGAGGGAACTAGCTCGCAGCTACGTGTGGTAGCCCCATCTAGACACAGATCTAGAAGAAACGACTAAGTCATGCAGCGAGTGCCTGGGCACTCTTGCTTCACCGACGCAAGCTGAACTCCATTCGTGGGAATGGCCTGCGAAGCCTTGGCATCGCATACACATAAGGAAGGCATCTACGGATGCTTTATTCCCAATTCTATTCTGATGCATATCACCTTGTAGATTGTATTTTCAAATGCATTATAACTAACACCAGGACGCCATGACGCTTTCCCCCGGTCAAGACCGGTACCCATTTCAGACACCTGGTTAGAGTGGGGTATTGTGCTTGGAATTTTTCCCCTATACCCAACAGAGAAAATCGCCACCAGCGCCAGGACTCGAACCCGGGTTTACCCGCACGGAGGTGGGTTCGAAAGCCACACGGCTAGAACGAGCACATCGACTACGCGGCCCAATGGATGGAAAATACTATCTTGTGGTATTGTGGTGTTTGCCTCTGCAAGAGGACGCTGCAACGGTTTGCACTCCGCCACCGCGAGTCAATCATCTTGCCGCCGCTGCCGGACGGCTGCGAGGGTTGACGGTAGTTTTCATGGAGCTAGGATATATGGAGGTAGCATAGCGCACTCCGATCGGGCTCAATTTGGCTGCAAAAGCTGAAAGACTCGGGCACTGTCAAGGCCTGTGACGTCACAATTCTGAGCCAACCACAGACGCTTGGCTGAAGTTGCTCCACCCACCTTCCCTACAACCCCTCCCTCTTATTTTCCAAAGCAAGATTAGTACCCCACCACATGTCAACGAGTGAGGTGTGCGTGCAAGTCGCTCGAATTTGTTATAATAAAGGGCCTGTAATCTTTATAGTTTTCAACTCTTAATGTATCTTTGCTAGTAATTTTGATATTATTAAGTGTCCTCGAGTGAGGAAACACAATTTATTATCTTTCGGAGTCTTAGAATCCCAAATTAATGATTGACGATGATGCGATTAACTGAACAGCTGGAAGAGCATTCAGCGAGCGTGTGCGCACTCTAACGTAGTTAGTAGGTAACTGGCTTCCGTGCTGACGTCACACTCGCGAGACGGCTATTGGTTACCACAGACAGGAGAAATCTCAAAAAACTGGTTCTCTTCACAGACGGCTATGCTCCCTCCGTATATATTCCCTCCACGGTAGTTTGCTGACGATAGCGGTAGAGTGAGGACGCAGGTTACGTTCCTGGTTTTGAGTTGCGCCTCTGCTCCTGCTCGTGTGGCTGTGATTGAGCTGTCTAGTTTGCGGAGCAACTAGAGTTAGTGCAATGGGAAAGCTGCGTCGTTGTCCGCGGTGAGAGTGCCCGGCAACTGTTAAGCCCTGTTTACACTGGTCTTCATTTTGCTGCAGGCTTACGTGTAGACGCCACGTGTGGAGCTAACCAAGAGCCATGTGCGTTTAGACTAGACATTGAGCGTGCCACGGAGCACACGCTGCTCAAAATCAGTCAGTGTGTGGCCAACTGCTATTAAAGATGGGTAACAGTCGACGAGGTTGTCTGAATATTGCTGCTGCATCATAAGCAACGTAATCTCTTTTCTATTAGCATGAGTGAAATGATACTATATTCGTTTATTTTCATTAAAATATAATGGAAAGCAGCCTCCTAATATTCGCAGCTTTTGATCTGCCAAATGCATTGATGTTCTTAGTAAATTTCAATTAAAAGCAATGTAGGTTCTCGTGGCAGCGTTATGTCAGCCATAATCGATGAGCAAAGGGCAACACCTCACCTGATGACTGCTAACTGCTAACTACACACTGACCGGGGACTGAGCTGCGAGGCTCACGTGCGTCGCGCCTCACGAATTTGATCAGAGCGAATAGGGAACTTCGGACACACACAAATATGAGCCTCATTGGTGAGCCTCGTAAACACGTGTTGCACCTCACGGCCGAAATGTCCCCTAGTGTAAACACCCCTTTAGGAGTGATCTTCTTGCTCCGAGAGAGGTGAAGGCTGCATCTCTGAACTGTCGTACAGTGGGAGAGCGTCATGTGATGGCACGGGTCTCCAACTGCGAGAACGACTGTGAGGAAGGTAAGTTCGAGTGCTGGTAGACGTGCTACCGTCTCACTCGTGGCTTTATTTTCTGTCTAAAGACCACAAGCTATCTAGGCCTTTAGCGTTGGTCTGTGGTAGCCATCTTTGTTGCTAGTAAGATGGCGGCGGCTCAGGTGGCTGGGGCTGGCGATCCTGGATCGTCAGTGCAGCCGGGCTTGCTCGTGGATGTTAGCATGTTGGCCAACATCCTGACTCAGGCGCGTGGGCCGATCCTGGATCAGTTGGCTAGGCAGCTGCCTAAGTTGACTGGAGATGGATCGATCGATGCGCTGGAGTGGATGGAGAATCTGGAGAGACTCTGCCAGCTAGAGCGCGTGGCTCCGACTGACGTCATTGGATTTATGCTTGACGGCAACGCCGCTCGGGTGTTTCGCTGCATGACTGTCGGTGATGCTGCTCAGTGGCTGGTAGTTAGGTCTACGCTAGCAGCGCAATTTGCGTTGCCATTGCAGGAGGCCTATATAGGCGGGACACCGAACGTCGGCTTGGAGCTGGCGAGTCGGTGGACGTATACCTGGACGACTTGGCGCGTCTAGGTGGGAGAGTGGGGTCGACCTAGGGAGATTTGATCTATAGGCTCAATTTTTACGAAGAAATCACCACTGCTCTGTATACCTGGGCAGTTGCGCGTGAGGACGCGTATACTGCACAGTGGTGTCGAAAGTGCGGGAGAGAATGGCCGCACAGCGGGCTGTAGCGTGGCGAGGCCAGGGGGACAAGCTTGGGGCAGACCTTGCTGCTTCTGGGAAGCAGGGCAGTTATGGCAGAGGTGCTTGTTACCGCTCTGTCGGGGCGACGCGTCCTCCTCAATGGGCTTACCGAGGGGTCTCCTATCTCCGAGGGAGGTGACGGTGCCCCTTCGGAGAAAGGGACCTTGAGCGGCACAAGTGTTTCGCAGAGGCGGGGCGATCTGTGATCGGTCGGAGTGACTGGTGTTAGGACTAGGAGTTGTTTGCCAGTTGTTCGTGCCCTTTTTAATGGGCCTTGTTCTTGTTCTCTGTTAGACTCCGGGAGCAAGCGGACGGTGGTTTGTCCGTGGGTGGTGGTGGGCCAACGCCTCCGACCACCACTGGAAGCGGGCCAACGCCTCCGGCCGTTGCTAACGGCGGAGGGCAGAACTTCCAGTGAGAGGAAGCACTGTCGTATGGTAGTCGGGCTGCAGGGCATTGTTTTGGTGTCACTGCGCTCGTCATGCCGGAGTTGGGGAATCTTGGCGTTGACTGTCTCCTGGGGAGTGATGTTGATAATCACATGGGGGGCGTCACCGTAAGAAGAGGCCCTGTCTCGAAGTATGCAGTTGACTGGGGGGAGATCCTGGTCAGTTGGATGCTGTAGGGGGTCCAGCAATGGATTTGCCTGTGCCAAGCGGAGAGCCGGCCTGGCTGCTGGGGCGGGGTTGGTGGATTCGAGAAGTGCGCCAGCACCAATCGAAATTATCGACCCTGACTTTGTTGCTAGGTTCACTGACGGTCGGTGGACCGTCAGTTGGCGGTGGTCCGAGAAGCCGCCCGAGGAGTTGCAGACTCGGATCGCGGAGTACTGATGTACTCAGGCGCCTCGTGTGCGTGGGCGTTATGACGCGGATATTCAGAATTGGATCTCGAAGGGTTGGTTGAGGCGGTGGCATGGCCCCATCCAGGGTGTCATGCCTTTGCTGGCCGTCGTGCAACCAACAAAGGACAAAGTCCGTCCGGTCATGGATTATCGTGGGTTGAACGGCTTTGTCGAGTCTCATACTGGTGAAGACATGGTCGCTGTGTGAGGCGACAAGATTCGCAAATGGCAGCAGTTACGGGGCGAGCTTAAGGTCGTCGACCTAAAGTCCGCGTACCTGCAGATCCACGTTTCCGAGGACCTGTGGCGGTACCAGATCGTGAAGTTTAAGGGTGTGCCTTACTCTTTGACGCGATTAGGTTTCGGTCTCTCGTGTGCGCCTCGAATCATGACCGTAATTCTCGGTAAGGTTCTGTCGTTGAACGACCGAGTTCGTCAAGGGACGGACCACTATATCGATGACATTGTGGTTTGTGAGTCCATTCTCAGCGCGCAGGAGCTCCGGGAGCATCTGGCGAGGTACGGACTTGTGATGAAAGAACCTGAGAGCCTGTATGGAGGCCGGTTGTTGGGAATTTCTTTGCGAAAAGATTCCAATGGACATCTTCGGGTGTCGAGGGGGACTGCTCTCTCCGAGTTCGGTTCGGTGAATGCTGACTTGACGAAAAGAGGGTATGTTTTTGTTGTGTGGGCGGCTAGTCGGCCATTACCCCGTGGCGAGGTGGCTGCGTCCATGTTGCAGTTTTTTGAAACGGCTGCGGTGCAGCGGCTCCTGGGACGACTGGGTTGACAGTTCTGTCAGCTTGCTGGCTGAGGAGCTGTTGGCGCGAGCTCGACGGGGGGACCCTGTTGTGGGCGTTTGGGGTGTCGATCCGCATTGTACGGTTACCATGTGGGCTGATGCCAGCTCGCTTGGAGTTTGTGTGGCCCTTTATTGAGGTTGATGGCCGCATTGTTGAGGATGCATCTTGGCTCCGAACAGAGTCAGACCATTTTCATATCAATGAGGCTGAGTTGGGGGCGGTTGCGCGGGGTATCAATTTGGCGATTGCTTGGGGTTTTAAGACCTTCACGGTCAGCAGTGATTCCCGGACAGTTGTCACATGGATAGACAGCACTGTCGATGGCCGCAATCGTGTTCGCACGAACGGTGCGGAGGAGATGTTCATGAAGCGACGTCTTGGGGTGATCCGTGAAATGATAGCTGAGCATGGTCTGGTCTTGTCTGTTCGCTTCGTTTCGACGATCGAGAACAAAGCCGATCAGATGACCAGGGTACCTAAGAGGTGGCTTAGTTACCGCAACGCTGGTGAAGCCGTCGCAGAGGTGTCGGCTGTGCTTGCCACTGGAGAGAGTCTCGAGGATGCCATTTGGGTGGCTCATCTGCCGCATCATTTGGGCATCGATCGGACGTTTTGCTTGGCTCGTTAGATCCGTAGTGATCTGTCGCGAGAGCAGGTGAACCGTGAGCTGGCTGGATGCGAGGCCTGTCAGCGGATCGGTCCCGCGCTGCGGGAGGAGAATCTCTTGGGGCGAGGGGGTCTTTCTGTAGAGGGGAGCTGGCGCCGGGTTGCGCTTGACGTAACCCATTACGGTACCAAGCTCTACTTGTCCATGGTTGAATGTGGACCCTCGCGGTTCGCCATTTGGCGACGGTTGCTGAATAAGTCAGCAGCGAGCATTACTGCTCATTTACGTGAGGTCGTAATTGAGCGAGGGCCGTGTGACGAATTGTTGTTGGACAATTCGACGGCGTTTCGATCAGCGACTATTGAGCAGTTTGCTAACGAGTTAGGAATTTCTCTGTGATTCCGTGCCGCTTACGCCCCCAGTGGCAACGGGATTGTTGAGAGAAATCACCGGATGATCAAGATGATCGCCGGTAGGGGAGGTCTTTCTCCTGAGGAGGCTACATTTTGGTACAATATGACCCCTCGGAGAGAAACTGAGGTTGGCTCGGTCCCGTCGAGCGGTATTTTCAGGTATCGCTGGCTAGTGCCATTTGATGTCATGTGCACGAGCGTTTACTCTTGCCTTCATTGTCTTGCGTTTACTCTTGTCTTCCCCGTCTCGCAGCCTTTATAAGGCGTTGTCACCTTTCGGTTGACGCTAAATCATATTCGTACATCACCTGTACCGCACCTGTTCCTCTCCAATAAAGCCTCCTCCAAGAACACCTGAAGCGTATTATTGGTCTCCACGGTATATTTTGGTGGCCTAGTCTGGTGCAATTTCACGACCCCATGTGATTCTTTTCAACCTGAAAGGAGATAAGAAGATTTGAAGAAGAAAGAAGTTGAAGTTTCTCCTGTGCAGAAGAGTTGCAGAACTTTCGAAGCATCTTCGATGACTGGCAGCAAGGATAACCAGATTTGGCAGCCTCGTCCTTCGGTTCTTGTATTAGGATTTTAAATTCCGTTTGAGGCGCTGTTGAAATCTTATGCGCAGTTTTCAGCTTGGATTGATATAGACTCCCTTTTCCGTACCCGTGTATTGCTGTTCGACACAGGAGAAGATCTCGAAATTGTGTTTGAAATCACCTTTGGAGGAGCCGTTTCCACGACGAGTGATAAGTGAAAGAACAACTTTTTAAGTGTACAAGAACTTTGAGTGTTGATATATTACAACGGACAATGAGTGACACTCTAAATTAAACTAACGGTTGCAGTGTTTCCTACGGATACAACAGTGGTAGCTACCACACAATCTACGTCTACGTCTACGACATCGGCGGTTTAGCAGCGGCGTCGATCTGAGTACGACGATCTGAGTTAAGTACAGAGTGTGGAATTCTTCTGTGCGTGAGCGAGTGCACCTGTACCGAGAGAGTAAGCAATGGCAGCTCGGGTTTTTTTGAGTAGTTTTTTTTGTGCCGGCCAAGGCTGCGCAAGGCAACAACAGCTTGCATTGAGCGAGACTGCATTGAGCGAGACTGCATTGAGCGAGTCTCAAAAAATTTCAGTGAGGTTTTAGATGTAGTGTAAGGCGGAGTGTGACCATTTCTATTTCGATCATTTTCTATTCGCCGAGTGGGGAGATTTCCCAGAGTAAGTGTAACTTTGTATTGTTGTGATTTGTATTGATGGTGAAGGGCTCAGGTGATTTATTGTTTTTTTAGTATTAACGGTTTTTTACTGGTTCGAGCTTTTCGCCTAAATTTCAGGGTGTGTGTTATTGATGAATTGTTGTTATTGATCGTGTATTGTTAGAACGTATATTATTGGAGTTTGGAAGTGTGTTTTTGCATATTGATGTGTGTTAATGGTGAGGTGCAATTTAAAATTTTAATATTTGTGTTGAAATAACCGATGTCGGATACCTCAGATTCCGAGGAATACATACGATCAGATACGAAAAAAACCAGACTTGGTAGAATTAGCGTGCCGCGTTTTGCAGCTACCCAAAATACAGCCATGACTACTCCAGCAGGGGCCACTGTGCCTGGTACGAGTGCTAGTGATAGGACTCTGTTGGCCAGGGAAATTGCTGTAAACATTCCTAGGGCTGGAACAATACTGTCCAATGCAGAGATACCCATTTTTCGTGGGAGACGTAGGAAGGACGACCCGGAATTTCTTGAAAATAAAAGCTGAGGCACTCACATAATGAATCTAACAGCTTACATGTCTCTTTTGCCAGATGTGAGTTCTGACGAAAGCAAAAAAGAGCTCCTTGTTCGGTCTGCCAATAAACAAGTAGGAGATTTTAATTCAGTTTTAACAAAGTTAGTGAACTCAGACCTCAATTACACTTTCGAGGAAGTTATTAAAATCTTGGACGATATCTACGTATGAGGGGTGAAAAGTCCTTTCACGCCCTGGCATGCGATCTCAATGAGTTGCAGTTGGTACGCAACGATGCTTTAGCTGCCCAATTGGTCACAGCTTCTGCAAAAATACGTAAATTATCAAAGAATATATTGAATTCAAACACGCTGGGTTGGCAGCGTCATCCTTATTACCAGGCATGTGCAAATCAGGCTGAACTGAAACGTTTCGTTGGAGACAGCATAGTTTACAGCCTCGCGTTAACCATTTTGGGTCCTTTGCTGGACGAATCTTTCTCGAAAAAAATTTTGAATGTCAATTTAGTACCTCAGAAGAACTGCTAGCGCGGTTGATAGCTGCTGTTAGGAGTCAGGCAGAGACAAAGAAAATCCTAGCGGTCCAGTACCCAACCCGGTACGAGAATGAGAGTTATTTGGCAGATGTGGCAAGTGGTTTTGATGAATGCGTAGAAGCGCAGGGCTCTTTGCAGGAGAGTGAAGTTTTCTACGGGAATTTCGGAAATTACGGGAACTACCGTAGGAATCGAGCAGGTCAACGAAGGACTACTCCTAGCCCCTAATTACGAAATCCTCGTCAAAGAACGAGGGAATTTAGTGGTTACGTAGGAGATAGAGGAATAGGTTCCATGGAGTGCAATACTGTGCGGACAGAAAGTAGTTCCGGTCAGACCTCAGGGCATTTTTCGGGAGCTAGAAAGCGAGGTTTCCCATTCTGTAATTCATGTTCCGTGATTGGCCATTTTGAGTGTAAACGAGGTCAGTTTAAAGCGAGAGGAAGTGGCGCGCCAGCGTGTTTCGCTTGCGGGGGTCCGCATTTAGTGAAAAATTGTAAAGCTTCAGGAAGTGAGGTTAGGAGCTACAAAGCTTATCTACGTGGTTGCAACGTAAACAGAGGTAGTCAATCGCGTGGTAGGCATTAGGTGCATTTTGCAGATTCCGAGCCTGATGCTCGGGATTTTTTATCGGAAGAGTAGAAGCAGGAAAAGGTAGTAGTGAGAACGAGATTGAGCCCGAGAGACAGAGCAGCGCTCTCGTAAATCCTGAAGCTGTGGTCGAAATTGCAGATACGCCCGAGAAAATCAAATTTGAATCCTTCATTGATCCGTTGTTCAAGTGTGATAATAGGTACAAATTACTGCAAGACGAAGAGCTTGCGGATGATAGTCAACAACAAAACAAAGCAGTTGAGGTTTACTTCTCCACTAGTGTTGTGGAGGGCAATTTCAAGAAAAAAGGCACTGGTTTGATTGCTTTTAGAAAATCTAATAAATCTACGATAATCTTGAGTCGTAATGATCAGTATTTAAGGGAACCGTACTCCCAAAAAAAATCCTAAACTATTCGACCGATCTTCATGAAACTTGGTATAGGTATGTAAAATTGAACAAGAATTACGATTGGACTTGTGTGTTTTTCCAAATTTCCTCATAGAAAACGTGTTATTCAAAGAAAACCTCAAAATAAGGGGTCTGGGGAAAATCTATGGACGTAATCAGAATTTGAGATACAGAAATAACATTGATATCAAAAGAAGCAGAAATGTATTCTCTACAGCGTGACGTGGAGTTATGTTGAATTTTCGAAATACTTTTTGAAAAAAATGAAAAATACAAAAATTTTACCCTTTTTCACACTTTTCCCGAAAAAAGAAAATGTAGCTGATTTTCTATTCCGAAAATGAATAAAAACCCACGTCATCTTGTAGAGGATTAAATTCTGGTTCTTTTGATACTAAAATCATCACTGTAGCTCAAAAACTGTTGAAGACGCTATATTTTGAAGCCCCACATTCCGGTCCTCCAAAATAAGGCAAAACAGGTAAACAAAGATATATAAACAATTTCAATTTTTTCTTTATTATTTATTTTTGGGTCAGCTAGGACCCTTGAAATCATTATACAGTAAAAAAGAGACATAGAAGAAGGCATAGCAACGTCAAGCCGTGAAGAAAGTGCCAAGGGGGAGGTGTAACATGATAAAATATCACTTCCCCCTCCCCTCCCCCCCATACTTCAAACCCCCGTAGCGGGCGAAACAATGAACGTACGAACTTCATTTTTTCACAGGATGTACCTGACATCTTACCCTTCCTATGGCAGCTAAAACCCAATATCTCAAGAAAATTCGATTTTCTGGGAGTACGCTTCCCTTAAGTGCCCTGTTAGATGGCGGCTCCGAAAAATGTTTAATTAGTTACAAACATGTTAAGGGCCTAAAGGAGGAGATTAAGCCGAGTTGCCTGACTGTCAGGGGTATTAATAGTAGCAGTGACGTCAATGGAGAAGTCGATTTGACTATTTCAATTCCTGGTACTATCAGAGTACTTAAAACTAGTGCTTTGGTTGTCAAAGATGCAAAATTTAATTATGATCTCATACTAGGAAGAGATGTGCTGAGTGATGCCATCATAAACTTTAAGGACGGAACCCTCGAATGGGAAGGTGTTACCGTACAATTTAACGAATTAAATGTGGAACAGCCACTGAGTAGAGATGAAGTGATAAACAGCATTAAAAAAAGCGACTGCTTGTTGTCTGATGTGATAGTTGCCAGGAAGAGCAACAGAGTAAGTTACCGCGCGAGAAATAGTAACTGCAAAGAAGTAAGGAATGCCGTGCCTGCGTTTGAGGCAGAGCAAAGCGGAAGGCGAGGAAAAAAGAGAGCGCCGCTGACCGTTCATTGCCCTCAGGTGGAGGTGCCCAGTAACTCTATGAAGTTAGTCTACGGATTAGTTAAGAAAGCAACTCCCGGAGAATATTTAATTTTGAAAAGAGGTTTTGAGAACGAAGCCCTTTTGGCCGAGTCAATTGTTCAAGTCGAGGAAGACGGCGTGGTGCCTGTGATGATTTTAAATGCACAAGAAGATGCTATTTACTTTAGCGAGAATACAATGTTATGCAATTTGGAATTAATTGCAGCTGATGAGATCGAGAACGAAATTTATATCACTAGCGTTGAAACAGCACTTAGGGACGCTAATAATGTGGAAAGAAGTTCTGACGCTGTGTCGGATTCAATGCAGTTTGTCTCGGTTGGTGGTGGAATTAAGGCCATAGCGGAGAGGAAACTTGGGTTGCAGTCTGCCGAGCGCGGCGAAAATCAAGTTCTTGCTAGTAATGAGGAGTTGGGAGTTAATGCACAAGTAGGTGTGTCGTGTGCAGGAAAGAAGAAAGTTCGACGTCCTTTACCAAATGATGATGTTTCATGTCATGAAGAGGACATGCAGTTGCCCTTAATGAATTTATTAAATCAGTTTCGTGATGTAGTTACGTTAGAAGGCGAAACTATAGGTGTTACAAACGTTATGACGCACCGGATACAGCTGAAACCGGATGCACCCGTTCTGAATTTAGCTCCATACAGAATTCCTCATAAATATCAGGAGGAAGTTGTAAAAATTACTAATGATATGCTTTCACAAGATATAATTGAGGAACCGATGTCCTCCTCCACAACAAACCGGGTAGCAGCAGTCACAAAATTTCCTTCAATTACTAGTCACACCGAGTGAAGGTTCAATCTGTTTATTCAACATATTTCACTGAGAATACACTTCCATCTCACAGAACGCCGAACCCGCGCCAGCAGATTTTCTAGTTTCATGCTCTCTCCACAGTCGCCACTATTATCGTCGTTGTTGAGCTTTAGTCTAGGGACTCCTCAAAAGCAACTCCTCCGAGAAACAATTGACTGCGTTGAGGTGTAGGAATTTGTAGCCTAAAAAGATTTTACTCGGACTTGACGGTGAAAGGGATTTATCAGAAGCTTAATTTTATGAGTGGTAGCTAGGGCCCCACGGTCGGGGTTCTAGCTACCCGCCCTCACTTTGGCCGAGCGCCTGACCCAAGCTGGAACACCCTCTCATTAGAGAGTCATGCACTGAGAAAAAATATAGGGTCATTTTGACACACTTAAGTGTGTCAAACGTTTGTCGCAAAACCGGCACACAATTGTGTCATGGAGGCGCCATGACACTCTTTAGTGTGTTACATGACACACTTAGGGCAGTCATGACACACTTAGGGGAAATCTACGGAACCTAAAACATAGATTTATCTTACTCCTACCATACCTCTCTGTCTTGCCTCTGGATCAAGAAAAATGAGTATTTGCAGAATCAATGAATCATTCGAGGCTTATTTTGTACCACATCGATCATTAAATTTTAAATTATCACAATATTTCAACAGGAAAAATGCACTACTTATAAAATCAGCGTATTCTGCAATTTTACAAAAAAGCAGAATTGAACAGATTAATTGAGATCTGTGAATAAATTAAGAGCGTCTACAAGATCTTCCTCACAACAGCGTTAAATATATTTTAACACGACACATGAATTCGATTAATTGTGACGGTTTCAATGCCTTAACGTTTATCAAAAGAAGAAAGCACCGACTTCAAGCTAAATTGCATTTTAGATAACTAAAAATTTTCCACGCATTAAACATAGGCTTCAGCATAACCACATCTTACATTCTTCTGTTCAAATAAAAACAGCATCAGTTTAGTTCGCTCATTTTATTCAACACTGAAATGACACATTTTCCCTGCATTTTAATTCTCGAAAAATTTATAGTTGGATTCAAAGCAATAAAAATGGTGGAAACAAATTCAGCACTGAATGTTTATCTACTTAGAACTGGAAGTGATCAAAATTATTCTACGTTTGTGAGCACATTTCCGTATAATCGAGAAATATTCTAACAATCAGAATCAATCTTATTTTCCCCTTTCAGGTCCATTCAACTTGGAAAGTGAAGGTCTCACGCTTCAGCACAAGAATTCTCCATTTTGAAACGAAAAATTCCAACACCTGTTATCACGCACAAATGAAATTCTAGTTTATCACAATAACTTAGAAATTTTAAATCTCATTTATCACACGAATAAAATAAAAAAGTCATTTATAAAAAAAATATCTACAACTGTATGCACATTTCCATGTAAGTCTAGAAATACTCAAACGGACGAAAATAATTTAGTTCTGCGTTAAGTTTCATAATCAATTTCTCGTAAAATTAAGCATGTCTCTCACTGTGATGAAAATAATTTCATTTGGAAAAAGAAAATAAATTTTCACACTTATCTCGCACAAATGAAATCGCGATTTATCTGTATACAGAAATATTTCAATTTAATTCAAGAAATAACCTAAATATGCTTATTTAGTTTTTCACTTTAACACAAGTAACAAAATGAAGGTGAAGAATAAAATATTTCAAGCATTGTTTGAACGTTCACAAATAAATCCAGGAACTTTCGAATAAATGGAAATATTTTATTCATCATTTTTTAATGAGTTCTCACAAAGTTAGAGAAAGTCTTACATTAGAATAAACAAAATATTTTCTGGAGTTGTATCAGCCAAAAGAATTCTACCATAATTATCGCATATAAGAATTCTCTTTAAATTACTATGGCAATACAGCATAATAACACTATTTTGATGTATGACAAATACAACATTATATATTACTAATTGCAGTTCAAAGCAATGGACGCTATAAAATCAGATAATTCTAGTGACTTGAATTTTTTGAACAACTGTACGTACTGTTTTAAAGTATATTAGATATTAATATTAGAGCAGACGAAATAGAATCTTACTTCTATTTTACGTAAAGTTAAGGTGTCATACAACGCTAGGAAACATTCTCTCTATTCTGAAACTGTGGAATAAGTTTTCAACACTTATCATATGAAAAATGAAATTTTCACCTACCTACTACTACGCACATACAATGTGAGAGTTTCATTTTCACTCGAAGAAATTTTCAGCAATATTTATTCTAAAGTAGTGTACTGAAAGGTTTGTACGTTTGTGACTCAGATCACAGCTCAAGCAGCTAAGTTAATTACTAACATATATATATATAAAAATTAGGTGGAAAATAAAATTATTTAATATTTGCATGCACATTTCTATAAGTCAGAAATGTTCAAACAAACGAAAATAATTTTAATAATCACTTTTTGTTTCATAATGAGCTCAAATTCTTGCTAAGTTAACAAAATCTCAAGTAAGAAATCACGTTTCGATACAGTGAAAACATTGAAGCTTGTATTTAGAACTTGGAATCTCAAATTTCATGTGAACATAAAATGAAAGTAATCGTGTTCCTTTTGAACTATATAAAATAAAAAAATTTCCACGCAAAAATGGAATTCCATAACGTCGCTTTTAACGATGTTCATTGGTTTCACTGAGTCATAATTAAGGCCGTCATTCGTAATGTGTTGACCGGCATTGGTGACGATACCGAGGTCGATCGGTGAAGATACTCTGACTTGCATATAAACTTGCATCAATAATCAATTTACGAGGATCTAATGAATAAGTTTAAGTCTCCTTGGAAAGTTTTTTATGCCAATAAATTGATTGTGAAATTAACAAAACAAAATTCAGTACTAAATAAGTACAAAACTCAGCACTAAAAAAGTTCATGTTGATAACACCTCTATCTTAATGGTTTTAAAAGATCTGATATTCCTGGAAAGAGACCAATCAAAATTTCATTCTCAACTTAATCGACGGCATTTACATTAATCAAATTTAAAATATTTTCACATAGTTTATAATATTTAATTAGTTTATCCAAATTCAATAGTTTTAAAAATTAGAATCCCCATTCATTTATCAAATTTAGAAAGTTTTGTTCCAGTTTATGGACAAAATTGTGAACTTATCAAAAACAGGCTCATGCACGACCACGTCCATCAAGGTCTGAAATAATGTCATTTGCTGTAAAAGTATCACTTATATTCCGCATAGAAATAACACGGTAGTTATTATATTTAAAAAAAAATCAATTTCATTTCGAAAAAGCAAAAAATTCACGGTTTTATCCTTCATGTTCTGATTTTATATTCAGTAGCAGCACACAAATAAAAATTGATTTATGCATAAAATATAGCACATATTTTTGTTTATAGAACTTATATTCTTAGCAGATTAGATTAGTCGTTAGTTTTAGCCTCCCTACCCGCAGCAACAAATGCGATCCAAAGAGAGAAAGGAAGAAGGCACCATTTAGTATGGAGTACAGGGAACGCGGAATCTATGCAGAAAAGGCATAGAAACAGTAAGATGAGAAAGAAGTTCATGAAACAAGATCAAAGTTGAAGAAGAAAGTAGTAGAGACTGAAAAAACGGCACAACAGTGAACCGAAAAAAATGGTCCGCAACAAAACCAAAACCTATTCTATTTCAACAAAAAGAAAGCCTACCTAACCTTTAGCTCGACCCTCACATTGTCCTCCTGGGAGCGCTAATTCCCATAGATACAATAGCTGCATCCCCCTGAGAGGACTCATATTCTTAGCAGGTAGCAAAGAAACTACTAGAAGTAAAAACTAAAGCTATTCAGCCCCAGTTCGGACGTCTCAATGTAAATCCAGAAACTTGCACACAAATGCAATGAATTTTGTTTCACACATTTCATCAAAAAAAGGAAACCGAAACTTTGCAAAGTTAAACAAGTCTACCACAATAGTAAAAATATTCATTCTATTTGATACTGAAAAAATTTCCATACCTATTTATCCATACGCATTATTTCTCATTAAATCGTCAAATCCGCATTAAATAACCCACTCTTATCAAGGAATAATTCCATTTTCATTTACATGAATACAATAATCGCTATAGGCAATCACACTAGAAGTTCTTGGCTACTATTAGAAAAATTATATATTTGTTCAACACGTTTTCTGCTCCGAGTTAAACTGCAGTTCACTATTCAATGCAAATTTAAAGTCAATTGCAGTAACAAACATTGAAAATAGCAATCTCTAACTCGATCTTACTTGTTTTTAGCTTCTATTAACTATTTATAAAAATTAAGTGAGTGACCGGAGGTCGGTCTGCAGCATTATGAAAATCCCTTGAGTGGCCACCGGTGGGTTCTTCGTAGGAAACGCGTTAAGCGAGGACGCGGTTCAATGCACTGTAAAGAGGTGTCGTCACTATATATCCTTTGTATAGAAACAGTACGTTGGAGAACTTGGCTGTAACTTGCAAGTCGAACGCACTGTTGGGGCGAGTATCCAAAACAGATTGAGACGAGGTAGGATCAGGGATGGAAAAAACCCAACCCACTTGGGTTTTTTTGGGTTAAATTGGGTTTTATGGGTTTTATTAGTTTTTTTGGGGGCTTTGTTGGTTTTTTTGTAATACCTGTTTTTATAAAAGAGTTATTCACACAACTCCCGTTGCCCCTATTGCTGATTTATATACATACACTTATTGAGTAAATATTGTTATTTGATTACTTTATTTCTAACATTATATTACATTATTATATGAATTATTACATTATATGAACAATATATGAATAAAGTTTGTCCATCACAATTACAATTTACCAATTACCATATGCATAGAGACATAGCTCTGCAGTCTGTAAAGATATAAGATGTCCAAAGAGAATTGCTATGCTCGTCAATTCATAGTAAGTTGTTTTAGCAGCAGACAGGCGCAAGTCATGTGAGAAGGAAGCACCATGCAGATCATAAGTAACCACCACAAGCAGCTTGAAGCAAGACAGCTGCACATCACTCAACAGTCATGCTGTTAACAACTTAACATGTGTATTGTGTGAGCTGGAGTGCTTAGCTGCGCAAGTCAAGTCAGTCAACCACACTGTTACATGTTACAACATGTAGTGACATGCCAAATTTTTTAAATTTGCCAAAAAATTCACTTTTCGCAGTACAGGATAGCAACAAACACTAAAATGATTGGATGTAAATGCTCTAACAGATTCCATCGTCAAATTTGTTCCAGTACAGCTTGAATGCTCCCCATAGGCCAGTAGTTTCTTCACTTTCTCACCCCATGATGGCTGCATGCGGTTGTCTTGCCCCATCTGACTATAATTGTTAGACTTATTTCAATTTAAACAATTTAAACAATTTATTTACCACAGGTGATACAGATGTAGAATGTTTCTTAAGTCTAATACAATGGTCAAATTTGAGTATAGCTACCTGTGGGCCCGAATAAGTTCAGCGACTTCTAGGGCATCCTACCATTACATTATTCTAGGGTGTACAATAATGTTTAACCTAATTCACTTAGCCTAGTTTCACATTAGACTGATCAACAAGATAATGAACTCGATATTGATGTTACATTTTACAACATTTAAGGCAAAGCTCTCACACGAGACTGATATTGAAGAGTGGTTGGCTGAGTACAATCCGGAGTTCATCGGTGCGCTTTACTCCTATAAATTGAAGGACTCCAACATCTTCCCAAAACACATGTTCAATGGGAATATCACTAAGACAATGACTCCTTGTTGATGGTGGTATATTCAAGACATGAAACAGCAGAAAATGCAGATTCATGAAAAAAACACTGGCAGAGGGTTGCTGCAAGTTTATAAGCAATCTTCATTCATGCCCCGCAAGTTCAGGATCCATTGAGAGAATTTTCTCAACATTTGGAATTGTGTGGAATAAATTGAGAAATAGATTAGGATCAGAACGCGCACAGAAATCGTCTCAGTATATCGCCACCTCACAAATGATCATGATGTGGATGGCAACGATGAAATGGCAGTGGATGTAGAAAGAGACACACAGTAGTATTGTAGTAGCAGTCTAGTCTAGAAGACAGGAAAAATTCAGAAGTCTCTATATTAAGTAGTCAAACTGCATTTGTTTCTAAATTTTTGTTTTCTTACTTTGGAAATGGAATTCATTATAATTTATTAGTCCCTCGAGTTTTTTTTGACTAAGGTTTTTCTAATTTGATTTGTATAGAGTTGGTGTTTTGTTTTTCAATGTTTTCTTGTCATAGTCATGCACATGACTTAGATGCTTATTTTGACAAGAAAATATTTAGCTCATTTTGATTCTATAAGCTTGAAAACAAATAAAATTTACATAAAAATAATAAAACCCAAAAAAACACTATTTAGTGTTTTTTTTAGTGTGGGTTTTTTTGAGTGTTTTTTTTATGTGCCAACCCTGGGTCGGATGAGGACGACAACTGCCGAGGTTGTCGGAACTACAGGTTGAGACCACTGAGCGCCCTGACGCGGGTGTTGTGCTGAACAAATGAGATAAGGTTTTCATTCTGAAATCCAATGCGCTCACACCTAGGCAAGTTTTATTGAGCAGTGGTTTTGTGAAGTATCCATTTATTAAAGGTGCCCACTCAACTGCGTAGCAATGTAACCAGGGTTGAGTTTAAAAATATTCTTAAGCGCCTTTAAAAATCCTGCATAGATTTACTAATTATTTTACTCAAACTTGAATCCACAATGTGTAATCTAAAACAACCATCAAGTACCAAATATTGCTAATTTACTCGGCCATGTTTGATAAGGCTACGAATAATTTCCTGACCTCAAGTATAGATGAATTTTCAAAAATTATCGAGCTTCATCAGTCCACTGTATATTTTATACTCTACTCTGCACATAACAAAATATTATATGAATTTGGATGCAAGTTGATCTGAACCTCTCAAACTAAAACATCGGCCCTCCTATGAACGTCATTGTTTATCCTGGTCAGGTGGACGGTTGACACTTGAAATTTGAATCCTGGAGAGCGATACAGTGTGAGCTGTTGAGGAGATAGCGTGTCTCAAAGCTGCCGCTGTTAATAACAATGCGAAGCCATTATTGTATAAATTGCGGGAATAACTTTGGTTGACTTACCAAAGCGACAACTAAATAGTCTCTGACCGAAGTTGTCGTTTTAACTGGATTTATTATTATTACTAAGTGACCCAGATGCAACCTAGAAAATAGATGGAAGATTATAAATCGTTAGACTCGGTAAATGGAATAGAAAGAAATAACCCTTTACTGCCCTCGTTATTCTCTGCATCATGATTTCTTTTTAGATTTAGAAAATATATGCAATGAAAACGAGGATGATGAACCTTGCAATAAGAAACAAAATAGTTATTCACAATATGTTGCAATAAAATGAATTAATTTAGTTGATGCCAGATTTCAGGGCAGATGCGGAAGGAATAAATGTAAAAAGTGAATGAGTGAATGTTTTCTCTCGCCTTTACCAACCTTCTCTCTATAGGAGATGCCAATTAGGTAACTGAGCTATAATTCCCTATGGGGAGATATGGGGTAAATCTAAAATAAAATATTTATCGTAAAAGTTGATTCAAAATATATTTGAATACAAAATAAGTGAGAAACGAGATAAAAGGGATAAAAAGTTAAAACCTGCGAACTTTAATAAAATTTATAAAAAAGATTTAAGCACAAATGGTAGTTATAATTAAGTTTTAATTCGTATTAGTGTCGTTATTTTTTTCATATTTTTTCATTTAAAAGTCATTATTCTCTTATAAAACAATAATTTATCAGCTTAAATTCTGAACATTTTTCATAAACCAACTTAGAATTATAATGGCTTCTAATAATGATAAATGCTTAATTTTGAAAAGGAACCGCCTAAACTTATAAAATAATTCATAACCCATACACGTACCTGATATAAACAAGATCTTTATTATGTTGTACTGTCGATTTAACTTATCAATAGCGATAAAAATACAATCGCCAGTACCCACATAACTTGTAAATTTTACATTTACTTCAATATTCCTGGTTTACTAGTAACTTTCTCTCAAAGTTGCAATTAAGTAGGATAAGAAACGAAGCCACTATCCGCTTTGAATTCTTTCTAACAACTGTCAATAAACATGGAATGCGACAGCTTGGCCCTGCATTCTATGAAAAACGTAGAACAACAACAGCACATGTATAGTTCTCGCCTGCTTTGCTATGACATTCTAATGACTTGATAAAAATTGTTTAAAAGCCCGGTGATGAAGGCGTTAGAATTGCCTTATCGCGTCCGTTCCTGCGCTGAACTGCTCTGCATGAGCCATACTCCACTGAATTATGACGATACCGAGGGCGTTTTTTGCTGGGTTAGAGCGCTTCCAAATTCCATTGAGACGATGTTACGTTTGCTATGACATCGCGGGGCAGTTTCGAGAACACTTCAATACATGGGCTAACCCGTTGCTTACATCCTTCTAACTTTTTCTTTGAGTTTTGGTATTATTTCATAAATGGTGAGTCTCATCAAAGTTTCAGCATGAAAACGAGTTGTCGTTCGACAATTTTTTTGTTGCTCATTTTCATAACGCTGGAAAGAAATTGATATCTCTATGATGCATTCACTTCTATTGAACGAGTGCAATACCCTCTAATCAATATTTTCCAGGGTAAACAGTAGGAAATTTTTCCAACTGAGAAGCAATGTATGTTTATGTGACATTGAAAAATTCCACGCAGCCATGTTAACTAGCACTTTCCTTACTTTTGAGCGTGAAGTGAAGCTCAACCCCACGTAAAACGAATGTTAGTTTGACTCAGGTAGATGGTTTTCGGTGACAGCAAGCAGCATCTAAAAATTTTTTGAATGCATTCCTGATGACGTCAACTAACTGAATATAAATCATAGTTCTCTCTGGACATAAAAATTCGTCAATAATTATATTATGACGTTGTCGTATGCGAGTGTGATATCTTCGTGCAGATGAATGAACCTAAATCAATTTCAATCTGACGATGGTTGCTAGTCGTTTTATGTCATACTATGCCTCGTACCGAAAGTCGTAAACATAAATGCAGTGTCATGAAATGAGTTAATGAACGAATTAATCACAGACGGATTTGAATAGTCCCAGGAGGAGCACAGATGTTGCACACCATTCAGCAACACCTGCACTCTATTGTGTATTGAAACGAAAATGGCTCTGAGAGTTGATATATGAGCGCTTTTCTACGCACCTCGACTGGAAATTATATGCTGGAATTTTATGCATTCTCTGTGAAATTCAGTAAAAGGTTCGGCCGCAGTTTTTCCTCATTCCTAGAACTCTGGCATATCAATTATACATGCGCCCAACGTATCATCTGTGACACGGAAGCTAGTAATTAAACTCCGAGAGCAGTAGTTTTTAAATATATGTGTGTGCTTCTTTAGAACCAGTGAAAATTTATCAAATTCGGAGTTTGTCTCTTATAGTATTAATCGAGGATATCGAGGCTTTGTATAAATAAGGCCACCGAACTTCACAGGAGGATAATTTTCCCGAGTTAGCCGCCTCGGTAGTTCACGCGCGAGTAAAACGCTCAGCGAGGGAATTTGAAAAAAATCGCCGGTCTTGTTATCATGTCAAGGCAACTGTTGTGCATCATCGCGCTGGCAGCAACTACGGTGAGCTAGCAATAACATTGTTGCTAAATTTCTTCGTTGTGATTCAAAATCCTAATGCATTTGTCTTTTAAACTTTTCTGCGAGAGGTCTGCTGGAAGAAAAGAAGTAAACTGTCTTTCAGTTCAAACAGAAGAAAAAAAGAAAGCCTGGAAAAACTTGATGTGTTGTATTCAAAGGTTTAGGTCTTTCGAAATTCAGTTTTAACATTAGAAGATATTTTAATTATTGATCACTTGAATGAACATCATTTCGAACATGTACTCAATTATACTCTGGAGGTTTGCTTTAGCCCGTACTCCACTCGTTTTCCGGCAGACTCATAAATAGGTCGCTTATGAAAATACTTTTACTCTCATAATTGAGGAGAATTTGAAGGTGTGAGTTTAACACTACGCTGAAATATCTCTCAATTAATTATTTAAATTTAAAATACAAATAAAGTAAAAAAATACGGATATTTCATTTCCGCATATAAAACCGTTCTTATACTAGAAAACCGAATTTGGCATAATTCCGTCGCCTAATGTGTTGAGGTGCTGTTATCATTCCATGCACATTTTGAATTTTTTTAATTCGTTTACTGACTGCTTAGTGTTGTCAGAGCCAATATTTTTGAGAGGTGTTATCATAGATATTATTTTAAAATTCATGCCAACTAATGTACTGTTTCATTCAACAGTTTTTGAAAAAGGATTTGAAAAAGGCCTTGAATTCCTGTTTGAAAGAAAACCCATAGACAAATTCATCAAAAACGTCCCTATAAATTGAACGCAATACTAAATTTAGCTAGTGTAACGAAATAGAAAACAAAATAGACGTATTTCATTAGGTAAAGCTGCGACGCGGGCAGGCATTTTATGAAATGTCTAATGTCTTACTGACCGAAAGTCCGTTAAGGCGTTAAGTTTGAGTTCCTCTTGCGCATTGGCCAGGATGCCTAAGGAATTTGTAAACCTCGCGGGAAAGCATCCAGGAGCAGGGATACCCTTTGGGGAAGCGTCGTGAGTGTAATTGGGGGAAACGTCTACTCAAGAGTCGAGGTGAAATGGGGGATTGAAGGAGGATAGAGATCCAGAACGAAGATTTTTTAGGGGTCAATTTAATATTAAAACATAAAGTGTGATGATAAGTAATGTTCAATGAACAATATGCTATAAGCAGGGGTGTTTAAGGTGTGCCATTGGTATTTCAATATACGCGCAAGAATACACACCCAACTTGAGGGTATCGCGCAGAGCAATGACGTGGACAAGGAGAGAACCACCAAGCAACAGCCTATCAGCACACGGGGATTTGCTGCAAAGAGAGAGATGCGGAGGCCCCAAGTGCTTGACCAATCAGCAACTGAGACAACAGGATAGTGAAGAACATTTGCGAAGCTTCTAGAAGAAAGCAAGCGGAGAGAATAAAAGCTGAGTGCATGAACAGAACGAGGTATTTTTCTGGAGTGCGCAATCGAGAGGCATACGGAATTGAGTGCGCGAGGGTAGGGCGCCCGGCACAGCCGCCGGTGCGCCTTACATGAGTATACAGCTCAAAACTAGCACCAATTAATGCTTCAAGAGCATGGCATCGTGTCACCAGCATTTACGCATCATGATTTCAGAATCGACGTACCAACTGCGCCAGAAATCCGCTGCAAGCGCACCAGCAACGCATCGGTCACCGCCATAAGAAGAAGCAGAATAGTGAGAAGCATAGCATGGCAACGACCTGACTGGAAACTCGTAAATTTTGATCTACCTGAATCTTCAAGTTTTCAAGCATCTTCAGCATGCAGATTTTAAGCCACGCAATCGCAGGGTCGTCTGCAGCAATGCTCGAACAACCTGCAAAAAGTCCGAGTAAAGCGCTGGTGCGATCTGCGCCTGAGCTCACGTGTCGTCAAAGATTGGAGACAGACCAGTGAAAGCAGCAACGGACCCGTTTCAACGTCAATGGTAGACCTCGACATGAGCAAGAACTGGCCCAGAACAGCGCCGCAGCGAGGAAGAAATAATCAACGGGGCTGACTTTTTTGTCGACCATCTACAACACGTGAATTGGGCAGAAGAATCGAGTGGGGAAGAACTGCGAGGTGATCTCATAATTTAGTCCTTGACGAGTTTAATTAGGAGTGGTGTCAATGAAGTATTGAAATCGATTGCCCGTGGAAAAGTACAACGAAACGTCCTTCAGCAACTTTAGTACGAGTATATAAAGTACGTGTTTGCTGTTTAACAACCTGCTCAACCGCTAGGTTCACCGCAATAACTATGTTGTCTCTTGTGTCAGTAATTATAGTCGCGGCTGCAGTCTGCAAATGCTGTTGCGACGCTCTGTCTCCTTCAAAATTCCTTTGTGGTGAGTTGTAAGTACAGTGCATTTTATTTGCGTTTGTATATTGACCGTAACATTGCATTAGCGCTTTTCTATAATGGCGTTTCATTCCATTCATTGTGCTTTTTGATCATTTTATGTATGTCAGATTTTCCTATGCAACATTACCTCTCGTGTACATTCGTAAATTTAAGTAAAGTAAATTGAAAAATTTTCTGCTTGCAGTTTTCATCATCCCGTGTTGATCATAGGTGCAATGGGGTAGCTACGTGAAGACGCACACAATTGCTATTTCCTCTATTTTTATTTTCCCACCTCTTCTATATTTTCTCCTTCTGAGAATCATTAGTCTCTTACATTTTTCGTTACCTCTTCTACTGTTTAAATTCTTCGATGCGAAGGCATGTACCTCAGAAACGTCTCATAACACTGGAACTGCCAATATCTACATCATTCATGATCACGTACGCATGCGAAGTCATAAACAAGACAATGCTTCACCTCGTGTATTATTGAATACGGTTGACGATAGACATTAAATATTCGCTTGATTCTTCAATGGCCGAGAGTTGATATGTGCACGCCAGTGGTATACTGCATAGCCTGCATGCGAGTTCACTAAAAGAACCTTAGCAAACGTGTAGTAAAAATGGTTATTACTCGCCTATGCATGTTCTCAAACTAACAGTGAAATTTCACCTAGTTTCTCTTATTTCAATTTACCTCATCATTTTTTCTGAATTTAGTTTATCTCGATTCTTAATCAATTTTTAGTAACATTAATTCTCGTTGCAATTATTCAAGTATAAAAAATATGAATAGATTAAAAGTATTTAAGCGTGTAATAGTATCACTTTTCGGGTTCTAAAAGCATAGAAAATCTATTGAGTGCATTGAACCATGTCTCTTCAAAAAATACTTTTCATGACCACCTTGTAGGTTGCTAATGCTGAGGGCGCTGCAGCTAAGCAGCGTTCACCATCTGGACCAATGAGTGGGTTACCATCTCCCATGCGGCTGCGGCGTCTCTTCTCCGACGGCAGGGTGCTGGCTCGAGGCAGCGCGTCTGCTCGAGCTGTGTCGCCACCGCCATCTGGTCAGGGCTGCCACTGAGGTTTTTCTCTTTCCCCCAGATTTGCGGTAGAGATTCCCCCATTTTCGTCAAAATCTCCCAAAATTGAGGAAAAGACGTATTATGGTATATATTAAATAGAAACTGACATTACTTAATGTATATTAAATCCGAATGTAATTTCGTCCTTTTCATTGACAGCTTGTGAACTATATTGCTGTAGGGATAAATTGTTTTACCCGCAGGTAAGAAATTATACACACTTGAGGAAAGGTCGCGTTGGTCAAAGTTTTCTACAGGAGTAAGTTCACTTATGGTAATTCCACTGGATTTCTTGGACGGCTCTCCTACGATATCAGCGCTGGCACTTGCAACAGTTATGTTTCTCTTATGTAGCACTGAGCATAGTTTTGTTTTAATTTTTACAAAAAATATTGCAGCACTTACAATACCTACAGTTGATATTATTATTTCATTTCAGGCGAGTTTTGTTTAGGGTGCACCGAGCAAATCATTTCTAAACGACTGAGTACAGAACTTTCGGTTCTTATAGAAGATGATTTGGTACGGTAAGCCATTGGAAAAAATAATCAGCATTCTAAAGCAAAAATAAAACATGTAAAGTAATGAGATCTCTACATAAATATCATTAATCACTAAAATGATCTATTTGTCATCATTGTAAATTTTTGCTCGATAACCCTTTAAGTTAACATTCAAAGTGGAAGAACTAATTGCTGAAGAGAATGTAACAGAGTTAGCCTCTGTAACGCATATAAGTTATGACAAGGCAGATATATAAAACGTTAATATTGAAAGTTACTGATTGAAACTTAGGCGTACCGCACATTTTTAACATCTAGTTGAATTTTCAATTTTAATTTCTGATCTAACTCACGCTCTAATAACTTCTTACGAAAATCACACGTCAGTGTCGATAGTCTCGCCCCTCCGTCATAGATTTCTGATCTAACTCACGCTCTAATAACTTCTTACGAAAATCACACGTCAGTGTCGATAGTCTCGCCCCTCCGTCGTGTGATTTTCGTAAGAAGTTATTTGAGCGTGAGTTAGATCAGAAATTAAAATTGAAAATTCAACTAAATGACGAACTGCAGCAAGAACATGAAAATTTTTAACATCTCTTAATGTTGAACCACACAAGTATTTAATCTACAAGAACTCCTGCTTCCGCCTCTTTTGCCGAAGAAAATAAGATAAAAATATCTGAATTCACAAATTAACATATAAGAATAAGTACATCATAATTTAAGTTAATGAGGGGAATGTTGATCAAAAAGTATTCACTCAGAGGAAGAAGCTATCAACCGTCACGGTCACTGTTGGCCTTTTTATTCCTTTTATAGAGCGAACTCTCGAGACTTATCTCTGTGAGCTGTGAGAATGAGACTGTTCATTGTTCCGATGTGAATCTCGTCGCTAGTCTAAAAAGTTCGATCCTCATTCAAACTTCGTTATATCGCCTGTTATTCATCGTTAAATGGGGGTATTTCCCGTTCTGCATCATGATATCTTCATCCGAATGAGCGTACGTCCGTCCACTTGTAATTCAAAATTATTCGTGGTATACATTTTAGAATAGGAAATAATTCCTGGCCGAATTCCCCCAAATTTAATGATCTTTGCGAAAGTTTCCCCCATTCCCGTAGACTACAAACATTTCCCCCAGATCTAGGGGAAATCCCCATCAGTGGCAGCTTTGCATCTGGTGAGCGGGGCAAGTGCACGGGCAAAGCTAACACCCACTGAGAAATGAAACCACTTGCAAATGGTTTATGGAATTCAAACGTGAATTTAATTTGAAAAAGACTATTTGATTCTTTCTTTTCTTAATTATTCCGCTCGAAAGTATAGCTTGTACCTTTTCCTAGACGTGACATATAATGCAGTTCTCGTACTTTTACTTTCTTGAAAAGTATGTTACATCAAGTACAGTAAAAAGGGTTGCTGATCAGTCCAAAATTATGAAAATTTTCAAATGTTGAAAAAAAAACAAGAATCTAAAATCAAGTTTTGCAGGTATTATAGCATTCATCTTTAATTTAACGCTGCAAAAGGAACCTATGCTAATTACACAAAACACCAGTGCATTACGATTATGCTAATTCATTTTTATCTCACCTAAAAGTTGGCACATCAGGACGCTCGCCTCCTTCATTATACTTTTTAACAGTAACCGAGAATACATGATGGTGTGATACATATGTTCTTACTACTAAGATTCCTTAACTGCAGCTAAGACACTTAAGTATGAAGGGAGTTTCCGTGACTAATGAATTATAAGTATGCGATTAATGCGACACCCACTGGGTGTCCATCTCAACATGTACATCTCAAGGAATTTGAGGTAAGTGAGGCGTCAAAGAAATATTGCGAGCGTAACATAGAAACACGAATGAATTTCTAACAAATTTTCCCTTTAAAAATTTTTCCACGACGGAAAAATTAGATTAACAAGCTATGGTTTACCCTCTGTTATTATTAATTCCAGTTTTAAAAAATACATGCTCTTTGAAATAAAAATTGTGACTTCTTTAAATATATTCCGACTAGTCTAAGCTTTAAATTCAACCAGAACTGTTTTTACAAACTTCTACAGCCAAGCATTAACGTTTTTCTTCGCGTTTTCTCGGTGGAAGCATGAAGGTAATAAGTTCAATAAGTAAATCCCACGATGAGTGCGAAAAAAATATCGGCCAACTTCATTGTATTGACCACGTAAACCAGAAATACATTTAACCCTTTAACGCCCCAGAGGACACCAGTGTCCTCTTTCAAAAATACCCTCAATATATTGTATTTCTTGTTCAATTAGTTCCCTAATGTGTTCTTTGAAGTTCTCTGCCGGGTGGCAGTTCCTATCCCATCCTGATATCGGTGACTGCTTGATGCTAGCGCCAGTTTAGTGACAGTGGTTGTGTTAACGGTAATATGAGTACAAAAATTCGGACGTTAAAGGGTTAAGCAAATTGGACATCATTTTTCATCAAGGAATATATTATGAGAATCAATCCTCAAAATTATTACATGGACAGGTTGAGATAAACATACGTGACGTGTGAGCCATTTCAGTACGGTAACTTCTTGGGCATCTTGTGGAAATATTGCTCTACATTTAAAATTGCATTTATTCTATGTACACTTAACTTAATCGAGCGTTAGAGCTATCGAATTGCTATGCAGCGTGATAGGATGATAATGATATTAATTTAATTCACCCTATAAACTAATGATGCCAGCGTAAACTGAACATACGGTGTCAGAATTAGGATTAGTTTTGTTCTAGAGCAATATGCCCATCTTTTTGAACCATCGAATAGACGTGAGAAAGAAATTTCTCAATAGCTAGATTCATGAATGTCTCGATAATATATGACAATAAAATGTCTAATCAATATTGGAAAAGAGAAAGAGGAGTTCCGTTACTTGACCAATCGCTTGAAAAGCGCCACGAAACCGTTCGATTTCAGCCTTAGTTTGGGACCAATTTGATCAAACTTAGGCTGAACGTTACCATTTGGTCTCCGTGTGAGGGAGGCCGACCGCATTCACAAAGATTGGTGGCGAAACGAAAAAAAAAAAAAAAATTCTCAGTATGAAAATCAGACTGCACAAGTAATTTTGATAGCCTTTAAAAATAGCGAATAATTTCAACACTTTCTTCTCAAAAGTTGACGAATAAATTTTCAATGAAGAGTCTAGGCTTGTTCAAAACACATCCACAAGTGCAAATTCGACCAATGTTCCTTCCCCTAATATGAGAAACAAATGGAGACCATGGCCTGTTAGTATTATCGAGGTACGAAAAATTTTATACTCATTAAAAATGCTAAAGCAGTGGGACATGATGACATTAGCCTTCATTATATAAAGGACAGTTTCCGTGTCACTGCACCTCTGATTTGTTTGATAATATTTACATTTATAGCCGCTAACAAATATCCTTGCCAGGGCAAACTATTTATAATTAAGCCGATGCAGAAATCTGATGATATCAATCGAGCATCAAATTACAGACCAATAAGTCTCTTACCTGTAATGTCTAAAATATTATCAAAAGTAATAACAAATCAGCTTTCATCTCACTTGCATGAGTTACATCTATTTCACTCAATCAATATGCTCACAGGAGGAACACCAGTCCTCAGGAATCTTTGCTTAAACATTACTGAAAAAATATACACAATGATAAAGACAAGAAAAAACTTTCTTGCTATCGCTTGATTTTTCAAAGCGTCTGACAGTGTTGAGCATAAAAAAGCTCCCGCAAAAAATATCAAACCTCAGAATAGACACTCAGAGCATGGCTCCCGGTCAGAAATTTCAGATCAACCCAGATCGAGCATGAAAAAAACATTTTACCACCAAAAAACACAGAAATATTATTTGATCATAAAATAACGATGTTTTACGTACGTGATTTGAAATGATGATCGTAATTTCGTTTATTTATTAATCCTTTTCCCAATTATCTTCTGCAGTAGAAACATCAATATTGAAATCACTTTTTTATTGTTTAAGACGTTCTTCATTTCGCTGGTTGCAAACTTCGTTCATCACATCTCTCACTAACTCAGGTTTAGGTTTCCACTCGTGACAGTGTTGAGCACATCTTGACAAAGCTTGTTCTGCCAACAACCTATTTCTTACAGTTTCTGTTTTGAGTGGGTTTGTTTGTTGTGTCTTGACTTGATTTATAAGAGAAAATATTCTTTCCACTGATGCAGAAGAGTGTACCAAAACGGTAAGGTTGGTCATAAAATCAGAAAGTGTTCCTAATTTTGAACTGCCACAGCCGTCTTTGATGTTATGTAGGGAATGCCAAAATTCGGGGATAGATTTTTTCGACGTTGCAAT
Source organism: Morinoia aosen (assembly GCA_030386875.1). Taxonomy (NCBI): domain Eukaryota; kingdom Metazoa; phylum Arthropoda; class Malacostraca; order Amphipoda; family Talitridae; genus Morinoia; species Morinoia aosen. Next base: position 8,321,520 of record CM059558.1, on the reverse strand, counting down.
ATCTATGAACTGGTAAAATATTCTCCGCTCATCGTTCGAATAATCCAGTTGGCAATGTTCATTATCCAGTTTTTCGCTGCAATAATGCAGCGCCAAGTTCGTTAGTGAACTCGGAGACTTGGCAAGATCTTGAGCCACAGCAGGATATGATTAAAGCTGGTAACAATTCCTTCTTCCTCTATGGGAAATCGTTTTGTATTTTGACACCCAGAGAGACTAAGAAATTTAAACAATCGGTCCTGAATTTCGTTTCGTCTTCTCCAATTGGTGCTAGAGCTACGTGCTTCGTACATCGTCCACCCAAGTATAAATCGTTTTTTAGCTCATGTGTCTGGTTGTCAGTTGGGTCTACGTCATGTCCGATATTTTTGATGTATTGTACCTTTGTTGTTAATGAAATATTTTAAAATGGTTCGGTATTCAGCCTACACCATTGGATATATTACGTGAAGTTTGAAGTGTTCAGATTGAAATTCAGTATTCAAAGTTTTTATTTTTTCTTGTATATAATTCAAAAACAGAAGCATGTGCTTTGTTCCAGCATTTTCATAGGGTGAAATATGGCACTGGCCTCATCAATCTTGTCAACGTTGGATTCAGTCTGGAATTAAAGTAGCAGTGCGTCCCATTGCTCAGGAATAGTGTTGATTACATTTCCATGCGATGACAAAGCGAGTCTGAGCTAGTTTATGTATTTTGTGAATTTCAGTATTTGTGACATCTTTCATAAGAGAGAAATCTTTTATACGCTTGCTACTTTGTGAAAAAAGTAAGAAATATCTCTTAAAAGTATTTCTATAAATGATGGTTGTGCCTTGGTTGCATGGCTTGCACACTAAGAGAACGACTGACACACGCAACCCATGACGAAAAGCATCGGAACATCTTTGTTCGATAACGCTTGGAATCCACTTTTATTTTCCATCATAGTGGAAAAATTATCACTTTCAATTCCTACAATTTTGCACGTAGGGATGCCTTTCTCAATGGACATTTTTTTAATTCACTCGTATAATCCTTCTGCCGTTCTTCGACTGTGACTATGTCAAACAAATTATCGACCAACGATCAGTATCTCAACTTTGACAACGATTGTAAAATGTTGAGATGCTGATATATCAGTACTTTTGTCAATAATTAATGAGAATTTACTTTTTTGGCACTCATGAGCAATGGCCAATTTTTTGAAGTAATCAATTCCTTCTCGGGTGAGACAGAACGTTTTTGTTGCCCGCAGTTTAACTCCTTTAGCAATATTACTGTCATGGAACGACTTTTTGTACACTTCTATGATGTGATCAGTGAGAACAAACGGCAAATGGTGTTTTGCAACAAATGCCGACATCAATAGTTCTGCCTCGACCACATTTTCTTTTTCTGAAGGCACCGTTTTTCTGACTATCGTATCTTATTTTGTTGTGGATTTTGCGACTTTCACGTTCTTTTCGTGTTTACCTGCTTAATTATGCGATTGTAGCATTGGTTTATTTGCGTTTTTAATTTATTGTCTCAAAGAAAATGCAGTAACTGCGGACTTTGTCATTTGGATCTTGTTTCAGCCACTCTTTCAAATTTTAATCGCTTAGCCATTCTTCTTTGAAAAATTTTGTGCCACTTTTTGGACATTTTTTAGAAGGGCTTGCCATTTTTATCATTAGTTAATCCAAAATATTACGAAAATATTTTCACAAATTTTTATCAGTAATGAAAAATCCATGAACTGAAGCTTCAATCTTACTTTGGAACGTATTCGCAAGCCGCATCATAGAGACACCAATGGACTGAGGCTCAGTTGCGCGAAATGCGGTGAGCTTGCAGCTCAACGAACGGCGGTAAACTCGTTTGATACTCGTTTGATACATGTATGATCCTCGTATGAAATATTTTAACACATTCTTCTCCCTTTGACAAGTGTAGTTTTGTATCAGGTTTGCTGAACTATACGGTATGGAATGTAATCTTATATACTGAATTCTATTTAGTATAGTGAATGATGAAAAGACCAACATTTTGCATATTTTCAAAAATTTACACTGAAAACCCAGGAGATGTTCAAAATACCAAGATCTGGGAGGAAATCACCAGCGCCTGGAGCCCTGACTCAGTTGTTTGAAAGCTACGTTCTGAACCGCTCCCACGCAGTGTGTTAGAATAACAAAACATCACCGTTCATACCAAATAACTTTCGCGTTCCCCAAATTTAACCCCTAAGGTTCAATTCGTGGCCCGCTCCTATTTTCTATTTTCATCAAAGATTTCCCCACCATGCAGTCAGCACAACAATTTCGATGTAGGCTCATGATGTGCAAATTGCCATGACAAGTTCGATAGCATATTTGAAAGAAACAATTCAATGCCTAAAGCCTATCAGAGAACCTGAAATTGTGGTGGGACGATAATGGCCTTAAACTTATCGCAAGCAAATGGCAGCGCATAATTTTTGGATCAAAGAATGCGATCAGGAAATCTCCAAAATTTACGCGAGCATTTGGAAACGATAAAAACGACCCTGTCATTAAAGTAAAAATCCGTGATGTTTGGTTTGACGCAAATATGACTCGAACACATGTGAAAACCATACGCAACAAAATTTGCGGAACCTTATTGTTTTTTCATTGCATGAAGTACATTCTTGATGAAAAATATTAATTATTGGTGATTCAGTCGTAAGTATTATAGCATTTGGACTATTGTGGTCTAGGTTGGGGAGACGTACTATGATACGATATATTCAAGCAGAATTGCAAAAATGTATGAACTTGGCAGCTTAAGTGGTGCGCAAAGGCAACTTCAAAAAACACGATCGTATGACCCCTCTCTTATTAATGAAACTTGGCTGGATTCCATTACCCGAAAGATTTCTCATTCATAATGCTCGACAAGTGCTCTCACATCTCTATCTTACTTAGAGCAATGCAGAAGGTGTAAAATTTCTTCAAACCAATATTCCGAACAAAAAAAAACGAAAACAAATTGGAAGAATGATGTATTTCTTAGTTACCATTCATCAGACGTGGGACAAAAAGTTCTCTCAGTTTCTGGAGCTCTTTTGTGGAATAAGCTTTCCCAGTATATAAAAAATTCAAACTGTAAAAAAATTCAGGGCAAACGAGTCAAGTTATTTCGAAATTCTCTCATAAGGAATAATGTATTGCAACATTTTGTTAAAAATTCAAACTAAACCATCTATACCGGTTGCCGAAAATCTGCTCACTACTATCTGAGGTTAGCCTTTCAATCTCTGTGAAGTAGAAATGCCTATACTTGTTCTAACTAATTTTGTTTATTTCCTGGTATCCCTACTGCGAAGACCTCACACTTAGCGTGTAAGCGGCAGTTGATAATGATGCCATTATAAGGTTCATTTGTTTTCCATGTGTAGACATTTTGTAGTTATTTGTTACTCTTGATCGATTTCAATCTGTTAGAAAATTAGAAATTAGCTCTTTTTGTGCGTTTGATGAGTCTATTTTCCGAAACTGTTTCGTTCGACTACGATGAGCTATACAGCAGTCTGTCCAATATCGCAGGATGAACGTTTTCTTAATAATACTTTTTCCATATTTATATATACATATATGACGATTCCATTCATTTAATGCTCTGAAACAGCTAGCCATTAACCTTTCTGTGTTCTCTACTTTCAATTTAATTTATAGCGATGGACTTCCGAGGCATTTCCAATAGTATTTAAAGTATTCATCAACTTTCAAACATCTTGCCGAGGATAAAATATCCAAGAGAATATATTTTAATTATCTATCTCAATAACGTAATTAACTCTTGACATGGCTATTGTACACCTCCTGGGGTTTGTCAAGCAATTAAAAACTTTTTTATAAAGAAATTTTTCAAATCCAATCTGTTTTAATACATTTCATGTATAAATATTTTGGAAATAAATGTTTGTTCTTTCTTTCTCTCGCTCAAGATTTCATTGAAATGCTCTGTAACAGTATTTCCTACGGATGTTAGAAGGCAAGTTCAAACCCTTTATTCCAATGAAAGAGAAACTGCATTAAGATCAGATTTTATTACGATGAGAGGTGGTGAATTTATTTCGGTTTTAACTCAATTATCGTGATAGTTTAAGAAAACATCTAATATTCAAAAGCATTATCGCTCCAGCATTTCAAGTTTTGTACAAGAAATCACCCAGGTAAAATTTTTGGAGATCTGAGATCGTACTTACTTCTAGGTATTAAAATGAGTCTTGTGAATGAGCCCTGTATGCCATGTTTTTTATATCTCTTATGCATGGTAAAAAGTTTTTTCATTTTATTTCCGTCAGTTCCATACCATATTTTTAACCCAAATTGGAAAAGTTTATTAAGGTTTTATATACTAATTTCACACCTACCGGCAATAGATTTTCTCTCAACTGAAAATTCTGACGCAGGTATTTTAAAACTAACAAACGAGTTTTGCCTCAAGCAAGTCATGTAGTAGTTTGTGATAATTTCCCAAAGCATAAACGAATTCTGTTTATCAATCTAGCCATCACTTATTTTGATGAGTGAAAGGGATGTATTTCGCTACCAGAAGAAAATGATATATATAATTTTATCGACATTGATATATATTTTATTTCCTTTTAGCCGCAGTGAAATTTTTGTAACTAGCTATTTATTCTGTTTGACGCGGTATCATAGTTTTCACTAAGAATAGATGAATATAAAATACAGTAATCAGTCAAAAAGTACAAATGGAAAGAATGAGTTACAATTAACTGTATTGACTGTATTGAATCGATAGATGAATCGATAGATGAATCTACTATTGAAGATGAATATCTATCTAATATCTCTACCATTAATAATAGTAGAGGTGCCAAAACCAATTCTTATGGAACGCCATGAAGTTTCGAGAAGGAGTTAGCAATTATAACCTAGTGTTTTTTTATTCGGGAGGTTTGATGTATATAAGTATACTTACACCTCTTACTCTTTAATTTCTTCGTGAAGAATGTAACGAGTACAATTTTCTATTTGAATAGCGAATTTGATATGTGTCGTTTTGCCAACTTTCCATGAAACTTAGGTTGTCAAAGTTCCAGCTTACATAGTTCAGCCTTAGTAGAATTTATTCGATTTATTTTTATATTGATCGATTTGCAGTTCCTGCATCAAATTGAAAAATCAGTTTCATTAAACTTTTTAACCTTTACTAATTCAATGTTTCTAGAATTGCTTAGATTCGGAAATTGAGTGTTAAAATGATTGATATCTGAATCGATGTCTGTGAATATACTCGTGTCGTTCTGATCAGTCATCGAAATAAATTAAACACATTAAAATGTAAGATAGTAGTAAGATAAAAGAATGAAATTGAAACAATCTTGGTAATTATCTGATACAAAACACTCTTTGACATTTAGTTAGAAATTAATTCATTAACGAAAAGATAAAACGAACGACACCTCTGTCAAAACGTACAGTGCGTCTAAATAATGTCCTAAGATCAGTTACTCGTAAACACACTTTGTTTTAGTGAAGACATACGAATTTTCAATACTTACATATGTTTCATGTGAGGCAGACGCAAATATGAAAAAGGAATGAATGAGAGGTTATACAGATATAATCAATATAAAATATCTGATAGCAGCATGCTCACTAGAATAATGGTAGAAACAACATCACTTGAGGATCACACCCGAGACTCAGATTTTCAAACAATTTCAGTCGTTTCAAATATAGAGCCCATGCTACAGCACGTACTGAGAAAAACTTACGTTTTATGTTTCGTCAATTTTTTATTGGTAAATTTTACTCACGCTTGTTTGCCAAATGAGGTTTGAATATTAAACCTCCTCCCCTACCAAAGTTCGTCCTTGTGTCTCAGTAACGGTGAACGGCGCAGCATGTGAGGACCCACCAGCGACAGTGGTTCTGGATCCAGGTATTGCCAAGCGCTTCAGGACCCCAGCCTACCCCAGCGATTATCCCAATGGCGCCTCGTGCGGTTGGGAATTTGTGGTGAGACTAACGGCCTTCTCCCTGAAATTTTCCCTCTAGGTTTAATTGCTATTGCATGCGACATACATTTTTTTTTGCAGTGAGATGTGTCACCGGTATTCGTCCATGTACGAATGTTCCAGACTAGAATTTTTCGTAGCCCAAACATGCACAACTACACGCACGCACACATTGCCCCAACTGTACAGTATTATTTCATCTTCGGGGTGAGCATCTAACAGTGATGCACACGCATGATATTTAAGAGAGCTTATTAAGGAAGAGTACTCAAGGAGTTGCCCGAGTTAGGAAAATATCACGGCAGATCCACGACTCACGCAATTTATTTTAAAAGCTTGCGTTTCGACAACGCAGTACATGAGCTGCACAATTTGACCGATAAATTCCATGTTGGTAAGATTACATTCTTTAAGAGATTCCAGTTTTCATCATGTATTTATGAGCAAATGAGACATCATTCACCGTTCTTTGCATCTTTTTCTAAGTTTTTAATTATATAAATTGCTTTCGCCCATCAGGCGTACAACGGACGTCCTCTCGACATGCACTGCGACAGCGTCTCGCTCGCGTCAAACGACTTCTTCAACTTTTATGACGTTTCTTCTGGAGTTCAGCGATCGTAAGAGCAGTCCTATTTGTAGTTCTATTCTCACGACTCTGCTTCTTCCATTCCAGGGATTTTAAAAATATTTATTTGGATTTTTCGCGTATTCAATAGTTTGTTTTCAACATTTTTCAGTTAAATTAAGTAATGGTTAAGATCACGTGAGAACATGGTACGTTTAAATTGGCAGAATTTTTCTGCATGAAATTTCTTCCGAATAAAGTTGGATAGCTTGGATTCGGGAAGTTTCTGGTATCAATTTCTACCTAGGGTATGATCTGTTTCAGGCGGCTTCCTGCAACAGTGGCTTACTTTCACAAGGTAACCAAAATAGTTGTATCCATTCTTTGATTAGCCATTGATTGAAATTGAAATGCAAACGCAATGCGCGTAGCAACAGTTTTCAAATTCGGACAGCCAAAAGTAGGAACATCGGACGTTGTAAAAACACGCGCACCGTGCTTTGCCATTAGTTATGAGCCTGGCACCATTAGAAAAGGATGAAAGTGTCTACAGATCTCGTATGGGGCTGTTTACGATTTCAAAGTGCGGTTATCAGCAGCTGGATCAAGTTCCCGCATTCGTCAAGCGTTAGGGGATAGTGCTGTGAATGAACTTACTGCTGGGGGTTGGTTAAAAAATTCAAGGCGGTGATTTGTCCTTCCGTGATGAGCCTCGCAATGGACGACCACAGGTTTTGAATGACGGAGACCTGAATGCGGTCATTGAACAGAACAGAAGTCAAACGTGTGATGAATTTCCAAAACAGTTAAACGTTTCCTATGATACAATTAGACTTCACCTGCACCGCCTAGGTGAACGTTCAAGCTGACCAAGTGGGTTTCGCACACGCTGTTAGAGGTCCACAGGAGGCAATAAGTGGCAGCCTGCATATTGTTGCTTTCCGAGTGCTTACCAGTGATGAAAAGGGGGTCTTGTACAAAACTCCCATGCGTTCCAGACATTGGTTGTCGCCTCAGGATGCTGTCCCTCACACTGCAAGGCTTCCCATGTACCCACGCAAAATTATGCTTTGTGCTGATGGACCGGTCGTCAAGCGGTTCATAATGAGCTGCTACCAACAGGCCAAACGGTCACTAGAGACCTATATTAGCAGCAATTGAAACGTGTGCAACAAGCATTGTGCCAAAAAGAGCCAGCGCTTGAGAATCGCAAAGGTGTGCTTTTCCTCCATAGCAACGCCAAGCCGCAAGTCGCGCGAGTGGTCAGGGATACCATACAGCAACTTGAGTAGACTTTGTACCATCCACCTTATTCACCTGACTTTGCACCATCCGATTAACACCTTTTCCAATCCCTGAATAATCATCTTCGTGGGGAATCTTTTACGAATGAAGCAGACTCGCGCCAAGCTCTCACGGACTTCTTTGCGTACAAAACCCCCGAATTTTACCTCAAGGGGATTGAACACCTGGATACAGGTTGGCAGAAGGTGCTGAATGCCGATGGCGATTACTTCGAAGACTAAATATCAGTTACACATTCTGTGAAGTATTTCATTTTTTTCCTTTAAAGAGGACATAACATTTTTGGTTACCTTGTAAAATTAACCGAGAAACTTTTCACAAAACTACTTAGATTTCTGTTCAACAGAAGTTTAAATGCTGTCTGATTTGTGTGTAATAGTCTTTAAGAAAGTTATAAATCTTGTATAGATATAATTTCACTGAAATATTAGATAACTTTGAAGAATCATATGTGTTTTTGTTGCATTTGATATACGTATGATTGAAAAACCTGTTGTTTCGTTTCACATCTTTCGCGTAACCGTCAAGATCTATAATCTGTCATAGTTTAATGTAATTTGTTACGAACAGTTCAACAAACGTGACATATTATGCGTGCAAATATTTTGTCATCACAATACACGATGCGATAACTCGTTGCGATAACGTTCACCGCGTTTCCGCGGATGTTACCGGTTAGTTTAGTTAGGAAGTAAGTAGCAGAATAGAGAAATCGACTTTACTCCCCGAAAACATTTTTGCCCTGTCTAAGAAATATGAAAAATACAATTGTACGATAACATTTCACCTCGTATGATAATTATATTGGAAAAAATTTCCGAAACATAAAATGTCATTCATTTAAACCGGTACCTGAATGAGCAACTCACTGGTACACATACGGCCCAATACGTGGGGAGAGTGTAAATCAACTTCTTTTCACGTAACGTGAGGATAATTTCCTGAATATGTTTTGAAGAAGGTTTTCACTTACACTGCAACAACCAACATCAACATTAATTTTAATGTGACGAGTCAGAATAACTAACCTATGTATAAGCGTCCCAGAGACAAGCCAAAAGTATGATTAGGGAAAAAATTTAAAAAATACGTTAAGAAAATTGTATTTTACAGCTATCTGATACACGAACGAGAATTGAGAGTCCTTTGTCCTTACCGAAATCCCGCCGCTCTTCTGGTACAGAGGTTTACCATCAACATTTTATAATTGTGTGGCAAAAAAGCGTCTGTTACGAAGAGTTGGAATGCAATGATTTAGCCTAAAGGTCACTGTTTTAACTTTCAAAAAATTATTGCAGGAATGAAGCTTATTGCAATTGCACAAGTAAATAAATATGCCACTATTCATTGAAACCTTGAACTTAAAGAATCGGAATAACACCAAACTCATGGTGGTAACTGGTACATCGACGATTCTCGCTGATGTGGTGCTCTTTATGGAATAAGCGTAATGGAAATTAAAAATTTGGTTTCCAAGAATCGGTAGAAGAATACATTTGAAGACGTTTCACATGAATGTCATTTTTCTCGCTAATGCGTTATTTTCGGGACAGAACAATAATTACGTTCAGGTAGGAATAACATTAAATAGCTGGTTGCGTAGTCAATGCATTGTTGGAACACGCCCACTTTTTTGCCTAGAAAAAACAGCATCGGTTTGGGTAAGTTAAGGTAAGCTATTTAACATTTTAACTACGAAGTGACTTCCACCTTAACCAAAATGACCTTAGCAACCGCACAATCGTAGTCAACGTGTTAAGGATTATTTAGGTTAATTTATTTAACTAACCTAACGTTACCTATCCTAACGTCACCCATCGTTACATCAATACCGTATTACAGCATATTTACGTGTCTGTTCCTCCACATTTAAAAACGACGTTCCTGTAGCTTCAAAGTCGAACAACTCGAAAATTTCTCATCAGCGAGAAAAATGTCATTCATGTAAAACGTTTTTAAATATGCTCCTTTAGTGATTCGTGGGAGCCAAATTTTTATTTTCCACGCGGGCATTAAAATCAATATCGACCAAGCCTTGATATTTCTATACTTTTAATATAATACAGTCTATCCTCCTAAGCACATATTTCAGGAAGCAGGACTACTATTATTTCACTATACATTGAAATTAAAGGGTTTTTCCTCCATTGTTTTACGCTTTCTCTCTGTGCAATTTTTCCAATTTGAAATATTTTACAATTGCTTGAGACCATATTCAAATTAACAGTTATTTTTCTCGATTCATTCTTTCATTGTCTCACAGGATCGACGACGTGAGTGGATTCAGTATCTCGGAGTCCTTCAGTGGAGACTGGGTAGAGGCATCCTTCGAGTCTGACGCGTCCGGAACTGCTGAAGGCTTCCAGTGCGTCATTTGGTCTTCCACCTTAGATTCATCTTCTATGATCGATGACCCAACTCCTCCCACCTCCATTACTACTAACGCACCTACCACAACAACAACCACTGCCACTACAAAGTCACCCACCACTTCTGCAACTACAACCGCCGCCCCTGCTTGCCGTAAGTAAAAATATTAAAAAAGTGTCATTGATTTCTGTCGTAGAGATTTAAGAAATTTTCTGCTCGTAAGAAGTAAAAAAATTAGTCAAAGTAACAAAATATATCGAAAAAATCAATGTGAAGTCTCGCGCAGAACTTAACGTAATCTATTGATTCTCTTGGTTTAGTTAGTGGTTGTTGTTCATTCGCAGAGGAAAATTTTGCATGAAATTAAATTCCTACAATAAAAGGAAGCAAAAAAGACCTTAATAGTTATGATAAGCATCTATTGCAGTGCTGAGCTAATTTTCAATCATGTCAACCGAACAAAATCCGAAAAACTGCAAGGCAAAGTATTCCTATAGTTTAATCCATGCTGACTGAGTAGTCATTGTAGTCAGTCACTGAGTATCGTTGTAGTCATTGAAACTGAAACTTCATTATCTATGGGAGCTTTTCACAATAAAAAGATACAATAAACATGTGTGTGAGAGTCGTGCATTACGTTCACAATAGAATGCGGTGTCAAATTCGGAAGTCGTATCGTGGGAGGTCAGCCCGCTACGGCCGACGAGTACTCGTGGATGGTGAGCATCGGGGTGGGGACAAACGGCCAGTTCTGCGGTGGAGCCCTCATTTCCGACCGCTGGATTGTGACGGCTGCTCACTGCATCGAGAAGTGAGTGGAAATCACTTAAATCCACGCATCAGAAACGATTTCTTATCGTTACGGCATTGATTGTTGGTTGTTTTCTCGGAGCTTGGAAGTTGATGAGGGTTATTGCATGTATGCAATTATTATTGTCGTTATCATTATCGTTATACATAGATTTTTGCATCAGAAGACGCTACTTTGGAGTATCATTACAGTGTCTAGGGTTTGTCTTCCGTGTTTGGCTGGACATAAGCATTTGCACAACTCTATTTTTATATCATTTGAAAATTTCAAGCTCTGATTTCAGGGAAGAGTTTATGAAATCCAGAGAACATATGAGTATTAACCTGGATATCTGAACAGGAAAAAGTTTATTCACAACGATATGATCATCCGAAATTTTGAACTACATTAAAATCATGAGTTGTTTGAGGGCTAATTTCCAGGCACTGTACGCATGCTGTAGAAAGGCACGTTTTTGCCATGTTGAGTGCTTTGCTACAAGTTTTGAGGTTTTGGAAAATTTATAGTTTTGTCTCTTATTTTTCTTCAGTTTGAAGAAAAGAGCTTTTGGCATTCAATTAACAGTTTTGAAGAAATGACCTTGAAACTTAAGGGCAACTATCAATTCGTGTACAGTTCTGTAATTCAGACCGTATTTAATAGGGATAAATGAAATTAAACACATAACAAGGAAAAATAGAGAGAGGATAGATGCAAGGATAGATATTAAACACATAACATTTTGAAAGTAGTTTTTGTCTATTCATAAGTTCTTAGTAAATTTGATGCGCATTATAGCTCTAGAAATCGGATAACCGTACCTTGATAATCGTCCTTATGTGTAGGTAAAGATCAGGAAATGAGGGAAATGTTTTGACACTCGTTTTATCAGACGTAGAAAACAATTCACCTGTTTGCTTTGCAAAAATTAAGGGAGACCATGCTTATGATCGATATCGCAAGTGGGAAATTGAATATAGTTAATTAGCTGCGTGCAGTTGACATGAGGATAGTGTCTATTTTGACTGTACGAAAACACCTAGTGCCAAAGTATCATTTTAAATGTGACTGTCCCACCTTTGCAGGGAAGTGGTGTACATGAGAAAATAGTGAGGTAGTTGCAACTTTTTTATCGTGTTGGTGAAGAAGTAATGCTTGATTCTTAGAACTGATGTTTAAAATTACATTTGTCAATCATTTAGATTCTATTATGCGAGCAATATATTGCTGTGACTGAACTAAATTATATTCTTTGAGATTATCTCTGTTACGATCATAATTTTCTTATGCATTGGTATCCATGTATGTCACATCTACGACTGAGAAATGTTTTACTGTACGAGTCTCATAAAATTGTTGTTGGAAGTTTGTCAGCAAAATCTATTCAGAACACTTATTGGGATGATGTAGTGAATGAAAGAAGTCGTTGGAGATGGTTTTCTCGTTTCGAAGTGTTGATTTCACGTTGAAAAATGAGCCAAAGTAAGGTCATACAAGAACACTCGATTCCTATCAATTAAATATTCTTGTGTCCGAGAATCCTACTGCTACCAATAGGGAAATTACAAGACAGTTTGGCGTAGCCAATACATCCTATGTACTTCTGATGTTTATTTGTTCCTAGGAATAAAGAACCATTTTAGTGGAACCATTTCGTATTTTGATTCTAAACGTGCAGAATTGAAGTAATTGAAAGTAATAGAGATTATAGTAATAAATAAATACTTCCATAATTATCAATTTATTAACTTTGATCCGAGATCTTTAAATCACACGTCACATTGGCACCAGCCTGATAGATTCAGTATAACAGATGTGTACATTTTCTGAGTACCTCCAAGAAAGATGAGTTTTGGGCTGTCAAAAGAAATTTAGTTCATCTTAGAATATATGAAGAAGAAATAGTGGAATTTTCCTTATCTCTGTCATGAGTCATTCAATTATTTGTCATTGAATTCCAAAAAGCTTCATGACCACTACGATTTGATGAAATACCAACGACTTGATCACACGAACGCAATTACCTTCATGTTATTTGAAGCATATTTGAGCGATAACTTTCTATCATAAACTATCTATTTAATTCTAGGCAAGTTCTTCCTTTAACGCCGCGTAGAATGATTTTTTTCATTCTGTTCCCAATGATACACTGCACTATGTTAGAGTTTTTCATAAACATTAAATTCTTATCTATAATCAGGCTAATTTCCTTTCAAGCATAGTCGTTCCTTATTTTTCAATTTTACAACAGGATCCATCACTTTAACAGAATTTGAAGATTTCTGTTGCTCTGTTTTAAACAGAGATTTCTCGCTTGACAACTTCCTATGAATAGAATTCCTAGGTGAATAAAAACTTTTTCCTCCCTAATCTAAAAGTAACTATCTTAGCATCATATTCTGTCATCAGCGATATCACTCACACTAAATGTGTACCTCTGACATCCGTAGACAGGGTTGCCAGATGAATCCGTCAGCTCATGGCGACATTTTACAAAAAACGATGGCCAAAATGGCCATTATAAAATAAACAGACATTTTTTCATTTAAAAATCACAAAACTAATGACTTTTTTACTCAATTTAATGAAATTACGACGAAAGCACTCAATCGAGATGTTGTAGATCGTCTGTTTTTTGAATTGTGCGATGTTTTTTATAATGGCCAAGTGAATTTCTCATAGCTACGGCGTTCAAAAAATGGCCAATTTTGTGGACTCCTCGGAATATCTTCCTCCTCGAGAGTATTTTTCTTTTATCCTTTTCAGAGAAGACGTCCAAAAGCCAGGGAGGATCAAGGTCGGCTTAGGATACTACAGACTTTCTTCGCCGTTGTCTTCCAGCATCACAAGAACTGCGCGGCAGATTATCAGGCACCCCAATTACAATGGCATGATATCCAGAGAGATTTAGTTATAATGTTCGAGACAGATTACAATAACGTTGTATTTAGAAAGTTATATTCAAATAAAGAACTAGATGCCAAGTTCATTTATTCAGGATACAAAAAACGCAATTCTTCAGGATATAAAACACTTCACTTTCATCCTTGGAACTGAGCATCATCATACACATCTAAAAAGTTTTTCTGTTCCTTATAGGAGTTTTACGTCAACCGAGGCTTACGTGCGCCGTGAGATGTAACCTGGCGTTAGATGCTACCTATAATAAAGCGTTTACTGCTTTTGTTAGATATCAAATGTTTCAATTTGGAAACCTTGAACTTCCTTTTTGACTGCTATCTCAACAATGGTGTGGACTGGACAACTCCTGAAAAATTCTTTCAGTGCTTCTCATTCACAGTTTACTTGAAATCATACTGGGTTGCTCGTGTGATCATTGAACTGGTATCATATGAATATTCTTTTCGAACTTCATCATTCTTTATTATTCTACATTAAAGAACTGCTAGCAAAAGTGTAAATTTTTAGTATTGAAGATACTTCAATAAAATATAATATCACTTTCTAACTGAAGGCTTACACGTAACGAACTTGGATTGTGTAGAGTTTTGCACAGCATATTGGGACACTGGGTGCTCAAGGTTACCGCCGTAGTTTTGTGTCTGGCAGTTTTTCAGTAAAGTGGTCGAGTTCCACTACTTTTGCCTCGCACGATCACGCTGTGTTTTCCTTTAGTAGTTGTCTTTTAGCTTAACAATATTCATTCAAAAATATTCCGGTAATCATCACGAACCTCAAGCAGGTACTTCGCGTTAATTTTAATGATTTCTCATATAAGGTAGACAACACTGATCTTGGAACACCTGTCATCACTACTAAAATTCGATTGTCAGATAGCATTGCTAAACAAGCATCCAAAATTCACGTGATTTTTCGTTTCATTACGGCAAATTTATCAAACAGAAAAATTCGAATTTAACCCATTTTGAACTACGTCACAATAAAATTTTTGTAAATATAATATTCTGGAACTCTTCAAAGAGGAGTGAAAATGTTAAATTAAACATCGCTAAGATAAAAAACCGTGCATAATTGGTGGTAAGTTAATGAGATAGTCACATACGACCCGATTAATTCTCAAGAAAATTCACGAACTTTTCAGTTATTACTCATGAATGCTTCATTGATTGTAGCTGTTCGTCTCTCCATTATATTGAAATGACTTACCGTAGTTTCATTTCCTAGCAACCGAAGCCATTTTTTACTTCATATCGAAAGAATATTTTTGCAAAGAGTATCGTAAAAAGAGACCATCAGTGCCTAACCGGTCTAATCGAGATCTGGAGCTCATTGTATCCAACGGCTCTTAGTGTTCAATATTTTTTCCATCTTACAACATTAAGACTTTTACTTCTATGATTACTTATCAGATGCCACGTTCGCGAATGATATCGCCCTGATTCGAGTGGATCCCATCGACTGGGCCCAGAATCCGACAATTAGACCAGCATGTATGCCTGACAACTCCGAAGACCTCTACTCCGGCAGAACTGGGATTGTCACAGGATGGGGCACGACTTCTTCTGGTCAGTAGAATCTTCTTTTGGTGTACCTCCGTATCTAAGCGAACTTAGAAAGCTCCGCTGAATAACACTTTCCACTGTCTTACTTATTCGCTTACGGAATACGTAGATCAAGGTCTCAGTGTGTTGAATCCACAAGCGCCTTGTGTGACAATATTTGAACATTTGAACTTCTTGTGTAGTGTGACAATATCCTGGTACTGGAAATGTTTCCTTTAATTGAATTTCTTTCTTTTTCCTCAATATTTTTCTATCCAAAGTTTCCAAGCACGAAGACGCGTCATATAATTCATAATTTCTCATTGGCTGGCACTTGAATATTCAACGTGTAAGCAACATTCAAGTATCTGTATCTGTAAAAGGTTCGCAACCCAACTCTAGCATCAAGCTATCTCAAAGTGATTTTCAAATTCTTCGATTAGCTGAAATTTTCCCAAGCTCCCTCACGATCACTTAGAAAGGGTATCAGATTGATTTATGTTTGTCCGATCTTCAAGGAGGGAGCAGCTCGGACAGGCTAATGGATGTGTCCATTCCGATCATCTCGAACTCGGCATGTGGGAAATACCTTCGCGAGACCATCCCAAGCGTCATGATGTGCGCTGGTAAAGAAGGTGGAGGCGTGGACTCTTGTCAGGTGCTTTGCTTCGCTTTAACATTTTTTGTGGCTTTATAGGAAAGAGATAACTAGAACCAAAATACCAAATTGCGCTACTTGGGGTAATTTAATCAGCTGCAACTTTCAATATCGATGTTGAAGATAAACTTAAAAGTGGTTTTTCTCCATAACATTCTGACATAAGGGAAAAGTGTTTTACTAAATTTTCTCTGTCTTACCTTTCACTATTTTGAAAAATTCAATGAACAAACAGACTGAGGTAAATTTTCTAAATCTAATATATCAATAAAAATTCAGAGGATTTCGGAAGTACCAGTAATATGATTGAATGTGATACATGAGCTTTTGTTGAATGTATATGAATTCTGTTGAATAAACGGGATATTTTTGAATAATTATAAGATAATATATGGAAGGATAATTTGCATAGGAATACAATAGCAAAGTACAGAATCGTGGCTTGATTTATAAATCTACGTTGATTATTGTGACCTCTCGAAGCTTGGTTTTATCCAGTCCACTGCAGCTATAATTATTATTGCTGCAGTCTCGTAAAAGAAAGTTAGAATTTTATCTTTTACGTGCATTTGATTGTCTCAATAGTGAGCCCTTCGCACTACCCTTTTTCTCTGAGATTATTATTTTTCATGATTAGAAAGACCCGTGGTTATCTTCAATAAATGTTTGTAGAATTTATAGTCAAATTTTATAAAAGTTTCACGTATACTATAACTTAATGTGAAAGTGAGGATAGCGTCAGAATATTGCTAATTCATGAAACTTATATCAAATTTGTAAATCCCCAAACAGTTTTCAATCAGTATGACTCTCTGTTAAGATGACTGCAAATTTTATTTTTTTTAAATGTATAAATGGCTTCATCCAGGGAGACTCAGGGGGCCCGATGGTGGTAATGGACGGCCCGAACGCCGAGCTGGTGGGGGTGGTGTCGTGGGGCTATGGTTGCGCCGAGCCGCGCTCTCCTGGGGTGTACGCGAGAGTGACAGGTCAGTGACGTGCACTTGCAGGAGCGAAACTTACTCACACGAAGGATGAATTTACAGTGAGACTAAACTTATTTTCTCCTCCACATCTTTGAGTAAACCATGCTACAACTTTGACTTTAAACTTAATTTATTGTAAGTTACGTAGGATAAACCACTACATTTAATCGGCTCTAATACATAACTTGTAATATCAGTTACCCATCGAAGTTGATACGATCAGAACACAAATTGGATACCTTTTTATGAAACCTTCATGGAAGTGAAGGAACTGTTAATTCGCGGATTCAGGGATGAAGTTTTCGTGCAATAAATGCCTGATATAAAAGCTTGAAAACTTATTTAAGGAAAAATTTATAAATTTTTCAGCATTAAACGTGAATCCATAGCCTAAAGTATTAATTCAAATGTCAAAAGCCCAATGGAATTCGATTAAAGTAAAGTTTGAAAAGAGCAATGGTAAAACATGTTTCAGATTTATCTTATACAGTGTACATTGCGAAACCGTCACACTTTTATCTTAAAATAGGTATTGAAGAAGACTATGACCGCAGCTGGATGAGTTCGAGTTTTTAGTAAAAAAATAAGTTACTAAATTCATAATTAATTCACTTTAGCTGCAGAACAGCACAGCCGGTTTCATTAGATAATTGATCTTGTCGGTGCCAGGCTTTTGTGTGAAGAATCACTAACTAAGGCCACTCATGGATTTGAGGTCTTTACCCCTTTAATAACACGCCTTTTTTCATTATTCTGAGAAAATTTGTCAGCCGACGAGAATATTATCCATATTTTGCAAAGAAAATTAATTCTCTGGACAGAAAGGCGATCGATAGGGTATAGAAACAAACAAGAAATTTCAGAGCTTTAGTTGGAAGGTCGCGAAAAAGTCTTCTGTACACGAAACAAAAGTACACTTCTCACATAATATCAGACTCACTTGATGTCAGCATATCAAGTACAACTGAACATATTTTCTACACACGTAAAAAATGTGGATTGTAATGCTTCCAACGGCGAAGCTAACGCTGAAGGAAGACATGAGTGCAATCTCTAGATAAAAGTAGAAATGAAAACGAAATGTGAAGAAGTCGGTATAAATATCAGAGATGTCATTGGTCCAAGCCTGTAATTTCAATATAAAATAAAACCTCTTGTTAGGATATCCCCAAACGCAATTATATGCAACATTGCTAAAATCATTGAAGTCGGCTGCGCTTTTTTTCGACTAAAGAGTCCACACACACATTGTACAAAGGAATTAGGAAGTTGTCACTTCCTCTCAACTGCTGCAAAATACCTGTGAAGAATTGATGATAACATTTTTGACGCACGTGTCTTCGTCTTGGTAGTCTTGCAGGCTGAAACCACAACAATTTCTTAATTCGTGAGTAGTATGTCAATGCAGCAGAAGATATGGTGAGTTTTTCTTCGTTTATATTTATATATACACATATATATCGATTAATAAAACCTAAAAACTATAATGATTGTTTGCTGGGAGCATCAAGAAACTATATAAGGACGAATTAACGTGAAATTCTCAGATTTTCATCAAACTCATTTTATTTGAAGCATGACGTCTCCGTCATCCAAACGCCAACAATTCAACTTCTCCCGTGGGAAAAACCACAGCTTAGCTAAATTCAATTTAAAGTAGATAAGCTGCAGTGTACTGGTCGATAATGATGCCTTTGTCATGAAATATTTATGTCTCCAAGCGTTTCAAATTCAGTTACGCAATGCAAGAAGTTATGCCCTGTGTGATAAGTATTTTAGATGATTATTGTTCATGTGGTATGAAATGATGAAAATATATTTTATCTTCCTAAAATCATGTCAGACGAAAGCTGGCTCATTTGCCAGCGCAGCGTTTTGTGCTGTAATTAACCTTTAATACAATACCTTCTGTTCGGTATCATCAATCATTTTTAACGTTTAGTACGACAAAATTAAGTATGATACCTGAGCTTCGTTTTACTTTGCAGAATTCCTTCCGTGGATTCAGACGTCCACTTCGGGCTCAGGATATTGCCCGAGGTCATGAGAGCCTGGCCTCCTGAATTGATCCTCCGATATAATGCTTCTCTGCTCTAGTTGAGATGAAACTTTTCTAGTGGAAAATTTTAGGTTCATAGGAATAAAAATTTTGTTACTTGACAGTTAGGGCATTTGAAAATTTTCCAAACAAGGGTCAGCCTGATATTACAATATCGTCTCACATCATACCATGCTGATGCCAAAATTTATGAAATTTACGGGAGTTTTTGTAGAGCTTCCATTAGAAATTGTCCATAACAGTTATTCAGTAACAAATGTTTTAGCTATTCTGAAGTATATTTCTTCACAAGAGGAATTGCGATTCTCCATGCGATTTAAATTAAATATCGAAACGTATGTATGACTTTACCGGTAATAATTGTGTTCTGGAGTACGACAGATCCGTAGACAATAATCTCACTGACGCTATTAAATTATTGAACCATTGCCGCATTAATGCAATTATCCTTTGATATAAAACACTGAGTAAGAGATAGTGAAATACACTGAATGAAAATATCACCTCGTTTCAAGTATCCTTTCGACTTTGTGACAATAAATTGGTGTACATAATTTATCATTTGGTGTGGCGAAAGAAAAGAAAAATAAATATTGCCAATAATTAGATACCTACAAATTGTGGTATAAAACAGGATTGTTAAAAAATATTAATATGATGATCCTTAGTTGGCGTACTGCATTAATTTACAGTAATACTTTAGATGTCGAAGACAATCTGTTCTAGAAAAGTGGTCGACTTCATAACTGGTCGACTTCCAAACGAATTTCCCCATAAAGAATAATGGAAACTCAATTAATGTGTTCCAACTTCCAAACCCCACTCGGCAGGTACAGTACGGGTATATATTTATATAAATATTTGGAGCGCCATTTTACAGATGAACGCCTCACTGATGCTAACACCGCATAACTGTTTCTCATTTGTGAAGATCAGCAATAATTTCTCTCCTTCTTCTAATACCGGAGGCCTTTTCTTCGTCAGTGAGGTCACTCCTTTTGCAACATTCGCTCCTCTGAGCTCTTCTTTCTTCTTCCAAAACGTTGATATCGTCGATTCAGCCATTCTGTATTGCGTAGCAAGGTCCAAAACACACACTCCATTCTCAATTTTGCCCTGATTTCCTTTTTCAGTTTTAGCGTTGTTCTAACATTCTTCCTTTTCACTCGCCTACAATCACTAACATATTTGTTTGAACCTATTTTTCGAGGTTTAGAACGCAAATTAACCAAATACACAAGAAAATTAAATAGCGTATACCGCTACGAAAGTTCACATGTGACCAGAACAACGGACGGTGCGTAACTGTAGACCTTCGACTTAGCGCGCTTTCCATTCGGCTTATTTAGACTTTTAAACGCTTGTTCAGCTTCCAGGCCGAAAATTACTTGAATTTTTTGTCAACATTTAAATATGCTCGACCTTCGAGCCGTTCGACTTCAGAGGTATTACTGAATTGTGGTTGGTGGCGTAATAGGTAAGCCAGGAGTTGAATGACTGAAATTAAAACAAGAAAATGTATTTCCTTGGCCAGCTCATTTCAAGCTTGGAAAAAGTAATACACTGGTGACAAATATAAAGGAAAAAAACTTTTGAGACTTCAAGGAGAGACGATATTATAACGTACAGTTTCATAAACATTGACCCACGAGCTTTGCGATTGTACGGAAACAATACACATAAAAACAGAAAAGCAAAATCGAATATAAACTAAACATTTAAATACATCTTCAATATTTCACTCTGAGTATGATCAACTCGAAAATTTTTCGATGAGCAACTACTTCATCAGCTCAATGAAATGGAAATATTGGCGTCTAGAAGTTTGGAATATTGCACCTTTCGTGGTCTCATTCTTTCGTTTAATTGATCAAACTTTGTATCTTACACAACAACCGATCGAGCCGGTTTCCGGAACGTTTTCGTAAATTTCAATTTTTGGAGTCAAATGGCCAATTCTTTCTCTCAAATTCTCCAGCGATGTACAGAGAAAATGAATTGAAAATGATATGTGGAAAGCAGAAAAGTTGATTGCTCTGTAATTTGAAACTAATTGATCGTGCATGCACGCATAGGAGTATTTAGAAAAAAACCTGCACTAATCTTGACGAGCATGATTATTCCCAGACCGCTGTCAAAAGGTTCCTGCGTAAATAATGTCAGCAGAAAATATTTCAAAGTAATCCTCAAAGCAAAATCTAGCCCTAAATTCGTAAAGCCTTATAAGGTGTAGGATACTTGATAACCAATTTCTTTGAAGGATATTATGACTAAATAAATAGTATGAATAATGGGGGGTAGATATTCACGAAAAATAATGACAATAGAAACAGACAAACAAAAACAAAATCTATATGACCACAAAATTAGTAACTAAAGTTAAGACAAATTGAAACCGAGACAATATACACTGAGCTATTATTATGTAAACCGAGTAATAAGGTACAAAATCAGAGTTAAAAGGTACACTGAGTTATACTTATAGGGTACATTTAGCTGTGCTTTTCTGACAAGGAATTTGATGCACGTAAGACCTGCAACCAAACAAATCAGAAATTGAAACCGGTGATGTGCACAGATGAGAATACTATGACATTAAAGCTCATGTAGGGGCAAGCAAATTAACTGAATTGAATCTGAAATTAGGAGCAGAAGGCCAGCGCAACACTACTGGAGTCTTGTCATTCGTTCACGAAACTAATGAAGGAAAAAAACCCTAACGAACAAGTTCGGATCAATCTACCGACACATTTTCCCTCTCAAAACTTTTCATTTTGAAAGAAAGAAAAAAGTACAAAGTAAATTCAAAGATAATGGATATGCACGATGAGATATGTACGAACAGTTTTTTCCGTAGTAGCAGAACAAAAGTAACTAACAATAACAGTAAGGAATCAACCATACAATTCAACGAAGTTTATATTAACTCGTACTCTCGAGGAATATGAAAATCATTATGCTCTGCAGAGGAAATCATCGCCGACACTGTCGGGGCGCGCTTTGTATACAAAATGATAGCGTTACGGTCACTACGGTTGCAAGTACAGCGCCCACTACATCAGGTGGTCCTTGTTATCTTTAAATTTATTAAAGTAAACCAATGGTCGGTGATAGGCCTCCAGTAAAAATTATTAACCTAAGAGGTAAAACTTAAGTTATTAATCCCGAACACAAATTTCAGGCATTCGGGTTGAATTTGTAGAGTAGAGCTGTTCTTTTGGAAGTAACGTCGTTTCCGACTGGCGTACGCAAAAGGCAGTGGAGCCCCATTTTCATACTGAAGCAACACTGCACCCAGTCCTACGTTTGATGCATCGGCCCGAAGCGCGAAAGTTTTCTCTGGGTTAGGTTCTGCAAGGACTGGTTCGCGGGAAAAATTCTCTATAGTGGCTTCGAAGTTACGAAAAGAGTCTTCGATTTAAACGAGCAGCTGTTTAGTTTTTCCTCTTCTGCATGTCCGTCAGAGAAGCAGTCGAGTCAACATGGCAATGTTTGGAATGAATTACCGATAAACTGATGATAAACTTATACAAACCGAAGAAAGGACCGAAGGTTCTTCTTCGTCGTTGAGGGTTTTACTTCCATCAACACCTCCACGTTATTGGGCTGCATCTTGTTGTTGCCGATGACCAAGTCCAAATAATTAATTTAGAAATAGCAGAATTTACACTTCCTAGGGTGAGCGGGAAGACCAGTTGTTGCAGGCGCTCTAAAACCGAGTGAAGGGCCAACAGGTGATCTCCCAAGACACGGAATGAATATGTTATCGAAATAGAAAGAGACTCAGCTTAGTCCGTCCAATACTCTTCTCATCAATATAACATAAGTCAGAATGCCTCAGAGAAGTATTTGAAGCTACGGTCGTCTTTATTCAAGGCCTTCACAAATTGTTCCGTGAATCCTTCCCTTATATATGTACGTAGAAGTGGCAAAATTATACGATTTCGGGAAACAATGGGTTTATTAATCGATTTCTTATCCTTTCGAACGAGATGTTCTCCGACTAGCTACTTAGATATTCTTGAGCTAGTACACTGAAAGAAATCATAGCCCTTTTTTGAAACACCTAGGTGTATCGGACGTTTGTCGCAAAACCGAGACACGCATATGCATCATCAATGAGACACTCAAGATTAGGATGCATACCGCATACCAGTGTCTCCAGACCCGATTTAGAGATGCTCCAGTGCCTCGTTAAAAATGCTTCAAAGGATTGTCGATGAGACACTTGGGCTTCAGTTTGATGCATTCATAACTGGTGTCTCACTGAAATCTCTACGGATGTTAAGCGTAGCATAGCACTGCCTGCATGGTTGACGCTCCTATAACCTGCAGTTTTACTTGTTTATTAGGAACGTTCTCGAATGTTCTGGAGAGCAGCGGCAAATGCTGCTGGGATATCAGTTGTAGGTGAACCAGCTGGAGCACAGCGGCAGAAGCTGCTGGGAACATCAGATATAAGTGAATCTGCTGGGGAGCAGCGGTAGATGTTGCTGGGGTCAAAAGCTGTAAAGAGGCCCATACAAGCTCAATTTTTTTGTCAATTTTTTTGAGGTCAAATTATTCGACATGAATTTGATCGTGTATGGCCTAATTTAGCGACCTGAATTGCTTGATGTCAAAAGTTTGACGGATCTGATTTCAGTAGATATTTTTTTGTGCAAACTACCAATTATTTGTGCGTGTGTAGTACCTAACAATATTTTGAGCAAATTAGTTTGTAATTAGATATCATCTGAGGAGCACGTGCGGGGATCTTCGTGATGGCTCTAACGTAGCGTGAGAAGAAATTTTTTTCTTGAGCTGATAGATGTTTATCGAAGTTTGCCAGCGTTTTGGAATATTCAAAGCAGCTGTTATAGTGATAGAAACAAGAAAGAGATGGCTAATGAGATTCTTCTACAGAAATACGTGATTTTCATCCGGAAGGGACGAAGGAAGACCTGAAGGAGAGAATAAACTCACTATGGACAAGTTTTCGCAAAGAATTGAAAAAAGTAACTCGAAATTTGAGGAGAATTTGTTGAAAAGTTTGAGCGTGTTGGGCAAACATCAAACTGTAAATTAACTTGACCTACTCGTAAATATATTTGATGAATATTTGAGCATGTAAGGGCCGCTCAAGACCTGTTGATACTACATGCGCCGTTTGGTTCAATGAGAGCACGGGTGTTAGCGGTCTTTCATTATATTCTACTCTAATTTTTAAAGGTGAAACTTAAAGTAGAAACTGTAACGTTTAGTAACTGAAATTAAATTTGTTCATCTTACATTTACTGAACACTTGAATGACTAGAGTCAGAGTTGAGGGGTGACTAAGCCACTACATTATCATTGCCAATAAAACACAGGCAGCATGAAACATTCACCAGGATACACATAAACTGCATTTGAAATAGTAGCAAATGTTTTGCAATCGTACTTATCACGTATTATTTACGCACGAACTAAAGAACGAACAACACATTGCTCTGAGACATTTAACGCTCATCGAAAAGTTGCACTTCCGATGAAAAATCAGCTCTCTCTCTTTGAGATGTTCTGGCTACCTATTTGACTCCTGAACAGCCATGAGACACTTAGAGAGGCAAAAATTTCTTTCAGTGTATATACTGATCAAACAAAGGCTCTGCTGTCCCTAAGGTAGAAAAAACATACATACCTAGTTTATCCACTTAGCTGGTTAAAGCAAGATTTAGGTCTTTCAAAGAAAGCAGCAGATCTTTTGGCATGAAAATTACAAAGCAGGCCATGACATCCAAGGGTTTCTCAAAGAACTGGGTGTGCCTCACTATAGGCCCACTGAATTGAAACTCTTTTTAAATAGCTCAAAATGCAGTCTAAGGCTGCACGCCCACTGAGGCGATGCGATAGATGAAACGTTGCACAAAAACCGATCTCATCAAGTCGCATGCGACGCGTGGCATCAGTACTGCCCATTGAAGCAATTCGTATCGCATGAGGACCCAATAAACATTTTGCATCAGGCAAAAACTGGAGCTCTGCTTTGCAGTCAACTGCTGATGAACTGCGTGGCCGGAAATTTTATGTATACAAATTCTAGTGACCGTAATACTCTGCTCTGTAAAGCCCATTTGCATAACATACCCTGGCAGTTTCTGCCATTGTACAGCATATCACTTGAATTATACAGTACCGATCGTTCCTGAACAAGGCATATCAATTTTTCACTCACGTCCATTTCCGGTCGGGAGGCCATCAAAGAAAAATTAAGCTCGTATGTGATATCCAACTGCCAGACAAGCTCAAGCCTCGAAGTCGTTGGTCCAAGGAGGTTTAAGAATGGAGACGGCATCAGCGCTCTTAAGTGAAGCCAATTTTCGGTAGCTGTAGGGTATACGGGCACACACACGGAGATGGGGCTCAGTGCGTGTCAGACACTCAGCGTGACAGGGCGCCGCTATCCACGCTGCGGTCAAGGACGAGTTTCCTCAATATGAGTTTCTTTATCATTCAGCGAGGACGCAATTGAAATAGATGCCTAAGAAAAAAACGTATAGCACAGAGTAGCGCAAGTCTGCCATTTAACAGCGCGGTCTTCAGTCGCTGATGATGGAGGTGGTGCTACCCCTCCACTGCAACACCACCTCCACACAGGGACCTAATGCCGGGTGGGCGGGGCTTGGGACGGCAGAAGTGGCTTCACTCGCTTGACTGGCAAAAGATAGCGATGCCGGTTCCATGTATCCAACTTCCTTGCGTTGGTCAGTACTAGCTGCAAGCTGTATGGATGCCAAGCAGCGCCATATTTTTGTGTTTCATGTCCCGCAGCATTGCAAAGAAAAATCTTACTCACCTCAATTGGCATTTAGTATGACCATTTAATGTCTATTTTAGTTATTTGTGGGTTTTGAAACTTTAAAAGAATGTTTTTTTACTCTATGGTATATGCTTCATACCAATTATCGCTAATATGTGAGAAAAGCAACTTTATACATTGTCTACCTCACACTGTCGCCCAAGCATGAATCACTTTAAAGAGAAAAATTTCTTGCATTCTCATAAATAATTCCCTATTAATTACTGTTATATTCATCCATCTAAAACCAAAATGACGATATGACAACCTGCATACTACTAGTGCACATAGACCATCGCCTTGTCGCATGAAAAATGTAACATGCAGCATTTTGGTGCGACAGACAAATGAGGAGAATTGAAGGCAGGAGTCGCATCGCCTCAGTGGGTGGTAAGCTAGGCAACATAATAATAATAATAAAGGCATCTACGGATGCTTTATTTCCAATCAAGCCTGATACATATCACTTTGTACATTGGATTTTCAAATGCCTTATAACTAACGCCAGGACGCCATGACGCTTTCCCCCGGTCAAGACCGGTACCCATTTCAGACACCTGGGTGGAGTGGGGTATTGTGCTTGGAATTTTTCACCTACACCCAACAGAGAAAATCGCCACCAACAGCGCCGAGAATCGATCCCGGGTCTCCCGCACGGCGGCAGAACCCCTAGCCACTTGCGCTATGGCGAGCACTACAGTGCTATTTCTACGGTGCTGCAAATGAACCGTGTGATTTCGCGAGGCGTCGCACCAATCGCATCGCGTCAGTGGGCGGGCTGCCTGAAGTGAGCTCTTTTACATAATGGTAACAAATTATTAATAATTGCGCAAACTGGAGATCATGATCATTCAACCCGAAATGGAAATAACTGCACACTTCTTTATTATTCAAATCTCGGTCAAAACACAGTATCCTCTTCATGGTTACTAACAATTGGAATGCGATCCCTGCTGAGATCCGCGGAAAAAGTCCTTCCAAAGTGTGTTGCTTTCTCCGCGAGAGGGTGCTGCGAAGGCGTGCGCGCCGGCTGGGTGAGTCAGCTTCTCGTACGCGGTCGAGAGACGGCTGCGAACAGTACCAGGGCCGCCACACATTGGGAATTTCCCCAAGTTCTAGAAAGTTTGGGCATAGCCTAGGGATTTAGGGAATTCGAAACAAATCGGAAAAGATTTATAGAGTTTGGGATGTTTTCACAATAAAATGTATGCAAAAACTTAAATTGCTTTATTAAAGTTTACTTTTAACATATAGGACAAGTAACAACGAAAACGTCTTCAATTCAATCTATAAATTAATCAAATTATCAGTAAAAGGGGCCTGAGTCAGCTCCGCGAATGCTTCATGATATAATAATACACGTTTTAACGAGTTCTGAACGAAGCAAGCAGTGGCCCAATTACAGCGCCTGAGACGGCGTCGCCGGCGCGTGGCTCAATCAATCTTTATTAGTGCTAGGGTGCATGCTGTTTCTTTGACTGTAGTGTGCGCCTGGGGTACTAGCATTATTAGCTCGTAGTCAAATACCATGGAACCACCTAAAAAAAAGTGGTACAGTCAAACATTCAGAGATGAATGGTGAATGATCCAAAATTCAAATACTGGCTACAGAAAGATAAAGATGTTAACTCTGCCAGTTGTAAGTGCTGCAACGTTATGTTCAGAAGTGCGAACAGGTCTGCCCTACTGAAACATAAGGAATTCGAAAAACATAAGAAAAGTTTAGAATGTGCCAAATCGAAAGTTGACATCGCACAATTCTTTAAGCAGAAAGCGCCTAATGATGATGTTCAAGTGGCAAAAAGTGAGTTAATTGTTGCTGGCTTCTTTTCCGAACACCACATTCCCTTTGCACACGCAGCTCGCTTTCTTGATAGCCTATGTGCAAACACGCTTCACCTGACAGTAAAAATTTCTGGCAAATTAGCAATGAAAAAAACAAAGCTTGCTTATGTAATTCAGGATGGAATATCCTTTAATAAATAGACTGAACTTACGAAAATTTGCAGTGAACAAAAATTTTCAATTCTAATCGATTAAAGTACTGATATATCGACTTGCCAAATTTTGGCCATCGTTGTAGGTTTTTTTTACCAGCGAAAACAAAATGTGGCTGATGCGTTACTAGACACACTAACCGACACAGCACGTTACTGTGCGTTACAGTAACGCGGTGCTCGCGGTGGCACAGCGGTTAAGGGATCGGACTTGTATGTTGGAGTCGCGGGTTCGTCTCCCGGCGCTGGCGCTGCGATTTTCCCCGTTGGGTAAAAGGGAAAGCTCAAGCACAATACCCCACTCGACCTAGGTGTCGGAAATGGGTACCGGCTTTACGGGGGAACCGTCATGGTGTCCTATATATAGTGTTAGTTATAAGACATTTGAAAAAACCAATGCTTAAGATCATTTGTATCAGGCTTGATTGGAAATGAAGCATCCCAAAGATGCCGATGTTTGTTTGTTTTATTTACTGGACACCGGCTGATGCGTTACTAGACACCGTCACACAGTAACCGTCACATTAAGGTCAACAGCACGGCTGAAAGCGTCTACAGAGCTGTCAAAACGTCACTGTTTGATCGTGTTATTCCTCCTAGTAACATCGTCGGTTTAGGCTGTGATAACTGCGCCTAGGTGATGGGTGTTAATAACGGATTTCAGAAATTACTGAAAGCTGATGTCCCTGATTTTTTTGTAATGGGCTGCGTGTGTTACTCATTTGCTCTGAGCGCTAGTTACGCTGTCAGTGTTTTGCCATCATACCCGGAATTTCTCTTGAAAGATTCAACTTCTTCCTTCTCCCGCAGTGCAAAGTGGCAACGAGATTTTCCACTAATGCAAAAATTCACTAATACAGTAACTTGGAAGATGCGAAAACTTGCCCTAACAAGGTGGCTGCCAAGAGAGAAATTGATATCAGCTATTATGGAGCAGTACGATGCCTTGTTACTATATTTTCAAAATGAATCAACGGCAGATAAGGTAGACAATGCAAGGTAAATTTATGATGCCTTTAATAACCATGGAACAAAACCGATGTTTTTTTTCTTCAGTATATTCTTCGTAAAATAAACATTTTGAACTTGGAATTTCAATCTGAGCATTTTCGTCTGCATGAATTGTTTTTCAGTGTATCCTCTGAGTATCTTAACATTCTCGCTTGCTTTATCAAAGAAGAAATTCTGCGAACAAATAAGCTTACAGTAATTGATACGAAAAATACAAGCAATTTTAAGCAACTAGATGACATTTATTTAGAAGACAGGGCAACGAGTTACTTAACAATCCTTTCAAAGAAATCTCACTCTGCTTGAAATTTAAAAGCGAATGCTAGAAGTTCTCTCAGAACTTGCATCCCAAATAAGGAAAAAATTTAAGTTTGATGATAACAGCATTGTTGCACAACTATGCTTATTAAGGAGGTCAACCCAATTTTTCAACTTTTTTCATCCGATTCGTTTGAAATTTGGCCACTATGTGTATTTGTTGAAAGTAAACATATTTTACTCATATAACTTTTTCTAATTAGGCCTTATGTTTTTGAAAAATATGAAAAATTAGTTTTTCGGTACATTTTTATGGATTTATCAAAAGAAGACTAGTCATAGAATTTTTATGCTAAAACAAAACCAAAGACAGTTTTAGAATCCCTGAGGTATTACAAACAAAGTTACGCGAACAAATTTTCGAAATGAAACTTTTCGTTTTTTTTATGCATGCGTTATTTGGTCACTAATAACATATCCATTTATAACTTATTTTTGCATACAAAAAAAGTTTCAAATAGAAAATTTGTTCGCGTAACTTGGTGAGCAATGCTTCATGGATTCTAAAACTGTCTTTTGTTTTGTTCTAGCATAAAAACTCTATGACTAGTCTTCTTTTGAATGTTGAGAGTTAGAGGTTTTGGGTATAAGCCATGAACAAAATTTTTCTGTTGAGGAGTAATATAATGGACAATTATTTATGTAATTGAATGCTGTTTTCATTTTTATTTCGATAATCTCCATGCATAACTTCATATTCACACTGTGAATTGCGCTTTAAATTTTTTTTCGAACATATTAAGAATTTTATATTTGTAGTCTGATTCTAATGAAATTTGACTATTATATGTAACTTTTGAAAGAAACACAACTTATTCAATTCATTTTTTCGATCCAGGCCTTAGTTGTTTGAAAAATTTGGACATCTTGGTCTTTTAGTTTATTTTTTATTGATATTTCAAATGAATAGAACTCATTGAGTTTTTATGCTAGAATAAAACCAAAGACAGTTTTACAACCCTTGAAACATTGTAAACAAAGTTACGGCAACAAATTTTCCATTTCCCCTTTTGCTTTATTTTTAAATGGGGTCGAAAATTCAGGATTTTTGGTCCCCTTACTCTCCTCTGGGGGGGATCTAGTGTCCGTTGCGCCATAAATTTTAGGACTGAATAGTCCACCACTTAAGGGTCCTTTTTCAACAACAACATGAAAATGGCTCATTAACACTAAAATGGCCTGGGTTGACCTCCTTAAATCTTAAAATTTATAGCAACGTGGACCGATCGCCGACGCCATTGCGCCTCTTGTAACGCACTTCTCCTCGCTTGTTGATGAAGCTCAGATAAATAAGATAAACGACGAGTGGAGAAGCTTTCGCCTAATTTCAGCAGACCTACCGGTAAGATAATGCACAATTCCTCAGTGTAGGAAATCATTAGGTGAAATTAAACATGGCTTGGGCAACTCCAAATTTGGCATCTTTTCATATTCTATGACATGTCTCACTTGCTTGCCGCAATCATTTGCATCTGTTGAAAGAATATTTTCTCAACAGCACAAAAAAACTGCCAATTCCTTAAAATCGGAAACTGCCAAAGACTACCTTCTCGCTAAGCAATGTTTAGCAATAAATAATACAACGTGTGCTACGTGAGATCCGCCGAAAAATTTAGTAACAGACCTGAAAAGTGGAGCCGTCTATCAAAGAAACCAAGATCGATCAAGTCTCTTGACCTTCATGCTTACATTGATGACGAAGATGGAGAATAAACCTAAAAATGTACTGAAGGTAAGCATAAATTTCATATTTATCACTTTGGTAATATCTGAGGTATTTTTTACTAGCAGGGAAAATTTCAGGGGTCAGTTTAGGGATATAAAAAAAAGTTGGCTGGCAGCCCTGCTCAGTATTGGAGCGACAACCATTGACTGAGGTCCATTGCATGCGTTTGTCTTGAGCATTTGACCTCGGTGTTATCTTGCACTTGAACTGCGACAGATTTGTATCCGTGTGCGCAGTAGATCAGCCAGAGTCTCGCGTAGGAAGTGCTCGGTGAGAAGCTCACTGGCGGCAGGTCCGCGAGTACGAGTGGCTACGACGCCTGACAGCGTTCAGAGCTGCGTTCTTCAGCCGGGCTGAGAGCGTGGTGAGGTAAGCCAATGTGGGTAGCTGGGCTACGGTACTGCACACATTATTTTGGTTTTTGCGACCACACAAAGCTTTCAAAACGAATGTTGAATCCTTCTTCTTATCGAAATATTAATCACATTATGTAATCAAGTCAATTTTTTTCTGCTGTGACTTATCTTGAAAATGTAATTTGACATGATTAATGACATAGATCTTAAGTCTGCTGCTCATCGTTTTCTAGAATGTAATGTTCCCATTTAGCCCATATAAACTTTTTTGTATAATTAACCGTCGAACCATTAGAGAACCAATTATTGATCAGTCTAATAGCCCCTAGGTTAAGTAAATTAGTTTAAACATAACTGTACTCCTTAAAATAACGTTGGTGAAAAGATTTCCTAGAAATCAACGGCTCGCCGTTTTTGAGAAGCCATCTAAGACCCTTCCCGAATTACCTTGATGAATAGGGTAATTTCTGACCTATAAGACGTACAATCTTGAAATTAGTACCAACTTAATGCTCGTGACGTGTAAAACATTTTTATGTGATTAAAAAATGTTTACGCCCCTGTGGGGGCAGGAAGTGGGGCTCTCGTGGCCCCTCAATAGTCGGCCGATTTTCTCTATAAGGCTCATTTTGAGCGCGGTGTAATTTCTGACCAATTGCACCTAAAAATTTGAAATTGGTTTCATTTTCAACATTAATTCATTCTCCAACTGTGAGTGTATAGTAAAACTCTCATACGCTCTCTGGGGAGGCATGGATAGAGGTTTTCCTACCCTCTCAATGGTCGACCGATTTTCTCTATAAGGCTCATTTAGAGCGCACTCTAATTCCTGAACTTTTGCACCTACAAATTTGAAATTGGTTTCATTTTAAACGTCAATTCATTCTCCAACTGTAAGTGTATAATAAAACTCTCATACGGTCCCTGGGGGATGACAGAGAGCAAGGTTCTCCTAGCCCCATAAGCCGCGCTTGCGAATGCCGCGGTCACCTTACTTATGAAGCGCAGTCTCAATGTGGCTGTCATAGCCTTGTCGTTTTAGGCCCTGTACCTCCCTCCCTCCCTCCCATCGTAGCTTCGAATCCCGGCTCTAGGTGACGATTTTTTCTCTGTTATAGAATATTCATTCTCATGTTTCTTACTCATGTAGACTTTTATGAGGCAATATTATATGCATGGAAATGTAATAATTTCGTTGCATGATGTAAAACATTTTCTCCGAGTCCCTTGATTGAAATACCAGTCCATACATAGGAATAAAAATCTCTTTCTCAATGTGAACCTCGCTGCCTTAGACGCAGAATTATTTCGATCCAGCCGTTTTAATCTCAACAAATTACTTAGACCGCAAGTCACAGAGCTCGTATTTCACTGCCAGTATGCACCAAAAACAGTGTTTTTAAATATATATTGTGATGGAAATAGTGTTTTCTTTTTAAGCAACACAAGAGATACATTCTCCTCAATCATGTTTTTCGACTAGCGACATGGGTATTACAATACTCATGTGTGGGTATCACACATGAGTGTGATACACATAGATGAGTGGGATTTTCCTTACTCTGAGATATTTTAAAAACGAATGATGTGTTGTCTGCTCTGAGTAAAATCGCCACCAGGCTCTGGGTGGCGATTTTCTGTGTTGGGTATAGGGGAAAAATTGCATAATATCCCACTCTACCCAAGTGTCTGGAATGGGTACTGGTCTGACCGGGGGAAAGCGTCCTGGTGTTCGTTATAAGGCATTTGAAAAACCAATGCACAAAGTGATATCAGAGAAGTTGCTTTTCTTCAGGCGAATGATCATTAGGAATTTAGAAACGAAGAATGCACTACATATTGAAATCATATTTATATTTAATTAAGATGCTACACTAACTATATATTCGAAACCAAGTCAATTCTATAAAACGTTTCGGAGACCAGCTCCATCTTCAGTTAACCGTCTGCAAGTAAAAAGTAAAGAAAATCAGTCTTCTATACAAAACACAAGGGTACAATAAAATTTACAAGTGAATTTGTAATGGGTATGAACTATTGGCGCTATTAAGATCTGGTTTTTCTTTTGAGATAAAAAGAGATTCTAAAATACGTAGATCTAAGTCATTGGATGCTGTGCGTAAGATTGAAAAATTTTCCTCTGCTATTCGGCCACAACACTGCTCGCTGTGAAGGCGGATAGATGAATGAGGCGGTTGGGTCAAAGGTCTTCCGCTACGGTAGCTGACTCCACGGTGTTGGGCAATCCTAATATAGAATGGCAAAGTCGTCATGCCGACATAGCCAGATGTACACTGTACACAACTAAACTTATACACAATGGATGCCCGCATCCGTTTAGGAATCACGTCCTTGTAGCGAAAGAACGACCCAACTTTAAGTGAATTAACCGACACAATACACAGTTTTACAGCAGGAAAATGACGTTTAAAAAGAATTTCCAAATCTCGCGACATTTTATTTGTTCACCAATTTGTGAACAATATTCCATTAGCGGAAACTATAAATATAATTATAAATACCCTTTTTGTAACATCAACAAACACGATTTTAGGTCTAGGAAAAACTCATTTTAAAACCCTCCTTGAACTTTCCGTGTTGAATTCTGTGTTTATTTTTGCAGGAAAGATGTATAAGCAAGTTGAGGGTCTCGGTATGGGTCTTCCCCTGGGGCCTACGTTTGCCAATATTTTCATGTGCCATTGGGAAGA
Organism: Morinoia aosen; assembly: GCA_030386875.1. Classification (NCBI taxonomy): domain Eukaryota; kingdom Metazoa; phylum Arthropoda; class Malacostraca; order Amphipoda; family Talitridae; genus Morinoia; species Morinoia aosen. The sequence goes on along the minus strand of CM059558.1, from coordinate 8,287,405 downwards.
AAAATGGTTGGCTGATTGTCCCACAGAGTTTAAGCCTGAATTCTACCGCAGATATATTGACGATACGTTTTTACTGTTCAGAGATCCTAGTCATGCACCTTTGTTCAGAGAATACTTAAACTCTAAACACCCGTCAATAAAATTCACAATTGAAATGGAGTCAAATAATTGTTTATCTTTTTTGGATTCTAAAATTACTAGAAGCGGCCATAAGTTCAGTACATCTGTGTATCGCAAACCTACATTCACGGGTTTGGGCTTAAGCTTTTTTAGCTTCTGTAACTATAGATTTAAAATCAATACTATAAAAACCTTGTTAAATCGTGCCTTCAATATTTGTTCTAATTACGTTGATCTTCATATGGAGTTTTCTTTTTTACAAAAATTTTTACAAAAAAATGGGTACCCTACGTCTATTGTCAATGTTCATATTAAAAAATTTTTGGCTAAAAAATACTCCGTCACAAATGTCGTGATAGAACCATTGCAACGTCTTTATTGCGTTTTCCCGTATTTTGGAGACTATACTGATAAAATGTCGCGAGATTTGGAAATTCTTTTTAAACGTCATTTTCCTGCTGTAAAACTGTGTATTGTGTCGGTTAATTCACTTAAAGTTGGGTCGTTCTTTCGCTACAAGGACGTGATTCCTAAACGGATGCGGGCATCCATTGTGTATAAGTTTAGTTGTGTACAGTGTACATCTGGCTATGTCGGCATGACGACTTTGCCATTCTATATTAGGATTGCCCAACACCGTGGAGTCAGCTACCGTAGCGGAAGACCTTTGACCCAACCGCCTCATTCATCTATCCGCCTTCACAGCGAGCAGTGTTGTGGCCGAATAGCAGAGGAAAATTTTTCAATCTTACGCACAGCATCCAATGACTTAGATCTACGTATTTTAGAATCTCTTTTTATCTCAAAAGAAAAACCAGATCTTAATAGCGCCAATAGTTCATACCCATTACAAATTCACTTGTAAATTTTATTGTACCCTTGTGTTTTGTATAGAAGACTGATTTTCTTTACTTTTTACTTGCAGACGGTTAACTGAAGATGGAGCTGGTCTCCGAAACGTTTTATAGAATTGACTTGGTTTCGAATATATAGTTAGTGTAGCATCTTAATTAAATATAAATATGATTTCAATATGTAGTGCATTCTTCGTTTTTAAATTCCTAACAAAGTGATATGTATCAGGCTTGATTGGGAATAAAGCATCCGTAGATGCCGATTTTTACTTGGTTTTGTTTGTTTGAAGAGAAACGAACCTGTGCAACGGTGATTTTGTGACAGAAAGACAGACACTCTTCGAGAACACAAAAATGGATGCATTAGTTGGTATAACGCCGGGCGGGCCATGAGTTATAACACTGGATGTGATTTCAAATCATTCTTCACTTATGTGAGAGAATGAATGAAAAATAGATAGTATCGATATTATCGGTGAAATTAAAGAAAGCTGAAAATATACATGAATGAGCAAATAACGATAACGAATGGGTTGAATGAAATCAGAACTAATAACCTAGTATATATTTATAAAGTTCAAAATTACATGTATAAAGTTTTGAATAGCTTTATTAGGTTTCCTCAATGCGTTACTGCAGGAATAGAAAGTGAGTATCTCGTTCTTAGTGGGGAAAGACCCCTCCTAGAAAGTGAAGGGGTCTCTCACATCCCTCTCAGGGAGGAAGGAAATTTGTAACTGCTTTGGAAAGCTCGAGATAAAAATTATCGCGCCCTCGTGGGGGGCAGGCAGCGAGGTTGGCCGAGAAGTCTTATTTTCCGCTGACTCTAATTTCTAAACTATTGCACCTTCGAACTTCAAATAGCACGAGTAATCGACGAAATTATTATTCCTTCATCCTCCGAGACGATTTGATCGCGTGTCCTTTTTGATATCTACCGCTCGTTCTCCGAAGCCCGTCGTTGTAACTGTTTCAAATCCAGTTTTCTTCTTGTGTAGTGAGTAGGCTGTATTTCTAGCCCCACTATATAGGCCAACTGCCAAAAATCAGCTGGCCGTAATAGTGAGGCTAAAGTTTGGGCCGCACTGTGCCTTTATTATAACAAACAAAGTAGTTTCATTCCATGCTTAAGAATAGAAAGTTGCAACTGTCTATGGCTCCTCATTTCCTGCCACGTAAACATGTTTGGTTACAAATTACGCTATATTTATCAAGGGTCAGTATTTTATGAAATTCTACAAACTTTCTAAAACAATTATATCACAAAACGCTATTCGAATAGATAGAGACAAGGTTAGCCCAAAATGAGTTATACTAAACCTAGCACAACGCGCACATCAAGAAACAAGTGCACAAGCCTGCACAATGAATTTCAGAAAAAAAAACTTTATTTCCAATAGAGATTGTACAAAATTACAATCGATGGTTTTTAAATATCTTAAAGTTAATACACTTAGATGATACACACACATGAGTCTTGTAATAACCATGTCACTAGTCGAAAAGAAATGATTGAGGGCAATGTACTCCTAATCTTGCTTAATCTATATTTGATAATACATGTAATGATAATTATAAGAGATAACACAATTTCATGGACGATGCATTTTCATTGTGGGGTGAAAACACTTTTGACAGTATACATGTACATGACATAAAACTTCGCAATTCTTGCCGCCAGGAAATAATATATGAATCGCTTGTTTCGGCCAATGTTCAAAAGTGTCATTTTAAGGAAGAATGAAAAAAATACATAAATATATATCCATATACATATATATGCATACACATATATACATATCTATACATAGGCGCCAGAAAGTAACTCCGCACTGCCTTATTTTTTATTATATTTTAAATTATAGCAAATATAACTAATCATTTGAAGGAAACTTTACACGATAAAATTCTACGCCTTTTAATCTATTGATATGCATTCTCAAATTTATTTTTCTGCCATCCAGTAACAGTGTAGGCGTCATTTTATATGAAATGTAAAAAGTCTGCAGGACAAAAAAAAATTCCGCATGTTAGGATTTCGATGTAAATATGCTACGGTGTCCGCTTTTAAGCTGCGATCGGGCATTTGTAATTGTTATCAGTGCTAGTGAAGACCATAAAGGGCTAAAATCTTTAATAAATTTTAGTCATGCCTCGTCTTTCCGTCGATAACCGCTAGGAGATAATTAAACTTCACAACAATGGAATATCCAACCGTGAAATTGGTCGTCGATTGAATTGTGACGAAAAAACCGTCCGGCTAACATTGCAAAAGCATCAAAAGACTGGCAGCGTTCATGACATCCCAAAATGTGGACGTCCAAGGGTGACATTGGCCAGAGAAGATCATGCCATCAAGATCCGGAGTCTTCGCAAAAGATTTGAAAGTGCCCCAGAGCTGCGTAAAGAGTGTGGTCTTATTGGAAAGTGCTCTGTGTCAACTGTCAAGAATCGGCTGAAAGAGTTTAAGCTAAGGGGATGCATTGCCAGATGTAAACCAATGATATCCGCAAAGAACAGAAAGCGTCGCTTGAATTTTACTAAGAGCCATGAAGAAACAGACGCTTTTTTCTGGAGCAAAGTACTGTTTAATGATGAATGCAAATTCAACAGGCTTGGAAGTAATGGCAGGCAATACGTTAGACGCAACAAGGGCGAAGAATTTAAACCCAGGTGTACAGTATCGACGCTGCAAGGTGTTGGTGGATCTGTGATGGTCTGGGGTGTCATCAGTGTTTATGGTCCCGGGCCTCTAGTTAGCTGGAAGGCAGGGTAAATTCCGGGAAATACCTCCAAATGCTGGGACAACACTTCATTGATCATTTTGAAAGTCTTCCAAATGAAGAATGCATTTTTATGCAAGATAATGCGCCTATCCACACGGCTCGCAATGTGAAAAACTTTCTTCGGGAGCGCAATATCCCCTGTTTGAATTGTCCTGCTCAATCTCCAGACCTTAATCCTATTGAGAATGTTTGGCATAACATCAAGCACAAACTACGGCACGAAAACATTAGAAATTTGGAAGAACTTTGGGGTAAGTTAAAAGAGGAGTGGGACTGTCTGGATCAAGAGTATTGCCGTAGGTTAATCGAGGGCATGCCGAAGAGATTGAGGGCTGTTAAGGCACAGAAAGGTTGTGCCATTAAATATTAACCTAATGAATATGATAAATCACCAGAATTGTTCAATATTGTTCTTTAATTAAAGTTTTTTTGTTTTGCGGAGTTTCTTTTTGTCCTGCGGACTTTGTCCATTCCTTATAAAATGACGTCTACACAGTTACGTGGTGGCAGAAAAATAAATTTGAGAATGCATATCTATAGATTAAAAGGCGTAGAATTTTATGGTGTAAAGTTTGCTTCAAATGATTCGTTATATTTGCTATAATTTTAAATCTAATAAAAAATAAGGCAGTGCGGAGTTACTTTCTGGCACCTATGTATATATATGTACACGTAAGCATGAGGACCAAGAAGATTAAAAGTTTTGTATTTCTAATTCAACAATTTTAACATACCGGTCGTTAGTTAATAAGCAGTTTATTTTAATATAAATGGATGATCGCACAACAAATGTATAGTTTTTACATAAATGCTTTACAATAATAAAGAGATGATGAGTTAAATAATGTTACAAGTTGAGAGTGAACAGAAAACAGACCTTTATCTTTAGTAAAATGCTAGTTGTCAGTCTAGTACACACATATGTGCACATATACATGTAAATATATACACATACACATGCACACACATACCCACGCACATACTTACACCAAACTCGTAAGCATACACAGATGCATTTCTATGCATCGAGGCCATTACAATACATACGCATTCTATAAAGTGTCATACTCATAGCGTGCACACGTACACATATAAACAAGTAAGCATGTGCGCAAATATCAGCGTAAACTAGTCAGTATAAACCAGCATTCCAATCGAGGGAAATGGAGAAAATATCTTTTATAATGGCATGAATTTTTTAAAATTTCCGTACTAAAAATAGTGGCACAAAACAGTCTACCTAAGTCAGAAACATGAAAACGATTGTGGGACGTGAATAAGAAAGAAAACATTAATGTCCTATAAGGGTTTCATATTAGAAAAAAATCCCATTATCTTTGAAATATGGCACAAATTGTCGGCAATTGATAAACACACATAGCTAGGTATCACATTATTATAAGCATATAACTATAAGCATTATAAGCATATTACTGCACTTTAAATCGATGATCACACAACGAATTTATTGTTTTTTACATGGATGCTTTACATTTTCATATGAGAAAAAAAAATCACATTATCTTTGTAATATGGTGCAGAATTTCTGCAGTTGATGAACACACACACACATAGGTACCATGACGGTCTAGTTTGATGCTTGCACAGAAACGGAGAGGAATGACATAAAATACAATCTTCGACTGGTTTATCTACTCTAGTGCACACAGGTGTACGTGCACATATGCACACCCATATGCGCACATACACCTATATTCGTACACGCATATACAAGTAAGCATGTTTGCAAATGGCAGCGTATAGGCAATCGAATCATAATACCTACGCATACTTCAAGACTGTTGTGTGATGACTTGAATTGTAAAACAATGAGCATGGGAGATTGTTCAGCAATGGAAATACCAGGCAAATGAGATTCGTCAATACTTATTCAGTATGTTCTGTCACTAAGAATATTTTTTGAGACACAAGATGACGAGTTATTTTGGCCCAAATTCTCTCGGTCTTTGAAGGATTTTAATACTCAGGGGAAGTTTGTTCCACAGTAAGGCGCCTGATATGATATGCTCATCTTATAGATGGCAATAAAATTTGTTTCGAAAAACCTATGCTTAGCTTGGATATTTTTCCTTCTTGTATTTACAGTTAAGTGAAACGGAAACATGTGACGCTCACTGGGGCTAGCGATAATTCTCCTTCGAAGTAATAAGCATGTGTAATCTGGCTAGTGAAATATGTAGTTAGCCCTTATTAAAGGTTCAGTGCTAAATAATATCAGAGCATTAATCTTCATGACTCTATGATTTAGCTTCTTCCACCAAAAATCATATATAAAAACACACGTACAGAAAATAGGATAATAATGGTAATAATGCAAATGACCGTCGCCCTGCTTCATTGAACAGACGGCTTCGCTGCTGTTAATAGTCGACAGAAATAGCTAAGATATAAATTATAATGACCTAGGGAATGCAAAAGTTATTTAATTTCTAATCGTATTACAGGCTTTTCATGAAAATCAAGCTACAGTTTCAGAGCAACAACTTTTTCATCCTCTCAGGTTTCTCATTAAACAACAGACAGACATGAGTATGTGGGATAAAATAGAAGCACTGTAATAAATCGATATTATTTATGAGTAACAAATAGCTAAATGGTTTCTACACATAGGTGACATATGAACCTAATTATGGTTTCATAACCAACTGCACTTTGCAAGTTGCAGGCTATAACAAAGATTTGAGATATGACGTGAAACATTTCCCTTTTCCCTACATTCTCTTGCAGTTTTGTTTTTTTATATGCTCTGGAAGCGGTTTGTATTCACGAGACACTGATGGATGAACTGGCAACTTAAGACATTTGATATTGAATATAAATTACGATTCATAATTTGACTAATCTAGCTCATTTGAAGGAATCTCATTAGTAAGTTATACTAGCCGCATGAAATAACCTACAGTATTCGAGAGATCCAAGTTATTTTTCTAGGATAATTGTTCGACAGGTGATAACTTCCGGTCCGTAGAGTCCAATTGTTTTCCCCTCTGTTATTGTGAAATTTTTCGCTTTTTTCAACGAAGGGAAAGGGATTATACACCTTTCTTTAAGACAATATTTTATATGGGAACGCATTTCCTCCTTCACAAAGTGATGAGGCACGAGTTTTCTCCATTCACCACGGACGTCAGAAATGCCAGTGAGAATGGACCGCAACTCGCTCCATCCATTTGGTGTTGTACTCCTAGACACTCAATGAGAATTGTTCTTCCGTTCTTCACGTTCGCGTATAATTTTTCCAAGTACATTATCACATCAGAACTTGGCACCCAATTCAAAGAGCACAGGTACTGGACGCGCGCAACGCTTTCTTCAGCTCGGTCGCGACACAATGAGTTAGTGACGACGAGTCAATGGCTCCCGGTGTCACTAGCTCTTTTGTAACCTTGGCACTTGTAACCTTTACCGCACATTGCGAATACGAGGTATTTAATATTTGCAAAAACAGCTCTGTGTGACAACCCAGCGGCTTCGGTTCATAAACCGCCAGTGTGGAGTGAATTTTGTATTGTTGATTCTCCCTGAGAATAAGAGTACAAAAGGCATCGATCTCGTAACTGGAAAGCCAACTCGTTGCTTGAATGATATTTTGTTTATGTTGAGTTGTCAGGTTCAAATCTTTGAGCCAGATTTTCCTGCTTGATGTACTTATGTCTTCCGATTCACAAGTCCCGACATATATGAGGTCTTTTGTATTTCTTTCGTGTTCATTATACGTAGAGGATTCAGACTTAGATGCTTTTCTTTCCTTTTCGTTCGCATCAGGAGGCTCGGAGATGAGACCAACTGCAATGATTCCCTGCTGAGTGCTAAGACAGGTCTCATAACATTGATTTTCTGTAATGCATTTACTTCGGTTATTAAGAGAGAATTCAGGGGCCAGGTTTTGTAAAATGCTTTCGTGTTGCGTGTCATTGGAGAATTTCACTTTTTTTTGCAATATACTTTTTGAGAGACATCGAAAGGGTTCTAACATGAATTTTTTTCAGTTTCAAAATTGCATGGACACTTTTCAATTCCGTTTCGCTCGTGTTAGCACCATTAGAATTTTATTAAATTTAGCTCGAGTTTTCTCAGTGAAAGATTGTGTCCGAGATCCCTGTCCTTCCGACCAGAGCTCTACATACTCGTCTTCGCCTTCATTCACCGCCTTCTTCTTGTGTTTCTTGTAATCGAACGATGCTTCTTTCGCTCAACCCTTCGCTTGTGTATGCATAGTACGAATGAACTCTGCTGGGAAAGTTCGATTTCCTTGTAGTATATCCTCGTTCACAATCTTGTGCCAGCATTTTAGGAATCCATTTGTCTTTGTTCCACCATGCACTTCACATCAGAGTGGAGTGAATGGCATGCAGAACGTCAATACGTCCTGCAGCATCTGAGGGAATACAAAGGATTAGCTATTGTTCCTTCAATAGTCATGTTTTTCTCAACGTCTTCCGCGACAGCCACGAATTTTTTACCCACTGAACACTTGTCGCGGTATCTTCCGGTGTCTTCTACTATCAATGCGTTAGTAGCTCGACATCGTCAGGGTCAGCGTCAATGGAAACATCACGAGTCATGAGAGGTTTAATTCCTTCTCCAAGGAAAGGACTCAGCAATAGTTTACATAATTTCCTGAAGACTGCGTGGATATGCTGTTTTGAAGGAGCTTCTGCTATATCGGCAAAATACTGCTTAATTATATTGCGTTCCTCAGGCTTAATTTTTGGGAAGAATTTCTTAGATTTGTCAGCATTGGTCTTCATAAAGTGCGCGTGGCAAAGCTTGACCTGTGTATTATTCAGCTTCGCCTCATCGGGACTCATCCATAGTCGGTCAAGATATGATGGTAGATCGCCCAGCTTTAGTGCAGCAACAATTGCATGCAAGTACGCAAAACTGTGGTCGACTACTATGCACTTCGGTGTGAACTCTTTCCCATTTACTACTCTATAGTTTTGTACGAGGTTTGCCAGCATACCTTCGATACAGCTTTTAGAATTTTTTAGATAACATAGAGATTGGTGCTAATGGCGAATCGCCTTTTTTTTTGTTGGAAAACTACCGCATGATAGAGGTAGCTGTTTGATTTGCCACCTTGCATGACTCCACCAGTGCAATCCAAATTGAGAGTGGCATCCGGGCTTCTAGCAAGCTCGCGCAGCTCTTCTTCGGTTTGAAATATCATTTTAGAGTTTATCGTATCGTTTCTTGCACAAAACCGGGGATACTCTTTTTGTTGGCCTTGTCAAAGGCTTTAAAATGCTCGATGGTTAACTGTAAGTCAGAGTTGTCATTCTTCGGAAGTTTATTGCGGTTCTCCATCATCTGTCCAAGTTTCCTGATACGATTCAGTGGCAAAATTTCAGTGGTATCCGTACCATCTCCCATATTGGCAAATTGTTTGAAGTAAAAACTCGACGGGCCGTCTAGTAAGACAGCCTGTCCGATGCGTCGGTTTTCCTCAATTTTTTCCTGTTTGTTACTAATTTTATGGTTCTTATTCGCTTCGAGTGCTTCCAGTAAATAGACTGTGCGTTTTCCCTCTATTTCTTCCTGCCCGTTGAAACAGACAATTTTTTGCTTCAGGTCACAGAGCGGGTCTTGACAGTGAACTAGGAAACTGAAAACGGGTTGCCCTGCAAAATGGGAGCTCGGAAATAATTTCCTCTTGTATAATGTGCAATGACACTCTTGGTTGAGATTTTGGATGGCTTTCAACAGAGCAATGTGCTTTTCATGTCCTCGTTCATAAATGTGTTTATTATTGCAACCGTTCAGCATTACAGCAAACCGTTCTTTCAAGCGATAAATTTGATTCTTCTTTGCTCACATGAAGCTTTTGAAATTATCTTCAACTGTTCTTTTTTGCTCTGCTAGTTGCGATTCCATAAAAAAGTTATCTATCGTACTTTCGTAGTTTCGTTCACAATTTCTGAACAAATTTTCTGTGTTAAAGTCGTCGCCTGACCCTTGATTTTCGTCCAAGTTTCCTTCACTTTCATCGGCGTCGTTGCGTTGACGATTCCGGTCAATACAAAATGATGTCCCCTGCACCTGCATTGGATAGAAAGACCTGGAATTGGATTTAAAGGAAAACCCTCTTTGCTATGGATGGTTAGTAATTGTAAACAAATATGTGTCTCGCTCATCTTGGAGCCCATCATCGGTAAAATTGCTAATGCTTATATAAGTACGAAATTCTCCAAGCTCAATAGAGTAAAGGAACACACATATGAGGATTTCTCCGTAGCTACTGCTGCTGCTGCTGCAAATTCTACGTGGAAGAATTCATTTCGAGCATTGGTTCCCAGCCTGGGGATAAATTACTCCCTGGGGGGTAATTTAGCAATTTTTCGGGGGGTAATGGAGGGGTGATAGAAAAATGTTCAGAATTCTGAAAATTATGTAAGCATTGGTATTAGGATTAATGTTAACTTAGTCTTAGTATTTTAAGCTGTAAAGTAAACCTATTATAGGTAAGTAACAAAGCTAAACCAAATAACAATAAATATCAAAAACTAATATACAGTATTAGAAAAAAAATACACAGCTAAGTGTGTGGTAACCGAAAAGTATTTTCACAAGTATGCTTAAGGACACAAGTCACTCAGTAACCCCGATGACTCTTCGACGAGTCCTGTGCGCGTCACTCACTGCCCGAGTCTGCCTCTATTTCACACTGCCAGTTTCTCTGTGAGGATCAGCTGAGGTGGACATGAGCTGGTATGTTTGTGTACTGCCCTATGCAGTATATACTTAGTATTTACCCACTGTTACTGTGAGTTTGTGTTATTAATATTGTCTTATATAATGTATGCGTGGTTCTTACGTTTTCAATGGTTCTTACGTTTTCACAAGAAACGTGAAATTTTCACCGCCTGCCGAAAAAAGAAACTAAAGTTTTTTTATAAATGAATACCTCATACCTTCACGAGCTAACGCTATGTACATCCTTCGAATGGCCAAAAGGAAATTCCCGGATAAAATTGGAATACTGAGAACACAGGACGGAAACATCTTCGTATCTAACCCCGGAAACTCAGATTCAAGACGCCTTCAGATCAACACCCCGGAAGACCTCGAGAAATACCTGATGCAACAACTGAACATGTCATCAAAACAGGTCATGGGTGACTAGACTTGACAAATGTTTAACAGATGTGTGTGTAAACATTTAATGACATCTGTGTGTGACATTTTGTAACAACGTAATCAGCAATTTTTAACATACCAATATTACTATGAATTCTTCTTTTTTTACCACTACAGTTATTATTACGCGTAAACCAAATTAGCTGATTGTATCATTGTCGTCACAATCTTTAAAACTTATTACCTCTTGTATGTGAACTTGTGAAAACGCCCTCAGCAACCTGCTTGCACCAATGTAGTGATATCGAACTCCAATATTATAACAAATATATAGCAGATGTGTGTGTAAACATTTATGACATCTGTGTGTGACATTTTGTAACAACGCAATCAGTAATTTTTCACCTACCAATATTACTGTGAATTCTTCTTTATTTACCACTACAGTTATTATTACGCGTAAAACATATTAGCTGATTGCATCATTGTCGTCATAATCTTTAAAACTTATTACCTGTTGTATGTGAACTTGTAAAAACGCCCTTAGCAATCTGTTTGCACCAATGTTGTGATATTGAACTCCAATATTATTTGCTCATGGACTGAGTTTGTGTGTACTCACGAAATCTCGCTAGATTTTTCCTTCTTACTCTATTCTCTCTTACTTAATAATCTACTTTATAGACAGGAATATCATTTTAAGCTTGACTCTGTACTTCGTTTCTTTTTTTAAGCTATATAGTACCTACTTCTTACTGTTTACTAATTTTAAATGATTGACCACGCTGAAATACTGGAAGAAATCGACCCGGATCTCAATCGTTTGAACACGTTATATCCAAACCTAAACGACTCGCACGACTGTAGGTATACTAATATATCAAAATTCAACGAAACTATACGAATGACTCGCCATGACTTTGCACTCGTTTGTTGGAACTGCAGGTCACTCTATCCAAAATTGGAAGAGATACAATGTACTATTACTGAACTTAAATATAACCTAGACGTGATTAGCTTCACCGAAAGCTGGCTAGATGACTCGACCAAAGACATGATTCGATTCGAAAATTATCATAGTTACCATTCGCTACGAAAAAACCTGCGAGGTGGAGGCGTCAGCACATATATATTTAACCACATAGACTCGAGAATCATAGCAAATGCATCAATGAATCAGGATCATATAGAATCACTCTTCGTAGAACTGTCTAGAGATGGTAAACGCATTGTGCTTGGAACGGTGTATAGGCCTCCTTCAGCCTGTCCTATATCCTTCCTAAATGAGCTAAATCGTATCATTTCTCACTTCAACAGGTCCTTATACAATGACATAATAATATACGGTGGCTTCAATTATGATCTACTGAAACATGAAAGCTATGAACCAATCTCTAATTTCCTAACAGCCTTTCAGTCTCAATCTTTCCTTCCGATCATCACAAAGCCAACACGAATAACCTCTGAGTCTGCTTCGCTGCTTGACAATATCTTTATGACAGACCCAAGTGATTTTCTTTCTGGAATCATTACTTCTGACTTATCAGATCATTTTCCAGTTTTTCTTGTTAAGAAAAATGTCTATATTGATTGCACCAAGCCACGGGCTGAAACTTACTCATATCGTAGAGTAAGCGAGTCAAATTTAGAGGAAATGCGCACCGTTCTAGAAGAATCAATATCAACATTGCATATCTCTCAACATAATAATGCAACGAGCATTGATGAAGCAGTAGTAAAGTTGACTGAAACTATAATGGTCGCATACAATCAGTGTTGCCCAATTGTAACTCGTACAGTTACCCCGAAAAATAAGCAAAAGCCCCGGATTACAGGAGATATCGTGATAAATATAAAAAACGTCAAGCGTACCTAACCCTCCCTTACAAAGGGCGAATATCTCGAGATACATATAACCGATTCCGAAACTATGTGACAAATCAGATGAGGACATCAAAAAAGAGCTACTTTACACGCAAGTTTACTCAATTTAAAGCAGATGTTAAAAAGACTTGGCGCCTCCTTAACTCTTGCTGTAAACCGAGTAACGCCGATAAAAAGAAAATTGAACATGTTGTTCAAGATAATGTAGCATACCATGGGAAGAAATAAATTTCTTATCTCTTTAACAATTTCTTCGTGAGCGTGGGGAAAACTATAGCTGATAGTATTCCAAGTGAACCTACTGATCACCTGGAATACATGGATCATATTCGAGAACACAACTCCTTTTTCTTTACGCCAACCAACTCTTCAGATGTAATTGCGTGCATAAGCAACCTGAAAATGAAATCGAGTGGATTACAAATATTTCCGACAAAAGTACTTAAAATTATTGCTGATATTGTAGCCCCACTGACAGCCAATCTTATTAACCAGTCTCTCTTTCTGGGCACTTTCCCGATTTCCCTCAAAGTTGCTAGAGTAACCCCAAACTTCAAAATGGTGAAAAAACCTGTGTAAACAATTATCGACCTATCTCCGTACTTCCAATTATGAGCAAAGTATTCGAAAAAATTGTGTATAAAAAAGTGTACTCTTATTTTGAACAAAAATCATTTCTTCACGATAAACAATACGGCTTTCGCTCAAAAACATCAACAACACAGGCTATATTAAATCATTTACAATTCCTTTATTCTAATATCGATGAAGGAAAACCTGTCTTCTCTGTATTTCTTGACTTTCGAAAAGTATTCGATTGTGTGGACCATAAAACATTACCCTCGAAACTACACTGTTATGGCATTCGAGGGGTTGCCCATGATTGGTTCAGATCATGCCTAACAAATCGGAAACAATACGTTGTCATTGACGACGCAAAATCGGACCCACAGACAATTAGCCATGGAGTTCCACAAGGATCTGTTCTTGGGCCTCTCCTATTTCTGATTTTTATTAATGATATTATTAAATCTACATCATTCTTAAAATTCATAATTTTTGCCGATGTCAGTATGCTTTCTGCGGTCCTTCCGAACCAAAATCCCGCTATGATTGCGGAGAGTATAAATGATGAACTTCATAAGGTTTCGTTGTGGCTTAAAGCTAATAAAATAAGCCTTAATATCGATAAAACGGAATATATTACATTTTCATACAAGAAAAATTTATCACTCCCACGCATTAAAATTGGCGAAGGTGAAATCGAAGAAACCAACTCATGTACGTTTCTGGGCATCATAATAGAAAAACATCTGACCTTCAAAAAGCATATCGCTTATATTAGCACTAAATTATCAAAATCAATAGGAATCCTAAATAAAGTTAAAAATTTCCTGCCTGAAGCAGCTTTACAAATGCTCTACAAAACGCTCATTTATTCATACTTGCAATACGGAATAGAAGCATGGCACGGAACTGATAAAAATAAAACCAACAAAATTTTTACTCTGCAATAAAAGGGCTATCAGAGCGGTAAAGAACCTAGAATATAATGCTCACACAAATGATTCATTCAAAAATTTACAAATACTTAAACTTTCGGATCTCTATAATGTCTCCATTTGTAATTTCATCTACAAAACATTAACAAATGATGGCGACAATTGCCTAAAACAATTATTAACTGCGCAAACTGGTCATCACGACCATTTAACGCGAAATAGAAGTAAATTCATGCTTCCTTACTATTCAAAGGCCCGGTCGCAACGCAGTATCCTCTTCGTTGGAACTAAAACTTGGAACTCAATACCTGCGGAGATGCGTGAAAGTATTTCTTACAAGATATTCAAAAGACATCTTGAGTCTCATTTTCTATCAGAATACTAGTTGTTTAAGTTCACCTAGTCACATCTTGCCTCCTACATGTCTGGTCTTAATAATGTAACTTGCCAGGGGTAAGATAACCGATTTTCAGTCTGTTCTTAAGTCGTTTCATTGAATATATTGTTAAATATAGCCGATTTGACCTATACTGTAAAATACAGCATTAAATATCGAATTAATTATCTCTTTGATCAGTCTCAGGCGAAACTAGGTCAAGTGGATTAGGTTAAACATTATTGCACAAGTTAGAATAACGTGACGATAGGATGCCCTAGAAGTCGCTGAACTTGTTCGGGCCCACAGGTAGCTATACTCTATTTTGCCGTTGTACTAGATTTAAGAAACATTCTACCTCTGTATCTCCTGTGGTAAATAAATTGTTTGTTTTTGTTTGTTTGGTTTTGCTAGCATTAACGGAGTATGCGAGGCTGCGTATGTTCACTATAGTCTCACGCTACAAGATGCTCTTGTGCTGACAAGCATGAAACATGCAGCCTGGTGAATATATGCGTGTGTGCTTGCATCAGTGAACTTGGGTTAGCTGCCATGCGAGAAATTATGTACCTCGCGTTTTGCAGTGTATTCACGGATATTGTGTTGAATGGGTGTTGCGTTGAGGTTTTCAGTAGTGGTGTACTGAGGTTTTGTGTTGCGGATTTGGCTTGTGTATTCGAGTTGTGTATGGGAGTGTAATTTAGTGTTTTTGTATTGTTGTGCGCTAGCGGAATTTCTATCTTCGCTTAGGCACACAATAGAACGGAAGGCGCAAGGATTCCAAAAGAATGCGAGGTTTCTTCGGTTTTTATTTCTCATCCAGACGACTCCGTGATTCTGCCCAGACAGGTATGATTCAGACTCGGACCAGGAATTGCATGACAAGAAAATCCTAATTCAAGATCATAGTCGAATGATCAATCAATGTATATGATGCTGCATAACGAGAAAAGGAATCTCCTACTTCTTGAGCAAGACACAGAGAACGGCTAAATAATGTTAGAACTAGGTATGATATTCTAGTGACGGAATTCGTAACACAATATTCGTTATTACATAAGAAAGTTTTAGCCTCCCTTGACCACGACAAGGATGTTCCAAGAGAGGGAAGAGGAAGGCACCATTTATATATCACCGCACAACAAGAAAGTGAATTCATACCTCGAAGGTACACGAGAAATAGCTGAGTGAGACATAAGAGGCCATAGAATAGTAGCACATAAAAAAGGGAATTCGCCGCCCTGCTAACGACGTAGCACAACGACAATTCTCAATACTATTGTTATTATTATTATATAAGAAAGTTTTAGCCTCCCTTAACCACGACAAAGATGTCCCAAGAGAGGAAAGAGGAAGGCACCATCTAGCATGGAGTTGGGGGAACGCGGAATCTACGCACAAGGTACACAGGAACAGTAAGCTAGGAAATAAGTTCACAAAACAAGAAAGGTTTCCGTTGCATTGACAGGGAAGAGAACAAGTCTCCACCTACGGAGCACATTGCTAGGAACACATTTCTAAAGACACATTTGTAATACCACTGGTTACCACCTTGATATAACAACCCGACAATACTTCTTAGAATACTTACAGACGGTGGGGGAAGGTCCCTCACGCTAGAAAATCTCGTAAAAGCCCATTTACATCTAAAAGAGAAGCGGCTACTTATTTTTCTTTGCTCTACCTGTGGGAGGGGAAATGATTAAGATTAGGTCTCTGATGCAGGGATAAGCTACTTAGGTTACAGCAGATCAGTCAGGAATCCTATCGTTAAAGATAACAACGGATATCTCATTGGCTAGCCTAATACTGAAAAGGTCTGACACGCCTCGCCAGTTTTTATTTTTAACTGGCTTGATTTTAAATACAGGGCACAAGTACACGTTGACCAACATCGCCCTGAGACACAAATCACCTGGGCTAGTGGTCTCACAAATTTCTGTGAGACAAATATTTTACTTTATTCTATCTCTGTTTATTAATGAATATTATAAAGATTGCAATACAAAGACAAGAAAAATCATGTTTCTAAGTTGGTACAAGTTTAGCACGATGTATCATTGTGAATCTCTCAAAATCAACCACTGATGTCTAATCCATGGAAGAACCACAACATAGTTTGTATTTTTAGTACACAAATCTTTCAATAATGAAGCAGTGGTTGATTTGTATTCTTAATTAAATGCAAAATCGTGTTAGTTTCGTGTTTAACTATGAATGTAATGAACTTAAAATAAAATTATCTGTGTCAATTCAAATGCATTGAAATGTCAGTCTTTCCATGTTACATTTACTGCCTATGACACTGTTTACAATGTTATATTTACTTTCTATGACAACATGCTTACAAAGCTTGACTATTATGCAAATATTGCTGAGCAAAAAAAAACATTTAGACGTTAATACAGAATCACTTTGAACAATGAAAGAAAATTAGGAATCAGGCAAATCTGTGAAAACCACACACTCACTGAACCTGTCTGACACTCCAGCTTTCCTCATGCTGAGTTGTTAAAACTCAGCATAAGAATGCACATATTAAACCTAAGCTCAGAGTTAAATTATTTAACAGGTAAACCTGTGAAAACCACACATTCACTGAACCTGTCTGATACTCCAGCTTTCCCCATCTCGAGTTGCTAAGCTTAGCATGAGAATTCACATATTAAACCTAGCCCCAGAGTTAAATTATTTAACAGACAAATCTGTAAAATCACAGTGTTCAGCTAAAATACCGTTAACCTAGAATCTGACTAATTTCCAGCATTACACTGCAGCTGTAGAGCGCACCAGATTCACAACATCACAACGGCTAGTCTGACTCAATGTGGGTGGTCCGCCAGCCGCCAGAAACATCCTCGAATGCTCTAGCAACCGGCTGCTCACCGCTATCAAACACGAGTAGTGCGAAGGCAATCGACAAATATAGCCAGTAAAGGAATACGCCTAAGTTAAATGAGTTTCTTACACAAATTTACACTTTAAAGACACAGAACTTAAGATTATCTGGGAACACATTGTTGTATCACGAGCACTTCAATTCAAATAACACGCTGCGTCACTCTTGCGAACCAGCGCGGATCCGCAAAATGTTGCCGAAATAAAATTGTCAAACTTCTTTAATTTTTCGTGTCTTGTAAGACGCGACAGTTTTAGTGTAACTGTGTATTCGAGTGTGTGAGTGCAGAATTTTTTATTTTTATTTTTAACACAGTTACATCATTCCTACGCTGAATAAGTTCTTCTAATGTTATCTAGCATGCAATGAAAAACTAAATAATAAGTTCTCAGTGTGCACTTTTTTATGCATTTTTTCTATTTCTGCTGATTGAAAAATAAAATGTCCAAAAAGCGAACCTACTCTGACGCCTTTCTTCGCCATGGCTTTGTGAATTTACCATCCGGTGGAGAGGATCGGCCACAATGTGTGACATGTCACAAAGTGTTGACAAATGAAAGCCTGAAGCCATCAAAACTCTCAACTCACCTCCAGAAGTGCCATCCAAATCTTCAAAATAAGGATCAGGCTTATTTTCAGCGCCAGGCTGTAGCACTGAAGAATATCCAGTTCGGTTCATCTGGAATTCAAGCCCAAAAGCTTCAAGCTGCAGTCGAAGCATCCTACTTTGTTGCATATAAAGTTGCCGAACAACAGAAATGCCACACCATTACAGAGAATCTGATTATGCCTTGTGCATACGTTATGGTAAGCAAGGTATGTGGGGAGGAGCAAGCGAAGAAACTGAGTGTCATATCTTTATCAAACAACACCATCCACAGACGAATCGATGACATGGCATAAGATATCTTGTCCCAAATTATAACAGAGATCAAAGAAAGCTCATATAGCAAATTATTCTCCTTTCAATTTGATGAATCGTGTGACATAGCCAGTTGTGCTGTTCTCCTTGGGTTCGTCCGTTACGTCCACCAGGACAGGATCAAAGAAGAGTTCCTATTGTGCGAGAATCTGCTGACAACCACGAAGGGAGAAGATGTCTTCAATATCATCAACAGTTTCTTTACCAAGAATGGATTTGATGGGAACAGCGTTCAACAGGAAGGGAGCGATGTTTATATAAGGTGAAAATTAGTTTAAATACAATGAAAAACATGGCATATAGTTATATACGGTCATATGCATGATTAACACAAAAAACATCGTAAAAACATCATGCGTCGTACTGAAAAACTAAAGTACCAAAATAATTAAAGTAATAACATATAATTATAACGCAAAATATAAGTAACAATGACTAACTGACGCAATCAATAATAATTTTTCTTTTTGACCCAGGTCTCCGTCGATGGAGCACCGGCGATGATGGGTGGTCATCGTGGATTACGGGGCCTCATACAAGCTGTCAATCCAGAAATTTCTGTAGATCATTGCATCATTCATTGGTTCTCTCTTGGATCGAAAAGCCTGCCTGGTAATCTGAAGTTAGTGTTTGAAGATGTGTTGAAAATCGTCAACTTCATCTAGTCCAGGGATGTGAATTCGCGCAAATTCAAGGGCTGTGCAAGGAAATGTGAGAACAGTATCAAGTTCTGCTTTACCACACCGGCGTTCGCTGGTTGTCACGAGGCAAGGTTGTACATCGTGTCATTGAGCTCCGAAAGGCTATTCAGGAATTTCTGGAACAAAAAGGATCTCCTTTTGCTACAAAGTTCACTGATAAGGAGTGGCTTGCTCGACTTTGTTACTTGGCTGACATATTTGCGGAGCTGAACAGTGGTAATCTGCAACTCCAGGGCCGAAATACGACTGTCATTGATGCCTGTCACACTGTGGCTGCATTTCTGACGAAACTGAGACTCTGGATTCGGCGCTTGGAGAAAGGAGTGATCTCCCAGTTCCCCATCCTAGACCAGTTTATTGAAGAGAATAGTCATGATACTGGATCTCTTATACAGACCATCAATAAAGAGATGAGCGACCAGTTGAAGGGGCTTGAAACAAGCATGCATCACTACTTTCCAGAGAGTGACCAAGAAACAGCCAGTCTTCAGTGGATCATTCATCCCTTCTCTGTACCTGATGAGGCCATTCATAATGATGATTTCCCTGCATAGGAGGAGTGGATCACAATTCGAGCCAATGAAGCCTTGAAAATCGAATTCCAAAACCAAAATGCAGATTCCTTTTGGATTTCACGACTAGCCGACTCACCAACTCTGTCCAAGAGAGCCTTGAAGTTGTTGGTATCATTCTCTACGACGTATCTGTGCGAAAAGGGGTTCTCAACTGGGCTGGGGATGAAAACAAAAAAGAGGACTCGCTTGAATGTTGCAAACGATGCCAGGCTGGCACTTTCAACCACGAAGCCAAGAATTCCTCAACTAGCTTCAAACATGCAACTCCAACCATCTCATTGATGCTCTTGACATCTTTGGTAAGTCATTAGAGATGCAAAATGTACTAATACAATAAATAAAAGAAATTATCTCTAGTGTTTTAGTTTAGCCATATATATATTAATGTTGACAACATTTTGTGAAAGGGGTAACATGCTTAATGTGGCATGCTAAATTGGGTAACAAGCTGAAAAAGGTTGGGAACCACTGATTTTGAGGGACCGCCCCTGCAGGGGTGTCTGGGAGAGCCTTGCACTGGCGCTGTAGAGGAAAAGAACCGAATACTAGCAACGTACAGGTTTAAGAACGGTTTGCATTTGTGACTCTTCGGTGTATCAAGCATAAAGAGAAAGCGAGAAGGAGGGAGACGAAGAGACAGAAGGAGGGAGAAGAAGAGGAAAAAGTAGGGAGGGGAAGCGAAAGAAAATGAGGAGTGAGAGAGGGAGGGAGGGAGGGGAGAAAGAGAGCGAAAGAGCGAAATTGTGGAAGTCAGTGCACAATTAACTGAAAAAATGCTCACGAATAAAGAAATGCATGTAATCCTCAGGCCGGTGACACACTTGGTGTTTCGTTTCCGATCTGATTTTTTTACCCTCGCCGCTCTAACATAATGTATTGTTTACACATTGGGCGGTAAGATGGCCGTCGCGCACCTCCGTGCAACAAGTTATAGTGCTGTTTAACGTGAATCGAGAACAACTCGCATTATTGTTATATCGTCGTCGATTAAAGAGGAAGCGAAAAAATAGACTTGTTTGCAGGGTTGCGGAGTCGGAGGAATAAATTAGCGACTCTGACTCTAACTCCGACTGCACATCTTCAGAATTCTGGGACTTCAATTTTACCTATTCACAATGACTATTTGACTATTTTATTTCTCAATGACTATTTTATTTCTCAATGTTTGTAGATGTTGCAATCTGTACATATGTTTACCATATTCTTTTTTTTCGAAAGACTTTTAAATCCATGGGCAACAGAATTTTAAAAATCAAGTTGTACTATTATGAGTGCATACGACCCGTCGAAAATTATTATACAATAGAATACTAAGTGTCTCCTTAAATAATTTAGTTAATATATTTAGGTATTTAATGAGCATAATTTCTCCTAAGTTATTACAATGGAAATTTCATTTAATAAATAAAATTGGTTAGTCCGTCTTGGTTGGTGTGTCTCCCTTTCACCCTTGTAAAAGATGCTTAAGGAGATCATCCCAGGCCTCTGTCGGTCCGGGGGTCATTTCTCATGTTTTTGTTGGAAAAGGACCCTTAGTTGGTGGACTATTCGGTCCGAAAATTTCATGGCGCTACGGACAATAATTCCCCCCCCCCCCGGGGGGGGGGGTGAGGGGGAAAAAATCTTTCATTTTTTCCCGATTTTGACCCAATATAAATAGAGAACATATGAGAAATGGAAAAAAGCCCATGTGAGTTAGTTAGAAATGTTCTAAGAATTCTATAACTGTCTTTGTTTTTGTTCTAGCATCAAAACTCGATGATGAGTCCCATTTTGAAATATCAATATCAGTGAAAAGTACCAAAATTTTTCAATTTTTTCCCGATTTTGACCCCATATAAAAAGAAAACAAATAGGAAATAAAAAAAAATCCCATGTGAGTTGGTTAGAAATGTTTC
The DNA here is from genome assembly GCA_030386875.1 of Morinoia aosen. Lineage (NCBI taxonomy): Eukaryota > Metazoa > Arthropoda > Malacostraca > Amphipoda > Talitridae > Morinoia > Morinoia aosen. The sequence goes on along the minus strand of CM059558.1, from coordinate 8,265,787 downwards.
AAGGATTCTGAAACTGTCTTTGGTTTTGTTCTAACATCAAAACTCAATGAGTTGATATGTCTTGAAATATACATATAATAAACCAAAAAACTCATTTTTCGCTAAAAAAAGGCCTAAATCGAAAAAATGACTCGAGTAAAACAGGTTTACTTTCACAAAAGACATTTATTGGCCAATTTTCAAACGAATCGGACGAAAAGAGTTGAAAAAGTTGCAACATGGTGAGTACTAAGATAAAATATATTATTTCTATTCATTCATAAGGGCGACATTTCTTATACGTTTCATTGAAATTCACAAGGAAAATGCTGCTCATTATTCGTACTTATAAATAGATCCTGGAAAGTGCATTCAAGTACAAAAATTTTCATGTTATTCGAATCCAATAGACATAGGTTGTTTATGGGTTCTAGTGAAAAATTTACCTTTCTTACCATTCAAGACGTATGGGCTCATCGAGTTTTGATGCTAGAAAAAACCAAAGACAGTTTTAGAATCCTTGGAACATTTCTAACAAACTCAGAAGGGATTTTTTTTTCCAATTTTTCGAAAAAATATATTGCTCTAAACCCAAAAAATTGTTGTTCATTTCAGAAATTTCAAAAAATTAAAAAAAAATCGAAAAAATTTGAATTTGAAAAAAGCCCTACTGAGTTTGTTAGAAATGTTTCAAGGATTCTAAAACTGTCTTTGGTTTTGTTCTAACATCAAAACTCAATGAGTTGATACGTCTTGAAATATACATAAAATATACCAAAAAACTCATTTTTCGTCAAAAAAATAAGGCCTAAATCGAAAAAATGACACGAGTAAAAAAGGTTTACTTTCACAAAAGACATATAATGGCCAATTTTCAAACGAATCAGAAGAAAAAAGTTGTCCAACTAGGATGATCTCCTTAATGATCGTTTGTGGGATTTACCGAAAGATCATTATATTGTGATATATCGGTATTGTCCCAATACCAATATTGTTTACCTGACAACATTTCAAAATCTTCATTATTACGAACCAATTAATTATATAATGCCAAGAAAGAGATATTATTTCAGATTTTCAAATCGTAAAAACATAATTATAAAAATCTACAATACAGCGTATTCTTAATTAAAAACTGGGCAGCAAGCAAAAGATCAAAATTACACATGATAATGATATAGTGAAATAAAAAACTATAACTCTTGGAAAACCATGCAATACTCAACGAATAACGTTAGAAACGAGCAAAAATTTTTATTATTAATACATGTTACCTTGACCGAAATTCAAGAAAGTCAACAAAATATAATCAATTTGAAGTATACAAGTATTGCGTACTGTTTAAAAAATCAACTAATATTACAGTTATTAACATCAGAATGAGCTAATTGAATTTTTATTATGAATACTGATAATATAATCTAGAAACTATAGAAGTCTTGATGTATCAGGCCATAGCTAAGGAGATCGTCCCAATTTACAACTCAATTCGTCCCAAGAGATCGTCCCAATTTACAACTTTACAACTTTCGATTCGTTTGTAAATTGGCCAGTATATGTATTTTTTGGAAGTAATCTTGTATTACTCATGTCACTTTTTCAATTTAGGCTTCATTTCCTTTACGAAAAATTAGTTTTTTTGGTACATTTTTATGGATGTTTCAAAACGCTATTCCTCATTGAGTTTTGGTGCTCGAATAAAGCCAAAGACAGTTTTAGAATCCTTGAAGCATTGTAAACAAAGTGAAATTGCAAAATTTGAACATTTGAAAAATCATTTTTGTGAAAAGCGATATTTTATCAGTAAATCACAAAGAAATTATTGTTGGGATTTGAGCTTTATAATTTTTTTTTCTCAAATGTGGAAATTTTGCAATGTCACTTTGTTTACAATGCTTCAAGGATTTTAAAACTGTTTTTGTTTTTGTTCAAGCATTAAAACTCAATGAGGAGATATGTTTTGAATGTTTAAAGTTAGAGGTTTTGGGTATAAGCCATAAACAAAATATTTTGTTGAAGTGTAATATAATGGAAAATTTATGTAATTGAATGCTGTTTTCATTTTTATTTCAATAATCTCCATGCATAACTTCATGTCCACACTGAGAATTGTAATTTCCAAAAGTAAAAATAAGTATTTTTTTTAAATTATGATTTTTTTTATTTTCGGTCTGATTCTTATGAAATTTCAATATACTATGTAACTTTTAAAAAGAAATACAATTGCTTCTATTCATATTTTTTTATTCAGGTCTAGTTTTTGAAAAAATGGGACATATTGTTTTTTTTTTAGTTCATGTTTATGGATATTTCAAAACGCTACTCCTCATTGAGTTTTGATGCTGGAACAAAACTAAAGGCAGTTTTAGAATCCATTAAGCATTTCTAACAAAAGTATGTTGTAAAATTATCCATTTCTCGTTTTGTTTTCTTTTTATATGGAGTCGAAATGGGGTCGAAAATTCAAGATTTTTTGTCCCCTTACCCTCCCCTGGGGGGGATATATTTTCCGCAGCCCCATAAAATTTTAGGACCGAACAATCCACAACCTAAGGGTCCTTTTTCAACAAAAACACGAAAAATGCTCATCGGAGCGACAGGGGCCTGGCAGGGCTTGGATGATCTCCTTAAGGTGTTGGCAAGGACTAGTAATTATTAATAAATACATCGAAGCAAAGAAATACAAACTGGAAAAAATCTTAAGGAACCACTGGTATAAAACAGACATATTAAGAACGTGCAGTGTTACCACTCTTTATGTGAGTGCAATGTATTGCGTCAGCTGAGCTGTTGTGCAAGTAACTTGAAACACATTTACTGCTAGTTTCTACTTCCTATGTATGAATTGAAGGGGAAATGAATGAAACAGAAAGAAACACATTAAGTTTGCGAAGTTTTTAGTCACTGATTCCTGCTGTTTAACTGCAAAATATGCATTATTGCTTCTGTACGAAAATTATGTTTCGTACTCGTAGAAACCTCATATATATGTTTGCGAACCCACTATGTCTAGATAAATATGACAGTGTAAGGTAATAGGTAAAAATATGCTGTTTCGAGCTTCGGAAAAAATTATCAGCAAAAACATTGCGAATTTTTTAGCTTTTTATGTCAAGTATTTTAACTCTCTTTGGTGTACTTTCTGTTTTAAACAATTTCAAATAATTTATAGCAAAAATTGGAATCGGAGACACAAGATAGCGACTCCAACCTCGACTCGACCACATTCGGAAAAGCGACTAATACTCCGACTCCACCCCATAACACGAGACTGCGGATTTGTGTTCAACCGGTGGAGATGCTGGTCATAATTTTAAGGTAAGTAAAAATATAAGGTTGCAAAACCTTATATTTGTGTACAGAACATAGCCACCTATTTGCCACCATTTCTGGAAAGGCGGTAAAAAATCGTCGAGTGTATAGCGGCATTGGGGGGCTGCATTGCTGAAATCGGCGTTAAACAATCCGGTCATTAATTTTTCCGCTCAATGTGTCCGAAACAATCTAATCCTACGCGCTACTCCTGGTACGGCCGCAACGGTAAAAAGTCCTATCAAAACGTCAAGCGAGTCACCAGCCTAAGAGAGCTGATACATGTCACTTACATAATCAAAATAATTAAAGAAAGTTGGTTTAAAAAATATTGCCAAAAGATAACACATATTAGGGTGAAACTTATATGGGGGTAAAAAACTTTTTTTCCAATTTCTGCTTGGACTGGCATCCATCTTGTGAGGTTCCACCTAAAAACAATGTGTGTGAATTTTTTTTCTTCAAAAATATCGATATTTAGAGGTCGCTCAAGGAGGTAAAAGTTCGAAAAATCGCAACAAAATATATTTTGAGGTTTTTTCGTCATATATGCATAATATTTGGTTGTTTTGATTAGAAACTAGTACATGTCGATTATTTTTTGCTTAATTTAATTGTTCAAGCTTGAAGGTGAATAATTCCTAGGTCCCCCTCACAGTATGTCGTGAGTATTAGCTGCTCAAAGGCAGGGCTCTCAAGGGCGCCAATCTCCCACTCATGTCGCCTAGTTTTCAGGATCTAAGTTTGACTGCTGGCGGTTGGGAAGGATTTTCGGTGAGCCTCTACAACCTGCAATAGGTACTGCTTATCCTTAGTTAAGGCCAGGTTGTATGTTTGCATCATTGCCACTCCACGCTTTGCGAAGTCGTTGACCAAGCGAAGAGCTTTGATACGCTGTTGGGCGTCCAAGTTAGCTGGGTCAGTATTCCAGGCAGCTGGGTCAGTGGCAAAAAAGGTTGTGTCAATATCAAATAACTGCAAAAGCTTCATGGATCCTTTTGTTACAAAGTCTGCGATAGTTTTATTGGTGAAGGATGCGTCTCTGGTGTCAACTGTGATTCGACGTGGAGGATCCTCTGAACCTTCTTCATTATTACAGGCCTTCACCATGTCTTGCTTTATTTCCAAGCTTACACTGTCATCAAAGAACGTCAAACCAACCAAACGTTCACTTTAAGTACCACAAGTGGCGCCCCAATGAAGTAGATGTAGATTTAGCTTTCCTTATTTGGATATGCTATTAGTTCCTTCAATAGAGCTAGGTCTGGCGTTGGGGCTGATGTTGGACATGGAGCTGTATACCAAGGAGCCACATAGGTAGAGACGCTGAATTCCACAAATCGCTTGATTCTGGAAAGCTCATTGCGTGTTAGAACGAATTTATCTTGGTGACGAAACAAGAACACCTTTATGGCATATATTATTTTTGCCATCCATCGTGCACGATGTAGAGCACCAGGGGAAGCAATGTGTGTTCCTCGTTTCTGCTGTCCACCAAGAACAATAATTGACAGCTCCAGTAGCTCACGATAATCATCTCTTGGGTGCTTCCCATCATGTAGGCATTGGAACTCCACCAAAAGGTCATTACGTCGATTGAGTAGGTTTTCTGACATGTTATCCATTTCCATTGCTTTTGGTGCTGTTTTGTCCAACTCAGCCCATGTTGTTTTGAACCTCTTGAAAAATTGAATCTCATGACCACTAGAGGCTCCAAAGCAAGTGGAGAACTCTTTCTCACAAACTAATTCGTGCATGTGGTGGCGACAGGCTAGGTGGAGAACTTCATGCCGTAGTCGTTGCTCTACGATAGTACATGCCCCTGCTGCCAAACCTGTGTTCGAAGCAGTGGTATCAAAGGAGAGAGCAACCACCTGTTTTTCAATGCCCCTGTTTCAGAGTGACGTAACCTGTTTTTCAATGTTTCAGAGTGACGTCATTATTACGTCAGTAGCAGCTTGTCCGGTTCCATTGTGGAGACTGGGCACAACAAGAAGCTTTTCAACCCCATCTCCTGAAACCAATACTGGGAGGCGGTCAACGGCTGGTCCTCCGTCTGCTGCAGGAACAATCTTACCGTCCCAATCAACAGTGAGTGGAACAGACGATTTGAAGGATTTTTTGATCTCAGCAGCAGTTGCAGCGCGGAATTTTTGCCGATCCCGCCGGAAGGATTCACGGTTTATGACAAGTTGGTTGGGATCATGTCCGAGACTTCGAGCAGCAGCACTTAGAAGGAATACTGCATCACGATCAGTAGTTAAAGTACGATCCATTGCGGCTGACAATTCGCTATCCATTATCTTCTTGGACGCCCGCATACGCTTAGAGAGAGGCATCTGAGACGTAGATGGACCAGCGCAATTGTCTTCATCAAATTTTCGTTCTGGAGAAGATGTTAAACTTGAGCTCGATACCAACTGGCCTATTTCATTGATCTTCTCTTTTTCTTGAAGAGACTTTGTTTTACGGTGTTGTTCCTTTTCTTCCCGTTTCCGGCGTCGAGACACTTTATTTGAAAGTATCATATCCTTAGAAATCGTCAAGCCTCGCCTCCCTTCTTCCCGTTGTGCCTTCAAGAACTGTCTATTTTCTTCAAAATCTATCATTGACATTGCTCTTGCGTGAGCGAGATCGAACAGATTTTCAAACGAGTTGACAAACTTTTTTTCATTTTCCTTTTGGGTCTTTGTCGTTCGGCTTTTGTTCTTTTTCAGACTGGCCCATTCATTGTACAAACGTAAGATGTTTTCTTTTGCTCGCTGGTTTTTCTGCATAGGAATTCGAGCGCGCTGCCAGAAATCTCCCAAAACTTTCAATGTATCAGCTGCTGTGTCCTTCCTTGTCCTCTTTTCTTCCAGATGATAATATAGAAAAACCTGCAGCACCTGCTTTTTTGAGGGCAGCTTACTTCCTGTTATGGTTTTCTCCAGCGAGCCAAGTAAATAAATGTCTGTCTTAGATCTTATTGAAGCCATCCTATTTTACATCCAGAATGAACAATTAATATCTAGCTAATATAGCTATTACCTATTATTCAGTATCTACAAAAAAACATATAACAAATAATATTAAATTTAGAAACAATTTTGAATGTGTTTTGTGGTACGAATAACTAGCTATATCCGGAGAGCGCTTCCCACCACAACCTCACTTACCAATGGTCACATCGCTACTGATAAACCTCCTTGCAACAACCATAACATTGCGCCATAAAACCTTGTTTACAATTTCGGCATTCTCTTCTGCCATTCACAGAGTTTAGTATTAACCGGCTTTTCCATATATCACACTTCGAATGATATCTGCAAAAAATGGAATAGTTGGGATTTTTACACTAATTAGTATAAATACGTCAAACTTTGAGCTCCTTGAGCGACCTCTAAATATTATTTTTTTTTCCAAATAAATTTTTCTATATTGTTTCCAGCTAGAACCTCACAATTTGGCTGCCAGTCCCAGTTGAAATTCACAAGTCGAAAAATAAGTGTCACTCTAACGTATATGAATACTCGTTACTAACAGGACAGTAATCATTTAACATAGATGTACCTGTAGCTGAACTATGTTGAACAGAAAACGCAATTATTGCATACAAGGGAATTACTGAGGAAAATGATATATCAGAAATGCCTTCTATATGAAAACGGTCAGGAGTTTTTGGAAGAACGAATGGGATGATATCATTTCCTCTGAAATTTAGAAAAAAACTTGAGACAGTTTAATAGTAACATCAGCTTATCATTATGGAAGTATATTGAGCGCAACTGAACTATTCTGAAGTTACTAAGAAATCTTTTGCGCTCGAAAAAAAAAATACATTAAAAACTAATACATTAAACACTTATTTCCAGCAACATTAGCGCCTTTAAGGTACTCAATTACATGAAAAGCCTAACGCTGGGTTTTAAGAAGTTCGTAACATAGTTGCGCTAAAATTTAATGGAAATTGTATTGAATTGCGCGATAGTTGTGCAATATATATAATATCCAACCAACAAAATAAAATGTAGTCTAATGGGCAAATGAGATTGAATTGGAAGCAGCTGCTGAAGAAATATAGAACACTACAAATTTACATCCTATACACTTGATGCATAACATCTATTAAAACATTTACTCTACGAAATCTCCTAAAAGATATATCCTTAGTTTGTAAGTTATAATGCTATAGCGGAGTATAAGAGGTTGGTAGGCAGAGTACTTTTGAAGAAAAATAAACACTCAAAAATGATACTGATCGAAGATTGACATTTTCGTGATTTGAATTTGTTTCAGCATTAGTCTTGAAAATGCTACTGTGAGGTTTATCATACCTATGCTCAGATTAGAAGAAGAAACGCCGTTTCTATCAGAAGACTTTCGTTCGTCCTAAATAAATAAAGTATGAAAAGCACGAAAGTACGAAATGGACTTAAAAATGAGAACATAAATTTCCATGTTTATATAAATATGAAATCCCCGATGCCCATCCTCAAAAGTTCAAAAGAAAAGATTTAACTCAATAAATGTAAAACGTGTTGGGCTTGATGGAATAAAACATTCGATTTTTACAATTGGAAACTGTTAAACTAATTAAAAAAATAACACGGAAGATTGAGGGCACCATAGTTTTAAATAAGTGCACAATCGTTTGTTTCTGTGAGTACAAAAGCACTCGGACATTCATGTGTTAAGAAACACGAAAATATCGTAACATTAAAGAAGACGCGTTATGAACAGCAAAACCGTCGCATTTATCCATGAGCATTTACGATGGCACAGTTTCAATCGAAATAATAACCAATCTTAAAAGGATTTCAGTGCAAATAGAAAGAGGTCTAATTACATACGATGTACCCCCTTCGTCACTACATTCAATGAGTACGAGCGTAGCAAACATGAGCCATTGCGGAATACGGTAAGACTTTAAGACTTCTTAAAGCACCGTGATTCGTGCCAGTGTGAGTCATTCAAATATACTCGATACTGGGTTCACCGATGTAACTTACAACATTGAAGTGCTCAATACGCACGTTTAGAATTAAGAGAGCGACATCAGCCCTAATTTAAACTTCAACATGTGAGAGAATGCAAGTCATCCCATAAATTATTTATGTAGCGCTAATGGGTCAGCCGAAATCACAGCGTTGTACACACATCTAAAACGAAAATATTCTCAATTAAATAAGTATATTTATATTTCATACAATACAATTCATGGTAGTCATTCAGCTCGATCATAATAACCATATTACAAATTTCAATTGCGAGATTACGATATGGTTCAATACGTGCGGCCTAAACGTTGTCTTTGCCCGAGAGACTTAAATGCCTTTGATATTTTCTCCCGCACAGATCAACGTAAGAAATTGAGAGAAAATGAGCGAGAAAGATGAAGGAAAAAAAAGATCTATAGAACAAGGAGAGGATGTTACACCCTATGTTAGAAATTAAATTATAAGCTCTCAACGGTAATCCTTACACGTAAAATTCTCGGAATTTGGAAATTGAATTCTTGGCTTGATTTCTATAGCTTTTGGAACCGACTTCTTTCTTTACTAGATCTCCTATAACGAAAATGCGCAATAAGTTTCCGGTAAATTTCTATTATAAAATCGACACTATTGCCTTCAAGCGTTTTCAAATAGTTTATTTCACTCTCCATGTTTATTGTTCACTCTAAAGATTGTCTTTTTTTCTTCATAAATTTATACGTCCCTCTTTCAGTACAAAAAATTACAGCACCCTTAAGTAACTTAGACAAGTTGAACCTGACACTACAGCAGCCGTAACGATACTAGACATTAAATGCTATCACGAACATGTGACCGACCGCTGAAAAAAATGAAGTCACCTCTCCCGACACCTAAATAGTGTGAGTGTTCGTGCAACGTCAGGAAAACTCTAATGTCATGATGACATCATATCCTGCTGATAAACATTCCCATTAGATGAAGGCAGTATTGCAAAGTTATAGTCAGGAGTTGGAATAGACGGAGTCACATGCTTTAGAGTGGAGTTGGAGTGAGGGTCGCTTTTTCGAATGTGGTGGACTTCGAGGCGATGTCGTTCGTTAGCATTTGTTGAAGCCTAGTTCTGAGTCGCTATTTGTTGGTGTAATATCAATTTATTATGGTACCTCTATTTTATCCCACGTATCCACACTCAGAGAAATCTTGACACACCTGGATATGTCATCATGACACACTTAAGTGTGTCACCATCACAATCCTTCAAGTTGGTCGAGAACGTAGACTAGCTTCCACCGATAGAACATTGCCAAGGTTGCCGTTGCTTAGTGTTTCGTCTCTAATCCATGTCAATTAATCTTTTTAACGGCCACGTTGAGTTCAAATGCGGTAATTATTGAATTTATGCTTATTTTATGTAAGTTTTTCTTCTTCCGACTTAGAATTGTGTAAACGAAAGAATTTTAAACCCCTGAGGAGAATACAGCTGTTGTATCTATGAGAATTAAGGCTCTCGGGGGGATATGTGAGGTCCCGAGCAAAAGGATAGGCCTTCTTTCAGTTGAAATAAGATAGTTTTTATTTGGTTACGGGTCAATTTTTTCGGTTACTACTAAGCGGTTTTTCAGTACCCACAGTTTTCCTCTTCACTCGTTATCTGGTTTAATGAATTTCGATTTCAACTTCCCATTTCCATATGACTCGTGTATAGATTTGGCATCCCTTCAAGTACATACTCATTAATACATTCCTCTTTCCTCTCTTTGGAACGCCTGTATTGCGGTTAAGAGGCTTAAAAACATAATTTTATCTACTCTAATCTAATTTTGTCTGATTATCCCTGCTCCGGTCTCTGGTCCGATCTCTGGTCCGGTCTCTGGTCCGGTCTCTGGTCCGGTCTCTGGTCCGGTCTCTGGTCAGGTCTCTGGTCAGGTCTCTGGTCAGGTCTCTGGTCAGGTCTCTGGTCAGGTCTCTGGTCAGGTCTCTGGTCAGGTCTCTGGTCAAGCCTTTGGTCTGGATTGGTCACGTCTAATATGTTCTGAGCACAGACTATTGAAGAATCATGAATTTTTCGGTTTATTTAACGTTATCTTTTGTTCGTCCTGAATTATGAAACCTCAATTTTCGTAAAATATGCCACAAAAATGAACACTATTTGCAGAAGATAGCTTAATTTTTTATTTATGCCAGAACCTAGTCGATGGAAGGTGCTAAAAAATAGCTACCAATCATAAGAAAATATGTTATAAAAATTAATCATTCGTTTGGAAATTTGGATCAATCGCCATTTCGATAAAATAAAAGTTGACGTACAGTGTTCTACAATTCTTCCATTCAGTTGGTCATCAAACTTATCGTTAAGCACAGAAGAGAAAGCTCGTAACATGCTGGTAAGTGCTCAAGGAAAAGGTATTCCATCACTATTGAGATTAAGTTGATTGCATGATTTAGTCCTCTGATTCCTCGTGGAATAAAAATATGGCTTATGACGATTCTCTTCTTTTAGTCGTGTAAACATGTAAAAAATGTATTCATCTTATATTTTGTTTGTATTCATAGAAGAACATTTTTTCAACATGTCTGCTATTTTAATGCTTTTAATTGCTAATAGCCTTGTATATATTTTTCTTTTGCAAAAAATATTGGTGAATCTGATGGAGATAGCGTATGACAGATTGGAAACATTTTATTGTCAAGCACTAGATTGCAGCCGATTAGATTTTTGGTTTCCATACCTAGTGATAGCTTCAGTGGGATTTATATGCACTGATTAGACTGATTTCAATAGGCTGGTGCCTTCGAAAAAACAGTTGGTTAAAGAAGTTTGAGGATTCGATGAATTACTCATTCAAAGGTGCTTTGTATCGTACGTCAGACATGAGCCCAACCCAACATCCGCCAGTCACAGACTACTGCGAAAATTATTAAGAGTGCCTCGGCTGCCGCCCGGAATCCCTCAGTCTCATTTGTTCTGAAAAACACTTCAGTGCCTTTCACGGTGGTTCGTGTGCTTCTTGTGTGTGATGATTGCTTGTTCATAATTGTTAAAGAAAGGAAATTTAATTAGGCTTTGGAGGCATGCGTTTTTCTGGTGTTAAATGGGGCTAGAGCCAGTTTGTGTGTAGAACTGCAAAACCGTTCAAAGTTGAGAAGTGAGAATGGAATGTCAACTAGAGCACAAAGATGTGACTGAAGCTAGCATGAGATTTGGAAGTGATGAACAATGTTCTGTCGAATAATTCTTTAAAGAATTCTGCTAAGGAATTTGTTACTTTTTGTGCTGGAATATTGTTACTGGATATATTTAAAATGTTATGTGGCTGTTTGTTAGTGACAGTTGGGATTGTGGTAGATGATTAATAAAATATATTCCAAACATAATTTAGCTACGAGCAAACATTTACATTGTTCGTCATGAAATGATTCTATTAAAATTTAAAATTTTTATCATGATATTTTATCAAATATTTTTCCCTTTTGAGTGCAAAATAGTTCACATTATTCTGACAAAGATGAAATTTAGTAAGTTTGATACCTATATGTATTCTTTGAAACATTATGGATGAAGCTAAATATTGCGTACTAAAGCTGTTTACAACATAATCTCAGCATTTCATAATTGCTGCATGTAGGTTTCAGCATAATTTATGTATAATTTCCACTGATCCTTGAAGGAAAAAGTATAACTGGGAATATGTCTGGTTTTATTAGCAAGATTCCATACTCACCTTAGTAAAAATTTAAGGATATGCTTCTGATTCATAATCAACAATGTGTGCCGCTAGAGGTGCGACCTTGGTCGTGGTAAGGAAACACGGAGACGTTTTCTTAGGTGTTTACTTGCGGAGGTGACGAGAACGATAGCACCAGGACTAAATTGTCTAGTGCTTATAAAGACTCCGGTACGCATGGATGGGGGTTGCGCGTACATATCTCCCCATCCCTCTTTCAAAGTGAGGTACTTATCGTAAAAAAAAATTTTAATTTTTAATAAGTGATTAAATGAAAAAAATTTCATATATGAAATTAATCACTACTAACGTAGCAAATTGTTTGCTCCTCAGCGGGTGATTGTTGAAAGTTAAACATCTCAAAAATCACAATATTGAACAAAGTTATGTTAAATATAAGTAAACGTATTTTTTATCCATAATACACCTTGTTTTATTTTAACAATAACAACAGAATAAAGAAACGCACTAACGCAAGCAGGAAGAAAGGAGGCAGCGACTGGTTAACAATAATAATGCCCTCTTCTTCAACAGTATAAACTATAACACATTAACATTAGTATATAGAAACGCATGAACGCAAGCAGGAAGAAAGGAGGCAGCGACTGGTTAACAATAATAATGCCTTCTTCTTCAACAGTATAAACTATAGAACGAGTTCCTACACTACTATGGAAAAATAAAAACCGTCAGTATTTTAGGTCAAGGGAATATAAATAAACACCAGGTGCAAGGTTATAGAGATACAATCTAAAGAAACTGAATATCGATACGGATAAATTCAATAATTTTAAATAACATTTCGCATTTAACCTTGTTCGATTTAACATGGATATGAAAAATGGGTGTACACGTCCGTGTACTTGAATAGTCGCAAGTTTGGTATTGTTCCCTGTCTCACACAGAGAAAACGGAGAACTGCTTTCAAGGTTAATTGAAGTCAAAGTTCTTGACTGCGCCGAAGGTTAATTTCAGTCTAGGGAATTAATGTTTGTTGACAGTCGTTCGGCGTCATGCGGTCTCCGCTAGACACCGCACCGGAGTTGGAGGTATTATTTTTTTAAACTATTATTGAGCAAGTTGGAAGCTTTCACAGCTTTGAATGACTATCAGACTATTAAATTAAAGCAAACGACGGTGTGAACGCTGAGGTAATAGTAGATTGTGGAACTCATAAGAACTTAAATTACGTGTAGGGCTATTTTATGATTATAAAAACATCGATTAGGCCTCGAGTAAACATTTGGTTATATGAAATATGTTTAAACGGAACATTTTTCAGCAGAGCTGCACTCTATCTAATGGGATTTGACACGTTTACAAAGAACCGAAATATAACAAATTTATTTTAGAGCCAAATTTGGTTATACTTCTGTTGACAGCATTCCGAAGGTTGTTGCCAGCTTTGGCATGTTAGCCCGCGCCGGTCGTTTTGGGTGCCTAGGCCATTTCAAGATGGGTTGCAAATTTATTTCTACGTGTCCCCCTACAGTTAGAGTAGTTACATTTCTGATAATGTTCCCTTTGTTTTGAGCACGTTCCGACGTACCTGAAAATCCTCTTGTTTTATGCGCTCGGCCAGAAGCTCCATTTGCTTTCGTAAATAATAAACTAGGACTGTTAGGGTTATTCTGACGATGATTAGGATCATGAGAAGCACATCACTCACTCGGTCTGGTATCCAGTCCGTATTACTGTTTGCTGCTATCCACTCGTTGGTTATTTGGCCCTTAGTGTCAACTAGAGCTGCAGTTAGTGTGTCGACACTAATACTACTTATCTTGTTGCCCATAATGTAGTGTTTCCCGTATTTAGTATTTGAAGTGGTGATTGTTTACTCGTGTATCAGCCACCTGGATCTGCAATGGAAACAACCAAGACTATTAGCATGGCCACAAATTTCATAATGTTACACACAAACAAAGAAGCATATAACCCTAAATACAATTATAAATGCAAATAAAATATTAATGTATTCGTCGTTTAAATTTGAATGGTAACAGTGAAAACTAAGTATTAACTGAAATTATTAAATGCTAACTGAAATACTAAATATTTCTGAGACAGTTAACTGATTGTGAAAACAATTGAAGTGAAAAACTATCAACCTGATTGCCAATCAAATAAGTTAACAACAGTGTCCAGTTTTAACCCGGAAGTTTCTCACGATATATTCACGATGTATTTCGAATAATTTGTTGATGTCCTCAAGTCGCGAGGTTGATTTTTTCATCAACATTGGTGCTCTGTTGATGTGATGCATTTAGCAAATGCGGAACTCGCCCATCATTTTCAATTGGCTGTTCAGCATTAAAATTTGAACTTAATTAGTGACTGTTGTGAAACATATCAATTTCACAGATCGTGAGAACATTCGTTGAAGGATGTTCTCTGTGATATTCGTTAATCTTGACTTTTACTTACAAACTTGAACTTTAACATAGGGTAACCTGTTTAGAAGGTTAATTCATTTGCTGCTAGCAATGAAAATCACTAATACTAGAACACACGAGATTATTTAACACAAGCATACAAGGGATTAATATGAAACGAGATATAGCATATATGAGATTAATATGATGCGAAGCAAGTGACGCAAAGTAGATACTTAATAATTAATTAACTTAATACGTAGAGTCACACAGTCGTATTTTTAGGAAAATATTAACTCGTCACGTCTGAAACCTTATAGTCGCAAAAATAGTTATTGGTGAAACAATACGTTGTAACGTTGTCATTTCCTTTTACTTAGGGGCAACACATGGTTCATGTTACTTTTATGGATTTTATCTCCTATTTTTATTTCGACCCAGTGTCCTTTGATTTTCGTAATTAGGCCCGGCCCCTGCCATGTAAGCTGAAGCTTGTTTGTTTTGTAATGATTTTTTAACAAAACCCTGTCACCTATTCTGAAATCTTTGTCCCTCCTGTTTAGGTTCTGGTTCATTGTACGTACAGCAGTATTATTCAAAATAAGATTTCTAACGTTTCCTACGGTTCGCACCGCTTCCCTTGCACGAAAATTCACTAAGTCAATTTCGTCATCGTAACTGTATGAAATGGGGTGATCCTTCCCGCGGAAAAATGCGCACGTGTCTCTATTGAACAGTACATAGCTAGGTGTATCACCTAAAGTAGAATTATATGCGTTGTTGATGGCGTTCTCCACCATCTCCAAACAATGGTCCCATTCGGTATGAGCTAGGGAATTAATGTATTATTTTAGTAAATTGCTTATTTTCTTGTTATTTCGTTCAACAATTGCATTTGAATGGGGGCTAAAAGCTAGAACTTCTTTTTTAGCAATAGCATGAATTTTGGCAAATTGTTTCACTGCTACCGATTTATATTCAACTGCGTTGTCACTTATCAGAGTTTTGGGGTACCCGAACACGGAGAAACAGCTTCCTAAACATGATATTACTGTGTCTGTTCGACGGTTAGAGGTCGCGTATAATCTACAGAAGCGTGAAAAAGATCAATCACAACTACTATGTATTTATTCCCACTATCGGAAGTTTTAAGGGGACCAAGAAAGTCCATTGAAACTACTTCAAACGGTTCCTTTGCTATCGGGGCTGTTAATATTTTAATAGGTGCGGAAGGATTTGCTTTAAGAAGTTTGCACACTTCACAATCCTTAACAAATTTTCTTACAACCGTTTTCTCTAAAATATTGAAGTACTTAAGTCTAAACTTGAATAGCGTGTGCAACGCATCTGTATGGTACATATAGTGTATGCTTAAGATTGATTTATTCAACAACGAAGCTGGCATTACCGCTGTTAGTATTGTTGTAATTCGTTAGTCAATGCGTCGTCGTCGATACAAAATGTCATTGACAATTAAATAACTCGGTAAGTCAAGAATTACAGACTTACTTTTATGAAGTAATGCTTCTCTAATTTCAATACAAAAGGGATCAAGCTTTTGCTCGTCAGTGAACTCTTTTAAAGTCCATGAGATCTCTTTTTCTGTCGGGACATAGTCAATTAATTTTGGTGTCAACACGTCGTTATCGTGTGATTGCATCGTCTGGTCAGTGAGAACATCTTGCTTTGCTTGCGTCTTGGCTCGCGTCTGGGCTATACATGTCTCAGATTCAAGTTCAGGCATTAATGTGTCACAGCTTTCTAATTCTTTAATAGTTAGCTGATCATTGCTGTTTGGTAGCCTACTTAGGTAGTCAGCTACGACGTTTTGTCTACCTGGTAAATAATGAACGATAGGGTCGTAAGAATGTATGTTTATACACCATCTGGACATGGCGGTGTCGTCTGGCAATTTTCGTGTGAATAGAGGCGCTAACGGACGGTGATCTGTGTACACATGGATGGGATACCCAATAAATAGGTATTTGAATGCTTTAAGAGCATTGTAAATTGCAAAGAACTCTTTTTTAGTGGTGCTATATCGCCTTTGGCTTGCATTTAACGTTTTGCTGAAATATGCAATTGGACGCATCAATTTATCGCCTGAATCTTTGGGCTGCATCAAAATAGATCCAATGCCAAAATTTGATGCATCAGTAAATATGTGAAATGTCTTCGTAAAATCAGGATGTCGTAAAACAGTGACAGAAGTCAGAGCTGCTTTTATGTAGTCAAAACTTTTTTGACAGTCGTTTGTCCAGTCGAAATTAACACCTTTCTTTAACAATCTGTACAGGGGATTAGCAATCACTGCGAATTGAGCTATGAAGTTGCGGAAATAGTTGGCTACGCCAAGGAATTGTTGCAATTCTTTTACGTTTGTAGGTGCTGGACAATTTCTCGGAGTATTTACAATGTATACCCTCTGCCGAAATAATATGACCTAAGTACTCTATTTTTTTCTTAAAAAAATTGACATTTTTCGAGTTTGATAGATAGTTTGCCGGAACGGAGCGTAGAGAGCACAGTTTTAATATCGCACAAATGTTGCTCATTAGTTTTTGAGTAAATTAATATATCATCCATGAATACAAAGCACAATTTTCCTAAAACAGGTTCTAGAACAGAATACATTACGCTTTGAAGAGCGCTCGGACTCGAAGCGAGTCCAAACGGGATCCGTCGGAATTGATATTTTTGATAACTTACACTAAATGCTGTAAATTTCCGACTTTCCTGTTCTAATTCTACCTGATGAAAGGCAGATTTTAAATCTAGAGGGGAAAATACGGTATTGCCACCAAGTGTGGACAATATTTCGTCTACTCGTGGTATAGGATATGTCTCCTTGATCACTATTTTATTTAAAGCTCTGAAATCTATCACGGGTCTAATTTCACCCGTCTTTTTTCTTACCACGATAATTGGGAAATTGAACTCTGATGTTGATTTTTCAATAATTCCCTGTGAGAGCATTTCTTTGTTTACCTTGGCCAACTCCTCCTGGTATTTATGAGGTATGCGATATGGCGTTATGTTTATAACTGGTGCATCAGTTTTTAATACAATCTTATGTTTGGTCACATTCGTCACACCTATAGTTTCGCCTTGTAACGTGATCACGTCACGGAAATTGTTCATCAATTCCAGTAATTTTAGTTTTACATCAACTTCATCGCATTTTACATCATTACATGTTAACGGACGGCGTACGTTCTTCTGTACATTAGATTCACTTTCGACTTGTGCACCACATTCACAAAAATCTCCGCGAACATCGACCTTCGACTCAAGTCTCTCCGTGGCTATGGTCTTTGTTTCACCAAGTCCTGAGATGACTTTGTTTGAATCCGATGTAACCTCAGAGTTTATCTCAATATTATTCGCCTCATTAAGCGCTTCCTCTACATTTGTGAGGTAAAGTTCGACCTCAACTTCTTCTTCAGGTAATGCCTACATGTTACAGAGCATTGTGTTTTCACTAAAATGAATGGCCTCATCTGTCGGGTTCAGTACTAATAAAGGTACATTCCCATTTTCATTGACTGTAACTATTGCTTCTGCTATCAGTGCTCCATTATCAAATCCTCGTTTCAACACGATATAATTACATTGTTTAGCTCTTTTGACAAAGGCATTAATGAGCTTGATGCAATTAGCAGGCACTTCTGTTGCGTCACAGTGAACCACTAGAGGTCTTTTTTTTCTCTCTTGCCACTGGCTTTGGCAGCTCGGGTACACACTCGAGTTCAGCCTCTTTTTTCTTGCCTGTTCTTACAGCGTCTTTTTTTCTCTCGCGACCATTCATTAAGCCCCGGCATCTGGTGCTCTTCTTAGCACAGGCAACTACATCCGACAATAAACAATCACTGTTTATTATATCCATTAATATGGCTTCTTTGCTTATTGTAGGCTTATTCTCTATTTCATTGAAAGGAACTCTGGTTCCCTCCCATAGGAGTGAACCATCCTTCAAATTAAAAACCGCGTTGATTAATACATCTCTACCTAAAATTAAATCATGTTTGAATTTAGCATCTTTAATTACTAAAGCACTAGTCTTAAGTACTGTGTCAGTACCAGGTATTGAGATATTTAAATCAATCTCACCGCTAACATTACTCTTCGCGTTTATGTCTCTAACGCTCAAAAAACTTGGTTTTAACTTTTCTTTGGGGTTTTTGATGTTACTGTAACTAATGAGGCATTTTTCACTACCGCTGTCAAACAGCGCACTCAAGTACTTGTCTTTATTAGACAGTATAATGGTCGGCCGTTTAGTTCTCCGAAACGAAACAAGACCGGCTCTATTTTCACGTATTTCTCCGCCTACAACTGTAGTGTTAAAATAGACTTCAACTGCTTTTTTCTGTGATATCTCATGTGTCAATTCTTCATCTTTTAACTTGGTAGACCTATTTCTACATTTAAATAATGGATCAATGTATGATTCACTCTCATCATGATTACACTTTGTCATCTCAGTATCTGGATTCGTTTCGACCACAGCGTTTGGATTAACGAGAATTGTGCGGTGATCCTCGGGCTTCGTCTCATTTTTTTCTCCCCTTTTTTTACCTCCACCTTTAATTATTCTCGCTCTAAAAAATCTCTGTCGTCTCTTTCGTACTCCTCACAATAGTGCACCTCGTGTCTTCCACGGTTATTGCCTCTGTAGGCATTATACCTACGCAAGTATGTTTTATATTGCCTGATTTCATTTTCTGACGCTCTGCAGTTTCGGACGAGGTGTTCTTTTGAACCGCATGCAAAGCAGGGGCCAATGTACACTCTTGGTTTGCTCAGATCTCTTTGAGTTCGACAATTGGCTTCAACATGTCCTGAAACGTTGCATATACTGCAGAAAGAAGAGCCTCTCGTTCTAGCTGCAGAGTGCACTGGGGCATGATTCGAACTTTCTGCCCGCAAAGTGTTACATTCAAGGGAACCTATTCTTCTATCGCCCACATAGCCACTAACATTTCTTCCTACTCTAGGATTTCTCAACCAGGGTCGAGGAATTGATATCCGACCAGCGAAACGCCCTTTACGGTAATTTCCGTAGAAAACTTCACTTTCCTGAGGGGAATCTTGCTCATCAATATTGTCTTCTGACTCGGCAACTTCGGCTTCATAGGTTTCTCTATTGTACTGGGTCTTTCTCTATTGTACTGCGTCTCGAAGTGAGTCGCTACTATCTGTTTATTTTCGGGCTGATTTCGAACCGCGGCAACAATACGTGCCAATAATTCCTCTGACGTATTGAACGACGTATCAAACAGTTTCTTAGCAAATGATTCTTCGAGTAGTGGTGCTAACACGCTGATGGTGAGACTAAGTAAGATCAATGCTGTCTCCTACAAAACGATTTAGTTCTACTTGATTTGAACTGGCCCTGAAAAATGGGTGTCTCGTCCACGCTATTATTATTATTATTGAATTTGAGTTCAATAAATGTTCTGACAACTTTCTGATTTTTGCAAATGCGGTTACCAACTGGGCCGCAAGTGCGTCATTCCTAACGAAACGTAGGTATTTAAATCGCATGCTAATGCGTGAATTGATTTTTTACCTCTTGCGACATAGATGTCGTCCAAGATTTTGACGACATCTTCGAAAGAATATTGAAGATCTGAATTGACTCACTTTGTTACAATGCTATTAAAATCTACTACCTGTTTGTTAGCTGATCTAACTAACAACTCTTTCTTTGCACTGTCGGAATTCACATCCGCTAGCAATGTCATGTAGGCACGCAAATTTCCTATATGAGCTTTGGACGTTTTATTCTCAATGAAGTCTGGATCCTCGAATCGTCTTCTCCCTCGGAACAAGGGTAGTTCCGATCCTGATATGATTGTTCCTGATCTCGGTATGTTAGCTGCAATTTCTCTTGCTAAACTACTAGGATTTTTACTAGGGCCAACGGCCGCGCTAGCTGCTGGTTCAGTCATTTCAGGATTGCTCTCAGCACGAAATCTAGTCTTACTTGTTCTACCTCTACTTGTTTTGGTCGCTGTTGTTCTAATAGTTTGGTCTGAATCGGACGTGTCTGACATACGGTAGTTAATAATTTTTTACACAATATTAATACTTGCAAAACAATATTTTGCTACAGATCAATATTACACATCCTATAAATCAATGTTATACATCCTAGAAATCAATATTGCACACTCTAGAAATCAATATTACACACCCTAGAAATCACGTCAATAAACACACAATTTATGAAATAAAGCACTCATAAAAAAAATTTTTATCACTCACTTCTAAACGCTATAGCTGTCTTGCACAAGTTCAAGTTACTACTGCGGCTTCACAGCTCATGCTACTCTGCTTGTTTTGCTTGACGCATGCTGTCTATGCACTGCGCATTGCCTTCAGCTGATGCAAAAAATAACCTGCTTCTCGCAGAGCAAAAAAAAACTACTTACAAAAAATGCTACCCTGTCTGCCTGTGCTGACTAGCAATCGCTCTGCTGCGATAAGGCGGATAAACTATCTGTTAATTCAGTGCAAGCTATTATTTACTTAGCTTCCACTGGGTGAATGAAGGAAGTTGTGTAGTCGCTCGCCACTGTGGACGTACACTGGGATGAGGGGAGGAAGTGAAGTCGCTCGTCCCTGTAGACGTAGTAGTCGTTGTAGCTCACTCGTTGTAAGGTGTCGATCCAAACTGTAGTTGTAGTACTACTTCTATGTCTTCTCCTGATTCAAAGATGAGTACTTTGGTGCTGAAGGGGTAGCAGGTATCTATCCACGCTGAAAATTGGACGTAGGTCTCTACCAATGCAGTGTACGGGATCTTGAAGCTGATGTTGAGCACAGACGGTAGTAGTTGTCGAAGACTCGTATTGTTGTTGCTGCCAGTCATTTGCGCGATTTAAAAATTTTCTCTTCTTTTCTTGACTCCTGATGAATTTCAAAAATCTTCGCAGTAGGGATTTCTCGTAGGTTTTGAATCTCGTAGTAATCTTCTTCTAACTTTATTATAACTTCTTCACAACGTCGTAGGTTAGACCGAAACTGGCCACCATATGTGCCGCTAGAGGTGCGGCCTTGGTTGTGGTAAGGAAACACGGAGACGTTTTCTTAGGTGTTTACTTGCGGAAGTGACGAGAACGATAGCACCAGGACTAAATTGTCTAGTGCTTATAAAGACTCCGGTACGCATGGATGGGGGTTGCGCGTACAAATGGCAATTTGTAGCACATACAAATTAAAAACTTTAGCATTGTGTCAGGCCGCACAGGGGTTGTCGAGCCTTTTGTGTTAGTTACCCATAATCCCAAGTATTTTCTTTATGTGTATAGCTCCCTGAACGCCGACTTGTCTGTTTCTCTGCGCTGATGTTGCGTCTGCGCATTTACTTTAGTTAGCCCTTAAATATCATTTGTATTACATGTCGATATTCCAATGTTTCTTTGATTACCTAGCTAAATAAGACTAATATTTTAAATGCAACTTTGAGTGTTGTACCTTGTTATGCAGTAGCTCATGTCTGTACGCACTATTTTTGCAATAGAAAATAAATCACTGTCCTTGGTAAAATATATCAGTATATGTAATAGGGACTGCAAAGAGATTCAGCATTAAAGAAGTGACACCCTAAGGTCGAATGAGTTTTCATTCTCCTTATTGATACAGGCTTTAGTCTCATACGACACCTCGCCTAATAAGGAGTTTAAGGAGCCACCTCGGAAGGACGATAAAATTCTATTATGTACGAGCGTTGTCGCTTCTAATATTTCTATCAATTGTGGTTACGCCGTACTTTATTTCACGAGTTTCGTATTTTCCGTCTTCCCTGAACAGATTGCCGTCTGATGCGCGTCTAGCCTTTTTATACTCGAACTTCACCTTTTTCACTTCAATTTAATCCAAGTCAAGTTCAATTTAATCCAAGTCAAGTTCAATTTAATCCAAGTCAAGTTCAAATTAATCCAAGTTAAGTTCAAATTAATCCAAGTCAAGCTCAAATTTATCCAACCCTTAATTGAGTTAAAAATTTACGTAATCACTTGTTAATTAGAGCTTTTTTATGTTAAATATGTATCTATTGGATGTGATGAGCAACAAAAAGTTTTTCCTTTCAGTAAGGAATACATAAAATTTCTGCAATATAAAAACAAGCTGTCGTAAAATGTGGTAAGTATCCAGTATCAGGAGGCAGAATGTGATTCAGATCTTTGAGCGGAGTAACAGATAGAAGTCAATTATAAAAACTTCGTATTATATTACACATTAGAGTTGTTTTGCAATTCTACATAAATGGCAGTATGCATCCAATCCAAAACTAATGTTCAAAGGTAATTTTATGTTACACATAGTAGTACCGAGGATTTATTTACATTCATATAGAGATTTATATGCGTGAAATTCCACTTTATCACATATATAAAATTATATATGCATGCAACTGCAAAAGATTACCATCGGACGATAGGTTTTTTCATCCTTGTATTACTTATGCTTCTAGATGGTTGAAATGATGCTATGGGTCATATATATGGAGGAAATCCGTAAATTTGACTTTGTAAATAATATTTACAGCATTGTTGAATAAAATATTTATTTGATGACTAATAGGTTATTATATGAACACTGTCTTATTAAAAGCATTATTTTATGGAAAATTCATAAATTTTCAAAGATATTTTACGTATTGTTCTAAAAATCCCGAATTTATTTCCACGTCTTCACGGAATTCAGCAATAATTGATTGTCAGTCCTGAATTGCCGGATGAATTCTCCAGTCGTCATTTGGCATTCGTGTCCATTAATCTTCCCAATAGGAGAGCGTCTGCTCGATGGAATGCCAGGGATGTCGATGCCGTCTTCGCAGCATTGATCATGTTCTCATATTTCAGTCGGTGTTATTTATGACTTTGTCGGCTGTATTTCTGGGCATAAACATAGGATTATACTGGTGTTGTTGCTCATCCATTTCAAATATTAATACAATTTTGATTTTTTAAAGTGTTATTGCCAATCGTACTTGAATAGTTCGTACTAATGTTACCGATCTAATTAGGAATGTTTAATAAGGGACGTAAATTTTATTATATCGATGGCTAAGTAATTACTCAATATTGGACTTGATAATTCTTCCATTTCGTGAATATATTACTAATATTTTTGCTGTATTACATGTTGTGTTTCAATAGATAAGTGTCTGTGACACGCACAGGCCACGTGACACGCACAGGACACTCAACAAATCAGTCTCTCAATTATTGAGCGAATATCCTCGTTAAATTTTGAGGTGCAAATTTGTACTTGCGGTTCCGAGTGAACTTCATTACCGGAAGCCAAGGCCGCTCCTGCGCCCGTCCCGCTGCCTCTGATCTTCGTCTCGCTCTGTCTTGCATGACCCCGCGCCGTGCAGCATCTCCGACCGACTCTTCCCAGTACATATTTTCAAGTCACTTCTCGCCTTTATTTCGCCCCCAACGCCGTACTTCTGCTTTATAAGTACGAATTTCAGCATTCCCCCTAACGTTCACCAATGTACTTGAGTGAACAATTTTACATCAGTTATCCATGGAATTATTTTGACAAAGATTTAAATGGAAGGCATCAGATTTTGAAGAAAGGATTTTGATGATATTCCTTCTGCGAGCGAAAATATAATAGTTCCTAATTTTGAAAAGCGAGAGCCTCGGTGCGTGATTTAGTTATGAATGGTGAAAGCCAAGTTGAAGTAAAGGATGTGAAGTATCACTGCCGTCAGAAAAAAATTGGAAGTTTAATGGCAACAGTCTCTATCATAACCTTATGTCGCCCTATTGTGTATAATGGTAAAATTACGTCTAGATGTGGAGACGTTAAGTGTGCAAAAATTGTAACGCCAAACATTTCTGGGCTTATGACGCGGTGAAATGAAACGTATAATTAAAGAGCGTGTGTGGAGTCACATGAAATATTCAGATTACCTCGTAGGGTGATTATACAAATCAATATTGAGCAGACGTCTTCAAACATAGGATCTCAGGTGAGATAATACAGCCACAAGTTGAAACAATCAGGCTTCTCTACCTGTTGATGTGACACTACGGTGATCATTTTACGATTTCGATTAGAATAATTTCGAATTATTCAAGTCAAATTGTAATTTTGATTGCTCGTCACTCTGCACATGAACACAACAAAACAAACTGCTACGTTACACAACAAAGTGTGGAACAAAATTTCTACCTTCATATAACAGAAAGTACTTGTACGCACACTTGGGAGTACTTATTATTCAACCTATAAATTAAACAAATTATCAGTAAAAGGGGCCTGAGTCAGCTCCGCGAATGCATCATGTTTGAATAATACACGTTTTAACGAGTTCTGAACAAAGCGAGCAGTGGCCCAATTACAGCGCCTGAGACGGCGTCGCCGGCGCGTGGCTAAGTCACTCTTTATTAATGCTGGGTGCATACTGTTTCTTTTACTTTAGTTTACTGTAGTGTGCGCCTGGGTTACTAGCATTATTAGCTCGTAGTCAAATACCATGGAACCACCTAAAAAAGTGGTACAGTCAAGCTTTCAGAGATGAATGGTGAATGACCCAAAATTCAAATACTGGCTGCAGAAAGATAAAGGTGTTAACTCTGCCAGTTGTAAGTTCTGCAATGTTATGTTCAAAAGTGCGAACAGGTCTGCCCTACTGAAACAAGGAATCCGAAATACGTAATAAAAGTTTTAAATGTGCCAAATCGAAAGTTGACATCGCACAATTCTTTAAGCAGAAAGCGCCTAATGATGATGACCAAGAGGTAAAAAGTGAGTTAAATGTTGCTGGCTTCTTTTTCGAACACAATCGTTCCCTTTGCATACGCAGATCACTTTCTTGATATGTGCAAACACGCTTTACCGGACAGTAAAATTCTGGCAAATTATCAATGAAAAAACAAAGCTTGCTTATGTAATTCAGGATGGAATATCCTTTCATGAAAAGACTGAACTTACGAAAATTTCCAGTGAACAAAAATTTTCACTTCTAATCGATGAAAGTACTGATGTATTGACTTGCCGAATTTTGGCCATCGTTGTTCGTTTTTTAGACCAGCGAAAACAAGATGTGGCTGATGCGTTACTAGACGCAGTAACCGTCACAGCACGTTACTGTGCGTTACTAGACACCGGTTGATGCGTTACGAGACACTGTCACACAGTAACCGTCACATTAAGGAGGTCAACAGCACGACTGAAAGTCTCTACAGAGCTGTCAAAACCTCACTGCTTGATCGTGGCATGCCTCGCAGTAACATCATCGGTTTAGGCCGTGATAACTGCGCCTCGGTGATCTGTGTTAACAAAGGCCTGTTGACACGTGGAGTGTGCGAGCGCTTCACCACGAGCTCAGTAAAATGCTTGTTCGAGTCAGGGTGTCCACACGGACCATGGCAGAGGTGCAGACTGCTCCAAGTTAAATCCTCAGTCTGCTCCTAGCAGCGGTAGAGAGAGAACGTACGAAGGTGGCTCTGCGACAGGCAATGGCGTTTTCAATCTCTATCAGTTGTCGCGGCTATAAAGAAGAAACAAAAACGAATGAGGAAAATGTGGGCGAAGCGTTGGCTTAAAAAAGTCCTTTTTTGGCAGCTAAACGCCACTTTTCCAAGAGAACGTGTAGGCAGGGAGCAGAGACGCACACCCATGGTATCATAATAATCCATTGCAATGTTTCCACAATTGATTAAAAAAAAATACAGATACAACTAAATTATTCCCAGCAAAAATGGATATTAATACTGGTAATTATGAAAAACAACACAGAAATACTGAAATACTGAAAGGAATTAGATAAGTTTCAATATATTTATTTCATTAAGTGCTTTAACTATTTTTAGGACAGCATTTGATTGTGATATAATCATTTTAACATGCCCACAAAACAGGTAATATACACACCATGTACTGAAAGATGTTCCTTGGTATAGAAAGTGTAGACCACTTCTTTCTGGCATGAATCTCAAGCAGATTTTTGCATATCTCATTAAAAGCATATTCCCTTTGTGCAAGACACAAAAATTTCAGGAACATTATGATCCTAATAAAACATTTCTATAGCAACCCTGCAGAAAATCAGATCATATTTGATATGCAAGTATACCAAGGCTTCAACAATTTTGAAAGTAAAAAACAAAAATAATTACTAATATTGTAACATTGAAACATTTTAAATCGTCAGCAACTGAAGTACTGTAGTCATATTTAATGATCTAGCAAAAGGCTTTAAAATAAGTCTTATAGGTCAATATTTACTTTAATGTTGTCAACAATTTTCATAATTTCGTTGCTATAAATAGGTAATATAGTCAATTTTAAGACGTTTTACATGAATGACAATGTGCTCGCAAATGCTTAGTTTTTGAGTTATTTAAGTTTGAAGTCTTACAAACGGCGCTCCTGAATGGGCTTTTTTGCGGAAAAACAGTCATTGTTTTTGCTACAGAAGCGGACGCTAACCCTCTCTTACAAACGTAAAGAGGTTGGGTCGTGAGGGGTAGCCACAGTTCTTCTAGTGAAAATTATAAATGAAGGTTTCTAGTGACGTCCGTTTATATCGACTCCAAGATGGCTGCCGCCATCTTGGGTACCGGGTGGCGCCATTGGATATGATGTAAACGGACGTCACTAGAAACCTTTCTTTATAATTTTCCCTAGAAGACTGTGGCTACCCCTCACGACCCAACCTCTTTACGTTTGTGATAGGGGGCTAGCTTCCGTTATTAATTAAACTACGCTAAGTGCGCACGCTTCCCCGGCACGCACAAGCCAACTTCAAAGTTGAATAATTCGAAAATAAAGCATCAGCGAGCCGAATGTTATTCATGTAAAACATTCTTAAATGTGTTCCTTTATTGATTCTTCGCAACGAAATTATGAAAATCGTTAACAACATTAAAGTAAATATTGACCATCTTTTGACCCACCCTTCTCATTAAATCAACAACAGCTTGAAAGATATTATAGGCAATCTATGATGGATTACAGAACTGGTTTGAAAATATCAGATGACATGGAAGCAAAATAAAGTAATAATATCAACCACAAATCAAATTATAGAAAAATTATATAGGTTATTCAGAAAGTATTTATTCTTTCCACCGATCAAAGTTAAAAAAATTTGGATTTAAGCTATCACTTTGACAAAGTCAAATCAGAGGATGATAAAGTTTACGTGTTATAGAAGACCAGTGGTAGAACAAGAGAAAAAGTTGTAAGATTGCCAAAACGATACTTTCCATTAATTAATAATGCAAAACTACTTAAACAGTTTCATTTAGCCTTGTGTATTTGGCAAAATCACAATGTGTCGATACCGTCGTGCGGTCGACGTGAGGGTTTGTGGAAAAGGGGCTACCTTTGCAGCTACCTTTTTCTGGGGCGCTAGCTTTTTCTTTGCAGCTGCCCTTCCTGAGGTTCGTGTGGGTACCGCCTACGCCGTAATCAGTCCGCTAGGGCAACAGAAGTAAATTCTGTTTCTGCCGAACTACGGCGGTACCGTTGTGTGTGTGTGGGGTGAGGTTTGTGTGGGTACCACCTGCGCTGCATTCAGTCCGCTAGGGCAATAGAATTAAATTCTGTTTTGTGCCTAACTATGGTGGTACCGCTAGAGTGAGGTGTGTGTGGGTACCGCCTACGCTGTATTCAGTCCGCTAGGGCAACAGAAGTAAATTCCGTTTTGTGACGAACTACGGCGGTACCGTTAGGAAGACGAGCAACTGTCTGCGCCGTATGAGACCGCTAGGGCAACAGAAGTGAACTCTGTTAGTGCCGAACTGCGACAGCGTCTTCCTAATCGACAAAACTATGCGAAATTTATTTGAGTTATTTTTGTGCGTGATTTACTTGTATGATGATGTACTAGTTACACAAAAGTGTGATAATCTCATCATGAGCGTAACGCTGCAATAACCTCAGCATTGTAAAATCAATAACCTCAGCATGGTAAATTCAATAACCACTACATTGTAAAATCAATAACCTCAGCATGGTAAATTCAATATCCACTGCATTGTAAAATCAATAACCTCAGCATTGTAAATTCAGTAACCTCAGCATCGTAAATTCAATAACCTCAGCATTGTAAATTCAATAACCCCAGCATTGTAAATTCAATAAACACGGCATTGTAAAATCAATAACCTCAGCATTGTAAATTCAATAACCTCAGTAATGTAAAATCAACAACCTAAGCATCGTAAATTCAATATCCTCAGCATGGTAAATAAAATAGACTCAGGATTCATTGTAAAATTAATTACCATAGCATTGTAAAATCAATAACCCCAGCATGGTAAATTCAATAAATCAGCGTTGTAAATTCAATAACCTCACCATTGTGAAAATCAATAACCTCAAGATTGGAGATACAATAACCTCAGCATTATAATTTCATTTATAAGTGACATGATCACTCATATGAACATGTAATCCACCACACAGGCAGCACGCAGAGCAGACGCTCCTATTGCAAAGTTCAATGAATATGAATGCCAAATGACGGCTGGAAAATTCATTCAGCAATTCAGGAATAACGAGCAGAAATTGGTAGTTTCCTTTACTGCATGGAAATGAAATTGATTTGGAATTCTAAAAGAGATGCACAAACAACCTTCATATATTCATGAATTTTTCACGAAGAAACAAAGAAAACTCCTAAAATATTTATTAATAATAAACTTTTTGAATATTGGAGTTCCTCCTACTATAAAGATACTGCCATTGCATCTTCGACGCCTTATCCTTTTTTACCATTTGCATGCATTTTTACCGTTCATCACGCGTCAAAAGACAAAGAAAATTGCTGATCATATTCACTAAAACACTCTAACAAATCCGATATCACGGTCTATTTCGTACGACGTTTCGATGTACGAATGTCATCTTCAGGCTGACAAACACGGAGTAAACTTAGTCACAAAAAATGTAAATCAAATGCAAAAATGGAGTCAGACGATATCTATAAAAAACTAATACAGATTATTTTGCAATAATTTTGTACAAGAGGAATATTTATCGCTAGACGACTAGTTGATAATATTTGTTAAAGACTCTTAATTGCAAATTATAGACAGCAAATCAGCATATAACGACCGGAG
This sequence comes from Morinoia aosen, assembly GCA_030386875.1. NCBI lineage: Eukaryota > Metazoa > Arthropoda > Malacostraca > Amphipoda > Talitridae > Morinoia > Morinoia aosen. Next base: position 8,236,340 of record CM059558.1, on the reverse strand, counting down.
AACAATTCAGCTTACGAAGAGCTGTTTAGCACTAATTGTATTCGTAAGTTGGACATCAAGTATAATGGGATAAGTGAGCAAAGAACTCGAGAGGAATGAAGTGAAGGCGTTCTCTTCTCTGCAGACAGACGTATATTTGAAATAGAAAATTTTGAAACTTCTCAGTGGGATTTAAAATGTTCATGCTAAAGTTTGAACTGTTCCTGTCGAAACTTGAAATGTCTCTTCAATATTGGGATGCCTGCTGAAATTTGCAGAAATGTTTGCTGTAGTTTGCTGGTAACTAAAATGCCGAACAGAATTATTGCTGACCAGAATTATGATTGCAAAATTCGTAGAAGATAAATGAAACATATATTTAAGTATTGGAACGCAATTCGAAGAGTCGTGTTTGGAGGAAGACTGTAGCGCCTACAGCGAAAGACACAACTCCTGCGGTAAAATGTGCATATGCTGACATAGTCGGGGGACATCTCTGCAAATTGTAATGAACCCGTAAATGTGAAGGGGATATCACCACGTGTTGGAATAGGGCTCTGGTTTGCTTCATTCAATAGGAATCTTGAGCATCGAAAAGAGCGGATCGAAACAATGGATCTTCGGGTCACGACGATGTATCAAGCGTGCGGTGAAATCGTAGAGAAATAGCTTACTGAACGCAATATTAATATGACCTACTTACCTCTACAGCCTTCTGTTTTATTCTCGGTAAACAATTCGTGATGTGATTTTAAAATTTTAATTCATTTTACTGCCCAACAATGCATTCAGAATAAAATTAGCATATCTGAACGATGAGGAGATGTTAAATATCCCAACAGTATTAAGGAGGCCGTCTGAGTAAAAAGAAAAGTCCGTTATTTACGGATGGATTTCTATGAAATTGTCACAGTAGGTGTGAAATGATGCAAAGATCATTTGTTACATGGACAAAATTTTTGTATCTGCACTGGATTTTTTTTATTTTCAAAAAGTACGATAAAATAGTTTTTTAAATCTATCTTCTTTTACAATTTTGAAGCTACAGCACCAGTACTTCGTTTATAGATTGCTTATATGTCCATATAACCATACGCAATAGGGAATTTCGATAACTTCTTTTTGTGGATTTTGGGTACTTTAAAAAAATGTGACCTTTTTTTCATTTTTTTTCATGTCGTGTAATTTTCAAAATAATAGATGTATCGAAAAATGCTATTGCGTATGGATACAACTTGCTAAGCCCTATCGAATGGTTTATAAACCATTCTTGTAGCTCTAAAATTGTGGAAGAAGATTCATTTGAGAAACCAATTATCAACTTTCCATAAAAACGTGTTTTCCACAAAAAAATTGTTTTTCTTCTTATCTTTCGAACTACCGGGTTTTCTACAATGAACTCTTGAGATTTTGTACCGCTTTTCAAGCCCTTTCGATTGATATAATTTACATTGCTGTAGCTTTGGAACTCTGGGAAAAAATCTACATCAAAAGACAATACGTGTAATTCTTCAAAACAACCACTTTTTTGAAAAAAAAATATTTTCGACCAAAATACGTTTTTTTTCAAGTGAACTCCTCTGTTTTCTAGCTCTTTTCAAGCCCTCTGGATTGGTGTGCTCGCTATAGCCGTAGCTATGATACTGCAGCTGTCATCGAGCTATGAATGAAAGCTGCAGTATCATAGCTACGGCAGAACAGCTAAATTCTAAAATTGTCAAAAATTATCAAAAATTTTTACTCAACGTTAGAATGTTTCGTTTTAATAATGAAAGCACTTTGAGCAGCCCATGAACGAACTCTATTGCCATTGTCGCAAAGAAACACGCTCAATTGGCCCCCAATAATGAGGGGGGTAGGGGTCAAGGTCACGCCACCCCCATCGCTTTCCCCCCTCTGGTGGGCGTACCATTCGGAGTAGACGTAATCGAAAAGTACCAATGAAAGCGCAAGAAAATCCTCTATAAGATGCATATAAAAACAGAAAATCAACACTTCTCCCGATTTTTACCCAGACGGCCTCCTTAAATAATGTTATACGAAGAGTATAATTACGTTAGAATTCAGTAAGAGTTGTTCTTCTAAAATGCAAAAGATTAACATTATGAATTAGATATCACTAAGCACGAACCTTGTTTCCCTCCTAAATGAGAAAAAATGGATCTATTACTTTCATTAGCTGTACCAGTTTGGTTCATTGTTTCATGCAAATTTTCAGGTAGCAAATACAGAAAAAGAAATAATTTGTAACGTGGAAACCCGAATTCCAGCTACAATAAATGTAAGACACATCGCATGCGAATGCATTCTTTGTACATCTAACGATGAGCAAAATCAGTGCTTAAACTTGAGCCTGATGCGGAATAATCCATTTAAACAATTTAAACAATTTATTTACCACAGGAGATACAGAGGTAGAATGTTTCTTAAGTCTAGTACAATGGACAAGTTTGAATATAGCTACATGTGGGCCCGATTAAGTTCAACGACTTCTGGGGTATCCTACCATCACGTTATTCTAAGGCTTACAATACTGTTTTACCTAAATCATTTAACCTAGTTTCGCATTAGACTGATCAGTGAGATAATTTACTCGATATCAGATATTTCATTTTACAATATAGCTCATATGGACTGTATACAGTACATTTGATAAATGATTTAACAGTAGACTGAATGTCGGCGATATTACCCATTGGCATAATCCGTTATTCTATGCAAATATTAGACTGAAAACTACAAAATTGCCTTATTTTATATTGTTGAGGACTAAATTTCGGTCATTGATGAGAGAACGACAGGAAATAAATGAGAAAGAGAGAATCATGTGACAGAATAAGTATGCAAAAGTGTTCTGCGTTCATGACAATGAGAGCGAAATGAGGACTGTGTGATGGATACTCAGCTTCAGTCCGGCACACCAACTCACGCCCGACCTCCAGCGATGGCGCTCGAGGACTAAGCAAATCCACAGAACACTTACATAAGATGAACTGCAAAACTACGGTGAATTGCAAGCATGGTAGACGAAACAAGGTAGCTGCAAACCAGTCTCTTATAAAATCGAGTGGTGTGTAGGTGACGTCATGACATCACACCAATAGCAACGCTCAGATTGCATCTGGCAACACTGCTAACCCGAAATCTGGCATCACTGTCAGCGTAACTGGTACGACAATCTTGAATCTAGCCGTGCCGTTCAAACGAAGTGTTGACGAGTCGAGTGAAGTGCAATGTCGTCGCCTCAAGTTAAATTAAAAAGTTTTCAGTTATTTGGTGTCAGAATAATTCTAAAAATTTACCCTAGATGTTTCAATGCCCTGGTTTCAATTTTAAAGAATTGATTGCGCCGAGTGGAATTGTCCAGTTAAATGATTTTAATGGCGAATTCATGTTTGCAGCACCGGCGCGCCATATAAGAGAACCCATCTAAGATCCTTCGCAAATTACCCTAACAAATAGGGTTATTTCTGAACTATAAGACGTACAATCTTGAAATTAAAACCAAATTAATGGGCGTGACGAGAACAACATATTTATGTATTTAAATAATTTTTTACGCCCCCGTGGGCGGCAGGAAGCGTGGCTCTCGTGGCCCCTAAATAGTCGGCCGATATTCTCGATTAACCTCACTTTCCGCCATCATTTATTTCTAAACTATTGCACCTAAAAATTTGGAATTGGTTTCATTTTAAACATCAATTCATTTTGCAACGGAGAGTGTATAATATAACTCTCAAACGTTTCTTGGTGAGGCATGGACGGAAGTTTTCCTCCCCTCGCAATGGTCGGCTGATTTTCTCGATTGACCTCACTTTCCGCCATCATTTATTTCTAAACTATTGCACCTAAAAATTTGGAATTGGTTTCATTTTGAACATCAATTCATTTTGCAACGGACATTGTATAATAAAACTCTCATACTCTTCCTGGGAGGATGACAGAGAGCAAGGTTCTCCTGGCCCCATAATCCACGCTGGCGAGTGCCGTGTGTACCTAACTTATGACGCGCTGTCTCAATGTGACGGTCCTAGTCTTGTCGTTTTTGCCCATCATGGCTTCGAAACCCAGCTCTAGGTGAAGATTTTTCGCTGTTGTAGAATAATCATTTCCATCTTTCTTACTCATGTAGACTTTTGTGAGGCAATATTATAAACATGGAAATGTCATAATTCTGATGCATGATGTTAACATTTTCTCCGAGTCCTTTATTTTCAAGAATATCAAGTCCATACATAGGAATAAAATTAAATTTCTCAATGTCAACCTCGTTGCTTTAGACGTAGAATTATTTCGATCCAGCCGTTTTACTTTCAACAAATTACTTATACCGCAAATCACAGAGCTCGCATTTCACTGCCAGTGTGCACCATAAATAGTATTCCTAAATATATATATATTGTGATGGAAATCGTGTTTTCTTTTTAAGCAGCACAAGAGATACATTGTCCTCAATCATGTTTTTCGACTAGCAACATGGGTGTTACAATACTAATGTGTGGGTATCACACATGAGTGTTATACACACAGATGAGGGGGATTTTCCATACTTTTAAATATTTTAAAAATGAATGATGTTATGTGCTCTGAGCAAAATCGCCACCCGACTCAGGGCGGAGTTTCTCTGTTATCCCTGTAGGGGAAAAATTCAATGCATAATATCCCACTCTACCCAGGTGTCTGAAATGGGTACCGATCTGACCGGGGGAAAGCGTCCTGGTGGTTGGTAGTTATAAGCAGTGTTGGGCAGTTGCGGCGCAACAAGTTGCGGCCGCAATTGCGATCGCAACTTTTTCTGTTGCGGTTGCGTAGCTACAATTTTTGGAAAGTTGTGAATCTGTTGCAATCGCAACAATTTTCGACGTGTCAGGCCGCAACTCGCAACCGCTACATCACGATGGTAATTTAATTTTTAAAATGACTTCAATCAAGTTTAAAACGCGTTTCATTCTCGTTTGAAACTGAACCGTACATGGTACAAAACATCTGGCAACTTTTTATTATTAGCACTAGTACATGCCCGTAAGTTTATAATATCTGACGAAAGGTAAGTACATATATACAAAATCTTTTATTCACAAAAACACTCGTTTAATGCTGCAACGCAACCTTGTTTTAAACTTATTGAACAATGAAATTCTAACGAAATAATACAAAATTAATTTCTTAACTTATTGAAGGAAAAGAAGTTCAAGCTGAAATCTACAAAATTTCTGAATGAACGACATTCCTCGTGACCGTTTTAGATTGGCACAGCTGTTGCCTATGTCTGGTTGATTAAGTGAATTCATGTTGGTCAGCAAATATTTTTATTGTCGCGGATTTCCAACTCTGCTAAGACCCACGTACAACTGACCATGGGTAAACACTGATGCTGGTAGATTTATGCCGCATCTTGAAAGGCTCTGTCCTTGACTCTTATTTATTGACATAGCAAAAGCAGGTCTAATCGGAAATTGCCTTCGCCTCAAAGTAAATGGCAAGTCAGTGTCCGATTGCTGTAAAATAATACGTGGAATCATCAATATGCACTCACCAACACACTGCAAAGCTATTGCACGGTACTGTGTTGGCCTGGCCAACACAGTATCGTGTAATAGCTTTGCTATAACTTGTTAAACAAACAACAGACAGACAGACATGGGTCCAGGGGATGAAATAGAGGCACCGTAATAAATTGATATTACACCAGCAAATGCCTTATAACCAGCGTTGGGCCAGCAACTTTTAAAATGTTGCGACGCAACCACAACACAACAAGAAAAGTTGCAACGCAACCGCTACAGCAACTTTGAGAAAACCAAAGTTGTGGTCGCAACCGCAACTTTTTAATCATTAAATGTAATTTTAATTAAATATTATTCAATTTCTTTTACGTATATATTGCTATGAAAAAAATATCAAGTTATTCAAAATAGTGCATTTTTTTACTAAAAAAAATTAATAGATCGAGTATATGTGTGGACTATGTAGAATTGAATGATATATAAAGATACCGAAAGAAACGTTTCATTGCAAAAAGATGAGAAAGAAACGTTCCATTTGGAAATATACCATGAACAGTAAAATGAATTCCATTTCCTAAAATTAATATTAAAAAGAGACCTGGCTAGTAGCTATATTTTGATAGGAGTTCGGTATGTATAACAAGAAAATTAGAAAACAGGGAAGTGCAGATCATTTGTACAGCCTATATGACGCATGAAGAAAAACCATGCATGAGGTTCTGTAATATATGATATTCCTGGTGCTTTTCCTCTGCTTTTTATTGTTCCTCTGTTCTGATTTATTACTGGTTCATGGTCTCAATGTGACAATGTCAATGCACTGTAATGACGATCAACGTTGCCTTGCAAAAATGTTTGTCTGAAGCCGAGCAAGTTGTGATCTCAAAATCTCATTGCCTAACGAGAACAGTCGTTCGACCGCAGCGCTCGTTGGTATTGGCGTGTTAAATTGAAAGGACTAAGCAACAAATTCACTTGAAGGTAACATCGCTCAGTGAACATCAGGGTGGCTGGTTCTGTTGATTACTGCCTGTTTGAGCCAATCATTGACTTGTTTCAATGAACTTTTCTTCGCATTTACCTTATCATCCGATGTCATTACGACGTTGAAGAAGTCATCTTCGTCATCTACGTCCTCGGCTCTGCTCTCCTCAGCTGAAATACCATTTTCCGATCTGTTTTTAAGATAGTCAGTTAGTCTTTTTGTTATTACCTCCACTCTCTTTACATCGCTAAGGCTTTTTAGCTTAAAATGGGGTTGAGGACGCCAAGATAAAATCGTCGTTGCGAAGTACATTGGCAAATTGCAATATCTAGCTATGTAGATTTGGCGTATAACAGGTAATTTTACACTTACAACTCACATCATTCTTAATAACATATGTCATATATTGAGTTACATTATATATACTTATATACTGTAAGCAAAGTGTATGTGTATCAGAAATTGATGTTGGATCAATATGGATGATTCCACGTATTATTTTACAGCAATCGGACACGGACTTGCCATTTACTTTGAGACGAAGGCAATTTCCGATTAGACCTGCTTCTGCTATGTCAATAAATAAGAGTCAAGGACAGAGCCTTTCAAGATGCGGCATAAATCTACCGGCATCAGTGTTTACCCATGGACAGTTGTACGTGGGTCTTAGCAGAGTTGGAAATCCGCGACAATAAAAATTTTTGCCGACCAACATGAATTCACTTAATCAACCAGACATAGGCAACAGCTGTGCCAATCTAAAACGGTCACGAGGAATGTCGTTCATTCAGAAATTTTGTAGATTTCAGCTTGAACTTCTTTTCCTTCAATAAGTTAAGAAATTAATTTTGTATTATTTCGTTAGAATTTCATTTTTCAATAAGTTTAAAACAAGGTTGCGTTGCAGCATTAAACGAGTGTTTTTGTGAATAAAAGATTTTGTATATATGTACTTACCTTTCGTCAGATATTAGAAACTTACGGGCATGTACTAGTGCTAATAATAGAGTTGCCATATGTTTTGTACCATGTACGGTTCAGTTTCAAACGAGAATGAAACGCGTTTTAAACTTGATTGAAGTTATTTTAAAAATTAAATTACCATCGTGATGTAGCGGTTGCGAGTTGCGGCCTGACACGTCGAAAATTGTTGCGATTGCAACAGATTCACAACTTTCCAAAAATTGTAGCTACGCAACCGCAACAGAAAAAGTTGCGATCGCAATTGCGGCCGCAACTTGTTGCGCCGCAGCTGCCCAACACTGCTTATAACTACCAACCACCAGGACGCATTCCCCCGGTCAGATCGGTACCCATTTCAGACACATGGGTAGAGTGGGATATTATGCATTGAATTTTTCCCCTACAGGGGTAACAGAGAAAATCTCCGCCCAGATTCGGGTGGCGCTTTTGTTCAGAGCACACAACATCATTCATTTTTAAAATATTTAAAAGTATGGAAAATCCCCCTCATCTGTGTGTATAACACTCATGTGTGATACCCACACATTAGTATTGTAACACCCATGTTGCTAGTCGAAAAACATGATTGAGGACAATATATCTCTTGTGCTGCTTAAAAAGAAAACACGATTTCCATCACAATATATATATATTTAGGAATACTGTTTATGGTGCACACTGGCAGTGAAACGCGAGCTCTGTGATTTGCGGTATAAGTAATTTGTTGAAAGTAAAACGGCTGGATCGAAATAATTCTGCGTCTAAAGCAACGAGGTTGACATTGAGAAATATAATTTTATTCCTATGTATGGACTTGATATTCTTCCAATTAAAGGACTCGGAGAAAATGTTTACATCATGCATCAGAATTGACATTTCCATGTTTATAATATTGCGTCACAAAAGTCTACATGAGTAAGAAAGATGGAAATGATTATTCTACAACAGAGAAAAAATCTTCACCTAGAGCTGGGTTTCGAAGCCATGATGGGCAGGCAGGGCAGAACCTAAAACGACAAGACTAGGACCGTCACATTGAGACAGCGCGTCATAAGTAAGGTATACGCGGCACTCGCCAGCGTGGATTATGGGGCCAGGAGAACCTTGCTCTCTGTCATCCTCCCAGGAAGAGTATGAGAGTTTTATTATACACTCTCCGTTGTAAAATGAATTGATGTTTAAAATGAAACCAATTTCAAATTTTTAGGTGAAATAGTTTGGAAATAAATGATGGCGGAAAGTGAGGTCAATCGAGAAAATCGGCCGACCATTGCGAGGGGAGGAAAACTTCCATCCATGCCTCGCCAAGAAACGTTTGAGAGTTATATTATACACTCTCCGTTGCAAAATGAATTGATGTTTAAAATGAAACCAATTTCAAATTTTTAGGTGCAATAGTTTAGAAATAAATGATGTCAGAAAGTGAGGTTAATTGAGAATATCGGCCGACTACTGAGGGGCCACGAGAGCCACGCTTCCTGCCGCCCACGGGGGCGTAAAAAATTATTTAAATACATAAATATGTTGTTCTCGTCACGCCCATTAATTTGGTTTTAATTTCAAGATTGTACGTCTTATAGTTCAGAAATTACCCTATTTGTTAGGATAATTTGCGAAGGATCTTAGATGGGTTCTCTAGAATGGCGCGCCGGTGTTTGCAGCCGCCATTTCAAAACACCGACTACCGAAGAATCCTATCGGCATTAAAGATGCACTAAGTGGTGTTGAAAACTGGAGTTGTGCTGTTGTTTTATGATCACAGGACTTAGGACCTGGAAGGTAAGAAATTGAACTTTGAATATTATTTAAATTTAATTTAAAAAGGATTGCTCATAACTGATTTTTTCTCTTGATGAAGTTGCATCTCTCTATCAAATCTTTGAAACCAAATGCAGTAGACCAGTTCAAATTCGATATGCTAGTTCCATAGGAAAATGCTGTTGACTCGCCTGAAATTTGAAGTATAAAGGAAATAAAGAAATAAGAATATAATGTGCACAAATTCTATGCTGATCAATGACATACTGCTTATTTAAAAAAAATTAATATCATTGTAAGCTTTTCATTCCAAAAAGGGGTAAATCTGAAGGATATGTCAGTTATCGATTTTGTGAATTTCGATGCCTAAGCATAGTTAATTAGATCGTAATAAACAAAGTTTCTTCTATGCATTTTCCGTCTCAAATGAGTATTTCATTAGTTATAGCGGTAAATGACTTACCGCAACTCCAGTGTTTGAAGCGGCAAGTAATTCAAGGAGCACGTCGGACAGCAACACTGCAATGCGCACTCGCTTCCAGCGCGATCGTCATCAAAGACGAAACCAAACCTACCACTATACCTCGTTAAACACTCATTTGACGAAAAAAGTGTATAGAAGAAAAGTTGTTTATTTCGATGTTATTACCATGATTCCAGCAACAAAAATTCGAAAATCGATGAGTAGCTGTTTAGTCGAGCGCATATGTCATCACAGACGAAACTAAACTTACCGCTATAAATCGTAAAATACTCATTTGAGACGGAAAGTGCATAGAAGAAAACTTGTTTATTTTGATTCAACTAATTAGGTTCAGGCACCAAAAAGTAGAAAATCAATAACTGACATATCCTTCAGATTTACCCAAAAAGGTAACATAAATCTTGTGGTAGGGTGCTATCATCTCTAATAGTATCTAAATTTTTATGTGTAAATTATTCTGGAAGAAAGATGAGATGACAAATATTACCAGGTTTACAATGAAAAAACTTCACTGGCATTGTTGAAATTTTGATCTCTCCTTAATGTTGAAATTAGCAAGTAGTAAGCTTAGAATCTGCAGTGCTCAGCATGAAATCTAGTTTGGACTGCAGACTGTAAAACTTGTGTACTGTATATTGGATGCATTTTCAGAATAGCTTGACTATGTGAGGGCCTGAGCTAAAGGTTAGGTAGGCTTACTTTTTGTTGAAATAGAATAGGTTTTTGTTTTGTTACGGACCATCTTTTTTCGGTTCACTGCTGTCCTGTTTTTCAGCACCTACTACTTTCTTCTTCAACTTTTTCTTGCTTCATGAACTTCTTTCTTAGCTTACTGTTTTTGTGCACCTTATGCATAAATTCCTCCTTCCCTCCACTCCATATTAAATGGTGCCTTCCTCCTTCCTTTCTTAAAAATTTTTTGTCGTGGTTATGGGAAGCTGAAACTTTCTTATTTAATAATAATAATAATAATATTAATAATAATAATAATTCAGAGTAGCTCTTTTTTCTTGTGTAGCCTATCTAATCTTAAATTTTTAGATTACCTTATAATAACTTTCTACTTTGAAGCTAAATGTCAAGGTGAAAGATGACGCGAGATGCAAAATCTTGTCTATGATTTTCCATTGTAAAGTGCTACTTTTTATGGCAATCATCTTTCTGAAAATGACACTGTTCTAATCATAATTGGAAATGCATTTTTATAGATATCTAACTGTTCTATGCTTACCATTCATGGTGAGCTTCTATCAATATTTTTGAGATATGAGGTGAAAATTCATGCTGCATATCATAATTTTATTGTGAGTGCTTCAAAAATGTCATGTGAAACAACAGAGCCATGTTTCAAAAAAAGCATGTCGTATGTTTATGTCAATGATTGTATTTGTATTTTGCTCTCCTTTTATGTTTCTTAATAGAAGTAAAATGAGTCTGGTAATCCACTAAGGAATACATACAAGCAAAAATGAAATGTAGAACATTCTCCAGATTAAGGGCTGATTTCTTTACTTGCCATTTTTTATGAGTCTTACCAAATTGGTATTTGTTTTTTTAGACTTGTTTTTTATATATAAGGCTATGTGACATTGGGATTGTTATTAAATAACACCGATAAATTTACGTATATTACCCAACAATAACTGTTAATGAAAAATTGTGAGAAGCAGCGTGAGTGTGTTACCTTGTTTGGTTGTACTTGAACCTATGTACAGTACTTCTCTGCCTTATTTGTTGTACTTGATGCTATGTTCAGTACATCACTGCCTATTACACTTAATTTTTCCTTTTTTCTTAATTTTTTTTTTAATTTTTCCACAGCTCCTTTTTGCTCTTTTCCCCTATCACTTTCTCCCTTTTGACTCCTTGTATTTTTACATTCTGTATTACACTATAGTTTATCATTGCCTCCATTTCCTTGTGTATGCATTGCAATATTGCTTCATATTCAACATCCTCTCTCTGTACAGCTGAACCTTTTATTAAATACTCTCACCTGCATCTTGATTCATCATATTTCCACTGACAAATTTTAATCTGTACCCTTACTACCAACTAAAATGTGTGCTTATTGAGCCAGAAACAAATTCCAAAACTGCTAACTTGAGAAATTCACTAATTTTGATTTGCCTTCCAGGTACCGGATGAAACTGAAATAATTTCAACGTCATCAAGGTGGATGAAGAGGAGCTAAAAGCTGCTGCGGTATTCAACTAAACCACCAATATTGGAGGGATTTTTGCTGCGGGAAGTGGAAGATGCTGCCGCTAGAGCTCCGGTTACCTCGTCATGAAAACAGACATGCATCACCAGCAGCTGAAAATATTCTTTGACTCACTGCACTATAAGTTGTTCCATTTTCAGTGCACTATAAGTTGTTCCATTTTATTTATTTCAAATAAATATGTGAAACTGAATCTTATATTATCCTTTTTTACGATTAAACACGGCGGGCAATAGTCAGCTTCATCTGCATGGAAAAAATACTAAAATGTTTTGTATGATTGAATAAAGTACATTTTCCTACAGTTTGGAAAGAGCTGTCAATTCATGAAGCTGCCGGAAAGATAAAATTGAAGATCGATAACCTTTTAGTTCTGGTAGATTTGTACGTAGCTGGACGGAATTCAATTTTCCAAAAATCCAAATCCGTACCTTGCGGAGGCACACCGGCAGTCGGCCATGTTGTTGATCGTACGTCTGGAAGGGCAGAGTACGCTACGTAGTAGTACGCTGCCGCCGCCGCCGCTGACGTCATGGTGTGGAGGGGACGTCATCTGGCTTGATTGAAATGAAGCCTCCTATTGGCTAGTCGAATTATCGAATGTGCGCCACTGTCCCCGTAGAAGTGACGGTACCTCCTTTAGTCTACCATGACCGCAAGTCCGCTCTAGACAAACGTACTCACGCACGCCAACCAATCAGCTTCTAGCAGCCATGACCCGCAGCTGACGTCATTGTTGACAAGGCTTTCAATTGGCTGCGTATCCAGGCTTTACTATGATACTCGTTAGGATTGGAACTCAAGTTTTTATTCTAAAGTTAAGAAACGTTTCTTGGCGTAATAAGGATAGTGCATTTACACATAGTACATTTCGATTATATTGATAACACTTTTTTATATTGTCCTTCACTATACATAAACGTGAATGTGCATTCATGAACATATTTACAATTTATATTTATAAACTAAGGCGCTTTTAAATTAGCCTCAGGTTCTAAATGTGATAAAACGTCGGTGCCGTATATTAAGTTTCTCGGAAAGAGTTCATCAACATTTTAAACCATTAAATACCAGATTCTTATATTAGTCAAAACAATACGATAATGAAGAAATTAAGATGTTTGGGTGATAAAAAACTGCTAAAAATAGGTAGCACACTTTTCCACTACGCATTTTTTAAGCGCACGTAAGGAGCCATTTCTGCTGCAATCTTCGTTACACCTCTGTCAAAGGCTCACAGCCGACTAACGACTTCAGATTCAAACTAGAGACACGTAACAATTTACCGGCTCCGTCATTGGCCAATTGACCCCTACGTCATTGTCGACAGGGCTGAAACTCACTTAGTGATAAGTTGAGGATCTTCTAGTATATGATCTGTGGCAAATCACTGTTTAGGACACTGAGAATGGCACACGAATTTATCGACGAGGGAACTTAAGGAAAGGAGGCCGTCTACCCGAAAAAAAATCTTTATTTACGGAGGGATTTCTCTGAAACTTTTACAGTAGTTGTGCAATGCTCCAAATGTCATTTTATTATTGACGTGTTTTTTTTTGTATCTGCACTTTTTTCTTCGTTTTTCGAAAAAATCGAAAAAAGTTTTTTTTCAAAATCTATCTTCTCCTACAATTTTGAAGTTACAGAACCGAAAATTCGTTTTTATATAGTTCATATACCCACATATCCGTAAGCAATATGGAATTTCGATAAATTTATTTTTGGAATTATGGGATTTTTTAATTTAACTTTTTTGTATTTTTTTTCATGTCGTGTAATTTTCAAAATAATGACTGTTTAGAAATTTTGTATTGCTCATGGATATAGCTCGCTAAGCCCTATCGAATGGTATATACCCCATTCATGTAACCCTGAAATTGTGGAGAAGATAGATTCGAAAGAGCCAATTAGCAAGTTTCCAGATAACGTGTTTTCTACAAAAAAAGTTGTTTTTCTTCCTATTTTTTGGACTAGGTGTTTTCTACAATGAACTCTAGAGCTTTTGTAGGGCTTTTTGAGCACTTTCGATTCATATATTTGACATTGTTGTAGCTTTTGAACTTTGGGATAAAACCTACATTAAAGACAATAAGTATAAGTGTTCATAACCTCTATTCCTCAAAACAAATTTTCATTCACCCAAATACGTATTTTTCCCAAGTGATCTCCTTTGCTTTGTAGCTCTTTTCAAGCCCTTTTGATTGGTGTGCTCGCCATTGCCGTATCTATGATACTGCGGCTGTCATCGAGCAATGAATGACAGCGTGTGTAAACAGAAGTAAACAGAACAGCTGGAATCTTAAAATTGTCAAAAATTATTAGTCAGCGTTAGAATGTTTTGTTTGAATATGAAAGCACTTTGAGTAGCGCATGAACGAACTCTATTCGCATTGCCGCAAAGAAACACGCCCAATTGATCCCCAATATGAGGGGTGGGAGAGGTCACTCTGCGTCAAGGTCATGCCACCCCCTCGCTCTCCCCCCTCTGGGGGGCCGTAAAAATCGGAGTAGACGCAAGCGAGTAGTACCAATGGAAGCGCAAGAAAATCCTCTATAAGATGCATTTAAAAACAGAAAATCAGCCACTTTTTTCAAATTTTCACGTAGACGGCCTCCTTAACAGCGGGTTGCATGCTTCATTCATATTATCAGAGACTGGATTCCATCGATCCTAGAAAAACGTTGACTTGAAGCCCCTCATGTATGCTATTCACGGCCTACATTTATGGTGTTAATGACGCACAAATGTTTATTGAGAGCTGCATTTAATGGAGCTATTCGTGCCCATTTCTCGAGAGAGTGTTTCATACACAGTGTGTTGTTAGAAAAATGGCTGGTGTCCAGCTTTTCGTTCCCAGCTATGATTCCCAACTCCTAGTATGATTCAGTTAGATATTGCAAAAGTTTAAATCCATTCAAAAGAAAATTGAGGAATCATCGAACTAAAAAAAAATTGAATAGTTTTGTACTTGAGCCTTTCATGAACAAAAACCAAAGTTACAAATAGAAAAATACTTCAATAAAGTTCTATTAGTAAAAACTTACAAGTTCACGAGAAAAAATAATATATTAATGAATGCGTATGAGCCATAGCAGGTAGCTCAAACCTGAGAGAATATGCACATTTCATTATGTTTAAAGATGGTTTCAGCTTGTGAACGTAGGACCAAAATTAGCCGAGTAGGAACTCAAAATTAGAAATTTTATCACTATTAATGTCAAGTTGCTCACAAATGCTCTTAACTTTGCTAGGTTTAAAATAGCTAAGAATCAAACCGATGACTAACCGGCGTGCTCGGTAACTCTCTCGTAGAGCGCTCATTCAGTTTTGCCCACATCCAGCGATGCGTAATGACCGCAACCGGAGTTAGCGACGAGGAGAAATTGCACGCTAGCTTGACCTTGATGCTGATAGAAAAAAAGCATGACATAATTATTAGCGATATATATCAAATTGAAATTTTAATAACAAAGCAATGAGCGCAAATAGAGTCACCAATGAGGAAAATTATCAACTACATTTAAAAACAAACGAGAGTAGAAAACGTGTGATGTAATTATAAATTAACAATGTGCGAACCGAAACTTCAAAAAAGAAGTTAATTGAGATTTCAGGTTGGTTGTTTTGAATTGTCCCCTATGATGTCTATAAAACTTTTTATTTTTAAGATTCATAGTCAGAATAAAATCAAATGAGGTAAAAAATATACTGATAACTTACGGAATAGAAAGACCAGGAAGTCATGATTGCTATACTAAAAATAAAGAAAAGTAAATTTTTCCAACTTTACGACAGCAAAGTAGTTTTCATAAACCTTTTAAACACGGTATATTTGAGAAGCGATAACCTAATTAAGTGACATATTCATATAATGAAACACTGATCGAGAATGCGCCGCTGAGAGACTGATGTCTCTTGCAGGTTCTTAAAAAATTTACTCTACAAGACACAATACGTTGAAAACGAATAAACACTTCATAGTCCATACTCATATTCTATCTAATTAAAACACCAGTTTTAATTTATTTGCACGTAATGAAATTCGCTTTAAAATTTGGAAAAAATTAGCAAGTATCACATTACATGTGTAGCATAAAAACTGGTCTGCGTAGGAAGAATACATTGAAGGAATGACATCAAGTGTGTTGAAACAGAACGGAATTAATTTTAGATAAACTTGTGCGAGAGAACACGCGATTTGATTCTACTAGTTTTTTTATTACAAAATTGTTTTAACTAAATGGAATGAAAATTTATTTACATTCTATGCAAGAAAATTTTGTTTTTTGTTGGCAGAAGTTCACGCAATGGTTATAGCACTATTTCTTGCACACATTTATGAAATTCCATGAATATAAATAATTTGTAAACTGATTTATTTCATGAATGTCAAGCCGGAATTTTTTTCTTAATAGTTCCCCCGAGGTGAGTTCGTATTTTCGTTCACTCAAAATTATTTTTATGGCATCACTCACGTATTTCCGCATCTCCATGCACAAATTTCTTTCAGAACTCCACATCAAACGACCCATTTTTACCTCAATAAAATGTTGAGGTAATTGGCTTCAATAGATCAAAACATCATTCGAAATTTCTCCACAATGTTTATACGATCTGAAGATCTGAAAAAAGTATAGAGTAAGCAAGTTTTTTCTCTTCTCGAAAAATGTTAATGACCTATAATTACGAAATAATGATTGATGGCTTAACTTATATTATTCAACTAAATCAATGCAGACAGACATGATCATCCAGCGCTGCTGTAGGTGGTATGTGGGCAACCAACAAAAAGGCACAATTAATAACATAAATTAGGAATTATTTTGTACAGATTATCCACGCTAATGTGAGAAAGTCTGTTGGGGTAAAAGTATGTCTCAGTAATGGACCGTGAAATCTATTAAATGCTGCCCTTTTAATTCCAATTATGATTCAATAAGTTCCTGGCATATCCGCGCCACTATAGCTAACCTTATTGTAAAGAAAAAGAAAGAAAGGAAAAAACGTTTATTTCCAAGTTGCCACATGAGATACATGCCAACATATTGGCTTTTAAAAATTTCTTTATATAAGACGTCCTAAAACAAAAGTTACATACGAGGAGTACTAATTTACAAACCATCCGAGGTGTTCAAATAGATAAGCCATACGAGTAATAATAATAGACAAACTATACGAGGTGTACGAATAGACAAACTATCAGCGGTGTACAAATAGATAGACCGTACGAGGCATATTAATAAACAAAATATACGAGGCGTACTAATAGACAAACCATACGTGGCATGCTAGTAGTCTAACTCTGTCAAGGGGTAGTTGAATAAGAGATGAAAAATATCCTCTCTTGGATATTTTATATTCCAAGAGATGGCTAACAACTTATAAATAATTTGAATACTGCTAAATAATTCTTCGGAACTCCCAAGTTATTAGTTGAAATTATCGACGTAAGAAAAAGACAAAAAACGCTATATCGGAGCAGATTGAAACACCATCGTAAATGACAATCAAGTATTGAGAAAAGGTTAGTGACGAAGTAATTTATAAAGAACGCGCAAGACAGTACACACATCTAGAAATGCGCAAACAAACTTACACTCAAAAATGAAATGCATTGCTTGTTCGGCATACAAATATAGAGATGATTTTTGCACGAGTGCTTTATTTCATTTGCCTGTTTATACTTTTAATCTCATCTATTCACAGAATTGCCCTTCCGGGCCGTGATTGATCGATTTATGAATCATTAAGCAAGCGCAATTAATTTGTTCATTTCTGGAATTTGGTTCAGTGATAACTGATCGCAGAGCTTTAGGTAATATGTAATGTGTCTTGAGGTTTTGCTTTTTCACGCAAAAAATAGAAATAGAAGCATATATATGTTCATGTGTGTGTGTATGTGTGTATGCATAGTGTGTTTTGCTGTTGTATCTGAATTAGCGTGTACATGTGTGCTTGTGTGAATTAGGAGTATGCCATTATTTGAGTAGGAATGAAAAAATTTGGCTTTTTAGACATTTAGAGAATTTTGTGGAATATGTGTGATTTTTGTTTTTAAAATAGACAATTCATTTTTTTTCTCTCTCTTGTTCCAGCACTGATGATGGAATTTTAATTCCGAAACGTTTGCATTAAATGTAATGTACGTTTTTAATCTGGTTCTTCTTTTTATTCTACGAATAAGATTCTCGAAGAATCGCCTTATTGGAAATATAATTTGTATTGACATTTCATGACGTATCAACTCATTGAGTTTTCATGCGAGAACAAAACCAAAGACAGTTTTAGAATCCTCGAAGCATTTCTAACATAAGTATGTTTTGAAATTATCCATTTCCCGTTTGGTTTTCTTTTTGTATGGGGTCGAAATGGGGTCGAATATTAAAGATTTATGTCCCCTTACCCCCTCGGGGGGGGGGGGGGGGCGGAGGATCTAGTGTCCGTAGCGCCATAAAATTTTAGGACTGAATAGTCCACCACCTAAGGGTCCTTCTCCAACAAAAACATGAAAAATGCTCATCTGAGCGACAGGCGCATCGGATGGTGGCCTTAAGCAGACTTGGTGAAGTTGAACGATATTAATAAAAACTATAAAATTTTCTCTACGTATATTTTATCAAATGAAATACGTGCCAAAATAAGTTCAAGGTAAACTTGCAGCAATTCATGAATATAATGTAAGAACCAATTTCCCATGATGCATAGAAGTTAGCACAGCTACTTGAACGATAGATCTCTTGAAGTAGGAAGTACAATTGAATATTAGGAGACATCCAAAGAAAACAGTTCATTTCCAATATAGATGGTACAAAAAACCATCGTTGGTTTTTGAAATAACTTAAAATTAATACACTTAGATGATACACACACACACACACGAGTGTTGTAATACTCGTGTCACTAGTCGAAAAGAAATAATTGAGGGCAATGTACTCCTAATCTTGCTTAACCTACATTTGATAATACATGTAATGATAATTATAAGAGAGAACACAATTTCATGGACGATGCATTTTCATTGAGGGGTGAAAACACTTTTGACAGTTTACATGTACATGACATAAAACTTCGCTATTCTTGACGCCAGGAAATAATATATGAATCGCTTGTTTCGGCTAATGTTCAAAAGTGTCATTTCAAGGAAGCATGAAAAAAAAATATATATATATATCCGGTGAAAGCGGGCTCCCCGTCCCAGCTTAGTTTTTCCAAATGAAATAAATGCACAGGGAGTTCGTGGGATTCGAACTCGGGATTTATAAGTTACCGCGCCAACACGCTATCGACTGCGCTATCAATCACCCTAAATGGTGATCGAAGCACAACGAAAGCAATGAATGGCACAGTGAAAGCGGGCTCCCCGTCCCAGCTTACAATAATTCCCTTATGTATCGAGAGTTCAAAGTCTTGTCACCCCCAGAAACAGTTAATGAATCTGGTGAAAGCGGGCTCCCCGTCCCAACTTAGTTTTTCCAAATGAAATGAATGTACAGGGAGTTCGTGGGATTCGAACTCGGGACTTATAAGTTACCGCGCAAACACGCTATCGACTGCGCTATCAATCACCCTAAAAGGTGATCGAAGCACAACGAAAGCAATGAATGGCACAGTGAAAGCGGGCTCCCCGTCCCAGCTTACAATTCCCTTATGTATCGAGAGTTCAAAGTCTTGTCACCCCCAGAAACAGTTAATGAATCTGGTGAAAGTGGGCTCCCCGTCCCAGCTTAGTCAATTATCCCTCAATTAATTGCCCTCAATTATCGTTGTGCTTCGATCACCTTTTAGGGTGATTGATAGCGCAGTCGATAGCGTGTTGGCGCGGTAACTTATAAGTCCCGAGTTCGAATCCCACGAACTCCCTGTACATTTATTTCATTTGGAAAACTAAGCTGGGACGGGGAGCCCGCTTTCATCAGATTCATTAACTGCTTCTGGGGGTGACAAGACTTTGAACTCTCGATACATAAGGGAATTGTAAGCTGGGACGGGGAGCCCGCTTTCACTGTGTCATTCATTGCTTTCGTTGTGCTTCGATCACCTTTTAGGGTGATTGATAGCGCTGTCGATAGCGTGTTGGCGCGGTAACTTATAAGTCCCGAGTTCGAATCCCACGAACTCCCTGTACATTTATATATATATCCATATATATACACATATGTACGTACACATATGTATATATATATACACACACACACAAACATATATACACACACAGCACACACACATACATACATATGTATATGCACACATAAGCATGAGGACCATGAAGATTATTCTCCTTTAAGTTTTGTACTTCTAATTAAACAATTTTAACATAACGGTCTTTAGTTGATAAGCATTTTATTTAAATATAAATGGATGATCGCACCACAAATGTATAGTTTTTACATGAATGCTTTACAATAATAAAGCGATGACAAGTTAGGTAATGTTACAAGTTGAGAGTGAATCGAGAAAAGACCATTATCTCTAGTTGAAATGCTGGTTGTTGGACCAGTACATATATATGTACCCATATACATGTACATATATACACATACACATGCACACACATACCCACGCACATACTTCCACCAAACTCGTAAGCATACACAAATGCATTTCTATGCATCGATGCAATTACAATGCATACGCATTCTATAAAGTGTCATACGCATCGCGTGCACACGTACACATATACACAAATGAGCATGTGCGCAAATATCAGCGTAAACTATTCAGTATGAACCAGCATTCCAATCGAGGGAAACGGAGAAAATATCTTATATTATGGCATGAATTTTAAAAAATTTCCGTACCAAAAATAGTGGCACAAAACAGTCTACCTACGTCAGAAACATGAAAACGATTGTGGGACGTGGATAAGGAAGAAAACATTAATGTCCTACAAGGGTTTCATATTAGAAAAAAAATAACATTATCTTTGAAATATGGCGCAAATTGTCGGCAATTGATGAACATACATAGGTATCATATTATTATAAGCAAATAATTATAAGCATTATAAGCATATTACTGTAGTAAAAATGGATGACCACACAACGAATTTATTGTTTTTTTACTTGGATGCTTTACGATTTCATTTTAGAAAAAAAATCACATTATATTTGTAATATGGTGCAGAATGTCTGCAATTGATAAACACACATACACATAGGTACCCTGACGGTCTAGTTTGATGCTTGCACAGAAACGGAGAGGAATGACATAAAATGAAACCTTCGACTGGTTTATCTACTCTAGTGTACACATGTGTACGTGCACATATGCACACCCATATGCGCACATACACCTATATACGTACACACATATACAAGTAAGCATGTTTGCAAATGGCAGCGTATAGGCGATCAAATCATAATACCTACGCATACTTCAAAACTGTTTTGTAATGTCTTGAATAATTATAAAACAATGAGCGAGGGAGATTGTTCAGCAATGGAGATACCAGGCAAATGAGATTCGTCAATACTTATTCAGTATGTTCTGTACCTAAGAATTATTTTTGAGACACAATATGACGAGTTATTTTGGATTTAAATTCTCTCGGTCTTTGAGGGATTTTAATACTCAGGGGAAGTTTATTCCACAGTGAGGCGCCTGATATGGACAGTGCCTTCTGCCCTAAGTGAGATGAACGATAGTTGACTAAAACATTATTGTTTCTGTTCGGTTTTTGATTGGTTACAGTTGGTGGATAGAAACGCACTATCTGTGCATTGCTCTGAGGAAGGTATAACGAGGAGAATACGTATTGGGCGTTCTGCATGAGGAGCCTTTCTTGGATAGGAATCCAGCCGATTTTATTGAGGAGAGGGGTTACGTGATCACTTCTTTTGAAATTACCGTTGCATACCACCTTGGCCGCAAAGTTCATGCATTTTTGTGAGTCCCTTTGAAGGTACTGAGGTAAGTCTCCCCACATTAGGTTGCAGTAGTCAATGCGCGATAACACCAGCGATTGAATAGCTAATAATCTGGATTTTTCGTCTAGCATATTCTTTATGCGATGAAAAAACATTAAAGTTCCGTAAATTTTGTTGCAAGTATTCTCAACATGATATTTGAAGGACATGCTTCTATGAAACCAGATACCTAGATTTTAACTTTTTCTGATGCATTAATTTTATCATTTCCAACTGCATAAGTAAGATCTGAAGTTTTTTAATTGCATCTTTCGATCCAAAAATAATACACTGTGTTTTATTAGCATTTAATTTGAGACCATTTCGGTCGCACCATGATTTCAGGCTAGTCAGTATAGCTCCGGCTTTAATTTGCGTCTGTGGTATTTCCGATACTGAACTTGTTATTGCAATTTGAACATCATCTGCCTACATTGAGATCCGTGTGTTAGAAGGCCTTGGAGGGAAATCATTAATGAAAATAGAAAACAGTGGCGGACCATGAATGGATCCTTGGGGAACACCAAAATTGTTTTGAATGAATGGGGATAACTTGTCTTCTATGCGGACAGCATGAGATCGATTTGACAAGTAACTTTCAAATCATTGCGTGTGTATTCCTAAGTTCAGTATTTTTCATAGAAGTCTATCATGTTCGACGCTATCGAACGCCTTAGAGAGATCGAGTAGTAGCAAGAGTGTTACATTCTTTTGATCGATATCACTGTATATTTTTTCAGAGATATTGAGCAGAGCGTCTTGAGTGCTAGTATTTCTTCTATAGGCGTATTGATTTAGGTGGAGTAGGTTTGACTCGTCCAGGTGAAATGAAAGTTGATTTGTTACCACTTTCTCCAATAGTTTGGACATGACAGGCAAAAGACTGATGGGTCTCTAGTTTGATGCTGTATTTTGGTCACCACTTTTATGCAACGGTCTAATAATGGAGTGTTTCCATTGGTTTGAAACGTTTTGGTTACTATTGATGTAATTATTATCAGACGAATCCATGGTGCTGTAACAAGGAAACTGTCTTTGATGTATTGAAGACTGATACCATCATGTCCAACTGCCTTTGTGTTTTTTAGTGAGTATAAGATATTTCTTAACTCCAGTAAATCGACAGGGCGTGGTCTCCACTTGACATCAGTCCTCGAAGGTGCAGTGGGGCAAGAATTTTCAATTGTCGTTTCATCTGGATCGGTACACACCTCACTGAAAACTTGAGCCCCTACTTTTGAAAAGAATGTGTTGAAACCCGTGGCTGTTGCCAAGGGATTTTCAAATTACCTATGCGCTCTAAATTTTCATATGGGGCTACCTCACTAATGATTTCCCAAGTTCTTTTCGGGTTATTTTTAGCCGTTATCAGTTTCTGGTGCAAGTGAGTTTGTTTCGCTTCAGTGATTTTCTTTCGAATATTTTTTTTCATTTTTTCATGTTCTTTATATCTTTTGTATAAGATACTGTTTGATATATTGTTTTTGTTCTCTCGCAACTTAGCGTTCTTTATTCTGCTCATCTCTTTAATTTCGTCAGTAATCCAAACAGTCCGTTTTGGCTTGGTTGTTTTGGTGACGTAAGGTGCACATTCGTCGAGAGCTGCTGTGAAGTTCTCGTTAAAGATGGACACTTGAATGTCAACATTGTCAGATTGCATCATTTTCTGGAATTCGGTGAACCTATCGAGTAGTTTTTAGTTAATAGTTTAATAGTTTAGTTAATAGTTTTGCTGAATAGTGCCTTTTCGAGCGATAAGTCATTAAGCGGTATTTTTGTCTTTCCTTTGCAATATTAATTTCACATTCTATAGAGTGGTGATCGGAAATAGAAGGTGATATTACTGTACTAAGTATTGCGGTAGGATTATTTGTGATTGCTAGATCTAGGAGAGTTGCAGAGACATTAGTGATGCGAATCGATTCTATGACCATTTGTGATAGGCTTAGTTTATACAATAGTTTGCTTAGGTGATTGTTTTTGTCCGTTAGGTCAACATTAAATTCTCCGAAAGCAAGGAATGACTTTTTTTGCCTGAAGGATTTCTTTGAAGGTTTCCTCAATGAAATCAAGTGTTAGATTTAGGGGAGACGATGGGTGCCGGTAAAGGTTGCCAACGATTATTGATGTGTGTTATTTATTTGCACTTCTAACCAAACCATTTCAATGCCTACGCAAACTTTATTCGCTAGAAGTGGAGATGTTGAGTACATTTCTTGCACAAAAATTCAAGATCCACTACCTCGGCTGGTTTTAGCGCCATCGTAGCGGTACAACACGTAATCAGGAATGTTAAAAAATGAACTTTGGGTTCGTGAATCAACCCATGTTTCTGAAACACACAAAATGTCAATTTCTTCGGTGACCAACGTTACTCTGATGTCATCCAGTTTGCCATTCAGGCTTCGAGCATTTATATGCTTGATATTGATTTTACCTATTTTAGCACTCTTTTTAAAGGTAGCAAAGTTACTACCTCGATGGGATCGTTCAGGGGATTTATCGATTCTGTCTACTTTGCCCAGGGTGTCTGGCCCAGCATCTGCCATGTAAGAAAGTCTACTACTTGGCTGGGCAGCGGCAGTCTGTCAAGATGAGGTAACCCCGGTCTGATTTTCACCCTGTGTGACAAGAGCACTGTAGTGATCGTTTTTACGATGGAGCAGTAGTGGAGGGTTATTATTTGATAACTCTGAAAAGGGATCGACTGATATTTTCAAAACACAATGATCCTGTTCATCCAGGACGAGAAGTTTTTGGCCTGTCACATTCAAAATGATTAGTGGTATAAGGTCTACAGCAGCTTGATCAAAATGTATGTCGTCAATGTAATTATCTATGAGGTTTTGCATGTCTCCACTGTTCTTGTCAATAAACTTAGCGTATGTGCTGTTGTTTGCTTTACTCTCTGTTTTGCTTGCAGCGTTTAAGGAATTGTAATTTCATTTTGATGCTGGTTGTTTTGTAAGTAGGTGAGCTACTGCATGGAGGAGGCAGTGTCCATCGGCTTTGGTGGGAATCAGCTCTATTTTCCATGATCGTTTCAATTCATCCATTGTGAAATTCATGCGTTCACAAATGGGGCTGGAGACGTTTTTTTCGTACCTTTTACATCATTAAGAGGTTTTGAGAGGTGCGGGGAATTTACGTTTTTCTGGCTCTGAATGGGCCGGCTGTGGTGATTTCTTGTATGGGGATTTGCAGAGAACTGAGAAATGCTCATGTCATTTCTATTTTCCTGGTGATGATTGTGCATGCAGTTGGGTAATGGATTTTCCACCGATTGTCGACTGCAATTTTACAGCGATTTCTCTCTTCCTGTTGATTTCACTGCTTCCGAGTATCTGATTGGGTGTTTATTTATACTCGAGTCTAAGAGGGGCTTTCCATCCTCTGTATCAGCATTGGATAGCAATGAAAACCTATTTTTTTGTAGGCACTCCTCAATATTTTGTAGCAGAGGGAGGGGAAGGTTTGTTAGATGAAGGCAAACATCGGTTTATACTGCTGGAGGTTTCACGTGGAAAGGCTGTCAACTTAGAACATTCAACTCATTCTGCTATTTTGCACATTTGCTCTCAGCGGAATCAGTTTAAGACCAATTTTTCTGCACAGGCTCGATGCCATGTAGAATTGCTGACCACTGCAGGCACTCACTACATAAATATGAGAAAAAATATTCATTGTCATGATCAGATTTTTTAACTTAGTAAGGTTATGGGACGAGAGGCTCAAACCTTTGAAACTACTTATATAGTTCCTGAAAGGAGGTGCGCGTTCAATTTCACAATAGAGATCATTTAGACGTTCCGAAGTTATGGTCTGAATCTTGCGTGCGCTATCAATGTCACCTCCGTTGATTTTTGTGAGACTATTGTCTCCAACGAGAAAAGTGTCTAGAGGGGATTTCACATAAGGATGGTTACTCGCAGCTACCACCGCCGTAAAATCGTGAGCGCTGATATAATAATTTAAAGCAAAAAGTTGTTCTGTAATCATTTGAATATTTGATACAGTGGAAAGAATCGACGCTGGGCTTGGGGGACAATTTTGTCTCAAAGCTTTATTGAGAAATGCAACTGTAAGAGACAGCATGTTATTTATTTCGTGAATAGTTTGGAAACTGGTCATTTGGAGAGGATTTAAGTACCCATAAAAAGCGGTAAAAGGTCTGTTTGTATTGTTCTCCACTGAAAATCTTTAGTTATCCTCGCAGTTTACGCTCTGAGGTACTTTACTGCTAGTGTCAGCTGCCGCGCATGCATTTTCAAACCTAACTCCACCGCCTGAATGGCCTACCCAAAATTTATCATTAAAATTATAATTAAAATAACCCCTTTTACTTTCTGACTGGTCGCTCACATCGAAAATTTTATCGCGTTCCAACGTTGACGTTGGTGTTGGTGTCGTCGTCGGTGGTGAACAATTTTGAGCTTTCTCAGTGACGCAGGACAGGGGAGATGTCGCTATGACGCAATCGTTGGGACGAGACGAAGGAGCTGACGGTGGTGCTGTGGCAGCTCCCCCCAGTGATGATGAGCAAACAAACAAAACAAACAAACATCGGCATCTTTGAGATGCTTTATTTCCAATCAAGCCTGATACATATGATCTTAAGCATTGGTTTTTCAAATGTCTTATAACTAAGCCTATATATAGGACACCATGACGGTTCCCCCGTAAAGCCTGTACCCATTTCCGACACCTGGGTTGAGTGGGGTATTGTGTTTGAGCTTTCCTTTATACCCAACGGGGAAAATCTCCGCGCCAGCGCCAGGATACGAACCCTCGTCTCCAACATAGAAGGCTGATCCCTTAACCACTGTGCCACGGAGAGCAGCGCTTGGGAGATTTTCGTCAAAGACGGGCGACTCTGCTGCTCGACTCTCTGTCGGGCACCTCTCCGTCGATTCTCTGTCGGTCGGTACAGGTGATGTTTTGGGAGTTGCGGTGCTTTCGTTGACGTCATACTGTTTCTCTGTCGGAATTTTTTTAGTCATTGTGAGCGGCTTAGGCTTTTGAACTTGTGATTTTACACACGAGAATTTTGGTGGTGTTTGCTTTCGTTTTGTGAACGGTTCAGATATATTCCGCTTTTTTGGGTTTGATTTTTCATGCGGCGCTTTTGTGAGGGATGTTATTCCTCCAGATAAAGCTACTTTTCGAGTAGCTGAGCGAGTTTCGTAATGAGACATTTTGAAGTTGTATTGGATGAGTGAATAGAGGTGAGGATAGTTCAAAATTTTTTTCACTGTGTAGCTGTTACGGAGTGAGTAACGATCGTCTTGGGTAGAAGGGTAATCGTTTACACATGAGTGAGGGCTAGCTTCTCATTTAGAATTTGAAACACCCAAAAATATTGCCATAAAAACATCACCAAAAACATAAGACGACAGGGTTGCCGTTTAATGCTGGAGAAAGAAGGCGAGGAACTGGGAGAGTGTTGGTCGGCCGTAAATAATGACGACAATGACGTTCAGACTTTTGAAGGTTGACACATTTTACTCATTCAGTTTCTCAACGTTTCATAATTACAAAATTTGTAATCCCTCTTTCGCTGTCACTATTCACCAAAGTTAAATGGTGGGTCACTATTTCACAAAAAGAAAAGTTAATTTTGTTTATATAGAGGAGGTTGATAAATTGGGTGATTAACTTTCAACAAGAAAGATAGCCATCATGGAAATATTTGCGGATGAGGGATTGCGTTGCTCGTTCACATCTGAAAACGAAAAAGACCGCCTTTTAATGCCAGATGATGAGAAGCCGCCAGTAATATAGAGGGGGAGGGGTAGAGGAAAAAAGAAGGTATAGCGACAGAGACGGGGGGCGGGGAGCAGGATGCTTGCGGTAGTCCAGCTTGGAGTTTCTCGTTCGTCTGCTTGTGAAGAAAACAATACAATTTTTTCCGTGTGAAGATTGCTATGGTGAGCTATCCAAGAGACGTCATATTGCTGAAAATTCGCCTCACGTTGCGGAATTATGTTCTAGCAGTGAACCCAGATTTAAGTTAGCCACCATTACAGCGTGGCAATTTTTCCAAGGAGAAGGTAGGCTGGGGGGGAGGCAGGGGTGCGGGCGCAGACTTGGCGTAGCTGGGCTCTCATAGAGGTCTATTGTTTCAGGGTTTCACATTTTTTTTTTTTAATAATGAAAGCATCTACGGATGCTTTATTTCCAATCAAGCCTGATACATATCACCTTGTACATTGGATTTTCAAATGCCTAATAACTAACGCCAGGACGCCATGACGCTTTCCCCCGGTCAAGACCGGTACCCATTTCAGACACCTGGGTAGAGTGGGGTATTGTGCTTGGAATTTTTTCTCCTATACCCAACAGAGAAAATCGCCACTTCCAGCGCCGAGATTCGATCCCGGGTCTCCCGCACGGCGGCAGAACCCTCTAGCCACATGGCTATGGCGGAATTTCATTGACTCATTTTGCGACGTTCAACATTTACAGAATTTATTTTCTCAAAATCACTTTTTACGTCACTGTTTCACCAATAGTTCTCAATAAAAGGACAGAGTTACATACTCGTAAAGTAATTTGAGCGCAATTTTGAGGATTAAAGGTCAAAATTTAGCGTCATAGAAACTCAACATAATTTTTTTTGCAATAACTGATAAAACAAAATTACAAAAAATTTATCACTGTGTTTATTGTTTGTCTTCACAAAATTCAAATTTGCTACTGCATCGGGCCTTTTTTGTTTCCATGCTGGTATTCGTGGTACGTTTGTTCTATATGCGGGAGAGGGAGGAGGAGGTGTTGCGGTTGACCAGGGAGGGAGGCTACACCGAAGGTCGCTACACAGACTTCGAGTGGAGACTAAGTTTACAGAAAGTACCAGTCTGTTTTTGCACGATAAAATTTGTCACAAATGATTGTATTTGATTACTGTTTTTCACTTTCGTGATTCAGTGAGGGAAAAAACACATTCACAGATACTCAGTTCGAGTTTGGGTTTTTAGGAAAGTTTCGTTCCCTTACATTTTAGAATGTGTGACACCGCATTTACGCGGAGCGTCAGTTCACCTCCGCACCCTATCCCGCTGGACAAGAAGTTTTAGTGAACGGTTTAAATTTGTTCGCAAC
The DNA here is from genome assembly GCA_030386875.1 of Morinoia aosen. Taxonomy (NCBI): domain Eukaryota; kingdom Metazoa; phylum Arthropoda; class Malacostraca; order Amphipoda; family Talitridae; genus Morinoia; species Morinoia aosen. The sequence goes on along the minus strand of CM059558.1, from coordinate 8,207,433 downwards.
GCTTTTATTTGTATTTTATGTTACCGTGAATGAATTGTTCACAGTCTAAAAAATTGTTTCTATCATGATCTTTGTAACGAGGGGTTATTATACATCATATTGTCGCTTAGTTTCTGCTGCTTGATACCTCTATATCATGCTTGACAATCAGCTTCCGTAAATTCTCCATAAGCGTTAAAAAATTAACTGTTTCATCAGATTTACTTACATTACTTTAGCATTCTGATGAATTAAAGCTAAACGTTTTTCATGAGTCCTAATATTGTACATATGTACCGGCATGTATACAGAGGTAGAAGATATTGTGCTTTTACTGCTTTATATCTAATTTTTCTAACTTTTGGTGATAGAACTTACTCCTCTGTTGTTGAGAATTACCGTGTGCGCCTCTCAGGTACTTTCCAGTTTGAACTTTAGAGGTTTACAGCTGACCGGTGGCGGAGGAGGAAGTGATGTCGGTGAGAGCTTTTTTATTTATATTAGAATATTTATAATTGATAACATCTCGCGACTCGTTCTGCTGGACACGCTTCTCGTCGGGTGTTGGATGGATTTAAGTGAAACTGCACAACGCCAGTGCATTCGCCTCAACTCTCGTAATCTTGGTTCTTTTCTTTGACCGTGCTCCTCATTTCGTTTGTGTGAATGTGTGTGTTTCGTGTTTATTTTGTTTAACTGAGCCATTCAGAGCGGTTTTACTTACCGGTTCAGTCGAGCTGCCCTTACTATTGCTTACCGGCTCTTTCGAGCCGCCCTCACTGTTGCTTACTGGCTCTGGCAAGCCGCCCTTACTATTGCTATGAACTAGGCTCTTTCGAACCACCTCTACTACTACCAGTAGTATTAACTAGGCTCTGTCGAGCCGAACTTACTTAGCTATCGAGCTACCAAAGTGTTTTAAGAGCCCGTTGGGCCATCCTTGAAGCGTTTAACTCTTGTTGATACTTGCTCTGAATGGCATTCTTCTACTATCGCCTTTTCGGTATTTTTCCATCTCTTACCTACCCTCTCTTTCTAAAAGAAGCTTCAATGGCTTCACTCAGGAAGTAATTTCTTAGGTGAGGTTAGAGGACTAGGCTTGTTTTCCTAATTGAATTTGTATACAACCATATGATTTTATTGAAATAACTTCGAGTAACCTAACCGTTTTGTGCATTTCGAAAGTTTGTAGTTTTCTTTTCACGCAGTATACCGCATTAACTACGGCCGGGTCCTGTCTGCTTTAAACCCGACAGCAGATGAGGGCGTCTTTTCGGCTCCGCTATATTCCTGTTGTGTGCCCATCTAAATTTTAACTTGTCAGATGTTCCCACCCTTCTGGAGGCACTATTTAAATACTTGAATTACGTTCCTCTTCAATTATTTGTTTTGTCAAATGAATTTGGAGCTTAATGTTTTGTTGATAATTCCTGATCACTTGTTATCTTTCCTTCGTCTCGATCATCTCCATAATATCCATAGTCGCTTTTGATGTTAGTCTCACCCAATTTTTTCCTATTCTTTGTAGGCTGCGCTGTTCCCTGTGTGCCCCAGCTGAACACTCAAAAACTAGGAGGAAACGAGGGCTTATCAACCGATTTTCTTCACAAAATACAGCTCAGTTCTTGCCACAATCGTTTTTGTGTTCTATTTTTTTAAAAATTAAAACTTTAAAAAACCTTGAAGCGTGTGATTTCCTCACACTTGCACATTATGATTCCAGTGTCTTATAAATTTAATTTTTGTAATTTTTTATATCTCACTGTGTATTATGTACTGAGTTATTTAGATGCGGCTCAACTGAAAGCTAAATAAGTGCAACCACATTTATATTAAATATAAGCTCATAATGAAATGTCATTAATATTATTGTAGGCTTAGCCGGAAGACTCACCTTCCACCACCAGTCGTCGCGGCTCCCGGGACCAACTGCACAGCTTCCCTGCTGCAATACACTTGTTTCACCGTAGACCAAGCAAACGGCTCAGTCTCTGGCCCACGACACTGAGCAGAGGCGCAACGCGAAAAATCAGGCACGAAGAAGATTACGTAATCACTTGACGACTTTTAACAACACACTGAAAGCCGGCGCCCGCAGCTGCCCGGCAGCGGCGGCAAGATCTCAATCTGCGGTGGCAGAGCGCTCACCGTTACAGCACCCTCTTGCGGCGGCAAACATCACATCCCCAGTTTCTCACGAAACTTGCGTCGCGTAGTGCCTAGCACTTGTACTCATTCTAGTAGGTGGGACGCCGTCGCTCGCGGCGTGGCCGCCTCAATGGTTCAGGCTCCCCCAGTTGCTGCTCCGCATCACTGTCAACAGCGTCTCGCTCGTCGCCTTCTTCTTCAGGGGACTCTTCAGTCGACTCGCTATCTGCCGCCGGCCCAACGGGCACCTGTTAAGGCGTCAACTATAACTCCCTCCGGCAACGTAAAGGGAGTTGCACCGCAACCGCCTCCTCCACCATGGTAGACTAAAGGAGGTACCGTCACTTCTACGGGGACAGCCACGCACATTCGCTAATTCGATTAGCCAATAGGAGGCTTCATTTCAATCAAGCCAGATGACGTCACCTACACACCATGACGTCAGCGCCGGCGGCAGCGTACTACTACTACGTAGCGTACTCTGCCCTGCCAGACGTACGATCAACAACATGGCCGACTGCCGGCGTGCCTCCGCAGATAACGGATTTGGATTTTAAAAAAATTGAATTCCGTCCTGATGCTTACAAATCTACCAGAACTAAAAGGTTATCGATCTTCAATTTTATCATTCCGGCAGCTTCATAAATAGACAGCTCTATCCAAACTGTAGGAAAATTTACTTTATTCAATCATACAAAACGTTTTAATACTTTTTCCATGCAGATGCAGCTGACTATTGCGCGCTGTGTTTAATCGTAAAAAAGGATAATATAAGATTCAGTTTCAGATATTTATTTGGAATAAAACCTGCGATATATTCTGCATGTAAGTTCACGAACTGAATGAGCAGGAGTATCGATTTACAGTTGTATATCCTTTTTCAGCATCTAAACTTCTAAGCTAAAAAAAGACTTTCGATAAGAAGGCACCATTTAGTTTTGGAGTTAAGGGAAATAGAAACAGTGAGCTAAGAAAGAAGTTTATGAAAAGAGACAGAAGTAGACGAAGAAAATAATAGGTGCTGAAAAACAGGACAGCAGTGAACCGAAAAAATGGTCACAAAATCCTAAAGACTACTGTATTTTAACGAAAGGCTTACCTAACCTTCCGCTCAAGAACTTGTACAGTTCCCATGGAAGCGCTAAGAACAGAGAGCTTTGATTATTGTTATCGTTGTGAGGGGAAGTTATAATTACTCGCGTTCACATTGTTGCGATGATGATATGAATAAATGATAAAATACCGAAAATCTAGATGAATATGACATCATTTCATAACTTCTCCCCACAAAAAATGGTGTTCCATAAACAGGAAGAAATAAGGCACCAATCGGTGTGGAAATAAGAAATCAGGAAATCTATGCACGAGGTGTGTTCCCAAATATGGTTTGGATGGAAGCATCAAGGTATGAAATTTACAATGAAAAATCTACCTTGGATATGTAAGGTTGCAGAGAATAGGATGGCAATGGACCGAAAAAAAATCGGTACAAACTAAACAAAATATTTCAAGGTTAGATTATTGGTAGTACAGGCCTCCCTACCGCAACAAAGTCCAATCAAAGGAAGTTATAAATCATTCAATATGAACTTGACACAACGGGGAATGTGTGCACAAGATTTGTTCCTACACAAGACTCCATCACACACGTAATTAAATGAGATTATTAGTTAGTTTAAACCTCCCTATCCGCAACATAGGCGATCCAAAGAGAGAAGAATAGATTAGATTAGTCGTTAGTTTTAGCCTTCCTACCCGCAGCAACAAATGCGATCCAAAAAGAGCAAGGAGGAAGGCACCATTCAGTATGGAGTTAAGGGAACGCGGAATCTATGCAGAAAGGGCATGGAAACAGTAATTTATGAAAGAAGATTATGAAACAAGATCAAATTTGAAGATGTAGTAGGTGCTGAAAAAAAGGACAGCTGTGAACCAAAAAAAATGTTCCTTAACACAAGAAAGACATTTCATTTAAACGAAAGGAAAGCCTACCCAACTCTCAGCTCGGGCCCTCACATTTTCCCCGAGGGAGTGCTAATTCCCATGGATGCAATAGTTGTGTCCCTCTGAGGAGGAAGAGTGAATAAAAATCCGTTACTTATGTTCATTCCAATCTGTGTTTCCCTTAAAGGGCTACCGCATTCAATATCACTCACGAGTTACGCCACAATATTTTCATGTTGAAAAATTATGAATAGTTCAATCGCTAATTAAAAACAAATAATGACAGCAGTGAATCGAAAGATGATCTGCAACGCAATAAAAAACGTTTTCTATTCTCAATAAATTGATGGCTTACGTTAGTCGTGGGACTTTGAATCTTCTTCCATAAAACACCCAGTTTTCATAATGAAAACTGACTAGTTCTACAGATTAGGTTACGACATAGATTCAGCCTTCCTTGCTGTTCAAAGCGAGCACAGCTGAAGGACTCTACATATTCTCTCGTAGAACAACAAGTTTTAATTAAAAATACTGACTAGTTCTATAAATTTGGTTGCGACATAGATTAAGTCTTCCTTACCACAACAAAGCTGCTCAAAGTGACACAGTCGGGGGACTTTACATATTCTCACATAGAACATCAAATTTTTATTATAAAAACTGACTAGTTCTATAGATTGAATTCCGACTTGGGTTTAGCCTCCATTCCCTTACTACAATGCAACCGTTCAAAGAGAGGAAGGAAACGCCAAGCACCGGAGTTGAAAGGAACTGCATATTTAATACAAAGGGTGTTTCCACACAAGAGAACCTCAGTATAGGAACAATAAATTGAGGAGTAAGGTTATGAAACAAAATTAAACCTGAAGAAGAAAGTCATAGGTGATGAAAAACAGGACACCAATGAACCAAAAAAATTTGGTCTTAACCTAAGGAAACGAAGCATTTTAATTTGAACAAAAAGAAGGCCTACTAAACTCTCAGCTCTGGACTTTACATCACTTGTTCTATAAGGATAGGAACAAAATATGAGCCAACAACTCGTCCCTGAATAAATATTCCTATTACTTAGAAATATATTTCCTTTCTAATATCTCGATGTTACGTAAACTTTTGACGATAATGAATTAAATAAACGATTTTTTTCATCAAAAAACAATAATTGGTACACCACCGACCACTCAAGGCACGTTTAACATTTTCCGGCTAATAAATTCCGAAATGTACACCCAAGACAACATAAAACTGAGCATTTAAATCTAGGTAAGGTGTAGTCGTACATAATGACTTGCTAAACATCACAGAGCGCAAATGGCAGCCCTCCTAATGCATAAGCGCTATCTTCAAACATTAGGACTAGTGCTCTGCATACCACTAAGTTATTATTATTTATATTATTATCATTTTTATTATTTTTATTATTATTATTATTATTATTATTATTATTATATAAGAAAGTTTTAGCCTCCCTTAACCACGACAAAGATGTTCCATGAGAGGAAGGAGGAAGGCACCATTTATTATAGAGTTGATGGAACTCGGAATCTATGCACAAGGTGCACAGAAATAGTAAGCTAAGAAAGAAGTTCATGAAACAAGAAAAAGTTGAAGAAGAAAGTAGTAGGAGCTGAAAAACAAGGCAGCAGTGAATTTAAAAAAAATGGTCCACAACAAAACAAAACCTATTCCATTTGAAAAAGAAGGAAGCCTACCTAAAGTTTAGCTCGGGCCCTCACATAGTCCCCCTAGGAGCGTTAATTCCCACAGATACAATAGTTGTACCCCCTGAACCAGTAAATAAAGAAGTATTAAATAAAAAAATGAACTGTTAAAATCAAAAAGGAAAAAATATATCATAATAGACTACAGATTAGATTATTTGTTAGTTTAAGCCTACATCTCCTCAACAAATGAGATCCAAAGGGAGGAAGGAAGAAGGTCCCATTTAGTATGGAATTAGGGGAACGCGGAATCTATGCAGAAAGGGCATAGAAACAGTAAGATGAGAAAGAAGTTCATGAAACAAGATCAAAGTTGAAGAAGAAAGTAGTAGGTGCTGAAAAAACAGGACAGCAGTGAACCAAAAAAAGATGGTCCGCAACAAAACAAAAACCTATGTTATTTTGGCAAAAAGAAAGCCTACCTAACCTTTAGCTTGGTCCCTCACATTTTTATAAGACTATAAAGATAAACATTAGAAAGACCAGTTCACGTCTAACTTACTATTTGGGTACCGGTTCTTCTAGCTCAGTGCGAGTGGGAAGCCTACGACGCATCTTTCACCAACTATTGGATGCATGTTCCAAATCAATCATTCAAAACGGTAAAATAGTTCTTACACACAATTGTATGGTCATCAATAAGCAGAAGTAAATTAATCGGCACGCTCAGAAGCAAACTGCGTTGTTTAATAACAAGACAACACTCCAGATAACTTTTTAAAAATTACGTTAACTTTGTAGAGACTGCCGGGCAGTGTACCTATTCCAACATAAGCCGTAGAATGCAAAAACTTGACAGGTAAGCATAATTCTAGTTACGTGTGTATTTTCACAGCCAGTCTAAAGCTTATCAAATAATTCATTTAAAAACCAAAACAATGAATATGTCATAAGAATGCAAAGGTTTCAATGAGTACATCCAATTTTTTTTGCCGAGTTCCAATTACGAGAAGAAAACAAGGATAACAATATGTGTAGCGCGTAGATAGTAATGCTTACTTATAACGCTTGACCCTAGCAATACACCGAACCAAATCAACTAATAAACCTTGCACTACCATCCATTAATGTGTTGTAAGCGAGAACAGATGAACGACATAATAGTTCACAGCCTTAAATTATAAAAAGGCAAAGAAAAAAGGTTTATCACACGCTTGATACAATATAACACTTCATAGCCTTAAATTCATCTGACACTAACAAAATAAGGCTAGCACAAGTCGAAAACTAAGTTGTTGTTCATTAAGAGTCATTGGGAGTTTAATTAACGCCACTTACTGAGCTCAGAGCGAGTAGTGCGCAGATATTTGTACAAATGTAGGTTGTATGGTGCCTCGGACAGAATGATGAGCCTCAGCATGCCTGACTAAATGTCTCAAGTTTGGCCACAGCAGACAGGAATAGCACCAGGCCATCCAGAAAACACAAATATAAGTTTACTTTCAAGTCCAAATTTACTGGCTCCACTTGGCTACCAAATGAGAGAGACAAATTATGTCACACAGAAATTTTGCCTTATCTCAATCATATCATTTTTTTTTGTGTTAATTTGGTTTACAGCTGAGTAAACGAGTAAGTAACACTACCACTAAAATTAAGCTTTGTTATATTTCAATCGGAATGTATGAAGTGTTGCTGTACATACAGCAACGGGGATGTCGGGTTTTACAGGAGGAAACAGTAACTCGCACGTAATTGATTCTAATGAAATATCAGTACTATGGGCATAAATTAATTGTGCACACAGAAGTACATTCAAACAGCTGCTCTGCAACATATCCGCCCAATGTGTCCATACCACTATTGCCAGCAGCCTACACCCATGTAATTACGAGGCCTGTCGAAAAAGTATCCGACCTTTGGCCAGAAAAAATACTTCAACAACCTGACGGGGTTGGGACCCTAATCCCCTTCAAAGTAGGCTCCTTGTGCTTCCACACACTTAGCCCGCCGATCCTTCCACTGCCGGAAACACCTCTGGAAGTCTTCTTTTGGAATGGTGTTCAGCTCTGTCGTCGCGTTCCGCATTATCTCTTCTCTACTCTCAAAACGGGATCCTTTCAGTGGTGTCTTCAATTTTGGAAACAACCAGAAGTCGCAAGGAGCCAGGTCTGGAGAGTAGGGAGGTTGGCGAACGGTCGTAATTCCATGTTTGGCCAAGAAATTGCGGATCAAATGGGATGAATGTGCGGGCGCGTTGTCGTGATGCAAGTGCCAGTTGTTCGCAGTCCACATGTCTGGTCTTTTGCGCCGAACTGCATCACGAAGTCGCCGGAGAACATCCTGATAGTACTCCTTTGTCACTGTTTGTCCTTCCAGTGCGTATTCGTGACACACAATTCCACGGACATCAAAGAAAACAGTCAGCATCGACGGAGTCAAACAGGCAATGCGACGATGGAGCTGAACACCATTCTAAAAAAAGACTACCAGAGGTGTTTCCAGCAGTGGAAGGATCGGTGGGCTAAGTGTGTGCAAGCACAAGGGGCATACTTTGAAGGGGATTAGGGTCCCAACTCCGACAGGTATTCGAAATATTTTTTCTGGCCAAAGGTCGGATACTTTTTAGACAGGCCTCGTATATTCCAGAAACGATTTAAAACGAACTGAATCATGTTATACAACAAAATTTATTATATTTCACCCTAGAACATGAGAACAAGGACTCAGGAGAAAAGTGCAGTGAATCACTTGTGCATCACAGAAAAGGTACCCTGAAGAGCTCTATCGTGAGCTCTGATTGACTATAATGTTCTACATCTGAAAAAAACTTTCTTTCCATTTTTATTTTGGAACAGTAGGTGGGATGTTTAGGGCAGTTATCATGAATTAATTCACAAACATTTTAGCTGAAGCCTAGTAAGTAACTGATTTGATTCAACAGATACTGCAAGAGCCTCTAATAAAAAATAATTGCAAGAAAGATTTACTGCACAATTCAAGTCCCTTCTGCAGATCAACAGACCGAATATACCTTTCAAACGACACAGAAAGGGGGAAACAGGAAACTTGCTCACTGAAAATGGAACAACTTATAGTGCAGTGAGCCAAAGAAATTTTTCAGCTGCTGGTGATGCATGTCTGTTTTCATGACGAGGTAACCGGAGCTCTAGAGGCAGCATCTTCCACTTCCTGCAGCAAAAATTCCTCTAATATTGGTGGTTCAGTTGAATACCGCAGCAGCTTTTAGCTCCTCTTCATCCACCTTGATGACGTTGAAATTATTTCAGTTTCATCCGGTACCTGGAAGGCAAATAAAAATGAGTGAATTTCTCAAGTTAGCATTCTTTGAATTTGTTTTTGGCTCAATAAGCACACATTTTAGTTGGTAGTAAGGGTACAGATTGAAATTTGTCAGTGGAAATATGATAAATCAAGATGCAGGTGAGAGTTTAAATAAAAAGGTTCAGCTGTACAGAGAGATGATGTTGAATATGAAGCAATATTGAAATGCATACACAAGGAAATGGAGGCAATGATAAACTATAGTGTAATACAGAATGTAAAAATACAAGGAGTCAAAAGGGAGAAAGTGATAGGGGAAAAGAGCAAAAAGGAGCTGTGGAAAAATTAAAAAATAAGTGAAAAAAGGAAAAATTAAATGTAATAGGCAGTGAAGTACTGTACATAGCATCAAGTACAACAAATAAGGCAGAGAAGTACTGTACATAGGTTCAAGTACAAACAAACAAGGTAACACACTCCCGCTGGTTCTCACAATTTTTCATTAACAGTTATTGTTGGGTGATATTAGTCATGCAAAACAACGGTTTTATTTGATGGCGGTTTAGTTGCAAAAAAACGTGTTTTTTGTGTTTTTTTTGTTTTTTTTTTTGCACACACCCAAATTTTGTTAGGTATATGTTTGTTTATTTTTGGTCACATAAAATACATTAATATCCATGTTCTTTAGTCAAGATTTTTTGTAATAAAAACATCAAAAGAAAACCATACTGTAAAAGTGTGGCAGATAACATACAATTACCTAGAGAAGTCTAAGAAGAACAGCAGGAGACACAGAACTTATAGATTATAGATTAGATCATAAGTTAGTTTAAGCCTCCCTAACTGCTGCAAAAATAGAGCGTATCGAAGAGAGGAAGGAGGAAGGCACCATTTAGTACGGAGATAAGAAAATGAGGAATCTATGCAGAAAGGGCATAGAAACAGTAAGTTGGGAAAGAAGTTCATGAAATAAGATAAAAGTTGAAGAAGAAAGTCTGAGGTGCTGAAAAACAGGACAGTAGTGAACCGAAAAAAGGTGGTCCTTAACATAACAGAAAACATTTTATTTTTACAAAAAGAAGGCCTACCTTACTCAGCTCGGGCCCTCACATTTTCCCCTGGGAGCGCTAATTCCCATAGAAACAATAGTTGTATCCCCCTGAGGGGACACAGAACTTATATTGATGAAGTCAAAATTTAGAGCTTACTATCTCTACTATGATTTTACTTTAATGTGACCAAAAGATCAGACATAGTAGAGGTAGTAAGCTCTGAATTTTGGCTCCATCTATTTAAGTTCTGTGGCTCCTGCTGTTCCTCTTGAGACTCCTTTTGGTAATTGTGGGTTATCTGCCACCACTTTTACTGTATGGTTTCCTTTTGATATTTTTATTGCAAAAAATCACAACTAAAAAAGAACATTGATATTAATGTATTTCATGTGACCAAAAAACCATGCTGTTTTCTTCTAAAAACATGTTTTTTTTCCTAAAAAACATGACTAAGAAACTGGATATTAATATATTTCATGTGACCAAAAAATTGAAAATAAAAAATCATGCTTTAAAAAAACATTTGTATAACATGAATATTAATATATTTTATGTGACCATAAAACCATGCTGATTTTTTTCACATTTTTTAGTCAATTTACAGTTTAATTCGCTCACAGAAATTAAAAATTCCGTTCCAAAGGATCACTAAAGGAACACATTTTAAAACCTTTTACATGAATGACATTCTGCTTGCAGATGCATTATTTTTGAGTTATGCAACTTCAAAATTTTTGTCTTTCATGGCAGTCAGTTCCAGTCAGTTGCGCGCTTGAGCTGGAGCTGTTAAAGTAGGTTTGGGTACATGTAATTTATCATTAGCCAACCCTGCGGAGCCTGAACCCACTTCTAGGATGTTTTAGTTAATAACACAATAAACGTTTTCACCCAAAAATACTAGCAGGGCTGGGGAAGTGAATACTTGAATCTACAGTATTCACTCCTACGCTTTTGCTAATGTTCTACGGTGCCCGCCATATTGAAACTGATGTCAACTGCATATCGATTTTAATATTCACTACCCCAGTAACCCCAGTCCCGCTAATATATTGGTGCGGAATTTTCAATTTCCTTGAGCGCATTAACCTGCATATTGACCATTTTTTTACAAAAAAACATGTCTAAAAGATATGGATATAAATATATTTAATTTGACCAAAAATCATCTTTTTTCAAACAAGTTTTTTTAAAAAAGTCTTTAACATTCATTTTCTGGTCATGACTTCTGTGAAGAAAATGGATATTAATATATTTTATGTGACCAAAAACTATGAATTTTTCTAAAAAATTTATACAAAATATCATAAATATAAAACATGGATATTAATATATTTTATCTAGCCAAAAAAACCATACTATGTTTAAAAAAATATTTTTTTATGAAAATCATTGATATGTATTTTTGGGCATTTTTTTGTAAAAAAAAACATTTTTCTACAAAAAGCATGGTTTTTGGTCACATAACGTACATCCATTTACACATTTTTAGTCATGATTTTTTGTAAAAAAAAGATGTTTTAAAAATAAAAAGCATGGTTACATATGGTCATATTTATTATATTGACATCCATGATTTTTAGTCATGATTTCTCTGTAAAAAAAACAATAATTTGTTCAAAAAACCCGCATTGGGTTTTTGATCACATAAAATATATTAATATCCACATATTTTAGTCATGCTTTTTGTAAAAAAATGCTTTTTGTAAGAACAAGCATGTTCTTTGGTCACATAAAAGATAATAGTACCCATGTTTTTTTAGTCATAAATTTTTTGGAGATAAACATGTTTAAAAAAAACAATATGGATTTTAAGTCCCGTAAAATATATTAATATCCATGTTTTTATAAGTCATGATTTTTCTGTAGAAAACAGCATTGGTGTTTTTGGTCACATAAATATAATAATATCCATATTTTTTAGTTATGTTTTTTGGTAAAAATAACATGTTGTAAAATAAAGCATGTTTTTTGGTCACATCTCCATCAATGACCATAAGTAAAGATATATTATTACAACACACTATTTGGAAAGTTGAAAGTGATTCACATGCATTGTAAAATAAATGAAATATCAAAACATGAAACCACAGATAATAAAAAATTCAATACAAACATAGAAAACCATGAATTAAGAAGTATGTTGTTTTATCGTATAATCGGACATGAAAACAAATAATGTAAAGTGGTTATTTTCCTTGCTGAGTTATTTTCAAACAAAATATTAGAAAAAAAATATCCATGTTTTTTTAGCCATGTATTTTTTTGTAAAACTACATGTTTTTTTTAAAACAGCACGGTTTTTTCTGAGTTGCATCTCTATGTGATATACGTCAATTTATTGGTGTTATTTAATAATGATCCCAATGTCACATAGCCTTAAAATATAAAAAACAAGTCTAAAAAAACAAAAACCAATTTAGTAAGACTCATAAAAAATGACAAGGAAAGAAATCAGCCCTTAATTTGGAAAATGTTATCCATTTCATTTTTGCTTGTATGTATTCCTAAGTGGATTACCAGACTCATTTTACTTCTATTAAGAAACATGAAAGGAGAGCAAAAAACAAATACAATCATTGACATAACCATAAGACATGCTTTATTGAAACATGGCTCTGTTGCTTCACATGACATTTTTGAAGCACTCACAATAAAATTATGATAAGCAGCATGAATTTGCACCTCATATCTTAAAAAATATTGATAGCAGCTCACCATGAATGGTAAGCATAGAACAACAGTTAGATATATATAAAAATGCATTTCCAAGGATGCTTAGAACAGTGTCATTTTCAAAAAGATGATTCCCATAAAAAGTAGCACTTTACAATGGAAAATCATGGACAAGATTTTGCATCTCTTTTGTCATCTTTCACCTTGACATTTAGCTACAAAGTAGAAAGTTTTTAAGAGTTAACCTAAAAATTTCAGATTTGATAGGCTACATACATAAGAAAAAAAGCTACTCTGAATTTTTATTATTATTATTATCATTATTATATAAGAAAGTTTTAGCTTCTCAGAACCAAAACAAAGATGTTTTAAGAAAGGAAGGAGGAAGGCACCATTTAGTATGTAGTTGAGGGAAGGGGGTATTTATGCACAAGGTGCACAGAAACAGTAAGCTAAGAAAGAAGTTCATGAAGCAAGAAAAAATTGAAGAAGAAAGTAGTAGGTGCTGAAAAACAGGACAGCAGTGAACCAAAAAAAGATGGTCCGTAACAGAATAAAAACCTATTCTATTTCAACAAAAAGTAAACCTACCTAACCTTTAGCTCAGGCCCTCACATAGTCAAGCTATTCTGAAAATGCATCCAATATACAGCACACAAGTTTTACAGTCTGCAGTCCAAACTAGCTTTCATGCTGAGCACTGCAGGTTCTAAGCTTTCTACTTGCTAATTTCAACATAAAGGAGAGATCAAAATTTCAACAATGCCAGTGAAGTTTTTTTTATTGTAAACCTGGTCAAATTTGTCATCTCATCTTACTTCCTGAATAATTTAGACATAAAAATTTAGATACTATTAGAGCTGATAGCACCCTATCACAAGATTTATGTTACCTTTTTAGTATGAAAAGCTCAATGCTATTAAATTTTTTTTGAAAATAAGCAGTATGTCATTAATCAGCATAGAATTTGTGCACATTATTTTCTTCTTTCTTTATTTCCGGTCAATATTTACTTTAGGTCAGGCAGGCGACCACCATGGGCGCCGCCATCTTGGATCCGATGTAAACAAGATTGCGGTCGTCACCCTAATGGGTGGGTTAGAAGCTTTATTTATAATTTTCGCTATAAGAACTGTGGCTAACCCTCACGACCCAACCTCTTTACGCTTGTAATAGGGGGTCAACTACCCTTAATAACTAAATAACGGCGCCGCGCGCGCCGGCGCCCACTTCAAAGTACAATTATTCAAAAATAACGCATCAGCGAGCAGAATGTCATTCCTGTAAAAGGTTATTAAATGTGTTCCTTTATTGATTATTTGCCCCCAAATTATTTATTTCCTTGCCTGACCTAAAATAAATATTGTCCTTATTTCCTTTATACTTCAAATTTCAGGCGAGTCAACAGCATTTTCCTATTGAACAAGCATATCGAATTTTAAATCGTCTACTGCATCTTTGGTAAATCTGAAGGAGATGACAGTTGTCGATTTTCCACATTTTGATGCCTGAACCTAATTAATTGAATCAAAATAAACGAGTTTTCTTCTATTCATTTTTCGTCTCAAATGAGTATTTTACGATTTATAGCGGTAAGTTTAGTTTCGTCATTGATGACGAATGCGCTCGAATAAACAGCTAATCATCGATTTTCAAATTTTTGTTGCTTGAAACATGGTAATAACATCGAAAAAAACAACTTTTATTCTATACACTTTTTTCGTCAAATGAGTATTTAACGAGGTATAGCGGTAGGTTGGTTTCGTCTTTCAAGACAGAGCGCTGGAAGCGAGACGCCATTGCAGTAGTGCCATACAACTCGATCAAAGAATTTCTTACCGCTTCAAAGACTGGAGTTGCGGTAAGTCATTTACCGTTATAACTAATAAAATCCTCCTTTGAGACAAAAAGTGCATAGAAGAAAACTTGTTTATTTCGATCTAATCAACTATGCTAAGCATCGAAATTTACATAATCGACAACTGTCATCTCCTTCAGATTTACCGCATCTTTTTCAAAGATTTGACAGAGAGATGCAACTTCATCAAGGGAAAAAATCAGTTATGAGCAATCCATTTTAAATTAAATTTAAATAATATTCAAAGTTCAATTTCTTACCTTCCAGGTCCAAAGCCCTGTGATCATAAAACCACAGCACAACACCAGTTTTCAACACCACTTAGTGCATCTTTAATGCCGATAGGATTTTCGGTAGACCGGCGTGCCAAATTGCGACCAGTCGCGCGAACGGAAACTCGAACGCACTCTTTCTCCCTAAAAACAGGGTAAAGAAGACCGGCAGGCGGCAGCAGAGGGACTTCATAACGCAGTTAGGTACAGAATTTCTGGAGATTTCTTGAGTTCACCTCGTGCGACTTTACACTTAAGTTTACCGACTCGTAACTTTGGAACGAATGCACCCATCGACTTCAAATTACTCTCAAATGAAAGAGCGAAAGTCTCTCTCCCTCCCATATCGAACACAAGACCACGACCCTAACGGTTCTCTGAAAAATACAGAAATTATTCGATAAGCTTACCCGACTCGCGCGCCGTCAAAATTAATTGCGTTTACCGACTCGTAACTTTTGAAAGAATCCACTCATCGACTTCTAATTACTCTTAAATGAAAGAGCGAAACATTCTCTACCTCCCATATCGAACACAAGACCACGACCCTAACGGTTCTCTCATAAATACAGAAATTATTCGATAAGCTTACCCGACTCGCGCGCCGTCAAAATTAATTGCGTTTACCGACTCGTAACTTTTGAAAGAATCCACTCATCGACTTCTAATTACTCTTAAATGAAAGAGCAAAACATTCTCTACCTCCCATATCGAACACAAGACCACGACCCTAACGGTTCTCTCATAAATACAGAAATTATTCGATAAGCTTACCCGACTCGCGCGCCGTCAAAATTAATTGCGTTTACCGACTCGTAACTTTTGAAAGAATCCACTCATCGACTTCTAATTACTCTTAAATGAAAGAGCGAAACATTCTCTACCTCCCATATCGAACACAAGACCACGACCCTAACGGTTCTCTCATAAATACAGAAATTATTCGATAAGCTTACCCGACTCGCGCGCCGTCAAAATTAATTGCGTTTACCGACTCGTAACTTTTGAAAGAATCCACTCATCGACTTCTAATTACTCTTAAATGAAAGAGCGAAACATTCTCTACCTCCCATATTGAACACAAGACCACGACCCTAACGGTTCTCTCATAAATACAGAAATTATTCGATAAGCTTACCCGACTCGCGCGCCGTCAAAATTAATTGCGTTTACCGACTCGTAACTTTTGAAAGAATCCACTCATCGACTTCTAATTACTCTTAAATGAAAGAGCGAAACATTCTCTACCTCCCATATCGAACACAAGACCACGACCCTAACGGTTCTCTCATAAATACAGAAATTATTCGATAAGCTTACCCGACTCGCGCGCCGTCAAAATTAATTGCGTTTACCGACTCGTAACTTTTGAAAGAATCCACTCATCGACTTCTAATTACTCTTAAATGAAAGAGCGAAACATTCTCTACCTCCCATATTGAACACAAGACCACGACCCTAACGGTTCTCTCATAAATACAGAAATTATTCGATAAGCTTACCCGACTCGCGCGCCGTCAAAATTAATTGCGTTTACCGACTCGTAACTTTTGAAAGAATCCACTCATCGACTTCTAATTACTCTTAAATGAAAGAGCGAAACATTCTCTACCTCCCATATCGAACACATGACCACGACCCTAACGGTTCTCTGAAAAATACAGAAATTATTCGATAAGCTTACCCGACTCGCGCGCCGTCGAAAGTAATTGCGTTTACCGACTCGTAACTTTTGAAAGAATCCACTCATCGACTTCAAATTACTCTTAAATGAAAGAGCGAAACATTCTCTCCCTCCCATATCGAACACAAGACCACGACCCTAACGGTTCTCTGAAAAATACAGAAATTATTCGATAAGCTTACCCGACTCGCGCGCCGTCAAAAAACTTAGGTTGACCGACTCGTACTTCGCGCGTTGTCAAAACATCCTATCCTAACATACGAAATAGCAATATCCGCAAATTTACTTACAATGAACAGACCTTTTCATGGCAAAAGAAGGCATGGGAAATCAATAACAATTATAATTAACCTCAGTGTGATATCATTTTTTACATCAATATTTTCGGAGAATAAATGCTTAAGTTTTCCTGTTGTGTCAAGGTATATTTTGATCCTGAAGCCTTTTTTAGCGAATATTTAAATTGTTTTGTGCTTATGTACTATCTTTAAGCCCTAGAAAACCTAGAATATTATTCTACTTCCATTTCAAGCATTTGTGGAACCTCGAACTCAACTATTAGTTTTTTCCCCGCGGTTGCTGTGTCTAGATAAGTTGTGTCACTTTGTTTTTTCTTTTGTTTTCATTTAATTCAAGAGTTCAACTAATCAAATTGTCATTCGCAAAGCTGGTTTGGTTGGTATATTTTCCAAAATTATATTGAGTGACCATTAGGGCGAAATATTTTTGATAAACTAATTTATGGTAGTGCATAACGAATTATTATGGACTGCCTGTTTTTATTAATATTCTTTTGAATCAGTTCATTTAGGCGTTTATACATTATATCCACTACAATTTTTGTGTTGTGTTTATGTTTATTCTTAATGAATCTGTTTCGATGCCTCAACGCGTTCTTTCAGGATGTATGCTCAGGTATTTTTGGTTACTTTTTTCAAAATTTATTTCAGCTCAACAGGCGTTTACGATGCGTCTAGTTCAATATTGACGGGTTTATCACATTTTTGACTTAAAATTCATAGCTTTAAGTAAAAAAATTTCGCGTTGATTTTGTTTTTTAAATAATTAAATTGATGGATGGGTAAAATATAAAAGTTCTGAACATTTCAAGAATACGTTCTTAAAAGTGAGAACCATGCTTCTCCGCCATGAAGTATTATAAAATTTTAGCTAGTCCACATTTTACCTAGTCAAAAATTTTAGCTAGTCCAATACTTCATTGTTTACTTTACCGGCAGGCCGCAGCCGAGACGGTTCAAATTTAATGTGTTTTCGGTTTTGATATTTGATCGAATTTTACGACGAGCTCCAATATAAGCACTGAATACTTTTTATTTTTTCCTTCCAATCAGCTTTTCTACAAGCGACAAGGCAATTACCTTTTCTTATATTTTATGTGCCGCTTAATAATCCTGATTTATTTATCCATGTTTCGTTAAATTATAGCAAATAAGAACCGCACATTTTTACGGCTTACTAGCCCCAGATATAACACTGCCGAATTAATTTATATGTTTTGATTGAATTTGTTTCAAATACTACTTTCAGCACTTTAATTTCTTATTAAATCATTCTTACATCCCAATGTATAGATTCATCGAATCAGCAAATTAGAGATAAATATTTTTCAGTTTCAATTTTTCATTCGTATGGGTAAGTTACGTTGAACTTTTCAGCTTTAAGAAACAACGGATGGGTTACAGAATTCAGTTTTCGCATGTGAAACTGTAAAACTTATATTGGAAAAAAACAATTCTGTTTTCTACTTCATATTTAAAGTGAGACTCTTTAATCTAACTCATAACATGTGGACAGCTAGACGCCGGGATTATTTTGCGCACACTGCATATTTCTGCTGACGAAGCCCTTAAATGTTTTGGAGGCCCAGAGGCTTGCGCTCGGGATGTTTTGAGATCTCTCCTGCAGTTGCGATATGCTCCGTGCATATTGCGTCAGTTTTATGTGAAGAGTTCTCGTGCTAGGTTCTCCATTCCTTTAGTCACAGCAGACGATCATAAAAAATTTGACTAATCAAAGATCAAAACTAACTAAGACAATCAAAAAGTGCACGTTTCAATATTGTGAATTCTTTCTTCTTTCAAAATGGACAGTGTAGTCGAGCTCATGAAAACGTTTCCGAGCAAGAGTGTGAGAAGCAAAAATGCCCTTTATATACTATTATCTAAAAAATTAGGAAGTAGAAGACCAGAAAGAGACAGAAATCGCTTCAGAACACTGGAATCCTCGAATGCAGCTTTCAACTACCAATTGGCAAGAATAGTTCAGGTAAATTAATAAACTTAAATTAGTTTGTGCGAGTCCGACTCCGATGTATATATATAATACATATTTATATGAGTGAAAAATTCTTATCTGAGAAGGATTTCCTATATTGCTACAATCTTAGTCACTTTTTCTTCCTGAGAAATTTGATGCATCTTTACGAAACATGTTATTTTTGTTTGTTTATGTTTAGTGCTTGCAAGAAGCAAAGCCCTCTTGCAAGAGGGTGCTTTGTTCCAATAGATTTTTTTTTCTCAGCTACTAGTTGAAGCAACTAGGTCTACAGTTTAAGGCTTCACTATATTGTGTTCACTCTTTAGGTGATGTAACAAACCACTGGTAGACCAGCCTTTTCAAAGTAAACTCTTGCCGCACTGTATACACTTCGCACTTTCTCCAGTTGCATCTTTAACATAGTATCGCCCCACATAGGCTTTACTTTCTACATCGTCTGTTGCCATTGTATCTATTACAGTATATTTTTTATTACCTGCAAAACCAAACCCCTAAATATATTCTGATGAAAGAGTTGAACTATATTATGAGCTAGTCTAGACTACACTGTGTAGCGATGGAAATTGCAATAATATTAAAACACTAAAGTCCTATCTCTACCATTTACAAGTTGATTTGCTCCAAGTGAAATTTGATTTGCTCCTCGTGAAAATAGAATTGCTCGAAGTGAATTTTGATTTGCTCCTCGTAAAAATAGAATTTCTCCAAGTGAAATTTGATTTGGTCCTCGTAAAAATAGAATTGCTCCAAGTGAAATTTGATTTGCTCCTCGTGAAAATAGAATTGCGCTAAGTGAAATCTGATTTGCTCTTTGTCAATTTGCTATCGATTTAAATCCTTTTTAGTTTGTGATAGTTACAATACCCAAATTACGTAATATTTTTTTCAGCTTGTGCATTTAAAATATATAAAATACTATACATTACCCTAACCACAGGGTTGAACCTTGGTCTGAACCTTTGTTAATTAATCTTAATTGGTAAATATTTAAATTTTATTTAATGTTCATTAATAACTAATTACCTTTCCATCAATTCTGCAGAAATCATAATTCATTGATTACTTCTTTAATTATTTACCCTATTATTAAAAGGCAAATAAGCAAAGAAACCCTATAAGCAATTACCCAAGGGTTATTTCCTACCGACGATCATCCGGTAGATGACACCCTATCAAATGAACCATTATTATTATTATCCTCATTAAACATGTTTAGGTCGCAATCCCTAGCGGAATTGGACAATAAATTGATAGGAAGCGTTTGAAAATAACAAAAATAACAAATATAAATTTTTTTGATAACTCGTGTACAAATGCACTTTTATGAAAAAGTACAGTAATGTAATGGAAACAATAGTACTGCTGAAACGTCATAACTAAACATCACAAAATGAAGTGTAAAGCATATATTACAACGTTTGCGCAAGTTTTGATAATTATTTCCTCATTAACATATTTCCGTTCTTTCCATTATTATTGTTATTATTATTTTATATAATAAAGTTTTTGCCTCCCTTAACCCCGACAAAGATGTTCTAAGAAAGGAAAGAGGAAGGCACCATTTAGTATGGAGTTGAGGGAACGCGGAATCTATACAAAAGGTGCACGGAAACAGTAAGCTACGTTGCCTGATACTCACTTATGGTCGCTTTTCTTTTACTTTCAAGTTGAAGTGCGATACAAGCAAAGGACCTCCCACCGGAGGTGTTCGTCTCAATGAATATTTTCACGCTGAAAACGATTCAGCATCTACGGCGAAGTGCGCTAAGGTGAGTTCTAATTTGTTTCCATTCTCTAAAGTGAATTGATGAAGCGATGGTTTCTTCTTTGTGCTGAGCGAATTATGATTATGAGGTCGACATTTAACATCTTTTATTCTTACGTATCAAATATGCATTGTACGATTTCAAGGAAAAATGAAATACCATCGCTACATATTTTCTTGTGGAAGCATATCAAGTAGCTTTTATTGAAATGTTTGTCAAGTAAAATTATTTATATTTTATTAAGAATTACGATTCTCTTAAATGTAAAACATCTTGTGAAATTTTTCTTTTAAATCTCATGAATAACTTTCAACCACAAGCAAAAATTTTTAAATAGGAAGTTGTACTTATCGCTAAATAACTCTTACATTTTATTGGATTTCATCTTTAGTGGATGCAGTTGCCCGTTAAATGTATAGCAAAGTTGGCGTAATTGTTCTTTTTGTGTACTTGATACTCAAAAATTAAAGTATTTTATTCACAAACGTAAGTACAGAAATAAAATTATTCTTAATTAGCTTTTAGAGAGTCCTGCTGCAATTCCAGATGAGTAAGTTGTGAACAGTCCTCTTAATGAATGAAGTCCTCCTAATGAGTAAGTTCTCCTAATGAATAATGTTTAATTCCAAGTCATATATTTAGCTGGTAAGGTCTTGACTATCATGAACTTGATGTAGCCTTCCAATTCTTGTTCTAAGACGAATATGTCCACACTAAAAGTTGTTGCGTCAGGATAGAACCATTGCAATGACGTCGTAGGAACTTCTCCGCAGTTCATTTATATCCATAAAGGTTTTTTTTTAAACCTGAGCTTGATTGTGAGCAGTATTATCTTCCTTTGAAAGACGAGTTTATTCTGTCCACTTCGATTTGGGGAAAAAACGATTTACTGTGACTATAAATGTTTTTTTTTTAATTACTTCTTTGTAAAGCTGAAGGTTTTTTTTCAGTAACGTTCATTCATGTCCAAATACAGAAAGAATAATGCTATAAAATTATCTTTTTATACAATGTGTCACCATTTGAATGAGGGTTTAGTTCCTTTGAAGTTCCTTTTGGCAGTCATGACGATTCAGTTACCTCCAGGATGTCGTCATAGCATGCAGATACTCCATGTAATCAAAGTTCATTCTTCTACTAAAAGTATATAGGAAAGCTAGATGAAATTTGCATTTTCGTGATTGGTTCCGTAACATAACATGTTCATAACCTATTTATTATTGATCGCAATTACGATGCCGATTTAGATTTTGAGGTACCATAGAAATAGTTTACAAAATCATATTTCCGAAGTGCCATAGTGTTTGGTCATAATGAAATTCCTTGATATTCTATCCTGCTGTAAAGGGATCTGAAAATCCCCTGGTATCTACTAGTTTTCAGTCAGTTTATTTTTTCCATATGATGAACTGTTGCCCTCATAGTTGAAAGATGTTAAGACAAGGTCTTCACAAAACTTTTGTTGGAGTTCATTTAGGACTGGGTACCATAGAAATTTAGGTAACTTTTTTGCAGTAAAGCTTCGGTTGCTCCATTCAGTATTAAGTATTTTAAGTATTAAGAAACTTGGAGCTTCTTTTGAACTTTTGGTATTGCGGATATTATTGACTTACATTACTCATTATAGGCCTATTACTACCATCTGGACATTTGGACAACATTCTTTGTGTTCAAAAAAGGTAGTAATTTTTTGGCCGTTGAAGGTAGTAAAAAGTAGTAAAATTTGGAAATGAAAAATCAGTAGTCACCATGATAAAACCCAAAAAAAAACAAAAAAAAAACACTATTTAGTGGGTTTTTTAATGTGGGTTTTTTGGGGCTTTTTTAGGTGTTTTTTTTTGGGTGGGTTTTTTATGTGCCAACCCTGGTTCTCCGTCAGTATTAAATCCCAAAATTATCAATTTAGGGATTCACAATTCATTACATCCCTAAATTATCCAGGTGTGGGTGTCAAACAAACACATCCAGCCTAATGGTACCCGTGATTAAAATGTTCTTTTCATTGTGCACTGGTGAAGGTCGATGGGAAAACATCAGAAGCCGAACACACATCACTGGCGGATTCTCAAGAGGGATCAGAGGCCAATTCCGAAGATGATGGGGAAGAGGAGAACTCACAGGAAGAATCATCACAAGCCGATGACACATCACTGGCGGCTTCTCAAGAGGGATCAGAGGCCAATTCCGAAGATGATGGGGAAGAGGAGAACTCACAGGAAGAATCATCACAAGCCGATGACACATCACTGGCGGCTTCTCAAGAGGGATCAGAGGCCAATTCCGAAGATGATGGGGAAGAGGAGAACTCACAGGAAGAATCATCACAAGCCGATGACACATCACTGGCGGATTCTCAAGAGGGATCAGAGGCCAATTCCGAAGATGATGGGGAAGAGGAGAACTCACAGGAAGAATCATCACAAGCCGATGACACATCACTGGCGGCTTCTCAAGAGGGATCAGAGGCCAATTCCGAAGATGATGGGGAAGAGGAGAACTCACAGGAAGAATCATCACAAGCCGATGACACATCACTGGCGGATTCTCAAGAGGGATCAGAGGCCAATTCCGAAGATGATGGGGAAGAGGAGAACTCACAGGAAGAATCATCACAAGCCGATGACACATCACTGGCGGATTCTCAAGAGGGATCAGAGGCCAATTCCGAAGATGATGGGGAAGAGGAGAACTCGCAGGAAGAAAACGGAAACAAATCACCAGCCGTGTGCTTCGAGGTCGAATATAGCACTGAAGGCATTAATGGAAAAAGTAACGAAGTGCATCAGGCTCAAGATTATGAGGTGTATGAAGCATCTTTCATGCGAGAATGGAAACTTGCGGCGCAGAAAAGAAGTGTCGAAACTAATCTAAATTATTTTTTGGAAAGAAAAATAAATCATTCTTATAAATTGAAGCAAAGATTTAAGGTGGTGATAGATAATTGTAGCCCTAACAACATATTTGAACCAGGACATGAAAAGCACAAGACTCTTCTGAATGGCATACGGAACGTGAATAATGATTGCGTTATAAAAGTTTATGAAAGGAAAAAACATCGCAACTCCAGTTTTGCAGGGGATCCACTTTTCAGCTTCCTGATTAAATGCCAAGAGCCATCATGTCAGCTGAAGCAAAAAATTGTTTATTTCCCCGGTCTCGAAGAAAAGGTGAACATATGTACCATTTATTTGTTGGAAAAGACCGAAGCTGATAAGAACCATAAAGTAACTAGGCGACAAGCTGAAAAGGAGGAAAGAAGAGTTATTGGAGAAGCTGTTCTAGAGATGGACCCTCAAACGTGTACTATGATCAAATTCGACACGCGGCAGTTGGTAAGAATATGAAACCGAAGATTTTCTCTCTGAACAATTTGAAAAAACTTGGGCAGAACGTCAAGAACAATCTTAAAATTTCACAAGATAAAGAGGAGAATCTCCAATTAACCGCTAAGATTCTTCATAACATAGACTCAGCAGAGAACAAAATCATCCCAGGTTTTGTTTCCGAATTCGACCCACTTACGTCAAGAATCGTGCTGCAATCTGAAGGAGAGCTGCGCGAACTAGCTAGATGCCCCAATGTAACTCTTCATTTAGATTCAACAGGTGGTATCATCAAAGGTTCAGAAGGCCGAAACTACTTATATCACGCGGTTGTATACCAGCGCCACAGCGGAGCTCCACAGTTAACAGCAACCTCCATGTTGACAAAACAAAGTTCGGCCAACACCATCGAAGCCATGCTGGCCAGCCTCTTGCACAACTATCGAAAAGTGCACGGAAAAGAGCTCGCGCCGAAGTGCATAGTAGTTGACCACAGCTTTGCTTATCTACACGCAATAGTGTCCTCATTTAAGCTGGGCGATCTGCCTACCTACCTTGACAAGTTGTGGATGCATCCTGAAGAGTCAGAACTAAACTTCCTGAATATAAAATTGTGCAGAGCCCATTTTATGAACAATATCGCACACAACTGCAAAAAATTTTATCCGAATATGAAGCCCAAAGACCGTAGCATAATTAAACAATACTTCGCCGACATGACAGAAGCCTCCTCTAGAGATGAACTGTACTCTGTGTTTCGAAACCTGGCTAAAATAGTACAGAGCCGTTTTCTTGGAGAAGAAATAAAACCTCTTCTTGACCGTGGCTACGTTGGTAGTGAATGTGACAGTGTTGAGTCGACCAACGCATTGGTGGTTGAAGATGCCGAAAGATATCGTGAAAAATGTGCAGTAGGTAAAAAATTCGTGTCTGTAGCTGAAGAGGTAAAAAATAACCTTGCAAATGAAGGTAGTGTGAAAAACCGATTTTATTCTCCAAGTTTCATGGAGAAAATACTGACAACCTGCATGCCATTCACGCCACTCTGGTGTGGAATCCATGGTGGAACTGAAACAAACGGATTAGTGGAGGGGTGGCACAAGATCGTGAAGAGGGATATTCTCCGAGGACAGCAAGTATCAACAGCTGACTTTATTTTCAAAATGTATGAACAAACTAAAGGCAGAACGATAGAATCCGAAAAAGACTACAAAATCGTTCAGAAAAAAGTCATTTCTAATCTAAGTGAATTTGTTGAACGTTGGTCAAAGAAAAAAGAAAAATTGGAGCAATCTTACAGCTCTAAAGCTAAAGAGAAAGCAAAAGTCCGACAGGGTCGTCTATCTGAGAAAGATGACACACGCGAAACGCAATCGACCAACGTTTGCGATATCGTGAAGCTGGCGAAATTTCGCCGTAGAAGCATTTCAACGTCGCCCCGAAAGAAGGAGTCGTACAAGAAAGTTAAATACAATGATGAACATAATCAGCATGTCAACAAAGAAAAATTGTTCTCTTTGGAAACGTACAAATCAGAAGAAACATACTCACCAAGTGAAATGATGTGGCTCAGTCGTTTTGGTCTAAAAAGGAAGGACAAGGATAACATCCTGCAATGCTCCAGTTGGCTCACAAGTGACACGATAGAAGGCTTCGCAAGACTTGTTAGAAATTGCCATCCTCAGTATAAATTCGACTCGCCGCTGACGTGCTTTACTCCACCGCCCCTGAGATACGCCAGCGAAAAATTTATACAAGTCCTCAATACTACCTACAACCGGTGCAAGGTCATGGTCAAAAAGACTGGTTACAAAAGTGCGAGTGACGGCGGTACCCATTGGATAGTCATCACCAATGCATTGTCTCGCGACCGCTCTGAAGAAGGTGTAGCACATGTACAGCACATTTGTTCTTTAAACGGCGCACCAAGTACCGACGTAAAAGAGTATCTGCAGAATCTCTATACAGGCATAAAGACAATAAGGAAACTGATTATTGAATGTGTAACAGTACAACATCAAATGGACGCATCCAGTTGCGGACCATTCTGTTTAGCGTTCGTTACGTCCGTGGTAAATGGTCATGATCCCAGCCTTATAACCTATGTCAAAGAGAAAATGAGAAGACACATCATCTTCTGCCTCGAGCAAAATGTTGTCATGGAATTTCCATCGTCAAAGAGAAAAGAAAACTTCACTGATGAAGAAGGAAAGCTGGTCGGACTCTACGGAGAAAGAATTTTCAAGATCGAAGAGATTCAGCTTGACTCCTGATGAAATGGCTCCTTACAACTTCCGTTTTAAGTGTTCATTCATTGTATTTTTACGTTTTTCGAAGTTTTCTTTCCTTTTAGTTATTTTGTCTGAAAAATTTCTTACGATTACAGTGAGCTCGACTGTAATTTTCGATTTAGTAGATGGTAGGTTGTTTTCATGTTGTTATTATATGTACATATTATTTACTCTTATATTTCATTTTCAATATGTATATGTAGATTAGTATGCGTGTGTACGTATGTAGGTATATGTATATCTACATAAATAGACATACATGTTTCTATTTCATTTCTTTACGTGAAAACCATCCGCTTAATTAATTTAATTGCACTAGCGAAAAAAATATAAAAGAGATCTATCACTTCCCCAGGGGCGTTTTTGTGAATAGGAAAAAATTGAGAAATCAATTTAGTGAAATAAAGCCCAATTCCAAGAGCCTATGAATAGTAGTAAAATTTTCTTTCTGTCCGTATGTTGAACAAGCTATGAATTTTGATGTTGAGTATATGTTTGTTTGTCTACGCATTTCTACAGAAATTTCGTAGATATCTGCTAATCATGAGTGATATCCCGCATACACTGTATCTCCATTTTACCCCATGTACCCATGTCCGCATGATGTTGGAGAAAATATGAAATATGTTCTTTTGTTCTTGTTCCTTGAAAAATTTAGTTTTCTTAAAACTAATTTTCCGAAATTAAAAAGCATTTCATTTCTACGTTTTTCGAAGTCTTTTAGCATATTATTTACTTTTTCCTCAGGTTATTTCTGACGATTACACAAAGCTTGACTGTCATTTTAGATGTAGCAGGAGCAAGATTGTTTTTTATGTTTATTAGTATTTTCATTTTTCTTGCATTCATTTTCAATAAGTATATATACATGAATATGTGTGTGTAGGTGTGTGCATGTGTGTGTTCATGTGTGCGCACGCAAATATGAATGTCTATGTATCTGTGTGCACATGTACACGTTCGGATGTGTTTCTTTGACGTTCATAACTCACCGAATGCAATGAGTTCGATGTGGAAGGTTTTGAAGCCTCCGGCCCGGCAGAAATATTCCAATAATCGAGTTCTGTAGAATAATTTTGTATATGTTATGAATAATTCTGTATATGAATGAATAATTTTTGTTTATGAAGAAAGGCTTATTTATAGCCCAAATTATAGCCTCACTATATCGGCAGACTGATTTTTGGCAGTTTTCCATTATAGTGGGGTTGTAATGAAAGGCATAATCACTCACCATCGAAGACGGGAGCACTAAATAAGACCAATGGAGCTACTCAAGCCTTGGCATATAGGATTCAACTACAGAAGAAAAAATGGGTCGTGGTCGTCGTCTTCGCTGTACGCTATCTCGAGAAAGCTGAGAAGGTAAGCTAAAATAAATGTAAAGGATGTATTCAGTTTATGTGTAAAGAGTCCAGACCTTCAAACGATCATGTGCATGTTGAATTCATCTTAATTATGTTGTAATTCTCACAATATCTTCCCCCAATGACAGAGTCAAGTTGACAGTATTAGGCATCAAACTTATTCAGAAATTAACATGATTGCAAGTACAGAAAAAATGAGACTTACAGATACTAATATTACCCCGTTTGAGAGTTATTTGAAGTCGATGAGTGGATTCTTTCAAAAGTTACGAGTCGGTAAACGCAATTAATTTTGACGGCGCGCGAGTCGGGTAAGCTTATCGAATAATTTCTGTATTTATGAGAGAACCGTTAGGGTCGTGGTCATGTGTTCGATATGGGAGGTAGAGAATGTTTCGCTCTTTCATTTAAGAGTAATTAGAAGTCGATGAGTAGATTCTTTCAAAAGTTACGAGTCGGTAAACGCAATTAATTTTGACAGCGCGCGAGTCGGGTAAGCTTATCGAATAATTTCTGTATTTATGAGAGAACCGTTAGGGTCGTGGTCTTGTGTTCGATATGGGAGGTAGAGAATGTTTCGCTCTTTCATTTAAGAGTAATTAGAAGTCGATGAGTGGATTCTTTCAAAAGTTACGAGTCGGTAAACGCAATTAATTTTGACGGCGCGCAAGTCGGGTAAGCTTATCGAATAATTTCTGTATTTATGAGAGAACCGTTAGGGTCGTGGTCATGTGTTCGATATGGGAGGTAGAGAATGTTTCGCTCTTTCATTTAAGAGTAATTAGAAGTCGATGAGTGGATTCTTTCAAAAGTTACGAGTCGGTAAACGCAATTAATTTTGACGGCGCGCGAGTCGGGTAAGCTTATCGAATAATTTCTGTATTTATGAGAGAACCGTTAGGGTCGTGGTCTTGTGTTCGATATGGGAGGTAGAGAATGTTTCGCTCTTTCATTTAAGAGTAATTAGAAGTCGATGAGTGGATTCTTTCAAAAGTTACGAGTCGGTAAACGCAATTAATTTTGACGGCGCGCGAGTCGGGTAAGCTTATCGAATAATTTCTGTATTTTTCAGAGAACCGTTAGGGTCGTGGTCTTGTGTTCGATATGGGAGGGAGAGAGACTTTCGCTCTTTCATTTGAGAGTAATTTGAAGTCGATGGGTGCATTCGTTCCAAAGTTACGAGTCGGTAAACGCAATTAATTTTGACGGCGCGCGAGTCGGGTAAGCTTATCGAATAATTTCTGTATTTATGAGAGAACCGTTAGGGTCGTGGTCTTGTGTTCAATATGGGAGGTAGAGAATGTTTCGGTCTTTCACTTAAGAGTAATTAGAAGTCGATGAGTGGATTCTTTCAAAAGTTACGAGTCGGTAAACGCAATTAATTTTGACGGCGCGCGAGTCGGGTAAGCTTATCGAATAATTTCTGTATTTATGAGAGAACCGTTAGGGTCGTGGTCTTGTGTTCGATATGGGAGGTAGAGAATGTTTCGCTCTTTCATTTAAGAGTAATTAGAAGTCGATGAGTGGATTCTTTCAAAAGTTACGAGTCGGTAAACGCAATTAATTTTGACGGCGCGCGAGTCGGGTAAGCTTATCGAATAATTTCTGTATTTTTCAGAGAACCGTTAGGGTCGTGGTCTTGTGTTTGATATGAGAGGGAGAGAGACTTTCGCTCTTTCATTTGAGAGTAATTTGAAGTCGATGGGTGCTTTCGTTCCAAAGTTACGAGTCGGTAAACGCAATTAATTTTGACGGCGCGCGAGTCGGGTAAGCTTATCGAATAATTTCTGTATTTATGAGAGAACCGTTAGGGTCGTGGTCTTGTGTTCAATATGGGAGGTAGAGAATGTTTCGCTCTTTCATTTAAGAGTAATTAGAAGTCGATGAGTGGATTCTTTCAAAAGTTACGAGTCGGTAAACGCAATTAATTTTGACGGCGCGCGAGTCGGGTAAGCTTATCGAATAATTTCTGTATTTATGAGAGAACCGTTAGGGTCGTGGTCTTGTGTTCGATATGGGAGGTAGAGAATGTTTTGCTCTTTCATTTAAGAGTAATTAGAAGTCGATGAGTGGATTCTTTCAAAAGTTACGAGTCGGTAAACGCAATTAATTTTGACGGCGCGCGAGTCGGGTAAGCTTATCGAATAATTTCTGTATTTATGAGAGAACCGTTAGGGTCGTGGTCTTGTGTTCAATATGGGAGGTAGAGAATGTTTCGCTCTTTCATTTAAGAGTAATTAGAAGTCGATGAGTGGATTCTTTCAAAAGTTACGAGTCGGTAAACGCAATTAATTTTGACGGCGCGCGAGTCGGGTAAGCTTATCGAATAATTTCTGTATTTTTCAGAGAACCGTTAGGGTCGTGGTCTTGTGTTCGATATGGGAGGGAGAGAGACTTTCGCTCTTTCATTTGAGAGTAATTTGAAGTCGATGGGTGCATTCGTTCCAAAGTTACGAGTCGGTAAACGCAATTAATTTTGACGGCGCGCGAGTCGGGTAAGCTTATCGAATAATTTCTGTATTTATGAGAGAACCGTTAGGGTCGTGGTCTTGTGTTCAATATGGGAGGTAGAGAATGTTTCGCTCTTTCACTTAAGAGTAATTAGAAGTCGATGAGTGGATTCTTTCAAAAGTTACGAGTCGGTAAACGCAATTAATTTTGACGGCGCGCGAGTCGGGTAAGCTTATCGAATAATTTCTGTATTTATGAGAGAACCGTTAGGGTCGTGGTCTTGTGTTCGATATGGGAGGTAGAGAATGTTTCGCTCTTTCATTTAAGAGTAATTAGAAGTCGATGAGTGGATTCTTTCAAAAGTTACGAGTCGGTAAACGCAATTAATTTTGACGGCGCGCGAGTCGGGTAAGCTTATCGAATAATTTCTGTATTTTTCAGAGAACCGTTAGGGTCGTGGTCTTGTGTTTGATATGAGAGGGAGAGAGACTTTCGCTCTTTCATTTGAGAGTAATTTGAAGTCGATGGGTGCTTTCGTTCCAAAGTTACGAGTCGGTAAACGCAATTAATTTTGACGGCGCGCGAGTCGGGTAAGCTTATCGAATAATTTCTGTATTTATGAGAGAACCGTTAGGGTCGTGGTCTTGTGTTCAATATGGGAGGTAGAGAATGTTTCGCTCTTTCATTTAAGAGTAATTAGAAGTCGATGAGTGGATTCTTTCAAAAGTTACGAGTCGGTAAACGCAATTAATTTTGACGGCGCGCGAGTCGGGTAAGCTTATCGAATAATTTCTGTATTTATGAGAGAACCGTTAGGGTCGTGGTCTTGTGTTCGATATGGGAGGTAGAGAATGTTTTGCTCTTTCATTTAAGAGTAATTAGAAGTCGATGAGTGGATTCTTTCAAAAGTTACGAGTCGGTAAACGCAATTAATTTTGACGGCGCGCGAGTCGGGTAAGCTTATCGAATAATTTCTGTATTTATGAGAGAACCGTTAGGGTCGTGGTCTTGTGTTCAATATGGGAGGTAGAGAATGTTTCGCTCTTTCATTTAAGAGTAATTAGAAGTCGATGAGTGGATTCTTTCAAAAGTTACGAGTCGGTAAACGCAATTAATTTTGACGGCGCGCGAGTCGGGTAAGCTTATCGAATAATTTCTGTATTTTTCAGAGAACCGTTAGGGTCGTGGTCTTGTGTTCGATATGGGAGGGAGAGAGACTTTCGCTCTTTCATTTGAGAGTAATTTGAAGTCGATGGGTGCATTCGTTCCAAAGTTACGAGTCGGTAAACGCAATTAATTTTGACGGCGCGCGAGTCGGGTAAGCTTATCGAATAATTTCTGTATTTATGAGAGAACCGTTAGGGTCGTGGTCTTGTGTTCAATATGGGAGGTAGAGAATGTTTCGCTCTTTCACTTAAGAGTAATTAGAAGTCGATGAGTGGATTCTTTCAAAAGTTACGAGTCGGTAAACGCAATTAATTTTGACGGCGCGCGAGTCGGGTAAGCTTATCGAATAATTTCTGTATTTATGAGAGAACCGTTAGGGTCGTGGTCTTGTGTTCGATATGGGAGGTAGAGAATGTTTCGCTCTTTCATTTAAGAGTAATTAGAAGTCGATGAGTGGATTCTTTCAAAAGTTACGAGTCGGTAAACGCAATTAATTTTGACGGCGCGCGAGTCGGGTAAGCTTATCGAATAATTTCTGTATTTTTCAGAGAACCGTTAGGGTCGTGGTCTTGTGTTTGATATGAGAGGGAGAGAGACTTTCGCTCTTTCATTTGAGAGTAATTTGAAGTCGATGGGTGCTTTCGTTCCAAAGTTACGAGTCGGTAAACGCAATTAATTTTGACGGCGCGCGAGTCGGGTAAGCTTATCGAATAATTTCTGTATTTATGAGAGAACCGTTAGGGTCGTGGTCTTGTGTTCAATATGGGAGGTAGAGAATGTTTCGCTCTTTCATTTAAGAGTAATTAGAAGTCGATGAGTGGATTCTTTCAAAAGTTACGAGTCGGTAAACGCAATTAATTTTGACGGCGCGCGAGTCGGGTAAGCTTATCGAATAATTTCTGTATTTATGAGAGAACCGTTAGGGTCGTGGTCTTGTGTTCGATATGGGAGGTAGAGAATGTTTTGCTCTTTCATTTAAGAGTAATTAGAAGTCGATGAGTGGATTCTTTCAAAAGTTACGAGTCGGTAAACGCAATTAATTTTGACGGCGCGCGAGTCGGGTAAGCTTATCGAATAATTTCTGTATTTATGAGAGAACCGTTAGGGTCGTGGTCTTGTGTTCAATATGGGAGGTAGAGAATGTTTCGCTCTTTCATTTAAGAGTAATTAGAAGTCGATGAGTGGATTCTTTCAAAAGTTACGAGTCGGTAAACGCAATTAATTTTGACGGCGCGCGAGTCGGGTAAGCTTATCGAATAATTTCTGTATTTATGAGAGAACCGTTAGGGTCGTGGTCTTGTGTTCGATATGGGAGGTAGAGAATGTTTCGCTCTTTCATTTAAGAGTAATTAGAAGTCGATGAGTGGATTCTTTCAAAAGTTACGAGTCGGTAAACGCAATTAATTTTGACGGCGCGCGAGTCGGGTAAGCTTATCGAATAATTTCTGTATTTTTCAGAGAACCGTTAGGGTCGTGGTCTTGTGTTCGATATGGGAGGGAGAGAGACTTTCGCTCTTTCATTTGAGAGTAATTTGAAGTCGATGGGTGCATTCGTTCTAAAGTTACGAGTCGGTAAACTTAAGTGTAAAGTCGCACGAGGTGAACTCGAAAAATCTCCAGAAATTCTGTACCTAACGGCGTTATGAAGTCCCTCTGCTGCCGCCTGCCGGTCTTCTTTACCCTGTTTTTAGGGAGAAAGAGTGCGTTCGAGTTTCCGTTCGCGCGACTGGTCGCAATTTGGCACGCCGGTTTTTCGGTAGTCGGTGTTTTTGAAATGGCGGCTGCAAACATGAATTCGACATTAAAATCATTTAACTGGACAATTCCACTCGGCGCAATCAATTCTTTAAAATTAAACCAGGGCATTGAAATATCTAGGGTAAATTTTCAGAATTATTTTGACACCAAATAACTGAAAACTATTTAATTTAACTTGAGGCGGCGACATTGCACTTCACTCGACTCGTCAACACTTCGTTTGAACGGCACGGCTAGATTCAAGATTGTCGTACCAGTAACGCTAACAGTGATGCCAGATTTCGGGTTAGCAGTGTTGCCAGATGTAATCTAAGCGTTGCTATTGGTGCGATGCCATGACGTCACATACACACCACTCGATTTTCCAAAAGACTGGTTTGCTGCTACCTCTTTTAAGTATACCGTGTCCTCCACCGAAGATCATTGCTTCGGGCTCCGCGGCGCCAGCAACACCACCATGGTTCTCAGGAACCCTGCCCCATTCACCAGCAACCCGACGTTTCCTGACGTCGCGCACATGCCGAGGCATGCCGTCTACGCAAATTACGTGCTTGACACGATGCTGGTGACCCCACCTGATGTACACTGCTTCGTGCATGAGGGCAGTGGTGGTTTCACCCACACCTCTTCACCAACAACAAAGCTGTTGTTCTCGCAGCCATCAATCACCCGAAGATTGACATCAAATGGCAGTCGCCAGCCGTACCTGAAAATACCGTTCGACAGGACCGAGCCAGCCCAGCTTCCTTCCGAGGCGTCACATTGTACCAAAATGTAGCCTCTTCAGGAGAGATACCTCCCCTGGCGGCGATCCTCTTGATCGTCCGGTGATATCTCTCAACGATCCCGTTGCAACTCGGGGCGTAGGCGGCACGGAATCGCCGAGAAATCCCCCCCGCATCAGCGAACTGCTCAACATTCGCTGATCGAAACGCCGTCGAATTGCCCAGTAACAATTCGTCATATGGCCCTCGCTCAATTACGACCTCACGCAAATGAGCGACAATGCTCGTTGCTGACTCATTCAGCAACCGTCTCCAGATGGCGAACCGCGGGGATCCACAGTCAACCATGGACAGGTAGGGCTTGTCACCATAATGAGTTACGTCAACCACAACCCGGCCAGCTCTCCTCCACAGAAAGACCCTCTCGCCCCACGAGATTTTCCTCCCGCCGCGCGGGATCGATCCGCTTACAGGCCTCGCATCCAGCCAGCTCACGCTTCACCTGCTCTCGCGACAGATCACTACGGATCTGATGAGCCAGGTAAAACGTCCGATCGATGCCCAAGTGATGCGGCTGATGAGCCGCCCAAATGGCATCCTCGAGACTCTCTCCAGTGGCAAGCAAAGCAGACACCTCTGCGACGGCTTCACCAGCGTCGCAGTAACTAAGCCACTTCTTAGGTACCCTGGTCATGTGATCGGCTTTGTTCTCGATCGTCGAAACGAAGCTAACAAACACGACCAGACCATGCTCAGCGATCGTCTCACGGATCACCCCAAGACGTCGCTTCACGAGCATCTCCGCCGCGCCCTTCGTGCGAACACGATTGCGGCTATCGACAGTGCTGTCCATCCAGGTGACGACTGTCCGGGAATCACTGGCGACCGGGAAGGTTATAAAACCCCAAGCAATCGCTAAATTGATACCCCGCGCAACCGTCTCCAACTCAGCCACATTGATATGAAGGTTGTCTGACTCTTTTCGGAACCAAGAGTCCAAGACGCATCCTCAACAATGCGGCCATCGACCTCGAGGGCCACCCTGACTCCGAGGGAGCTGGCATCGACCCACACGGTAACCGTACCATGCGGATCGACACCCCAAACGCCCCCAACCGGGTCCTCCCGACGAGCTCGCGCCAACAGCTCCGCAGCCAACAAGCTGACAGAACTGTCAATCAAGTCGTCCTAGGAGCCGCTGCACCCCAGCCATTTCAAAAAACTGCAACAAGGACGCAGTCACCCCGACACGGGGTAATGGCCGACTAGCCGAACGCACAAGGAAAACAGCCCTCTCTTCTTTAAGCCGGCACTTACCATGAAAACTCAGAGAGATCAATCCCCCGCGACATCCGAAGAAGTCCATTGGAATCTTTCCGTAAAGAAATTCCCAACAACCGGCCTCAATCCAGGCTCTCAGGTTCCTTCGTCACAAGCCCGTACCTCGCCAGATGCTCCCAGAGCTCCAGCGCGCTGAGAACGGACTTACAAACTACTTTATCATCGATATAGTGGTCTGTCCCTTGACGAACTCGGTCGTTCAACGACAGAACCTTGCCGAGAATCACCGTCATGGTTCGAGGCGCACACGAGAGCCCGAAGCCTAATCGCGTCAAGGCGTAAGGCACACCCTTAAACTTCACGATCTGGTATTGCCACAGATCTTCGGAAACGTGGATCTACATGTACGCAGACTTAAGGTCGACGACCTTAAGTTCACCCCGCAGCTGCCGCCATTTCCAAATCTTGTCGCCACACACAGCGACCATGTTATCACCAATATGACACCCGACAAAGCCGTTCAATTCACGATAATCCATGACCGGACGGACTGTGTCCTTCGTTGGTTGCACGATGGCCAGCAAAGGAATGACGCCTTGGATGAGGCCATGCCACTGCCTCAACTAACCCTTCGAGATCCAACTCAGAATCTCTGCGTCATAGCGCTCACGAACGTGAGGCGCCCGAGTACATCCGTACCCCGCGATCCGAGTCTGCAACCCCTCGGGCGGCTTCTCGGACCACCGCCAACTGACGGTCCACCGACCGTCAGCGAACCTAGCAACAAAGTCAAGGTCGACAATCTCGATCGGAGCTGGAGCACCTCTCGACTCCACCGACAACGCCCCTGCCACCAGGCCAGCTCCCAGCTTGGCACAGGCGAATCCATTGTTGGACCTCCTACAGCATCCAGCTGACCAGGATCTCCCCCAGTCAACTACATACTTCGAGTCAGGGCTTCTCCTGACGGCGACGCCCCCCATGTGATCAATAACATCACTCCCCAGGAGACAGTCAACGCCAAGATTACCCAACTCCGGTATAACGAGCGCAGTGACACCAAAACAATGCCCCTGTAACCCGACTACCACACGACAGTGCTTCCCCGCATAGGAAGTTCTGCCATCCGCGGTTAACAACGGCCAGGTCAGGGGCTTTGAGTCAGGCCGGGGGCGTTGGCCCGCCACCACTCGCGGACAAACCACCGTCCGCTCGCTCCCAGAGTCTACCAGACACCATGAACAATGCCCATTCAAAATGGCCCGAACGACTGGCAAACGACTCCTAGTCGTAACACCAGTCGCTCCGAGCGATCCTCGGTCGCCCCGCCTCAGCGACACACTCGTGCCGCTCAAGGTCCCTTTCTCCGAGAGGGCGCCGTCACCTTCCTCGGAGAGAGGAGACCTACGGTAAGCTCGGATAACGCGGTTTCCATTGGGGAGGACGCGACGCCCCGACTGGCGTCCTCCGCAGAGAAACCCGACCCACCAACCGTGGGCCCAGCTACCGTCGGACAGTCACAAGCAAAATGCCCGATCTCTCCGCACGCACAGCATGCGGACTTTCTTTTGGCGGGAGCCTTCGCGGCCCTCCTGCCAGCAGGCGCCACAGTGCCTTGCTTCTGCGGGCACACCCTCACGTGGTGCGCACCGCCACAGCGGTAGCAAGCACCCTTGCCACCTCTGCCCTGCTTCCCAGAAGCAGCAAGGTCTGCCCCGAGCTTGGCCTCCTGGCCTCGCTCGGCCACAGCCCTCTGTGCGGCTATTTTATCCCGCACTTTCGACACCACAGCGTCGAACAGCGCAGTATACGCGTCCTCACGCGCAACTTCCCACGCGTACAGAGTAGTGGTGAGACCTTCGTAAATTTTAAGCCTAAAGATCAAATCTCCCTTTGTCAGTCCCACTCTCCCACCCAGACGCGCCAAGTCATCCAGGTATACGTCCACCGACTCGCCAGCTCCAAGCCGACGCTCGGTGTACCGCTTATAAGACTCCTGCAAAGGCAACGCGAATTGCGCGGCTAGCGTAGACCTAACTACCTGCCACTGAGCAGCATCACCGACAGTCATGGAGCGAAACACCCGCGCGGCATTGCCGTCAAGCATAAACCCAAAGACGTCGGTCGACGCCACACGCTCCAGCTGGCAGAGCCTCTCCAGATTCTCCAGCCACTCCAGCGCATCGACTGATCCATCGCCAGTCAACTTAGGCAGCTGCCTAGCTAACCGATCAAGGATCGGTCCACGCGCCTGAGTCAGGATGTTAGCCAACATGCTAACATCTACGAGCACTCCCGGCGTGCTCCCCGCCGGCGGCACTGGCGATCCCGGATCGCCAGCCCCGCCCGCCGCAGCCTTCTCAGCTGCCTCAACCGCCGCAGCCTTCCCAGCCGCCGCCATCTTGCTAGCAACAAAGATGGCTACCACCTCTAAAGACCTAGATAGGTTGTAGGCTTAGCCGGAAGACTCACCTTCCACCGCCAGTCGTCCCGGCTGCCGGGACCAACTGCACAGCTTCCCTGCTGCAATAGACTTGTTTCACCGTAGAACAAGCAAATGGCTCAGTCTGTGGCTCACGACACTGAGCAGAGGCGCAACGCGAAAAATCAGGCACGAAGAAGATTACGTAATCACTCAACGGTTCTTAACAACACACTGAAAGCCGGCGCCCGCAGCCGCCCGGCAGCGGCAGCAAGATCTCAATCTGCGGTGGCGCAGCGCACACCGTTACAGCGCGCTCTTGCGGAGGAAAAAAACCCAATTATAGAATATTAATAGGTAAAATTGTAAAATTTATTTACCATGACATATTTCTTGAAAATGCTGTTGAAAGTTTAAAAGATCTTAGCAACTCCTTTTTTTGCTTGAGCATTTCAGATTGTTAAAACTGTATTTTTGAATCTTTACTAGTCTACTGCATAGGGAAATATTGACATGCATAGAAAAAGCAATATAGTGTTCATGAGTTAAAGATGGTTCTTAGGTATAACTTATGCACTAATAGATGGCCAACAATACAAGTAAAGTGGAGCCAACTAGAACATGTGCTCTGTTGAATGGTGTATACAGCTTTTATTGAATATGAAAAACAGTTGGAAAATACAGGCAAGGAATTAAAATTCATTCAATAATAAATGCCCTGCCATTTGTTTGCTAGATGTATTTTCACCGTGAATTCTGTTCTGAAAAAGGCTTAGGTCAAAGTTAAATAAATTGTTTACTTATACTGTAAATAAGTTAGTTGTTTTATTAACTAAGCTAGAGCAGATAGCAATGTTATGACCTATTAAGTGAATACAATGAAGAAAATTAGAGGCAGACCACTGAAAACTGGTGATTACTGAGGTTATATTTGTGGTCGTTGTTTGTAGAAAAATTAAAAATACACAGAACTGGTAATGGTCTTACCTTTAACCTCATGATTAGTGTTTTAATTATGAAAACAAAAAATAATCAATGTGCAGTTTAAGCCTGTAATGGAAATTGAAAATTCCGTTTCAAAGAATCACTAAAGGAACACATTTAAATACGTTTTACATGAATAATATTCTGCTATCTGATGCGTTATTTTCGAGTTATTCAACTTTGAAATTTTCGTGTTCCATAGCAGTTCCAGTCAGTTGTGCGCTTGAGCTGGAGCTGTTAGAGGACGTTTGGGTACTTTGTAATTTATTGTTAGCCGACACGCGGAGCCTGAACCCACTTCTAGGGTGTTTTAGTTATTAACACAATAATGGTTATCGCCCAAAAATATTAGCGGGACTGGGGTAGTGAATACTGAAATCGATATGCAGTTGACATCAGTTTCAATATGAAGGCCACCATAGAACATAAGCGAAACCGTAGGAGTGGATACCCTAGATTTAAGTATTCACTACCCCAGTCCCGGCTAATATTTTCGGGTGATAACCTTTATTGTGTTATTAAATAAAAAATCCTTGAAGTAGGTTCAGGCTCCGCGGGGTCCGCTAATAATAAATTGCAAAGTACCCAAACGTACTCTAACAGCTCCAGCTCAAGCGCGCAACTGACTGGAACTGCTATGGAACACGAAAATTTCAAAGTTGAATAACTTGAAAATCACGCATCAGATAGCAGAATATCATTCAAGTAAAACATTTTTAAATGTGTTCCTCAAGTGATTCCTTGGAACGGAATTTTCAATTTCTGTGAAAAGCTTAAACTGCTTATTGACTGAAGAGTCAGCCGAGGTTTTTCCCTATCGCCTTCAGTAACACCGGGTTCTTCACAAGAAAACAATGGCCAAATTTAACTGAGTTGAAGACATGATATCTAATAACTGGTTTATTACGTTACTGAGGCTGCCACTATACATTCTATGTGAACGGCAACTATGTGTTCACAGCTCTTTGTGAGGTCTAAAATGGAGATTTATAGGGAACAATAAAAGTTAGTAGCGTTCTAATTTATTCCTTCGATTCGCATCTTGTTCGCTATCCCACTTTGTTTGTATATAAATTTGCCATTAGGTTATCATTTGGGGGTAACCAATATTACAAAACTTCAAAACTAATTTCGACCTCAGAGACATTCGTGTTAGATATCATGTCTCTCTCGCTTCAATTTTATACTATTTCATCTTAAGTTACACTTCGGGTAATATGCGGATACTACCTGATGTATGCTAGCATTCGTAACAACGCTATCAGCAATCTGTACTTTCCTATGTTCTTGCTCATAGGCTGATTGCACGTACTCTTAGGAAATAACACTAAGTTTAAGGCTGATCATTTTTATGTGATTTCTCTTTTTTGACTTTTAACTTAGTCTGATTTAATCTTTATTTTTTCTTTTTTAGAAGCATTAGTTTTATTTTTACCTTTACTCTATAAATTTATCGTTTATTTCATATTGGTATAATAAATTTTATATTACTTACGTTTTGTCCAGTTAATGGGTGGTCATGCCGATATATTTAATTATATTGACCCGGATCTCCATCATTTGGAGAACCTTGTATCCAAACCTAAATGAAACTAGAAATTGTGAATATACTTTTACAAAATTCAAAGAATCGATGAGAACAGGTCGCCATAATTTTTCAATGCTGTGTTGGAACTGTAGATCCTCTACCAAAAAATTGACCAAGTCCAGTGTATTATCACTGAGCTTTATTGTAACTTAGTCGTTCTTAGCTTCACCGAAAGCTGGCCAGATGACCAAACTGGGGACATGATTTAAATGGAAAATCAATACCAATAATAATAATAAGCGTGGCGAAGGCGTCTGAACGTACATATCTTAACACGTAGATTCGAGAATCATAGCAAATACAACTATGAATCGTGATCATATAAGCACGTGCTCGTCGTAGCCGTGTGACTATCGAACTTGCCTCCGTGCAGGCAGACCCGGGTTCAAGTCCCGGCGCTGGTGGCGATTTTCTCTTTTGGGTATAAGGGGGAAAATTCCAAGCACAATAACCCACTCTACCCAGGTGTCTGAAATGGGTACCGGTCTTGACCGGGGGAAAGCGTCATGGCGTCCTCGCGTTAGTTATAAGGCATTTGAAAATCCAATGTACAAGGTGATATGCATCAGGCTTGAAATTGGAAATAAAGCATCCGTAGATGCCTTCGTTATTCATTATCATAATTATTGTATTCATAGAACTGACGAAAAATGGTAAACGGATTATGCTTGGAACGGTGTATAGGCCTCCAACAGTCTGTCCGATATCTTTCCTCAATGAGCTCCATCATACTATGTCGTAGTTAAGGCTTCATACAATGGCACATTAATCTGCGGTGACTGCAATTATGATCGTTTGGAACATGCAAGGTGCGAATAAATCAAAGGTTCATAAATGTCTTTCAGTCTAAACCTTTCCCAACATTTATCACGAAACCTACACGTATATCATCAGAATCTGCTACGCTGCTCGATAATATCTTCATGAAAGATTCAGCTGATTTTCTTAGTGGAATAATTACGTACGACTTATCGGATAATTTTTTAAATTTGCTAAATGAGAAAAATGTCTGTCACTTGCACTAAGCCACATTCTGTAATTTACTCATATCGGAGCACAAATTTATCAAATTTGTGAGCAGTGCGCACTGTACTAGAAGAACTAATGCCATCATTGGACATCTCTCAACTAAAAATTATGCAACAACATTGATGAAGCAATACTAAACTTGAAAAAATTATCACGACAGTATATAGTCAATGTTGTCCGATAATCACTCTAATAATTACACAGAAAATAGACTAAAGCCCTAAAGGCCTCTCTGAAAGTTACTAGAGTAACCCCTATTTTTGAAAGTTGTTAAAAAACTTGCGTAAACAATTATAGACCTATCTCCCTGCTACCAATTATTTGCAAATTATTCGAGAACATTGTACATAACAAATGTATTCCTGTCCTAGACAAAAATAATCTCTCTATGATAAACTATTTGATTTTGCTTTAAAAAATCAACAACATAGGCTATATTAAATCATTTACAATACCTTTATTCCAATATAGATAGAGGTAAGCTTGTTTTCTCCGTATTTCTTGGCTCCCAAAATGCATTCGATCTTGTGAATAATAATTTACGACTCTCGAAACTCCACTGTTATGGCATTAGAGGAGTTGCTCATGATATTTTCAGGTCATATTTAACAAATTAGAAACAATACGTTGTCATTGACGATGCACAATCGAAACTACCAACAATTAGCCATGGAGTTCCTCAAAGGCCTATCATTGGGCCTCTCCTATTTTTATTCTTTATAAACGATATCGTCAAATCTACATCATTTTTCAAATTCATTCTTTTCGCCGATAACAGCTCGCTTCCTACGGTCATTCCTAGTCGAAGTCTCGCTCTATTAACGGAGAGTTTAAATAACTAACTCCATAAGGTTTCAATGTAGCTTAAAGCTAATAAAATATGCCTTCTTATAGATCAGACAAAATATATTATATTCTCAAGAGAAACATATCTCTTCTACGCATTAAAATTGGCGAACGTGAAATCGAAGAAACCAATTCGCGTGAGTTCCTGGGCATTGTAATAGATAAACATCTGACCTTCAAAGAGCACTTCGCTCATATTATTACTAAGGTATCAAAATAGTTTGGAATTTTTCATAAAATGAGAAAAGTTTAGCCTGAAGATGAGTTGAGAAAACATTACCGAACGCTCATTTCACCATACAAGACGGAATAGAACCATGGCATGGAACTGATAAAAATATAACCAGTATATTCTTTATTCTGCAAAAAGAGCCATTAGCGCGGTAAAGAAACTAGAATATAACGCTTACACAAATGATTGATTCAAAAGTTTAAAAATACTTAACTTCTGAATCTCAACA
Organism: Morinoia aosen; assembly: GCA_030386875.1. Taxonomy (NCBI): domain Eukaryota; kingdom Metazoa; phylum Arthropoda; class Malacostraca; order Amphipoda; family Talitridae; genus Morinoia; species Morinoia aosen. The sequence goes on along the minus strand of CM059558.1, from coordinate 8,165,120 downwards.
ATCTCTCCATATGTAATTTCATGTAATTTCGCTAACATTGACCAATGATGGGGACTGAGACGTAAAACAATTATTTACTGCACTTATTGGTCATCACGACCCATTAACCGGAAAATGAAGTAACTTCATGCTTTGTTATTATTCAAAAGCTCGGTAACAACACAGTATCCTCTTCATTGGAACTAACACTTGGAACTCAATCTATAGAGAGATCGGGGAAAGAAGTTCTTGCACAGCTTCAAAATGAACCTTGAATCCCTTTTCGTATCATAATATTAATAATGTAAAATAACCAAGTCAAATCTTTTCTCCTAAATGACTTATCATAATAGGGTAATTTCCCCTGGGTAATGTCAATAATCTTCAGTGTTTTCTCAAGTCGTTTCTAGAATATAATGCTAACATTTAAACTACTTTGTAAAATTAATTTTCGAATTTTGAATTAAATAACACTGAGGAACGCTTATTTTGTAGCAATAAATAAGGCCGTACTGTAGTCAATTTGAGTGTTTTCATTTCAAATCTGAAGTTGGTTTTTGTCTGTAAGCTACAGATTTTATGAATTTTGATATTTTTCATTCTTTAAATTTTCGTTATCATAGGAAATTACATCATCCACAATTCTTTTGTTCACCTAAATCTTAAACGGTTTGAAAATAATTTCTGTATATTTATTAAGGCCAGAGAAACAGAACATTAAAATGTTATTTGAGAGTGAATTACACTCGTGTTGGTTGTGCCGTATTTTCTGCCACCATTTCTTAAAAAACATTCGTCTTTATCCCAAAGTTAGATTACCATCCTTCAGAACACCACCACAGCTGATGAAAGCTTATCAATTTGTTTGTGTAATTTATTCAGTCACGAATTTGCGTCGGTAACTTTTGCGTTTGTATACTTCATCTGGGCAATCTCATTTAATTAATGCTCTATCAGTAGTCAGCCATCACACCTTTGTCCCAGCGCCCTTTGTGTGTAACTTAACCGAAATTCTACGTAAATGAGTATCTCATACCTTCACGAGCTAATATTTTGTACACTCAAAGATTGGCCCAACGAAAATTTCCGGGACAATAAGGAATGGCAAAAGACAAAAAGCAATATCAACGTCTTTTCTTTGAAGATTCTTGGACGCGCAATTCCAAGACCTCAGACCATCAACATGCCCGAAGAGCTTGATCAATATTTACTGCAACATGTTGAAAATCCTTGACAGAAATTATTCGCACTTACAGAAGTATTTTTACGATTTGACGTACTGGATTTCATATCATTTAAATTTCTACGCACATGATTTCTCTTTATTTTCTGCTAGAATCGCCTTTTTTGCCTTTCCAAGGCACCCAGGTCAAACTTGTTATTTTGATTTTCTACTTCCTAAATTGTTCCTTCTTTCTTTTTCTTTTTATCGAACGGAAAATCCAATTTTTATCGAATTTGCTGCTCAGAAATAATTTGTGTGTCACAACCTATATATATGTTCCAAAATCTGAGAACAATTTAGATATTTGAGGGCATAATGTTAATATAACGTCACTCTCACTTTGATATAAATCCATTTAGTGGTTTGTTGCATCTTATACGTTAAATGCGGATACCACTCTTTTTTAACACACCAACTAATTCTTCCGATGTAATTGCGTGCATACACATCACGAAAAATAAATCAAGTAGACTAATGACGTTCTCGGCTAAATTTCTTAAGGCTATAGCTGATATAATACCCCCGTGTATATCTAATGCTATTAACTAGTCACTTTTCTGGGGTATTTCCCGAACTCTCGTGAAATGGAGAGTGCAACCTATTTTTAACAATGGTGATTATTTTGAACAAAAATCTTTTCTCTAAGATAAACAATACGGTTTCCGTTTCAAAAAAATCGACAATCAAGGCTGCATATAATCATTTACAATATCATCACTCGAATATACAAGGAGTATTATACTTTACTACTTTACTCTTGATTCCCGAAAAGGATTCGATTGCGTGGACTATAACATTTTACTATCGAAACAACACTGTTATGACATTAGAGGAGTTGAACATGATTGGTTCAAATTACACTTAACAAATCGGAGGCAATATGTTGCATTGATGATGCACAATCAGAACTACTGACAATTAATCAGCAAGTAGTACCGCAAGGGTCGATCCTTGGGCCTCTCCTCTTTTTGATCTTTATCTACGATAGAGTTGATTCTACTTCGTTTACAAATTAATTCTTTTTGCTGACGACAGCATGCTTTCTGCGGCTTCTCCAATTGAAAATAAAATTCTAACTTCGGAAAGAGTAAATATGAGCCGCAAAAGTTTTCAATGTGGCTTAAAGATAGTAAAATATGCCTCAATATCGATAAGACAAAATACATTACATTTTCATACATGAAAAATGTATCTCTTCCGCGCATTAAAATTAGTTATGGTCAAATAGAAGAAACGAACACTTGTATGTTTATGGGCATTATATTAGATAAACTTCTGATATTCAAAGTGCAAATTTCACATATCAGTACTAAATTATAATAATCCGTTGGAATTCTCCATAATGCAATCCCTGCTGAGATCCGTGAAAAAAGCTCTTACAAAGCTTTCAAAACAAATCTTGAATCCCTCTTCCCATTGAAATATTAATCATATGAGGTAGTTCAAGTCAATCTATTTTTTCTTTTATCTTGATAAGGTAGCCTATAATGATATTAATATAGATCTTGTACTACTAATAATTTTTTTTTTTTAAATACCGTTCCCGTCTAGCTCATATTAACTATTTCTTTCTTTGTTATACAAATTGAGCATCGAAGCATGACCAGTCTTGTATCCCCCTAGGTTAAGTAAATTAGATTGAATAACTGTACACTTTAAAAAAGCTTGATGATAGGATGTCCTAGAAGTCGCTGAACATATTCTGGCCATCAAGTAGCTATACTCAAATATGTCCATTGTACTAGACTTAAAATACAATCTATTGCTGTATCACTTGTGGTAAATAAATTGTTTAAACTGTTTAAATTGTTTAAATAAAGTAAAAATATATTGCCCGAAAACGCTTTGAAAATTCTTGTTCAAACGATCATTTCGCTATATCTATAATACGGAATAGATGCTGGGCACGGAACAGGTAAAAAAATAAATTTGCTTCTTTGGTTGTAAAATTTAGAGAGGTAAAGAAAGTAGAATCGAATACTCACACAAATGATTCATTCAAATGTTTAAAAATGCATAAGCTTTTGGATCTCTACAAACTCTTCATATGATATTTCACGTATAAAACACGGACTAATGATTGCGACAGAGAACTCAAACAAATTATTATTAATTGCGCAAACTGGCCATCAGGATCATTTAACCCGAAATAGAAATAACTGCATACTTCCTTATTATTCAAATCTCGGTCAAAACACAGTATCCTCTTCATGGTTACTAACGATTGGAATGCGATACTTGCTGAGATCCTCGGAAAAAGTCCTTCCAAAGTGTGTTGCTTTCTCGGCGAGAGGGTGCTGCGAAGGCGTGCGCGCCAGCTGGGCGAGACAGCCATCTCGTTCGCGGTCGAGAGACGGCTGCGACTGCGAGCAGTAGTCCAGGGCTGCCACACCTTGGGAATTTCCCCAAGTTCTAGAAAGTTTGGGAATAACCTAGGGATTTAGGAAATTCGAAACAAGAACGTAAAATATTTATAGAGTTTGGGATGTTTTCACAATAAATTGTATGCAAAAACTTAAATTGCTTTATTAAAGTTTACAGCTTATACCTAATTTTACTGTTATGATAGTTTTTCATAAATGAAAATTGAAATTGCCAGGAAGCACTTATCGTGCACATTTCATATGAATGAAATTTTACTCTAATTTATTGCTACAAATTTTATTCGGCGTGTACGGGCAATTCACGTGCGTATTTGGCTAATCGGATGCATGATCCATTTATGTACACATTATTATTGTGCTCATGTCAGCACACTACAAAAAAATGAATTTTGGACGATTATCAATGCGTTATACACAATGATTAAAGAATGGCTGATACAATTTTTTGAGTGTAATTATATCTTTGAGATGAACTATTAAACAAGCACGAGGGAACCAATGACCGCCTCGAGAGAAGTCTAAAGGGGCGTCGATAGTCATCGTTCAAAAGTTTAAGGAATCGTGGAAACACAACGTGCAATTTGCAGGCTCATCTTCTGCTTCGCATAACCTCTGTATTTGGTTATTTGAGATTGCGACGTAAACTTGACACTCACCCACACTGACCGCCATCCGATATTGTGGGAGTTCTTACGGATTCCTTCAAGCTCCATATTCCACACTTTGCAGTTTCTCCAGTTCGAATACTTTGAAATAAACTGCAGTAAAAAATTAACGGCCCTAATTTGAATTGATTTCAGCACCAGCATCTGGCAGATGTTGACTGTGTTCTCAAATACGGACGCGCATAGCGAATATCGGTAAGAAATTAAAATTATCCCATCGGTGATCTGCGCTATCGCACGGCTTTTAAATTGTATTTTACATCTATGTACTATAACTTGTGTTTGAAAGCACTATAAAACGGTCCATTTTATAAATATTGTTGATATAAAAATTGAAAATATACTGGATGATTATTGTGTGTGAAAAAGAACTGTCCTGAATCTCGTCAAGTTCATGAGCAAATTTTTCATTAAAATTGTTTTCTCATTCGTTCAGTCTCACTAGAGCGTGAAGTGTCATTATGAGTAGTACTGTTGCATGGTACGTACTCGACTCGTCATTTGCATCTAAGTTACGAATGAAATGAAGTAAAAGCTAAGAGAGTATTTCTATAATGAACTCGAGAAACAGAATGTCTACAACAATAACAGAATTGCCTGCGCGAGGATTGGTGATACTTTAATTTTTTCGATCGCGTCCGGCCAACTGTGCACCGACGTTTGAACGACTGCATCGCAACACATGGACGTCATTCTGATCATACCTAGAAAACATGTGATCTAATTTGATTACCTGTTTTTTATGGGCGTATACACATGGCTGTTCGTTATTGTTATTCTGTTTCATGTGATCATAATGCGAATACTTTCCAACAGATTATATTTTCCCAATGGCCCGGTATTTCATTTCCCCGCCATTGGCCAGGAAGATATTTTATTCCAATATATTTTTAATTTCGAGTTCTCATAACTCTTTAACGAAACAATGAAAGAAATAGAGAAGAAGTACTTTAAAAACATTTACTCTGAACGTTTCAAGCCTAAGCTCATTCTCAACAAAAAGTCTGCAAATAATATAATAAACAAGTTAGTACACCCAAAAATTACAGAAGCGCAGAATATAAGCACAATAAATACAAACAAACAAAAATAATAATAATTTATCGGTTGACTATTTTCAGAGGGTATGCACTCTGCATTTCGTTGAGGAAAGGTTTAAGTTTATGAATGAATGATGACTCTAAAATACGTAGGTCTAAGCTGGCGGTACAAGTATATAACTAATATTTTAAATTTGCTAATGTCAATAATCTGTTCACAGGAATTATTACTACAATGTTGTCTGATGCTAGAATGACTAGGAGAGGTAAGCAAGCGACCTGTTCGATGACTCCGACCTGCATGTTCAACAACCCTGACGTAAAGTGCTCGGTGGGTGGAACCCACATACTGCGATGCGCAATGCGCACAACTGAAATTATAGACGAGGGAAGATCGCATGCCGGTCGGGAGCACATCTTTAAATCTAAAAAATTATCCAATGGTACGCTTGTTCACTAAAATAATACGAAAGGAAATGTCTGGGAAAAATTTAGTTAAAAGCATTAAAAGATCTTTTCTCAACTTTTCCGATTGATATCCAAAATATGGCAACACACAATAACTATAGTTTAGAGCTTGAAGACGAGATTTCGGAATGAATTTACTGTTCAGGAATTTATTAATGGCACGAAAAATAACAGAATGTGGATAACCATTAGCTGTAAAATAAGACTGCAAAAAAGTAAATTCCTTATGGAGGTCAGTGTAATTTGAACAAATATTATAGGCACGAGTAATAAGGGTGGAGATGCTATTCAGTTTGAATCTCTTGCAACAGAAACTAAAGTAACTTTAGTTACTTTAGTTAACCTAACCCGGAGAATGTTTGTTTTCTGTAGACTGAGGTTATGAATTTATTACCCGATCGGTGAACATTGATATCAAGATAATTTAATTGGCCATTATTTTCCAGATCTAAAGACTAAAGTGAATTTGATATTGGGATGCCTGGAATTGAAATATTGAAGAAAGGAATGGGCATTACATTTGTTTTTGAAAAGAACAAAAGTATCATCAATATAGCGCCTATAGAAAACTGGTTTGAATGAAGTTGGACATTGATTTAGCCATTTCTGTTCATGGTGACACATGAAAATGTTGGCGAAAGTAAGGCCTAAAGGGAGACCCATACCCAACCCTTCTATTTGTTTATATATACGACCATTGAAAATAAAGAAAGAATTTCGCACACGTAGTTCTAAAAGAGACCTAAAATAATTTTTTGTTAAACCTATAACTGAAGATGACGGAACAGAAAACAGAGAATTTATGCAAATATCAATGGTTTCGTCAAGAGGTACATTGGTAAAATGATTCTCAACGTCAAGGGAAGCCATAAAATACTTATCAGCGTCAGGTTGACTAGATACAGTTTGTACAAAGTCATGAGAATTTTGAACAGTGAAATCATTAAGAGTTAAATGGATAAGCAACGGAACTAAATATTTTGACACATTATAGGTAGCACAATTATAAGCGGCGAAAATCGGTCTGAATGGTAACGTAGTTGCGAAGTTAGGTTTATGAATTTTTGGTAATCCATAGAGAATGCCTGGGCCTGTGCCTGAACAAATTAGTTTCTTATAAATATCTTCTGCAATAAATTTAAATGTTTGAGTTTGCGCAAAAAGTTGTTCACCTTATCTTCTATTTTCAAAGAGTATTTTTGCATTGGCTCAGCAATTGGGAGGAATTTACTCGTATCAGAAATAATTGATTGCATGCGCTTAATATAACTAGTTTTGTTCAGAATTACGAAGGCACGGCTTTGTCAAAATTTTCTCGCCAATATTTTTGAAGACCGACATTTCAGAGCTGAAACAACTATCATCCAATCCGAATGTAATTGTAACAAAACCTGACAAAGGCCGTTTGTTTTTATTGTGCTTATATTCTGCGCTTCTGTAATTTTTGGGTGTACTAACTTGTTTATTATATTATTTGCAGACTTTTTGTTGGGAATGAGCTTAGGCTCGAAACGTTCAGAGTAAATGTTTTTAAAGTACTTCTTCTCTATTTCTTTCATTGTGAATTTGCTTCGCAAAATCGATTTTCCTTTTAACAAAACATTTTCAACCCCACGATAATTGAGCAGAAAATGTTTAACTTCAACGGTCCCAGTCTACAGCATGTTGAAGTTTGTCCACCAAAGTGCCGGTCATTCTGGGCAGAAATACATCAAAATTTTGCCCACCGAACACAAGTTCCGGATATATATATATATATATGGATTATCCAGGCATGTGACACGCAACTTTGGTACACAGGTTACGGCACTCAGTTGATCGCTCCACATGACAATTGTTTATACCTGCAATTACAATGGTTTTCCTGGTGTTGACTTGGGAGGAGGGAAATTCTCTTTATTGATATTCATTAGTCCACTCGCCTTCATTTGAAATAAGAAAGATGGCCAAATGAAAGAAAGGCTGAAAGAAATAAAAAATTAAATCTCTCGAGAGTTAATGAGGCCGATTGCGCACGGCCGTAAAAAATGTATAATAATGTTCGACAAACCACTTGACACACATTCCTATTTTTAAAGTATTCACGTGATATTCATTCCTACCTGAATCTGATGAATTAATACACTGGAAATTGTGGAGTTGATGAAATTTGCATCACAGATACGCTCATCACACACTTTCGGCTAGCTTCGGACAGACAGACCTTCGGACAGACAGATCCCTCTCATTATAGTATAGATTTTCCTCCTTTCAAACTTTCAGACACAGGTAAACTTTCTTGAGCCTTAACATGTTTGGAGTGGTAATAGAAAGATTGTACGGGAAAACGGAAAGCGTGTGTATCATATTCAAATAATAACATAAGTAGTAAAGGAACTACCAATCAGGGCACAATTCACCCCAATTAGCTTAAAATTGAAATTATTTAAGAAACAATTTCAAAAAGATTTATTCATTGATGAATTTTTTACTTTTTTACAACCAGAAATCAGTTACACAAACGACTAAGTCACTTTTAGATATAAATTTCAATTTTCTTAATCCAACCACAAGGTTTCATCAATAAAAACTACTTCCGTTTTATCATTTTCCTTATTTGTAAAAATTGTTCGAAATTAATTTTAGTTTCCCGTTCAACTATTTTTTCTAAGACGTACATAGAAAATGAACTGAGATTTCGTGGTAGACTTGTCAAATTTCAAACATATATGATTACGTCTGAACTATTACATAAGAAACTATTGAAAACAAACAAAATTGGATTTAAAATTATAAATAGAATGTTGAACAGAGATGTTAAAACGATATAATATTTATGTAATGATGACACATTTAAAATTTATTCACAACAATTTCACGCCACTTTCTCCTATCTTGTGGCGTAGTGGTCTAAGGCGCTACCGCAGGAAGCTATTGTCGGGACTCCGCGGGTTCGAGTCTCGCCAATTGTGACACTTTTTTATGTTCAGAAAACGTTGGACTGATACGTAAATTAAACATTTTCTATTTTTTCTCTTTAACGAATGAAAGTAAAGAAAGTTTTAACATGACTATGAATTGTAAAAAATCGAAGCATTTTTCTTCAATATTGAGAAAAAGTTAGCGGAAATAAACCAAAATTTTCAATAGTATAGTAGATCTATTTGGTCGAGTGGTTAACGCGTTGGGCTCGTGTTATGAATGGGATGAGAGTTGATGGTTCGAATCCTGAGATGAAGATAGGGCTTTTTCATGGTTACATGGACCTGCAATAAAATTCCAGGAGCAGCTGGAAAACGTCACGAAGCAAAAACGTCACGAAGGAAATTCAAATACTTCAAATGAAAATTCATTAGTGCAAATTACATATAAGATTTATTCGTTGACGAATTTTACTTTTTATAAGCAGAACCGACTTAGACAAACCACTAAGTGTATTTTAGATATAAATTCCTATTTTCTTAATCTAACCACAAGGGTTTCATCAATAAAAACAATAAATAGTATGTTTAGGAATAATTCCATTCTCTGAAGTATTTTTTAGGAATATATAATTTATCAAAGTTTTGAAAGTACCTACTTTGAAGTGGATGTCTGTCTTTATTAATAAAGATAAAATTATATGGTTCTTTGTATGTGTTTGAACAAAACTCTTTAAATTCATCAAAGGACATGTCCTGAGATATGATATCTGTGTAAATGTTCTTCATATCAGTTGAGTCTAAACCAAAAAGAATTAGAACGTTAGCATTTGTTCTAATTGTTTGTCTCGGTAATAAATAATAATTTTGTGATAAGTAGATTGAACAGCAGTTGTTGTGTCTACCTCTAGTGTAAAAGCTATCAGCTGGACTTTGATCTCTTTCAGTTGCTATATCGTCGAAAATAAAAAGATTTTTCTTTTTTGAATCTACGTCACTTGGGTCGGGAATAGTTGTCACATCTTGAAAATATTCAATTTTAGATTTTGAGTTTCTTTTAATAGGTAAATTTTCAAGGAAATCGTCAATATTACCATTGCCCTTTTCAAAGAATTCAATTATTTCAGATTGATTATAGCCTTTATCAAAAGCATTCTTCAACAATTTAAATTCTGGTTGATGTATTGATTTACTGTACAGAAAAAAAAAATTAAAATCGACAAATTTTTCTAACAGAAGCTTTATTAATAAAGAAGTTTTACCACAGTTTGATCTTCCTACGATGAGACATCTCAAGCCAGGAGAAGGAAAAATGAAGTGATTCTTTTGATTATTTCTTTTACTGTCTTTCCACATATACACCATTTTATTTAACTAATAAAATACAACTCATTTTCCAAAATTTATTTTCTGTTTTGTAGCTATTGTAAACATTGTTTTTTTAATTTGCTACTTCATTAAGTTCAATTCTTCAATGTATTTTTCTTTCTTATTGGTTGTCTCGTTGGGCAATTACGAGAGAAAAAGCTACCTTTGGTGTCATAAGAATCGTTACTGATTAATGTTTCAAGATGAATGATATCTGACTCTAATTGAGTTATAACTTCCCTATTTAATTCGACATCATTTTGAATTTGATCAACATCTAATTGCAATTGATTTATTTTTGCAGTATTGAGAACAACTTCTCTTTGAATATCTGTAATAATATCTTCCATTTTATTAAGTTTAATTCTTCAATGTGTTTTTCTTTTTATGGTCGTCTCGTTAGTCAATAACGAGGGAAGGAGCTACCTTTGATTGTAAATAAAGTAAATACATCGAGTTTGCAAATTTTTGAGCACCTATTACTTCATATGGAATATTGCTTTTCATTTTGATTAATATAAATTTTGAGAATACTTTAAAATTTACATTGGAAAAAAACATTGAAATTTTTAAAATATACTGAGAAAATAATTTATTAAAAATGGAATCATTTAATGTATCACATCTATCTAATACTAAGAATACAAAAAGGCATAATAATTTAAAGAAAATTTCAGTAAAGATGACTTCAAGTAACAATTTTTGTAATATATGTAATATTTACATCATCAACTTGAGAAGACATGAGAAAAGCATGAAACACAATAAAAACGTGAGTAAACTATTAATCTCGGATCTGTATTTTGATGAAAACAAAGATTTCTGTAATATATGTAATATAAATGTCTCTAATCTAAAAACACATCTAAAATCTACTAGGCATATTAAAAACATAAATCAAGAATTAATTTCCGATTCATATTTTGAGAAAAAGGTGTGTAAAATATGTAAAGTAGAAGTAAAAAATCTAGAACAGCATAAGAAATCAAAAAAGCATTTTAGAAACGTTTATGGCTGTAAATTCAAAGGAAAAAAATGTGCTATAAATGAAAAATGCCTGGAATATATGTTCTCTGATATATCAGTTATAGATCCGACAGTTTTCATGAGGAATATGACCCCGGTTGTGAAATCAATTTTGAGAGAGCAAAAGTTTGATAATATGAAGATACAATTGGCAATTTTAGTTCAATTTTATAAATACAAACAAAAAAATGAAAAAGTATATTCAACAGCATGGATGAATACAGGTAAGTTTGTAGACATATCGAAAAACTTTACGAACATTGATGATCTGTATAAAGAAGCTATTAGAAAGGTTGAAGAATTTACAAAAAACTCCTCGGGCTGGATAACAGATAAATTATTAGACTTCAATGTAAAAATTATTGAATACAAGCCTATCAAAGGTTCTAGTTATATAGAATTACCTGAAAAGTTTCAAAAGTCGACTTATAAACTAATTAATATTAAAAATACCGATAATAAATGCTTTAGGTGGAGTGTTGCGAGATATTATTGCCGAGATGAAAAAAACGGCAATAGAATATCTAAAAGATTAAAAACTGAAGCTGAAGAGGTAAATTTCAGAGACATAACATTCCCAGTAAAACTTAAAGATATTGATAAATTTGAGAGAAACAATAATGTGTCAGTAAATGTTTACAACTTTAATTACTTGAAAGAATTATGTCCTCTGAGAATAACAAAGGTAAAAAATGAAGAAGTTATATCACTTTTATTGTTAACAAATGAAAATAAAAGTCATTATGTATTAATGAAGTCATTAAGTCCATTTATGCAAACTAAAGATGGTCACAAAAAACATGTCTGTCCATATTGTTTATGGCCATTCACAAAAGAATGTTTATTAACAAACCACATTAATGATTGTTCAGTTCACACTCCAACAAAGTATGTTCTTGAGGGAGGTAAATTGAAATTTAAACATTACCAAAAAACAATTAGACATCCTTTCACAATTTATGCTGACTTTGAATCAACATTGACAAAAATAGATACGTGTCAACCAAATCAAAACTCAAGTTACACCATGAACATTCAGAAGCCCAATCCTAATTCATTCTGTTGCTATACAAAATGTGAAGCAGATGAATATTCCCGCTTAGAAATATATAATGGTGAAGATGCTTCCCAAAAGTTTGTAGAATATTTAGAAAAAGAGACCAAGAGAATTTATAGTCTGTTGAAAATGAATAAGAAAATGTATTTACCATCAGATGAATTCGAAAAATATAAAGAAGCCACAAGATGCTATGTATGTGGCGGAGAATTTACGGAAGATAACTATAAAGTTAGAGACCACAATCATTTGACAGGTCATTATAGAGGTCCAGCTCATTTAAAATGTAATTTAAAAATTAGAAATCCTAATTTTATAGCTGTGTTTCTACACAATCTGTCTAATTACGATGCTCATTTGTTTGTGAAAGACTTGGGAAATATATCCGGAAAGTTGAACGTTATTCCACAAACAGATGAAGAATATATTAGTTTTACACAAACCATAAAAGTAGATTATTATGTATGTAAACATACAGGAAAAATTAAAGATATCACCAGAGACTTACGGTTTTTAGACAGCTACAGGTTTTTACCTTCGTCTCTGGATAAACTATCAAAGAATTTATCTGAGCACAAAGAATTGTCGAAGTTCTTTCTCAATGAACAACAATTAGAGTTTATCAACAAAAAAGGTATTTATCCGTATGAATATGTAAATAGTTATGAAAAAATGAACGTTAATAGTTTACCAGCTAAAAGTGAATTCTACAGTAGATTAAATAATAAAAATATTTCAGAAGATGAATATCAGCATGCACTCAAAGTGTGGAGAGCTTTTAATTGTAGAACATTCAAAGATTACCATAATTTATATCTAAAAGTGGATACATTATTATTAGCAGAAGTATTTGAAGAATTTAGACTAACATGCATGAAAACTTATTCTCTAGATCCAGCACATTATTTTACGGCTCCAGGATTGTCTTTCGATGCTCTACTGAAACATACAAAAATAGAATTGGACTTGTTTGAAGATCCTGATATGCTCCTATTCATTGAAAAAGGAATAAGAGGTGGGATTTCTACAATATCAACACGATATGCAAAAGCAAACAATCCATATATTCCAGAAACATTCGATAAAGGAAAACCAAATAGTTTTATCACATACATAGATGCAAATAATCTTTACGGCTGGGCTATGTGTCGATCATTACCTACTGGTAACTTTAAATGGAAAGATCCAAAGTCGAAACTCAAAGCAGATAAAGGTTATATATTAGAAGTTGATTAAAGTTATCCAAAAGACTTACATGCTCTACATAATGATTTACCATTAGCTCCAGAAAATATCAAAGTAAACGATGTAAATAAATTAGTTCCCCATCTTGGAAAACGAGAAAAATATGTTGTACATCTTAAATCTCTAACACAATATCTAGATCTAGGATTGAAGTAGGAGAAAATTCACAGAATATTAGAGTTTGATGAAAGTCCATGGATGAAATCATATATTGATATCAACACAAAAATGCGCCAGCAAGCTAAATCTGAATTTGAAAAAGACTTCTACAAGCTGATAAACAATTCAGTATTTGGTAAAACAATGGAAAATATTAGAAATAGAGTAGATGTGTGTTTGGTAAAGTCAGAGAAAGAATTAATTAAATTAGCAAATAAACCAAACTTTACCAGTTTTAAAATATTCTCAGAAAATTTGATAGCATGTCATATGCAAAAACAAAGACTGAAATTTGATAAACCAATCTACGTAGGGTTATCTGTATTAGATATAAGTAAAACATTAATGTATGATTTCCATTATAATCATATTAAAAAGAAATATGGTAATAAGGCAAAGTTGTTGTTTACAGATACAGATTCATTATGTTATGATATCGAAACAAAAGATTTGTACAAAGATATGGAAAGAAATAAAGACTTGTATGATACATCAAACTATTCTAAAGAACACTTCCTATATTCAACTAATAATATGAAAGTGATTGGGAAAATGAAAGACGAAACTTGTGGAATACCAATTGAAGAATTCGTCGGCCTTAGAGCAAAACTATATTGTTACAAGACGAAAAATTCCGTGAGTAAGAAAGCAAAAGGGGTAAGTAAGAACATAACTGAGCACAATATCACAATGGATGAATATAAAAGAGCATTGAATAATGAAACAATATACAAAACGATGTATAATATCCAAAGTGTTACCCACGAATTATATACTAAAGAAATAAATAAGGTTGCATTAAATGGTAATGATGACAAGCGACATATATTACCAGATGGTATCAACACACTAGCACTAAATCACTATAAAATATATTAATTAAATAAAGTATAAAAAATGATTATCTACAACAATAATGACTTCTATAACCAAGATTTATTATCTAATGAAAATGAACAGTATTTGAGTGATTTGAAATCAATAGTTAATGAAGAAAAAACTGGGAAGGGTATTGTAAATACATTGCTTAGAAAACTTCCATTACCTGAAATGCATTTGAAATTACCATCTAATATTCAATCTGAACAAGTCCCGAACGGTTCATTCAACAATAAACATACCTACTCATTTTGCGGTCCAGGAACTAAGGTGCAGAAGCGAATTCAAGAAGGTTATCGAGGAGTTAACTCACTCGATCAGGCTTGTAAGAATCATGACATATTTTATTCACAACATCCAAAAACGAAAGACAGAAATTATGCTGATGATATTCTAGCAAAAAGAGCCGCTGAAATTGCAACTGATCCAAATGAATCAGAATACGTTCGACAAGATGCTAAATTAGTTAACGCAATTATGGCAGGTAAGAGTTGGTCAGGAATGGGCCTCTCGTCGACAAAAAACTATCAAACACGCTCACTGATGTGAGCGATAAAATCTTGAATGACTTATATTATAATCCAAAGACTGGTTACACTGGAATGAATCAACTTGTTAAAAAATCCGGCTTATCTTCAACTCTCGTACGAAATTGGTTAGAAACTCAAAAAACTCACACTCTACATAAACCAATAAAACATAATTTCAAAACGAGAAGAGTGAAGGTATCAAAAATTGATGATCAATGGCAAGCTGATTTGGTTGACATGCAAAACTATAAAGATCAAGGAAAAAACTACATTTTAACAGTAATTGACATTTTCAGTAAATATGCATGGGCGATTCCAATAAGTAAGAAGACAGGTGAAGAAATCAAAACTTCATTTCAAAAACTATTTAAAATACGAATTCCTTCTAAAGTTCAGACAGATAAAGGATTAGAGTTTACAAATAAATCCACTCAAGAACTATTCAAGAAACATAACATTCAGTGGTTTAGTTCAGAAAATGAAACCAAAGCTCAAGTTGTGGAACGCTTCAACAGGACGTTAAAAACAAAAATGTGGAAATATTTTACACACATGAAAACTAAAAAATGGGTGAATATTTTACAAGATTTAATGCAAAATTACAATAATAGCTATCATAGAACAATTAAAATGACACCTAACCAAGCATCACTGGAAAAGAACAGTAAAAAGGTTTATGATAACTTATTCCCTCCAACCGAACCAACTTTCACATCACCGAAACTCAAAATTGGGGATAGAGTAAGAATAAGCAAGAAACGGAAGGACTTTCGGAAGGGTTATTTGCCAAATTTCACTAATGAGTTATTCATTGTATCCGAAATACTGTCTACTGAACCAATTACTTATAGATTAAAAGATATGGATGGTGAAGAAATAAAAGGAAGTTTTTATGAACAAGAACTATCAAAATATACTAGTGATGTTTATGCAATTGAGAAAATTCTCAAGAAGAGTAAAGGAAAACTTCTGGTCAAGTGGAAAGGTTATGATGAACCTTCATGGATCTCAGCAACTGAACTTAATGTCAGTTCAGAGTGAACTTATATTAAGTTAAAGTCTTTTTGAATTTTTCTCTTTAAAAAATGGCGTTGATTGATATCAAAACTAAATCAGATTTACTAAACTTAGCAAAGAGTTTGAAAAAGCAATTCACAAATGATAGAATAATCGAACAAGATTTATACCATGATGTTAAAAAAGTTTACAAACCATTGATTGAACCTTTATCTAAAATTGTTGACGAAACTAAACAAACTAGGTTGGCACTAAAAGATATACCTCATGAAAAACTTGAATCTATCCAAGGAAAACCTGTTGAGAAACTAGCTTTGCCATATTCTGAATCCAACACTGTAGTTGGGCCTATCGCATTGGATTTCTTGCGTTTTGCATGGAAACCTGGAAATGAGTATGACAAAGCTTATGGCATTCGTTGGGATGGAAGTAAAGTTATGCTAGGAAATAAAAAGGTAGATATTTTGGGTAATGATTTGAAAATTGGAGATAGAATATACGAAGGCACAACTGGATTATGGGAATTATTAACAAAGCAAAATCCTATTGATTTTAGGGATGAAGATAAAAATAATTATTATGAAATGTTGTATTCAACTGATGCTTATTTGAAGGAAGACGGTACCGTAAAAGCAAATAGGGGTGAGAAATATTCTAAATTTATCAAACCCCTCTATCGTTTAGTTCAACGAAAAAAAGCTCAAGCTGCAGTTGAAACAATTAGATCAGCAAGTCCATCAAGTCGTGAATCAAGTCGTGAATCAAGCCCTGAACCAAGTCCTTTAGGAAACCCAAGAATAGTAGAATCCTCAATTTCGAGTCGATACAAAATTCCTTCAACAAGTCAAAGACCAATTTTCGACCCGTCACGAAGGTCTACTTTTAGACCAACTCCTACTCCTATACCTTCTCCTACATCTTCTCCTATACCTCCTCGTCATCCTCACAGAGAGGATTCAGACGTTTCAGGATCAGGTATTATTGTATTGCCATCTAACATCAATGATCTTGTAAAAAGACACCAGTTATTGTTCGGTTCGTTTACCGCTGGAAATACAGGAGTTTTTAATGAACTGCAAATACTTACGCATGAACTTTTAAAACAAGGTCTATTAAATACTGCTGAAGTAAAGGTGTTTGATGATTTATTGTTTAAAAATGGAATCTCAAAGCATTGTAATTAGTGAAAGAAAAAGTGACATAAGTATAAACTTTAGTCCAGCAATAGAATTGAACAAAAATAAATTTCACGAAATGGCACTGGTTGGGTTAGACATGTATCATTCTATTCCTAACATTGATGAAAATAATAATAAATTTTATTATGAATTTAATGGTGTTGAAAATGTAATTACACTTCCAACAGCTTGTTATGAAATAGAAAGTATAGACGAATTCATTCAAAAAACATTGGCAGGCTTTATTGAAATCAAAGCAAATACTAATACTTTGAAATGCGTCATAGTTCTCCATTCATCTACGTTAAAAGTATTTTTCAATAAAGAAAAATCTTTAAATACAATGTTGGGATTTGGAGAAATTATCTTAGAAGGTGTTGGAGAACATGAAAGTATAAATATAGTGAACATAATGTCTGTTAACGCAATACTCGTTCATTGTAGTGCAATTAACGGCTCATACCTTAATGGTTCTTTGCATAATATTTTATATTCCTTTTTCCCAAACGTCCCACCAGGATATAAAATTGTAGAAAATCCAAATAAACCAATTTATCTACCGATATATCAACCTTTACTCTATGATTTGAGAATTTGGCTTACTGATCAAAATGGACATACTCTGAATACTAGAGGTGAAGAAGTAACTGTTCGATTACACCTAAGATCTAGAAATTAAAATAATTTGATAAAATTATCTTTAAAAAATGGATTCTTTAAGATGGAATGAAAACATTAAAGTTGATGAATCAATTGAAAAAATTGAAACGCATAACTATGAACCACAAATAGGTACTGATCTGAATCGTGAACATAACGATATCAAGATCATTATCCAGAATCAAGATCAGTTCGTATTACCTAGTAAAAGTTTTATTTATATAGAAGGAGCTTTGAATAAAGAAGATGGAAGTGATTATAATTTTAAAGATGAAAAAATAACAATAATCAACAATGGATTAATGCATTTGTTTGATAGAGTTTCTTACAGAATTGGAGATGAAGAAATTGAAGGTTATAGTTACCCTGGAATTACAACAACTCTAAAAGGATTAGTTAGCTATCCCCGAAATGTTAAAGAAAACATGATATTTTTCTGGAGCGTCGATACTAAAAAGAATGAAAAATCAAACGAGGGATTTAGCGATCGAAATGACTACTTAAGTTCAGCTAATGGGAAATTCAGCGCTGCTATCCCACTTGAACATGTGTTTGGATTTTGTGAAAATTATAAGAAGGTAATTTATGGAGTGAAACATGCTCTGACTTTAAGAAGAGGTGATAATTCTAATGCTATATTCAAATCAGATGAGAAAGATGCAAACCAGCAAGATAAAGTAGTTGATGGTAAAATTACTATTACAAAATTAATTTGGAAAATGCCAGCTTACAAACTGTCTGATGAGTATAAAATAAAGCTATATCGTCAAATTAAGGATAAAATAACATTACCTATTCCATATCTGAATAGACAATTGGAACAAACAATTGTAAACTCTCAACAGAAATTCTTAGATTGGACTTTAACTCCAAATTCAGGATCTCAAAGACCTCGATACATAATTTTAGCATTCCAAACTAAGAAAGCTAATTCACAAGCTGTAAACAATGCAATTTTCGATCATTGTAACTTGACGAATGCATATGTTCAGCTGAATAATGAACGATACCCTGATCACAATTTACAGATTGATTTCGATTCTAACAATTATGCTACAGCTTATAAGATGTTAATAGATTATGTACCTAATGAAAATTGTGCTATCGAATATAGACACTTTAAATATTTGTATCCCATCTATGTGTTTGATATCAGCAGACAAAATGAACGCATCAAGGAAACTACAATTGATATTAAAATTAAAGCAGAATTTAAAACTAATATTCCTGATGATACACATGCATATGCACTGATTCTATCTGACAGAGTAATTCGATTGCAATCTGACGGTGATAAAATGAGTTTAAACTACTAAAAATTAAAATATATTCACATAATAATGTTTAAAAAATGTATTGTGTAAAGTGTAAGAAGAAAACTGATACTGATAATCCTCAATATTTAATTACAAAGAACAATAAGATACTTGTCAAAGGTATGTGTATTATTTGTAAAAAGACAAAGACTTCTTTCGTTTCTAAAGATACTGCGACGAAAGCTGGTTTTATATTTACAATTCCAGCTTTATTAGCTGGCCTTGGGGCTGCTGGCTCTTTGGCTGGAGGTGCTGCTGCAATAGCATCCGCAGTCAATAAGAAAAAAGCTGATGATAAACTCTTGTCAGAAACTAAAAGGCACAATGAAGCAATGGAAAGTAAAAAAGGTTCAGGTATATGGATAACTCCGAGAAAAAAAAAACTTGTGGAAAGGGTCTCTACTTGAAACCACCAAAGAAGTAATACCTAACCAACCATTATCTAAACATGATTTGGAATACTACATAAATATATTGAAAATTCCGAATTTTCGAGGTATTTACATGAGAGATACTTTACCTAAACACTCTCTAGAAACGGAATGCGGAATCCTAAACTTAGACACTGAAAAAGGATTAGGAACGCATTGGACTTGTTGGTATAAGAAAGATAACATATGTTATTACTTTGACAGTTATGGTTTGATTTATCCAATTGAATTTAAAGACTACTTAACAGATTGTGTTGATATAATTTTCTCTACTTACAAAATCCAGAAAATAGGTGATGTAATTTGTGGACATTTATGTCTAGAAATGTTGAAGCGTTTAGAAAATGAAAGCTTTCATGCAATTCTTGTAGATCTATATAAAACCTAAACTAGTTTTTAGAAAATATACTACAGTTAATTTTTTTTCTTTAAAAAATGTCTTGGGGAAATATTTATGCAGCAAAGTTGGTCTTTTTACCTTCCTGTAAAGAAAATCATGAACATGAAAATAGTGAAAATAATTCTGAAGGACTTTTGCAGAATGTAGAGCAAATAAAAAGTTTACTTGAAGATTCTAATATAGAGTCATTGAAAGACACAATTGAAGCTCTCAAAAATGAAAGATCTGAATTGGAATCAATTATATACGAGTATGATGAGAAATATGTAACTCTGAAAACAGATATACAAGTGAAATTTTCTGATGTAGACTCAATCATTAAATTCTTAGAGACGTCAATTTATGATTTATCTGAAAAGTTCGTTGCTCTCGAACCAAAAATTGTTTCAAATGATGAACGACTATCAAGCACAGACTCAACATTGATGAAGAAAATTGATGAAATTGATGCTAAATTTGAAAACATTGATTCAAACATAATCAACCTAACAGACGTAAAAATTCCAGAGATTGAGGACAAATTGAAGAGTCTAGAGTCAGGTATTGAAACTAGAATCGATGAAAAGCTCTTAGTTAAAGAGTCGGCATTAACCGATCAGATTAAAGGAGTTGAAGCTAAATTTGAGCTTGTGGACTCTAAGATAACCAATTTGATTGATGTTAAAATTCCTGAGATTCAAGAGAATTTCAAGAATCAAGAGTCAGTTATAGAAAATCAAATGGATGAAAAACTGAAGACTTTAGAAACTAAAATTAATGATCAAATTGATTCAAAGAACAAATTAATAAGTAATAAAGTTGAAGAACAAGAAATTAGTATAATTAATGTTGTGAATGAAAAAGAAATGAGCTTGCAGACATCACTTAATGATCAAATTGAAGAAAAGCTGAAGAGTTTAGAATCAACACTGAACAATACTGTTGAAGAAAAAAGTATAAGCTTAGAGGCACATCTAACTGAATTAAGTGATAGAAACCTTTTTGTTATGGAAAGAACTGTAGCATTAGCACCTTCGTTTGTTGAAGTTGACAATAAGCTGAAAAATTTAGAGTCATCCATAACCTCATCCAGTGAAGAAAAATTCAATGATCTTAACAAAATTATAATGGAATTACGAGCAGAGTCAGTTCCATTAAGAAAAATGGAAGAACTAGCTAAGAACTTGAGTGATGTAGAAAGTCTTTTCCAGGAGTTTTCAAGAGACATTATTTCAAATCAGAATGAAATCAGTCAGTTCAAATTAATGCTTCAGAATGAAACTGATAAAAATGTATAATTAAACCAGGAAGTGGAAAGTTTGAGTGACCGAGTAAACAATTTGATATCTATGAGAGTTAGAGAAAATTAAGAGAATTGAAAATTCTATGTATAAAAAATGATAGGCGTAAATATTTTTGGACAACAAGGAAAAAAATCATTTTGATCTTCACAACCAGGACCTCCTGGAATAGGTTTTAAATATCTTGATGAAGATCAAAATTTCGATTTAAATAATAGAAGACTTGCAAATATTTCTTTTCCAATCGAAGAATTTGACGCTACGAATAAAAAATATGTTGACGAAGTTTTGGAAAATTTGAGGCTTCATCTCAGAAAATATATAGGGGTAAGAGAAAATCTTATCAATGAAAATTATCAGTTCAGAAGTGATTCCATCCAAGCATCTATAGATGAAAATACTACAGGTTTTCAAGAAAAACTCAGTGAAATTATGACAAACCTCGATGAACATAGTAGAATATCTGAGGAAAAAATAGAGGTCATTCGAACAGGTACTTTAGAACACACAGACTTTTTGAAAAATGAGATTAAGAGGTTGGAAGAAGAGGAAATAAAAAGTGTGAAATTAGACTTCGCAAATCTCGAGAGAGTATTCAACGACATGAGTTCATACATTGAAACTTTTAGAAATAATCTTCATGAACAGGATAGAGAAACAATCATAAATACAAATGAAATAGAAAAATTGAAACAGTCATCACAGAAATTGGAGGATGATAACGCTGATATCAAAAACAGATTAATATCGTTAGAGAATACTTTGAGACGAGAAACCGTTGAACCGTTGAACTAAAAAAAACATGGATTTCTGAAATGCTCCCGAACAGAGTACAATTAATTTCGTTTGTTAAAATACAGATAGATTAGGAAAATTGAAATTTATATCTAAAAGTGACTTAGTCGTTTGTGTAACTGATTTCTGGTTGTAAAAAAGTAAAAAATTCATCAATGAATAAATCTTTTTGAAATTGTTTCTTAAATAATTTCAATTTTAAGCTAATTGGGGTGAATTGTGCCCTGATTGGTAGTTCCTTTACTACTAACATAGTTACCCAAAAGCCGTAATTAAACTGATGTCATGAGTTTTTTCGAAACGAAGTCCCATCATTCATTTACTAAGCGTTGATTTATTTGACCCTATAAAAATTTCAAACCTTCTAAAAGGTTATCGTATTAGTAATCATGCGTATATGTAAGGCCAGGGGATTCCCTGAAGAATAGATTTCACGTTGCTGCAGGCGAACTGTATATCTGGTACTCGTGAACATCAAAATTGTGCCCATGTGAGTGCACTTATGTAACATGACATGATTAAGATTAAATGCGTGACTGCGAACATTTCATGCGACTTTTCGCACACGCTCAGTCACCCGACACCGCAACTCCGCTGCCACATGACAACTCCATTGATGTCATTAAAGTCCCGCTTGCAACCTTACAGGAGTTTTGCCCGACAAAACCTACGCGTCCATTGATTGTAAAAATTTTACAACTGTAACTTCTAACTCTATTTATAATTATATCATCTTATACTTTCTTAATGAAAGAGATTAGTTCAACTTCAAAATACTGATCACCTACTGAAACAACGAGGATTTTGGTGATTATTTTGTATTGAAGGTAAAATGAAGTCCCGCCTTCTATTTTTTCAAATACTCTTTCTATCAACACTCTACACACCTAAGGGTCATGTAAATTAAATATACATGGTACTGCTGACGTCAGGCCGCAGAGCATCTGGCTGCCCCGCTGTCAGCTGACGGTCTGCTGACGCTGCTAAAGCCACAAGGTGTGCGCTGATGTCAGGTGCGACCACGACGCGCTGTCCAGCGCTGACATGAGACGTCAACTGCGAGGCCGACGCAAATAAAATCAAATTTAACTGGAAGGAAGTTTGTGAAACAACGTGAAAGTTGAGGAAGAAAGAAGCAGGTGCTGAAAAACAGGACAGGAGTCAACCGAAGAAATATTCTCTAACACTTCGACCGCAATCAGTTCAACTGAAGTTCAATATCCAACACAATTTAATGTCAATCGTTGTAAGCAATTTCGATAATGGCAAACATGAACTGGATCGTACCTTCATTTAGCTTTGATTAAGTATTTTAAAAAGTTGAGAATTTGACTACTAATCGGTCAACAGCATTATGAAAATCTCCTCCATGGCCACCGGTGGTGCACGATGCAGTCAAAGTTTCAACAGAATGAAAAACTTTTAATCTCCGTGTATAAGAAGCCCTTTCCTAGCTCTCTGCTCGGGACCTCACATTATTCCTCTGAGAGCATTAATTCCGACAGGAGTGTAGAGGTGTCATTATGAGCAGTACCGCTGCATGACACGTAATGAGCACGCTACCCGTGCATCTCAGTTACATATCTGGGATTTAGGAACAGACATTACACACAGACATTACAACAGACATCTTGAACGTTCCTAACAAGAACAGTCATGACGAACTGCAGAAGGGGAATGAACCACACTGATAGAGATAGTTTGTTGAAAAAATAATAATAGCCTCATGGAGGTAGAGAGTGGCAAGAGGCGGGCCCTCACGAGACACGCCGCACTGCAGCGGAAGGATTCCTCCTCTGACCCGCCCTGAGGCGAGTTCGGACCGGCGAGTTACTTCAGTAGGTGGGGGCAATTGACAACTTTACGGCACTAATGCCTTGGTTGGGGTTAGGTTTATGAGTGAATATGAAAAGGGACTCTAGAATTCTTAGGACATGCTCACTATTAGCTCGGCATAAAGTTGAAAAATTTGTATCTTTCAATGAATGATTTGAATTTTCAGTCAATATATATGCATTATAGAACTTACAATATATCAACAAAGGGAATATGTTATATCTTTCCCATAACAGTTTGTTCGATATTTAACATGGCTGCCGAGATACACAAATGTGTTTATGCGTTGAGAATATTGAAAAATCGTCGATGTCGTTTGTTTTTTATTAGAAATAAAATGCTTCATTTTCTTTTTATCCTTTCTGTCAACAATACTGAAGAATGTCTTTTTGTGCCTCGGTAACATAAATTTATTATCGAGAAAGAATTACTTCACTTACATCAACACCTAAGCAATGAATGTACAGGAAAGTTTGACGGAATGTAGGCACTTTTGAAGCGCGCAAGCTAGGGAAAGCTTTGCATTCTCATGGTAAGCTGCAATGAATAATGGCATTTATCTTGATTCAACCGCGGCTCTATGATCTTCGCTTGTGAGGCAGAGTAACGGGCGGGGACGGACAAGAAAAGGGTGAGGTACTCTTTCTTTATTTCAGAATCCGTGGCGCCGTAAGCTGCACAACAAGGACATTTTCAGATTTGGTGGCAAAATGAGGAATAACCACATGATAAGAAAACTCCCAGTTAAAAATATAGATGAGGAGTAACTGATTAAAGTATAAGGAACAACTAATGGTGCTGGAACTAGGATATCTCAATGGCAAGTAGTGGTAGTAGCAGTGGTAACATGGGTTTGCTAGCGTTTCAGTTACTCAAACTATGTCGCACCGAAGGTCACATATCTTAATTCGTATCAGACTTATTCCAAATAACCACACAAGATGAACATCACTGTTATTTGAAACATCAAATTATATGAGCATCGTGATCATGAATACAACTCAAATTACCAGTATCTTCCCATTAAATTTTGTACACAACACTGAACATTCTCAATGATAACAATCTATCACGCCAGTCTCTAGAGTCTGGTAGCACACGTGTCGACTCATGTTAGCAGGAATTTTGGTTCCGGGGCACGACAATAAGGATAGCACTCCACGCTCAGAACACACATGACACAGTGAGACAGCTGTTGGAATATCTGGACAGAATAAGTAAATTTTTCCAGCTAAAGAACACATTTTCAAATACACATTTTGTAATGCACACATAGGATCAAAGGAGGACAGTCTACTCACGCACATATCAACGACAATTATCAAAGCCAAACACATAACACAATGAGACGGCTATTGGAATAACTGAGAAGGAAAAGAAGATTTCTTTGCCGTTAAACATGTGCGCTGTGGTCAAGAGTTTACACCCTCAGTGGGACAACTGACGCCTTAACATATATACTCACAAACAATGGGGACGGTATCCTCACGCTTATATAGACTTTCTATTTCAAACCACAGAAGTGAACAAAACCATATTGGTTTTCTTTGCTCTACCTGTTGGAGGTATTTTTGGAAAGGTTAGGTCTCTGATGCAGAAACAACACTACAAAGAGAACAGCAAATTATCATTCATGCCAAAATTTCACAGGCAAGCACGACGGCTTATTCAGCCGTGGAATAATCAGAGCTTGAAGTTAATGAACATGAACACAGCAGATCAGCCATAAGTATCTAAACACTGTAGTAGCTATCTATTGTGTCGAAAATTTGGATTGCTCAATTTAAATTATCGGTGAACTATCCCCCGGGCAAACAAACAAGTACCCAGTTGCTAATATCTTGAGTACACAAATTCATATGGGCAGTAGTCACAATTTTCTGAGCAGATTTTCAATCTATTTTGAACGCTCTAGCTCTAGGCTTCCACCCTACTGACTGGCGTAGCTTGCTCAGCGCAGCTCATGGGTGAGGGGCCGACACATTATTAACATTCGAAATGTATTTTATTTCTCAGCAAAAATAAAAAACTGCAGCTTCTCCTAGACTGCTGGCTACCCTAACTTACATGACTTGATATATGAAGTTCCTAGCATCACAATGCGTCACACTGGCTAGAGAAAGCACAAGAAATTCACAACATCACAACGGCTAGTCTGACTCAATGTAGGTGGTTCGCCGGCTGCCAGAAGCATCATTGAATGCTCTAGGAACCGGCTGCTCACCACTATCTAGCACAGCGATGACACATATAAATAAAGAGACTTAATAGGAGCTGCTAATACTTCAAGTCGAATTTCTTACACACACAATTACTCTAATGACAGAGAGCGAGAAGAACTTGGGGAGGGAACCTTTCCACTCCAAGGCTTGAAATTGAACTTGAACTTGAAATTGAGGGCCGACAGCGTCGGGGCCTTTGTAACGGCCTACAATTCCCTCCACAATTTTCACACATAGAGTTCAGCGCCTGGTACCAGACTTGTCCACTAAACTACTCAGGATCTACCAATCCTTGTCACAAGCTGCCATTGAACGGCATGGGATAACCAGTGTGTCAAAACATCATCCCCAGGCATATTGGGTCATTACTGACCACTCTACCTGACTGGCTCATTCCAGTCGCTGTCTCTTACTCCAGGCACACACAAGAAACATTTTCATAACTTCAATGATACTCAAATTATACTCCTGATCCAATCCAGCAAGACAGCTCATACCGCAATCATCTTCAGCACATCTGGCATACCACTCATTCTCTCCTTACTGCTCAAGCACCACAGTCATGAAACTTTCTCTCTCCTGCTCATACTTACTACATTCCAGCACAAAATGCTCAGTTGTTTCCTCTACTCCACTAATGCACTGCCGACATAATGTGTTATTATTCTCATTCCACCTCCATGTACGTCTGTTCACACTCAATGATTTACATCTCACAGCAAACAAGAGTTGACTTCCAAAACTACCATCATAGAACATCTCAAACTTAGGTGCTTCTATTTTCATATACCAGTCAAGTGTAGGCTTCCGCATCATGCTAAGCTTCCACTTATTCAATCCCTACTCTTTTGTTTGCCTCTCAATCTCTTTTTTCCACCTCTTGCTGTCCCACTCAGGCCCTACACCTCCAGCATTTATTAAACTCCAGCCATCGACAGGTCTCCCAATTCTAACATGAATAATCTTTTGCATACTAAGTTTCCTTGCATGCCCCCAGCACATTTTCTCCCAATAGCTTACACTCAGATTCCATTCAAAAATTCGCTTTACCCATGTGCTATTCTGCATTCTTTCAATTCTCACCTTATAATTCAGCACTGCTTTCATCATTCTTTCTGAAAATAGGCTACACCCAAGGTCACCTCTAATGGCTTCTGTAGCTGTCCATTTCGGAGCACCCAATGCTAAACTTCATACCTTATTTTGTATTACATCCAGCTTTTCAAGATCACTTCCATTCCAGGCAAGAGCACTCATACCATACATGACACTAGGTACAGCAACATACTTCCACATTCCTCTCACACATTCATACTTGTTTGCTCTGTATCTGGCCACACTACTTAACCGTCCACTCCACTGCATAGCTTTTGCCACTTTTTCACAATTAGTTCTAGTGCATCCATCTTCACTTATCATACAACCTAGATATTTGTATTCTTTTGTTCTACCTATTCTGATTTCTCCAATATTCCACAGTCTGTCTCTATCAGTCTCATCACTATTTATAACCATAACCTTACTTTTGTCGGCACCAAAGTTCATCTTAAAATCTGTACTATATCTATTCACAATGTCAAGCATCCATTGCAGTTCATGTCCGCATTCACTAACCACAACTACATCATCTGCATACAACAAACAGCTCAGTCTCTCGTTACCAACTTTCAGTCCTAAGCCACTCTTCAGTCGAACTGCTAATTCTTCTGTGTACAATCCAAACAACAGGGGAGACAGAGTACAGCCCTGTCTCACTCCTCTAACACTCCTCACTTGCCCTGTTTCCAAATTTCCTAACCTGTATATTGCGCTTGTGTTCTCATACAGACTTTGTACAATTTTAACTATTTTTCTGCTACACCCAACTTTTCTCAAAACTTCAAAGAGCCTAACCCGATCCACTCTGTCATACGCCTTTTCACTATCCAGGAATGCTAAATATACCTTCTTATTATCCTTCCTCATTCGCTCAATAGTTTCACTCACTACAAACAGATTATCCTCCCCACGTCTATCTTGCCTATATCCATTCTGTTCTTCACCTAGGACTCCTAATTCCTCAACTAAGTTTTTCATTCTCCCATTCAAAATACCACAAAAGATCTTACATACAGTGTCACCCGTTGCAATTGGTCTGTAATTTTTAAGTTCTTTCATACTCTTATGTCCACCCTTATGAAACAGAACTACATTACACTTGTTCCAGTCATCCGGTACTGTTTCACTCTTCCATATCTCATCAAATAAACATTTCAACATACTGACTACACTCTCTCCTCCCCATTTATAGAACTCATATGGGATCTTATCAGGGCTATATGCCTTTCCATTTTTCACTTTCTTCAAGAAACTTACAATCTCTTCACAAGTGATTTCGTCTTCTATTTGCAGTTCACGTTCATCAATCAGAAAATTTACGGGTTCATCATCTGTAACCTGCTCATTCATTCCACCAATGTCCTCCCAGTATTCTTCAACTGCTTTCCCCATTTGTATCCTATCTTGCACACTGCAACCATTGACTACTAATTCATCAACTTGAACTTCACTACCTCTATCATTACTTTGTATAAACTTACGCCAATCTTTTATTCCATCCGGACCCTTCTTTCTTAGATTTTCAACGTGGTGTCTCTCCTCTTTAACTCTAGCCTCATTAATCATTCTCCTTACTTTCTTCTGCTGGTCCTTGTACTCATTCCATGCACTCTGTCATTCATCCTCAGTAATTCTGTTTCTTTCATACATTTTCCTCATACTGTGTTGTTTCTTATTTAAAGTCTTTCTTCTCATTCGTTCTTCCTTTATCTAACTTGTAAACCCCCTGGCATTCCTTGTCCCTTTCCTGCATTTTATTCTACCAATGTTTTACTATGCCACATCATACAAGGTTCTTGCAATCTCACCATTTAGGTCATTTACATTTCCACACCTGTTCCAGTTACACATACTCAATTCATTCTTAAATTCTTCCCAGTTTGCCATTTTTATCTGCCAACTTTCTTTCACACTACTGACCTTCTGCATTGACTCCTTTCTACCCGTTATATTCAAGCACAAGCATTTTAAGGTCACTATCAATATCAAAATCATCTTCATCTACAAACATTTCATTGACACACTCTCTTGCTCTACTATTTACAATCATATATTCAATTGCAGTTTTTCATTCCCTGCTTTGCCATGTATGCAAGCCATTTCCTATTGTGACATTCAGGTTTTCAAGTTCATTCTCATCACAAAAATCTATCAATTTTTGTCCATTTGCATTCACCGGCTCACCAAGTATACCAACATGGCCCTTCATGTCACCCATCACAATCAGAGGGCACCCGCAGTGTTCTCGTACAAACCTTGTAAATATTTCATACTTTTTTACATTCTCTTCATGAGCTAAAATCCCATCAGTTGTCATATAACATACAATCACAACAATACATTCTCTGGCATGCATTCTTTCACACTTAATTGCTAACAAATCTTCACTTTCAGATTCATTTCCAACAGGAAGTTCCTCTAATTTCCAATTTAGAGCATTCTTTACAATCAAACCAACTCCACCACCTCTTTTTTGCCAATTTACACGCCCTTTTCCTATCATATGATACTTATTTTCCTAACATGTTAAACTGACTCTATTACGCATTTGGGTCTCTACTACACCAACACAATCCAATTTTCCATTCTCAAATTCCACTGCAAGGTCATCTATTTTTTCCTGCATTCCATCCAAGCACATTTATGCTTCCAAACCTTACAACACAATTGGACAATTCAAGACATTCCTCACTTTTGCTCTGACAGATTTTCATTCATCCAGTTCCACCTTACATTATGACATGAGTAGCCCTGATCCACCGGATATATTTCTTGGAGAGTTTCATCTCACCTTCTTTTGTAAGATGGACTCCATCCCCAAGAAAACATCCATACTGGATCACGCTATCCATGTCTAGGAAGCTGGAACCCAACTCATGCTTTCTCACACTCCCAGCTTTCATACTCATAATCCTTTCATGCACCTCCTTGTTCACCTCCTTCCGTACCCTTTCATGCTCTTCATCACAAGCAGGCCTTTTAGGAGGCTAGTCACCGCCACTCTAACAGCCTTCTTCCGTGCCCTTTCAACAACTTTCATAATTGCATTCACCGTACGTTCTCTCCCACATTCAAGCAACCGATTGCCACCTCCTTGCAGTACAACCATTCTCTAAAGTTCGCCCAAAGTGGGGAATTTAATTTGATTATGTGAATTTGTAGCTTGAAGAGCAAGGTAATTTAAAGGTTGAGAATTGGATTGATTGGTATTCTTTGATAAGGCAGGGTCACCAGTGCGTGTTAACGCACATTGAATTTTGATGATTTGCAATCTCAGAAGGAGTTAAGGACGGTGTTCGGACGCAGTATTTCAAGCGTCTATTAATCAAACAACAAAAACCACGATACAGCCAACACTGGGGAAAATGAGAGAACAGAATAGCTCGCCTTTAGGGTTTTTTTAATTAAAGTTGAGGTTGAACGCCGAAGTGCGAGGCTTGAGGCTTGGTTCGTGAGACGTTCTTGGGGAGAGTCCGAGGCGGTTGAAGAACTTCAGACGATGCGTTCAGCACAGGCTTGTGGGAGCGTGTACTGGAGTGTGAAGTTGAGGATGGTGTGAGTGTGGGAGGTTCCGACATTAAGTGGGTCGGCAATTGAGTGATGAGTATGGGAAATGTTACCGGTTGGGAAAACTCGGTAAGAAAGGAGGCTCTCGACCCAATAGTCTCAACTGGAGGTTTTAGCGGCTTAGCTGCAGGGATGCAGGCCTTCCAGTTTAGTGAAGTTTGAAGAGGAGGAGAAACTTGGAGGGAAAACTTGGAGGCAAAAACTTGGAGGCAAAAACTTGGAGGCAAAAACTTGGAGGCAAAAACTTGGAGGCAAAAACTTGGAGGCAAAAACTAGGAGGAGGTAAGCTCCTTGATTTCTTAATGCAGAGTGACTGCAATTAAGGGGTTAGGGTTTGGCTCCATAACGTGTTTGTGAGTGCGTGGGGTGTGTGGTCCAGTCGATCCTGTGAGGGAGCAAGTGGCTTGAATTAATTTGTACGGTAACGAGCCTATTCATACACATGTGCAAGACTGCTGCTAACCGTTACATTAACAAGACGAACAATGGCAGAAGTCTGGTGCTAAGGTCAGTTCGCAGCTCTAGCGCCCGAGTTGCAGCCTGAATCATCTTAACACCAGAATCGGTGTTCCAGACCAACTGGTCACAAACTCTATCTTGATAACACAAGCAGTTACACAATCGGTAAGTAATTGGCAAATGGAATTTAATTATACTGGTTGGCTTCCAGGTATTCTGAAAGTAGCTAGCTAAATGCTGCAAGTTGGCTGTTGTGACTTGAATCATTCATATAAAAAGGAGTAGCATATAAAAAGACACGACAGTCAAAAACAAACTAAAGATGCAGACAAAGTAACAGTGATTTAAAAAAAGGCTCAATTAAATTCAGGGAAAAATATTGAACTCAC
Organism: Morinoia aosen; assembly: GCA_030386875.1. Classification (NCBI taxonomy): domain Eukaryota; kingdom Metazoa; phylum Arthropoda; class Malacostraca; order Amphipoda; family Talitridae; genus Morinoia; species Morinoia aosen. The sequence continues at coordinate 8,133,547 of CM059558.1, read as the reverse complement.
TCCAAAGTGATCTCTGTGGACAGCAAAGTGTCTTAAACCTATGCTCAGCACAAAAAAATATCTAAGGAGCTAATGCCAACATCGTACTAATACTGATAGCACAATAAGGAATCATCAGAGAATAGTAAATACGAAAACAATGACAAAGATGGGCAGTGAGCTTGAAGCTTGTGCCTAACTTACACTGGCACAGAGAAAACATAGTGAATGTTCCTAAGACACAATAACGAGCGCTCCCTACACAGACAAGTTAAGACACAATGAAACACTTAACATTAAACACTTGTTACTTACATATGCCCGCTCTGGGGCCCAATCACTACTCATGAGAATCTATGCGAGAATGACGGCTCTGCCTGGAAAGCCGGCTTATATACGCTGTGAGCGGACGAGCGTTTCCGGAATTTCCCGGAAACGAATGAACTTGCGGTATGGTTCTACGTGAAAAAACGCCGTTCTTTCTTGTCTAAGTATTTCTTTGGTCAAATTTTAATAGATTTAAGGGTAATGTTGAATGACAATAGTAATCTAAAATTTTAAGAATGATTACGTTAACTTTATTTAATTTTTAGAAGATGGTTTTAATAATTTATGAAGTTTAGACTGAAGTGCGGCTGAGGGTTCACTACAGCTACCCCCCAACGCATTTAGACCGAAAGGTCTGGTAACAGTGGAGCTGTTACCTGTAAGATGCTCGCAAGAATTACGAAGGAAAGATCCCAAAAGAAAGCTCGACAGAGGAAAATAGATGAAAATAGTGGAAGGTTAACTCTGGAACTATGAAAGTTCCAGCTCGGATCCCCAACTGGGACCATAAAAGAATCTGTGAGGTTAGCATCACTGAGCACAATCGTGCTAGAAGTATCCGCCGAAGTGGAGTCGCCCGAATTACTAGATTCCTACTTCGTTCTTTGAACGGTATACCGGGGAAGCTAGAATTGGTCGCCTTCCAGGCCTTTGGTAGCTTCAAGGGACAATTAGACACGTTCGAATTCGTTGGCTCGACAGGTGTTGACCTGAGGCTAAATCACAGTCTGGGTTGTTATAATATGCCATAGAAAAAATCAGTTCATTCCTTCCCAAAACACATATGCCGGTTAAAAACAGCAACTGTGCGACGTAAGTCGTTTGTACAGCCTCCCTAGGCAACGTGCATGCTCCTCAGGCGTCCCCAAGACTACAAGCACACCGACCAGGTAGCCATACAAAAAATGGAAGATCGGGAAAGACTTCATGTGATGTTGAAAGTTTTCCGCGGATCATTTCGTAACCCGTATGGGATACGGAGGAACTTATAAAAGACAACCGGTGCACATACGGCAGTCTCTTCGAAATGATCGCAGAGTTAAAATTTATGATTGGGCATATTTTTGGCGCCTTCTTAAGTATTTCGCAAGTCTATACAATTCTGAAGTTAGTGTTAATTTGTTTAAATTGGTGTTTCGTACATAGACATTTTCGCTCTAGTGCTCCAGTAGCAACGGTGCTGCAGTAGCAATGGAAATTGCGAAGGTTATTAGCTTCAGTAGCAATGGAAGTTATCTTAGAAGGTCTCCTATGATTTGCTTCAGTAGCAATGGAAATGCATGAAGAGTTTTGTAAAAGGTGGCTTCAGTAGCAATGGAAAAACATGAAGATTTTGTTAGAATAGGCTGCAGTAGCAAATAACTTATTATTAGGGAAGAGTTTAGAGAGGAAAAACTAGGTTTGATTACTGAGAATTAGAGAAAAAGGATGGAAAGGAACACTACCTCCTCCAAGGTTCAACATGCAACAGCTGCAAACAGCCTCGACATGCGCTCAAAAACCTACAAATGATGGCTACGGTAATTTAATTGTTTGATTATTTATCTAACTCTGGGGTATACCACTCTGAAGTTCACCCAAAGTGGGGAACTTAATTTGATTATGTGAATTTGTAGCTTGAAGAGCAAGGCAATTTAAAGGTTGAGAATTGGATTGATTGGTATTCTTTGATAAGGCAGGGTCACCAGTGCGTGTTAACGCACATTGAATTTAGATGATTTGCAATCTCAGAAGGAGTTAAGGACGGTGTTCGGACGCAGTATTTCAAGCGTCTATTAATCAAACAACAAAAACCACGATACAGCCAACACTGGGGAAAATGAGAGAACAGAATAGCTCGCCTTTTGGTTTCTTTTTAATTAAAGTTGAGGTTGAACGCCGAAGTGCGAGGCTTGAGGCTTGGCTCGTGAGATGTTCTTGGGGAGAGTCCGAGGCGGTTGAAGAACTTCAGACGATGCGTTCAGCACAGGCTTGTGGGAGCGTGTACTGGAGTGTGAAGTTGAGGATGGTGTGAGTGTGGGAGGTTCCGACATTAAGTGGGTCGGCAATTGAGTGATGAGTATGGGAAATGTTACCGGTTGGGAAAATTCGGTAAGAAAGGAGGCTCTCGACCCAATAGTCTCAACTGGAGGGTTTAGCGGCTTAGCTGCAGGGATGCAGGCCTTCCAGTTTAGTGAAGTTCGAAGAGGAGGAGAAACTTGGAGGGAAAACGTGGAGGCAAAAACTTGGAGGCAAAAACTTGGAGGCAAAAACTTGGAGGCAAAAACTTGGAGGCAAAAACTTGGAGGCAAAAACTTGGAGGCAAAAACTTGGAGGAGGTAAGCTCCTTGATTTCTTAATGCAGAGTGACTGCAATTAAGGGGTTAGGGTTTGGCTCCATAACGTGTTTGTGAGTGCGTGGGGTGTGTGGTCCAGTCGATCCTGTGAGGGAGCAAGTGGCTTGGATTAATTTGTACGGTAACGAGCCTATTCATACACATGTGCAAGACTGCTGCTAACCGTTACATTAACAAGAAGAACAATTGCAGAAGTCTGGTGCTAAGGTCAGTTCGCAGCTCTAGCGCCCGAGTTGCAGCCTGAATCATCTTAACACCAGAATCGGTGTTCCAGACCAACTGGTCACAAACTCTATCTTGATAACACAAGCAGTTACACAATCGGTAAGTAATTGGCAAATGGAATTTAATTATACTGGTTGGCTTCCAGGTATTCTGAAAGTAGCTAGCTAAATGCTGCAAGTTGGCTGTTGTGACTTGAATCATTCATATAAAAAGGAGTAGCATATAAAAAGACACGACAGTCAAAAACAAACTAAAGATGCAGACAAAGTAACAGTGATTTAAAAAAAGGCTCAATTAAATTCAGGGAAAAATATTGAACTCACTCCAAAATGATCTCTGTGGACAGCAAAGTGTCTTAAACCTATGCTCAGCACAAAAAAAATATCTAAGGAGCTAATGCCAACATCGTACTAATACTGATAGCACAATAAGGAATCATCAGAGAATAGTAAATACGAAAACAATGACAAAGTTGGGCAGTGAGCTTGAAGCTTGTGCCTAACTAACACTGGCACAGAGAAAACATAGCGAATGTTCCTAAGACACAATAACGAGCGCTCCCTACATAGACAAGTTAAGACACAATAAAACACTTAACATTAAACACTTGTTACTTACATATGCCCGCTCTGGGGCCCAAGCACTACTCAGGAGAATCTATGCGAGAATGACGGCTCTGCCTGGAAAGCCGGCTTATATACGCTGTGAGCGGACGAGCGTTTCCGGAATTTCCTGGAAACGAATGAACTTGCGGTATGGTTCTACGTGAAAAAACGCCGTTCTTTCTTGTCTAAGTATTTCTTTGGTCAAATTTTAATAGATTTAAGGGTAATGTTGAATGACAATAGTAATCTAAAATTTTAAGAATGATTACGTCAACTTTATTTAATTTTTAAAAGATGGTTTTATTAATTTATGAAATTTAGACTGAAGTGCGGCTGAGGGTTCACTACAATTCCTTCTTCCATTCCATCTATCACTCTGTGAGCATGCCTATAATTCTCCTCCAATCCTTTCCCTCTCATGCTCGTACATCCATCCGCTACTGTCACTCATACATATGAACCTATCAACATTCTTCACCATGCTATCCCCACATATTCTAATCATAGGTCTCACTCGCCCTTTCATGCTGCTCTTTCGCTCAATTCTTTCACACAGATCATTTTTTCCATTCATCTTCCTTTCATTCGCTTCCACTACAGGCTCCTGCACCTCATGTGGCACATCAACAGGTCGCTCATTCACTCTCTTTTCATTCATCTTCCTTTCATTCGCTTCCACTACAGGCTCCTGCACCTCATGTGGCACATGAACAGGTCGCTCATTCACTCTCTTTCCATTTGTACCTCTTTCATCATGCTCATTCATCCTTCTACTCTCACCTGTCACATTTGCACCATCATTTACTGCATTCACACTCCTTGCACCATCATTTGCCTTGTCATCCACTTCATTTACGCCATCATTTGCCTCATCTTCCATTGCATTTGCACTCCTTGCACTATCATTTACCTCATCATTCACTGCATTTGCACCATTCTCATTCTTTCCTTAGTTCAGCTTCCTTTCATCCTTCAAGTCAGCCTCTAAAGCAACCATCAGAATTGTCAATCTCTAAACCTCCTGTTTCAGCTTCTTACTCTCATCATTCAAACATTTCCAGCACGTAAACACAAGATCACTCAACTTTTTCCAACTCATCTCTCTCAAACCTTTGCATGCATCTATATCTACCCACTCTTTACTAGTTATGCCCTCAATCTCCTCATTCATTCCACTTGCACCTCCCTTCCTACGACCCGTCTTATTTCTTGCCATTCTCAAACACAGACTTCTATCTCAGTACAAATTTCACAGGCAGAAGAAGTCTACACTCACCAAATCTACTGAAAATCAAGTCATCAAACAAAAAGAAACAAAAATGTTACCTACTACTCTCACAGTCACTCTCTACAAAGTCACACACTTTACTCTTTATATGCAAAGAAAGCTTACCAGTCAAAACACCTCAGTCAAAAATTGCAAGTCAGTCCCAACTCTCACGCAAAAAAAAATTACTCTCACGAGCACTCCATACAAAGTCACACTCTGTACTCACGTGAATGTACAAACTATACCAGTTTTTCAGCAACTTCACTTTAATTCACCACAATTTTCGTCGGAGGATCAGAAGCACACGTGCACACCGTATCGTAAGGAGGGCTGCAGCCAGACAAAGATGCCGCGTTCGGTTTGCGGACCAGCGCGGCTGTCCGCGGCGAAGTTGCCACAAATCTTGACGGAAATTCGCGTCTTGTGAGACGCGACAGCATTCGTTCTGAACAACTGGAGGTCTCGCGTGTCAAGCTATTATCGAAGGTTAATGAAACGCGTCAAACACGTGAAATAATTACTTTAATTCTCTGTTTCTGTATTTATATGAAACTGTAAGCTTCGAAATAATCACGAAAACTACAAAGTGTTCCACAATTGAAATTTTAAATAATATATATACAGCATTAGCATGATGCATGCATTCTTTCTTAGGGATGACACGAATAAATTGTAGATGCATAGAATTGGGTGAGTTTAAGATCTTGCTGCGGTATTTTATTATGTCTATATTAGCTTCTCGCAAGTCATCTTTGTTCATGAACTGACGTCACGGTAAAAGAAACAAGGTAAGGTCAAACCAGTTTTTTCGTCAACCGTGTGGCCTTGCTGACATCATGACAACCAACCAATAGCAGCGCTCATATTCCTTCTGGTAGCACTGCGTGCCCCAAATCTAGCACCACTGTTGGCCAACGACATTTCGCCTTGGTGACGTCATAAAGTCCGTTTGAAATGAAGCCGTTCTATTGGTTAGCCTAACAAGAGGTGTATTTTCTCCCTCCCATAGAAATGAACCTGCCTTGTTTCTTCTATTGTGACTTACATCCATCCGCGGGAAGTTTTCCTCTCAAAATCCTCATCAGTTTATTGTGTTTTAAGCTGGAAAATACGCAGTGCAATTGATGTTCTGATGCGTACTTTTTTTGAAGCCACCCAGTTGTTTACTTGCATGCGAGAGGCGCCATCTTAAATGGAACAATTAATTTTCATTAATGGAAAAAGGTCAAAAACAGATCAAAACTCTTTTAAGTTATATTTAGCCTTGCATTCTAGCTTAAGCGACCTAATCGGGTTTTCCCCTGAATTAATTATTGCATATTTGACCGAGAGAAAACAAATTGAACTGAAGACCAAGACCGGTCAGTAATATTGGTGTAGAAATTTATATACTCGGTAAAAAATACAGAAGCACTTGAACATGCTGACATTACCTTTCGAAATATAACATGAAACCTCCCTGGTACCACACCCTAATTTTTTTAATAAGAAACATGAATTGGTACTATTCTTCAAAGTTGAGACAATAAATTAAACACAATGATTTTCAGAAAAATCTTAACACAAAGAGCGTCTTATTTAATTTGAGGAAAAACCGTAGCAACTATTTCAATGTCTAGAACAGTAGCTAAATTAACTGAGGACATAGCATTAAAAGTCCAGTCTTAGCTACAAATAAGAAAACATAAAGGAATGTTAAGTATTCTCCTAGTAAAACGGCAAGGAAACATTTTTGCGTTGATACAGCAAAAGTTCGAAGGTTTATTTCCACAGAAGTTATTAAACGAAATTCATCACAACCAATTTCAATTAATTGCTTAACATAAAGAGGTTTTAAAAGACACACCGTATGAAGTAGACAACAGCTGCGTTAGGGATTGAATACTTGATTGACATGTTTGTAATTGAAATCTATTCCCTTGGATATCTTCCTTTAAACACTAAGACTGGAAGCTCATCACTACCATCAATACTACTAAATAATGCCAAGCCGGACAGTTTCTTCTTTTATTTACACTACCGCAGCAGTAGTTGATTTTGTTGAAGGTATAATGGGGGGAAATAAATTATTTTGCTTCGAAAACAAAAATTCGATGTCGTAGAAATATGAAACTAACTTCTCCTGCGCGCATGTCAATAAAACGTGCCTGTTAACTCGGTAAACATGATTTATAATACAACGAAATTTTATTTTCAAATTTCTACCAAAATGAGGCTGGCACAAAATTATCATTATTATATAAGAAAGTTTTAGCCTCCCTTAACCACGACAAAGATGTTCCAAGAGAGGAAAGAGGAAGGCACCATTTAGTATGGAGTTGAGGGAACGCGGAATCTATGCACAAGGTGCACAGAAACAGTAAGCTAGGAAAGAAGTTCATGAAACAAGAAAAAAGTTGAAGAAGAAAGTAGTAGGTGCTGAAAAACAGGACAGCAGTGAACCGAAAAAAGATGGTCCGTAACAAAACAAAAACCTATTTTATTACAACAAAAAGGAAGCCTACCTAACCTTTAGCTCGGGCCCTCACGGCTGGCACAAAAGATTCCCAGTAGTCAGACACGGGGAAGAGCGGCTGTCGCACAAGGCTAACATAAACATTTCACCATCAAAAAAAAACTCTAAACAAAACTCAGAGTTTGTTGAAAACATGAAAGGTAATGTTTCAGATTATAGGGGAACTCTTCAATATAAAATTACTGATGTCTACTCAGTCGTAGTAAAATAAAAGTTATTCTAACGCCCACGACAAAGGTTCAAATCCACCACAAGATGTGAAATAAAAACTGTTTACTTTACGTTTGGAAAAACGAAAATACATGAAACACTCGACCGAACAAACCAAAATACCGTCTTCAGTGATGTTAGAGAAGTGGGAAATAGTTGGGAAAAAACGATAAAAAACAAAGCACAACGTGCATGTCTATTAGAAAGTAGACGCAGAAATGCAAACAAATTAGCACTCTGTTGAAGAATACGTGATGAAATTCACACATATGCCACTATTGTACTAAAACGCTGTCACGAGACAAGGTCCGGATGCCTCTCATTAATTTAAATTAACAAGGAGAAGAAAGAAAGAAAAGAAAGAAAAAACTTTATTTCCAATAGAGATTGTACAATATTACAATCATTGGTTTTTAAATATCTTAAAAGTAATACACTTAGATGATACACACACACGAGTATTGAAAAACTCGTGTCACTAGTCGAAAATAAATGATTGAGGGCAATGTACTCCTAATCTTGCTTAATCTACATTTGACAATACATGTAATGATAATTATAAGAGATAACGCAAATTCATGGACGATGCATTTTCATTGTGGGGTGAAAACACTTTTGACAGTTTACATGTACATGACATAAAACTTCGCAATTATTGATTCCAGGAAATAATATATGAATCGCTTGTTTCGGCAAATGTTCAAAAGTGTCATTTTAAGGAAGCATGAATAAAAAATATAAATACAAATCCATATGCATATATATACGTACATATATATATATACATACATACACACACACATACAGATATATATATATATATATATGTACGCATAAGCATGAGGACCAAGAAGATTATAAGTTTTGTATTTCTAATTCAACAATTTTAACATAACGGTCGTTAGTTAATAAGCATTTTATTTAAATATAAATGGATGATCGTACAACAAATGTATAGTTTGTACATGAATGCTTTACAATAATAAAGAGATGACGAGTTAGGTAATGTTACAAGTTGAGAGTGAACAGAAAATGACCATTATCTCTAGTAAAATGCTAGTTGTCAGTTTAGTACACACATATGTGCACACATACATGTAAATATACACACATATATGTACACATAAGCATGAGGACCAAGAAGATTATAAGTTTTGTATTTCTGATTCAACAATTTTAACATACCGGTCATTAGTTAATAAGCATTTTATTTAAATATAAATGGATGATCGCAGAACAAATGTATAGTTTGTACATGAATGCTTTACAATAATAAAGAGATGACGAGTTAGGTAATGTTACAAGTTGAGAGTGCACAGAAAAAAGACCATTTTCTCTAGTAAAATGCTAGTTGTCAGTTTAGTACACACATATGTGCACGTATACATGTAGACATATACACATACGCATGCACAAACATACCCACGCACATACTTACACCAAACTCGTAAGCATACACAAATGCATTTCTATGCATTGAGGCAATACATACGCATTCTACAGAGTGTCATACGCGTAGCGTGCACACGTACACATATATACAAGTAAGCATGTGCGCAAATATCAGCATAAACTAGCCATTATAAACCAGAATTCCAATCGAAGGAAACAGAGGAAATATTTTTTATTATAGCATGAATTTTATAAAATTTCATACTAAAAATAGTGGCACAAGACAGTCTACTTAAGTCAGAAACATGAAAACGATTGTGGGACGTGAATAAGAAAGAAAACATTAATGTCCTATAAAGGTTTCATATTAGAAAACAAATCACATTATCTTTGAAATATGGCGCAAATTGTCGGCAATTCATAAACAAACATAGGTATCACATTATTATAAGCAGAATAAGCATATTACTGCAGTATAAATGGATGATTACACAACGAATTTATTTTTATTTTTTTTTTACATGGATGCTTTACAATTTCATATTAGAAAAAAACACATTATCTTTGTAATATGGTGCAGAATGTCTGCAATTGATAAACACACACACACATATAGGTACCATGACGGTCTAGTTTGATGCTTGCACAGAAACGGAGAGGAATGACATAAAATGCAACCTTCGACTGGTTTATCTACTCTAGTGCACACAGGTGTACGTGCACATATACACACCCATATGTGCACATACACCTATATACGTACACACATATACAAGTAAGCATGTTTGCAAATGACAACGTATAGGCGGTCAAATCATAATACCTACGCATACTTCCAAACTGTTGTGTGATGTCTTGAATTATAAAACAATGAGCGAGGGAGATTGTTCAGCAATGGAGATACCAGGCAAATGAGATTCGTCAGTACTCATTCAGTATGTTCTGTAACTAAAAATTATTATTGAGACACAAGATGACGAGTTATTTTGGCTTTAAATTCTCTCGGTCTTTGAGGGACTTTAATATTCAGGGGAAGTTTGTTCCACAGTAAGGCGCCTGATATGGACAGAGCCTTCTGCCCTAAGTGAGATGAACGATAGTTGACTAAGACATTATTGTTTCTGTTCGGTTTTTGATTGGTTACAGTGGGTGGATGGAAACGCACTATCTCCGCATTGCTCTGAGGAAGATATAACGAGGAGAATACGTATTGGGCCTTCTGCAAGAGGAGCCTTTCTTGGATAGGAATCCAGCCGAGTTTATTGAGGAGAGGGGTTACGTGATCATTTCTTTTGAAATTACCGTTGCATACCACCTTGGCTGCAAAATTCATGCATTTTTGTAAGTCCCTTTGAAGGTATTGAGGTAAGTCTCCCCATACTAGGCTGCAGTAGTCAATGCGCGATAACACAAGGGATTGAATAGCTAATAATCTGGATTTTTCGTCTAGCATACTTTTTATACGATGAAAAAACTTTTAAGTTCCGTAGATTTTGTTGCAAGTAGTCTCAACGTGAGATTTGAAGGACATATTTCTATCGAACCAGATACCTAGATTTTTAACTTTTTCTGATGCATTAATTTTATCATTTCCAACTGCAAGAGTAAGATCTGAAGTTTTTTTAATTGCATCTTTGGATCCAAAAATAATGCATTGTGTTTTATTAGCATTTAATTTGAGACCATTTCGGTCGTACCATGATTTCAGGCTAGTCAGTAAAGTTTCGGCTTTAATTTGCGTCTGTGGTATTTCCGATATTGAACTTGTTATTGCAATTTGAACATCATCTGCATACATTGAGATCCGTGTGTTAGAAGGCATTGGAGGGAAATCATTAATGAAAATAGAAAAGAGTAGCGGACCAAGAATGGATCCTTGGGGAACACCAAAATTGTTTTGAATGAATGGGGACAATTTGTTTTCTATGCGGACTGCATGAGATCGATTTGACAAGTAGCTTTCAAACCATTGCGTGTCTATTCCCAAGTTCAGTATTTTACGTAGAAGTCTTTCATGTTCGACGCTATCGAACGCCTTAGAGAGATCAAGTAGCAGCAAGAGTGTTACATTCTTTTGATCGATGTCACTGTATATTTTTTAAGATATATTGAGCAGAGCGTCTTGGGTGCTAGTATTTCTTCTATAGGCATATTGATTTTGGTGGAGTAGATTTGACTCGTCCAGGTGAAATGACAGTTGATTTGTCACCACTTTCTCCAATAGTTTGGACATGACAGGCAAAAGACTGATGGGCCTGTAGTTTGATGCTGTATTTAGGTCACCACTTTTGTGCAACGGTCTAATAATGGAGTGTTTCCATTGGTTTGGAAACGTGTTGGTTACTATTGATGTATTAATTATCAGACGAATCCATGGTGCTGTAACAGGGAAACTGTCTTTGATATATTGAAGACTGATACCATCATGTCCAACCGCCTTTGTGTTTTTTAGTGAGTATAAGATGTTTTGTAACTCCGGTAAATCGACAGGGCGTGGTCTCCACTTGACATCAGTCCTCGAGGGTGCAGTGGGGCATGAATTTTCAATTGTCGTTTCATCTGGATTGGTACACACCTCACTGAAAACTTGAGCCCCTACTTTTGAAAAGAATGTGTTGAAATCCGTGGCTGTTGCCAAGGGATTTTCAAAATTACTTATGCGATCTAAATTTTTATATGGGGCTACCTCACTAATGATTTCCCAAGTTCGCTTCGGGTTATTTTTAGCCGTTATCAGTGCCTGGTGGAAGTGAGTTTGTTTCGCTTCAGTGATTTTCTTTCGAAGAATTTTTTCATGTTCTTTATATCTCTTGTATAAGGTACTGTTTGATCTATTGTTTTTGTACTCTCGCAAGTTAGCTTTCTTTATTCTGCTCATCTCTTTAACTTCGTCAGTAATCCAAACAGTCCGTTTCGGCTTGGTTTTTTTGGTGACGTAAGGTGCACATTTGTCGAGAGCTGCTGTGAAGTTCTCGTTGAAGATTGACACTTGTATGTCAACATCGTCAGATTGCATCATTTTCTGGAATTCGTTCGACCTATCGAGTAGTTTTTCTTGAAATAGTTCTGCTGAATAGTGCCTTTTCGAGCGATAGGTCATTAAGCGGTATTTTTGTCTTTCCTTCGCAATATTAATTTCACATTCTATAGAGTGGTGATCGGAAATAGAAGGTGATATTACTGTACTAAGTATTGCGGTGGGATTATTTGTGATTGCTAGATCGAGGAGAGTTGCAGAGACTTTAGTGATGCGAGTCGGTTCTTTGACCATTTGTGATAGGCTTAGTTTATACAATAGTTTGCTTAGCTGATTGTTTTTGTCCGTTAGGTCAACATTGAAATCTCCGAAAGCAAAGAATGATTTTTTTGCCTGAAGGATTTCTTTGAAGGTCTCCTCAATGAAATCTAGTGTTAGATTTAGGGGAGACGATGGGTGCCGGTAAATGCTGACAATGATTATTGATTTGTGTTTATTTATTTGCACTTCTAACCAAACCATTTCAATGCCTTCGCAAACTTTATTCGCTAGTAGTGAAGATGTTGAGTACATTTCTTTCACAAAAATACAAGATCCACTACCTCGGCTGGTTTTAGCGCCATCGTAGCGGTACAACACGTAATCAGGAATGTTCAAAAATGAACTTTGGGTTCGTGAATCAAACCATGTCTCTGAGACACACAAAATGTCAATTTTTTCAGTGACCAGCATTACTCTGATTTCATCCAATTTACCATTCAGGCTTCGAGCATTTACATGCTTGATTTTGATTTTACCTATATTAGCACTCTTTTTAAAGGTAGCGAAGTTACTATCTCGATGTGATCGTTCAGGGGATTTATCGATTTTGTCTAAGTTGCCCAGGGTGTTTGGCCCAGCATCTGCTATGTAAGAAAGTCTACTATTTGGCTGGGCAGCGGCACTCTGTCAAGATGAGGTAACCCCGGTCTGATTTTTGCCTTGTGTGACAAGAGCACTGTAGTGATCGTTTTTACGATGGAGCAGTAGTGGGGGGTTATTATTTGATAACTCTGAAATGGGAACGACTGATATTTTAAAAACACAATGATCCTGTTCATCCAGGACGAGAAGTTTTTGGCCTGTCACATTTGAAATTATTAGTGGTATAAGGTCTACATCAGCTTGGTCAAAATGCTTTTCATCAATGTAATTATCTATGTGGTTTTGCATGTCTCCACTGTTCTTGGCGACAAACTTAGCGTATGTGCTGTTGTTTGCTTTACTCTCTGTTTTGATTGCAGCCTTTAGGGAATTGTAATTCCATTTTGATGCTGGTTGTTTTGTAAGTAGATGAGCTACTGCGTGGAGGAGGCAGTGTCCATCGGCTTTGGTGGGAATCAGTTTTATGTTCCATGATCGTTTCAATTCATCCATTGTGGAATTCATGCGTTCACAAATGGGGCTGGAGACGTTTTTTTCGCACTTTTTACATCATTAAGAGGTTCTGAGAGGTGCGGGGAATTTACGTTTTTCTGGCTCTGAATTCCCGCTCTGTGGTGATTTCTTGTATGGGGATTTGCAGAGAACTGAGAAATGCTCGTGTCAATTATATTTTTCTGGTGATGATTGTGCATACCGTTGGGTAGTGGATTTTCCATCGATTGTCGACTGCAATTTTGCAGCGATTTCTCTCTTCCTGTTGATTTCACTGCTTCCGAGTATGTGATTGGATGTTGATTTATACTCGTGTCTAAGAGGGGCTGTTCATCCTCTTCATCAGCATTGGATAGCAATGAAAACCTATTTTTTGTAGGCACTCCGCAATTGTTTGTGGCGGATGATGGAGAGGGCTTGTTATATGAGGGCAAACATCGGGAGGAGAGGGGAGGAGAGGGTTTGTTATACGAAGGCAAACATCGGTTTATGCTGCTGGAGGTTTCACGTGGATAGGCGGTCAACTTAGAACAATCATTCAACTCATTTTGCTGTTTTGCATAATCATTAGAGTATTCAATTTCTTCATTCAGATCATGGGAGTTTCTGACACAGGAGATAAAATGTGAAGTTAGTCTCAAAGGTGATTTTAGAGCAATTTGTTGAAGAAAATGATGCGTGTCTTCTCGCGTAACGGGCCAAGTGCGGACATTGTTGTAAGCTTCATTGACAGGACCGGTTTTTACATTTGCTCGCAGCGGAATCAGTTTAAGACCAATTTTTCTGCACAGGCTCGATGCCATGTACAATTGCTGCCCACTGCAGGAACTCACCACATAAATATGAGAAAAAAGATTCTTTGTCATGATCAGATTTTTTAACTTTGTGAGATTTTGGGACGAGAGGCTCAAACCTTTGAAACTAATTATATAGTTCCTGAAAGGAGGTGCGCGTTCAATCTCATCATAGAGATCATTTAGACGTTCCGAAGTTATGGTCTGGATCCTGCATGCGCTATCAATGTCATCTCTGTTGATTTTTGTGAGACTATTGTCTCCAACGAGAAAAGTGTCTAGAGGGGATTGCGCATAATGATGGTTACTCGCAGCTACCACCGGCGTAAAATCATGAGCGCTGATACAATAATTTAAAGCAAAAAGCTGTTCTTTAATCATTTGAATATTTGATACAGTGGAAAAAATCGACGCTGGGCTTGGGGGACAATTTTGTCTCAGAGCTTTATTGAGAAATGCAGCTGTAAGAGACAGCATGTTATTTATTTCGTGAATAGTTTGGGAACTGGTTATTTGGAGAGGATGTAAGTACCCATCAAAAGCGATAGCAGGTCTGTTTGTGTTGTTCTCCACTGAAAATCTTAAGTTATCCTCGCAGTTTACGCTCTGAGGTACTTTACTGCCAGTGTCAGCTGCCGCGCATGCATTTTCAAACCTAACTCCACCGCCTGAAAGGCCTACACACAATTGATCATTAAAATTATAATTAAAATTACCCGTTTTACTCTCTGACTGGTTCCTCACATCGAAAATTTTATCGCGTTCCAACGTTGACGTTGACGTTGGTGTCGTCGTCGTTGGTGAACAATTTTGAGCTTTCTCAGTGACGCAGGACAGGGGAGATGCCGCCATGACGCAATCGTTGGGACGAGACGAAGGAGCTAGCGGTGGTGCTGTGGCAGCTGGCGCCAGTGATGAGGTACAAGCAGCGCTTGGCAGATTTTCGTCAAAGACGGGCGACTCTGCTGCTCGATTCTCTGTCGGGCACCTCTCCGTCAATTCTCTCTCGGTCGGCACTGGTGATGTTTTGAGAGTTGCGGTGCTTTCGTCGACGTCATACCGTTTCTCTGTCGGAGTTTTTGTAGTCATTGTGAGCGGCTTAGGCTTTTGAACGAGCGATTTTACACGCGAGAATTTTGGAGGTTTTTGCTTTCGTTTTCTAAACGGTTCAGATATATTCCGCTTTTTGGGGTTTGAGTTTTCATGCGGCGCTGTTGTGAGGGATGTTATTTCCCCAGATAAAGCTGCTTTCCGAGTAGCTGAGCGAGTTTCGTAATGAGACATTGTGAAGTTGTATTGGATGAGTGAATAAAGGTGAAGATAATTCAAAATTTTTTTCACTGTGTAGCTGTTACGGAGTGAGTAACGATCGTCTTGGGTAGAAGGGTAATAGTTTACACATGAGTGAGGGCTAGCTTCTCATTTAGAATTTGAATCGAAAATATTGCCATAAAAACATCACCTAAAAAACGTCACCAAAAACATAAGAAAATAGAGTTGCCCTTAAATGCTGGAGAAAGGAGGCGAGGAACTGGGAGAGCGTTGGTCGGCCGTGAAATAATGACGACAATGACATACGTTCAGACTTATGCAGGTTGACACATTTTACTCATTCAGTTTCTCAACGTTTCACAATAGTATTCCCTCTTTCACTTTTTATGTCATTGTTCACCAAAGTTAACTGGTGGGTCACAATTTCACCAAAAGAAAGTTAATTTTATTTATTCAGAGGAGGTTGAAAATTGGGTGATTAACTTTTGACAAGAAAGATAGCCATCATTGAAATATTTGCGAATGAGGGATTGCATTGCTTGTTCGCATTTGAAAACGAAAAAGACCGCCTTTTACTGCCAGACGAAGAAAAGCCGCCCGTAAGACAGAGGGGGAGGGGTAGAGGAAAAGAGAAGGTTTAGTAGACAGAGACGGGGGGGGGGGGGGGGCGTTGAGCAGGATGCGTGCGGTGATCCAGCTTGGCGTTTCTCGCTCGTCTGCTTGTGAAGAAATCAATACAATTTTTTTCCGTGTAAAGATTGCTATGGTGAGCTATCCAAAAGACGTCATATTGCTGAAAATTCGCCTTACGTTGTGGAATTATGTTCTAGCAGTGAACACAGATTTAAGTTAGCCACTATTAAAGCGTGGCAATTCTTACAAGGAAAGGGTAGGCTGGGGGGAGGAAGGGGTGCGGGCGCAGACTTGGCGTGGCTGAGCCCTCATAGAGCTCTATTGTTTCAGGGTTTCACATTTTATTCACTCATTTTGCAACCTTCAACCTTTACAGAAAATATTTTCTCTAACTCACTTTTTACGTCACTGTTTCACCAAAAGTTCTCAATAAAAGGACAGAGTTACTTACTGGTAAAGTAATTTGAACACAATTTTGAGGATTAAGGGTCAAAATTGAGCGTCATAGACACTCAACATAGTTTCTTTTGTTGCAATAACTGATAAAATAACAAAAAAAATTTATCACTGTGTTTTATGTTTGTCTTCACAAAATTCAAATTTGCTAGAGCATCGGACCTTTTTTGTTTTCATGCTGGTATTCGTGGTACGTTTGTTCTATATGCGGAAGAGGGAGGAGCAGGTGTTGCGGTTGACCAGGGAGGGAGCCTACACCGAGGGTCGAGGGTCGCTACACAGACTTCGAGTGGAGACAAAGTTTACAGAAAGCACCAGTCTGTTTTTGCACGATTAAATTGGTCACAAATGATTGTACTTGATTACTGTTTCTCACTTTTGCGATTCAATGAGGTAGAAAGCCCATTCACAGATACTCAGTTCGAGTTTGGGGTTTTGGGAAAGTTTCGTTCCCTTACATTTTGAAATGTTTGACGCCGCGTTTACGCGGAGCATCAGTTCACCTCCGCACTCCGCACCGCACCGGAATTCTCGGGAATTCTCGGAGACAGGATTCTCGGAATTGAGGAATTAGCATACCCCACACGAAATCATGCAATGCACAAGAAAATACAGGGGAAATAATTCACACAAAACATTAAGATTCAATGAATATAAATCACAACTACTCAAATACTGGTGGTACTCACGGAGTGAAGGTACCCACTTACAACAGCGCGTTCTTCTGTGCGCAACTGCCTTGATGAGATACTGCTTACGTCGTGAAGTTTGTCAGGTTGAATACTCAAGATATCCGGTACAAAAATTTATGAATTACTTAAGAACATCCTATTACACGTTTTATGAGGCTACTGTATAATGAATATAACATGAAGGTTAACTCCGCTTGTTTGACAATTAGCACACCTATAACTACCTCAAAAACACAACCCCCTATTACAAACACATAAACTGGTTGATAAAATTGGAGAAGATTAGAACATAATAGCTCCCGTGACAATGCTATCCTACAGATTGGCCGGCCAACCCTGTATCATAAGATTAGACCCCAATAAAACATGTGAAGAAAAATGGAAACAAGTAATGCATGTTGACTATCATGGTATTCACTACTGCCTGGAACAATTGCACTCCACAAGCACGCATCTTCGCGGCATTCTCCAGAAACCGAATTTAAAGAGCACGTTCTGTATTGATGAGATACAGTTCATTTTTACAAGACTTCAGTTCATATTGTGGATGGGCATTTCTGCGCGATTACTGTGCTACGTTGACTTGGTCTGGTGGCCCCTTAACTTCTTTTTTTTATTCTCACCATCTGTGATTTTAAATTTTTGCTTTCGTAAAATTTTTCTAAACACTAGAAGGAAGAGAAGTGATGAACCGCCCACGGATTCCTTCATATAGAACTTGAAGACGAAGACAAAGACACCACCCTCAAGGGTCTCCTTCCTAACTTGCGAAGTAATACTACGTAGTTAAAAAAGTTGTAAAGTAAGGCCACGGCCAGACAAACAGCAGTGAAGCAGGGCTGCGCAGAGCAGTTTCGGCTCGCTGGTAGCTGCTAGCTTATGCTCGTAAGTTAGGTGGCCAAACAAACAGCAGTGGCTGGTCCTGAGTCCGCAGCAGTTGCAATCTTGGCGCTACGATGGGCGGTGTTTTGTGACAGGCAACCTCAAATTTTGCTTAATAAATAGATGTAGAACAGGCAATATTTCATTGGATTAAGTTGATTTATATCTATACATATTACCATGCTATGCATTATCTTCTTAGCATTACTAGTACATCCGTACACTGTCGTATAGCACTTTTCATTTCGCTAAAATATTTCTACCCACAATTTTTGAAATGGCTTTGATACTGTTTTTTAATTGTTCCATGAAATTCGACAAAAAATTAATTGCATGATAATATGCTAGTTATGGTTGATGATGGAATAATCATGCAAATAGTTCACTGACGCATGACTTGAAACCTTATAAATACTTGAATGTGGATTATTTTGCAGTACTGGACGTGTAGAGACATTACAGAACAAGGAACATATTCGTTCAGGCGTATGAATATAAACATCTATGGATATAACAACCCGGATTTGGAATTGTTAAACCAATAAACAATATCTAAGTATAAAAGAATCTTTTGTATTTGACGTGCGGCACTAAGTTTCAGTTTAATGGCAATTTTCACGTAAAATTCGAACATCACTATCGTTTTTGAAGAAACTAACAGTTTTTAGTTGCGTGCTTTCAAGGTTATTTTTACCGATGTAATACTGATAAAACGCAAACTTAAAAAATTCTGTATCGGTTTTGCCCAGCACTTTGCGCTGGTACAGAAAAAGTAAAAGATCCATCCTCTCCACATTTGACTCACATTTAACGATTCTATTTGTGTGCGCACATATACGTGTTCATATATATATACACGCACCTATGCATATATATGTTTCTATTCCTATTTTTTTAGTAAAAACAAAACCTCAAAACATATTACATTTTACCCAAAGCTCTGCGACCAGTTAACACAGAATCATATTTCAGAAATAAATATATTTATTGCAATTGCTTAATGATTCAAAAATAGATCTAACACTGCCCCAGAGGGCGTATCTGTGAATAAAAACAATGAAAAATATAAAAAAGACAAATGAAAAAAGTGCTCGTGAAAAATTATCATCTCTGTGCGTATGCTTATATCTATACAACAAATAATCATCCAACAAATAATTCAGGCATTCCGAAGAATTCTCTAGTAGTATTTTGAATTATTTATAAGTTGTCAGCCATCTCTTGGGATATAAAATCTCAAAGAAATTATATTTTTGATTTAACTAGCCATTGACAGGGTTAATCTATTTGCACGCCACGTTTGGTTTGTCCATATGTATGCGTCGTTTGGTTTATCTATTTGTACACCTCGGATAGTTTGTCTATTAGTACGCCTCGTATAATTTGTCTATTAGTAAACCTCGAATGGTTTGTCTATTAGTAGACCACGTATAGTTTGTCTATTAGTACTCCTCATACGGTACGTTTGTCTAAGGACGTCTTATATTGAGAAATTTTTTAAAAGCCGAGATGTTGCCATGTCTCTCATATGCCAACCTTTTTTGAAATAAACGGTTTTCTTTTCTTTCTTTCTCACAGATGACCTAACCTATGTTTCCTCAGTGTTACTTAGGAGAAAAATGTTTAATGTTTATAACTAAAAAACAAATAGTTCATACATAAAAGATATATGTTTCAAGTCAAGTTTAGTGCCATGTGCCAAAAATAGACCTGATATGAAATATTCGGCATTGGTACGCTCTAAAGTTTAGGTATTGACAAAGAAAATGCATGATATAGTAAAGTTTTTCGATTTATGAGGTAGAAAATACCTATATACGTATAAATAACTGTACAATCCCACCTACCACTAACTTCCATTGCGTCTGCTATAAATGACCATTGTTCATTAACATAGTTATGATCGAAATATAAAGAGATGCACCCCCGATCGCAGGAATAGCTTGTACCGAGGAGATCAGAAGTTCGACATCCTCCCCGGACGAACTCTAGGGTGCAACTGACTGCTAGCTCCCGAGCAGTGTTTTATCACGAGATAAAACGCCGCTAGCACGTGCTTCAGACAGCGCTGCCCTGCACCGCTCTATGCTACTTGTCTGGCCACCCTAATAGGAATACCACTAACATAAAACACCGCGCCGGCTCTGCTCTGCTCTGCCTCGCTCCACTGCTGTTTGTCTGGCCGCGGCCTAAGAGGGCTCGGGCTCTAGTGAGCTAAGCGATGAATGGTTAAACTACCCAGGTAATCGCAGAGTCCCTGAACCTCTGCAACGACCACCCTTACGGACCGGTAGTGCTCTTCCCCCGCATTAGAGGTCAGACTTCACTGCCAGTAATGGCTGTGCACACTCGAGAACGAGGCTGGTATAATCAAAGGCAGATGATCAGGTTGTGGAGAATGCTGTATTTGTTGAAATTTACAAGCTCTTCATAACATCCTAAAATGATTTCGCTTTATTCTGAATCGGAAGATTTTTAGCAGTGCGGAAAAAATACCACAATGAAAACAGGTTTTTCACATTGCTCCACTCAATTCGTTTCACAGCTAGATCTAATTAGCATATATTTTTTGCTTTATATTGAAGAACATATTTATGTTTATGCAACATCAAATTTTTGCAACCAAGTTTCTGAGCAATTTCCTAGTAATATTAAAAGAATAATTCGTACGTATCAATTTTACATACCTCTCTCCGGCCGTATATTTCCTGGTTTTCCTATTTGAAATTATTCTCTGAAATGCGAGCGAGAAAATATATAAATTTGTGGATTACGTTGTAACGTAAAATTTTATTCAATTTAGCCAATTTCATCATTATTTATTGAAGCACGTTTTTCAGTGCGAACACACCTGCAATTTTTTGTACTTCGCGTAACGGCCTCGTCAGTAGAACTGCCTTTCTTTCACGAGCTACACATTAAGTGTTTCTTGAGGGATGCCCTCTATTTCTTATTCGACCAATGATGTCCTCAGAAACTCCAGAAGTGAATCCCTAAAACCCCTCCTATGTATCCACTTAGCAGTTTTAGTCGCGTAAGCCCTCCTCTCGTAAGGCCGCGGCCAGACAAACAGCAGTGGAGTAGGGCATAGCAGAGCAGACCCGGAGCGGTGTTTTATGTTAGTGGTATTCCTACTAGGGTGGCCAGACAGGTAGCACAGAGCAGAGCAGGGCAGCGCTGTCTGAAGCAAGCGCCAGCGGCGTTTAATCTTGGATGATAAAACACCGCCCGGGAGCTAGCAGTCAGTTGCACCCTAGCGTTCGTACGGGGAGAATATCGAACTTCAGACCTCCTCGGTGCGAGCTATTCCTGTGATCGGGGATGCATCTCATAATATTTCGATCATAACTATGTTAATGAACAATGGTCATTTATAGAAGACGCCATGGAAGTTAGTGTTAAGTGGGCTCGTATTGTTATTTATACGTATATAGGTACTTTCCACCTCATAAATCGAAAAGTAAACGTATACCAAGTATTTTCTTTGTGAATACCTACACTTTAAAGCGTACCACTGCCTAACATTTTATATTAGGTTTTTCGTGTTAGGCGCACGGCACTAAAATTGACTTCGAACATACTTTTTTATGTATCAACTAATAGTTTTTAGTTATAGTTTAGCCCGTAGCGCTGCACACGGCCGATACAGAAATATTCAAGTTTACGTTTTATCAGTATTACATTGGTAAAAATAAGTTTGAAAGCATGCAAGTAAAAAACTATTAGTTTCTCCAAAAAACGATTGTGATGTTCGAGTTCTGCAGGAAAATAGCAGTTAAATTGAAACGTAGCGCCGAAAGTCAAATACAAAGGATCCTTTTACACTTTGAAATTGTTTATTAATTTAATAATTCGAAATTTGGGTTGTTATATCCGTAAATGTATATCTTTATATGTTTGAACGAATAAGTTTCTTGTTCTGTACTGTATCTACACGTAAAGCCCTGCAAAATAATTCAGATTCAAGTATCTAAAAAAAGTTTCAAGTCATTCATCAGTGAATTATTAGCATTATTATTCTCTCAGCAATCATAACTTGAATGTCATTCAATTAATTTCTTGAGGAATTTTCTTGAGCAATTGTAAAACACTATTAAAGCCATTTAATTCGTTGAGTATAGCAATATTATTGGGAGATCAAAAGTAAAATACGGATGTCCGGATGTACTTGTAATGCTAACAGCATAATGCGTAGCATAGAAATATATATAGATATACATAATTAAATGAAATATTGCCAGTTCTACAGCTATTTAATAAATTAAATTTGAGGCAACTGCAGTCACGAAGCACTGCTTTTCTTAGCGCCAAGAATACAACTGCTGCGGACTCAGGACTGCCACTCCTGTTTGTTTGGCCGCCTAACTTGCTAGCATAATCTAGCAGCTACCAGCGAGCCGAAACTGCTCTGCTCAGCCCTGCTTCACTGCCGTTCGTCTGGTCGCGGCTTTAAGGTGTAGATGTCCCTTATTGGCTGTGAGGATGCTGTTTCCCCGCCTTCTTTCAAGTAGGGGCTTGAACATTTCTATGTAAATTCGACGATCAATTTTTTATTTTGTATACTTTTCTAAGGCTGCGCATTTGGACTCGCTGCCGTCCTGACATCCTGTCGCGAAGACCGTTAGCTCGATAGGCTGTTTGTATACCCTCAAACTCAAGTGGTGTGCCATATGTCACTCTCTTGTGGTTGACCATTGGCTATCCCGTTCCTTCGGCTCAAGGATCCATCATAAATCTGCTTTCCCAGACCTATCCAAACTTGCTTACACACACCCTGGCCAAGCACAACACACTTCACTCTACTCGCATAAAACACATTCCAAACACAACACCAGGACTCACAAGGCATACAAAATGTTGATGCAACAAGCACAAAACTAGCACACACTGTTGAAAGATGTGATTTTTAGTACGTGCTAAAATTTCAACGAACGAATCTTAATAAAGTGCTACAAACACCATTCGAACCTCGTAATGATAAAACGAAGCAAAACAAGAGCAAAACACAATTTAATCATAAAAAGAACACAATCTAGTAATTGATTCATACGAAGCAAAACACAATTTAGTCATAAAAAACACCATCTATTAATTGATTCATTAAATTAATAAAATTAAAATACTTCGTAACACATTTTCATTAAAAATTCCAGGTTTTATTCCAAAATTTTTGAATTTCAGAAAAGTTTGTTCAGCCTCCCTCCCTATCCGCAACACAGGCGTTCAATACGAATAAGAATGAAGGCACCATTTAGGATGGAGTTGAGGGGACACAGATTCTATGTGCAAGGAGTGTTCGTAACCGGAACTCCAGCACATAGAAACAGTGAGTTAAGAAATGAAGTTGAAATAAGATAAAAGTGGAAAAAGTAAGTCGGAGTTGCGGAAAAACAAGCCATCAATGAACCAAAAAATTGGACGTTTCAAAAAATATTTCAATTCAACATAAAGAAGACTCACCTAAATCACAGCTCAGAAACCTCACATTTTCTGCCAATTAATTTCCATAGTCGGATTCGGCATTGAAATCCGTACGAACACTGTTTCTATGACATAAAACATTGGAGTAGGTTACCAGAAATGTACATTTTCTTACAAACACAAACAAAGAACACGAAACAATTCAAGATCGTGACCATAAATCTTGAAATAAAAACGAAGAAATAGATTCCACAGTGCAAGTCTGACAAATTTCACCAGGAGACGACAAGAAACACAACGAAATAGAAAGTGAACACAACGAAATAGAAAGTGAACGGATGATTTTCATGCATCATTCTAAAAAGCCACTCAGCAACTGAAAGAAAGTTCTCATTTCATTCGAAAAAGATACCTTATAAATTACTGATAATTGCGCAGAATAGTACGCAAAATGAAGGATGCAGTGTTAGGAAGGAAATAAAATTTTACCAACAATAACGCTACCGAGGCGTTACATTACATTAGATAAGATAGTTCAGGCCTGTTAAATTATAAAAGTGGTTTTACGAGAGGAAGTGGTTCAAACGTAATCGTACATTAGTACTCAGTGAATCGTATTTGTATATTTCTCTTAAATATTAAATCTACATATTGTCCGGTAGTAATCTTTTGTATTAGCATGTATATGATTTCATATTTATATATTTAATAAAAAAACGTATGTAAATTTCACGTATATAAATTATATAAATATCTACAAGGGTTAATAAATAATCAAAACTACTATGTGTGTGTGTGTGTGTAACATAAAATTACCTTTTGAGCATAAATATTTGAATGTATGCCACTGCCATCAATGAAGAATTTCAAAACAACTTTAATGAGTAGTATAATACGAAGTTTTTATAATTGACTTGCATCTTTTACACCGGTCAAAGGCCTGAATCACACTCTGCCTCCTGATGCAGGGCACTTCGCACATTTTACGACAGCTTGACTTTAAATTGCAACACCGGCGGAAATTTTATATATTCCTTGCTGAAAGGGAAAACGATTGTCTCGCTCATCACACCCAATAGATACATTTTTAACACAAAAAAAAATTAACGAGTGATTATGTCAATTTCTAACTCAACTTAGGGTTGGATTAATTTGAATTTGACTTGGATTAAATTGAAGTGAAAAAGGTGTAGAAAGGAAACATATTAGTGCAATAATGTTTGCTAGCTGTGTGTTTTTCAACTTTATCCTTTCGAGAAAAAGAATATTCACATAATTCACACATGAACAGCTGACATTCACCATGTTTACTGGCTCGGTGTAGTTTGTCCCTACTCTTTTGAGAAGTGAAATAGTCACATAACTCACACTTGAATAGCTGACCTTTACCATGTTTGCCCGCTAGGTGTCGTTTAATATTATGCTTATGAGCACAGGAATATTCACATAATTCACACTTGAACAGCTAACCTTCACCATGTTTGCTGGCTAAGTGTTGTTCGGCATTGTTCTCCTGAGCATTGGAATAGTTACATACATACGAGTAATTCACACGACATCAGCTGACCTAGACCATGTTTGCTGGCTAGGTGTCGTTTGAGATTTTCTTTACGAGCATTGGAATAATAACATAATTCACACTTGAAACGCTGACCTTTACCATGTTTGCTGGCTAGGTGCCGTTTAAGATTACTCACTTGAACAGAAGAATAGTCACATAATTCACATATGAACAGCTGACCTTCACCATGTTTGCTGGCTAGGTGTAATTTGAGATTATGCTTACGAGCGGAGGAATAGACACAGAACTCACACTTGAACAGCTGACCTTCACCATGTTTACTGGCTTGGTGTTGTTCGACATTTTTTCTTCTGCGCATTGGAATAGTCACATAATTTACACTTGAACAGCTGACCTTTACCATGTTTGCTGGCTAGGTGTAATTTGAGATTATGCTTACGAGCGGAGGAATAAACACAGAACTCACACTTGAACAGCTGACCTTCACCATGTTTACTGGCTTGGTGTTGTTCGACATTTTTCTTCTGCGCATTGAAATAGTCACATAATTTACACTTGAACAGCTGACCTTTACCATGTTTGCTGGCTAGGTGTAATTCAACTCTACTCTTTTGAGCGGAAGAATAGTCACATGATTCACACTTGAATAGCAGACCTTCACCATGTTTGCTGGCTAGGTGTAGTTTAAAACTATACTTACGACCAGAGAAATAGTCACAGAACTCACACTTGAACAGCTGACCTACACCATGTTTGCTGGCTAGGTGTATTTCGGCATTCTTTTTCTGGGCATTAGAATAGTCACATAATTCACACTTGAACAGCTGACCTTCACCATGTTTACTGGCTCGGTGTTGTTCGACATTCTTCTTCTGGGCATTAGAATAGTCACATAATTCACACTTGAACAGCCGACCTTTACTATGTTTGCTTGCTAGGTGTGTTTCAACTAAACTCTTAAGGGCAAAAGAATCTTCACACAACTCACACTCGTAGTAACATCCCAATTTGTGCCTGACATGGAGGTGCAGCTCCATATGGTTCCTCCCATCAGTGGAGTAATCACAATGTTCACACAGTAAGGCCCGTGACATGAGTCTGTCAGGAGATGCAGCCTCCACACCACTGCCGCTACCCGACACTTCTGATGGTAGCGAGTCAGCGATCCCTTGAGATGTTCCAGCTGGTCCCTGATGACCAGCGCTTGTATTGTATGCACTAGAGCTGCCTTCCCTTAACTCGTCCTCTGCTTCTGCATGCCCAGTGCGTGTCTCAGTGCAGTCATTCTCCACTTTTATCTTGAAATCGAAGGTAGAGAATGCCGGGCTTGGACTGGACTGTGAAAAATTACTCTTCATTATGCACACAAATTATGGAGTATAGAATCTACCTGATTGAGAAACACTAAAATTGCAAACGTGAACAATTAATGCACACAAATTGCATCATATTGCTGCTTCAACAAAATACATTCAATGTTAAACATCTAATTCTTTCTACTGAGTGGAGGAATCGTCAAAAACTGATCCATTGTAAACGAGAAAATATAACAAGAAAATTTCAAAAATTGAACAAAACTTGAAAATTTTTGGAGAATCCAGAGTTAATTTATCAAAACAGAAACAAGTTCATAGAGTATCTTGAATATTTTAGATTTAAGAACTTTATAACTCGAAATTACTAAAAAATGGTGGAGTTTCCAGAGTTTTTAACTGCTGCATATTGCTTTATTTTGCTATTATCTATAGTTTTATTTTTTACCTAAAGTTCTGAAACACCCTGGATATATATAAAGCACAATATCCTAAACCTCTACGGTGTACCTTATCAGCGCATCTCCCAGCATTCAAAACAAGTGACTAACACCGCATGTGTGCCACAAGCGTTTGTAGGTAACAATGTTGCGGAATATTTCTGTACCTCAGTAGATAGCTACCAACACAAGCAATGTGCATTGGAATGAAATGTACATTTTAGAATGAGAGTTAACATCATCAACTATTAAAATACATGTCGAATACACTCAGACAGGGACACAATGAGTGATATAAGATATTATCTGAACCCACAACAGACTTCTGTATCCTTCAGGCTGACAAGCAAAAAACTCGGCCGTCTTCACACCACAATTACGCTGCAATGCTTGGTAAGGTACAAAAATTACCAGTAAGCATTCATGGGGCATACAAAGACTGCTAACAGAAATAAATTCAAAGTGTTGATAAATTTGACTCTAGATGAACAGCAAGGCAGAACACTTAAGTGTACACCACACTCGGGATGCACAAAATCTGATAGACATATCTGCTATATATATTTCTTCTATATTTATATATAGCTATATATATATATCTGTTACAGGGTGTTTCGGAACTAGAAGTAAAAAATGAAGCTATATAGAAAATAGCTAAATAAAACGATTTTCAGGAGTAACGACAACCTTAAAACTCCACCATTTTTGAGTAATTCAAAATTGAAAAGTTCTTAAATATTAAACACTCATGCACCAGCTGCCAATGATGTTAGGTTTTAAGTGATCTAGTTAGGATAAAATTTCTGTATTCACGAGAGTTTGTGTCATTGATTACCCAATCATACTAATTTGGACCACTTAAGGAATGATTTTCAAAATTTATTATAAAAAAATAACCAATAACAAATGATAAATTTTATTGTTACTACAAGAAGTGTTCAAAGAGCCTACTGTGAACTTCAATGCACTTTTCAGATCTGTCATGAACTGACTGCCGTACAGATGTGAAAACATAAGGCTTCTCAGCTATATGTGCTGCAGCATCAACTACGCAGGCAACCAGATCTTGCTCTGAATTCACAGGGGGTAGCATACACCAGCTCCTTCATCGCGCCCAACAGGAAGAAATCAAGTGGTGTCATGTCTATTGAGCGAGAGGCCATGTCACTAGGCCGCCTCTTCCAATTCACCTATAGGGAAACTACGCATCTAAAACCTCTCGTGATCCAAGGAAATAATGTGCTTGTGCTCCATCATGTTAAAACCACATTCTTCTACATAATCTTAGAGGGACATCTTTAAATAATGCAGGCAAAACTTTTTGTAAGAAATCCTGTATGCAGGGCCAGTGAGAGATGAAGACATCAAATATGGACCGATTAAATTGTAGTTTACAAAATTCCTGCCCACACGTTGACGCTGAAGTGATGTTGATGAACACAAATTTGGTGAGGATTATTGACAGCCCAGTAGTGAGAATTGTGCATATTCATTATTATTATTATTATTATTATTATTATTATTATTATTATTATTATTATTATTATTATATAAGAAAGTTTTAGCCTCCCTCAACCATGACAAAGATGATCCAAGAGAGGAAGAAAGAAGACACCATTTAGTATGGAGTTGAAGGAACGCGGAATCTATGCACAAGGCGCACAGAAACAGTCAGCTACGAAAGAAGTTCATGATACAAGAAAAAGTTGAAGAAGAAAGTAGTAGGTGCTGAAAAAAAGGACAGAAGTGAACCGAAAAAAGATGGTCCGTAAAAAAACAAAAACCTATTCTATTTCAACAAAAAGGAAGACTACCTAGCCTTAAGCTCTCGCCCTCCCAGTCCCCCTGGGATTGTGCTTATTCAAAACACCACAAAGAAAGAAAGATGCTTAATCAGTGAACAGGACTCTCAAACTTTGCACTCTTGGAAAATGATGTGGGTGTAAGTTTTCACCATGGAATTCTCGCCATACAGTAACATGACCTGAAATGCCTTAATTTTAAGCAGCATAGCGTGTACTATCACGAGACTTGTTTAAAATGGTAAATCATTCGTCCTAGGTGATCGTTGCGTGGACGCCGTTCCTTGTCTGTTTATCCTGACGCTTCCATTTTCACGCAACCTCCTGTGTAAGTTGGTGAAGAACCTATGTCCAGGAACCTCACAATTAGGGTAGCGTTCCCTGTACAACTGTGAAGCAAGTAAAGCATTTCATGCAGCAGCTCCAAACATGAAATGCATATCAGCAAGTTCTGCATTTGTGAAGCGCTAAAACTCAACTAAGTACCATGAATATAATTTTCAGATTCGATAAAAACATGAAACTTTTTCCTAAACATTTCCCTTTCTATAATTCTCCGTGCAGGAATAATCACCTAAATCTAACTTTGTTGGCAGCCGGTGTGCGAGCGCTTGAGATTTAAGAACTTTTCAACTCGAAATTACTCATAAACGGTGGAGTTTCAAGATTTTTGTAATTGCTGAATATTGCTTTATTTTGCCATGAACTATTTATAGTTTGATTTTTTACCTAAAGTTCTGAAACACCCTGTATATATATATATATATATATATATATATATATATATATATATAGATATATATATATACGTATATATCAGATTTTGTGTATCCCGAGTGTGGTGTATACTAAGGTGGCCAGTATTTTTCGATATTCGAAATTCCTTGACGGGACCCCCTAAATAGATGAGGTTGATAGAAAAAATGATACTGGTTAAGTTTCAGACCATTTGAACATCGTTAACCCGCGTCCCAACGGCCTCAAAGTTCTGAAAAATGGCATTTTTTTGCAAAAAATCGCGATTTCTCCGCTCTAGTGCAAACTGTGTAAACTATTAAGTAATAAATAGTATATTCTTCATACGAATCCTTATACAGCAAAGGGTTTTCACGTAATTTTAATTACCACGCGTCAGGTCGAGCTTGATACCCCTAATACGAAACTTTATTACAATATACGAATATTTGATTTCAACTCCTGGAATTTTGAACTAGAGTAACTCAATTCTTATTTTTTAGGTTTTGTGCGTTAATTAGAGTAAAAATGATTATTTTTCTTGCGAATCAGACATTTTTAACAGAAAATTAGAGTACCTACCAATACTACCATTTTAGGAATATAGGTAATAAGAACAATTGATGTTAAGTAGGACAATATCGGTATTGTTTCATTTCTCATAACTACACAAAGATAATATTATTACAGAACAATGTGAATATTTGGAATCACGTGGATGCTAAATGTTTACTTAGGGTCGATTTTTTCACATGCTGTTGAAAATACTGGTTTATGGTAAGATAGTTAGAGAAAAAAACAACCCTGGCTTGAACCTGCACAAAGGGGCTAAGGTATGTGTTCTTATTTAGTTCTATTATGTAGGTACCTAATAATGCAATATCTAGGTAAAAAGAGAGTATTTTCAGAATATTTTATTACATAAGAAAAGGTAGAGTTAATAGTAATATCAAATCTACCATATTATGCCAAGCCTTTTCAATCTCAGATGAAATATTCATGAGTTTTAATATTTTTTAGTAAGGTCTCGTATTAGGGGTACTAAGCTCGACCTGACGCGCGGTAATTAAAATTACGCGGAAACCGTTTGCTGTATAAGGATTTGTATGAGAACATTTGAAGATAGTAAAATTTGCTATCTATAAATGTACTATTTATTACTTTATAGTTTACACAGTTTGCACTAGAGCGGAAAAATCGCGATTTTTTGCAAAAAAAATGCCATTTTTCAGAAATTTGAGGCTGTTGAGGCATGGGTTAACGATGTTCAAATGGTCTAAAACTTTACCAGTATCAATTTTTCTATCAACCTCACCTTTTTAGGGGGTCCCGTCAAGAAAATTCTGTGAAAAAAAACTCTACCCCATGCGTACTGGCCACCCTAGTGTACACAAGTTCTCTTTTGCTGTTCAGCTAGAGTGAAATTTATCAACACTTTGAATTTATTTCAGTTAGCCGTCTTCGAATGACCCATGAATAATTACTGGTAAATTCTGTAACTTATCGAGCATTGCAGCGTAAGAGTGAAGATGACCGTATTTGTTGCTCGTCAGCGTGAAGGATACGAAGGATACAGTAGTCTGTTGTAGGTTCAGATAATGTCGTATTTCATTCTTTGTTTCCATTGTTATATACGTACACACCCAGTTGAAATCTTAACTACCAAGGGAATAATGATGTAACTGTCGTTGGGAGAATTCCTATATCTGGTGAAAGTTAGATAAAGAGAGAATGAATTAGGGAGAAGAACTCATTAACAGCAGTTGAAAATACCATTAGGTAGAATCAAGCCAAGGAACCTGCATTACAGATCACTGCAGGAGAGGCAATACTGCCAAGCACATAATTATATATAATTTAGCCCATAAATAGGAAGTAAATGTAGAAATAAAAAATTAGTAAGCAGAAATAGAATACTGGGAAAATTTTTCAATTTCCACTAAATATTCAGAAAATGGGTAAAATTTGCCCTCCCAAATAATGGTATAGCACTTCAACAATACATATATATACCAGGCTTTTCCTCCTTACGGGAGGGTAGCCGACAGTAAAACCCAATCTTTCATCCTTAGTCACTAGAAGCAAGAGAAGCAGCACAGGCCGCAGCAGAACTGGCCGCATCCACCTGCCTACTCATCTTTTTGACAGCACCCGTCTGCTCCCTAACCAACTCATTCCTAGTCCTTACTCTTGTTGCAACTCCCAACATGCCCCTCAAACACATCCAGCTTCTTCATCACAGCTGCTCTCAAACTCCAAGACTCTGCTCCATACAGCAACTGTTACCATCAAGCTTTCAAACAGTCCCCTTTAAACAATCATACTCAAACTCCTGTATTCAAAAACTTTCCACATTGCACCAACTGTCATGCAGCCTTCCCTCAATGTCTCACTTCTACTTCCATACTATCGTTCACAGCCACGTCCAACCCGAGGTACCTTAAATGCTCTACCTCCTCTAACACTTCACTCTGCATCCTCACATCCAATGTTCCCAACACTCCACCACCTTGCTTTTATTTACATTCACTCTTAACTTACGCCTCTCGCACAATCTACCTAACTTTGAAACCAGTTTCCGCAGTTTTTCCTCTGATGCCACAAGCGCTGTATCATCTACAATAACAGCTGATACACTTCCCAATTCGTAACCATTTTGACCAACCAACAGCGCACCTTTTCCCAACACTCTCGCATTCACTTCTCTCACTACACTATCTATAAACAAATTGAACAACCACGGCGACATCACACATCACTGTCTCACGCCTGTCACAACTTAAAACCAATCACTCACCTCATTCTCTACTCTCACACATGCTCTGCCATCTATGTAGCAGCTCTTGATTGCATTCAACAGTGACCCATCCACTCCATAATAGCCTACAACTTGCCATAATGCCTCACAAGCCACCCTGTCATACGCCTTCTCCAGATCCATAAATGCCTAATACACATCTTTTCCTTTTGCTAAGTACTTCTCATTCACCTGTCTCACAGCAAACATTTGATCCACACAATCTTAAAGCCTTCTAAAACCACATTAATCTTCAGCTAGCACACCATCTGTCATCGCCCTCACTCTTCCTATTAAAACTTATCCATACAGCTTCCCAACAACACTCAGTAGACTTATACCTCTGGAATTACAGCACTTATACCTGTCACCCTTCCTCTTATACAACGGAACTAACTACACACACGCTACTCCAATCTACAGGCATTTTACTAGCACCAAAACACACATTAAACTGACGTACCAACTATTCTACAACGGCATATCTTCATTTCTTTAGACATTCAACCGTGCAGACATCCATACCTAGAGCTTTTCTATTTATCATCATTTTCAACACACCTCTCACTTCTTCCCTTCTTATTTGACAACTATTCACTTCTCCAAACACAGCCATTTTAATTGTTCAAATTGTTTCTAACAACTTTCAACAGGACCACTCTTGCAACCCTATCATCCTTCACGTTCAGTAGTTCCTCAAAATACTCCACCCATCTCTTCCGCACATCCCATCTTTCCACTACCAGCCTACTATTAGCATCCTTTCCTCTTTCCTCATTCTTCACCTGTCCTTAACTAATTCTCTTCACTTACATCCAAAACCTTCCTTCTCTCAATGGAAGTCCCCTCCTAACTTCCTCCCACACTCCTCATCTGCCCCCCCCCCTTTGCTCTCCTTACTATTCTTCATACTTCTTTCTCCCTTTAACTACACTCTTCAAAATTTTGCTAGCTGCCCTTTGGCAGCCATCTTTCGAACGACTCCTGCTTTCTTCTCACAGCCGCTCCTACATCTCCGTTTCAACATTCATTCCCCTTTCTAATCCCCCTTCCTACCTTCCTTATCCCCCAAACTTATCTTGCACACTTTATCACTGCATCCTTACATACATACATACATACATATACCGGGCTTATCTTCCCTATGGGAGGGTAGCCGACAGCAGGCCACAATCACCACACTTAGTCACTAGGAGGCGAGAGAAGCAGCACTGGCCGCACCTGAACTGCCAGGATCAGCAGCAGCCCAGCACAACCACCTTCCACAGTCAGGCCCGACAGCCACAGCTGGTTTACCCCGACCGCTTCATTGAGTGCAGCCCCTCCCCCCGCACATGACAGGTCAACCCCATCACACGCGGGCAGCTTCCAGTAACGCGTCAAAAATAAAATTACCTCCTTATACACTGCCCCCACTCACTTCTGTCCGCAGCCATCCCTCTCGCCACGTCCACAGTCAGACCCCTCTCATACAAAGCACGTCGCACCCCATCCATCCAACTCATCCGTGGTCTACCTCGCGCTCGAAGACCACTCACTTCCGACATATATATCTTTTTCACCAGCCGCTCAACATTCATTCTTTCAACATGCCCAAACCATCCAAGCACTCTTTCATCCACTCGCCTGCTCAACTTTTTGATAACACCCGTCTGCCCCCTAACCAACTCATTCCTGATCCTATCTCTTCTAGTTACTCCATACATGCTCCTCAAACACTTCATCTCAAACACATCCAACTTCCTCCTCTCAGCTGCTCTCAACCCCCAGGACTCTGCTCCATACAACAAAACTGGCACAATCAAACTTTCATACAGTCCCCTCTTAGCATTCATACTCAAACTCCTGCTTTCAAAAACTTTCCTCATTGCACCCAATGTCTTACAACCTTCACTCACTCGATGCTTCTCTTCTACTTCCATACTATCCTTACTTAACAGTCACATCCGACCCGAAGTACCTAAAATGCTCTACCTCCTCTAAAACTTCTCCATTCAACCTCACATCCAAAGTTCGAAACACTCCACCTCTTGAACATCTCATCACCTTACTTTTATTCACATTTACCCTCAATTTCCGCCTTTCGCACACTCTACCAAACTCTGCAACCAGTCTCCTCAGTTTTTCCTCTGAATCAGCCACAAGCGCTGTATCATCTGCAAACAACAGCTGACACACTTCCCAATACATACCATTTCGTCCCACCAACTGCGCACCTTTTCCCAACACTCTGGCATTCACTTCTCTCACCACACCATCCATAAACAAATTAAACAACCACGGCGACATCACATATCCCTGTCTCACACCTGTCACAACTGGGAACCATTCACTCACCTCATTCCCTACTCTCACACATGCTCTGCTATCAATGTAGAAACTCTTGATCGCATTCAACAGTCTCCCACCCACTCCATACAAACTTACCACTTGCCATAGAGCCTCGCGATCCACTCTGTCATACGCCTTCTCCAGATCCATAAATGCCCAATATACATCCTTTCCCTTTAATAAGTATTTTCATTTTTCTGCCTCACAGCAAACATTTGATCCACACAACCTCTACCACACCTAAAACCACACTGTTCTTCAGCAAGCACACGATCCGTCAACACTCTCACTCTTCCAATTAACACTCTTCCATACAGCTTCCCAACAACACTCAGTAGACTTACACCCCTAGAATTACTGCACTCATACCTGTCACCGTTCCCCTTGCACAACGGAACTACGCACGTGCTACTCCAATCAACCGGCACTTTACTAGCCTCGAAACACACATTTAATAAACGCACCAACCATTCTATAACCACATTTCCTCCTTTCTTTAGACATTCAACCGTGCAGCCATCCAAACCTGGAGCTTTCCCATTTTTCATTTCATTCAACGCACATCTCACCTCTGCACTTCTTATTCGACTTCTATTCACTTCACCAAACACAGGAATTCTAACATCACTTCCAACAGCTACTACTCTCGCAATCCTATCATCCCTCACGTTCAGCAGTTCCTCAGAATACTCCGCCCATCTCTTTCTCACATCACAACTCTCCACCAGCAGCCTACCATTTGTATCCTTCACTCTTGCCTCATTCTCCACCTGACCCTTCCTAATTCTCTTCACTTCCTTCCAGAAAACCTTCCTTCTCTCCATGAAATCCCCTCCCAACTTCCTCCCCCATTCCTCATCCGCCGCCCTCTTTGCTCTCCTTACCATTCTTTGTACCTCTTTCTTTCTCTCCTTATACTCTTCAAAATTTTGCTGGTTGCCTCGTTGCAGCCACCTTTCGAACGCCCCCCGCTTTCTTTGCACAGCCGCTCCTACTTCTCCGTTCCACCATTCACTCCCCTTTCTAATCCCCCCTCCAACCTTCCTTACCCCACACACTTCCCTTGCGCATTTTTCCACCGCATCTTCAAACAACTTCCATTCCCCTTCCACTCCACCCACCTCACTTTCCTTCACCCTCCCATACTCCACTTTCATCTTCTCCTGATACTCACACTCACGCTCAGAATCATGTAACTTGCTTACATTTAACACCTCCCTTCCACTCCTCCTTTTTACACCTCCCCACATTCCACTAACTCTCAGCTTTCCTTCCACCAAATAATGATCCGAAATCCCATTCATCTCACCACGGAACACATGCACATCGAGCAAACGACCCATCACTCCCCTGCTAACCAAAATATAATCCATCAATGCTCTCTCCTCTATCACACCTCCATTCGTCCTCACATATGTATACTTGTTTATCCTTTTTTTCTGAAACAAACTATTCCCAAACACTAACTCACTCTCCACACATAACCCCACCAAGAAATCCCCACTCTCATTCACCCCAGCTACTCCGTACTTACCAACAACACCATCCACCACCTCATCACCCACTCTTGCATTCAGGTCCCCCATCACCACAACTCTACAACCGCTCCCCACTCTAGCCACACACTCGGACAATTTCTCCCAAAACTCCTCTCTCTCTTCCCCACTCCTCTCCGATCCCGGTCCGTACGCGCTCACAAACACCCATGACTCTTCCCCCCATTTCACTCGCACCCACATTATTCTTGATCACACCTCACCCCATTCAACTATTTTCTCTCTGATTCTTACACTCAATAATATAGCCACACCCTCTCTTGCATGTCCCCCACGTACTCCAGACACTCTCCCTCCCACACTCCCAAACATCAACTCACCACTACCCTTCAATTTCGTCTCACTCAAGGCCAATACATCCATCTTCCGGTTTAACATCATTCTTCCGATCTCCTCCTTACTCTCAGTTGCTCTACTTCCACACCCCCTTACATTCAAAGATCCTAGTACTAGGGTTTGAGTGGTCTTTCGACCTCTCTCACCCCCTTCATTGGCCTGCTGCCTCTCGGCAAAATCATTACAGAGAAGGGGATCCTCAGTCCCCTCGCTCCGTCCACTATAGTCGCCTCTTACGACACGCAGCGGACCACAGTGGGAGAATTCTAACCCCCCCCCCCCCACAGGGGGCAATCCTGTGGGGTCCTTGAGTGGGTTCAATTCCCCTTCCACTCTACAAACCTCTCTTACCTTCACCCTCCCACATTCTACTTCCATCTTTCACTGATACATTCACACTGAGATTCATGCAACTTGTTTACATTGATCACCTCTCTTCCACTCCTTTTTGCACCCACATTCTTCTTGCTCACACCTCACACCACTCAACTACTTTCTCTCGGATTCTTTCACTCAATAATATAGTTACCACTCCCTCTTTTGTGCATCCCCCATGCACACCAAATGTTCTTCCACACACATTCCCAAACATCATCTCACCACTGCCTTTTAACTTAGTCTTACTCAGGGCCAACACATTCATCTTCCGACTCATCATCATTCTTCTCTCGTTCCTACTCTCAGTCGTTCTATTACCGCACCACATTACATTCATAGATCCTAGTATTGAGGTTTGAGGAATCTTTCGACTTCCTTCACTCCCTCCATTGGCCAGCTACTTCAACAATACATTTAATAAAAATATCATCTTGGACATTTCAATTCACATTTTGAAAATTAATGCAATTAATAAATAAAAACTAAAGAGTAATAAATCATAATTACATTTTTTGACACATCATGGGCACCTGGCAACAACGAACAAATCTACAAATAAAAGCAGATAGAACAAATGAAGGCAAGAAAATTTTTAACTATTCAAAAATTTTGCACATGAATAATCATATAAAACTTCAAAGAAAACAACACATTCCGACTAATCATAAATTTTCATAGAAATAATTAAAAACGTTTAAAAGAATGGAATAGATTCTGACAAATAACAAATTTCCACAGATATAATTAAAAGACTCAAAAGTAGGCAATAGAATGCATTCCAAATGAGAGGAGGCAGTGCAGCACCTGAGGCTCTTGATGCCAGTCGATGGGCTCCTCCTTGACCGTGATGTCCTCCAGCTCAGCGTCACGCACTTCACCTTTGATGTGAGCTGCTCCTGAAGGGTTCCCTGGGTTTGGTGCACCAGCCGCAGCTTAAGTGGGAACATTGGGAGGAATGAGTATGGACACGTGAATTAATGCACTAAATGAAATAAGTGAGACCTCCATCTTCAGCTCAGCAGCATCAATGGCTACACAATGCAAAGGTGGGCACAAGGGCAAGGTAGGCTCATGAATGAGGCGAGTAATTCAACTCAATGCGTTAACTCCAACTAAACACACGGACATCCACACACAATGAATCATGAGAGTGAACAGTCATAACATTACCTATGTTACAAATATTATAAACCTAAAATGTGCAAATATCACCTAATCAAAATTGTAGCCAAGATTTTTCCAGAGCACTTAAATTTTTTACTGTACTACCATAACTACAACCAAGATTCATACTGCTTTGGGATTCAGTAAGTAAATAACATTAGAATGAGAGAAGAATTCCCACTTATCAATGAAATTCAACAAACACATCAGAGTATAAATTTGAAAAGAAACAGCATAATAAAACTGCTACTTATTTTGCCCTAAAAATGACAAAATGCTGATACATTGAAAGTAACTTATTAGGAATCAAATGACATTATTTCCTCAGCTCAGACATGCATAATTCTCATGGCTAGCAACGCAAAGACACGTGGCGTCTAGCTTCAGTACTAAATTAGGGATGACTCATTCACAGAATGTAAAAAGTTCAGGTAGCCAATTTAGCCTCTGTTCTATACATTCAGTATCTGACAGGAACTGAACTCATTCAAGCTGCTCCAGGATATAACTGATTGCAAAAAGAGTTGAAGAAAATTTTTTCCTCAAATGAGTGAAATGAATCCATTAAAGATAAACATGGCAAACGCCCAACCCACAACAGTGCATGTTGCAATGACTTGATACAACTACAATATTTTTATGAAAAAGCAACAAGATAACTTCAAGATAAAAAATAATTTGATGAAGTTCTCACTGTAGCTATGAGCATGCAGGTTGAATAGAGCAATGATGTAGTTTAAATTTCCTAACATGTTAGAGTTTCATTATTTCATAGCCAATTAAAAGTACCTCCTATCTCATTTTTGAAAGCTATGTGCTAAATTTGGCATCATGCAATTACAGGAAGCAATACTAAGCAGCGACAACCATAAAAGTAGTTCAGCGAACAATACTGTACTGTACTATAACTTCTTTTTGAGACTCCCAAGACAAAACAATGGTAATCTCAAAAAAGGTGATGAGAATGGATCATTTAGCATGCTCCTATACAATGTATATAAAACAGCATATAATGAGTGAGGAAAATGACTAAAAGTGTAGTTAAGAAGGCGTAATAACTGGGCACAACAGATTGAAGTCTTGAAGGTCTAGCACAGCAAAAGTACACGGGTAGCATCACCGGGGTCCAGCAAGACCATAAGAGGTGCAGAAGTATACTTAATATACTTCTGTGAAGTATATTATGCAGAAGTATACATAATTCATGGTTAGTCATAATTCATAGTTGAATTATGTATAGTTGCAGAAGTATACATAATTCAATGATTAGAAGTAAGTTTCAGCATTACTAACCGCTACAAAAACCTTCCAAAGAGAAGAAGGATGAAGACACCATTTAGTATGGAATTAAGAGAACACAGAATCTATGCAATAGGTGTATAAAAACAGTAAGTTGAGAAAGAAATTCATGAAACATGATAAAAGTTGAAGAAAAAGTAGGTGCAGAAAAACAGTTCTGAACCAAAGAAAGATGGTCCTTAACAAAACAAAAACATACAATTTCAACATAAAGAAGGCCTTCCTAACTCTCAGCTCAGAACCTCACACTAATTCTCCACAAGGTCGCTCTATCTCTGTCTCACCAACACACCAGATTTGAGCCTCACCATGCAGTGTGTTTCCTGCCACAGCTTCCTGCTTGATGAGGTCATCCCTGCAACACAGCCGCTCTGCCTCAGCGTCTGTCAGCTCGTGCACCAGAACTACAGCACGTTTCATGCTGGCTGGTCAGGGCAGGGCTTGTGGCTTGAGTGTGCTAATGCCTGTGAAAAATTAATTTATTTGCAACTACTTGTCAATGAAACAAGACATTGAATGGAATTACTTACTATTATCATTGGGAAAAGAATAACAAAAACACCTCAATTTTGTGGGTTTTAAAGCTTGTGAGAAATGAATTCCAACACAAATACCTGCCGATGAAACAAGACAATTGTATATTTCACTGTTACTGTTGCAAGTAAAACTATACCAAAAATATTTTGGGTAATATGTGCCTCCAGAAAATTCTACCAGATAAAATCAGTGAAAAAGGACAAGATTTTATCTGAAGGAAAATAGGCTATCTGAATTTTTCTCAAGTAGACCATGCATATTGAATATTGTTTTGCAAAATATTTTTTGTTAAGTGCTAATAGATTTTTACTATTAAATACACAACAAAGACAGGACATTAGCACTGTTGCTACATCCTTTTGCACTAGAGTACACCAGAAGTGTTAAATAGTTTAGTTTTTCATCAAATGCAGCATGCTATACAGACATAAACATAGAAACATCTCAATGAGACAGAAATAAATAAGCTGGCACAAGAAATAACACATTTGCGGAAGGTTAGTTTGAAAGAATGTTAGCTTCCTATAAGTAGACAAGTAAAGAAAGCTTATCTATAACTAGAAATCCCCACCAACAACAATATACTGCAACTGGTGTTGCTGATGTTGATATGGAAAGTAAGAATAATCACATAAGAGAGCCAGTACCCAAATTATCACTGATAAGGACATATACTAACAAAATAGCCCTGCCTTCTAAATTACTTCAATTGTTTGTTTGAGACTCTTCAGCAGAGTAAGAATATTCTCAGGAGAGAAAAGGAAGAAAATTTTTAAAAAGGGTAGTATGAAACAGGAAATCAGTACACTATGTGTTCCTACAATTTATCTTCTACATAGAAACAGCAAATTAGAAAGGAAGAGGAAACAGGTAGCATTAAAACTGAAATAAGAGAAATGGGGGTCAAATTTTACTTTAATGTTGTCAACGATTTTCATAATTTTGTTGCAAAGAATCAATAAAGGAACACATTTAAGAATATTTTACACAAATGACATTGTGCTTGCTGATGCATTATTTTCGAATTATTCAACTTTGAAGTTGGCTTGTGCGGGCCAGGGAAGCGTGCGCGCCTAGTAGAATTTAATTAACAACGGAAGCTAACCCCCTATTACAAACGTAATGAGGTTGGGTCGTGAGGGGTCGCCACAGTTCCTTCTAGTGAAAATTATAAATGAAGGTTTCTAGTGACGTCCATTTACATCAACTCCAAGGTGGCTGCTGCCATGGTGCCACCCATGCTCCAAGATGGCAGCAGCCATCTTGGAGTCTATGTAAACGGACGTCACTAGAAACCTTTATTTATAATTTTCAGTAAAAGAACTGAGGCTCCCTCTTACAACCCAACCTGTTTACATTTGTAATAGGGGGTTAGCGTCCGTTATTAATAAGAAATTTCTTGCCTGCTCGCTTCCTTTGGCACAACTTTAAAGTTGAATGATTCAAAAATAACGCATCAGCAAGCAGAATGCCATTCCTGTAAAACATTCTTAACTGGGTGCCTTTAGTAATTCTTTGGAATAAAATTATTATTTTCTGTGATTGCATTAAACTTCACATTGACCCATAGTAATACAGAGACATAGGAGATGACATAGCAATGTCGCACCATGAAGAAAGTGCCATGGGGGAGGTGTAACTTTATAAAATACCACTTCCCCCTCCCCCCCCGTTCTTCAAGTAGTAGTAGTAACATGGGTTTGCTAGCGCTTCAGTTAAGGCCCCGATACACTAGGCAAAAATCGCGGTGATAACCGCCAGCACGCCTGTGAATGTGCCTCCCATCCCTGCACACCAGCCAGTTGGCAGAGTGGCCACCGAGCTTTCAGCGATCCGAGCATGTCGTCACGGTCGTCACTGCGTCGTTAAGACGGTCGTCACCACAGATCATATACTAGAAGATCTGCAACTTATCACTAAGCGAGTTTCAGCCTTGTCGACAATGACGTAGGTGCCAATTGGCCAATGACGGAGCCGATAAATTGTTACGTGACTCTTGTTTGAATCTGAAGTCGTTAGTCGGCTGTGAGCCTGCGACAGAGGTGCATCGAAAATTGCAGCAGGAATGGTTCCTTACGTACGCTTAATAAATGCTCATTGGGAAATTGTGCTACTTATTTATAGCAGGTTTTTTTTATCACTCAAACATCTTAATTTATTTATTATCGTATTGTTTCGACTGATATTAGAATCTGGAGTTCAATGGTTTAAAGGTTTAAAATGGTGATGAACTCTTTCCAAAAAAAACTTAATATACGGCACCGACGTTTTATCACATTTTGAACTTGAGTCTAATTTAAACGCACCTTAGTTTTTAAATATAAATTGCATATATGTTCATGAATGCACATTCACATTTATGTATAGTGAAAGACAATATAAAAAAAGTTTTATCAATATAATCGAAATGTACTGCTTTAGCTTTCACTATCCTTATTACTCCAAGCAACGTTTCATAACTTTTGAATGAAAACTTGAGTTCCAATCCGAACGAGTATCATAGTAAAGCCTGGAGGCGCAGCCAATTGAAAGCCTTGGCACCAATGACGTCAGCTGCCAGTCATGGCTGCTAGAAGCTGATTGGTTGACGTGCGTGAGTACGTTTGTGTAGACCGGGCTTGCGGTCCACCGTAGTTTTGAACTTCTTCTTATGTAAAGGCCCCGATACACTGGCGTTCATGACTCGAGAAATTGCGGCAGTGGATCCGTCCGCCAGTTGAAGTGAGAACTGGCGACATGATACACTCAGCACGCAAGATGAAGCACCGCGGAATGCAATGCAAGGCGTCAGTCTGCCTCAGCTTGTCGTACGGGTAGGTGCGCGCTAGCGACCAGCCGTATGGAGCGCAGGATCAAAACGAAGCGCACATTGCGCTGTGCTATAGCCTTCTGTAAGCGCTGCTTATCACATTCTGCAAGCGTCGAATTTTTTAAATGCGTCAATACAATTCAGTGTTCTAGTTTTGTCCACTCAATTGCGGAGCAAGACATTGCTGCACACCACTCCCGACAACGTTTAAAACTGTACTGCTCATCGCAGTGACGACCGTCCTAATCCAGACATGCTCGGATCGCTGAAAGCTCGGTGACCACTCTGCCAACTGGCTGGTGTGCAGGGATGGGAGGCACATTGAGAGGCGTGCTGGCGGTTATCACCGCAATTTTTGCCTAGTGTATCGGGGCCTTTACTGTTCTGTGGTCGTCACTGCGACGAGCAGTACCGATTTGAACGTTGACGGGAGAGGTGCACAGCCATGTCTTGCTCCGCAACTGAGTAGACAAAACTCGAACGCTGAATTCTGCAGACGCATTTAAAAAATTCGACTGCTTGCAGAATGTGATCAGCAGCGCCTACAGAAGGCTAAAGCACAGCGCAACGTGCGCTATGGTTTAATCCTGCGCTTCATACGGCTGGTCGCAATCGCGTACCTACCCGTACGACACGCTGAGGCAGACTGACGCCTTGCATTGCAGTCCGCGGTGCTTCATCTTGCGTGCTGAGTGTATCATGTCGCCAGTTCTCACTTCAACTGGCAGACGGATCCACTGCCGCAATTTCTCGAGTCATGAACGCTAGTGTATCGGGGCCTTTACTCAAACTGTGTCGCACCGAAGGTCACATAATTTAATTCCGGCAATCTTCAAAGTACGGAACGATGGAACGCCCTGAACGGAACGTTCCGTGGAATGGATATTACTAGTGACAATGACCCAATATAGGGATTACTGATGCACTAAAGGCCCCCTCACACGCGCAAATATATCTGCAAACATATCTGAACTGGTGGTGAATTCGTGCGTTTGTACGCTCATTTCAGGTTGGCACAGACTGTCCGAGGCAGATGAGCCATGCTTGATAATTTTGGAGCGACCGGCTGCAAACCTTGACACCACGTCCACGTCAGTGTCACGCCAGCCTTCGTGTGTGATGTACGACTGTACTCAGCCTCTCTCCCTCCTTATGCACTTCAACAAGCAATTTCTTATTTGTATGTTCACTACTTTTCAGGAACTATTCTTTAGCCCATTTTGAGCAAGCTTTTACATCTCTCTTATTTCTTATTCATTGCAACTATAGAGAATCCTATCAATTGTGCGAACTCGCCGTCTGGAGTCGCTATTCTTGTGCGTACTCTCCACCTACCTGCAACTGGTATACTGAACCGTGCGCCTGTCTTTGTCAAGTTGGCAGTGTGTTGTTTGCATCGTGTGAGGGGCCTTGAAACCGACAAACCAAATTCAGTTCAGATTGTCTGCCAACATATTTGTACGTGTGAGGGGGCCTTAAGCGCCACATCCATTGCCCAGGCTCAGTAGACCAGACGTGATCTCTGAGAAGTGCCATTATAGGCAAGATTAAAAAATATGGAAAAGATTTCAATAGTAACAAAAAACAAATTTAACGAACCCCTCACCTCAAATTAAATTATTGGAGCCAAGGCTTCGAAGAATTAGTCCCATCGAACCTTTCTTCAGTAGGTAGGGAGAGGCCGGGCTGATGACCTTCCCTTACGACGCGTAGCAAGCAAGTCCCGCCGTAAGAGTCCTCAACGCCGAGTTCAGTTGGCCGACGCTCGCTTGTTTTGAACGGCGCATGCGCACCGAACATAATTGTGGCTTAGCGATGGTTTACACGCTAATTTTATGCCCGTTGCCGAGGGTATTGGGGTTCGTTATTATAATTCAATTATTAAGAATGTGAATTAGATAGAAAACTTAGAAGTCT
This sequence comes from Morinoia aosen, assembly GCA_030386875.1. Classification (NCBI taxonomy): domain Eukaryota; kingdom Metazoa; phylum Arthropoda; class Malacostraca; order Amphipoda; family Talitridae; genus Morinoia; species Morinoia aosen. Next base: position 8,089,209 of record CM059558.1, on the reverse strand, counting down.
TGGATTTATGAGCTTAAATACTTGAAAGGAAAAGAACGTAATACGGCCAAGACGGACGAACCTCCACATATTCCCGGCAACAGGAAGAGCTGGCAGCTCAATAGAGTTGCCAGCTTAACACATTATTAGGTTATATATTATGTATAATTAGCATATGCTTCATAACAAGAGCCTCACAAAGCTCCTATATCGATGAGACTCCGTAGGTCTCTTCTTTGGCGCAATGCCGCCCGCCTAGAAGGACGGGAATCGTCAACATCGGCACTGGTCACGATACTTTCAAATTCATTATTTACCCGAGGCACCTCCTCACCTGCGCTCTCGATATCTAGAGAGCCCTGGTGGGAATGACTGGCAGAGGAGCCACCTAACTGATCAAACAGATCAGAGGAGCTCTCGCTATCGCTCTCTCTCCCCACCCCGGGATCCGGATCGGTTATTCTCAGTTCCAGAGGGTAAAGAAGAGAGATATTGACCGCAGTCTCTGCACAATCAGGTTTTCTAATTTTTACGACGCGAATTTTATCATCACGCCCAACCAAGAGTTGAGTAATACGAACTAAAATCCAAAAGGGCCTAGTTTTGACAGGATGCTTCAAAAGCACCACCTGCCCTACTTTAAGAAAAGGGTTTTGGTGAGGCATGGCTTTAATAGGATAGGGTCCTTTTAAAGATAATAAGGTAAATGTGTAGCGTTGGTCAGTAATCGATTTTCCACTTTTCGGTGTCTAATCGTAGTTAATTAGATCGAAATAAACAAGTTTTCTTCTATGCACTTTCCGTGGTAAATGAATATTTTACTAGTTATAGCGGTAAATTACTGACCGCAACTCCAGTGTTTGAAGCGGGAACTAATTCAAACAGCACGTCGGACGGCAACACTGCAATGCCGTCTCGCTTCTAGTTCGATCGTCATCAAAGACGAAACCAAACCTACCGCTATACCTCGTTAAATACTCATTTGACGGAAAAAGTGTATAGAAGAAAAGTTGTTTATTTCGATGTTATTACCATGACTCAAGCAACAAAAACTTGAAAATCGATGAGTAGCTGTTTATTTGAGCGCATTCGTCATCAGAGACGAAACTAAACTTACCACCATAACTCGTTAAATACTCATTTACGACGGAAAGTGCATAGAAGAAAACTTGTTTATTTCGATCTAATTAACTACGTTTAGGCACTGAAAACTCAAAAAACGATTACTGACCAACGCTACACATTTACCGATACTAAATATTGCTGATACCAGAGAGATCTAAATTTTGCTATTATCACATCTCTAGCTTCTAAAGCCGAAACCAATGTGTCCCGGTAATCCTCTTCATCCTGCTCGGCCACCTCATGCGCCTCGTCGGATAAAACGAGAGAATCCGCTACAGGATAGAGTTGTAAGAATTGATTTGCCATAATGGGGATTATTTTTTCATCCACTTCAGTGTAAGAAAGAGGTCGGTTGTTCAAGTTAACGGCTATATCAGAAATAGCTGTAGAAAAGGAAGAATAGGTGTAGGTCATGCTCCCAAAAAGCTTGTAGGAGCATTGTTTGATAACTTTGATAAGCCGTTCCCAAACTGCTCCAAACTGCGGGCTATAGATAAGAATAGTTTTAAAAGTAAGATCATACGAGCGAAACCTATTTTCGTACTGCGAAGAAGTAAGAACTTCTGACAGAAGATCAGCCACTGCGGTAAAAGTACGCGCATTGTGTGAGTAGACAGTAGTCGGAATCCCCTTCGCATTCGTAAAACGAATAAAAGCAAAGATGAATTCCTCCACCGTCATAGAAAGTAATAATTCCAGATGGACAGCACGTGTCTGGAAACACACAAAGATAAGAACATACATTTTACACCTATTATTCAATGGATCCAAAACCCAAAAATGAGAAGTAAAGTCCATGCCTGTTGTGGCAAATGGACGCACAAATGACGTACGAGTATCCGGCGAAGCTGGAGGACCAGGATACGAGAAACTACGTGCGTTTACCTTCTTGCAGGTATTGCACTGGGAAATTATATTTTACCAGAACGTTTAAATCGTGGGATCTGATAGCCGCTCAACTTTAGCTTTTGAACAGTGGACTCCAAGCCAAGATGCTTAGAAATAATATGAGCATGAGTAATTAAAAATTTCGTAAGATGATGATTAGGTGATAATAAAATAGGGTACTTAACGTGGTAGTCCATGTCATCAGCTTCAGATATGCGACTACTTGACCGAAGCAGTCCACGATCGTCAAGAAATAGATTAAAGGAGCGTACAAGTTGAGGCGGTCGAGGATTTTTGCTCCGCAAGGCCTCCAGCTCCTCAGAAAAAGATTCGTGCTGCATAGAGACTATTAGGTACTCGTAAGCTCGGACCTTCGAATCCCCGGGATCTCCATGCTTCCACAGCGCTACGGCGCGGAAGACCTTCTCAAGCACCCCCAACAGTCGCTGGTAAGAGGAAAACCGGTCGATGTTAACTAAACAATTAACAGCCGGAACTGCAGTGGCGAGACAATTGTCTAGTAAGTACTGAGATGTGATACAACCCAACTGGCCTACAACCCCAGAACTCCTCGGGCTTCTGCAGCCACGAAGGTCCCTCCAGCCAGAGCAACTTCAGCTCAATAAATTTACTTACCTTAAGCCCCCTAGTTAAAACATCTGCAAGATTAAAGGAGGATGGTACAAAACCAAAAGTTACACGAGTATTACATTTTTCCAAGTTGGATTTCAGTGCCCCTATCTCCCTCAGCCTATTAGATACAAACACATTTTTTCGAGGAAGATGACCAGCTAGTAACCATGCCAAACACACCTGTGAGTCCGTAAGAAAACTAACATCGGTACTCTTAAAAGGAAAGTTAGTCACTAACCAAAGAGTGCTCACACTGCAGGGCAAGAAATACCGCAAGAAGTTCTAAAGAAGGGAGAGTGCGCTTAGGTTCAGGAGAAACTTTGACCTTTGAGAACAACAACGCACTGCGGTCTTCCTGTACACCATAAATGCACGTGCCATATGCACGGCTACTGGCATCACAGAAGACCACCAATTTGGTGGGAATGCTGCTTCTCAAAGTCTCCCTAAGAAAAGTAAAGCCCTCTAGTTCCTCAAACTTCTCACAGTAACATTGCCACTCCCCTGCAATTTCTTCCGGTATAGGATCATCCCACGAAAGGCGTAAGGGTGTCATTTTTTTCAGGAAAAACTTACTACGTACAGAAAAGGGCGACAGAATTCCAATAGGGTCAAAGACAGAAGAAACCTCCGAAAGAATCCTACGACGGGACCTAACTGAAGAATCTAAGCGTTTCTTAATAAGCGATAATTGGTCAGACCTTGAGTCAAATGCGTAACCCAGCACGCTCACAGTTGAATCTCCGCTGATAATCTAATGGGATCTGCGCTAACAGAGCATCACAATTCGAAGCCCATTTCCGGAGAGGAAAACCACATGCCTCAAACTCAGAAACGGCACTCCTATAAGTGGCGGCAGCTACAGCAACATTGTTAGTAGAAAATATAAAGTTATCTACGTATAATTTATTGGTCATAATGTCTTTTATAGTAAGATTTTTAACTTTAGTGGCATGTAATTTGAGGATATAGTTCAATATGTACGGACTAGAAATAAACCCAAACAAGATAGTAGTATAGCGAAAGTAGGAAATGTTCCGTTCCTGTAGAGAACAAAGCTAAACCTATTTTGATCTTCCTCGTCACTTAATTGTATCTGCAGGAAAGCTCTAACTATGTCTGAGAGAAGCACAATAGAGTTAGATCTAAAACAAATAAGTAACCCTAACAAATCATTGATTAGGTTTGCTCCTACATCTGAAGCTTCATTTCAGCTCGGGTACCCCCTAATCTTCAAAGAGCAGTTGAAAACTGGACGCATTTTGGTGGAAGCGGCTTCCGCACGCACTACAGGTCAATGAGGTATCCATTTATGGTTAGCCGGATCGATGCGTCCAAGAGATAGCGGCTCAATAATACCCAAGTCAAGCTGCTCCTGGAACACAGCGTTATAAGCAGATGCGATGCCTTTTTTTGCACCATCCTCTGCTACTCTCTTAGCGAGGTAGCGAGCCAGAGTAAAGTTACTGGGCACTTTAGCTAAAATCTGGCGTTTCCAGGGCAACTTAACCGAGTAACGCCCTTCTTTACACTCAACCGAGTTTTTTAAAATCCTGCGTCTTCGTGTCATGTTCCCGTTCATGCTGCGGGATACCGATAGATTCTAAACTCGTTAATTTTTCCAGTCCATTTTCAACCGCACTTTCATCTAAAATGTCTAAAGGGGATGTGCACACCGAAGAAGGCTCGAGAAAGGAAGCAAGCACTTTATTATTTACGTTTTTAGGTAATTTAGAGTTTAAGGTGATTTTACGCTTGACAAATTTGACTTTTGGTTTCTTAGGTACAACTTTCACTTTATTACGAGGTTCCTTACTTTTCGCCTCCACAGCGTTAGACTTTGGTTTCGCCGAAAGTGACGAGACCATACACTTCAACTCCCCAAAAGGCAGTAACCCATTTGCCACTCGCATCACTTTAACACCTTCGTACGTAAGTCTGGAGTTCAAACACAGAAAATTTTTGTAGTACATCCACACCCAAGATACCGTGAATGCGAATGCGGTCAGATTTAAAACTTCAGGGAAAGAAGTTGAGATGGGTAGCTCGTTTTTAAGTCGTTGTACTCTTTGTTGCAGTCCCCCCATCCCCAACTCCAGCAACAGATCCGGACAACAAAAGACTTTGAAAATGTGCTTCTCCATATTAGGCAAGGTCAACCGTAACTTTACCTCCTTACCTCGCAAAAGTACGCCACTGCCAACGGTATTGAAAGCGCGCGAACAAAGTTCCTCGTCTTCACACGATAGGTTCAAAGAACTGAGATTGACTATAGTAGATTGGGAACCCGAATCTAGAACAAAGTTCAAGCGTACCACGCCACCACCGGCGCAGGCAACAAGAGAAACTACAGGACACATTTGTAAGTACTTTCCTAATTGTCAAGAGGGACCAGTAGCCATAGCTGAGAGTTGAGGACACAAAGGACTTACATGCGCATTCGAATGACATTTTGAATAGCGAAATTGCAGCCGCCCATCCTTAGCCGGACACGCAACCTCGCCATGCTTACCACTCGTACACCTAGTGCACAAACCTAACTCGCGTATGCGCTTAGCGCGTTTATCATAAGTATTAAAACGCCTACACATGAGAGAAGAGTGATTTTGCATACTGAAAAATTTACAAACTTTAGTTACATTAGTTTGAATATTTTTACGACTGTGAGAAGGAGGCTCTAGCCCAACTTCCCTACCCTTCACAGACTGATTTTTAGTTTTTTTGATTATTTTCAAGCAGCGAAACAACTTTATGACCGTTTTTTAACACCTTCAAAGTAAGAAAGGAAGCCCTAGAATAGCGAAGGAGTTCCAAAAGAAAATACTCCGGCAACTTACCACGAAGAACAGCCGAAATGAGCAAATCTCCCGACTTCTCGCCCACGTAATCAACCCCAAGCTATCAGAAATTGCACAATTTCGCGGGTAGCGTTTTTCAGTATGAATAAAATCACAAAAGCATTATATAAAAACATTTACCTCTTGGCATTCAGACCAGCTGGTTTCGACTAAAACAATGTCATTATCAATGAATACCATATGTAAGAAGAAAAAAAACATACATACCGTTTATTTAAAGTAGAGAAATATATAACAGTGTAATATAAAGAAATTCTAAGATATAGTGAATAGAGGAGCGGCAGATTGGTCAATATTTAAAACAGGCCTAAGTTTAAAAATGTAAAATGATTCTAAAATTCGCAAATCAGTATTAGAAGTACAATCTAAAATTTTAAAACGATTCAGAGAATAAGGATGATTGGTGTTGTCACAGTGCTGTCTAGGGGATGAATGAGGTGCGACTGAAAGCGGGAGTTTCGTTCGGAAAGATTTGCCCAAATGTTGGTAGAATCTAATGGCGGACTGTTTCTGCGTACTCCCAATGTAGGAGCTCTGGCAAGCTCCGCATTGAAATTCATAAATAATATTGGAGAGTAACACAGAAGGCAGCCTGTCTTTGAATTGAAAAAAGTTTTTAATAGAGTGATTATTCTTTAATGATATATGGAAATCCAAATGTGGGTAATACTTCGCTAAACCATTACTAAAATATTTGGTCATTGAGTATGAATTTGGACCAATGAATGGCAGTGATACGAATATCTTCCGCTTATCCACTGTGTAAACCGGAGGTTTCGGTACAAAAATTTTGTTAAGGAATTTACGAAGAATATTATCGAACATCGTATGTGGGTAACCATTATTTTTAAAATAGGCCCGGAGGATATCAGCTTCTTGAGGAAAAATGCTGAGGGAAGATGACAATGAATATGCTCTATGAATAACCGTTTTGATACTATTGATTTTGAATATCATTGGGCAGAAACTGAAAAAACTGCACCCTAGACCAGTAAAAGTGGGCTTCCGATAGATTGAAGTGGAAAAAGTTGCATCAGATTTTTGAATTTTGACATCTAAAATCGCTAGAGAGTTGTTTGATTCGCTTTCCATAGTAAAATTTATATTTGGATGATACGTATTTACATGATTTAGGAATGAATGAGCATGCGTTTGGTCATTAAAAATAGCAAAGGTGTCATCAAGGAAACGTTTGTAAAATATAGGTTTAAACTCCATTGGGCACCCTGCGAGAAATTTAGTTTCTAAATGACACAGAAAAATATTAGCTAAAGTAGGGGCAAGGGGGTTGCCCATTGCAAGTCCTTCGATTTGTTTATACAGTTTGCCTTGAAAGTAAAAATAGGTTTCAGTCACTGCTAATTTTAAAAGTTTTAAGAAATTGGTACGATCAAATCCATTGCACGTATGACTAGATGAAAAAATACTATTGCACACATTTTCAAGGGTTTCCAACAATGGAACGTTAGTATAGAGCGAAGATACATCATAACTGACCATAAAGTAATTCGGTTTCGCTGGAATTGCAGTTAGGGACTCGTGGAACGCACGAGAATTTCGAACTGTATATTGATTAACAGAAAGTTGTTCGATCAGAGGAATTAGGAATTTGGCAATTTTAAACATGGGTGTTCTAAAAGCGGCTAGAATATGTCTTAATGGTATATTTATTTTGTGTACCTTTGGCAGCCCATATAGAACTCCAGGGGCGGATCCTGTCACAAACAATTCCTTGTAGATTTCCTCCGTAATAATACCAAGAGACTTTATTTTTGACAGGAATCTATTTATTTTATCTTCCAATCGTATAACTAATGCAAGATGATCTGATTCAGTAACCAAGCTAAATTTGCTAACATCGGAAATTACACAACATTTTACGAACATAATCCACTTTGTTCAAGAGTACTACCCCTCTTACCCTGTCAGGCCTGCAAATGACTAAATTTTTCATTTTACCCAACCCTCTGAGAATCTGAAAATCACGTTTTTTTTGTTTTTATATAATGATTTTGTGATTTTATTCATACTGAAAATACGCTACCCGCGAAATTGTGCAATTTCTGATAGTATACGTCTACGTTATGGCATCGATGGACTCAAGTGTTTCCGCTGTTTCGAGCAAACGTCTAAAAAGCTCGCGAAAGCAAAACAGGACTTACGTTTTCTGGAGTCATGCAAATCATACCAGGTCCATCCAAAATTTATACGTTTCAAATTATACAAGAGACCGCTTTACAGCACAGAACACTACAAAAATTACCAAGATATACTACTGGATCAAGAAATGGTGAGCAAGAAGGAGACTATCAAGAAACTGGAAACGACTCTATCTACACAAAAGGCGCAACTTACTAATATAACCTCTAGGCTAGACTTCTGCTGCTTACATGTGTTCGTTAAACGTAACACTGATAAATATATAGAGTCAGTTAGACGTACCGGTACGCATCAGCGTAAGCTCTCTACTTTAGGTGCTGAATTACACCTAACTTCATGTAACCCTAGCAAGGTAATTTTTAACCTCTGATTGAAGTTGTCTTCTAGGGAAAGGTTTCTTATATCATTTGGTCTTGATTTCAATTTACCTGTGACGAAATTAAATTTTTACTCTTATTTCTTGCAATTCGAAAAATTTGTACGAATACTGAAAAGTCAAAAACTTCCGACAGAGATGTGCAATATGGATCTTGTCACTAAACTTATCAAGAAGAAGGCATGTGAAGCATTTTACAGCTTTCGGGGGTTGCCCATTGCAAGTCCTTCGATTTGTTTATACAGTTTGCCTTGAGAGTAAAAATAGGTTTCAGTCACTGCTAATTTTAAAAGTTTTAAGAAATTTGTACGATCAAATCCATTGTACACATGACTAGATGAAAAAACATTATTGCACACAATTTCAAGGGTTTCCAACAATGGAACGTTAGTATAGAGCGAAGATTGCCCCTACTTTAGCTAATATTTTTCTGTGTCATTTAGAAACTAAATTTCTCGCAGAGTGCCCAATGGAGTTTAAACCTATATTTTACAAACGTTACCTTGATGACACCTTTGCTATTTTCAAGGACCAAACGCATGCTCATTCATTCCTAAATCATGTAAATACGTATCATCCAAATATAAATTTTCCTATGGAAAGCGAATCAAACAACTCTCTAGCGTTTTTAGATGTCAAAATTCAAAAATCTGATGCAACTCTTTCCACTTCAATCTATCGAAAGCCCACTTTTACTGGTCTAGGGTGCAGTTTTTTCAGTTTCTGCCCAATGATATTCAAAATCAATAGTATCAAAACGCTTATTCATAGAGCATATTCATTGTCATCTTCCCTCAGCATTTTTTCTCAAGAAGCTGATATCCTCCGGGCCTTTTTTAAAAATAATGGTTACCCACATACGATGTTCGATAATATTCTTCGTAAATTCCTTAACAAAATTTTTGTACCGAAACTTCCGGTTTACACAGTGGATAAGCGGAAGATATTCGTATCACTGCCATTCATTGGTCCAAATTCATACTCAATGACCAAATATTTTAGAAATGTTTTATCGAAGTATTACCCACATTTGGATTTCGATATATCAATAAAGAATAATCACTCAATTAAAAACTTTTTTCAATTCAAAGACAAGCTGCCTTCTGTGTTACTCTCCAATATTATTTATGAATTTCAATGCGGAGCTTGCCAGAGCTCCTACATTGGGAGTACGCAGAAACAGTCCGCCATTAGATTCTATCAACATTTGGGCAAATCTTTCCGAACCAAACTCCCGCTTTCAGTCGCACCTCATTCATCGCCTAGACAGCACTGTGACAACACCAATCATCCTCTATCTCTGAATCATTTTAAAATTTTAGATAGTACTTCTAATACTGATTTGCGAATTTTAGAATCATTGTACATTTTTAAACTTAGGCCTGTTTTAAATATTGACTAATCTGCCGCTCCTCTATTCACTATATCTTAGAATTTCTTTATAATTCACTGTTATATATTTCTCTACTTTAAATGAACGGTATGTATGTTTTTTTCTGTTTACAGATGGTATTCATTGATAATGACATTGTTTTAGTCGAAACCAGCTGGTCTGAATGCCAAGAGAAAATGTTTTTATATAATGCTTTTGTGATTTTATTCAACCCCAAGCTTGCTCAGTTCCAAAAGACGAAACTTAAGCCGAGACAAAAATTTACTGATTTCAGCCAAAGTATGAACCTGGGGATATTGGAGAATTTCGTCTAACGCCAACATAACTAGCCTGTCAGAATCCAGAAACTCTTCCTCCAACAACCCCCACGCGGCTTTATAACTAGTCTCAGAATTGGGCATACCTTCAATTAGGCTAAGGGCTCGCTGGTGTAATTGACCTTTCAGATAAATAAATCGCTGTAAACCAGTCATATTAGGGTAGGCGGCGACAGAGTTGAGAAAAGCTTCCTTAAAATGAAGAAAAGCGAAAGGGCTATCTTGATTGTCAGCAAATTTGCCGACAACCAGCTGAGGGGCCTTGAAGATACTCATAGGAGCAGCAGCGACAGCAAGAGAACTATCAGGAGGACTTCCAGCTGCAGAGGCACTTAGTGCTTTCAACACTGAAATTCTATCTGTGAACTCAGCTATACGTTCGAGCACTTGGACCTCGTATAATGCCCTACTGGTTAGGTCATCCTCAGCTAAGTCTCAACATCACAAGGAGTTAAAGGAAGAAAGGTCCCTAAAGCGCTGCAACAAAGTTCTCAATTGCCCAAGGGCCTCCTGCAAAAAGGTGCCAGACACCCCAGCTTCCCCCGCCTTAGCAACTATAGAAGAAATACTCTTTTTTACACCACGCAGGCAATTTCCAATCTCTTTAAAACTTCTAGGCGCCGACATGATAAGTACGACGTAAGAACCAACACAAAATGACAATTTCACCTCATCAAAATTATTACAGATTACACTTTCACCGTACTACTGTATTCTCTTAACCTACAAAAAAGTTTTTTTTAATTTTATTTTCTATATCATTTTTCACGCAATAGTAAAGCTTAATATTAGCAGCACATCATTTCCTTAATTCTAGAAAGGGATTTTTTTATTCATTTTTATTATTTTCTACACAATAGGAATTCTTAATAATACTTAATTTTAATCTACCTACAGATGCACACAAATCAGGGGTCAGCTCAACAAACGAACAGGCACCTAAAATGTTCGGTAAATCATGTAAAAAGAAGAGCAGCCCAACGAAACAAAAAATGGCGCACATCAGTAGCTTAACCTAACGACTGCTCACTGCGCTCAGGAAGGCTAGCCTCAAGCCCTCCCAAACTAAGCCCACTCCACTATCGGTGAGAACAAAGAAAAATATACAAATTTTTTTTTTTGAAAACAGCTTAAAACAGCTAAACAAAAAATTCAAAATATAAGAATGAGAATTTTAGTTAATCCGGCAGCACAATAGTTCTAAGCCGCAGCTAATAGAATTAGCCTGGAGGCTAGAAACAACACTCAGCCACCTGCCGGCTTTCCATCCAAGATGGCGGCTAACCAACTAGCCGGCTTTTCCACCAAGAACTTCTCAAATTTCTTTATGCACTTTATTAAAGATTGCTAATTGCAAACATATTTCAAAAAACGAAAGGTTATAAAATTAATTCTTCGAAAATGAAAATGACCCAATATAGGGATTACTGATGCGCTAAGCGCCACATCCATTGCCCAGACTCAGTAGACCAGACGTGATCTCTGAGAAGTGTCATTATAGCCCAGGTAGCAAGAAATTATTAGGCCAATATTGGGTTGATAATTATTTATTGACCTGATATTGGAATCTTGGATTACAATAATAGGGTAATAACAAAATAATATCGAAAAAAGATATATTTATTTATGATATCAACTTGTTATTGGGACAATGTAGTAAATAGTTTTATTTCGAAAATTAAACTAACAGTGTATATACACATATATGTACGATATTCATATAAATGGAAACTATCTCATAATAATTAAAAATCTCGCAATTTAATCAAATTTGTTAAAATATTAATTATTATTGCCTAAATATTGGGTTGATATTGTACGCCAATAATAAGGAGTAATTTGTTTAAAATGTACCAATAAAGTTAATGAATAGTTATTGCAGTCATTAATGAGTGCAAATATATTTGACAGATATCAAGAAATGTGAATGCGTTACAATAATATGTATATTCAAAATTACTGTAATCACAGGTTAACAGTTCTTGTTTTTTCAGTCGTCCAATGAGTTTCGAAGGTCTAATTTTTTCGAAAAATATGCTAAAATCGTTTGTCATATGTTACTATAGCAATAAATGTCTATATATTGAATTAAGATGATATAAAGTCATTTATATAGATGTTATAAATGACTTTATTTCGTAACGAAGGGGTTGAGTAGGTCTATTCCTACCATATAACCCATTTTGCATGCATCATCATTCTTTGAGTAAAGCGTTTTCGTGCAATTTTTCAATTACGCATATATATGCCGCTTAGATGAACGTATATATGCTGCTTAGTACAGGTTGCCCGACCACTGGTACGTGCGTGCAACACAAAATTTGGACTACGATGCCAAAGAGGCTTGTAATCATGGATTTTAGATTAATTTTGAATGCAGTTTAATTCATAGTCTTGTAAGTGTGTAGGTATGTACATCGGATAACATAGTTATCAGAATTATATATATTTCTCGTCTTTGAACCCTTTTGAATATTGATGCGATATTAGAAATTAAATATTGAGCCAAAGTATTATTTAAGGAAACACCTCAATATCAAGTCAATAGTGACACAGTAATTAGCTGATACTGGGTTAAAAATAAATTATTATTGGGACAATATATTCTACCAATATCCACTTGATGCCAGAAAATAAGTATTGGGTCTGTAGTGCCCTACCTGAGTTACCCCTCAAACTCAGTTTTAGTCCATTTATGTTCAGTAATACTAATATGTGCAAATGTAAAATTCTCCTAGAAAAATTTCCTAAGATTTTCAGAGCGGATAACTGATATCAGCTGCAGGAGAAGGACGAGTATATAGCTAAGGTCGCTGCTTCACTCGTCACACGCGGAACATAATTGCATAAGCAGCAACGACTCCAGGCCTTACTAGCCAATATTTTTCTAAGGAACATCTCATAAACGAGTGAATAGTGACTTAATAATTAGGTATTACTGGGTTAGTGAAATTTTCAGGATCGGGGCCATATGTTTTACAAATATTAACCTATCAGGAATTGAGTATTAAGCCAATGTTATTGTAGGGAACACTTCATTATCAAGTCAATATTGACACAATAATTAGTTGCTATTGGGTTGATGATAATATTGTTATTGGGCCAATATATTTTTCTAATATCAACCGAATTTTCCAAAATACGGTATTGCCCCACTGTTCATTTTGAACATCCAGTCAATACTGAGGCTGTATATTGGCTCAATATTAGGTCAATAAATTTTCTACCTGGGAGGCAAGATTAGAAAATATGGAAAAGATTTCAAGAGTAATAAAAAAACAAATTTAACGAACCCCTCACCTCAAATTAAATTAATGGAGCCAAGGTTTCGAAGAATTAGTCCCATCGAACCTTTCTTCAGTAGGCAGGGAGAGGCCGGGCTGATGACCTTCCCTTACGATGTGTAGCGAGCAAGTCCCGCCGTCAGAGCCCTCAACGCCGAGCTCAGTTGGCCGACGCTCGCTTGTTTTGAACGGCGCATGCGCACTGAACAAAATTGTGGCCTAGCGATGGTTTACACGCTAAGTTTATGCCCGTTGCCGAGGGTATTGGGGTTCGTTAATATAATTTAATTATTAGGAATATGAATTAGATAGAAAAATTAGAAGTCTTGGATTTATGAGCTTAAGTACTTGAAAGGAAAATAACGTAATACGGCCAAGACGGACGAACCTCCACACTAGTCCTAAAATCCGGTACGCCCGGAACGGAAATTGAACTTGAGGGCCGACAGCGTCGGGGCCATTGTAACGGCCTACATTTCCCTCCACAATTTTCACACAGAGAGTTCAGCGCCTGATACCAGACTTGTCCACTAAACTACTCAGAATTTACCAATCCTTGTCACAAGCTGCCATTGGACGGCATCACTGGGTTAACTAGTGTGTCAAGACACCATCCTCAGGCATATTGGGTCGTTACTGCCCACTCAACCTTACTGGCTCATTCCAGTCACTGTCTCATACTCCAGGGACGCACAAGAAACATTTTCATAGCTTCAATGATACTCAAATTATACTCCTGATCCAATCCAGCAAGACAGCTCATACCGCAATCATCATCAGCACATCTGGCATTACACTCATTCTCTCCATACTGCTCAAACACCACATTCAAGAAACTTTCTCTCTCTTGCTCATACTTACTATATTCGAGCACAAAATGCTCAATTGTTTCCTCCACTCCAATATTACACTGCCGACATAATCTGTTAATATTCTCATTCCACCTCCATGTACGTCTGTTCACACTCAATTACTTACATCTCACAACAAACAAGAGTTGAATTCCAAAACTACCATCATAGATCATCTGAAACTTAGGTGCTTCCTTTTTCGTATACCAGTTAAGTGTAGGCTTCCGCATCATGCTAAGCTTCCACTTATTCAATCCATACTCTTTTGTTTGCTTCTCAATCTCTTTTTTCAACCTCTTGCAGTCCCTCTCAGGCCCTACACCTCCAACATTTAATAAACTCCAGTCATCCCCAGGTCTCCCAATTCTAACAGGTATCTTTTGCATACTAAGTTTCCTTGCATGCCCCCAACATACTTTCTCCCAATAGCTTACACTAAGATTCCATTCAAAAATTTGATTTACCCACCTGCTATTCTGCATTCTTTTAATTCTCACCTTATAATTCGGCACCACTTTCATCATTCTTTCTGAAAATAGGCTCCACCCAAGGTCACCTCTAATGGCTTCTGTAGCTGTCCATTTTGGAGCATCTAATGCTAAACATATTTTGTATTACATCCAGCTTTTCAATATCACTTCCATTCCAGGCAAAAGCACACATACCATACATGACACTAAGTACAGCAACATACTTCCACATTCCTCTCACACACTCACACTTGTTTGCTCTGTATCTGGCCACACTTCTTAACACTGCATTGCTTTTGCCACTTTCTCACCCTTAGTTCTAGTGAATCCATCTTCACTTGTCATATAGATAATTGTATTTTTTTGTTCTACCTATTCTGATTTCTCCAATATTCCACAGTATGTCTCTATCGGTTCACCACTATTTATAACCATAACCTTACTTTTGTCGGCACCAAAGTTCATCTTGAAATCTGTACTATATCCATTCACAATGTCAAGCATCCTTTGCAGTTCATGTCCACATTTACCAACCACTACCACATTATCAGCATACAACAAACAGCTCAGTCTCTTATTACCAACTTTCAGTCCTAAGACACTCATTCTCAGTCGAACTGCTAATTCTTCTGTGTACAATCCAAACAACAGGGGAGACAGAGTACAGCCCTGTCTCACCCTTCACTTGCCCTGTTTCAAAATTTCCTAACCTGTAGATAGCGCATGTGTTCTCATACAGACTTAGCACAATGTTCACTATTTTTCTGCTAAATCCAACTTTGCTCAAAATTTCAAACAACCTTACCCGATCCATTCTGTCATACGCTTTCTCAATATCCAGGAATGCAGAATATACCTTATCATCCTTCCTTATTTGCCAAATTATTTCACTCACCACAAACAGATTATCCTCGCCACACCTATCTTGCCTAAACCCATTCTGTTTTTCACCTAAGACTCCTAGTTCTTCTACTAAATGTTTCATTCTATCATTCAAAATACCACAAAATATCTTACATACAGTGTCAGCCAGGGCAATTGGTCTGTAATTTTTAAGTTCTTTCATACTCTTATGCCCACCCTTATGCAACAAAACTACATTACACTTGTTCCAGTTATCCGGTACTCTCTCACTCTTCCATATCTCATCAAATAAACACTTCAACATGTTGACTACATTCTCTCCTCCACATTTATAGAACTCATATGGTATCCTATCCTATCCTATCAGGGCCATTTTTCCCTTTCTTCAAAAAACTTACAACCTCTTCACAAGTGATTTTGTCTTCCATTTGCAGCTCATGTCCATCAATCAGAAAATTTACATGTTCATCATTTGTTACCTGCTCATTCATTCCACCAATGTCCTTCCAGAATTCTTCAACTGCTTTCACCATCTACACCCTATCTCGCACACTGCACCCATTTACTACTAATTCATCGACTAGAACTTCACTCTCTTCTCTAACTCTAGCCTCATTAATCATACCCTTTACTTTCTTCTGCTGGTCCTTGTACCTATTCCTTGCACTCCGCCATTAATCCTCAGTGATTCTGGGTCTTTCATACATTTTCCTCATAGTACGTTGCTTCTTATATAAAGTCTTTCTTCTCATTCCTTCTTCCTTTATCTCACTTGTACACCACCTAGCATTCCCTGTACTTTTCCTGCATTTCATTCTACCAATCATTTGCTCTGCCACATCATACAAGGTTCTTGCAATCTCCCCATTTAGGTCATTTACATTTCCACACCTGTTCCAGTTAGATCTACTCAATTCATTTCTAAATTCTTCCCAGTTTGTCATTTTTATACGCCAATTTTGTTTTATTCTGCTGGCGTTCTGCATTGACTCCTTTCCACCCCAATTATATTTTAGCACAAGCATTTTATGGTCACTATCAATTTCAAAATCATTTTCATCTACAAACATTCCTTTGACACATACTCTTGCTCTACTATTCACTATCATATAGTCTATTGCAGTTTTCCATTCCCTGCTTTGCCATGTATGCAAGCCATTTCCTATTTTGACATTCAGGCTTTCAAGTTCATTCTCATCACAGAAATCAATCAATTTTTGTCCATTTGCATTCACAGGCTCACCAAGTATACCAACATGGCCATTCATGTCCCCCATCACAATCAGAGGGCATCTGTCATTTTCTCGCAAAATTCTTGTTCTTATATCATACTTTTTTACATTCTCCTGATGAGCTAAAATCCCATCAGTTGTCATGTAACATACATACAATAACACATTCTCTGGCATGCATTCTTTCACACTTTATTACTATCAGATCTTCACTCTCAGGTTCATTTCCAACAGGAATTTCTTCTAATTTCCAATTTAGAGCATTTTTTATAATGAGACTAACTCCACCACTTCTTTTTTGCCAACTTGCACGCCCTTTTCCGATCATATGGTACTTACTTTCCTTACGTTTTAAACTGACTCTATCACACATCTGGGTCTCTACTACATCAACACAATCTAACTTTCCATACTCAAATTCTGCTACAAGGTCATCTAACTTTCCTGCATTCCATCCACGCACTTTTATACATCCAAACCTCACAACACTATCAGAAAATTCACGACATTTTTTATTTTTGCTCTGACAGCTTTTCATTCATCTTGTTCCACCTTCCACTGCAATATGAGTAGACCCAATCCACTGGATGTATCTCCTGGAGAGTTACATCTCACCTTCTTGTGTAAGGTGGGCTCCATCTCCACGAAAACACCCACTCTGGATCACGTTATCCATATCAAGGAAGCTGGAACCCAATTCATGCTTTCTCAAACTCTCATCCTTCATACTCATAATCCTTTCATGCACCTCCCTATTCACTTCCTTGCAGTACAACCATCCCTTCATCCATTCCATCTATCACTCTCTCAGCATGCCTACAAATCTCTTCTACTCCCTTTCCTCTCAAGCTCGTACACCCTTTACTGTCACTCATCCTCACGAACCTATCCACATTCTTAACCATGCTGTCTCCACATATTCGAATCGTAGGTCTCACTCTCCCTTTCATACTCTTTCGTTCAATTCTTACACTTGCATCACTCTTTCCATCCGTCTTCCTTTCATTCACTTCTACTACAGGCGCCTGCACCTCATGTGGGACATCAACAGGTTGCTTTTTCACTCTCTTTCCATTGTACTTCTTTCAACATGCTCATTCAACCTTCTACTCTCATCTATCACATTTGCAACATCATTTGCCTTATCATTTACTGCATTCACACTCCTTGCACCATCATTAACACTCCTTGCACCATCATTTGCCTCTTCTTCCATTGCATTTGCACTTCTTGCACCATCATTTACCTATCATTCACTGCATTTGCACCATTCTCATACTTTCCTTTGTTCAGCTTTCTTTTATCCTTTAAGTCAGCCTCTAAAGCAACCATCAGAATTGCCAATCTCCTAACTTCTTCGTTCAACTTTTTTCTCTCATTATTCAAACATTTCCAGCATGTAAACACAAGATCATTCAACTTTCTCCGACTCATCTCTCTCAAACCTTTGCATGCATCTAGGCCTATATCCACCCACTCAAAACCGGTCGAGCACTGGATCTCTTCATCCATCCCACCAGCACCTCCCTTCCTACGACCAGTCCTATTTAGTGCCATTCTCAAAGCATGGACCTCTATCTCAGTACAAACTTTACAGGCAGAAGGAACCTTCACTCACCGAATCTACTACAAATCAAGTTATCAAACAAAGAGAAACAAAAACGTACCCCACTACTCTCACACACAGTCACTCCATACAACGTCACACACTATGCTCCTTATATGCAAATAAAGCCTACCAGTCAAAACACCTTAGTCAAAAGTTGCAAGTCACGACACCAATGCTCAATCTCAATAAAACTTAATCTCAAGTGTGGTAAGTGATGATGGAACACGCGGAAACAGTTTAACCCAGTAAACAAAAATGAAACCCTACAATAAATGAGCTCTATAAACATCACACGAACATTTTTTCCAGGAGCCTAACATAGCTCTTTAGTGCCCAGAACGTTCGTTCCGTAGTGCCTGGAACGTTCCTTGAACTTGAAATTGAGGGCCGACAGCGTCGGGACCTTTGTAACGGCCTATAATTCCTACCACAATTTTCACACAAAGAGTTCAGCGCCTGGTACCAGACTTGTCCACTAAACTACTCAGGATCTACCAATCCTTGTGACAAGCTGCCATTGGACGGCATCACTGGGAATGTTGGACTGACATAAATATATAACTATAAAATTTGAAAGACTACCAACAAGGTTTATGAAAAGCTTTTGGACGGATAGCTCAACCTTTTCCATTTTAAAAAAAGTTAAACAATCTGCTTAAAATATCATATACTCAGAAAATTCTAAGCCAATGTCCACTAGGCGACAAAGCTTGTCAGGTGATCCGTCTCCGTATTCAGACTACAGTCGCCGCACCTCGGAGATATTTTTCTTGTTGTTGTTTCACGTTCATTGGAACTTTGGATACGAGTCCAAGCAGCTCTACGCCTTCAGCGATGTTTATAGTTCCCCTGAAGTTCAGCACCCAGGCCGAAAGAAATAACAGAAGATTTTTCTGCACGGTGCCACTCGAAGAATTCATTTACTTCTGTGTAATGTCGCAATTTTAAAAAGATTTCAGATTGTTTTAAATATCTATATGGATGATAGACAGTTTGCACCTATCTTAAGAAATTGCTTCTAGGTGGGTTACATAACGAGGTCACCTTCGACCAATTCGACTAATTTTTTAAGCAGAACGGTACCTTTAATGGAATCAAAGAATTTTTCGTAATGGTTGGTTTTGAAATGTAGTAATGAGAGTGGACAAAGCTGATCTATATTTTCCTCAATACATCAGGAGCATAGAGTCGTAAACAATATTGAAGTGGTACCGGTGTGCCTAGTACGTAGACAAACAAATTCTGTCTATGTAGCGGATCTTGTGTGCAGACCACGGCCACATTTTTATGATCTCTAATTTTTAGTGAATGACGTTCCTTCCCCGTCAGTTGAACTCCTCATAACCATTGTGTCTCACCTTGATTGGAAGGCTTCATATATGAATTTTTCATTTCATTCAGTAGGGGATGGCGTCAGCGTGCGGTACTGCAGCAGATGGGAATCTTTCGCTGCCTCCTCCACAGCCTTATTACCAGGGACACCCTTATGGTCTGGAATGAACAGCAGGTAAGCCCCGTAGGAAGAAGCCGTGGTGAACAGCTTGACTAGGACTTCATATATTAAGAAGAGAGAGTTTTTTGTTTTCTCTTCAGTATGAGATGCCAGGAGCTTGATGACTCGCTAAAAATAGAATACTTATTTGTCATGTTATTGCTCAACAATGTCCATAGAAGAGCTTCGTTGATGGGCATAAGCTCACACTACATAACGTCTATTTAAAAGCGAAGTTTTCAGTTTATGATGACTTCACTGTCATGGACAACCATGGCTGCAGATGAGGAACAGGTAGGTCCAGCAATGCAAGACCTATCAGTAAATACATGAGTGTATCCAGAAAAGGTAGTGTCAATTAAATCAGGATACATATGAAAAACATTTTAATTGGACAGGAAAAATACTGATGCAGGAGGAGAATCCGTACAGACATGGATTTCCACCTTGAACCAGGAAGGGAGCGGTGAAACCAGTGGTGCTGCTGCATTGAGAGCCGAATTCTGCAGGTTAAGCCTGGAAAAAAAAGCTCTTGTACGTGATATCATGGATGGCAAAAGAAAAAACTCGTCATGGATAAAATTGAGCTTGAAGTAATTTATCAGCAATTTCATAGGGAAGTTACTGCAGTTTGCTATAATATTGTTGATCTTTATGTACTCCCAAAGAGAAAATATTGGTTTTCACTTCCAGTGAAGCAAAAGGAGAAGATTTAGGGCATCCAGTGGTCGAGCACAGGCATTGATTTTGAATGCGGTTTAGTTGAAGGATTTGAAGGAGCAGCAGTACCATACAATGGGGCAGTATAGTCTAGTTAGCTGCGAATGAGAGTTTCATACTGGTTACGTAGTAATTTTCTGTCAGCACCCATTTGCCTATGTGATTTTGATTGCAAAAAGTTGAGCAATGGCGTGCAAGACTACTTGAGTTATTCTATTTGATGATGTCAACGAAGGCGAGAATAGTGCAGCATGACTCCATGATACCTGAGCTGTTGCACAAGTTCCAATTGCTATCCTCCTATTTTGACAGAAAACTACTTACCTTTTTGTTGAAATAAGCGACAAGGAAATAAAACCGCGAGTGAAAGGGTAGCATGCCTACCGAGCACTCGGCCTTACCTTCTTTAGGGTGCTTACACACTAAAAGACTGAAAGCAAGAAAGCAAACGAGAGAGAACGATGTCAGGCGAGATCTATCACACACCAATAGACGGCTAATTTGCTCCAAAATGTCATGGAGAGAAGTTTATAACAAAAACAAGCAGTACAAGCATGTGTTTGTAACGTTGAAATTCATTCCTACTTCATCCCATTGCTTTGAAACATGAAATCTGTCACTTTGCTTTGGATCTTTTGAGTTCCAAAGGCACAGTACAGGATAAACTTCGGATATATGGAGTTCAGTCTACGCAGAAGGAATTGAGCAGCACACCTCCCTTGTCGACATCTCACTGCGAACTGCCCGTGGAGGGAGTATATATGGAGGGAGCATAGCCGTCTGTGAAGAGAACCAGTTTTTGAGATTTCTTCTATGTTTGTGGTAACCAATAGCCGTCTCGCAAGTGTGACGTCAGCACGGAAGTCAGTTACCTACTAACTACGTCAGGGTGCGCACATGCTCGCTGATTGCTCTTCCAGCTGTTGAGTTTATCGTAATCATTAATTTGGGATTCTAAGACTCCGATAGATAATAAATTGTGTTTCCTCACTCGAGGACACTTAATAATATCAAAATTCCTAGCAAAGATACATTAAGAGTTGAAAAATGTAAAGATTACAGGCCCTTGAATATAAAAAATTAGAGAGCGACTTGCACGCGCACCTCATCCTTCGATTTGTGGAGCAGTACTAATCTTGCTTTGGCAAATGAACGAGTTGTAGAGGAGGCGAGGAGGAGCCAACTTGAACCAAGCGTCTGTGGTTGGCTCATGCGTGGGGCCTTGCCAAGGTCCCAGTCTCCCAACTTTTGCAGCTAATTTGAACCCGATTGGAATCGGCTATGCCCCCTCCATATATCCTAGCTCCATGGAACTGCCATGCAGAGGCTTCCCGCTGCAGCTCTCAAGCGTGAAACCATCTTCGAGTCGCTTTCTCGCTTCAGCCAATCTTCAATCTTTCTCGCTCGCTCGCTAGCTCGCTGTTAGTGTGGGGACTCGCATAGGAATACATGTAAATCGATTCAAGCTTGCTCGCTTTCTCGCTTCAAATCTTTTGGTGTGTAAGCACCCTTAGAGTCGTCCTCAGGTGGAGGACCGTGCCAAAGGTACGACGCTCTCCGCAACTGTACAACCTTTCACTGTTGCAGCCCTACTCCTTCCGATCAGGAGCAAACATATCACTCCACGATTCGCCGAGCACTCTATCACTCGGACAACTCCAGTTGCTTCGCAACTACGCAGCTCTATCATTGCCTCACTGTATACACGAATACGCACTTCTATTGCCACGAACGTTAGCTTCGTTCTCACTCTACCGCTGTTGTAATCACACTGCCGCCACGCTGGCAGCCGTCTGCCGACCCCTAGCGAAATGGCTGTCTCACTCAGCCGATGCGTACACATTAGCAGCGCCCTCTAGCGGTGGCAGACACCACATCTCCCCCAGTTTCTCACGAAACTCACGTTGCTTAGTGCCTAGCTCTCATACTCATTCAAGTTTGTGGGACGCCGTCCCTCACGGTGCAACTGCCTGCCTCAATGGCTCAAGCTCCTTCCGATGCTCCTCAGTATCACTGTCAACAGCGTCTCGCTTGTCGCCTTCCTCTTTCGGGGTGTCTCGCGTTGATTTGTGGATTTTGATCTTCTCTACATCAACGCGAGTGAACGGACATCAAGGAACGCCATAGACAAGAGTTTTTTTCGGTTTTATTTCAAGCCCCGTTGACTCCGTGAACTGCACAACAAGGGTAACTTCAGGTTCGACACGATACGAGGGATAACCGCGTGATAAGAAAACTCCTAGTTCAAGAATATAGACGACTGACTAATTAAGGTATGTAATACCGCATAATAAGAAAACTCCTAGTTCAAATGTAGATGAGAAGTAGCTGACTAAGGTACGAAGAGCAACTAAATAATGCAAGAACTAAGTATGATATCCTAATGACAATGAACTATCACGCCAGTCTCGAGAGTCTGGGTAGTTCACGAGTCGATTCATGTTACAGAGAATAGCAATAAGGATAGTGCTCCACGCTCGGAGCAACTCATGGCAAATCATGCGCAAATCAATACATGGAAAGGGATCAATAATTGTCAGGCCAAACGCATAACACAATGAGACAACTATTTGAATATCTGAGGCAGAATATTAAAGAAGGTTTGACTTTCTAAATAGGAAATACATTTTTATACTTTGTTTTGAGCACACAGTAATGCAAAAATCCAATTTTATAGACATACACATGGAAGGTTTTTCTTTAGCTTCCCATTATTATTTCTAAGCTATTAAATATGTGCACTGTGGTCAAAGGAGGACAGTACACTCACACACACTAATTTTTTTTGCAGGGACTCGGCTTTAAAATCAGTTCTAACGGTTTACACAAATTAAATGCTACAGTAGTACTGGTTTACAACCTCGGTGAGACAACCTGACAACACCTAAATATACTCACAAACAATGGGGGAAGGTCCCTCACACGTTGGAATAGCCTTTCTATTTCAACCTACAGAAATGAATGACTATCTTATTTTTTCTTTACTCTAGCTGAGGAGGGAGAAAAAGTTTAAAAGGGTTAGGTATCTGATGCAGGGGCAACGCTAAAATAGTACCAGCAGACTAGTACTACGGCCTATTCAGCCGCAGAATAATCAGAGCTTAAAGTTAATGTACATGAATACAGCAGATAAGCTATAATTACCAATTGTCAAAAAACGGCTATCTCATTGATCAGCCTAATACTGAAAAGGGTTGAAATGAGTCAGCAAATTTAAATTACCTAATTTAAATACATATGAACTGTCCCTAGGGCAACAAGTACACGTTGGCCAACGTCACCCTTAGAACACAAATTCCCATGGGCGAGTGGTCGCATAAATTTTTGGGCATATTCCCAGTCTTCTTTTGAAAATGCTTTAGCTCTAGGCTTCTACCCTACTGACTGGCGCAACTTGCCCAGCACAGCTCATGGGTGGGGAGCCAACAAGATATTGACATTCAAAAGAAAAATGTATTTTATTTCCTTGTAAAAATTTGAGCTATTCACGCTGGAGTTGCTAGTACCGACCAGCTGTTCACATCCTATGTTTTTATACTTAAACGCGTCAGTTGTGATGGGTTAAACTGAAGTTCAATATTCAACTCAAATTCAAAGTCAAATAAATGAGCAAATTTGTATAAAGCACACATTCACTGGGCCTTGCTAAATACCGTTAATTTAGAAAGGCTGTTAGAATCTGTAAAACGACCCACCGATGGGTCGCTTCGCAGCAGGAAAAACCTAACTACGACTCACCGGTGGGTCACACCGCAATTAACGTGTTAAAATCTACAACTTCTCACAGGCACTTTCGTCTTAGTGCTGCCTACCTTAGTTTACACAATCTGAATTGTTAAATTCCTAGCATCACGATGCAGCATCCTAGCTGGAGGGAACATCATAAATTAACGAAAAGGCTAGTCTAGCTCGATATAGGTGCTTCGCCGGTTGCCAGCAGCATCATTGAATGCCCTAGGAACCGGCTGTTCATGGCTGTACACAATACCGGCTGTACACAATACATGGTGGCGGAGCAACAAGTATGGCTAGTTCGAGAACACAAAGAATTAAAATTAGTAGTTTTCTAACACGTAATCACACTGCTAAGCACACAGAAACTTAAGATTATCCGGGGAGAAACTCTCTCCACGAGCACTCGAGTCAAACAGAATGCTGCGTCAGTCTTGCGGACCAGTACGGATCCGCGAAATGTTGCCGCAAAATTTTTCAAAATTCGCGTCTTGTAAGATGCGACACGGGGGATCATCAGTCAACTCGCAATCCGCCGTCGGCTCAACAGCTTCCCCGTTTAAGGCGTCAACTACAACTCCTTCTGGCAACGCAAATGGAGTTGCACCGTAGTTGCCCCCTCCACCGAAGACAATTGCCTCGGGCTCCGTGGCGTCAGCAACACCACCGTGGTTCTCAGGAACCTTGCTCCACTCACCACCAAACCGACGCTTCCTAACGTCGCGCACATGCCTAGGCACGCCGTCAACGCACACCACGTGCTTAGACACGACGCCAGTGACCTCACCTGACGTCCACTGATTTGTGCATGAGGGCAGGGGGGGTTTTCAACCCCACCTCGTCACCAACAACAGAGCTGTTGTTCTTGCAGCCATCAATCACCCGGAGATTGAGATCAGATGTCATTCGTCAGCGGTGCTTAAAAATACCCCTCGAAGGGACCGAGCTAGCCTCAGTTACTTTCCGAGGCGTCACTCAGTACCAAAATGTGGCCTTCTCAGGAGAGATACCTCCCCTAGCGGCGATTCTCTTGACCATCCGGTGATTTCCCTCAACGATCCCGTTGCCACTCGGGGCGTAGGCGGCACGGAATCGCAGAGAAATCCCTCACTCAAACTGCTCAATAGTCACTGATCGAAACGCCGTCGAATTGTCCAACAACAATTCTTCACAAGGCCCTCGGTCGATTACGACCTCGCGTAAATGAGCGACAATGCTTGCTGCTAACTCATTCAGCGACCGTCGCCAGATGGCGAAACACGAGAGTACACAGTCAACCACGGACAGGTAGAGCTTATCACCATAATGGGTTACGTCAACCGCAACCCGGCGATAGCTCTCATCCTCAGAAAGACCCCGTCGCACCACGAGATTCTCCTTCTGCAGAGCGGGATCGATCCGCTGACAGGCCTTGCATCCAGCCAGCTGACGCTTCACCTGTTCTCGCAACAGATCACTACGGGTCTGACGAGCCAAGTAAAACGTCCGGTCGATGCCCAAATGAAGCGGCAGATGAGCCGCCCAAATGGCATCCTCGAGACTCTCTCCAGTGGCAAGCATAAAAAACACCTCTGCCACGACTTCATCAACGTCGCAGTAAGTTTAAGCCACACTATAGATACCCTAATCATCTGATCGGCTTTGTTTTCGATCGTCGAAACGAAGCGAACAGACACGACCAGACCATGCTCAGCGATCGTCTCACGGATCACCCCAAGACGTCTCATTACGAGCATCTCCACCTCACCGTTCGTGCGAACACGATTGCGGCCATCGAAAGTGCTGTCCATCCATGTGAGGACTGTCCGGGAATCACTTCCGACCGTGAAAGTTTTAAAACCCTAAGCAATCGCCAAATTGATACCCCGCGCAACATCCTCCAAATCAGCCACATTGATTTGAAGATGGTCTGACTCTTTTCGGAGCCAAGACGCATCCTCAACAATGCGGCCATCGACCTCAATGGCCACACCGTCTCCGAGGGAGCTGGTATCAGTCCACCCGGTAACCGTACCATGCGGATCGACAGCCCTTACCCCCCCTCCCCCAAACAGACAAGCTGGAACCTACAGCTCCTCAGCCAACAAGCTAACAGAACTGTCGACCGATTCGTCCCAAGAACCGCTGCACCCCAGCAGTTTAAAACTGCATCATGGACGCAGCCACCCCGCCACGGGGTAATGGCCGATTTGCCGACCACATAAGGAAAACAGTCCTCTCTTTGTCAATCCGGCATTCACTGAACCGAACTGGGAGAGAGCAGTCCCCCTCGAATCCCTAAGATATCTATTGGAATCTTACTGCAAAGAACTTCCCAACAACCAGTTTCCATCTAGGCTCTCTGGTTTCTTCGTCACTAGTCCGTACTTCGTCAGATACTCTCGGAGCTCCTGCGCACTGAGAACGGACTCATAAACACAACATCATCGATATAGTACTCCGTCCCATGACGAACCCAGTCGTTCAACGACAGAACTTTGCCAAGAATCACGATCATGATTCGAGGCGCACACGAGAGGCCGAAGTCTAATCGCGTGAAAGCGTAAGAAACACCATTAAACTTCACGATCCGGTATCTCCACAGATCCGCGGAAACGTGGATCTGCAGTTCAGCAGACTTAAGGTCAACGACCTTAAGCTCGCTTCACAGCTGCCGCCATTTTCGAATCTTGTCGCCACACACAGCGATCATTTCATCACCAGTATGACACTCGACAAAGCCGTTCAACTCACGATAATCCATGACCGGGCAGACTTTGTCCTTCGTTGGTTGCACGACGGCTAGCAACGGAATAACGCCTTGGATGGGGCCATGCCACCTCCTCAACCAACCCTTCGAGATTCAACTTTAAATCTCCGCGTCATAACGCTCACGCACATGAGGCGCTCGAGTACATCTGTACTCCGTGATCCGAGTCTGCAACCCTCGGGCGGTTTCTCGGACCACCGCCAACTGACGGTCCACCGACCGTCAGCGAACCTAGCAACAAAGTCAGGGTCGCTAATTTCAATCGGTGCCAGCGCACCTCTTGAATCCACCGATCCCACCCTTGCCACCAGGCCGGCTCCCAGCTTGGCACAGGCGAATCCATTGCTGAACCCCCTACAGCATCAAGCTGACCAGGATCTCCCCCAGTCAACCGAATACTTCGAGTCAGGGCCTCTCCTGACGGTGACGCCCCCATGTGATCAATAACATCACTCCTCAGTAGACAGTCATCGCCAAAATTCCCCAACTCCGTCATGACGAGCGCAGTGACACCAAAACAATGCCCCTGCACCCCGACTACCACATGATAGTGCTTCCTCTCACAAGAAGTCCTGTCGTCCTCTGTTAGCAACGGCCACCCCGGTCGGAGGCGTTTGCCCACCACCAACCGCGAACAAACCACCGTCCGCTCGTTCCCGGAGTCTACCAGACACCAAGAACAATGCCTATTCAACATGGCACGAATGACTGGCAAACGACTCCTAGTCGTAACACCAGTCGCTCCGAGCGATACCAGATCGCCCCGCCTCAGCGACACACGTGCCCCGCTCAAGAACACTCTCTCCGAAGGGGTATCGTCACCTCCCTCGGAGAGAGGAGAACCCCGGTAAGCCCGGCTTACGCGGTTTCCATTGAGGAGGACACGTCGCCCCGACTGGTGCCCTCCGCAAAGAGACCCGCCCACCAACCGTGGGTCCAGCTACCATTCCAGACGGAACTGCCGTCGGACAGTCACAGGCAAAATGCTCGGTTTCTCCGTCCGCAAACCATGAGGACTTCCTTCTGGCGGGAGCCTTTGCGGACCCCCTAATAGCAGGCCCCGCAGTACCTTGCTTCTGCAAGCACACCTTCGCGTAGTGCGCACCACCACGGCGGTAGCAAGCACCCCTGCCATCACTGCCCAGCTTCTCAGAAGCAGCAAGGTCTGCCCCAAGCCTGGCCCCCTGGCCTCGCGGCTATTCTCTCCGGCACTTTCGACACCACATCGTCGAACGGCGCAGTATACGCGTCTTCACGCATAACTGCCCAAGAATACAAAGCGGTGGTGAGACCCTCGTAAAATTTGAGCCTAATAATCAAATCTCCCGTGGTCAACCCCACTCTCCCACCTAGACGCCCTAAGTCATCCAGGTATACGTCCACCGACTCGCCAGCTGGCTAAAAGCCGACGTTCGGTATATCGCCTATAAACCTCCTGCATAGGCAACGCGAATTCCGCGGCTAGCGTAGACTTAACTACCTGCCACTGAGCAGCATCACCGACAGTCATGCAGAGAAACACCAGCGCATCGCTGCCGTCAAGCATAAGCCCAATGACGTCGGTAAGCGCCACGCGCTCCAGCTGGCAGAGCTTCTCCAGATTCTCCAGCGACTCAATCGCATCGATCGATCCATCGACAGTCAACTTAGATGGCTACCACAGGCCAAAGCTAAATGCCAAGATGGTTTGTGGTCTTCAAACGGAAATAAAGCCTCGAGTGAGAGGGTGGCACATCTATCGAGCACTCGGCCTTACCTTCCTCAGAGTCGTCTTCAGGTGGAGAACCGTTGCAAAGGTACTACGCTCTCCATAACTCTACGACTTTTCACTGTTGCAGCCCTACTCCTTCCGGTCAGGAGCAAACAAATCACTCCACGAGTCGCCGAGTACCACGGCCGAGTACTCTATCTGTCGAACAACTTCAGTTGCCTCGCAACTACGCAGACCTATCACTGCCTCACTGTACAACTTCAGTTACCTCGCAACTGTGCAGCTCCATCACTGCCTCACTGTATACACATAAATGCATTTCTACTGCCAAGTATGTAAGCTTAATCCTCATTCTACCGCTGCTGTAATCACACTGCCGCCACGCCAGTGTTGCCAACTCCACTGGACCAAAAACCGCCAGAAAGTTCATAAAAAAACGCTAGAAACCGCTAGATATTAATTACATTCCGCTAAAATTCCCGCTAACCCATTTTAGACATTTTATTACGAAAAACAAAGTTAATACCCATTGTTTTGCAAGAGCATATCATTGGTATAATATATTGAATGACATATGACCTTTAAAATTACCGTTTTCATTCATCAGGTTCAGGTTCCAAATCAGTACTGAAACTCGGGGTTTAGTCGGTTGAAGAACTTGGATATGCTTCTGAAGTTCCAATTTTTTGAAGAACACTTCTTGATTTTTGATAAGTTGAGCTACTTATTTGGTAAGAAGATAAATATGTCACAGAGTATTTCTTCTTTGATTCTGTTATTTGGAAATGCGATTTCAAATCAATCCCTTGTGCTAAAATTTTACGAACCGCACATTCGATCGAGAGCCCCCTTGTCTGACCGACTGCAGGTATTTTAATGAGAGAATTTCCGTCAATAATTTTTACGTACAGTTTTTGGTAGGATATTTGTTTTGATGGTGATACAGAAAATCACGTGTATGTTTCAGATGAAAAAGTTTAAAATTTCGAGGTAGAAATTAAAATGCTGCATGACATACAGCAAGCTGCTACAAATGACACACACTTCTAAATTGTATTAGAGAAGGAACTTCTTTTTCCAGCTTTTGATACTCTTTATTGGTTACACCAACCATGACACTGGCATTGTCAGTGTCTATTGCTACAATTTTACCAATATCAAGTATTGTACTTTTCAACTCGCCTTTTAGTGCATCCCCATTAGACTTGGCATTACAAGTTTTCGATTTTACAAGATTTAGATAAGTTGAAAGGACTTAATAATATAAAGCATTTTATGAATTTTTATGTCATATGATTCTTCTAGTAGACTGTACTTGCCCTCACCAACATCACCCAGCAGATCATTCTGAAAATGAGGACTTTGAACTTTTTCTGATAATCTCTGAGCATCTTATTTTGTGCATCTTTAATTGGGACGTTACCTTACTGCCACCGATTGTGGACTTCAACATATCTATCAGATGATCACAATTTTCATTGGTCGAATGGCAAGTTAAATTAAATGCAAGAATGGCTTCCTGTAATGTAGTTCCGTTACATTTTTGGATAATAACGCGAGCTATATCTGTCGCTGAAGCACCTCTCTTATTAACATGTTTCTTAAATTTACTGTGGCTAATTAAGTCACTTTATTTGCCATTTAAATGTATTTTGCACAGGCTACAGTGCGCCTTTGACAAATCACTATTCACCTCTTGAACATATTTGCACGCGTCTTTGCTACGAACAGGCAACACTTACTTTTTTAGAGTACGGCGCGTCACCCGATGCTGGTATTGGCGCCCCAGGCAACACAACGTATCCACACTCGAGCGGTTGCCCGTGGCAGGCGTGGTAGCGTGACTAATGCGGTGTCGGCTAGCACAAGCAGTTGCTCAACATTGGACGCGTATCGAACGAGAAAAAATCTGGATTGAACTAGTGCGCTTCGCCAAACTGAATGTGAAAGCTCTACGCGGTTTACAACACAAATACATTTTACATAACACATAAAATCTTCAATAAAAATACCGCTAGAAAAAAGCTAGACGCTATGAAAAATACGCTAGATTTCCCGCTAGCCGCTAGATGCCATTTTCATACCGCTAGGTGCATCATAAAACCGCTAGATCTAGCGGGAAAACCGCTAGATTGGCAACACTGCGCCACGCTGGCAGCTGTCTGCCGACCGCCACCAAGATGGCTGTCTTATTCAGCTGGTGCGTACACCTTCGCAGCGCCCTCTTGCGGGGACAGAAACCACAAAATATTTAAATACTCTCTAATTCAAAACATCAAAAAAGTATTTTAATACTACATTTAATTACACAATGCAAGTAGTATTTACATATATTTGTTTAAATCCTCAATAGTATATAAACACTGTTTTTAAATGGAATGTATTTAAATACTGCCCACCTCTGTATGTGATCATACGCTAAACTATGTTGCAAATGATATCCTTTAGGATGCCAACATGTCAAAACACCAAAGCTTGGGTGCATAATTTTAATAAGTTCCTGTACTGGATTTTGCAGATTTCATAATTGCAGAAACTTCTTTTTGTTAGTGTGCCCTCAATGTCTATATTTTTTTCAATGTTGATGATCGAAAGTTCGGTAGTTGTTTCCCTATCTGTTGTTTAACGTCTTCTTATACCAATATATTTTTACTTGAATCCGGCTTTGTATTCCATAAGCATGGATACTGTTTGTAATTATTAATCAATATGAAACCTCTTCATGTGACCACAGACAGTGCGACAGTGTCACAATCTCTGTTCGCGGCGTCTGAATCATCTCTGGCCGGCTGCCGAGCTTATACAAGCGCGTTTCTCCCCGTCACCGTTCATTATCACTGACGCTCATAAGGGAAATATCTAACTTGCTTGATATGCCGGTGATTTGGGTCGGTGCCGCTCACGCGGTGAAGCTCATTTTGGCTTGCAGCAGGTGGGGCTTAGCTGCAGTGAGTGGAGTTAAGCGACACTCATAATGAACGGTGAAGAGCACTCGTGTATAAAGCTGTGTTTACACGATCATTGAGTGCGTGCGTGAGCAGTGAAGAAAGGCGCAAGCCCCGCCTACTTGCGCATGCTTTAGGAGCATTTAATTGCTCAATGACAGTGCGGACTATACTCATCTCTATGGCGCTGGCCAGAACCATGAAGACAGGCATTGAGCAAGTAAATGCGCGTGTCATTGAGCAAGTATATGCACCTGAAGCGAGAGCAAGTGGGCGAGTCTTGAGCCTCTCACAGCTCTCGCGCGCTCTCAATGATCGTGTAAACAGGCCTTTAGATGACGATGATTGTTTGTCGGTTTGTTTTCTAGGTGTCAAAAATGAGTACCGGTTTGCCTGATATGACCATCCTGGTTTTAGCGTCAAGGCGTTTGTGAACCTATGTGTAAAATGTTTTGTATTGCCGGCAACAGGAGTGTTATTTGAGCATCATTGATGCTATGAAATTTTTATTGTACGTGCCTGGAGTAAAGCGGCGCATTGACAATCAATTTTATTGTCAATATCATTGACTCAATATATTGATGAATTTTTTTGCTCACTAATTCAATTAATTGATGGGCATCAATCAAGCCGACAGACGATCAATTAAATTGCCAATATTCATCATTGTCAAAAAGACAGTGACTGAAATGAGCCAGTCATGAAAAGTGGTCTGTAGTGACCCACCATGCCTTGGGCTTGGGATGTACGTGTAATCACAGTAATGTGGTCCAATAGCAGCTTATGACAAAGATTGGTGGATCCTGAGTAGCTTATTGGACAACTTTTGCACACAGGCAATGAGCTCTATGTGTGACTATTGCGAGTATTGCAAAGGAAATTGTTACAAAGGTCCCGGTGCTGTTGGGCCTCAACTTTAAGTTCCAGGCTTGATAGTAATAAAACATGTGTAAGCAAAATGAATCTGTGACAGTTGTATTCATGTTTTAAATACTCGGCTAACATAATATGCCTAACTAAAGTTCGAAATAATTATAAATTATAAATGTGTGACTCAACCGCTGCAGTGCTAATGCTGAAATATGATGCAATAAAGTATACTCCTTGGATGGATATCATTATTGTATCTTTAGAAATAAGCTCTCACAAAGTGAAAATGTGAGATCCCAAGTGAGATGTTAGGTTGTGATGCCTGCCGGCTACAAGGAGGCATCAAAGTCCTCAAAGTTTTGAGGCACTGAAGTCACATAAATACCAGAAACCCAAAAAGGGACGGTAACACTTTTAACTAATAATTTGGAATAATCAGAGCAAGGCTAGAAAGGGGCTCTCACCTTTCGAAAGTTCATTTGTTCCGATTAACAAATTCTTCATTGTAGCCGGCTGTCCCAGAACGCAAGGTTCCATGATAGCGGGGAAGATTACCGGTGGCCAACAAGGTACAAAGTTGCGTGCACCCTTGGCCGTGGTTAAAAGCAGTCTGACGTGGCAGTCGGAAACGGCCGCGCACATCGGGTCTCTTCCGAATCCGTTGCATTGGCTTCGAACTCGGAAGAAAGAGCAAGCGCATTTTAGTAGTGAGGAAATGCGCTTGCCACCGAAGTTGTGAGGAACCCCCCCATTGCTCTTTTATTCGCTTATTATTTGTTATATAGCCTTTTAAGTCTATTGACTTTACAGCAGCCCAAGACCCCTTACAGCGGAAGGCCATTAATAAAGATTTACTAAGCCCGCAGAGGATCTCGGGCTTAGAGCAACGGCAAGAATTTCCACAAGGTAGAGCTCCTTTTTGCAACAATAGAATTGCTCATGTTTTTTGTCATGTACCAATAATACCTTCTCTTCTATGTTCAGTGCAATATTTTAGGACCTATCAGTTTTTCTTTAAATTTTTACTGTGTTCTATAAACTTCTTCCTCTTTGTTTTGTTTCTTTGTGAGTTTGTGTAAGAGGTCTTATGTGGAAACACATCTATACTGATCTAGTGCATAAATTCCTTGTTCCATTATTGCCATACTAAATGGTGCTTTCTTTCTTTGTCTCTTTAAAACAACTTTCTTTTGGTTGAGTAGGTCTTAACTAATCAAGCTTGCCAAATCTCATCTTATTTTGACTGAATGTCCCCTCAGATGGATACAACTATTGTATCTATGGGAATTAGCGCTCCCAGGGGGACAATGCGAGGGCCTGAGCTAAAGGTTAGGTAGGTATTTTTTGTTACAATAAAATAGGTTTTATTTTGTTACGGACCATCTTTTTGCGGTTCACTGCTGTCCTGTTTTTTCAGCATCTACTACTTTCTTCTTCAACTTTGATCTTGTTTCATGAACTTCTTTCTCATCTTGCTGTTTCTGTGCCCTTTCTGCATAGATTCCACATTCCCTCAACTCCATACTAAATGGTACCTTCTTCCTTCCTATCTTTGGATCTCATTTGTTGAGGATAGGGAGGCTTAAACTAACAAATAATCTAATCTCTGACTGAATGTAAACTGAAATGTTATTGCTATGCTATGCTTGCAAGACTATATATAGGGGTGCGGTGCACTATGACTGGTAGTTGGCCAACAGCCTTGATAAAATGCACTTCTTGCTAGGAATGTCTGCTTTTAAAAAGGAAAGACGCTCAAAACAACATTAATAAGTCATGTTGGTATCATTCAAGCACTCTTGTCTTTTATTGATGCTGTAGAGCAGTGTCATAAGCTTAGTTCAATTTTTGTGTTGGCTCACATTTTACAAGTCCAGGGTGTAATTTCAGAATTGAAGGGAACAAATTAAAAGAAAGTTCCAAAAATTTTTTACATTATGTGAAAAAAGTTCACTTTTTTCCAAATCTGTATTTAGCTTTGAAAACTTCAAAATCTGTGCATGAAGAATAGTTTATTTGATTAACTAAAAACCTTAGACATTATTGAAATATCAATAGTTGATAGGTTATTGCCATTAGATAATTTATAAGGCTTCCTAATAGCAAGCAAATGATTGTAAATTCCTTAAACGTTTCAATGATTGAATTCAGCTGAGGTTTGAAATAATATAAGCATGCTACAGAACTTAAAATAGCTATTTTGAACCCATATCGTTGATATTATTCCATTATTACCAAGTTTGGCAGTAACAAATTACAAACCTGTTAGGAAGCCTATTTTTATAAAAAAATGTTTTTAATCTCCTTGCACTTGGTTAAATTATTGTGCTTATCTAAATTAGTCTCAAAATTAAATCGCATAAAATGCAAACTAGTATGACTTCAATATTTTTACCCGTCCTCCTGCAATAGTAATCAATCATTTGCGTCTATGACCTTCACCATAATGTTCTGGAAAATAAAAACATATTAGAACAAAGTGAGACCAGCACAACACTGATTATGCATGAATCTATCTATATGCTGTCTTTGACTACTCGGCACTCGTGCTTTTCCTGCACTGTCCAACTTTGTCTTTTTCGGGAATCCGGACGAATCGTTCAAAAGTTTTCAGCTTTCTCTCATTGTTGGGTGAAGCTCAGTAAAACAAAAATATTTGTATTTATTACGAAAAAATTTATATAATGTTATTGATAAATAAGCTGTTTATTACAAGAGCTTTTTGAGTCCGAGACAACTGAAATTAACTTTTGTGTTAACCCCAACTCTTGAACACAGTTAATCTTATCACCACAAAATAAAACTATGGAGCGAGTATCGAAAAAATGATATCTCTAGAATTCAGTTCTCACGATGAAGCGCTGTTTCGATGTAACTCGAGCTACTACGACTGACAATAGTTAGTTAGTAGCGTGCACTCCAAACAGGCCCTTTACGCGATAATATTTCAATCAAATCCTGTTAAAATATTTTACAGGAATTGAAAGGACTAGCAAGCAAAACCTCATCTGTAATGCGTAAGTTACCGGTAAAATAAACAGTTTTTAAAACTTATTTTCACTACGGTCCTCAGAATGTTTGAAAATACACCGGCATGTGTATTTACTTGTTTACTGCCTATCTTTAAACTAGTTACACACCTGCTGCACATTTGGCAGAATATCCCTTTAAAACATCGGGTATTTATGAACAAAAAAGTACAAAACTTTAATTGGCGAACTCACCAAATCCGAATAAAAGTGAGTAGGAACGCTCCAGCACATCCATACCTTTCAACCTTCAATAGCTTACTGACACGATTCAATAATTAGCGCCAGCGGAATGACTAATGACTATAGATGGGTTGGTCACTTGAATGTTAAAGCACTGGCTGCAATTGTAAATGGAACACTCAATGTCTCTTCATATGGCAAAACAGGTTTTTCAGTCATTAATTGCATCATTTTTAATTTTTCTTCTCTGGTCGTGAACAACAACAAAAAACAGCAATGTGGGGAAATATTTTGTACAACATTTCAAATTGAATTTAGAAATTTTCTATTATCGTAACTTACAAATATCATGTAAGGAAATGTATCAACTAGGTTTTATTAACACGAGTATGTCATATTAAATATTATGTTTCCCTATCATTTTAATTCCTAATTTTACGATATATGAAATCTTATGAGATCAATTAAGGACGTTTTATATTAGGAAAGTTTTGAAACCCAATATGATGTAATGCATCTCATGAATCAAATTTTTAGAAAATAAATGGGTTTTCTTCATTTTTTCTTTCTTATCCCCTCTAACTTCATACCGGCGCGCCGTTTTAGAGAACCCATCTAAGATCCTTTGCGAATTACCCTAACAAAAAGGGTAATTTCTAAACTATAAGACGTACAATCTTGAAATTAGTACCAAATTAATAGGCGTGACGAGTACAACATATTTATGTAATTGAAAAATTTTTTACGCCCCTGTGGGGGGCAGGAAGAGGGCCTTTCGTGGCCCGTCAATGGTCGGCCGATTTTCTCTATAAGCCTCATTTGATACTCCTCATAGTTTCTAAAATATTGCACCTAACAATTTGAAATTAGTCTCATTATAAAGATCGATTCAATCTCCAAATGTGAGTGTATAATATAACTGTCATACGCTCCCTGGAGGAATATGAAGAGCAAGTTTCTCCTAGCCTCTGAATGGTCGACCGATTTCTCAAAAGGCTCATTTTATTCCACTCATAATTTCTAAACTATTGCACCTAAAAATTTGAAATTGGGTTCATTTTAAGCGTCAATTCATTCTCCAAATGTGAGTGTATAATAAAACTGTCATACGCCCCTTGGGGGATGACAGAGACCAAGGTTTTTCCAGCTTCTCCTAGCCTCGCAATCCGCGCTGCCGAAGGCCGTGCTCACCTAAGTTATGAAGTGCTGTTTGAATTCTTGTCCATAGCCTTGTCGTTCCCCACATCGTGTGTCTTCGAATCCCAGAGGTGACGATATTTTTTTTCTCAGTTGTAGAATAATCATTTTCATGTTTATCTTACTCATATAGACTTTTGTTAAGCAATATTATAAGTAGAGCTGTGCAATTGCATAACTTGCATGTATGCTCTCTTAAGAATGTTTTATGCATTGCAAAAAATTTTCTTGTGCATGTGCAAAATCTCATATGCAATTAATTATCCATGTACACTATAACAGATGTAATATGAAAAGTGCTTTAAGCATATGCACAATATCATTGAATATATCCTGTAAGGCGAGTGGTGTAATTTCATTGTCCTGTTTTTAAGGGAAAACTGTAAATTTGTTCCTTACTCCAGAAATTTTCTACATTTATGGGACCTCTCGCATACATGGTTAAAAGCAACTTATCACAAGTTTTAAACGGTGCGCTATGTTCAGCACCTGATCCCCAGGTGCTGAACCTTCTTGACCTGTTCTTCAGTTGTTAAATATGGTTCATCAATAGAATACAATAGAGGCGTCCGAACTGAATTTTATGAAGTTTGAAGTATTTAAGAATTGCATAGTGTGATAGTTTTTGTACATCTAGTGATAGTTTTCTTCTTCTGTTCTACACATAGGCCAACCTATATACGTACAAAAGTGTTGAAGTGAAAATACAACTGTGAATTTTTTATCAATTTCCGAAACATATGCATTTAGGGAAGTAATAATAAATATCTCTGTTGTGGTCTGCAAGTTGAGTAAAAAATGAGAAAGAACTTACCAAACCAACTTGCGGTGCTCGCATGACCAAGTTCCCTTCTGTCAATGTGTCACGGGTTCAAATCCCATCGCTGCGGATGACTTTTTGCATGACTATCCATCGTTATCACATACGTTAAGCCCTGTTTTACTTTAGAATCCAGTGAATATTTTCATGTTTCTAATATTTTCATGTTTCAGTGAATATTTTCTTGTTTCTTCATTATCAGCAAATGCATGATATTTTAAATATTGAAGACTATCGTAAAGAATAATTACTTTGCGGTTCAATATTTGAAATATCGCACAAGTTCCAACTAACTGAAGTCCTTCATTCAGCAGTGCATCTGTAAGACTTAGTTGCATATTGCTTGCATATAAATGCGAGTACTGTGCATACGACACTCCGCAATCGCAATATATCTATCCTGAAGCCGCGCTGACGATTTTATATACGCGGACATTGGCACAGCTGTGCATATTGGCACAGCTCTAATTATAAGCATGGAAATGTCATAATTGCGTTGCATTATGTAAAAAACTCTCTGCGTGTCCCCCATAGCAAAACCAGATCATACATAGGAATGAAAATATATTTCTGAATGCCAACGTTGCTGCCGTAGACGCAGAATTATTTCGATCCACCCGTTTTACTTTGAACAAATTACCTATACCCCGAATCACAAAGCTCGGATTTCACTGCCAGTGTGCAGCAAAAAGTATTATGTATATACCGAGCCTTTTTTTCTCTTCATAGTAAGTAGTGGGTGGCTGAGCATCATCGACATGATACTTTACAGGGAGTGTACATGATAGGGGCTACTCAGGACCCTACGCACGTCCGAACTTTAAATTAAGGCCTTATTTCCTCTCGTTTAGTGCTCACGTAACATTCCTCACGTAACAATCCCTAATCCTTTGTATTCCCCTGAGATGCTGGAGGACGTATTGACGTTTTCCATGCCATTCACTCCACTCTGGTGTGGAGTGCATGGTGGAACTAAGACAAGTGGATTAGTAGAAGGCTGGCATAAAATTGTGAAGCAGGATATACTTCAAGGAAATCGAAAAACACTAGCAGAGTTCATTCGTACTATGAAGACACAAGCGGAGGGTAGAGCGAAAGAAGCATCGCTCGATTACAAGGAACGCAATAAGAAGGCCGTGAAAGAAGTGAAAGAAGGCGAAAACGAGTATGAAGAGCGCTGGGGGGGAAAGGGATCTCGGCCACAATCTTTAACTGAGAAAGCTCGAGAGAAATTCAATCAAATTCTGCAGGGTCGACGCCAAGAGGGTACTAAGACGAGCAAAACGAAATTGAAAAGTGTCCATTCAATTTTGAAACTTCAAACAATCCGTGTTAGTAGAACGCTTTCGATTTCTCCACAAAAAAAAGACTGCACAAAAAAAGTGAAATTCACCAATGACACGAAAGCATTGTACAAAACCTGGCCCCTGTATTCTCTCTTGATAATCGAAGTAAATGCATTACAGAAAAACAAGGTTCTGATACATGTCTTAGCACTCAGCAGGGAATAATTACAGTTGATCTCATCTCCGAGCTTCCTAATGCGAAACAAAATGAAGGAAAAATATCTAGCATTAAGTGTGAATCGTATACGGATCATGAACAAAAAACAAATACAAAAGACCTCCTATGTGTCAGGACTTGTGAATCGGAAGACAGAAGTACATCAAGCAAGATTTGGTGGCTCAAAGATTTGAACCTGGAAACTAAAAACAAAAAAAAATATAATTCAAACAACGAGTTGGCTTTCGAGTGACGAGATTGATCCCTTTTGTACTCTTATTAGCAGGGAGAACCAACAATACAGAGTTCACTACCCCCTCACGGTTTTCGAACCGAAGCCGCTGAGTTGTCACGCAGAGCTGTTTGTGCAAATATTAAATACCTCGTATTTGCAATGTGCGGTAAAGGTCCGTGAAGAAGGTTACAAAAAAGCTAGCGACACCGGAAGTCATTGGATCGTCGTGACTAACGCACTGTGTCGCGACCGCCGAGCTGAAGAAGGCGTAGCGCGCGTCCAGTACCTGTGCTCTTTGAATGGTAATCCCAGTTATGATGTGATAATCTACTTGAAAAATTTATACGCGAACGTGAAGAACATAAGACACATTCTCATAGAGTGTCTAGGAGTACAACACCAAGGGGATGGAGCGAGTTGCGGTCCATTCTCATTGGCATGTATGACGTCCGTGGTAAATGGAGAAAACCCGTGCCTCGTCACATATGTGAAGGAGGAAATGCGTTCCCATATCATACAGTGTCTTCAAGGACGCTCTATAACACCCTTCCCTTCGCTGATAAAAGGCAAAAATTTCACGATGAAAGGGGGGGAACCAACTGGACTGCACGGACCCGAAGTTATTACCCGTCGAACAATTAGCCTAGAATAATAACTTGGATGTCTCCAAAAGCGTAGGTTATTTCGTGCGGCTATTACAACTTACTTATGAGACTCCTTCAAATGAGCGAGAGTAGTAAAATTATGAATCTTAATTTTTATTTATTGTGTAGTCACATCAAATGTCCTAAGTTGCAAGTTCATCCATCAGTGTCTCGTGAATACAAGCCGCTTCCCGAGAATATAAAAACCAAAAGAGCTAGAGAATGTAATGGAAAGGAAATATTTCACTTCACATCGCATATCTTTGTTCATTTGCCTGTAAAGTGCAGTACATTATGAAACAATAATTAGGTTCATAAATCACCCATGCGTATAATCTTTTTACCTATTTGTTGTTGTGATATAAATTTATTACTGTGCCTGTATTTGATCCCACGTACCCATGCATGTCTGTCTGTTCTTTGTTAATGCGAATCCTGCGAGGATGAAGGAGTTGTTGTTCTGAAACTGTAGCTTGATTTTCATAAAAATCGTGTTCGAAGATTAGCAATGAACTCATTTTCACGTTCACCAAGTTATTAAAATTTATAACAAAATTATTTTTGTCGACTATTATGAGGAAGAAAACCGTCATTTCGATATAGCAGGGCGGGCGACTGCCATTTGCGTTATTGCGAGTTTTATCAAATTTTCTTTGCTTGTGTTTTTCTATATGATTTTTTGTCATGTTTGTGTTTGACATGACTGCAAAGAAAAGAATGATACGTATGCAAGGTCAGCATACGTTTCTGGAAACATATTTTATTGCCATCTATAAGATGAGCAAGCTGTGAAATTCATTTTGCAGGCTTAAGTGTGTGCTTGTTTCTTGATGTGCGACGTTTAGTATAGCTCATTTTTAGCTAACATTGTTTTTAATTATTCTAGTAGCGTTTTGTGATATAATTGTTTTAGAAAGATTGTTTGATTTCATAAAATACTGGCCCCTATTAAATGAGGCGTAATTCGTATACTAACATGTTTACGTAGCAGGATCTGTGGAACCGTAGACAACTGCAACTTTCTATTCTTAAGCATGGAATGAATCTACTTTGCTTTTTTAAATAAAGGCACAGAGCGGCCCAAATTTAAGCCTCACTATTACGGCCAGCTGATTTCTGCTAGCTTGCCTAAATAGTGGGGTTAGAAATAAAGCCTACTCACAACACGATAAGAAAACTGGATTTTAAACAGTTACAACGACGACCTTCGGAAAACGAGCGGCAGATATGAAAACGGACACGCGATCAACTCGTCTCGGATGTTGAAGGAAGGAAGAAATTTTAATTTCGTCGTCGATGACCCGTGCTATTTGAAGTTCGAAGGTGCAATAGTTAAGAAATTCGACTCGGCGGAAAATGAAACTTATTGGCCGACTTCCCTGCCTGCGTGCTGAACTCTCATTTATATGCAAGCAATATGCGACTAAGTCTTACAGATGCACTGCTGAATGAAGGACTTCAGTTAGTTGGAACTTGTGCGATATTTCAAATATTGAACCGCAAAGTAATTATTCTTTACGACAGTCTTCAATATTTAAAATATCATGCATTTGCTGATAATGAAGAAACAAGAAAATATTCACTGAAACATGAAAATATTAGAAACATGAAAATATTCACTGGATTCTAAAGTAAAACAGGGCTTAACGTATGTGATAACGATGGATAGTCATGCAAAAAGTCATCCGCAGCGATGGGATTTGAACCCGTGACACATTGACAGAAGGGAACTTGGTCATGCGAGCACCGCAAGTGTGTTTGGTAAGTTCTTTCTCATTTTTTACTTAACTGGCAGACCACAACAGAGGTATTTATTATTACTTTCCTAAATGCATATGTTTCGGAAATTGATAAAAAATTCACAGTTGTATTTTCACTTCAACACTTTTGTACGTATATAGGTTGGCCTATGTGTAGAACAGAAGAAGAAAACTATCACTAGATGTACAAAAACTATCACACTATGCAATTCTTAAATACTTCAAACTTCATAAAATTCAGTTCGGACGCCTCTATTGTATTCTATTGATGAACCATATTTAACAACTAAAGAACAGGTCAAGAAGGTTCAGCACCTGGGGATCAGGTGCTGAACATAGCGCACCGTTTAAAACTTGTGATAAGTTGCTTTCAACCATGTATGCGAGAGGTCCCATAAATGTAGAAAATTTCTGGAGTAAGGAACAAATTTACAGTTTTCCCTTAAAAACAGGACAATGAAATTACACCACTCGCCTTACAGGATATATTCAATGATATTGTGCATATGCTTAAAGCACTTTTCATATTACATCTGTTATAGTGTACATGGATAATTAATTGCATATGAGATTTTGCACATGCACAAGATAATTTTTTGCAATGCATAAAACATTCTTAAGAGAGCATACATGCAAGTTATGCAATTGCATAGCTCTACTTATAATATTGCTTAACAAAAGTCTACATGAGTAAGATAAACATGAAAATGATTATTCTACAACTGAGAAAAAAATATCGTCACCTCTGGGATTCGAAGACACACGATGTGGGGAACGACAAGGCTATGGACAAGAATTCAAACAGCACTTCATAACTTAGGTGAGCACGGCCTACGGCAGCGCGGATTGCGAGGCTAGGAGAAGCTGGAAAAACCTTGGTCTCTGTCATCCCCCAAGGGGCGTATGACAGTTTTATTATACACTCACATTTGGAGAATGAATTGACGCTTAAAATGAACCCAATTTCAAATTTTTAGGTGCAATAGTTTAGAAATTATGAGTGGAATAAAATGAGCCTTTTGAGAAATCGGTCGACCATTCAGAGGCTAGGAGAAACTTGCTCTTCATATTCCTCCAGGGAGCGTATGACAGTTGTATTATACACTCACATTTGGAGAATGAATTGACGCTTAAAATGAACCCAATTTCAATTTTTTAGGTGCAATAGTTTAGAAATTATGAGTGGAATAAAATGAGCCTTTTGAGAAATCGGTCGACCATTCAGAGGCTAGGAGAAACTTGCTCTTCATATTCCTCCAGGGAGCGTATGAAAGTTTTAATATACACTCATATTTGGAGAATGAATTGATGCTTAAAATGAACCTAATTTCAAATTTTTAGGTGCAATAGTTTAGAAATTATGAGTGGAATAAAATGAGCCTTTTGAGAAATCGGTCGACCATTCAGAGGCTAGGAGAAACTTGCTCTTCATATTCCTCCAGGGAGCGTATGACAGTTATATTATACACTCAAATTTGGAGATTGAATCGATCTTTATAATGAGACTAATTTCAAATTGTTAGGTGCAATATTTTAGAAACTATGAGGAGTATCAAATGAGGCTTATAGAGAAAATCGGCCGACCATTGACGGGCCACGAAAGGCCCTCTTCCTGCCCCCCACAGGGGCGTAAAAATTTTTTCAATTACATAAATATGTTGTACTCGTCACGCCTATTAATTTGGTACTAATTTCAAGATTGTACGTCTTATAGTTTAGAAATTACCCTTTTTGTTAGGGTAATTCGCAAAGGATCTTAGATGGGTTC
This sequence comes from Morinoia aosen, assembly GCA_030386875.1. Lineage (NCBI taxonomy): Eukaryota > Metazoa > Arthropoda > Malacostraca > Amphipoda > Talitridae > Morinoia > Morinoia aosen. Next base: position 8,045,812 of record CM059558.1, on the reverse strand, counting down.
TCTAAAACGGCGCGCCGGTTAACTTCATCGAGAAATATCGGTAAAAACTTTGGTAGAGTAATTTTATCGGATAATAAATTACTACTAAATCCACAATGAATCACATATATCAATGTTAATATTATCTGTGGGATGAATTTTATTGATTTATATAGATGTTCTCTTTGTGAACTTCATACTCAAAAACCGTTCGATGCATTTTATTCGCAAACGTGAACAAAGGAAGAAAATCATTCCCGAATACCTCTTCAAGACACCCACTGCCATTTCGAATGTTACGCTTTGCTCGATTACATTACATTTTTTGGACTAATGGATTACATTTTTTAGCACTAATGCCTAATATATAATTTCAAGTCAGGTTGGCAGGTTAGGTTGGCAGAAATTAGTTTTCTTTAACTTCATTACACCATCATTATAAACAAAATACGTACAGCGTATTTTAACACAAACAAAAATAATACACGAATATTTACTTCCTCTATAGGAAAAACAGAATTTACGATATAAATATTTCACATCATGTTTTACACTCTACCATGCATATACAGCCTGCCAGGTAGCTGCCGCGCGGGAGTAAATTTCTGGAGCCACTCTTCTCTAAGTTCATTTTTTCGAGGAACGAGTCGAATTTGTGCCTAAAACGAGACCGAAAAGTGAAGGAATAACACTAATTTATTTGTACATGTCTCGTTCGCAGGGAACAATATTGAATAAATAATACTTTAAAGGGTTTTTTGACCAAAGAAAATACCTTTTCGTTAAGCTGAAAGTTTTCTCTTTCTAATGAAGTAACTTGGGGGCCATTTAAAACAAGATAAAGGGTATAAAATTATCTTTTAATATAAAGAGTGATGTTCAGCTGGAACTTGCGTTCTTTCAGCTGCAGCCAGCAGCCTCGCTGCATTCCGACAGGCTGAATTTCTTTAATTTAAGCTTTTTCTAAAATTATGATAATAGCTAATTCTATTTAAATCTGGCTTAAAATCTTTTACTTTGGGTAATATATTGTTTTCCTTTGTTATATCATGAATGTGGCCCTATGAAAAGTTGAATAAATCAGCTGTTCTAAACTATCACGCCTTAAATTTAATTCAAAAGAATTCTGTTATCTATCTACAAAAGTAAATTCATCCAACATTGCATACTTAATGGTAAAGTGTATGCTGTAGTATAAGCATCAATTATCATTATATTGAATAGATGTATGTTTGTGTAGACTTTGCTGTAACAGTAACAATTAACATTTAGGGCTGTTTCTTAACTGTCATGTGTCATAGGCACAGTCTGTGAAATTAAACCAAATGTTTTATCCCTTTTTGTGTATTTTTCAGATAGTTTTCAAACATTTGGCTATTTTGCATAAAAGACGTTTGTGTAGAAGAATCAATTATAGAAAATATTATTTAAATGAAACCTAAGGCAGTTTTCTTGCCCCTGTAGTGCTTCAGAGCATTTCTTGAGCAGTGGTGACTCAATGTCATTAGGCGTCTCTACTATGGAACTGCAGAGCTGGGTCTTCAGAATCTTCAACAATGGTTAGTATTGCATTGCATTGTAAAATTTTCCTTCCTAACTTCATTCATGACTATTGAGGTTAGTGAGATTTGTATGTATGGAAGCACTATTTAAAAAATATAGTCCATAAGTATTTGGTTTTCATGGCGTATAACAATAAAAAAAAGAAATGCAAAAGTGTGAATTAAAATAAATTTTTTAATTTATTTCTGAACTGAAATGTTGGTACTTCAACAAGTCAGCATGCTATGCAGGTTGTAAATTGGATACATTTTTTTCTTAATATTATTTGTTAAAAATACTATTGGAAATGATTGTCAACTTTTAACATCCTGTGACAGTTCCAGTGCTTTATATTTGGCAAAATTCTAGCTGTGTCATGTCTCTCTACAAAAACTACTTTGATGAGCTTCATCTATGCTTGATTGAAATTTAATTTTTTTTTAAATTAAACTTTAATTTGCTCCAGCGTGTTATTCTAATATACCAAGTTGTTCATAATTATTTAGAGTTTCTATCATTTTTAGAAAGCCACCTATGGGCAATAAGCTAATTATTATCTTCTCTTCCGTCAGGTTGGGAAGCCCATTGCCATCCAAGAAACAATTGAAATCATTGAAGACTGTCAACGGGCCTTCCTCGAATTGGTTACCTTCCCTACAGGTTGTTACAAAGGCCCTGCCTTCAAGTTCAAGCACATCGGATGAATCCCTACCACCATCACTATGGTCCTTTTCTCTGGTGGTACTCTTCTCCCAACACAAGTCTTTAAACAGACTTGTGTTGAGTAAGTTTTTGGTTATACTCTACATGAATTGAATAGTGAAGGTTAAAAATTTCTTAGAGAATAAAGCAGGATGCCCTTTCTTCATCGTGTTATAATGATTTGGCTGTATAATTTTTTGTTGATTATAATTCCACAAAGGAAACTTTTCAACTGATGAACATGAGCCAATCATATTCGTATTGTGGAAAATTTTGTTCCATTAGCATCCTGATGTGCTTAAACAAAATGTACGTAAGTATTCACTTTTGTAGTACCTATGCAAATCAATCGTGTATGAAGTATTTAAAAAATTTTCCTGCAATGCTTAAAATAATGTTAAGATAATGAAATGAGTGAAGTGCTGGATTGATGAAATTCTAGTCTTTTTGTACCTAGCTAATGATGTACTTGACCAGTAATTACAAATTATGCTTTCATTATGCTACATTATATGCTGGTTTTACTTTTGCTATGCCCAGTTATGATTATTTAACAATTACAATACCAACGGGCATTTAAACATTGCTTTAATATACTTTTTAAATTAGTCACTGACAAGTCAAATTATCTGTATTACATATGTGGTATATAAAAGCCATAATTCTAAGACATATTTTTCCATTGAACTAAATGTTCGCCAATTTTGTACCAGAATGACACTTATGTTGCATAATGATGATTTACGCTACATTTGTGTCCATACAGGAGACGTATAAATTAAGCACGTCTCTAACTTAATTCAAGCTGAAGTAAACCCTACAATTTGATACCCGAGAATTGGTCAAGGCTGCATTAAAAATCCATCAAAGTGCACGCCAAGCGCAGCATGATAGTCTATACTAGTTCGCTCTATGCAGTGACGTTACTTTGCGTACAAAATATAAGATGAGGCTGTGGTTAAGGGATGCGCATCTCTATTCAGATTTTTCCATTGAGCTAAATGTTCACTAATTATTTACCCGAATGTAAGTTATGTTGTATAGTGATGATTGTTATAAAAAATATTTATTTGCCATACTTTTCATCAGTTTCATTTCAGAATTAGATGGCTTACGGTTGACTACTTATTACAGAAATATGTTATTATTGTTAGAGGATTTTAAAACATTGTACAAACCCTGTGTACGTGTTTGTACTTGATGATCCCTACTTTATTCCTCTCTTTGGAACACCGTTGTTGTGGTTAAGGAGGCTCAAAGTTTCATATGTTCTCTTCTTTGATAATGAAAATAGTGCAAGGTATGGGGAAATACAAACATGTAATCAAAGCTAAAAGATGCCATTAACAACTTATAAAAAACCTTGGGAATTGTTTAAAAATTATATCTTTAGTGGTGAATTACTTTTAGATAGCACTGCATTTTGTTTAATTCTAGTTTTTATCAATGGATGATAAGATATTCAAGATATCATTCGCGCGGTTCAGAATGGCCGCAGTGGCCGCCGATGAACATTCAGAGACATGAACAGGATTCCTTCGGTTCTCGAGAGGGAGGCCTTTATTTCATGCTGTAATTTTCATTGTAAATATTAAATAAAATAGATCCACACACTTACTTCTTAAGAACACCTGTTCTGGGTTCTCTGTTATCCTTATATTAATCAGTTTTATGAAAATGCGTTCTTTAACTAATATGGTTGAACTATATGGGCCTACAAAATTGTCTTCAGAATAGGTTTATCATCTTCTTGGTGACTGATCTATGGCCTGCATGTTTGGGATAATACATAAAAATATTCAACTGTTTTTTCCTCTGGCTTGAATACAGGATTACATGTGTTTACAAAATTAATGGTTTAGAATGCACCCTTCACGGAAAGGTGTCGATTTTTGGAATCTCAGCACCATGTGGTGATTTATCCCTGTTGGGAAAGGAGAGAACTCCGATACACCCAACCCAGGTGTCGGAAATGGGTACCGCGTTGACCAGGTAACCGTCATTGTATCCTGATGTTAAAAAACATTTTGAAAAACCAATGTGCATGATGATATGATGGCGAGTGAAGGAAAGTATTTGGACACCAGTGCATTATAATTTGATAATATTGTAAAATCATGAATCATTTACACCAGTAGTGCAAATGCCCCTCGCCAGTCGTGGAAAACCAAACCAGGAAGGTTTGGCAGAGCAGGACGAGACCACAGCTGGCCCACCGGCACAAACGAAAGGAAGGTCGAGCTTGGGCTGTGAACAAACATTAACGTCAAACAAGGTCCCAAGGAAATGGATAATTTCAAGCAGAGAGGAATTAAGTTTATAATTAAAGAAAAGCATAATTTTTTGAGTACTGTTAGTTGTCAGAAATTCAACATTTAGCAATATTTTAACTGTTGATAAATTAATACATTAACGATACTATAGCAGCGTTTACTTTGCAAAATACCTTTCAGATTGAATCATAGCTCCCTTAAAATCAAAGGATTATTACAATAAGAAGAGTAGTTTGAATACAAGAAAATGTTCAAAATGATCATTCTTGGCATTCTAACATGTGTAGATAAAGCCCAATCCCTTCTCATTGAAGACCTTAAACTCCAGTCCAACCAACGTTGAAATTATGGAATGGGATAGAGTGGACGGTCATTTTTGATTGAAAATTCTCAAAAGAAATGGTCGACCGAACCCAGCGTTGCACTTCACTGCGACCCACCTCAAAAGCGAACTGGTTCTGAAGTCTCTGGTACCGTTGCGGTCGTCTACAGGAAGTTCACGGGGACGCTATCTGTGCATTGCCAATGTTGATAGTCGAGGCGGCCAATAGCTCATGATCGCTCTAGGACGCAGCAGCAGTCTAGCCTCCACGGCACGGCAGCACATCACAGAGCAGCACCCCATCGCGGAGCAGCACACAGTCGCGGCGCCCTTCGCTGCTGCCAGCCCAAGTAGCTCTCTCTTCTCACTCCATCATAGTGACACTAAAGTGGCATGCAATCTCTAGAAAAGAGTTCATGAAATTCGAGAAGTCGTATGGGAAGTTCCACTTCAGGTAAATATCACTGGCTGCTGATTCCCACTCTGCTTGAGTTTGTGGAGTCTGTAATAAAGTACAACAGAGGAAATTACAGATGGAAGTTCACCACACCATTTTTTGATGGCTTATGCAATGTCGTTTCATGAGATGTGAACAATATTACTGGAAGAAAACAGCGGCTAGCCCCCCACTATCCCTGCATTAATATATCACAAAAAATACATTTAGGTCATGGACCTGAAAGTTCACTAATAATGGAACTAGTTTGGTTTCAGTATAATTCTAATTGTAGTAGGTTACGATCAATTACGAGAACAATTAAAATATATATATGGACTTTGCACACCACTATCCTTTTTGAGCATGAGTTCATCAATTCAAGTAGCACCCCAAGACCAGACAGTATAGCAAAAACACAGTGCACTTATTATATTCAGGTCTGTTATTGCACCAAGTCAATACCGTATTTATGATGAAACGTAATACATTCTGGTGTGCTTGGCTGAGCAATAGACGCTTCAAAAATGTGCACAGAAAATATGGATACTGCAAATAGTTTATTTATGACACAAATAAAATGTATAAGCTATATTTCAAATTTTAAAAATAAATTGTTGGGCTTATTGAACAGAAAAAATTGAATAGCTTTGGAAAATCATTTCGAATATTGTAGGATGTCTTTTAACGAAAATTAAAAACATGAGCATTTCTCACCGCTTTTAGAAAATATCGGTCACAAAATAGTAAAAAAAAACATTCTTTAGACAGAGTAGAAACATTTTAAAGTTTTAAGCTCAAATTCAAAAATTTTAACTATAAGAAGAGCATTGAAAAGGGTAGAATTATTATATCAGCTGATCCCATCTGTGACACTGATAGTATTCGAAATGTTCGCATAAGATATTAGCGATTCTTAATATTTTTCTGTTCACACATGCCCACACATAAATTATGGTCAATAACTCTCAACAAATTAAATTTACCAATTATATGCATCAATTATCTAAAACTTACTTGGGAAGCAGTCTTGTTTGTTTACATATTGTTTGCGAACAACTTCACACCGACGAACACGTAGTCTGGACGTCTGGACACGATTCGGAAAAGTTCGTGTTTTTGTTCGCGTTTTGGTGTGTTCGTGATTGACGAAAAGTTTGATAGTGTAGACGGTGCTTAACAGCACTCGCTCTTCAGTACTCGAACTCTAGTAGCCTGAGGAGGGTTGCCACGCTTCTGTCTCTCTATTCAGCCTAAGTTCATTCTCCCTCCTGAAAAGATGCACATATTAATTAATAGTTGTTATTTTGATTAGTTGTATGGTGGAACCTTTTAGAAACTAATTTTAGATAGATTTCAAGGTACTTCGAAATTTTTCGACGAAATAGTTCACAAAATTTCGCCTGGCTGCTACATCTAGTTCCAATTTGCCATTGTGTCCAGGCATAAAAAAGTTCCTTGAAATTCTTCCCTAACTGGGATAACCAGTGTGTCAAACACCATCCCCAGGCATATTGGGTCATTACTGACCACTCTACCTGACTGGCTCATTCCAGTCACTGTCTCTTACTCCAGGCACGCAGAAGAAACATTTTCATAGCTTCAATGATACTCAAATTACACTCCTGATCCAGTCCCGCAAGACAGCTCATACCGCAATCATCTTCAGCACATCTGGCATACCACTCATTCTCTCCATACTGCTCAAGCACCACATTCATGAAACTTTCTCTCTCCTGCTCATGTTGTGATTCTACCCACGACACATATTAAAAAAAACAATCATTCGAAGGAGGACGCTCCGTTATTCGAATTGTTCGAAACAGCAGAGGAATGTCGTAAGCCGCTAACGGGTATCAACGTTAATGTCTATCTACCTGCTTCTCTCCATCTTCGAAGAGGACGAGAAAGAAGAAAGAGTGTCAACCGACCGACGGAGGATTGCCAGACATCAATACTAGGAAGGTTTTACTATAAATAATATTTGTATTGTTCAATAGCTAACATTTATTAGGTCATTAATACAAGTATCATAAATTGATATTTCTATTGCGAAATAATTAAATACGCTAGAGTTATTCGTAACGCTCAATTATGAATCAATCCATCTTATAAATTTTAGCAACGTTATCGTACGATGCCAATTACTTGGAAGTTTGCAGCCCGCACAGTACCAGGCGAGAAGGAGTCAGCGAGTTCGCGACAGCCTCAGACGACAGAGCTCTGAATTGTTTCTTGTCAGCGGAACCCTTTGGGGCCCGGCTTCGTTGCCTCTTGCCATGTGTAAATGTGAAATACTCATAAGTTCTTGAATAACGTAATGTAATTGGCTGTCCGCGGAGCACATAGCAACATCATCTCGGAATCCACTATTAAGATGAGTCTCATACCATACTAATTCCCTTAAAGCGTCCCCATACTATTTCTTTGTGCATTAGGCTTAGATGAATGCCGTCAGCATACATCAGAAATGTTACTTGTTACGTAAATTAGATGCGCAATGATGTGAGGATTTCCCTCACAAACTCTCCAGGGTTGCGCGAGAGGCGCTTGAACTTTGGTCCTTTAATAGATCCAGCTAGGCAGCCCGGCAGTAAGGTCGGAGGGCGCTGGGCTGAGACAGGGAGAAGCTTTTGAAACTCGGTTCTTTTTGAGTTTAATACATTTTGATAATTTAAAACTTAATACTCTTGATCTTAAAGTCTTTCGAACTTAACTCTTTCGAGATAGGTTTGAACCCTAAACTTCATGGAACTGAAATTTTATTGCCGTTGCTACTGCGAAGGCCGGTGGTTTTATCTTCGCGGTATGTCTTGCTAATCTACTATCGAGCGGAGTGACTTGAACTACCTCGTCATTACTTAAGCCCGTATGAGACGGTGGCAAGAAGTGGCACTCATGGGTGCGAGAGATGCGCTCTCTTCTCCGAAGTCATGGCGGCCGCCGTCACCAACACACTGCAATGTTATTACACGAGACGGTGTTGGCTGGCCACACACACGGCGCGCAGTAGCGCACGGAAATCAGAAGCTGGATTTGTTTTCATTATTTTATTCACCAATACATGTCTTTCAAGTCATGTTCATTTTCGACGGTTAATTCACAGAAATTCAAAATTAAAACATGGTTAATTAAATGCATTATTATTATTTTAGGGGTTCTGATACCAGCAAAATATATATACCATTTAGAAAAGAATTATGAAATTAATATGGCTCAATATCTGCGTCATATATATATGATTAACAACTAGTGTGGAATGCGTGGCGCCCGTGAATGCAAGCAACTACGCTTGATTGCAATTGAAGGTTTTTTTTGCACGGTGGAATGCAGATTGATTGTCGTAAATATGAAAAACATCCAATACTGGTAATACTGAGGCACTTGTACACACAATTGCAGCATGTGCATTGGTACAGGTAACTCTAATTTTAAGAGCAGGTACCATCTTTAATAATACTGCATCGTACATTAAAATAGCTCTGATGTAAGTGAAGAAATGACTATCACCACATTTTATATACTTAGTTCGATTATTTAATGCTTGGTTTAGTCATCAGGCTGACATACAAACTTTAACACTGTACTGACTGTATTTTGAACAATAATAAATATGAGTATTAGAGAAACGAATTGAAAATTTGTACATAGCGGTACAGTATAAATTTACACTAGAACACTTACTCTCCTGAAAAAGTACAAATAGCGTATACATGCTAGTTTGCGTCATTTTTTACTTCTGCATAATGTAACTGCGATTTCGAACTTCCGAAAAAAAATCATAATAGTAATTTTTATGCAGGAAACAAGAGAAGTAATAATACATGTGGAAGAACTAACTTGTTACCTACATTGGGCTGAGAATGAAGTATTTCATACAATGACGAAGAAGAGGCGCAATGAATGTCACCTTCGTCTAAGAATGGGAATACTATTGGAAATGGGAATCGCAATTTGGGAATACCATTTCATCAGTTCCTGTACCTGATTTCTGGGAATCTTTTTAGTTTTGTTTTCCTGCCTGAACTGCGACTGAAGTGTATTTATTTATTTACTCTGGAGTTAATTCAATCTCTGGCTTCATTTCTTTAAAGATGTTGTTTAGTGCTATTTTTCGTAGAGATCTATCTCTATACTCGCTACTTATCTCTCTACATAAACATGGGTGTGTTCTGAGAATTTCTATAAATAATATGGTCGACCGCCTGCACCAGTCAGCCAGCGGCGGAGGTGAAGGGAGAGAACAACTTATCGCAGACATCCTTCTCATACGAAGCCTGGCTAGCTACTGAGACAGCGTCGGCGTGCATGTTCGCCGTATCGTGCAGAGCGCGATCACGGATTTCCACACTCGTGTACGCTGGGAGACAGCCAAAGAGAGCAGAGTTGCTACAAAAAGAGAGGAAATGGGTGGAGCTAGCGATGAGGCGCGCAAATGTTCGCACTCGATGCCACCGTCTCATATGGGCTTTAACGTGTCTTGTGCCGTCAACGGCGCGTACTTGGGCCCAGCTCTACGGGTCACCGGCGTCTCGTCTGTTAACTTGGCATCTTTCCTCTTATTCTTTACTCTTGTGTGGTTGTGTGAGTGCTTGATTATTTCTATTACCGACTTTCGTTTAAATTCTTACTTACTTAAAGGTTGCTTTGGCGACCAAATTAACTTACCTTAACCTACTTAAACTTACTTAAACTTACTTATTTAACTCTCTGATGAGAGCTCTACCTGTTACAGGGGAGTCTATAACTCCCCTATTTGAGCTCCGTCTTCTCCTCTTACTATCTTTTTGGAAGTCCGGTACTTTTGCCCTTTGCCTTAACCTTGACAACTCTTCCTGCCATAAAGTTTCGACACTGGACGAACCATAAAGTTCAGGTGTGGTTATTCTAGAGTTTCATATAAATTATAAATTGTCTTGTTTAAATTTGTTATAACTGACTATTTGTTGATAATTATTTTTTCTGTTGCCAACCTTCGTACGTGTAACCCTGTCATCTTCTCGCAGTATATTCAAAAGTGGCTGCGTGGAGAGAGGTCCGGTGCTCCTTTCGTCGGTACCTCATAACCCCTTGCAGCTGCCTCGATTAGGTAATTTGGTTTTCACGTCTCTATAACAGCTCTGTTGATTTTGTAATGAGGACATTTATTCAATTGCTTTGTCTTCATATTTTATTTTATTAGCAGACGAGTCGGTGCCCTGGGAGTTTTCTTGACTGTTGCCGCGCTCCTGGAACGCTCCGCCGCCTGCACGCGCTTTTCCCTGCTGCGAGGGTGGGCTGCTTCCACGTCCGCACCGAAGACGTGTTGCAGCGCCGGGTCGCCGGGGGCTTTATCCTGGTCGTACCGCACCTCCGCCGTGCCGCATGACAGCTGGCTGGCAGTTGGCCTTCTACGTTTTTGGGTTGCTGACTGCATTTGTGGCCCAAGACCGTTATTCTGCGGGTAGCCGTTGCTGGACCCGTGTTACCGCCTAACAACTTCTACAGCCGCTTTGGGTGGACGTCCCGTTCGAGCTCTATCAAGACACGACCGGCTTTCGCAGTTTTTACTTAAACCTTTAAGAAAATATTACTTAAATAGCAATCTGCCCATTGCTTGAATAAATGCGATGCTATCGGAATAACTGAACTTCCTAATAGTTTTTAACTCTAGTATTGTTGCCAGTCTCTTAAGACGAGCAGGCTGTTCCCTTTTAATTGTTCGCGCCTAACCTTGGAAAGGCGCACGAGTCTTTAATAAACTGATTTTCCTTGTTGCTTTTTTAATTTGTTCTTTGCTAGATTGTGTGGACGCAAATGCGTCACAAAGATTCTTTCTTTATGTGTCATTACTTTGTATCAAGAGAGGTAAATAAATAACCATGTGTCCTATTAGTATCATTTCCTGTTTATTTAGAAAGAGAGAGGTTAATCATTATATTCTATTTGAATAATATGCTACCAAAATAATATTTTATAAATAATTGATTTGCTTCCAATAATCTAATTAATTATATTGGAAGAAATTGAAAAGTCTCAGTTTATTTTTATCTTTATCAATTAAAATAAAAGAATAGTGGCCTTCAGTCGCGACGGTTATTAAGAGAAAAGAAAGCAAAGAAAAGAATTACGACGAAATATTGGGGGAAAAGAACTGCCTCACGAAGACTTGATGGCGACAATGTGATAAAAAGTGGAAACACAACAATCATACTTACTACATTCCAGCACAAAATGCTCAATTGTTTCCTCCACTCCATTAATACACTGCCGACATAATCTGTTATTATTCTCATTCCACCTCCATGTACGTCTGTTCACACTCAATGACTCACATCTCACAGCAAACAAGAGTTGACTTCATAACTACCATCATAGAACATCTCAAACTTAGGTGCTTCTTTTTTCATCTACCAGTCAAGTGTAGGCTCCCGCATCATGCTAAGCTTCCACTTATTCAATCCATACTCTTTTGTTTGCCTCTCAATCTCTTTCTTCCACCTCTTGCAGTCCCACTCCCACACCTCCAGCATTTATTAAACTCCAGTCATCTACAGGTCTCCCAATTCTAACATGAATAATCTTTTGCATACTGAGTTTCCTTGCATGCCCCCAACACACTTTCTCCCAATAGCTTACACTCAAATTCCATTCAAAAATTCGCTTTACCCATCTGCTATTCTGCATTATTTCAATTCTCACCTTATAATTCAGCACTGCTTTCATCATTCTTTATGAAAATAGGCTCTACCCAATGTCACCTTTAATGGTTTCTGTACCTGTCCATTTCGGAGCACCTAATGCTAACCGTCCTACCTTATTTTGTATTACATCCAGCTTTTCAAGATCACTTCCATTCCAGGCAAGAGCACTCATCCCATACATGACACTAGGTACAGCAACATACTCCCACATCCTCTCACATATTCATACTTGTTTGCTCTGTATCTGGCCACACTACTTAACCGTTCACTCCACTGCATAGCTTTTGCCACTTTTTCACCCTTAGTTCTAGTGCATCCACCTTCACTTATCATACAACCTAGATATTTGTATTCTCTTGTTCTACCTATTCTGATTTCTCCAATATTCCACAGTCTGTCTCTATCAGTCTCATCACTATTTATAACCATAACCTTACTTTTGTCGGCACCAAAGTTCATCTTGAAATCTGTACTATATCCATTCACAATGTCAAGCATCCTTTGCAGTTCATGTCCACATTCACTAACCACAACCACATCATCAGCATACAACAAACAGTTCAGTCTCTCATTGCCAACTTTCAGTCCTAAGCCACTCCTTCTCAGTCGAACTGCTAATTCTCCTATGTACAATCCAAACAACAGGGGAGACAGAGTACATCCCTGTCTTACTCCTCTTACACTCTTCACTTGCCCTGTTTCCAAATTTCCTAACCTGTATATTGCGCTTGTGTTCTCATACAGACTTTCTTCAATTTTTACTATTTTTCTGCTAAACCCAACTTTTCTCAAAACTTCAAAGAGCCTACCCCGATCCACTCTGTCATACGCCTTTTCAATATCCAGGAATGCTAAATATACTTTCTTATCATCCTTCTTCATTCGCTCAATTATTTCACTCACTACAAACAGATTATCCTCCCCACGTCTATCTTGCCTAAATCCATTCTGTTCTTCACCTAGGACTCCTAATTCCTCAACTAAGTTTTTCATTCTCTCATTCAAAATACCACAAAAGATCTTACATACAGTGTCACCCAGTGCAATTGGTCTGTAATTTTTAAGTTCTTTCATACTCTTATGTCCACCCTTATGCAACAGAACTACATTACACTTGTTCCAGTCATCCGGTACTCTTTCACTCTTCCATATCTCATCATATAATCATTTCAACATACTGACTACACTCTCTCCTCCACATTTATAGAACTCATACCCATTTTTCAATTTTTTCAAAAAACTTACAATCTCTTCAAAAGTGATTACGTCTTCCATTCGCAGTTCACGTTCATCAATCAAAAAATTTACGGGTTCATCATCTGTAATCTGCTCCTTCATTCCACCAATGTCCTCCCAGTATTCTTCAACTGCTTTCCCCATTTGCATCCTATCTTGCACACTGCAACCATTGACTACTAATTCATCAACTAGAACTACACTACCTCTATTATTACCTTGTATAAACTTATACCAATCTTTAATTCCATCCGGACCTTTCTTTCTTAGATTTTCATTACTTGGTGTCTCTCCTCTTTAACTCTAGCCTCATTAATCATTCTCCTCACTTTCTTCTGCTGGTCCTTGTACTCATTCCATACACTCTGTTATTCATCCTCAGTAATTATGTTTCTTTCATACATTTTCCTCATACTGCGTTGTTTCTTATTTAGAGTCTTTCTTCTCATTCGTTCTTCCTTTATCTCACTTGTAAACCACCTGGCAATCCCTGTCTCTTTCCTACATTTAATTCAACCAATCTTTTGCTCTGCTACATCATACAAGGTTCTTGCAATCTCACCATTTAGGTCATTTACATTTCCACACCTGCTCCAGTTACACCTACTCAATTCATTCTTAAATTCTTCCCAGTTTGCCACTTTCTACCCCAGTTATATTCAAGCACAAGCATTTTGTGGTCACTATCAATATCAAAATCATCTTCATCTACAAACATTTCATTGACACACTCCCTTGCTCTACTATTCACAATCATATACTCAATTGCAGTTTTCCTTTCCCTGCTTTGCCATGTATGCAAGCCATTTCCTATTGTGACATTCAGGTTTTCAAGTTCATTCTCATCACAAAAATCTATCAATTTTTCCCCATTTGCATTCACCGGCTCACGAAGTATACCAACATGGCCATTCATGTCACCTATCACAATCAGAGGGCACCTGCAGTGTTCTCGTACAATCCTTGTTAATATTTTTACTTTTTCACATTCTCTTCATGAGCTAAAATCCCATCAGTTGTCGTATAACATACAATCACAACAATACATTCTCTGGCATGCATTCTTTCACACTTAATTGCTAACAAATCTTCACTTTCAGGTTCATTTCCACCAGGAAGTTCCTCTAATTTCCAATTTAGAGCATTCTTTACAATCAGACCAACTCCACCACCTCTTTTTCGCCAATTTACACGCCCTTTTCCTATCATATGATACTTATTTTCCTTACATGTTAGACTGACTCTATCACGCATTTGGGTCTCTACTACACCAACACAATCCAATTTTCCATTCTCAAATTCTACTACAAGGTCATCTAACTTTCCTGCATTCCATCCACGCACATTTATACTTCCAAACCTTACAACACAATTGGACAATTCAAGACATTCCTCACTTTTACTCTGACGGATTTTCATTCATCCAGTTCCAACTTCCATTATGACATGAGTAGCCCTGATCCACCGGATATATTTCTTGGAGAGTTTCATCTCACCTTCTTTTGTAAGATGGACTCCATCTCCAAGAAAACATCCATCCTGGATCACGCTATCCATGTCTAGGAAGCTGGAACCCAATTCATGCTTTCTCACACTCTCAGCTTTCATACTCATAATCCTTTCATGCACCTCCTTGTTCACCTCCTTCCATACCCTTTCATACTCCTCATCACAAGCAGGCCTTCTTAGGAGGCTAGTCACCGCCACTCTAACACTCTTCTTTCGAGCCCTTTCAACAACTTTCATAATTGCATTCACCGTACGTTCTCTTCCACATCCAAGCAACCGATTGCCACCTCCTTGCAGTACAACCATTCCTTCATCCATTCCATCTATCACTCTCTCAGCATGCCTACAAATATCCTCCACTCTTTTCCCTCTCATGCTTGTGGAGTTCCATTCCGTAGTGCCCGGAACGTTCCGTTCCATAGCGCCAGGAACGTTCCGTTTCGGAGTTTGAACTTGAAATTGAGGGCCGATGGTGTCGGGGCTTTTGTAACGGCTTACTATAACTGGAACAGTCCGTTCCGGAGTAATTGGAACGATCCGTTCCGTAGTGCCCGGAACGAACCGTTCCATAGTGCCCGGAACAAACCGTTCCGCAGCGCCTGGAACGAACCGTTCCGTAGCGCCCGGATCGATCCGTTCAGTAGTGCTCGGAACGTTCCGTTCTGTAGTGCCCGGAACAAACCGTTCAGGAGTGCCCGGAACAAATCGTTCCGGAGCATACGGAACAAATCGTTCCGGAACACACTGAATAAAATGGTTTGGGACACTCAGAACAAATCGTTCCGGAACACTTGGAATAAATTGTTTCGGAACACTTGGAACAATAATAATAATAAACTTAATTAACGACATTTATCGTACAAGACGCTCATCCTCAATCACGTTCTTTAGCTCGTACACTTCAGTTCGTATCATGCGCAATCCCCTTTCCCTCTTATTACCGTAAACGTACCTATCACACACTCACTGATGGGTGTTTCCACATTGCAACGGTATAATTTCCTTTCAACTTGCATGTAGAAGAATTTTTTAACATGAATCAGCGCAACTATGGAAATGCATATTTTCCTGCTTTCATCTCAATGATTGGTTTCGCATATTACCAGACATGGTTGTAACGATGCCCACGTATTCGTCCCATAATTAACCAGTTTCTACCCCTCGGTAAATTTCCTCACTAATTAAAATTTTCTTAGTAACCAATAACTCTTATTTCTGGTAATGGAAATTCTGGATATATTTCTCTTAGCCGATTTTACCTTTAAAAATTCGAGTATTCCTTTTACAGTTAACTTTCGATTAACCAGGACAGCAGGCAGCAGGATGGCCACCACCAGGGTGGCAGGCAGCAGGACGGCCACCACCATGGCGGCAGGCAGCAGGACGGAAACCACCAGGGTGGCAGGCAGCAGGACAGCCACCACCAGGGTGGCAGGCAGCAGGACGGCCACCACCAGGGCGGCAGGCAGCAGGACAGCCCCCACCAGGGAGGCAGGCAGCAGGACGGCCACCACCAGGGTGGCAGGCAGCAGGACGGCCACCACCAGGGCAGCAGGCAGCAAGACGGCCCCCACCAGGGCAGCAGGCAGCAGGACGGCCACCACCAAGGTAACAGGCAGCAGGACGGCCACCACCAGGGCGGCAGGCAGAAGGACGGCCACCACCAGGGAAGCACCCAGCAGGACGGCCACCACCAGGGCAGCAGGCAGCAGGACGGCCACCACCAGGGTAGCAGGCAGCAGGACGGCCACCACCAGGGCAGCAGGACGGCCACCAACAGGGTAGCAGCAGAAGGACAGCCACCACCAGGGCAGCAGGATGGCCACACCAGGGTAGCAGCAGCAGGACAGCCACCACCAGGGCATTAAAACGGCCACCACCAAGGCAGTAGGACGGTCACGACCAGGGCGGCAGGCAGCAGGACGGCCACCACCAGCGCGGCAGGCAGCAGGACGGCAACCACCAGGGTGGCAGGCAGCAGGACGGTCACCATGCACCAGGGTAGCAGGCTGCAGGACGGCCACAAGCAGAGCAGCAGGTAGCAAAACGACCACCACCAGTACAGCAGGCAGCAGGACGGCCACCACCAGGGCAGCAGGCAGCAGGACGGCCACAACCAGGGCAGCCGGCAGCAGGACGGCCACCACCAGGACAGCAAGCAGCAGGACGGCCACCACCAGGGCAGCAGGCAGCAGGACGGCCACAACCAGGGCAGCCGGCAGCAGGATAGCCACCACCAGGGCAGCAGGCAGCAGGACGGCCACCACCAGGACAGCAAGCAGCAGGACGGCCACCACCAGGGCAGCAGGCAGCAGGACGGCCACAACCAGGGCAGCCGGCAGCAGGACGGCAACCAACAGGGCGATAAGCAGAAGGACGGCCACCACCAGGGCAGCAGCCAGCAGGACAGCCACCACCAGGGCAGCAGGCAGCCGGACGGCCACCACCAGGGCAGCCGGCAGCAGGACGGCCACTACCAGGGCGGCAGGCAGAAGGACGGCCACCACCAGGGCAGCAGCAGCAGGACGGCCACCACCAGGGCAAGAGGCAACAGAACAGCCACCACCAGGGTGGCAGGCAGCAGGATGGCCACCACCATGGCGGCGAGCAGCAGGACCGCAACCACCAGGGTGGCAGGCAGCAGGACGGCCACCACCAGGGTGGCAGGAAGCAAGACGGCCACCACCAGGGCGGCAGGCAGCAGGATAGCCCCCACCAGGGTGGCAGGCAGCAGGACGGCCACCACCATGGCGGCAGGAAGCAGGACGGCAACCACCAGGGCAGCAGCCAGCAGGACGGCCACCACCAGGACAGCAGGCAGCAGAACGGCCACCACCAGGGCAGCAGGCAATAGGACGGTCACAACCAGGGCAGCCGGCAGCAGGACGGCCACCACCTGGGCGGCAGGCAGAAGGGCGGCCACCACCAGGGCAGCAGCCAGCAGGACGGCCACCACCAGGGCAGCAGGCAGCAGGACGGCCACCACCAGGGCGGCAGGCAGCAGGACGGCCACCACCATGGCGGCAGGCAGCAGGACGGCAACCACCAGGGTGGCAGGTAGCAGGACGGCCAACACCAGGGCGGCAGGCAGCAGGACGGCCACCACCAATGCGGCAGGCAGCAGGACGGCCACCACCAGGGCAGCAGGCGGCAAGACGGCTCCCACCAGGGCAGCAGGTAGCAGGATGGCCACCACCAGGGTGGCAGGCAGCAGGACGGCCACCACCAGAGCGGCAGGCAGCAGGACGGCCACCACCAGGGCGGCAGGCAGCAGGGCGGCCATCACCAGGGCAGCAAGCAAAAGGACGACCTCCACCAGGGCGGCAGGCAGAAGGACGGCCTCCACCAGGGCGGCAGGCAGCCACCAGGGCAGCCGGCAGCAGGACGGCCTCCACCAGGGCGTCAGGAAGAAGGACGGCCATCACCAAGGCAGCAAGCAGAAGGACGGCCTCCACTAGGGCGGCAGGCAGTAGGACGGCCTCCACCAGGGCGGCAGGCAGAAGGACGGCCTCCAACAGAGCGGCAGGCCACAGGACGGCCACCAATAGGGTGGCAGGCAGCAGGACGGCCACCACCAGGCGGTAGGCAGAAGGACGGCCACCACCAGGCTGGCAAGCAGAAGGACGGCCACCACCAGGGTGGCAAGCAGAAGGACGGCGACCACCAGGGCGGCAGGCAGCAGGACGGCCATCGCCTGGGCGGCAGGCAGCAGGACGGCCACCACCAGAGCGGCAGGTAGAAGGACGGCCAACTGAACACTAGTAGGCAAGAGAAAGATAACAATCAGAAACTAAATCTGGATATCTTCTTATGCCTTGTTGATGTCCCACCAATGGAAGACCCTTATGAAAGCTGTGACTTCTTCAGCTTGTGATGTTCAAGCTGGCAAATGAACTTTTGATTTTTGTTAGCTACTCATTATTGATTCGTCAAGAGAGACCCAAACACAAATCTCATATTTTACTAGGTTATGCTATAAAAATCAAAATGAAGAAAAAAGATAGAATTATCTTGCAAAGTAATTTGAAAGTGCGTGTTTCATTTAAAGAACCAAACGATTTGAAAAAATAGGTTTCACTTTAATAAAAAATTGTTCAAATTGCGTGCTATTTTTTGGCACCAAAGAAGCTTGTTCATCCTATAACTCATGGACAAAAATTAAATCACCCCATTCATTTAAAGATTATATTTAAATTCTCCTATCTACTTGATATGGGAGATTGCATTATTTAAATGTTTGGTCGGCCCACATATATTCTGCAATGATGGAAGAACAGTGTCAAATTTTTATTTGTTTTGCAGGTTGTAGCTTTAGTTTTTCAAATTTTTGAACAAATACGCATCCCTTTGCCCATTGCTCAGGTCCCTAACCACCCAGCATGGAGCATGCAGTTGGATGGAGTTCAAGTTTATGGATGCTGATGGCGAGATGGAGAGGCTGTGTTGCAGGCAGGACTTCATCAAGCAGGAAGCTGTAGCAAAGGACAGGGTGCAAGGTGAGACTTAGTTCTGGTTGAGTATGAGACAAAGGTAAGTGATATGTATTACGCTCTTTAGAGGAAACAAGGTTGTCATTTCTATGGGGGGAAAATGCTCCTTTTCTTGTATGGCTAGCCAATAGAATGGCTTTATTTCAAATAAACTTTATGACGTCCCCGTTGTGACACGTCGTTAGGCCAATAGTGGTGCAAGATTTGGGGCTAGCAGTGTTGTCAGATGCAATATGAGCACTGCTGTTAGTTTGTTTCCATGACATCAGCATTGCAACACTGCCAACGGAAAAAAACGGGTTTGACCCTACTATATTTCTTCTACTGTGTATTACGGTCTAAAATTATATAAGCCTTTCTAGTGTGGAAATCAACTAAAATGGTATTGAGATAAAATCTCTCTACACGGTATCAAAGGCAAGACCTACTGCTTATGGTATTATGAGATGGAACAAATAAATGAAGGAAAATGAATTATCCTTATATAACAAAATATCAGGTGTCTCCTTGAATAAATTTATGTATTTTGTGTTTGTAATTTCTCCTATCTCATAACATAAGACAAGTAGTGTTGAGAACCCTAACATAGGAGTTAGTTTTCTCAACATCATCTGCTACTTGGTTGTTCTGGGTTTAATACTGTCATCTTGCATATATTTTGGTGCACATACAGCCATGTGTTGAGATAGTGTTTGAATAATTGAAAGCGCACTACTGCATGAACATCTCTGTTTGCCATAGATCATTGAATTACCATAGTTTTTGATAATTTTCATGGCAAAATTTCTAGTGCCTACAAACTGAGCATTTCCACCATGGATTTCAATAAAAATTTCTCCCAGAGTAAACCTTATCTCACTGATATTCTTTCCATCTGGTGAACCATGCATGTAATGTTATGTGTTTAAAAAAATTCACCCTCAAGGAGATACAACTATCGTCTGTATGGAAATTAACACTCCCAAGGGAAATATGTGAGGTCCAGAGTTGAAGGTTTGGTTGACTTTCCTTTTGTTGAAACAGACCTAACCTTTGTGTTTCTTTTGTTTTTCGTTTTGTTATGGACCATCTTTTTTGGTTCCCTGCTGTCCTGTTTTTCAGTATTTGATATTTTCTTTTCCAGCTTTTTTCATGATTTTTGAACTTGTTTCTTCACCTCCTGTTTTTATGCGCCTTGTGCTTAGATTATGCGTTTTTTTTAATACAAACTAAATAGTACTTTTATTCTTCGTCTCCTTGGAACGCCATTGTTGCGATCAAGTAGACTTGAACTAACATCTTATGTAATTTGAAAACTTGAAAAAACTGTGATATTGCTTTGTTAAAAATGAGGACTTGGGAGGCTTGAAGAGGTGATGTGTGTTTTGGTCTTTGTATTCAGTGTGAAACTTCCTCCCACAAAGTTGAGAAATGCTGTTGTATTGGAGAAAACATGTCACTCACTGGATTTCATTTTATTTCTATATTCTTATGAATGATTTAAAAATTAGATTACATTATTTTTTCTTTCGGAATTGCATGACGTCATTCAGAAATAAAGTGAAATGCGAAGGACACTTTTTAATGAA
Organism: Morinoia aosen; assembly: GCA_030386875.1. Lineage (NCBI taxonomy): Eukaryota > Metazoa > Arthropoda > Malacostraca > Amphipoda > Talitridae > Morinoia > Morinoia aosen. Next base: position 8,025,072 of record CM059558.1, on the reverse strand, counting down.
AATTTTTATTTTGTTTGCTAGTTTTGTATGTATTATAAGTATTATTTTTCTTAAGACTTCGTTGCTTACTTGTTATCATCATTTAAATTTGCTGGTGTAAGCTAAAATTTGATAAAGCTCATTTAGTCCTCCAAAGCTTTTGAAGTGTAAGTATTTAGTTGAAGGAATTGTATTGTGTTCCCTGCTATAAGTATTACTAGATTTTCTTTCCTAACACATAAAATTGTTCCAGTTTTTTACGTCTTAAAATGCTAAGAAAATTGTTAACGGCGTCAATTTTATGAAATAATCATTCTGTTTTAACATACAAAGAACTGTTACTAGATTTGTTATTTCAGATGTGATTTTCTCAATGAGCTTGTGTCACTTGCAGGTGACGGGCCGAGCTCTGGAAGCCTTCTTGGAAAAATTTACATCACAAGTGAAGTGCCTGAAGCTGAGCTGGAGGCCGTTACTATGAAGGACGAGCCCATTGACTGGCATCAGGAACCCCAGGTGCTGCGATAGGTTGCGTTCTCTCCTCTTGAGTACTTCTAATTGGTTGCTCACTCTCCTCTTGCGTGCTAGCAATTGATTGGCTACTTTTTTCTTGTATGCTTCCTTTCGATTTCAGCAGAGCATTTATCATGCCTCACAAAATCTGACTTCAATTCATATGTAGTCTGTCTCAACCTGTTCTTGGCCCCTATTTTGTGACATTTATTTCATTATAACTGCTTTCATATGCCATTCTTTAGAGCATTTCTGCCATAATTCACAAAACTTGTGTCTCAGTGGATTTCACTCGATTTTAATTGTTTTAAAGTATCTTAAGGTAAAGTATGATTTAAAGTATCTCACTTTAGATTAGCCTAATTTTTCTGCTAACAGTTTCATTAGCTGCTGAGTGATGTTTTACTCTGGTTCAATATTCTCACTGCACACTCCATGACTCTTGAGTAGGGTGACACTTATATGGGAGTAAAAACTTTTTTCCAATTTCTGCTGGGACTGGCAGCCATCTTGTGAGGTTCTACCTAAAAAGAATGTGTGTAAATTTTTTTTCAAAAATATCGATATTTAGAGGTTGCTCAAGGAGGTAAAAGTTCGTAAAATCGCAATAAAATATATTTCGAGTTTTTTTTGTCATTTATGCTTAATATTTGGTTGTTTAGATTAGAAACTAGTAAATGGCGATTATATTTTGCTTAATTAAATTATTCAAGCTTGAAGATGAATAATTCCTGGGTCCCCCTCACAGTATGTCGTGAGTATTAGCCAAGGAGCTTTAATGGAATGGAGGCGGCATCAGCGCTCTAAAGTGAAGCCAATTTTCGGTAGCTGTAGGGTATACGGGCACACACACGGAGATGGGGCTCAGTGCGTGTCAGACACTCAGCGTGGCAGGGTGCCGCTTATCCAAGCTGCGGTCAAGTACGAGTTTTTTCAATATGACGCGTTTCAAGGACGCAATTGAAATATGTGCCTAAGAAAAAAACGTATAGCACAGAGTAGCGCAAGTCTGCCATCTAACAGCGCGGTCTTCAGTCGCTGATGATGGAGGTGGTGTTACCCCTCCACTGCAACACCACCTCCACACTGAGACCCAATGCCCGGGTGGGCGGGGCTTGGGTCGGCAAAAGTGGCTTCACGCGCTTGACTGGCAAAAGATAGCGATGCCGCCTCCATTCCATTAAAGCTCCTTGGTATTAGCTGCTCAAAGGCAGGGGTCTCATGGGCACCAATCTCCCACTCATGTCGCCTAGTTTGCAGGATCTAAGTTTGACTGCTGGCGGTTGGGAAGGATTTTCGGTGAGCCTCTACAACCTGCAATAGGTACTGCTTTTGTCGAGACTTCGAGTAGCAGCACTAAGAAGGAATACTGCATCACGATCAGTAGTTAAGGTACGATCCATTGCGGCTGACAATTTGCTATCCATTATCTTCTTGGACGCCCGCGTACGTTTAGAGGGAGGTATCTGAGACGTAGATGGACCAGCTCAATTGTCTTCATCAGATTTTCGCTCTGGAGAAGATGTTGAACTTGAGCTCGATACCAACTGGCCTATTTCATTGATCTTCTCTTTTTCGTGAAGAGACTTTGTTTTACGGTGTTGTTCCTTTTCTTCCCGTTTCCGGCGTCGAGACGCTTCATTTGAAAGTACCATATCCTTAGAAATCATCGAGCCTCGCCTCCCTTCTTCCCGTTGTGCCTTCAAGAACTGTCTGTCTTCTTCAAGATCTATCATTGACATTGCACTTACGTGAGCGATATCGAACAGATTTTCAAACGAGTTGACACAAATTTTTTTTCATTTTCATTTTCCTTTTGGGTCTTTTTCGTTCGGCTTTTGTTCTTTTTCAGACTGACCCATTCCTTGTACAAGCGTGAGATGTTTTCTTTTGCTCGCTGGTCTTTCTGCATAGGAATTCGAGCGCGCTGCCAGAAATATCCTAAAACTTTCAATGTATCAGCTGCTGCGTCCTTCCTTGTCCTCTTTTCTTCCAGATGATAATAGAGAAAAACCTGCAGCACCTGTTTTCTTGAGGGCAGCTTACTTCCTGTTATGGTTTTCTCCAGCGAGCCAAGTAAATAGATGTCTGTCTTAGATCTTTTTGACGCCATCCTAGATTACATCTAGAATGAACAATTAATATCTAGCTAATATAGCTATTACCTATTATTCAGTATCTGGAAAAAAAAAACAAATAACAAGTTCACAATAAGCAAAGCAATAAACATGCAAATATGTTTTTGTTAAATTTAGAAACAATTTTGAATCTGTTTTGTGGAACGAATAACTAACTAGCTATATCTGGAGAGCGCTTCCCACCACAACTTCACTTACCAATGGTCACATCGCTACTGATAAACCTTGCAACAACCATAACATTGCGCCATAAAACCTTGTTTACAATTTCGGCATTCTTTTTTGCCATTCATAGAGTTTAGAATTGACCGGCTTTTCCATATATCACACTTTGAACGATATCTGCAAAAATATGGAATAGTTGGGATTTTTACACTAATTAGTATTAATACGTCAAACTTTGAGCTCCTTGAGCGACCTCTAAATATTAATTTTTTTCCAAAAAAATTTTTGTATGTTTCTGGCTAGCCGCTAGAACCTCACAATATGGCCGCTGCAGTCCCAGTTGAAATTCACAAGTCGAAAAATAAGTGTCACCCTACTCATGAGTTTCTATTCTGTTGAATTGAGATTTATTGTCCATTTGCCTAATTGGTGGTTTGTGTAATATATTTTATTGTCAATAATTGTGCCTGCCGTAGCATGGTTGTATGTTTGACTGCTGGTATTGAGTCTTGTTTTGTAATTCTCTGTGTGATATATTTTATTCCTATTCCCTACTGCAGCTAGTGTTGATTAAGCTATGATTCCTTCATCAATTGCTTCAAAGCTATTATCAGCTTGCTTTTTGTATCTCCAGTGTCGTGGAGCCCTTTCTTGATTGTGTTGTGCTTCAGTGAGTTGACTTGAACGACGCACCGTAACTGGTTTGCACCAGTGTTTGTTTAAGATTTATTGTAGTTTTCTTTTATTTCTTTAACTTCTTCAAACATTTACACATGGATTACTTGAGGAATCAAATATCTGATTTTTATACGTTCTTCTTGCTTTGTGTGTGAGACCAACGAATGAATAATTTTTGCTTATGTTGTTCTACTAGTTTAAGAAATCGTTTCAGCCTCTCTCATGTATTCAAGGACAATAGTCCTTATTCCATTGTTGTTGCCAATAAATGAAAGAACAAGGATGGTGTTCATTTTGTGTTTTTCAGAGAGAAACATACAAACAGTGAAATTTTGTTTGAAAATCATGATCCAAAATAGTGTGGTAATGACAGGGGCTATTGCATGCGGTAAAAGTTTTTCATCTTTTATTGTATATTTATTTCATGAAAAAATGCTACATTTAAAGAAGTTTGAATATTTCATTAGATATTTGCTCTGTATTGAAGTAAAGAGAACGTGATTATCAAATTTAGCATGTGATGTCATTTTTTCCTTTATTATTCATATATTATACTGTATTTGATTATGAACACTGGAACACATTTAGTTACGAATAAGATAACCACGGGTGCTCAATTGCAAAACTTTATTTCAAAATTACATGGGTAAACAAAAGTGATAACTTTAACTGCAACTTCAGTATTATGCAGTTACTTTTGACTAATTCTGTACAGTAATAATCGGAAAAAGTTATCTTTCACAGTCCAGTTAGGTAATCACATTGCAAGAAGACTAGATCGGACTAATTTTGTACAAAGATTGAAATTACAGGTGACTAGTTTTTATTGCACATCAGATATTCACGTGCTAATGGCACCAGAGATAGAGGCAAAATGGATGGACAGAGGTTACAAACGTCTAAGCCAAAGTCCTACTGAACAACTTTGAAGCAAAAAATCATTTGTATTTTCGTTGAGGCTAGGTTTAAGCTTATGAATGTGCAGTGCTTCTATTATTTAAAAATGCTTTTTTACAACATTGTACACAATTTTGGTACAAGAGAACAGATCTTCGTTTGAGGGCTTGCAACCATGATCGATACGGAAATGATTAAAAACAGAACCTTGATATTTGTGTCTAGTTAATCTTTGTTTCAGGGCCATCCTAGTCATGCTATAGTAACACCTATTGAGAGACTTACATTCTCTCTTGTTACACTCAAACTGATATATCACATTGGCTCTGTCTAGGTCACTGACCTGTGATCTGGAAATATTGTTTCTTACAAGATCACTAATTTTAAGATTTTTATAATAAACATAAACTTTAATTGCCATCTCTGGATTTGTGGGTTTCACGAAAGTTTTGACAATATTTTCAAACACACGTTCGTCTATTTTGTAATTGTTGTGCATTTGATTTTCATAAAATACATTTATATTCAGCTGGTTAGTCTCGGATTATGGTTTCTATTCAAAATTCGGTTGACAAACTTATCTATAGTTTTATCAATAAGAGTATGGGGGAAATTGTTATTAACCAGCAACCGTTTGACTCTAAGCATTTCTGAATGAAAACTAACCCAGTTGCTGCACACTTTATGAGCTCTATTCAACAAGATATGAATGACGCTTTCTTTATACACTTGCACTTTATACACAATCGTAGATTATGGTTTCACCAGCATGCGAGGGCTTAACATACACAGATCTCCGAAAAGCACCCCGTGAAGCTTCGACTAAAATATCCAGAAATGACAGCTTCCCACTTACACTCAGCTCGTACGTGAAACGCAACACCGAATTATTAGTCATGAAATTCCTCAACATCACCAACTGCTCTACGGTCTCGATTTCAACAAAAATGTCATCCACAAATCTGCCGTACAAAATCGGCTTAACCGGCATAGCGTTCAACACCAGGTTTGGGACATGTAAAAGTTAGCAAATGTAGGCCCTAAAGGGGAACCCATAGCCACCCCATCAACCTGACGAAACAAACTACCATCAATATGAGCTTCGGTAGTAGAGATAGTGAGGAGTTACTTCAGAATTTGCCAAGGAAACAAATTAGGAGGAGAAAGACCTTCGCTATCACACACACAGTTTAAAATTATCTCTATTGTGTCCAAAATAAGTACATTAGTAAATAAGGACTCTACATCTGAAGAAACTATTATGCCGCTCGGAGTTTTTCTGCGTAGCAAAGCATCAAATTCATCTGTTGATTTTAACATGTACTTTAGCGGGATATACGGAGTTGAAACGAATGTCAATACACTCGAATGTCAAAATAAGTACGAGAACCGCAAGCAACTCCCATGACCAGGGTTTACAAAAAGAATAAAACAAACATAAATTAAACAGAAATCAGAAGCAAATAAATCTCATAATGCAAAATAAATCAAAATAAATAAAAAATGCAAATTATACAGGGTGTTTTTTTTACTTTGAACAAACTTCGAACTTAGGTACAAAAACTCAAAATAAATCGATTTTCATGAATGACAAAATGTCCAAAACTGTTTAGTTTTCGAGTTATAGTTACTTGAAGAATATTAGAACTTCAAGTAGAATTGCACGTGCGCACCATTTTTAGCGCTACCTTTGATAGTGAAAGAGGTTTTTGGCCCCACTAATGTAGTATTTCTGTAATTTCACAATGAAATTTGCGTGTACACGTTTTGCAAATAAGAATAAATTGTCCTATATGAGTAATTATTTTATCAAGCTTTATCATGTAAGCTAACCATTAATCAGTAAGCATTGCAGGACACAGGTAAAAAACATAATCAATACAAACTTTAATGTAAGAACTTTAACGCAAGAACAAACTTGAATACAGTTTTATTACAACAGTTACTCGAAATGGCCTCCATGAACTTCAACACATTTACGACATCTAACAGCCAGTGAGCGCCTTACAGATTGAAACACGCCAAATTTTATTTCATTATTTCAGTTTCACATTGCATCTTGAAATCTTGTTGTTGATTACATGGAATGGATAACCCATAATGAAATGAGAACAAATGCTTTAATTGTATTCGACAATCTCGAAAACTAACAACTTTAAATAACAATTGGTGTGCGGCCCAGTTATAACATGCACTTCTAAACATGCATTGCGACGCCATAACTCGAAAACTAAAGAGTTTTGGACATTTTTTCATTCATGAAAATCGATTTATTTTGAGTTTTTTTACCTAAGTTCGAAGTTTGTTCAAAGTTTAAAAAACACCCTATACAGTATAAGTAAAATGAACATAAAGAACAGAACTTCAACTCAAAATAAAGGAAATCAATCAAAATGAACATCTCAAAACAAAATGGGAAAAAATAAAACACGCCAACCAAATCAGAAACCAAAACTGATGAACTGAAAATTCCAACCAGGCACATGCTAATTAACTAGAAGAACCCTTCAACTCTCCTCCCAAGATGGTAGCACTTAAGCAAGCCAGGTCTTCCAGGTTTAAGATTAACTTACGTACAATAATAGTTCATAGCACAGAAAGAATCTAGGCTGAAACAAACAAAAAGAAACACAAATTAAGCATGCAAACCAATATTATCACTGAGCACACAAAAACCACAGCCGATAGTGCGTGATGAAAACCCTAAGAGGCCTCCCGGTGAAAGTATTAGATATCAGTAAACCTCGTTGCAGCATCTTAACTCGATTTGTTTCTATTCGTTCACTTGGGTATAATTCACCGTGATTTAACTTGACGCAAGATCTCGTGTACTGAGCATCTTACACTTTCTACGTTGACTTGCCAATAGTGTTGCACCTCGAGTGCACGAAAGTATTCTCTTTGAAATAGCACTCCCAGAAAGAAAGTACAAAGAAGTCAGGAAACGATATTGTGGCAAAGTTTTCTTAGTTATAGTTAATTTAGATCCAAATAGACTTGCTGCAGTCCTATTTTTCAGTGCAAGTAAACTTCAATTTTTATTGTTTCAGTTGCTAAGCCCGCCAATCCTAGGCCCAAGAGATTCAGACCTAGCGCACTTAGTCCCTTAAACTTATTCCCACACAGTACCTTCGAAATTTTGTTTGAGAGTCGGAACAAATATACCTCGTCCAATTTTCTCAGTCGCTAAACGTGGTCGAGAACAAAATAATTTTCTAATCGAACCTACGATTAAACTTTTGTTTTTCTGCACTAATGAAACTGGCATCAGAGCCTGTTGAAGGATATATCTTGAACAAAGTGACAAACTTAAATATTTTAAGATGCCCATTTTATTAATATTAAAGGGACCACAGAATTTGATAAGAAATTTATGTAGACACTTCAGAATTTGTTTGAATTGATAGTAATCAACACTACGGAATAAAAAGCCAGAATGTTTTCATAAATTCATAAAATTTCTTTTTTGAGCTTAATTTATCCTCTTATTACAACAAGAATCTGCTTAATTTGATGGTATTTATAATACCATTAAGATAATGTAAAAAACTTAGCATCTGCTCTTTTTGAAAGTATGATATTTGCGTAAACATTTCATCCAATATGACGCAGCTTATTGAGACTAGAAAGCTAAAGCTACTTCTTAATAATGCCGGGGCCACACTACGATTTTTCGCTCGTCAAATGAATGACGGACACTTGTCATGTCAAACGGCCGTTAAGCAAGTCAGGCCACATTACGACTGTGTGTGGCTCTGACTAAGCTCTGTGATGAGCGTCCGACGTTCATCGAATGTAAACAAACCGAAGTAGGTACGCGATATGGATGAGCAGGACGTGCGAATGTGTGTGAGCTCTAGAAATTTGCTGTCGAAGGAACTTTTGTGACTGCAACTTTTGATGAAAGTACAAAAACAGCGAAACCTAAAAGAAGATGTTAGGTAAAACCATGGCGAAATAGAGCTAACAATCCGAATCGATTGAGAGAAGATCTGCTTGCTGATGTAAACGATTGCAGTTAAAAAAAATAATGAATAATGAAGGCATCTACGGGTGCTTTATTTCCAATCAAGCCTGATACATATCACCTTGTACATTGGATTTTCAAATGCCTTATAACTAACGCCAGGACGCCATGACGCTTTCCCCCGGTCGAGACCGGTACCCATTTCAGACACCTGGGTAGAGTGGGGTATTGTGCTTGGAATTTTTCTCCCATACCCAACAGAGAAAATCGCCACTGCCAGCGCCGAGATTCGATCCCGGGTCCTTGCCGCACGGCGGCAGAACCTCTACCACATGGCTATGGCAAAGTGAGATTGTTCCTACGGAGAAAATTATTATTTTTGAACGTTTCTTTTAGACGGATCATAAAACATTTTATTTAATTGGAGTGTAAAATTTTGAACTTCCGCTGACAATAGCCTAGTAACATGGCTGAGTTGAGCAATGCTCTCTAATACAAGAATGAAGAGGGGATCCAAGAATGTTACCAGTTTGATGATTTTTGCAGGTGTGCTCAGCAACCCTCAGATAGAGCGACTGGGGAGGGATTGAAGTCATTAAACTGTCAAATTCAATCATAAAATTTCGCATTTTTGTCTATTGTTATCTGTTGAAATTGTGCAAGTTTTCCTTGTTGAAAATGAGCTTAGTGCATGAAACGTTAAAAAAATTGATCCAAGATAAGTCTTCGCCATCGCCTTCGTTGAGAATAATATGCTTTCTCCGATATATCATTTTGATGTTCGTCATTTATACGTGTTAATACTAACAAGAATTATGCAAAAGTTTTCTTATTTTTTATAGAAGGTATAAGGCATACTGGGCATAGTTGGCTCGGTAATCTGTAAGCAAAACACCAAGTTCCAGAAATACTTCCCTGCTTGTGATCGACTCGGAATTACCCTCTGATACCTCGCTACAATTGATCGAGTATCATGACGCAGGAGTGTTCAATAACTGATCCTTTAGGAAATAATTCGATATTAACAGCCTGAACATGCCCCATACTCGTGAACTTCTTGTGACCAACTTCCTTTCTCCACATGTCATAGCGGCAGATGATGCGTTCCCATTGCCAACTTGTTTCATGAAGCATTATCCTTGTACGAACCTTTTTCACGACCAAATAGTTTTCAGCTGGTCTTTCTAGAGCACGGAAAACAGAAACAAACGCATTCGGCATACTGTCATATAAGTTCAGAGTTTTCCGTACTGATAAAAACATCACAGTCAAGAGAATCCAGTCTATCACTCTAGCAACTTGCGCTCTTTATTATTACCTAAATGATCATAAAGACTTCCGTTACATCAACCCACTTGCTCTTGAAAAAAGGACATTAACGCTGGATCGTTCACAACCCGCATTTGGTGGGAAAACACTGGACATCATTCGTTTCGTTGTGTTGAGGCGGTCGATCGGCTGTGGCAGCTACAGCCATCAGAATTCAGCTGAAGAACTACTTCACAAGCGGAGGAGCTGTATGCTTGCTGGATAAAGTGTTGGTACTCCGTGCACTAACACTACTGTGGAAATGCGGCCTAAAAGTGTTAGAAATATCTGAGAAATAATTGTTCCTCATTATTTTCTGGCATTACTTGTTGGAATGAACGTATTAGGTCAATCAACAAAATAAATTGTTTCAATAACATCGTGTATTTCATTCCTGCTTTTCATCGTTAAATAAAACATTGACAAATCATTATTTGACTTAGGAAGGCTAACTAAAGAAATACATCAACAGAATTTAGGAAATGTAAATACTGCAAACTAGATTACGTGTTAAGGTTAGGAACAGCCATAATCTGAATTCACAATCACGCATTGTCGCAAAATCCATGTGCAGAGTTTCAACAAGTATAAAAAATCCGATTTTTAATAACAAACAACGTAAACCAATGTTACCAAATAAACAGTTTTGTCCACACTCATATCTAGCTTATAAATCTTCCACTATATGAAATAGTTTCATCGATTTACTCGCATGCCCTACCATCATGCAGATATGGTACATAGCTATAGTTCGCATGCTCACAAGTTAAATTGAATAGTTTCTTTGTTCACCTTAGATTAAATTATATTACAACTCAACACCGCATTGAAAAATTTATGCATATGTGTTCTTACTGCTGATTACGTGCGCATAGTAACGGCGGATAGTAATAGTAATTACTAGTTACTATTATAATTATTTAGGTTAGTTTAAATCATCTTAGTCACGACAACGACGTGATCAAGAGAGGAATAGTGAAGGGACCATCGAGTATGGACACGTACACCGGAAATCTAAGCACAATGTGTGCCTCACACAGGCCATCCTTGTGTGGTAAAACGAGTGTCATGCCACACAGGATACAATGCGTATTAGAACAGGAAGTCGGGAAGAAAATTCAAATAAAATAAACATGCAAAAAGGAAGTAGTAGGTGCTGAAGAAAAAGATAGCAATGAGCCGAAAAAACATGATCACTAAAACAAAACCAGAAACACTATTTTAACAAGCTCGTGCCCTACCATTCTTCTCCTGGAAGCGTTACTTCCCTTAGATACAATAGTTTTTTCTCGTGATAGAGAAACAGAAAATCGGGAGATTTATGTAGTCAGATGAAGGTCAAGTATTTGGGGTGGAAAAATAAGTCAAAGAGGAGCAAAGATTAGTTAGATTAGTCGTTAGTTTTAGCCTCCCTACCCAACAAAAATTCCGATCCAAAGAGAGGAAGGAGGAAGGCACCATTTGGTATGGAGTTAAGGAAACGCGGAATCTGCGCAGAAAGGGCATAGAAACAGTAAGTTGGGAAAGAAGATTATGGAATAAGATGAAAGTTGAAGAAGTAAGTAGTAGGAGCTGAAGTACAGGACAGCAGTGAACCAAAAAAAAAGTGGTCCTTAACATAACAAAAACATTTTATTTCAACAAAAAGAAGGCCTACCTAACTCGCAGCTCGGGCCCTCACATTTTTCCCCTGGGTGCACTAATTCCCATAGCTACAATAGTTGTATCCCCCTGAGGGGGAAAGAGGAGCAAAAATAATAGGATGGTCCGTAACATATTATAGAATAGCGTTGTACTGTCCCTAGATATGCTATTTCAACACATAAGGTATAACTTAATTGATCCTATCATACATTGGGATAAAAGAAAGGAACAATTTCACAGTCAGGCAGAGAAGCAATTCATAGATAAGTTTATGAATATTATTAAAGAGGCCATTAAATGACATCTAACACTTGTCAATTCTTAGAACAGAGTTTAGCAAGTTTTGACATGAATTTCCTTTTTTCTTCACCCGCAAGGCCATTCACTATATCAAGCACAAGTTCACAGCAAGTTTTGTAATGTCATTATCATTTCCAGCACTCCTTTTCATGCTAATGAGCTCTCAACATTAAAATATTTCTCATGAAATAACTCTACCGTACTCAATTAACATGTTCCCTGCGAAGGGACCCACCGGTGGTGCCTTAGGTGGTTTTCAAAGTGCTGCTGACCCATCTGCAGTCACTAACTCATTGCTTACAAATACTTAATGAAAGCTAAATAAAAGCCCGAACCAGTTTATGTTTGCTATTTTCAAAGTAGATTACTACAATTGAATTTAAATTTGAATTGAGTATTGAACTTCAGTTTAACCCTTCGCAGTTAACGTGTTAACATGCTGTTGTCTTTCTTACTCCTTTTACGCTTACAAAATCCCCCACTGCCCATGACATCAGTACATGTATCTGCTGCCGGGGAAGGCTTGGTGCAGGCAAGACAATTTTGAGGCTTGGATCCACTACTTACATTAACGATATCGTTATCAATTTCGGCTGAAGTGCCCATTAACTGAGTTTCTACAGTATTTTCAAGTTCTTTCTGAAACCAATCTGTTGACCAACACTACAATAATCTGTATAGGGTTCTTTGATTATTTACCTTCCACTTGAAATGTGGGTGACAAAATCATCACTTGAATTAGTATTCATGCTGCTCATGCTACAGTCCGGGGGCACATAATTCGAAAAAAAGGCCATAAGGTTAGTGTGCATCCAAGGCTTGCTCTCCACAGCTCCAGACCCAGACGGTTTCATCCTTTCAGAAGCGAGGAGCCGCAAGAATTGGAAGCATGGGAGGGATGTCCTCTTCTTTAGAAGATCTGAAAAAAATAATATCATTTAGAATTATTCTTACACCATTGATATAATAGTCCTGTACATAGAGGTAACATTAATTCTTGCAATAGTGTTTGTGACAGACTTGATTATTCAAGTACATAGTACATATTTGTATGCTCCAGTACATGAGCTTTATTGCAAATAAACATGTTTTGTTAGGGAATAACACCAGAAGTAGAGATATGTACAATGAAATGTTTGAAAATTGTATCTTGAAAGAAATATCATTAGGTATTGCTAAAATAATGTTTAGAGTACACAGTCATACAATCTGGAACTGACAATCATCCAGCACTGAAAATTATTAGCTAATGAAGGAAAATTTTTCCATGAGTTTCATTGAGAACTCAAATTAGGAACAATAAAAACCTCCACTTTATGTTACATGAGGGTCACACATGACTACAAAGATTCATCTATGTCATAATGATAGTTTTCATAAAACCCCAACTGTATGATCTAAATTAGAAATTGCTTTCCTAGCAAAATGTTCATGTTAGTAAGAAAAAAATACTATCAAGCTATGTTTACTTCACTTCTAAAACTGTCAGTAACAAGTGTATACTTTTCCACAAGCTTCTCGCCTAAATTCAGAATAATTTCCAGAGAATCTCACCCATTTTCAGAATTCTAACTTTTCTGCCAAATACTGTAAAACAAATGTATCAAACTTAATGCCCAAATTCCACTGTCATGCAGAATGGCAATAAGACATCTGTACTAATTTTCACATTTGCAAAAAGGTACAAATTTAAGAGTACAACAACATAGAGCAGACTAATTTCATCATAGATGATCAGCACCAGATAAATAGAGTATTTACAATTCAATAGATAAAACAACAAATTCAAAATTATGAGCAAAATTTCAGGATCTAGTGTGAAACAAATAACTGGCAGTTTAAATAGGTCACCACTAACATTTATACTACTTGTTGTACTCCACAGAACAACAATACCATTACAAACATTATCTAAACTCATAACCTAATGTCAATGATGTTTGTCTATCAACACTGGTAGGTAACAATGGCCCTACTGATCATTATTGTTGTGTTCAACATTGACATGCTCATGCTCATTGTACAGAACTTGAAAGTTGAAAATAATTATCTTACACCATTTGCTTAAACATGAGATTATGCATTAATCCTGAAAGGAAATATATGACTAATGGTAATCACAAAAACCGAGAATTTGTTAAACCTAATCAAGACATTTTTAGTTGTAACAGTCAATTTTTACTTTAATGTTGTCAACAATTTTCATAATTTTGTTGCCATAGATAGGTAATATAGTCGATTATAAGACATTTTACATGAATGACAATGTGCTCGAAAATGCTTAGTTTTCGAGTTATTTATGTTATTGAAGTTAGTTTGAAGTTATACGAGCGGCGCTCCTGAATGGCTTTTTTTGCGCAATTTTAGAATTGAAACGGAAGCTAACCCCCTATTACAAACGTAAAGAGGTTAAATCATGAGGGGTCGCCACAGTTCTTCTAGTGAAAATTATAAATAAAGGTTTCTAGTGACGTCCGTTTACATCCGCTCCGAGATGGCGGCCGCCATCTTGGGTACCGGGTGGCCGTCATTGGAGATGATGTAAATGGACGTCACTAGAAACCTTTATTTATAATTTTCACTAGAAGACTGTGGCTACCCCTCACGACCCAACCTCTTTACGTTTGTAATAGGGGGTTAGCTTCCGTTTATAATTAAATTACGCTTGGCACGCTCGCTTTCTTGGCGCGGACAAGCCAGCTTCAAATTTGAATAATTCGAAAATAACGCATCAGCGAGCAGAATGTCATTCGTGTAGAATGTTTTAAAATGTGTTCCTTTATTGATTATTGGCAATGAAATTATGAAAATCGTTGACAACATTAAAGTAAATATTGACTCTTGTAATTTCCACTTAGAGAAAAAGTGCAACATGATTCATAAATACTTCAAAATATTTTTTGCTTGCATCCGCATTTTCAATTACATTGTTCTTCTCATTATCTATTGCTATTTGATTTCAGCCAATGTTTAACCCTACATTCTCAAAATGACCAATTTCATTGTTGAATGAAATAACTGCCCATTTAGAATATTTACATAATTAACTCACTTTTAACACCTACAACAAAAAAAATGAACTCTAGAGGCATTCTTGCACACCATTACACTTACCTAGAAGTATAAAGCTGATTGGTGGTCCCCAAAAACCTGAATACACTCACGATGTTTATTAATTACGATTGTTTTTCAAAGGTCTACATAATTAATGCAAGTTTCAAGCTGTATCTAACTTTTGGTTGTCTAGGATCTGTAAATCAAAAGACATTAAAATTAGATGGATCTTTTTTCATACAACACATTAAATAAATTTAACACTTTAACATGATATATAACTCTAATCAATTATTTTGAAACTTTTATACCTAATTTTAGAAAAAATAAATAAATTTTAATAAACTGAAAGGAACTGCAATAAAAACGCCTGCAAAACAAGTTGTTTGACACATTTTTCTGTGAATAGCATTCATGAGTAATGCTGAATAATTATAAAAACAACAGTTTTTCATTTACCACATAATCATCTATGTAAAACATGTCGACATTTGTTAGACCAGAGAGGCCTCTTTCCATCTTGGAATAATGGAGTACGGCAACGATTATAAGTATGAGTGTGGGGTAGAGAGAAAACACAGTTGGTAATCTAGGAACTACATGTACTGTACGTCCGTCGAGCACGGCGGTGAGAACAAGAAGAAGGAGCTCGATCGCTCTACAAAGGCGGTTAACACATGAACATAGAAAACGGGACGGAAGCAATTTAATGGGCGACTGCGACAACTCATATATAATAATAAATATATATACTGAAGTTGGATCTCAACACACCCCCTCCAACTGAAGTATTCCATCCCACTATGCATCAATTCACATAGTAATCAATTAGAGCTAACATTTTAACGTTCAGATCTTTCATTGAACATTGAACAGCAGAAAAACAACATAAAAAAATCATCAGTGTAGATCAACAGATTACACTGAGCACGATACAAAAAAAAAATATAACGCACAATAATGCATAGTCCGCATTAGCGTTAAGAGTATTGTACTCAAGAAAGTTCTACCTTTTCTTGCAATTGATCTACACAAAGCTAAACTGGAAACATGTCAGACACAGTAACTTAGAATTAAACACACACTTTGAACTTGAGCAACGACTGTCTAGTAACAGGCTTTGTGAACATGTCAGCCATGTTTTCCTCTGAAGGAACAAAGCGCAAAACCGCTTTATTGTCTTGAATAATTGCTCGAATGAAGTGAAATCTTATGTCTATATGTTTCGAGCGTTGATGATGAACAGGGTTTTTGGCTAGGTCAATAGCACCTCTATTATCAACAAAAATTTCAACCGGTTCATCATATCCATCCATATCACACAGAAGCTGTTTGAGGAAAATTCCCTCCTGCACAGCATAAGTCAAGGCAACATACTCAGCTTCGCAGCTTGAAAGAGCAACAATATTTTGTTTCTTGGACTTCCAAGATATCAGTGAACTGTTGCTAGATGATTTAAACACGTATCCTGATATGCTCTTCCGGTCAGAGGATCCACCCCAGTCAGAGTCAGAGAAACCAGTAATTTGCTCGGGGTTCTCGGATTTCACAAATTTCAAACCGTATGAAATAGTACCTTTAAGATACTTCAACACAAATTTACACAAATTCAGATGAGCATTTGTTGGACAAGTTAAATGTTGCGACAGTAATGTAACAACATAGCAAATATCAGGCCTAGTACAAGTCATCAAGTAGATCAGGCTGCCAACTATCTCACGGAACAGTTTTGGATCGCACAAATTCCTAGAATCAGAGCTTACATCAAGCTTGTTGGCACTGGGATCACAGGGAATAGACTTAGGCTTACAATCAGACATCCTAAATTTGGACAAAATTTTCTCAACATACTTTGACTGCTTCATCTCAATTGAGTCATGCTTCACATCAAATTCAATGCCTAGAAAACATGAAATTTGTCCAAGATCTTTCATTTTGAATTTATTTGACAACGAACATTTTACTTCACTCAATACATCAGCGTTAGAAGAGGCCAAAATTAAATCATCAACCCATACAATGATAATCACTTTTCCAGAGTCGCTTTCCCTCACATAGACACAAGTATCACTGAGAGATTGAATAAAATTTTGTTCAACAAGAAAATGATGCAAAAGGTTGTTCCAGTTACGGCCACTTTGCTTTAAGCCATACAAAGATTTTTTGAGTTTGCAGACTAACTTCTCTCCATTTTTGTCAAGTTCAACAAATCCCTCAGGCTGTTCTACAAAAACATCACAGTCAATTTTTGCATGAAGATAAGCAGTGCACACGTCCATCTGGTGCACAATGTACGACTTTTGCACAGCAATATCCATCAGCATTCTAACAGAAGTTAGACGTGCTGTAGGAGAAAAAGTTTCTTTGAAATCGACATCAGCTACTTGGGAATATCCCTTGGCTACATAACGAGCTTTGAAAGTTTCCTGGTCATTGGGTCCTGATTTAACACTATAGACCCATCGTCCCCCAATAACAGATCTATCTTTTGGCTTTTCAACAAGTTCGTACGTCTCATTATCGGCTAGTGCAGCTATCTCAGTGGTCATTGCCTGTTTCCACTCAACAGAATCTGGGGATGAAATTGCCTCAGAGTAAGACTTAGGGATACTGCTCACTCTGTAGCAATAATCAACAAAATTATTAGTGATATCCAATTCATCTGGATCAACATAGTCTTTTAAATAAGCTGGGGGCTTCTTTTCTCTCACAGGAAATCTTCTAGTGGGCTCTACATCTGAATGAGTTTCATTTTGAATCACTTCTGGAACAGTCCCAGGTTTCAACTCAGCCTCAGCCTTGTCAGCCTTCTCACTTTGTTTCAGCTCAGCAGGGTTATCTACAGCAATGAACTCATCCTCACCCACCACATTTCTAGAAATTTTATCACAGAATGTGACACATCTGACTCTTTTTATTTGACAAGTTTCAGGGAAATAAATCATGTAAGCAGGGCTGCACGGGTCATATCCCAGAAAAGTACCCTGCTCTGACCTAGGGTCAAGCTTTCCTGGGTCCTGAACCATGGCAAAACATTTTGATCCAAAAATGTGCATGTTGGAAAGGTCAGGTTTCTTTCCCGTGAACATCTCAAAAGGAGTTTTGCCTGTCCTTTTGTTGAAACACCTATTTCTAATGTAAGCAGCTGTTCTTACAGCATGATTCCACAATTCTTTTGGCAAATTTGCATGCAGCAACAAACACCTAGCCATCTCAAACAATGATCTCCAAGATCTCTCAGCAGTCCCATTCTGATGGGGAGAGTACGGAGCTGAAAATTCATGCTTTATTTTGTTCTCCATGACAACAGCTTTGAACAAGTTTGAGGAATACTCGGTGCCGTTATCTGTTCTTAAACGTTTAACAGAGCCAAATGGAGCAGAATCAGCCAAGAATTTTTTAAATGCCCCAACAGTGTCACTTTTACTTTTGAGGAAATACACAAAAATGAGGCCTGAAAAGTCATCCACAAAAGACATGACATACATGGAATTCTCAAAAGAAGTAGGGCTTATAGGTCCAGCTAGGTCACTATGGACTAGCTCTAAAGGTTTTCTTGACTTTTCATCAGGGTCTCTGCTCCTATATTGACACATTTTACCCTGGACACAGATCTCACAATCGAAATTATGCTTGTTGGTAATTTTCATTCCTTTAGTAATACCTTCTAGGCTCAACACATCTTTTACATTACAATGCCCAAGAATATTGTGCCACTCCTCCAGAGTGTGTTCACCAACAGCATTAATAGAATCAACAGAGCTTACAGAATTTAAATAATACAGCTTGCCACATTTTTTAATATTAAACGCATTCCCATCTGAAGCAAACAACTTTGAGGCGTTTTGACTGAAACTAAATGATGCACCCTGATCAATAGCAGCCTGGACAGAGAAAATATTCTGCTTAAAACTAGGAATACAAAGAACATTTTTTAAAAGAACATTGTGTTTCCTATTTTTGGCGTCAGTCAGGGTAATTCTCGCATCACCTTTACACTCTACAGTATTGTTCATCCTAGAACCATCTGCTAATTCAATTAAATGATTCTTAGGGTCAAAACTTTCATCTAAAGATACAAACTTAGATTTATCACAAATAATGTGAGCCGTAGCTCCACAATCCACCAGTAAATTTGCACTGTCTACAACAGAAGCACTTTCTGAGTCTGTTGATACTCTAAAACAAAAAGAGCTTTTCACATCTTTGCTATCAGTAGCCATCGCTTTCGCGGTATCTCTCTTTCTGCAAAAATTAGTATCATGAGATGCACTTTTACAAATTGAACACCACCGATTTTTCTTTGCACTGTGACTTTTACACTCGGATTTCTTGTGACCTGACTTACCACATAAGTAACAAGTAATTTTAGAGTCTTTCACTTTCATAACTCTTTCTTCACTCTCACTGTGGCCTTGCCGGGTCTTCTTCGTTTCCTCTTCACTCTTGAGAGCCGATTTGAATTTCACGAAGTCCATTTCATTACTGTCACTTTGCGTGATGACGGTAGAAAAAGCGTTGTAGGCAGCTGGCAATCCTTTGATAATCATGGCGATAATCAGTCCATCGCTGATATTTTCGCCGGCTTTCTTCAGGTAGGATGCAGTTGTCTCTGCCCGCAGCAAATAGTCCGTTACCGTCTCGCCATTTTTCATCTTCAGCGCAGCCAACTCGCAATACAAAGAAATAATTCTCGGTTTACTGCTGCCGAGGTAATGATCACGCAGAATCTTCATGGATTTTCTTCCATCTCCATAGGCGTCTCTGATAATCAACGAGAGACTTTTATCATCGAGCCTTTGCACAAGCTCGGAGAAAACTTTCTTATTCTTCTCAACATCCAGACTTGATTCTTCGCCCTCGAGGACGGCATCCAACGACTTCAAGTCTAGGTAGGCCCGAAATTTCACCTCCCACAACTCATACCTTTCATCATTGCCATCAAAAATTAGGTTACTGGGCCCATAACCTGTTAGACCAGAGAGGCCTCTTTCCATCTTGGAATAATGGAGTACGGCAACGATTATAAGTATGAGTGTGGGGTATAGAGAAACACAGTTGGTAATCTAGGAACTACATGTACTGTACGTCCGTCGAGCACGGCGGTGAGAACAAGAAGAAGGAGCTCGATCGCTCTACAAAGGCGGTTAACACATGAACATAGAAAACGGGACGGAAGCAATTTAATGGGCGACTGCGACAACTCATATATAATAATAAATATATATACTGAAGTTGGATCTCAACAACATTGTTGGAAATGAATGCTAAATTTGATTGGTAACAGGCTACTTGCTTTTTCACTAAACTGCAAGACCTAGCACTGAATTTCATTGCTTTACATCTTGATACCACCACGTAAACAGCTAAAAACCATATCTTATATACATCTCCTGCCAAAATTGGCCACAATCATAATTTAAAGTCAACATAACAGCTGCGAAACTTGTCAACACTGTCCGCCATCTTTGTTCTTCGTAGTTCATTTGGTGGCTGAAAACCTCCGACGACCTTTCACGAAATGACGAGCATCCATTCATCAAATGATGATCGAACGGGCCTTCCAGCGTTCATTTGACATACGGAGTTCATTTGACGAACGAACGTTAGACTAGTGTGGCCCCGGCATTAGCGCAAAAGATTAACAAATAAGTTGTCTGCTTAGTTGCTACGTGTGTCTATGACCTTATTAAAGATGCTTAATAATCCTTTCCGTGATCTAAATTTCGCAGTATAGTGATGAAAGATTATTTTAATCGTCGGTGCTATTAGAATGAGTCTATTTGTTATACATATCGTTACACTTCCTTTGGAGGAAACCATCAAACCGTGATAGTTTCCAAAATATCTTTCATCAATGGAAAATAATGAAACGGTGCTACTTTCCTGTAGAGAATTTTACTAAATTCACGTAATGCTTCAAATCTTTCCGTGCTCGTCAAACTTGTTTCAGATTTTCTCTGCGTTCCCATTACCAATCGCACTTCTCTCCTCTATTCCGCTAATCTTGAATTCTCAGTTTTTCTGCGAATAAACTCAAATTCGTCGGTTGAATTTCCCAAACAGTTGAGAATTCGAGTTTCGAAGTTCATGTGTCTGAAATCTTACAACCCTGACAGTATTTCAGTTTTCGATAACCTCGTTACCTATATTCACACTACACCTAAAGACCATCAATCATGTGAAAGATATAGATCGGCTGAGCTAACTAAAATTTAGTAGTGTAATTTCACCATAACTTGAGACTATTTATAAAAGAATTCCTAAGACAACCTGAAAATGCCTCGGTACCACTCAATGAACTACTTGCAGTTTTTCAAAACACAAAATGATCATTACTGTACTTCAGTTATTCTGATCATGAATCTAAACAAAAATAACGAAATCAACAATTTACTAGATGTTTGACATGCACAGCGTTAGAGCATTGTAAAAATTCCTCCGTTGAAGTCTTTTCTAGGTTTTCTCGTTAACCTTTTAAGACTTGCGCACTAAAACTCGTCCTTATTCCAGGCCATGCATGAGCTCATCAAAGCTGGTAAGATAGACGAGGAGCTTCGGTTGCCCTTTCGGGCCAACGTGCTGCAAGCGTCTCTTTAGGATATAATTGAGGAACAATTCACGCACACCTACAGGTACACCGCTATCATCCTCTCAAAAAAACGTACAACGAGAAAGGAAGAAGTCTTTGGCTCACCGGCAAGGAGGCTACTGTGCCTTAACACCGCTTAATCCTCTGCCGGTGAGTTGACTAGTTTTGTCATCCAATATGTAAGTGTTGTAAATTGCCGATTAGATTTCAATCATCGTCTTTCAGCCTCAGTCTTTAAAAAATACCATGGCTTGCTTTGAAAGCATTGACCTCTTTCACATCTTTCACAGTTTAATTTCGTAAAACTTGTTCCAAATATTGCTCAAAATTTGAATAGTTCACTTTTCCTAATAATTTCGTTCTTCCATTGCAGCATACCACTAACCCTTAGCAGACCTTATTTCTCCGCAAAAACGTTTCATCACAACGACGTTTCATCGTGTGTACCAAACTTTATTGGGTTAGCTCTAACTCACATCCTTCTCCATGTCCATTTCCAGCAACCCGCCACATTCGGACCACGCCTTATTGCAACGAATTATTTTAAATGTGACACGTTTCATTTGCCAACGTCATAAACACAAGCGGAAAAAGCATCTGCGCTTGTACAAATCATAGACCAAATAAGCAATGCAAAATTGATGTCTTTTTTCCAACACTCAAGAGTTTCCCAGCACACTAACTACGTCTGATAGTAACTCATTTTCAAAAAATCTGCTGCCAAGCGAAGTTGTCCCAAAGCTCCCGCTAAACTCTCAACTCGCAATTCTGTACAAAAAATAAAAAATATATACCTGACGTGTTACAATGTACCAAATTTGCTTTGAATTTAAACATGATTTTAATTATTCGCAGGGAGGTCACGACGGGCAGCGACTTGTATCTCCTGACTAAGACCAAACTCGAGACGGAACAACTGTTCCTACTACAACGTAACCGACCCTTTCACGGACAGACGGTAGTACTCTTCAAACCGACGTATTCCCAAGACGATTTTTTGAACATATCGCTTCTCTCGATGTACGATCCCCTTGTCCTTTGCGATGCTTTGCCCGGAACATTCAGCAAAAGCCCGGAACATTCAATGTCGTCCTGGATCCCGGGCAAAGCATCATGAAGAGTTTCCTGATCACCTGCCCTTCCATTAGATTATTTATCCCCTGACTTTGCGTATGTTGCCCCTTGCATTTTTGCAACGCATATCACGACGACCATTCGCCATGCCCCGGGTTCACAAAGCCCAGGGCATCGGCCATGACACTCCGCCTCGTGCTGATGTGCGAGCTGTCCGTCCCCGGCAAATTGATTAAGCGGACCCGTTTCCGCAGTGCCTCGGCGAGCCTCTTCTTTGCCCACGAAGCCGTCCTCACGGTAAAAACTAACTAACCGTGAACTTGACTTGAGCTTCACAGAAGATATCGAATACTCGGATAAACCTTGTAATTTACTATAGTTTACTGCATAACGAAAATTCGCGTATAACTTCTGCAACTCCTTTGGTAATCAACCTTAGTCGTGAAATTATAATTGAATTTTTTTTCCAGACTAAAAACGTAGACTCGGAGGGCTTCAATGAGTGCCTTTGCAGAGTAGTTGAGTTTTACAAAGCTAGTGGAGTTTCTTGGATTATTGCCTGTTGATACAAACGCTCAGCCGACAATGGCGCAAGGAAAATTCACGTAAGCTCCTAAAACCAACTACTCTGCTACCAGAGGCGCCAATCTTCAACCTCGCCATCCGTGAAGCTCCTCCGCCCTGCGTAGACCAACAACCGACCGAGCAAAGACTCCGCACCGGGCACACAATAGACGAAGACTTACAGCTCAACACATATGTTTCAAGTTAAGCTTGTATATTTCTTTCTTTGCATGCATCAATTGAAACTTTAGTTTAAGAAGTGTCTAAACCACAATGTTCACGCCATGAAAATAATTTGAAATCCTCTCTATGCAATGAACAGTTCATCGTTAATATTTGTGTACAGTTAGCTCATGTAAAATTACCAGTTCTTGCACATGACATTGCCGCAGTTTAGATCAATCAGAAAAAAAGGACAATCGGCCCTCTTCAGTCAACGTTTTTTTTTAATTTTCGCTTCCAGCCGTTCAACGACTGACACGAGCACGTCGGCATCAACTGGTCCGAGCACGTCAGCATCAAGTGGCCCGAGCACGTCGGCATCAACTGGCCCGAGCACGTCAGCATCAACTGGCCCGAGCACGTCGGCATCAACTGGCCCGAGCACGTTGGCATCAACTGGCTCGAGCACGTCGGCATCAACTCGCCCGAGCACGCCGGCATCAACTGGCCCGAGCACGCCGGCATCAACTGGCCCGAGCACGCCGGCATCAACTGGCCCGAGCACGCCGGCATCAACTGGCCCGAGCACGCCGGCATCAAGTGGCCCGAGCACGCCGGCATCAACTGGCCCGAGCACGCCGGCATCAACTGGCCCGAGCACGCCGGCATCAACTGGCCCGAGCACGCCGGCATCAACTGGCCCAAGCAGGTCGGCGTCAATTGGCCAGAAAGGAGGCCCGTATAAAATGATACAAATCATTTAGGCCCGTATAAATTTCCATGATATAAATCATGGAAATACATGAAATAGAAGTCGGCCATTTTTATTTCATTATTTATAACCAATAATTTGGTATCAGAAGACTGGTTCTTGTACTTCAAATTTCTTACCGATGATTTGGTATCAGAAGACTGGTTCTAGTACTCCTAATTTCTTACCAATGATTTAGTAGCAGAAGACTGGTTTTTGTACTCCTAATAACTCAAGGCGACTTCATCGATATCTCTAGCTTACGTTCAACACTCAGTTGAACATAGAAAGAAATGACGCCTTACGCAAAAATATTCGCCTTTCCTTGCTGCACAGTTAGTACAAAACTTTAATCCTACTACAAATAAATTATTCTGATCCTGAGATCCTGAGATGTAGTTTGGAGCACAGCTCCAGGCCACGATGAGTCGCCGCCTCACGACGCCGTCAACCTCCCCGCAGCGACGGAGCCCCAAGTCCCAGAAAAGGGAGCCGGCAGTTCCACCACAGCCGCGGCAGGTCACGGCGCCTCCAGAACCAGCGGCATTTACCCTCCTTCCCTAGCCAGGGCAAGGTTAGGGGGCGGCCGCTCTCATATGCCAGCTGCTTCAGGATACTGTTACCCTCGGCAGGCTGGTGGTAATAGGGCAAAGGAGGCGTGTCTGGGAGCGTCCTCAAAAATTCATCGAGTCTCCCCTTGAACGACTCCAGCGTTCCCTCTAACTCCCTGATACCAGCCGGTAGACAGTTGAACAGACTAGGTCCCATAACAGAGAACGAGTTTTCATGCCTCGTCCTGGTGCTCGCCAGCGCCCTAAGCTATCCAGCCTAGTTGGGCTGTTCACCGATTGTTCAAGCGCGAACTTTTCCATGAACTCAAGGAAAGATTTAACCTGTGATCGGTCCTCCCGGGAGCCGCCGCACAGTTTAGGGACCAATTTATTCTGGGAAAGTTAATATCACCCAGTACAATCATAGTCGGCAGAGGTGAGCCCAGGTCCTCAATCCCTTCTGCAACATCAAGGAGAACCGGCACTAACTTTTCAGATGGACACGCGCGGGGTCTGTACATAACAACAGTAACAAGTCTCATCGTTTCAAACCACAAGACGATGAATCCCAATCATTCGTTAGAACCACTCTTTAGCACCACTGTGGCTGCAGCCAGATCTTCACGGACAAACACCGCAACGCCTCCTTTCTTTCTGTCAGAAGCCCTGTCAGCTCTGTACAAGCAGTAGCCCCTCATGCTCACATTGGCATCAAGGATCTCCTCACGTAGGTGTGACTCAACCGTTGCCACAACAACTGCATATTCCAGCAAGGCTCTCTCTTCTAATATCTGAACCTAATGTTTCTGGGAACAAGGGCACAAACTTTCAATGTTGCAGGAAATATTTGTGGTACAAACATTAGTCTCTACAAGTGGCTTCGACAGTTACACGGACGTAGCCTTGGAATAGGAGGGCGTTCGCTTTTCTATCTCCTTCCGGAGCAAAGTCAGCAGGTTCTTGATACCCTAGATCTGCCTCCGCAGCTCTAAAAAAGACAAACTTTCAGTCCGCACCAAACAAGACTGTTAGGCCAGAAGCAAACATGTCGACTAGTGCCTTGTAATATAACAAGAGGGAAAATAATTCTCCTCGCGTATCACAGATACTTTGAAACCTACTTCCGTCTTGGATTTCAAAATTTCATTAGCTTGAATTCATTTCGGCTCAACTTTTGAAGCCTATTTTATCAACGCGAAAAACTCCTTAGCCTGATTTCTATATCGGCTCGAAAACTTCGAAGCTTTTAGCTCATAGCTAGAATTCGGTTTCGGCTCAAAATTTTCGACGCTTGAAAAGCAGTTTGAAGCCTTTTTTAAACTCTACCAGATCAAACTCCAAGAACTGCCTAAAAAATATTCGCTACTTAAAAAACTGTGGGCAATCCCCAACTGCAATAAAATTAAGTCAGCAGAACCTGACTTTTCTCTTATCCCTGAAAAATCAGGAAGATTCCTCCGGAATAAAAGCCTCGGAAATTACGGCCCTCAGAATTCCTAAGATAGGGACAGCTATCAAAGGTGGCTTCCAAGAAGGACCTGCCTAAATAATTCGCAATCGGGCCAAACAGGATTCGCCCATCTAAATAACCTATAACTGGCGCCCAACGTGGATCCGCCTAAACAACTATCTAACAATTTAGCGCCCAAGAAGGATCCGACCAACTAACTATAAAGACCCTAGTAGCCAGGCACCCTGTCCATATGGACCAGCAGGCTGTGTGTTCCTCTGCGCTACGACCGGCGCACGCTTGCTCGCCACATCGGCATAAGACAGCCCTCTCTGTGGTGGTGCGCCCCTCGATTCGCGGTGCTCGACCCTGGGGAGTATTCTCGTCTCCTGCCCCCTCGCGCCATCTCGCCCTTGTCGCGGGGAGGAGGCTTGCGTGCTTCTATGATGCCCAGGGCTGTGCTGCCCAGGTGCAACCATGGTAGAGTGGCCTGGGTTGAGGGGTCAGACGAAGAGAGATGGCAGCATGTTACCACCCTACTGACCTGGACCTTTCTATATGGATATGTGCTGATTTTCCCTCTTCGGATGACCTGGCTTTCCTTGGAACACGCTCTGACCTTCTCCTTGGGGGCTGGCAGGAGCCTAGGCCCGTCCTGCCAGTTTTTGAATCGCATGTGGTGAGGGCTAGTGGGAGGGGTGGCTGGGTAGGCGGGGGGCTGCTTAAACGTCTTTGGCTTGCGGGAACGTGTCTTTGGTTAGTCAAGCGCATCAACCTACTGATCCTGGTTACTCTGACTGCTATGCCTGTACCTTGCGAGCATTCTCGTTGGGACTACGTGTGCCCGACATCAGGGATCCCCTTGTAGGCGGCCGTTTTTGCTGCCGGCTCGGGGTGACAGGTGAATACATAACCCTACTCAACATGGAAATTTCTCTCACCACACCGGTAACGACACGGCTTCTGCAAACAGACACAAGTACTGGACCCACCCCAACTCTGCCTTTGGCGCAGCAAACACCCTCGCAGCCTCCTGCGAGTGGTGATGCTGAAGCCGGGCCATCCAAGGTAACAAAACTTAGTCTTGAACCTTACATTCCGCCAGCTCAGAGCCAAAGGGTGCTACCGCGTCGACCTAAGCGCCGTGTTCAGCGGCAACATTTATTTGCGGAGCACCTAGCCAGAAGCGATGGCAAAGATAATAAAACTCTCCCCACGGAATTTAAGAGATTCTTCACAATCAAAGCAAAGGACGGATCGCCCATGAGCCACGTTGACGTGATAGAAGCTAATTGTCACCTGTGCGGAGGACTTATCGGCAGACCTGCTGAGGTAACGGAGACCCGGAACGGTGGCCTATTAGTTGAGGTGCGTAATCAACACCAAAGTGCGGCAATCTTAGGCCTGCAGTCCCTTGCAGGAGTCAGCGAGCAGGTTTCTCCCCATGACAGACTCAACGAGTGCAAGGGTACCATCTGGAACGCTAATCACCCTCAGTATAGCGATGAACGCCTCTTGGAGGAACTTAAGCAATTTGAAGTGAAGGCATTGTACCGGATCAAGAGATTTGAGCGAGGTTTTTTGATGCTCTCACAGATCTACTTCCTTACCTTTCATCGCTGCCTCCTACCACAGTCTGGTCTGTGGACATAGGATGGACTAGATGCTCCGTGCGCCAGTACGTGCCAAAGCCCCGCCGCTGTTTCAAGTGTCAGGACTTTGGGCATGGTGCCAGGTCCTGCCGTGTTGAGCCTGGCGTGTGCGTAAACTGCGCGGAGGAGCATCATGGGCTGCCTTGCGCTAAATCTCCCCGATGTGCCAACTGTGATGAGCAATACCCTGCTAGTTCTCAGGCTTGTTTCTATTACAAACTGGAAGAGGAAATCATAGCAGTGCAGACAAACCAAAGCATCAGCTATTGCGAGGCTAAGCGCATTGTTGGCAGTCGTTTTAGTAGGACTTAGAGCACGTATGCAAAGAAGGTAAAAGCCCTTCAAGCGGCGCCCGTCAATCGTGCTTTCGGTCCTGCTGGCCAGGGCCAACAGAGAGGTACTGCAGTGAGACAGAAGCCTGGTACCAGTAGAGCGCCCCTACCAGAAATATCTACAACCGAAAAACAACCATCTGCACCCAAAATATAGCAAAAAGCAATCCAACCCCCAGTATTACCGAAACAACAGGTGCTGACCAGCCAAATCCATCCAATGAACCGTTGAGGACAATTCCCTCAATTATAACCTCAAGAAAGCGAACGCAGAGCAGCACGTCTCCGACCCACAGCGGCAATCAGGGGAAAATGGCCAAGACACCTAGAGTCATCGAAAAAGCACATGATACTTTTTCAAGCTCTGGAGCCAGCAGCCCCTCTAGTGAGCCTACCAGAGCCAGGAAGTAAAGTGGGAAGAGTGCTCCAACCAGACGTGCGGGTGTATAGCGGTGGGGGTGGTGCTGTGAGAAGCGCTAGGCGTGACCTTTCGATTCCTCGTGCGGACTGTCGCAAGACTGAGCGGGATTGTGAGCGACATATTGTGACCCAGCGCGTTCGCTCTCTGGAACGCGTCACAATTGTCCCAGAAGATATTACGTCACACATGATGAAGAAATATCCTGTCCCGCAAGGCTTCCCGACTAAGCCTCCTCCCGCAGTGCCAATACATACGTGGGATGATAGACCCATAAGCCCTGTGCCGCCTGATCTAGCATCCGCCCTGACTGAGGGTGCGGAAAAGGACTCTACTCGTGCAAAGCCTCGAAAGGGTAAACCATGACCACCAATATCAAATGGAATATTAGAGGATTTTGCCGCAACTATGGAGATCTGAGAGCCCTCCTAGAGGAGTACCAACCATGTTGCTTTTGCCTTCAGGAGACCGTTCTTGGAAACCTGAACCCTACACCTCCAAACAACTATAGCATTGAGGTTTATTCCCCGGTGGCTAACCCAGTTCCCTGAACGGGACTTGCGATACTTGTACGGAGAGATGTTGGTTACAGTAAAATAGCAATCAATACTAGACTACAGGCCCTGGCCCTCCGTATGTGTGTAGTTACTCTTGAAGGAGAGACTATAGGTGTTACAAATATTATGAAGCACCAAATTCAGTTGAAACCGGATGCTCCGGTACTAAATTTAGCTCCTTATCGCATTCCCCACAAGTATCAGGAAGAGGTGATGAAAATAACAGATAACATGCTCGCGCAGGGGATAATCGAAGAGTCCAGTTCAGACTTCAATTTTTCTGTTTTCGTAGTTAAAAAGAAAGGCGGGGATTTTCGTCCCGTGATTGACTTCCGTGCACTTAACAAGGTGTTGGTAAAACATTCTTATCCCATACCTAGGATTGACGACATTTTATCGACCTTGGGCGGTAACGCGTGGTTTACGAATTTAGACCTCCGCTCGGCCTTTCATCAGGTCGAATTAGAACAAGAGAGTAGGAAATTCACTGCCTTCAGCATTAATTATCGGAAATTTCACTTTTGTCGAGTCCCTTTTGGATTGAGTACTTCACCGGGAGTATTTCAAAGGGTAATGACCTCTGCCCTTGCACCCATTTTGGGCAAACTAGCTTTCGTCTTCCTAGACGATATATTGGTGTTTTCAAAAAATAAAAATCAGCATTTAGCTGATATAGAAATCGTTCTTAAGATGCTGCGATCCGGTAATCTGTCATTAAAGCTTGAGAAATGTAACTTTTTCAAAGACGAAATCGAATATTTAGGTCAAATCGTTGCAGCCGATGGTATTAAATGTAAATACTCGCAAAAATTGCAAGACTGCCGGGCGCCGGTCAATTTTAAGGAATCACAACAGTTTTTAGGTTTAGCGAATTATTTCCGTAATTTCTTACCAAATTTTGCTGAGGTAGCGTATCCCTTGTACAATCTTTTAAGAAAAAACGTTGACTATACGTGGACAGACGAATGCCAAAAGAGTTTTGACTTTATCAAATCGTCTCTGTTTTCTGACACAGTCCTAAGACACCCTGACTATACTAAGGACTTTCATGTTTTTACAGACGCATCTAACTCAGGAATTGGAGCAGTACTAATGCAGACGGATGATTCAAGCGATAAAATTCTAAGACCTGTGGCTTATTAAAGTAAGATTCTTAATTCGAGCCAGCGAAGATATTCTACTACCAAAAAAGAGTTTTTCGCAATTTTTTCGGCTTTAAAGTACTTTAAATATTTAATTACTGGATACCCTGTCCGGGTGTACACCGACCATAGGCCCTTGGCGCCACTTTTTGCAAAAAACTTCCTGAAGACACCAATATGGCTCGTTGGTGTATTAGCGTTCATTCATTTGAACCCGTTGTTAAATATTTACCCGGCAAGGAAAACGTTGTAGCTGACTACTTGAGCAGATTACCTGTAAACAATGAGAAATTAAATCTTAAAGAACTAGAGCGTTGTGATGCTCTGGAATCCGCATTTGAATCAGAAGTCTGTATTGTGGAGACTCGATCACGACACAAAGGCATGACTAGACAGACATGAGGTAGTTGACCCGCCTGCACTCACTCCAAACCCGCAGATTTGGACTCCGCCCACCTCTCTCCTTCCACCTCCGTGTTGCTACATAAAGTTGCCATTCGCGCCATTTATTTAACTATGTAGTACTTCTGAGGTTTATTAACCTATCTGTTCGTCATACATTTATTATTAATCAATGCATTATAAACACTACACGAATTTAGTAAGTGGATACTACAGCGGAATACCAAAGTTAACCTGTATTAAATCATTATAATAAGTTTTGACAACGACCGCTGGTGTTTGGCTATTCGACCCTCCACCTCGGCACGCAAAAACAATCATTTTTAAACTTTTTTAAGTTAACCTTAAACTAAATGTACTTGGCCTAACCTTACCCAACCTAACCTAACTTAACCTAACCTCTTAACACGTTAGTTGCGATGGGTTAAACCGAAGTTCAATATTCAACTTGAATTTAAAGTCAAAAGTGATAAGCAAATTTGTAAATATCAAACATTAACTGGGCCTGTTAAATACCACTAATTTAGAAAGGTTGTTAGAATTTTTCAAAACGACCCATCGATGGGTCGTTTCGCAGCAGGAAAAACCTAAGCACGACCCACCGGTGGGTCGTGTCGCAGTCAACGTGTTAACCTAACATAACTTAACTTAACCTAACCTAAATAAATTTAACCTAACATTTCTGTAGCTGCTCGGAGGTGGTGCTGTAGCTGCTTGGAGGTGGAGGGAGAGGGGTGGGCGGCGTCCAAATCTGCGGGTTTGGAGTGTGTGCGACCCGCCTAGAGCGAACGCTGACGGTGCAGCAGACAAAGACGCGCGACCCGCGCTGCTAGACTATGTTCCGAAGGAAGGAGAAATTTATTGGACTATAAAAGAATTTATTGAAGAACAGAATAAAGACCCTTTCTGTATAGAAGTAAAAAACGTTTTGCTGCATGGTAGTATTTCGAATATTCCAGACTTGCAGAATTTTTTTATTTTAAATGACATTCTATATCGACGTAGACAAATTGACTATAGACCTAGCACCATTTTGACAGCAGTCGTACCTAACTCCTTAATGGGTAAAGCTATTTTAGCGATCCACAGCATGTACCATACAGACGATACCCACACTTTGTTCAAGTTTAAGCTAAAGTATTACAATCATTTGGAAAAAACAATTGTTGGAAAATTTGTAAAAGATTGTGAAGTTTGTAAACTAATTAAAGCCAGACCTTCTGTTCCAATTAAAATTTTGACCGCTCCGATCGCCAAAGAACCATTTGAAGTCGTATCAATGGACCTCCTTGGGCCACTCAAAATTACAGATAACGGCAATAAACACATATTGGTCATAATCGATCTCTTTTCCAGGTTTTGTAGGTTGTATGCAATATCTAATCGTCGTACGGAGACGATAATTTCATGTTTGAGTAATTGTTTTTCGTTGTTAGGATTCCCCAAAACTCTCATCTCTGATAATGCTCTAGAATTTAAATCATTGGCGGTCAAGCAATTCGCTAAAGTGCACGCCATTGCGAAAAAGGAAGTATTAGCTTACAGTCCGCACTCTAACGCTATAGTAGAGCGTAATAATCGTAAAATAACAAATCTATTGAAATTATATGTGAACACACTTCCTCATGCAGAGTGGGATCAATTGCTGGAAGTTGTAGAGAATGCATTGAACAACGCATTGAATTCTACTTTGGGCGAAACACCTAGTTACGTAATGTTTAATCGTGATACGTGTGCATACTACCAATCCGAGAATTTTGATTCTGTAACTTATAACTACGATGAAGAATTGGATTTGGTGAACTTTCGGGCAAGGGAAGCCGCCCGGACGGTGGAAAATATTCGAAATTTAATTATAAATAATACGACAGAGAGAAATTTATACAGAAACATCAAGCGACGTAATAAGGACATACAGGTGGGCGATCGTGTTCTTTTAAGGAATCACGAGAAAAAACATAAGCTAGAGCTTACTTGGATAGGTCCTGCTGTGGTCCAAAAGGTCCAATTACTACCGTCCTTCATCCTGGCATTTTGGCCTTGCTGTATGTGGATGACTTTATGTTCTACTCAACGTCTGCATTTTTGCCTGCGGCGACCCGCAGAATGCAGAAAGCAATCAATAGTGTGAGAAACTGGGCTCTTAAGCATGGCTTTACTTTTTCTACTGAGAAGACTGTAGGCCTTCATTTCTAAGGCTGCGGACGCCGTGATCCTCCTCGACTGGTGCTGAGGGAGGGACAGATAGTTTATGCACGCAGCGTAAAGTTTTTGGGGATGACTGTGGATGATAAGCTCACCTGAAAACCTCACATGGCTGCTCCCAAGGTTGAGTGTGCTCGGAGAATGAATCTCCTGAAATGTATGTCTGGAGTAACATGGGGAGCAGATCAAGGAACGTTGTTGCGACTATAAAGAACCCTCATCAGGAGCAAGATAGACTATGGCTGCATAGTATATCAATATGCGAGAGAATCCTCGCTCGCTAAGCTGAATCCAATGCACCATGCAGCTATCAGACTAAGCACTGGTGCTTTTGCTTTTCAATCCTCACCCTCTTACAGCCTGTACGTGGAGAGCGGAGAGCCTCCTCTGTGGCTCCGACGTGTGCAACTAACCTTGCAGCACCTAGCCAGGCTGGAGCAAGTCCCTATGTCTCCGGCATGGGCTAGTGTGCACGCACCTTTTGGTCGACACCTGCCCTTTCCTCATTTCATACCCTCATCTGTGGATTACCCTGCAATTAAAGCCGCAATGCAATTGAGACCCATGCGTATACTCCCGGTACTCTTGGACAACTCTGAGACGTGGCGCGTCCCCATAGAAAGCTTTTGCCCTGGATGCCGGATGCCCAAATGGATTCCTTGCCCGATTACATCCTGAAGGGAATTTTCATGGACTATGTACTTGATAAGCACGCAAACTCCGCAAAGTTCTACACTGATGGACCAAAAACGGGAGACGCCGTGGGTTGTGCTGCCATGTCTGGAGAAAGGATTAGTGCAAGAAAACTGCTCCCAGAGTCATCAATTTTCACAGCGGAACTGTACAGTGTGATGGAGGTGTTGAAATTGATCGAGGACTACCCAGGGGGCTCTTTTACAATTTTCGTTGAGTCGAAAAGCCCAATCAAGGCCACGCAAATGTATAATAGTACACACCCGCTCATTACTGAGATTCTCGTAATGTTAATGAACTTTGCAAGTAGACGTAGGAGTGTCATGTTATGCTGGGTGCCCGGACATGTGGACACTGCTCCCACCCGTTCCACCCTCCAACAAACTGCAGGATGAAGAAATTTGCATTCTCAGCCCTTTTTGAAACCTCCCGCTCGCTTGCCTCCCAGCTTTGCAAACTTCCGGCAAAGCTTAGGATGCGCAAACTTACAGGAGATTTCTTTTAGACCATGCTTACACTGCCCCCTCAAGTAATGTTGGCACACAGCTTTTTCTCTACTCGCTTCCCCCGTTTTTGTATCCTCGGGGCACCCAGCCATGTCATTCAAGCTGTCCACGCTCAACGACTCACTCCTGTGCGCTGCGACCACACCCGACAGTGGCGGTGCACTAGGGGTTTTTGGCTCTCCTCCGGGGCTCTCCAGTCCCTTGTCTCCGGAACCTCTGAGCTCCACCTCGATCGAGTCAAGGAGCTCCCGGTACCTCTCGCCACTCTCCCTTGCCACAAGCACTCGCACTTATACGAGGCTCTGGTCAACTTCAGTCGAACAAGGTGGTACGCCGGCAGTCCCGAACATTTCAGATGGGTACAACTAGAGCAGGTCTCGCACCTCAGCGAGAACTGCCCAACCTCTCCATGGCAGACTCCACATAATGCTCCACTTTACGGAGCTCGGCAAAGGCGATTCATTATCCAGAGATGATTTCGTACCTCCGCACGAGGGTAGTTTGAAAACACTGATCTGATCTGCAGGTACTGTTCCGAAAACACTTATCTGATCTGCAAACACTGTTTTGACAACACTGATCTGATCTGCAAACACTGTTCGGTCTTGGTCTTGGCTCCAACGCAATACAGACAACACAGGAGTACACAGTTTACTTTGTAATTTAATACATCTCGGCTCAAATGGTTGAGCCTGTCGTAATTAGTCGTTAAAGGCCACGATCCTCCTCACGAGAAGGTCAAAGGGTATCCCTACTTCGGGTTCAGCTATCAGTACAACCCGAAAAGATACTTGAGGCAGCCCAAAGTCTGCGACCCGAAGTCCTCGTCCAGATGAGGCGCAGAGTTGCCGGCTTCCAGGTGCTTCTGGTACGCCACCAGCGGAGACTTGCTCATCCAGAAGCTGTTGCCGGCACTGCATACCGGACACTAGCAACTGGAAGCAGAACATTGCGAAGTTAGTTTTTCCAATCCTATTATAGGGCCAGGATGGAAAAATTTGATCTTAATGTTAACCATCAATATGTGAGTCACACAGAACACTAATTCCACCAGAAGCAATTTGATGACTGCAATCAGGAGTTAACGTGCTGCGTAGCATCGTTCCTATATTAAACTGGTCTACGTCAACGTGAGTGCAGGCGTCGAACAATACCAAGTTGATAAGAGTTCATCAGCTCATCCAGAGTTGATATGCTTTTTTAAGCTCAAGTTAATTGCTGGGTTTTTTGGATGAAATTTGCGCAAACAGTTCATCTGACAAATACTGAAATACTATGAAAAAATAGGAGCTCTTCTTTGTGTATCGAGAAGTAGGGGCGAGCAGCACAAAATTCACCTATGAAGCTTC
Source organism: Morinoia aosen (assembly GCA_030386875.1). Taxonomy (NCBI): domain Eukaryota; kingdom Metazoa; phylum Arthropoda; class Malacostraca; order Amphipoda; family Talitridae; genus Morinoia; species Morinoia aosen. Next base: position 7,990,029 of record CM059558.1, on the reverse strand, counting down.
AACCTTAGAACTGTGTAAGTCATAAATTTGAAAGTATAAACAATAAGCTCGGTCTCATTTCACTATGTGGCACTCGTGAACTAAATTAATCAATGAAATATCGAACGAGGCGCTCAAAACAAGAACATGAAATTATTTCGTCTCCCTCTCATGTTTTAGGTTTATGATCATCAAAAATGTTTTATTTTATTTATTCCCTACTTCTTAGATTTTAAATTAATATGTATTTATTACATTGATTGATGTTTTTTGGAGCAGATAGGGACTACTGTATTACTTATAGTCTGATATAATATAAGGAAAATTTTTGAACACCCAAAAATTTTGTCAAGCCGAGTGAAATATCGATAAAACTATATAAATTAAAGAGCATCTACCATTATTGCGGACCGCTACAATAAGATAAGGAACTGCAGTTTACACCTGGTGCCTTATTTCCCTGCAGGTTGTTAGCAATAAAATAAAAGTTGCTCAGCGAATTATACTCTCTGCGGCATGAGGCGGGCTGGGGCGCAGCGGTCGCAGAAGAGATAGCGACAGCTCGACAGCATGCAGTCGTCCTAAATGGCGTCCTGGCAAACTGCGCAGGTCTTCGGGGTCCCACAGCCTAGCATCTCCTCCATCGCAGAGCAGGGCGTGATGGGGCAGCTGGATGGGACTGGTAGCAAAAGCCCCTTGGAGGGTCAAAGGGAAGACCAAGCTGGCGACCAGATTCTGCATGTGGACGGCGCTGTAAAAGGTGGTCCTGCCGTGAGGATCGTCAGCCACGACGGAGCGCATCTCCTCATACAGGAGGTCGCAGAGCAACACGTTGTAGAGGAAGTGAAACCGGGCGACGTCCCTCAGGTGAGCGATGGCGTTCCCGTCGTAAAGTAGAGGTGACGTGATGCGCTCCAGGACAAGATTAATGCCTTCAACAACGTCCAAAGCGTACCATTTCATCGATCGTTCGAGAGGATGAGGAGAAGTCAGGGTGTACCCATCATAGATACTATCACTGCCCTCCAAAACAACGGTCAGCACGGACACCAGGGCTCCCACTTGACGTAGGGATGGATGCAAGAGGTCGGTGCCCATAACTCTCCGTAGCTCGCGGAAGGAAATCGGTGGGACGAGGTGATGGTGATGTGGAGCTGCGGCGACGTCTTGTGGTCAAATGAAATTTTTTAGTTGAATCGTCGAAAACTTACAGCGCATGAAAGAAAATACAGACAATCAATGGTAGGTATAATCTGGGCTCATCGCGTCGCTGTGTACAAATACTCAATGATTAGTTCATCATTAATATCATGGCAAAATGATAAATTATTAGTTTTTCCCTATGTAAAGTGCGATTAAAAATTATTTTTGTTTTCTCCTTTTTTTTCCTCTAATAAAATTGGATACACTGTTTTTGTTCGTTTGATTACACAAACCTAAACGCTGAAAATACGAACAACGTTTGAACTTGCGTTGGATTTAATAAACTTTCAGTGGAGTTTTACTGTAGTTTAATTTCATATCTAATATTACAAAACAGCTTCATATGTGAAGAAAAAACGTGAGAACATGGTTAAAAAGAATGTAGTTTTAATCGATTAAAAAAGCTGCATCTTTTAGCATTGATGCATAAATAGGAAGATGAATGAGATATTATTGAAGGCAAATATTTTGAAAGAAAACGAGCCCAATATTTTTCACGACTATTTGACGTTAAAAAACCTTTTATTTAGGAATGAAGTCAATTTCAGAATAAAAACAGTTAAAAACATTATCAATGTAAATGCAATATTCAAAATAACAGAAATTGATAAGAATTCTCATGGAATTGCTCTATGAACATTTCTTCGTGACATGAATTCAAACTAAAGAGACGATTTAGGATTACATCGAGAAATTTATTTTCAATTTTTATCAGGAAATGAAAAATTTTCAAATTCAGTGTTTTTTAGACTTTGATAATTACTTTCAGAGGACGGAAGTTTATAGGTAATTTAAATTACTAAAAGTGTTTGAAAAATTTAATTAATTTTTTCAAGAAATTAAATTGCAGACATTTGAAAACCTGCGTAACTTTCTGTAAGAAATAGTTATCTGGAAATATGTTAAATCCGCAGGCATGATATACCGACTGCTTCTGAAGTTCATTTCTTACACATCACTTATAACAAATACTACCATATTGTAGAACACAAACGTTAATATCGCAGTACTAACTTCACCTAATACTTTCAAACCGTATTTGCATTTATACGAGGGACAAAATAGTGAAGAGTCCATTGTAGTCAACTCATAAAGACCTACTCCTCCCCATTGTTGCACACAGAACCTTCTCAGTCCTGACACCAACCCACACAACTGAAGGAAATGGAAAGAATTGACGCAGTGGCTCCCGAATGGAAGTTAATGAATGAATTTAGCGGCCAATTTCTGAATGGTTTCGACGTGTCATTTGAAAATAAAATTATTTTCTAATGAAAAATTATTATTCACGGAAATTTTTACCGATCACTCAACTGAGCATTTGACGAATTTTATTAAATACGTGATCTCATTAACCTTGAATTGGATATTGTGACGTTGAGACCGTCAAATAAAAATGTTATTAAACTTTGTTTATGTTCTATCTCGTTATATCGGCAATATCAGGAACACAAATGCAATGAATTTTGCCTTAATTAAAACCACGTGGTGGCTACCTTTGCAATTATTACTACTCGCATAAACATATGTAGGAAAAATTCACTGTGTTAAAATTTAAACTGATTGGCAGGTTAACTTTTGCTCACTTCTTATACTACCATTACAAATATTCTATAACAAAGCATTATATCGCTGCGTACCGTGAATACTGCTGTTAATTTAAATTATATAGAAATAGACTAAGTGAGTAACTTCATCGAACAACAAAGCAAACAAACAATGGCATCTACGGATGCTTTATTTCCAATTTCAAGCCTGATACATTTCACCTTGTACATTGGATTTTCAAATGCCTTATAATTAACACCAGGACGCCATGACGCTTTTCCCCGGCCAAGACCGGTACCCATTTTAGATACCTAGGTAGAGTGGGGTATTGTGCTTGGAATTTTTTCCCTAGACCCAACCGAGAAAATTGCCATCCAACGCCGGGACTCGAACCCTCGTTTGCCCGCACGGAGGCAGGTCCTAAATACACACGGCTATGACGAGTACAATAACAATAATTATCAACAAATGATGGGTGCACTCACCATACTCTGGTAGGCCTCCTCATCTTCAGGTGATACAACGTCCAAAATGGAATGGTCCACTCACGGATGAACTCCCAAATCTTCTGCCGGTTCACAGCAGACCAGCTAGCAGGGGAAGAAGCAGGCTGCTCCATCACTCTATGTGTGGCTGTTGGTCCTTTAAACTCTCAAAATTTCTTGCAACAACTTTGCAGCGGAGATTTCGAACACTGAGTGTGTCACAAAAATTTTCGAACTGGCAAAAGCAATTCTTTTCTCACAAAACGCTGATCACTGTAGCACACGTGTTGTTTGGAAGGCTGCTCAGTTCAGACTGTCTTCAAAGTCATGAGCTTGGAGGTACCAGGCCTACTATTCCATACATAAGATGTTTTTTTCGTCATGTAATCCGATATCTTCCAATCATTGAGTGTTCCGCACTAATGAAAAAGGGACGATTCGTCACGGCCGCCATCGGTCGCAAGTTTGAGCGCAGGCGTTTCTGAGTTGCTTGGAAATGCCTTGCGCCAGAGAGCCTTGGCTGTGTTTCTCTGCTTAGTTGGAAATTATTGCATGACTAGTACGCACGGCCAGCTAAAAATGACGGGATTCAATACCTTTCTTGAACAAACTTTTCAGACGTGGATGACTAACAAAAATATATATCCTAACAGTACCCGTGATAAAAAATATTATTGTACTTTTGCACTGGTGAAACTCGTGCCTCAGATGCGGTAATCATAACTATCCTTATGAGCGTGACAGAGAAATGGAAGGAGCAGACTTCAAACAAATAAACCCTGGATATTATTAGATAGTAACAGGACCTGTGGAAATACCACTGACATTGTCATCGTTAAGCTAAGTGGACCCGTGAAAAAATTCCGTCAATATTACTTACCTATCCTAACTTATCATGTCCTAACCGAATCTATCCTGATAAAATGTCAAACAAATCAATGCATGTAAGGCCATCTTTCAATACACTGAGGAATTCGGTATCCATGATACCGCAAACTCAGACATCTTATGTTAAAAAGCGGACACCAAACAGATATATAAATAAACACACAACGGGTATTATTAGGTTAGATATTTCGGACTCATTAATCCACCTTGTATCGTTAATTCAGTAAAATGTTCATCGGAGTAAAAGGCCTGTGATCAAACAACGAAATAAGTACTGTAGTCTGAAAATGTTACAGACGCTAAATGTATAACTATTGTCAGCGTGCTTCATTAATAAACTGATCATACTTTGATATTTTATTCATCCAAATATTGTAAAAAATTAAAAATGTATGTTTTTTTTGCGAATTACTTACGAATGCCATATCACTCGCAGTGTACAGACATTGTACCTCGCTCCATTCGCGTTAGATGAATTAGAAGAAATTTCTTCTCAAATTGAACTTTTGCAGTTATACACTCAGGCAGTAAAAAAATGGAACTTTTGGAGAGACCCCAGAATAGGAAATTGAAATTAGGCAAGACTTGAATCACAAAAAATCAAGCCTGATGTGAGAGTACATTTATGCTAAAATTAGGTGTAAGATTCTTACCTTGTAGTGACTCTCAATGAAAAATGATACATGTTTCATTAATGAATTGCATGTCGTGGAGGCGCAAGCGTGCTATATCATACGAAGATGAAAAATAAGAAGTAAACAATGAAGCTAAATTTGAATGCATGAGTTCACTCGAATATCAGAACTACTACAATAATTGAAGAGTTCCACTCCTTACCGCATAACTTCCACAGATCTTTTGCAACCTCAGATTTTCACACAGAAAAATAAAATTATTTCTCTATCTAATACACAAAAATTAATTTTTCACTCGTTGACTCAAGCACCAAAATACCTTGTGTAAAATCATTGCTGATATCAAACATGGAAACTCAAGCAATGCATTTCAAAAGAAGGGGCTTTACAAAAAAAATAGAATAAAAGAGAATATAACGATGGGCTGTGTTGATGCTTTTTACAGCTAAATGTACAAACGCCTTTCATTAACACAGCCTTAGAATTTTTTTTTACCAATAAGTGATATATTTACAGTGAGCTTTAAACTTTGAATTAATTGCTAGAGTTTTGTTTTTCCAATAATTTATTAGACCGTACTAAGAATGCATTTTTGTTTGAAATGTTAACCGCATTTATGAAGGGCTCATCTGATATCTTGCAGTGGGTCGCGTCCGACTGGCCTGGCCTGCTGGTTGTGTTAATGCTTTTTGGTAATGCTAAGAAGCTGAAGCTTACATAAATAATTTTTATCAGGCATAAAATGCGTAAGGATTTTTACATACACCGCATGTAATGATGCAGTGTATCTCTACTTCTGGCTCAAAATACGCATTTTAAAACCATTTAGCTGCCATAATCGCAATACTGATGATGACTTGAATACAACCCACGCTGGCTGCACGCTGCGGAGGAGATCACGTGCAGATGTCACGCTAATGAAGACGCTCTTCTCACTTTTGATAATATCAAACAAATAACTTGTTTACAGAGTGATGTAGTATACTGGTTGATATACGTATGTCATTTGATGCCCGATTGGGAATTCATTGCATAATATGTTGCAAAATGTACCTCACCATATCCAATAAGATTAGTTATGGTGGCGCGGCTGTACCAAGGAACTTATTGAATCCTAATTGGAGTGAAATGGGCAGCATTTAATAGTTTCATAGTCCATTACTGAGGCATACTTTTACCTCACCAGACTGTCTCACATCAGCGGTGATAGTCGGCACAAATGGTTATTAGGTTAATAATTGGGCCTTTTTGTTACCCACATACCGACTACAGCAGCACTGGATGATCATGTCTGTCTGCATTGATTTAGTTGAATAATATAAGTTAAGCCATTAATCACTATTTCGTAATTATACTTCATTTACATTATTAGAGAATTATACTTCCAATAGGACGATTCATAGGAAATCTTACTCGTAGAATAAAAAGAAGAACCAGTGAACATTTATTGCAAAACTATCGAACATTACATTTATTGCAAAGGCTTCGGAATTATTAAATTTCCATCATCATTGCTGAAACAAGAAAGAAAAGAAAAGTTTCTTAAAATTTCAATAAAAACATATATTCCACAAAATTCTCTGAATGTCTAAGAACCCCAATTTGTTTTCATTCATACACGAACACTTCCTTCCTTTACAAAAAATATGCCGTCACGACTATAGAAGAGATAAAAAATAGAATAGAGCGAAAGATCTTTTAATGACACTAGCGTTTAGGAAATGCTAAGAAGATCGATAGGGTTGAAGTCCCAACTGTGGGCCGGAGGGATGGAGACTTAGGCCGGTTGGGCATCGTCTCGAGTAGCGCTCCCTCCGGTGCCTGAATTGACACGACTCCTGTCGAAAGAGAGACTGATCAGCAATTGAATTACGTTGCGAAGGGCACAAGGCCGCAACAAGATAATTAAACAATTGAATTAAGGGCACAAGGCAGCAACAAGATAATTAGGAAATTGAATTAAGGGCGCAAGGCCGCAACTAAAGAATTAGGTTAATTGAATTAAGGGCGCAAGGCCGCAATTAGAGAATTAGGTAAATTAATTAAGGGTGCAAGGCCGCGACGAGAGAATTAGGTAAATTGGAGAAAGGGCACAAGGCCGCAACTAGAGAATTAGGTAAATTGGATTAAGGGCACAAGGCCGCAACTAGAGAATTAGGTAAATTGGATTAAGGGCACAAGGCCGCAACTAGAGAATTAGGTAAATTGGATTAAGGGCACAAGGCCGCAACTAAAGAATTAGGTTAATTGAGTTAAGGGCGCAAGGCCGCAATTAGAGAATTAGGTAAATTAATTAAGGGTGCAAGGCCGCGACGAGAGAATTAGTTAAATTGGAGAAAGGGCACAAGGCCGCAACTAGAGAATTAGGTAAATTGGATTAAGGGCACAAGGCCGCAATTACATTAGTTCACAGTTACATATCTCCAGATTTATTTAAGGATGTGCTAGGCAGGTCACTGAACTGTCACAACACACCATTCCGCGACGCTACTCATGGACGGTGTCTCACCATTGCTAACAGTCGAGCTCGTGCGCTGTCCACCCGACGAGGTCACAGGCGCACCGTAAGTCGGTGCAGAGGTCTCACTCCATCTTCCCCGCAGAGGATCACGTAACCTCCGATATCATCGGTAGATATATAGTCGTGAAGGTCTGGCTCCCAAGGTCCAGATCTTCAGGTAGGAGATGAAGCGGCAGCGGAACTTTACGAAGAGTGAGGCGGCAGCGGTAGATGCTGTGCAGAATACCTGCATTATAGCTCAAAGTACTAGAATTAAGGTAACTTTAAGGAAATGGCATTCAAGCGACAGCTACATTAATTTAAAAAATGTAATTCATTAAATTAACGGTAATTGAAAGGAATTAAAATAAAACAAGTCGGGAAAAAATATTCAATTAACATTTTGTAAATGCAGTCACTACTTTCACACTGCTCCTCTGATAAGCACAATTGTAGCGTACTAGAGCCAACTTTCCCTTTTCCCTTCCACTACTAACTTGTGTGGAAGCTCCTCCTGTTCCCGCAGTTCTTCATCAGATCCCGCACAGAAACCACCTAATCTGCTTTTCCCGGAATCAACACTTCTTCTGGTTAAATGGTCAGCACTTCGCTAGGCCGCTGGACCTCAGTTGTAGCCGAATGTGCCGGGGACATTTTGATCGGCAAGATTACTCTTTCATCTGGAAGTTCAGCTGGACCTCAAATGTGTCTACGCGTGCCTGGTAGAGCCCACTCGACCAAGAGGTTAATTCCGCTACCAACTTCAACACCGTAATTTCATCCTTCATAAAGATGTACAAATAAAAATCTGCGCTGGAAGGACGGACGGACAGGCAGCCGGCATCACGAAGCGTACGGCAACACTCAGACGTCGCTCGGAGTTTGGTCTAGTGCATCGTTGCAAATGGGCTATTCGGGGACGGTGTGAACCTTTTGGTGACTGCTTCCCATGTTTAATTATACATCCGCTTTATAAACTTCAACTATTTCGTTCGACGCATATAACTTAAACTTTGTCGTGCGACGCATACAAAAATAAACTGGTCGTTCGACGCATATAAACTTGAAATGAACTTGTCGTTTGACGCATATAAACTTGAAATGAAATTTGTCGTTCGACGCATATAAACTTGAAATGAACTTTGTCGTTCGACGCATATAAACTTGAAATGAACTTTGTCGTTCGACGCATATAAACTCAAAATACACTTTGTCGTTCGACGCATATAAACTTAAAATAAACTTTGGTGGTAAGCGTTAAAAAACTTTTAAACTATAAACTTTGGGTGTGAAACTATTTCAATTGTACTTTTGGTGTTCTCTGGAAACTACGTTGACAGTTCGCGTTTTCGATGAACGATGCCCTGGCAGGAGATCGGACATGGTATTGAACTGCTCAAGGTTCCAACAACTCGTCCTGTTTCCTGTTCCTGTGTCAGTTACGGCTGTTTACGACGTGTGTTCGTTCCTAATCTCTTTCCTGAGTATAACTTGAGCGTCGGTTGAACTTAATTTTTGTCCCTTTTTATAGAACTATTTTACTGAAAATTGTACAGATGCAGTCTTGCGAATGAATAGGACTTGAGTTCACTATCACTACATCCTTCGAAGATTAAACGGTTGCACACAAAACTAGGAGCTGCCGCCTGACGAGAGCAATCTCTGTCGTCGTCCGCACATTGAATTGGAAAAAAAGCTCGTCCGGCAACGCGAGCCAGCCTGAGGAAACTGCTCGTGTTACCATCTGGTTGGAGTTCCTGAGATGGCTTCAGAGGAAAAATTAGAGCACAGTCCACAGACAAAATTGAGAATGGTGTTGGAGAACAGTGGCCAGCAAATTAACTATTAATGTAACGTTTCATTAACAATAAAAACTTTAATGTAACTTTTGATTAACACTAAAAAATTTAATGTAACTTTTGAATAACAATAAAAAATTTAATGTAACTTTTGATTACCAATAAAAAATTTAATGTAACTTTTGATTAACAATGAATAATTTAGGGTAACTTTTGATTACCAATAAAAAATTTAATGTAACTTTTGATAAACAATAAAAATTTTATGTAACTTTTGATTAACAATAAAAAATTTAATGTAACTTTTGATTAACAATAAAAAATTTAATGTAACTTTTGATTAACAATAAAAAATCTAATGTAACTTTTGATTAACAATTAAAAGTTTAACACAACTTTTGATTAACAATAAAAAATGCAATGTAACTTTTGATTAACAATAAAAAATTCAATGTAACTTTTGATTACCAATAAAAAATTTAATGTAACTTTTGATTACCAATAAAAAATTTAATGTAACTTTTGATTACCAATAAAAAATTTAATGTAACTTTTGATTACCAATAAAAATCTAATGTAACTTTTGATTAACAATAAAAAATTTAATACAACTTTTGATGAACAGTAAAAATTGTAAAGTAACTTTTGATTAACAATAAAAAAATTATTGTAACTTTTGATTACCAATAAAAAATTCAATGTAACTTTTGATTAACCATAAAAAATTTAATGTAACTTTTGATTACCAATAAAAAATTTAACGTAACTTTTGATTAACAATAAAAAATCTAATGTAACTTTTGATTAACAATAAAAAATTTAAAACAACTTTTGATTAACAATAAAAAATGCAATGTAACTTTTGATTAACAATAAAAAACTAAATGTTACTTTTCATTAACAATAAAAAATTTAATGTAACTTTTGATTATCAAAAAAAATTCAATGTAACTTTTGATCAGCAATGAAAAATTTAATATAAATTTAGATTAACAATAAAAAATTTAATGTAACTATTGGTTAACAATAAAATATTTAATGTAACTTTTGGTTAGCAAAAAAAATAAATGTAACTTTTGATTAACAATACAAATTTAATGTAACTTTTGATTAACAATAAAAACATTTCATGTCACTTTGATTAACAATGAAAAATTTAATGTAAATTTTGATTAACAATAAAAAATTTTATGTAACTCTTGATTAACAATAAAAATTTAATGTAACTTTAGATTAGCAATAAAAAAATTCAATGTGACTTTTGATCAACAATAAAAATTTAATGTAACTTTTGATTACCAATAAAAAAATTAATGTAACTTTTGATTAACAATAAAAAATTTAATGTAACTTTTGATTAACAAAAACAAATGTAATGTACCTTTTGATTAACAATAAAAACTTTATTGTAACTTTTAATTAACAATAAAACATTTGATGTAACTTATGATTAACAATAAAAAATTTCATGTAACTTTTGGTTAGCAATGAAAAATTTAATGTAACTTTTGATTGACAATAAAAAATTTAATATAACTTTTGATTACCAATAAAAAATTTTATGTAACTTTTGATTACCAATAAATAATTTAATGTAACTTTTGATTAACAATAAAAATCTAATGTAACTTTTGAGTAACAATAAAAAATTTAATACAACTTTTGATTAAAAATAAAAAATGTAATGTAACTTTTGATTAACAATAAAAAATTTAATGTAACTTTTGATTAACAATAAAAAATTTAATGTAACTTTTGGTTAACAATAAAAAAATTAGTGTAACTTTTGATTACCAATAAAAATTCAATGTAACTTTTGATTAACAATAAAAAATCTAATGTAACTTTTGATTAACAATCAAAACCTTAATACAACTTTTGATTAACAATAAAAAATGTTATGTAACTTTTGATTAACGATGAAAAATTTAATGTAACTTTTGACAACCAATAAAAAATTGAATGTAACTTTGATTACCAATAAAAAATTTAATGTCACTTTTGATTACCAATAAAAAACTTAATGTAACTTTTGATTAACAATAAAAAATCTAATGTAACTTTTGATTAACAATAAAAAATTTAATACAACTTTTGATTAACAATAAAAAATGTAATGTAACTTTTGATTAACAATGAAAAATTAAATGTGATTTTTCATTAACAATAAAAAATTTAATGTAACTTTTGATTATCAATAAAAAATTCAATGTAGCTTTTGATCAGCAATGAAAAATTTAATATAACTTTTGATTAACAATAAAAAAATTAATGTAACTTTTGATGAACAATAAAAAATTTAATATAACATTTGATTAGCAAAAAAAATTAATGTAACTTTTGATTTTAAATAAAAACATTTCATGTCACTTTGATTAACAATGAAAAATTTAATGTCTCTTTTGATTAACAATAAAAAATTTAATGTAACTTTTGATTTACAATAAAAATTTAATGTAACTTTTGATTAACAATCAAAAATTTAATGTAACTTTTGATCAACAATAAAAAATTTAATGTCACTTTTGATTATCAATAAAAAATTTAATGTAACTTTTGATTAACAATAAAAAATTTAATGTCTCTTCTGATTAACAATAACAAATTTAATGTAACTTTTGATTAACAATAAAAACTTTAATGTAACTTTTGGTTAACAATAAAACATTTGATGTAATTTATGATTACAAATAAAAAATTTCATGTAACTTTTGGTTAACAATAAAAAATTTAATAGAAATTTTGATTGACAATAAAAAATTTCATGTATTTTTTGATTACCAATAAAAAATTTATTGTAACTTTTGATCAACAATAAGAAATTTATTGCAAATTTTGATTAACAATAAACAGTTTAATGTGACGTTATGTTCAATACTCCTAATTTACACAAGCACATGTGTACACGCTAATCCAGATGCACCCAGTGAACACACGCCATGCTTGCACACACACACACACACACGCACACACAACACACACACGCACACACACAGAAATGCATCAGTAGGTGGGGGCAATTGATAACTTTAAGGCCCTTTATGTCTTTGTTGAGGTTAGCAATTTTCATTGATATTCATCAAACTTGGCAATAGGAGCATCTGCTCTGCGGGCTGCCTGTGTTGTTAATACCATCTTCATAAGAGCGATCATGTTACTTATAATGATTTTACAGTGATGAAGTGATTGATTTCACAATGCTGAGGTTATTGAATTTACAATGCTGAGGTTATTGATTTTACAATGCTGAAGTTAGTGATTTTACAATGCTGAAGTTAGTGAATTTACAATGCTGAGGTAATTGTAGCGGTACGGCACATGATGACACACACTCTTGTTTGACTAGTACTAGTACATCATCATACAAGTAAATCACTTACAAAAAACTCAAATACAAATACTGTAAAAATACGAGCGTTGTCGTTTCTAATATTTATGTCAATCGTGGTTACGTCCCAGTTCATTCCACAACACAGTTTTGCATTTTCCGTCCCTCTAAACGGACTAACGTCTGACTCGCGGTCGCACATCTAGCCTTTTTATATTCGAACTAGTGTTCACGACCCATCAGAAAATGATGGGATTCGATTTCTACTTAAATATATTCGCCAGATGTGGAGGACAAACAAATAGATGTGGACAACAGATGTGTGTAACATACAAATATCCATCATTATCATAACTGCGGGAGCAATTATGAATAGAAATTTCGTTAGGAATTTATTTGATACGCGTCTTCGTTGATCTTTTTGTTTAATAAACGGTTTCGAATAGTCTATGTAATATAAAGAGCTTAAACAAAAAATGAACAGACATTAAATTTACAAGGCGAAAACAAATCCAAATATAAAGTACATGGCATGAACAAGGTTTCAATCAACAGACATGAAAACTATGCATAACATGGTAGAATACTGAACCTATCTCCACACCATCTGAAAACAGAATGAACTCACCCAGATCCAGAGTGCCAACCGAAGTCAAATGCGCCGATACAAATTACGGGAAAAAACGAAAGCGGACGGCACTTACACTTGTATTACCGCGATTAAAATATTCTTCAACTTGCGCACTGGTGAAACTAGTTTCTCACATACGTTCATTAAGCGTCAAATAAGAAAGTGAAAGAGAGACGCCCCAACCAACCAAAACGGACCAACCAATGTAATGAGTCAAGTGAGATTTCCCCCAATGTAATAACATACTAGAAATATTGGAAACAAATACACAAATTTGTATATTTAAATTTTTTTAAGGAGTCACCGGGCGTTTTATCACATAGTATATTGATTACTGCCATCTCGAAGTTAGCGGAATACACCAGAACTTTCTCCAACCAACGAGGCTTTTTACGAAAGTTTACATGTCATTGCTCTTTCAGAAGTACTGGCGCCATCTGTTAGTGAGCGATAGAGGGTTTTTTTCACTGCCTATTTTCGCTTTTGATCACCAGCTGTCATCGTCACTGTCATGACAATCTTTACTATACTAGGAGCCGCGACTGTCCGTCCGTCACACCCACTTGCAGAAAGTGTATGATGAGCGTTTCAGCGGTACATGCTTCAACTCTGCAATTTTCGGTGTTTAAGACATCAGGTTCGCAGTCGGAATGAATATCACGAATACTGTTAGGAAATATGAACTTGTGTGATGTAATTTGTCGAAAATTATGATGCACTTCTGACGGGCCGTGGGTACTCGGCCTCATCTATTTCAGAGAGATTTTAAAAATAAGTTCCGGCCTTTATTTTTTCCCTTTCTTTCTTATTTCAAGGGGACAGACTAATACTTAGTTGCAAGGCAGGGAAACTGAAATGGTTTTGGAGGCCCTAAGACGCGAAAGGTCTTTCTAGATAACCTGAAAATTTATTTTTCAACATCTAAAATATCTATGAAAATTGATGAATTATTGACAAAATAATGCAATTAATAAGACAATATTCAATTAATAACAGTGCAGTGGTCCGCCGGTGAAGTAAATTGCACTTCGTAAGCTTAACTTGTCGTAACTTTTTAACAAAACTTTTTCGGACACGCCACTATAGAGTACAAAATGTTTATGGAACCTTTATATTATAATTTTAATTATATGGAGCCTTTTATTAAAATTTGTTCGATGAATTCTTTGACACTCCGTATATATTTGAACGAACACTGAGCTCGAAGAATTGGGTACCGCATCCTCTTTGGTGAATAGGAGCACATGTTGCAGGAAGGTACGGGGCAAGTCACGCGAAGGCTGCGCACTTATTTAACACAGGTCTTCATCAGTTGTAGCTGCGGCGACGCAACACACGTGCCGAACCCAGGTAGCAAAATTTATTGAACTAATATTGAGCCAATATAGTCTCAATATTGACTGGATATTCAAAATGAACAATGGGGCAATACCTTATTTTGGAAAATTCGGTTGATATTAGAAAAATATATTGGCCCAATAACAATATTATCATCAACCCAATATCAACTATTTATTGTGTCAATATTGACCTAATAATGAAGTATTCCCTACATATGACCCCGATAATGATAATTCCACTAACCCAATATCAGCTAATTATTGTGTCACTATGCACTTGACACTGAAGTGTTGCTTAGAAAAATAATGGCCTGTTAGGCCTGGAGTTGTTGCTACTTTAGCAACTGAGTTGAGCTTGCGGCGAGTGAAGCAGCGACCTTAGATTGTGCGGAAATCCATATAGGTCACCTCATTAAACTTACTTTCATGTAAATCAAAAATAGTGACTAAACAGTTGAAAAGTAAAACTGTGCCTGTGCTAGAATTGACAGCATTGTCTCTGGAGGTGGGTGCGTTGGCCCGTTGGTACGGAGAGTTGAGTGGTGCGTCTACGGTGGCCCCGGTAGAGATAGTTTCTATGCACGTGTACACAGACAGCATGGTAGCTCTTCACTGGATAAAGTCTTATTCAATAGATTTTGATAAGATGCAAAAACGAAATGTTTACACGATGAATAAACTTGAGGAGATAGAGACGGTGTGTAATAATGCGCCCATGACCTTTCATTTTACGGAGGGCAGGGAAAATCCTGCAGATTTTGTAAGCCGCCCGGCTAGTCTAAATCAATTAAAAAAATCAAACTACTTTACAGGCCCGGCCTTTCTTAGCGACAGCCAAAACGACGATCCGTTGGAGTTCTCAATTTGCTTACCTAATTTGATGAGCACGCAGGTGGACGGTTCCAACTCTAGGGATGCTGTCGGTGGAGGGATTACCTGTGACGATAGAGCGGGGTTAACGTCAAAAGGCCAGTGGGAAGTAAGTTCTTGCCTAGCGAATTTGGAGGAAGAAAGTCACTTGATACCTCTAAACAGGTTTTCCTCTTTGACAAAGTTAGTAAAAGTTTTTAGGAATGTATTAACCTTCATTGATAAACTAAAATGCAAAGTTGCTAAGAAAACTTGTCCTAGCCGCGAAAACTTCTACTTGCAAGCACGGACGCGTATTATCTCAGTCGAGCAGAAACGCAAATTTGGAGAAATTTTCAAATTTCTGAAATCTCCTAGCCAGCCTGTGAACAAAACGCCTCAGTTGATGAGGCGGTTGGATATTGTTACCGATTCGAATGGGCTTTTGAGAGTCAAGTCAAAGTTTCCTCAGCAAGACTTGCGTCAATATCCGATTTTGTTGCCCAAAGATAGTATTTTAACAAAACTGATAGTGGAAGAAGTGCACGTTAAGGTGGGACACCTAGGAATTTACCCTGTCCTTAGGGAACTCAGGAATAACTACTATTTTTTACATCCGTTTTCGACAGTCCGGAAAGTTCTCAAGCAATGCATCGTCTGTAAACGTTTGAATGCTAAGCCCATACAACTAAACCAAAGTGCTTACCGAGACTTCCGTATTGACCCGCCCGCGAGGCCCTTCTCGTCAGTTTTCTTGGACTACATGGGCCCGTGGACGATAAGGATAGGCGCTGAGAAGCACAAAGTCTGGGTGCTGGTAATCACATGCCTGTGGAGCAGAGCAATTAATATGAAAGTCTGTTTAACAGCCGACACGAAAGAGTTCCTTAAAGCAGTTCAAATGCATGTTTATGATTTCGGGTTATTTCAGAATTGTATAGCAGACTTGGGTACTCAAATATCGGCGGGGTTTAATACAATAAAATCATTTTTCGATGATCACGAAACTACGATGTACCTTGAAGAGCATGGAATTACTCAACTTACCATGAGTCAATATTGTAAAGGAAATAGCGCACTTGGTGCTTTAGTAGAATCGTGCGTAAAGGCCGCGAAGCGCCTTATTTTCAAAACAATTGGTAAGCGAATCATTTCAGTGTTTGACTTTCAATTTTTAATATCGAAAGCGGTTCATTTAATTAACAAAAGGCCTATTGCATTCAAGGAGGCTTTGAGATCTAATGAGGTGAACATCCAGAGTCCAATCACTCCGGAGGTTTTGATTCACGGGCGTGAGCTTCCGTCCGCAAATGTAGTACCTGAATTTCAGAATTCTGAGAGTGATCAGGATTTCGAACGTAGATCGAACAAGAAAATACTGGAATCGTACCAAAACGTTGAAAAGTTTCATACAAAGTTGAAAGATCTTTACCATTCGGAATTTCTGGGAGATCTGATTTATCAGGCTACGAATAAAAAGGAAAGATACAAACCTGTCAGGCATAAGCTGCTGAATCCGGGCGACGTCGTGTTGCTGGTAGATAAGTTTTTAAAACAAAGCTCTTATCCGTTGGGTTTGGTCACTAAGGTGGAGAAGAACACGTTGGGTGAAGTTACTTCAGCTTGGGTGAGAAAGGGTACTGGAGAAGTAGTTTATCGACACTCGACCTCGCTGATCTTTCTTTTACCGGGGAATGTAGCTGGAGCTAGGTCGCTTGAACCCGGGGGAGTAGAGGAACGCACTTCACAAAGTTCGGCAGCTTCCCATCCTAGGCGGGCAGCTGCGACTGCGGCTAGAGCCAAGATTCAGTCTATGGTATCAAGTGATGCCATTTAATTGTTTATCGTTTAACATTTATGATTTTATCAAACTAATACTTTATTCGTTTCTTCTTGTTGAAAGAAACGAATCCTGTGGCGGGGAGTGTGCGGAAATCCATATAGGTCACCTCATTAATAAAGCGACCTCTCAGAGGAATTGTATTCATTGAGTTGACCAGTCACGATTTGTGCGTTAACGGTGAATTGTTCTGGTCAGGTGACTACGACATAAACATGTCTATTTAAATCACCTGCCATGCAACCCTCAGGAGTCTCGCCCCAGATTTCGCCTCGCACAGTGTCACTAGATCAGCTGTCCTGCAATCCTGGTCAGCGTGGCCGTCGTCGAGGGCTGCGTATTGTGCGGAGCTTTTTTGGTTGACCGAAGGAGGGCCTGTTGGTACTGGTGAAGTTTGGCGCCGGAAGACCGTGGTGGAGTGTGGTGCGAATTGGTCACTCCGTCAGGGAGCGGAGTTTGCCTCTTCGCCTCTTCGCCTCTTCGCCCGCTGACGTGTGACCTGACCATGGAAGCCTAACTCACCGACGGCCGTGTTACTCCTCTCCGTCTTACTTCGAAGCACCGGATAGCACTGAGGGGTACGTGGGTTGGTTGGCCATTGTGATTTGCTGTCAACGTATCAATTTCGTGCTCTGGTCAATTAGGGTGCAACGCCACACACGCATTCGAATAATAACTTATAACTGGAACTGTATAACGTATAACGTATAACTTATAAACTGGAACTGTATAACGTATAACGTATAACTTATAAACTGGAACTGTATAACGTATAACGTATAACTTATAACTAGAATAGGAACGTCATTCCGCAGTCGATATATCCGCTGTCCGGTAGGGGTTGAAGTCGTTCGGGGTTATTTCATGTCCTTATAGGCTCAAGTCTTTGTTTTTTTCCTACAGGCCGTTGGGTCTAGGTCTTTCGAGTCAAGCGGTGGGCGCTGGCGTGCGGCAAGAGCTGCGTGTTGTGCACTCGGGCCCGATCAGTGCTACTCCTCGCCTATTGATTCGTTTGACTGTTGTTTACTGTTACTAATATTTCGTTGAGTTCAATTAAAAACTCTCAATCCGGACTTTCTTTAACTCCACCATCACTCTTTCTGTATATAGATACATATTCGTATTCCCCTGCATTTGCTATTAATTATAGGCTATGAAGAATTTTCCACTATTTCTTGGCTTGGCGATGCTTATAGAGAAGACGGAAAAAGAGTTTCACACAGAGTGTGTCGGGAAAAGAACGGGTGAAGCGGAAAAGGATAGATAGACAACCGATATAGATGCGCTTTGCGCACACGGTACCAACGTTGAAGGTAATTTTTTTTACTCACTCAAGGGTTCGTTATCTAAAATAATTTTACACATACACATACTAGTATTACTGAACACAAATGGACTAAAACTGAGTTTGAGGGGTAACTAAGGTAGGGTACTACATGCCCAATGCTTATTATCAGACATCAAGTGGATATTGGTAGAATATATTGTCCCAATAATAATTTATTTTTACCCAGTATCAGCTCATTACTGTGTCACTATTGACCTGATATTGAGGTGTTTCCTTAAACAACACATTGGCTCAATAATTAATTTCTAATATCGCATCAATGTTCAAAAGGGCTCAAAGACGATAAATGTATATAATTCTGATAAATATGTTATCCTATGTACATACCTACACACCTACAAGACTATGAATTAAACTGCATTCTAAATTTATCTAAAATCCATGATTACAAACCTCTTTGGCATCGTAGTCCAAATTTTATGTTGCACGTACGTACCAGTGGTCGGACAACCTGTACTAAGCAGCATATATACGTTCATCTAAGCAGCATATATATGCGTGACTGAAAAATTGCACGAAAGCGCTTTACTCAAAGAATGATGCATGCAAAATGGGTTATATGGTTAGAATAGGCCTACTCAATACCTTCGTTACGAAATTAAGTCATTTATATCATCTATATAAATGACTTTATTTCATATTAATTCAATATATAGACATTTATTGCTATAGTAACATATGACAAACGATTTTAGCATGTTTTTTGAAAAAATTAGACCTTCGAAACTCATTGGACGACTGTAAAAACAAGAACTGTGAACCTGTCATTACAGTAATTCTGAATATACACGTGATTGTAACGTATTCACATTTCTTGATATCTGTCAAATATATCTGCACTCATTAATGACTGCAATAACTATTCATTAACTTTATTGGTACATTTTAAACAAATTATTCCGTATTATTGGCGTACAATATCAACCCAATATTTGGGCAATAATAATTTATATTTTACCAAATTTTATTAAATTGCGAGATTTTTAATTATTATGAGATAGTTTCCACTTATATGAATATCGTACATATATATCTACAATGTTAGTTTAGTATTATAAATAAAAATATTTACTACATTGTCCCAGTAACAAGTTGATATCATAAATATATATATTTTTTTCGATATTGTCTTGTTATTAGCCCTTTATTGTAATCCAAGATTCCAATATCAGATCAATAAATAATTATCAAACCAATATTGGCCTAATAATTTCTTGCTACTTGGGAAGTAGCGACATGCGGCCTGTGTTCGCTGCACCGCCCGACTCTACAGCTGAGAGCTGCGTCATCACAAGTAGCTATACTAAATGCTGCATCATGCTAAGTAGCTAGACTAAAGTAACTATCTATGTACAGCTTTATCAGTTGGGGTAAATAAATCGTTTAAAAATCTCTCTCTTAGCCTCCGTGAATACGTTTTCAGACCTTCCCTCAAGCGGCCGTCTGGGGCTGTATAAACCAACGCCCATGGAATTTGTCCAAATCGTGACACGACCTCGGTGTCTCGCGTGTCCCCTCAGCACGACTCGAGTCGTCCAGTGATTGTCCGTTCTCTTGGACAGGTGGCCTGTCCAGCTCCGTTTGAGCCTGTCCAGCTCCACTTGAGCCTGTTCAGCTCCACTTGAGCCTGTTCAGCTCTACTTGAGCCTGCGCAGCTCCACTTGAGCCTGCCCAGCTCCACTTGAGCCTGTTCAGCTCCACTTGAGCCTGTTCAGCTCCACTTGAGCCTGCGCAGCTACACTTGAGCCTGCCCAGCTCCACTTGAGCCTGTTCAGCTCCACTTGAGCCTGCGCAGCTCCACTTGAGCCTTTTCAGCTCCACTTGAGCCTGTTCAGCTCCACTTGAGCTTGCCCAGCTCCACTTGAGCTTGCCCAGCTCCACCTGAGCCTGCCCAGCTCCACTTGAGCCTGTTCAGCTCCACTTGAGCCTGCGCAGCTCCACTTGAGCCTGTTCAGATCCACCTGAGCATGCCCAGCTCCACTTGAGCCTGTCCAGCTCCACCTGAGCACCTGCCCAGCTCCGCTTAAGCGGCCCAGCTACACTTGAGCCTGTCCAGCTCCACTTGAGCCTGCCCAGCTCCACTCGAGCATGTCCAGCTCCACCTGAGCACCTGCCCAGCGCCGCTTGAGCCTGCCCAGCTCCACTTGAGCCTGTCCAGCTCCAATTGAGCCTGCCCAGCTCCACTTGAGCCTGTCCACCTCCACTTGAGCCTGCCCAGCTCCACCTGAGCCTGCCCAGCTCCACCTGAGCCTGTGTATCTGCGCAGTTACGTAGTTGGGCGTATATATGTTCGTACGTAGGCGAGTTCAAAGCCCTGTTGCAGGGTACCGCAATGCGGACGCTTGGTCAGCAGTTTCGAGGTAGTATATAATAGCGTGCGCAGCTCGTGGAGTCGCACTCGGTCTCCTGTATTCTCTATACCAAGTACAACGGAAGCTCTTCACCGCCTTTCACTAACCCCTCGACCGTGATACTGGTGGCGCAGTACGTATCGGAACCACGACGTTTACTACTTGATACTCGTGAAGTGACGAAGGTTCGGTGACTTCTGTGAATAAGGAAGGCATAAGTGAAGTCTGGAGGTTCGACGGTGATCCTGTGTGTATCGTGCTTCTACGGAAATTCGCGTGTTTTCTACGTGTGGGAGTCTACTCTTCGCTTCGTGGGAGAAGAATCTGTTTGGTACTTACGACGAAATTAATATGGAGAACACTTCAGTCACAGTAAGAGAAGTACAAGAAGCACCAGAAGAATACAATAACGTGTTTAAGATTGTTGTGAAACGTGTTCCGGAAGCGAGTCTGGAAAATAGTTACGAATTGAAGTTCAAAGTTCCTCTTGATAAAACATACACCGTGCATTTTGGATTGGAAAAGGACGGCGACAACTGCGACGTGAGGCTTTGCGTGAACTACCACCGCACGGAGTGACGTGGATGACTACCAGTTGGCTTCATCAGTGCATTTGTTATAGACTTTTCTACAAACGTCGGTAGTGATTATATTCTACGAGAACAATCGTGTTGAGTGTATGTGATACCACTTTCCATACCGAACAGTGTTAATAATAGGGTATATAAAAACTGTGTGCTGTGCTGTTACGCTCAGTGTAAAGCCGTGCGAAGACATCAACGCTACAGAGACGTGCTAGTGCACGCATCAGCTGCCTCGTCGATTGGCCTGTGCCTGTGCATCGCACGCGACCTTGAGACCAGCTGGGACGTTTCCTGTCTGGCTCTGGCTGAGCTCTCTACGAGGCTCGACCTTGACAACAGCTGGGCCGACTGCTGTCCTGCCGCGGCGTGTTGCCGAGATACCAGTTGAGTACACTGTAAATGTGAAATTTTCTGGGTTTTGATGATTTTATGCATACGAGTCGGATCCTCCGTAATAGTGCTCTGTGTCATTTTAAATTGTTTGAGAGCGGTAGAGTTGTATTCTTGTAAAGAGTTTAATTATTGATCGATTTGACTCGTGTTGATTTCTGAGTCATAGGGACAGTAGCAGTATTCAAAATTCTTACTAAAATTTTTGTTGTGGATTTTTAGGAGGTGTGATTCTGGCGGTGTACAAATTTTTTTTTGTTATGTGATATGTGGTCAGATTCTGATTCCGACCCTGAATTTATTCGTTCGACTGCAACTACGACTAGTAGTGGACGAGTGTCTGTGCCGACATATTGTTGTACGTTACCTGGAACATCAGTTATGTCAGGACCAGTACCTACGACAGTTATGTCTGGACCTGTGCCTACGATGGTAGTGACGACCGCTGTGACAACTTAGACAGTAACGTTCAGTACTCCAAGTGTAACTACCATGACGACCACTAGTGGTCATACGACGAGTGGGAGTGTGACCACGACTTTACAAAGGGGTAGTACCATACTGTCCAGTGCCGAACTTCCACTCTTTCGAGGGAGACAGAGAATGACAGATCCGGTCTTTTGTGAGACTAAGACTTTCAGAACACACGTTGCAAACCTAAAAGCTTATATGTGTTTACTGCCTGACGTGACGTCAGACGATGCCAGAAAAGAATTGCTTGTGCGTAGCGCACACAAGAGTGTAGGTGACTTCAATGGTGTAGTTACGAAGCTTGTGAACCCAGACATTAACTATTCCTTTGACCAGGTTATCGATATTCTCGATGATATTTATGTATCGAAAGGTGAACGGTCTGTACACGCTTTAGCTTGTGATCTAAATCAGCTACGGCTGTTACGTAATGAAGGATTGGCTGCCCAGTTGGTCACGGCCATGGCTAAGATAAGAAATTTGAGTGATCATATTATAAATTGTCAAGAAGTAGCATTGCAACGACATCCATTTGTAGTTGCTAGTACAAACGCGAACGATTTGAAAAAATTCGCGGGCGATTTGGTAGTTTTTAGCCTGGCTACAGCAATACTTGCCCCTTTATTGGAAGAGAACTTTTGCAAGAAAATATTTTCGAGACCATTTATTACCTCTGAAGAGCTTTTAGCTCGTCTTGTCTCCGCGGTGCGGAATAACCCTGAGAGTAGAGAAATGCTTGCGCGCAAGCCTAGTGTCCAGTACTCGTACCCGACAAGAGAGACTTATTTGGTGGACGTACCTGACGAGAGTGTGTGTGACGGGAAGGAATCGTTCCAAGACGTTTTCTATAGCTCACAACATAACAGCTGACGATTTCAGGGACGGAGACCATTTTTCCGACAAGGTTGGAGACCTGCGAGGTTTTCTCGTGGGAGACAACATGCCTATTTTGGCGATCGACCTCTTGGTTCATTGGAATGTAACGAAGCGTCCGTGGAAGAGATTAGTAGTGAACGGACAAAACAAAAATCTTTCTGTTCTCTCTGTAATACTACAGGTCATGTGCAAAGTATGTGTATGAAACAGAGAGGTCAAAATAAATCGAATTTCCGTGGT
Organism: Morinoia aosen; assembly: GCA_030386875.1. Lineage (NCBI taxonomy): Eukaryota > Metazoa > Arthropoda > Malacostraca > Amphipoda > Talitridae > Morinoia > Morinoia aosen. The sequence goes on along the minus strand of CM059558.1, from coordinate 7,966,744 downwards.
CATGCTTGCTATAGGTGTGGCAGGGTTGGACATTTTGCACGTGAGTGTAATTCACGTGGTAGAGGTCGGGGGAAAGGAGAAGCGTACTACGCTGCATCTCCTGAGAGTGAAGATTTTTTAGAGTAGAATCAGACAAATTGAAGAGTGTTGGTGTAGAGAGAGGGAAGTTACCAGTGCCCGAGGGTGAATCACCAGCCCCCGTTACCAATGATGTGGTGGTATTGAAGCCAGATACTATGACTAAGTCGACTGAAGAGGTAGATCCGCTATTTCTGTGTAAAAATAAGTTCGAATTACTAGGTGAACAAGAACTTGATGTAGGTGCAAATTCTGAATTACCTGTAGAAGTTTGTTTATCAGCGACGATAATGAAAGAAGGTCGTTTAAGGAAGGAAAGCGACGGGTTACTTTCATTGCGGCGTTCTAAGAAGCCTACAATTATTCTACGTCATGATACAAAATTGATGAGCGCTCTCATTGACAGCGGTAGTGACCGGTGTCTGGTGAGTTACCGAAATTTAAAAGGCCTAAACGAGCGAATTAAGCCTAGTGCCTTGAGTATCAGGGGTGTAAATTCTAAAAGCCAGGTAACTGGTGAACTTGATCTTTGTATTACTAAGCCTAATAATAAAGAAATAAATACTAGCGCTTTGATTTTGAAAGATGGCGAATTCTAATATGATGTAATCCTCGGTAGGGATATTCTACAAGATGCCGTGATTAATTTCAAAGAAGGATTCATAGTTCTTGACGGAGTAAAAGTGCCGTTTCATGATGTGCAAGAATTGCACGGGCAAAGTAAGCGAGAGGTATTTTTTAATACTATAAATAATCCAGAATGTCTGATGGCTGACATGCTTGCCAAAAGGAGGCGTATAGAGAAATATCTGCTGAAGCAGAGGGAATCAAGAAATGCAGGTCAAGAAAATGGCGGTAAAAATGAGCAAGAAAATGGCGATAGGCAACGAAATGGCCTAGAGATAAATGCTAAAGATCAGTGGGGTACCCCAGGGAAAAAGGTTAAAAAATCCGAGCAGCCAGCGAAAAAAGAAAGTAAAACTGAACAGCCAGCGAGTAAAGCGAGAAAACTGAGAAAAACTAAGCAACGAGCGATAGTTGTTCACTGTGGAGCAGTGGAAATGCCAAGTAACTGTTTACGTGTTATTAATGGGTATGTGAAGAACGCTAAACCCGGAAAGTATATTATGAATAAGAGAATTCTCGGTAATGGTATTTATGTGGCCGAATCAGTAGTGAAAGTCGGGTCGAATAATTTTGTACCCGTGATGCTTTTAAACGTCTCAGAAGACGTGGTATATCTAAGCGAAAATAGCATGTTAAGTATTATTGAGGAAATAGACGATATGGAAATTGAAAAAGAGATTTATATGTCTACCGTGCACGAAGCTGTGCGAGATGCAAATGTGTGCGATGTCCACGGTAAAGCGGATCTACCCAAAGTCGACGGTGTTTGTGGTGGAAGTTTCAATGCCACCGCTGATAAAGACGTTGGGCTGCGATCTGACGAATCGGGACATTGTTGTAACGATATTCGTGTTACCGAACTTGGAATTAATGCACAGAAAGATGATGTACCAGAGGGGGGTAGTAACGAGAGACGCCCTTTGACTGGTGACGATGTGAATTGTGACGATGAAGACGCTAAACCATTACTGTTAAATTTATTAAACGAATTTAGAGACGTCATTACTCTAGAAGGCGAAACCATTGCCGTTACGAATGTTATGAAACATAATATTGAATTGAAGCCTAATGCACGAGTACTTAATATACCGCCCTATCGAATTCCTCATAAATATCAAAACGAATTGTTGCAAGCTAATAAGCAGATGTTGGATCAAGGCATTATTGAACCTTCCAGCTCGGAATTCAATTTTCCTTTAATTGTTGTTAAAAAGAAGTCGGGCGAGATTCGTCCAGTAATTGACTTCCGAGAACTTTATAAAATAGTGATCAAAGAAAGTTATCCCATTCCACGCATCGACGAAGTACTTTACAGTCTTGGAGGGAACAGCATTTTTTCAAGTCTCGATTTACGCTCGGCTTTTCATCAGGTCGAATTAAAAGAAAGTAGCCGTAAATTTACCGCGTTCAGTATCGGTTATGAGAAATTTCAGTTTAAAAGGCTGCCATTTGGGCTGTCCTCGAGTCCCTCAGTTTTTCAACGTATAATTTCTTCTGTTCTTGCAAATATCATCGGTAAACTATGTTTTGTATTTCTCGATGATATCCTAGTATTTTCAAAGTCCATGAACCAACATCTGAAGGATTTAACTAGTGTCTTTGAGAAACTGCGTAGTGGAAATCTTTCCCTTAAACTTGAAAAATGTAAATTTCTAAAGAACTCGATTGAGTATCTAGGACACATTGTGTCTGCAGACGGTATTCGCTGCAAGGAATCTGAGAAACTACAAAAATTTCCCATTCCTCGAAATGTGAAGGAATTGCAAAGTTTTTTAGGTGTAGCAAACTACTTTAGGAATCATATCCCGATGTTCGGCTCGATTTCATATCCTCTTTATCAGTTATTACAAAAAAATGTTGAGTTGATCTGGAAGCCTGAGTGTCAGAAAGCTTTTGAAAAAATTAAATCTGTTTTAACATCAGACACCGTGTTGCGGCACCCTGATTTTAGCAAGCCTTTCCTTGTATTTACAGATGCTTCTAATCTTGGCATTGGAGCAGTGCTTTTGCAGCACGACAATGACTCAAATAAATCAATGAAGGCTATTGCCTACTACAGTAAAAGCTTAAACTCAACACAAAAGCGCTATTCGACGACGAAAAAAGAGTTCTTCGCCATCGTGAGCGCGCTGAAAGCATTCAAATACCTTATTCTTGGATATCCAATCTATCTGTACACGGATCATAAACCGTTACAGCCTTTGTTTTTCAAAAAGCTTCCTGACGACTCTGCAATGGCACGATGATGTTTATCAGTTCAATCCTTCGATCCAGTTGTAAAATATTTCCCCGGTAAGCAAAATATCATCGCCGATTGTCTAAGCCGTTTACCTGAGAAATTGACCATTTCTGACCTTGAGGAATGTTCCGAGTTCAATGAGGTCGACGCTTTCCAAGTGACGACACGGCGTGGAGCACTGCTCCCAGACGTAGACAAAACAGACGAGACGTACTCTAATCGTGTGGCGCCAGCGGTGGCTGCGCCCCCTACGCTCACTAAATACGTTCCTGAATTGAAAGATGTATCTTGGACTCTAGACGAATTTCGAACTGAGCAACAGCTAGACCCATTCTGTTCTGAAGTAAAGGACGCCTTACTAAATAAAAGTGCATCTACGATTCCTGACTTACAAAAATACTTGATTTTGAACGACATGCTTTACAGACGAAGACAGATAGACTCTAGGGAAAGCACCATTCTAACTTCAGTGATGCCGACATCTTTATTGAACAAGGCTGTGCTCAGCATACATTCCTTGTATCATACGGATGCCACGCATACATTGTTTAAATTTAAATTACGTTACTTCCATTTGTTAGAGAAAAGTATCATACGTATATTTGTGAAAATGTGTGATGTTTGTAAAATTCTAAAGGCTAGTAGTACTGTTCCTATTAAGATTTTGGACGCCCCTATTGCTAAAGAACCTTTCGAGGTAGTTTCGATGGATTTTCTTGGACCTCTTCCTGTAACGGGTCAGCAGAATAAATACATTCTGATAGTTATTGACTTATTCTCTCGTTATTGTAAGCTTCACGCAACAGCAGATCGATTAGCAGACACGGTTGTCTCCTGTCTAGACAGCTGTTTTTCAACCTTTGGGTATCCTAAAACACTTCTTAGCGACCAAGCTTTCGAATTTAAATCTGCGGCAGTTAAAAAATTTACCCAAATCCATTCAATTGCGAAAAAGGAAGTCCTCCCTTGGAGTCCTCATAGTAATGCTATTGTGGAGCGAAACAATCGTAAAATTACGAATTTATTAAAATTATATATTAATTCATTAGTGCACACAGAATGGGACCAATGTCTGAACATCACAGAGAACGCAATTAATAATGCATTGAATACTACGTTGGGGGATACGCCCTCCTATATCATTTTCAATCGAGACACGTGTCCGAATTTTAGCGCTTTAAATTTCGAAACCAATTACAGTTATGACACAGATTTCGATATCATAAAATTTCGAGCTCAAGAAGCAGCCCGCATTGTTGAAAACGTTCGAGCTATGATAATTAATAACACCAGTGAAAGAACAATGTACCACAACCTTCGCCGTAAAAATAAAAATTTTGAAATCGGTGAACGAGTATTACTGCGAAATCATTTGAGAAAACATAAATTAGATGTAGCATGGAAAGGTCCGGGAATCATTACAAAAATTAGCCGAAATTACGTAGAATTGAAAATCGGTAATAAGATATATAAAAGCAATAAAAACCATGTGTTACCTTTACGTAAAAAGTGTTGAAGGAATAACTGTACGACTTACGACTGACGGCGATATAATGTTAACAAATATATTGTGTGATTATTGCTTGGATGTTTAGTTTTTATGTATCATTTACATTGGACTCTCTTTATATAACCATATGTATTTGGTTTAATTTTTAGTTGTTGATGTACCGTAGTTTCTACGTCCGTGATTACGGCTGTAACGCACGTTATTTTACAGCCAAGGCTTGCATCTGCTCAGAGCTTCGCGTGACTCAATAACAACCGTGTGTTTACAAACACGGCAGTTCCTTGCCGTGGGAGCGGAGTGCTAGCGCTCGATTTGTTATTGCAATAGCTGTGCAGTGGTCGAGACTATGTTGGATCTGCGCTGTGGGGACATGCTGTTTGCTTCTTCCCTTGCGGCTGTCACTTTCATTTACTTGCTTCTCTAATTTTGATTTCCTATTATTTAAATTATGCGGCCATGCTAATTGAACTGTATCTGTTTCAATTTCAGGACGACCCGGCTAACGTCATTCACGATGGGTAATCGTTTGACCCATGTCTCTGTGGAGGCGCTAACAAACGCCTTGGAGAACCACCAAGGTAGAGTTTCGGAAGATTGGGTGCGAGCAAATGCACTCGTCGACATCCTTCCCGATAGGGTGTCGGACCTCGGACTTTTGCTCATTTTTCCTGCCACCCTGGCATTAGGTGTTTCTTTCTTCTACCTGCGCCGAGAAATTACTTTATTAGCGGATCGTCTGCGATCCGAAGATGCGATACTCCGACGACAGCAGCTGAGGTCCAGCAATGCTGACCCGCAGTTGCGCCACCTGCAGGCAAATAGCGAAGTTTAATGAGACAGTGCGGGGTGTGATTTACAATGTGACGGTATTTCAAAAATTTGTGTGTCACCTATGGGGCGTTAATCACACATAGGTAATGTAAACGGACGTTCTCATATTACTCAGGAACTAATATTAAGTCCTTTATAACTTTTATGATTGTAGTATGTAATTTTACCTTGTTTAGGAACATGTTCGAGAAGAATTCAAGGTTCAAGCACATGATTATGAACTATTTCGTTTTTCTTTTTCAATAATTTATGCGAATATTTTGTTAACTTTATTTCAGAAGTATTGCGTTATTTCATTTTTCGAGTGTGTGTAATATAATTTCCCCGAGATATTATTTTATCTACATTTCATGACAGGTGTCGAGTTTCGTGTACGAAGTATATAATTGCGGTATTTCATTTAATTTTGTTGAGTAGTAAATCACAATTCTTTTAAAGAATTTTCCAACTTGCATTTGTATTTTCAAAATAATATTGATTGTTGTTTAATTATTTTCACTCATGACAGCGCGGATTGCCGATGTAGTTCATTTATTCCGTTAATGTTTCGCGTTTTAGTTTCGATTTGTTCTTTACGTATTACTCGGTGGAAAGATAGTTGAATGCTGGTTCCTAGAACCGTGGATTTTTTGTTTAATGTTCTGGATATTCCTGCTAGTTTTTACAATGAGCCGGTATTATTCTGTTGCGATTGTTGTCGACTCTATTTCGACGCGTTTTATATTCTTTAAGGAAGGTTTTCTGTTAGGCGAAATAAAATTTTTTTTTGTTGTTATTTTACTATGACGCTCTTAGTATAGAAATGTTGCTAAAAATTTTTTTTCTTTGCATATGTGAAGTCGAACTGCGGCTCTGAACATACTTTTTATTGGTGGGGATATATTGTTCCTTTTCACTTTGCGATGCCTAGTCGAAATACATTTGATGTTTTTGTTTTTACTATTAATGACAGTTGTTTTTGCCACGAAGGGGTTATTTTTAATTTTTTGGTTTTCCTAACTAGGATGCCTTTAGCTTACTATGCCGATTTTTGGTTTACGATTCTCCCTTTTGTTTCATTTCAGTTGTGGGTGTTGTTCAATCATGTAAAGGGGGGAGGTGTGTATCTGCGCAGTTGCGTAGTTGGGCGTACATATGTTCGTACGTAGGCGAGTTCAAAGCGTTGTTGCGAGGTACCGCAATGCGGACGCTTAGTCAGCAGTTTCGAGGTAGTATATAATAGCGTGCGCAGCTCGTGGAGTCGCACTCGGTCTCCTGTATTCTCTATACCAAGTACAACGGAAGCTCTTCACCGCCTTTCACTAACCCCTCGACCGTGATACCTGCCCAGCTTCACCTGAGCCTGCCCAGCTCCACTTGAGCCTGACCAACTCCACTTGAGCCTAACCAGCTCCGCTTGAGCCTGCCCAGCTCCTCTTTAGCCCGCCAAGCTTCACTCGAGTATGCCCAGCTCCTCTTTAGCCTGCCCAGCTTCACTTGAGCCTGCCCAGCTCCTCCTTAGCCTGCCCAACTTCACTTGAGCCTGCCCAGCTCCACTTGTGCCTAACCAACTCCGCTTGAGCCTGTCCAGCTCCACTTGAGCCTGCCCAGCTCCACTTGAGCCTGTCCAGCTCCACCTTAGCCTGCCCAGTTCCACCTGAGCCTGCCCAGCTTCACTTGATCTTGCTTACCGTCTCTCCCTTGGCATTTTTCTCAGATCCACGACAAGGTTTGCCATCGCGTCAAGTGTTGTTTAGCTTGATGCGGCTGTGAACCTCGCCTTTTTGAGATATAATTTTTTCCTGTGTGACTTGGCCGCGGTTACGTGCTGGAATAGCTTTGCCTTTCCAGCCGAGTGTCAATGATTGATTTGCGCCTAATCATGAAGTAATCTTGCTCCCATCTTTTCTAATAAAAAATCCAGATTTTCACACCCATACAATAATTTTATACATTGACTTTGCAATTATTAGTTCCCGCCGTGAATTTATTTCTTTGATCTAGGTATCCTTACACTCGCACGACTCCTCCTTACCCTCACCTGTTACTATTTGCCCAAACGACAAATTTAGTTATAATTGTTTTCGTGTTACTCTTGAACCTTTCTTGCATTTCATTCCATAGACCCAACAAGTCTAAATCTGACCGTGTTTTTTTTTTCTACAAAAGACCAAGTGTTTTGTAAAGCTGACTTGCCTTAATATTTAACATCAGTTTTTTTCTAATTTATTATCCTTACTGAGGCTAGAATCCTCCAAACTTACAAAAGACGGAGAAAGGTTTAACATTGTTATTGCGAGGTCATTATTATTATTGCACTGCCATTGTTTTTATTGTATTGACGTTTTTATTATTGCACTAGCATTTTTTTGTAAGATTTTTCCACTATTAACTGCACAGAGGTGAGTGAAGGAATTCAGTCGAATTGCTACCACACGAGTGTTTTTTGCCTAAAAATTTGAAATGTTACGTTATTCCATTGAACTTAGAGTATGCCACATCTGGCAGCACAGGAACGTTGCCAGATGTTGGGTGCTGTACCGCTGTGATATTTCATTGCGTTGACTATCCAGACCTGATCGATGATCACGGTACACAAAACACGATGTATACAGTGACGATGTTTCTCCGGCACAAGCCGATTTTGCCAAGTGTTCCTAAACTTCTCACTTACAGCGATTTGTGAAGACTTGCGTGCAAAGTAAGTATAATATTCATTTCACATTTGGCCTACTCGACGAACAGTCCTGCAGCAATCGCTCGTGAACAGGGCTGCCACTGATGGGGGATTTCCCCTAGATCTGGGGGAAACACTCGTAGTCTAAGGAAATGGGGGAAACTTTCGCAAAAACCATAAAATTAGGGGGATTTTGGCCAGCAATTATTTCCTAAGCAAAAAATGAATAGCATGGGTAATTTTGAATTACAAGTGAACGTATGCTCATTCGGATGAAGAAATTATGATGCAGAACAGGAAATACCCCCTTTTACTAAGAATAAAAGGCGACATAACGAAGTTTGAACGAGGATTGAACTCATTAGACTAGCAACGAGATTCACATCGGAACAATGAACAGTAACATTACTCTAATTCTCACAGCTCACAGAGCTAAGTCTCGAGAGTTCGCTCTATAAAAGGAATAAAAAGGCAAACAGTGACCGTGACGGTTGCTAGCTTCCTTCCTCTGAGCGAATACTTTTTGATCGACATTAACTTAAATTATCTGGTAATTATTCCTATGTGTTAATTTGGAAATTCAGATATTTTTATTGTATTTTCTTCTGCAAAAGAGGCGGAAACAGGAGTTCTTGTAGATTGAATACTTGTGTGTTTCGAAATTAAGAGATGTTAAAAATGTGCGGCACGCCTAGGTTTCAATCAGTAACTTTCAATGTTAACGTTTTATTTTTATGTTTTTTCATAACTTATATGCGTTACAGAGACTAACTCTGTTACATGCTTTTCAGCAATTAGTTCTTCAACTTTGAATATTAACTTAACGTTTCAACGAGCAAAACTTTACAAAGATGACAAATAGGTTCATTTTAGTGATTAATGCTATTTATATGATTTCATTATTTTTTAATTATTATTCTTGCTTTAGAATGCTGATTATTTTTTCCAATGGCTTACTGAACCGAATCATGTTCTACGAAACGAAAGTTCTGTACGCAGTCATTTAGAAATGATTGGCTCGGTGCCACCGAATTAAAACTCGTCTGAAATGAAATCGTAATCCCAACTGTAGGTAATGTAAGTGCTGCAATATTTCTTTGTAAAATTAAAACAAAACAATGTTCAGTGCAACATCAGAGAAACATAAATGTTGCAAGTACCAACGCTGATATCGTAGGAGAGCCATCCAAGAAAACCAGTGGAATTACCATAAGTGAGATTTTAAAGTTCGCCCAAAGTGGGGAACTTAATTTGATTTCTTGAATTTGAAGCTTGAAGAACAACAATTATCGAGGTCACCAGCGCGTGTTAACGCACACTGAATTTAGTGGTTAGCAAAACTCAGAAGGAGTTGAAGGCGGTGTTCGGATGCTTTATGCATCAATTTAATCAAATCAATACTAGAACTTTACCCCGGACTGGACCACACGGAAGGGCAAGGAAAATATGGGTTTGTTTTCTCTGGCCTTTATTTGTTGGGAAGACTTGTCAACCCCCGTCGGTCGCTTCAGAATGCACTGTTCCTGGTCCAATCTTGAGTAGGGATGCGACCGGCTCGCAGCTGTTGTTGTGAGATGGTGAATGTATGTCGGTGGAGGGTTAGTGTGCATGGATTCCCAGTGGCTCTTTGAAACGGCTCAGCGTCAAGTGAATTAGGCAGAGCCGTGAATGCTCAATTCCCCAAAGGTTGATGAAATGGCTCAGCGTCAAGTGATTTTAGACACAGCCGGTGAATACTCAATTCGTCACGTGGGTTGGACGAGGGAAGTAACGAGTATGAGGAATGAGGCGTGAAGGGGAATGAGGGGAAAAGAAGAACCGCGAAGGAGGCAGTTTTTGTGCTCTGCCACGTTTGGCTACCGGGTTAGTTACCCCCTTTATATGAGTGGGCAAGGTAGGTGAATGTGGCAGTGGAGTGTGAAGTGTCTCGGGGCTTCCCGTCGCTGCAAAGCACAAGAACCGAAACACAGGAGAGCTAGAGTCAAGGCCCGTCTACACTATCAAACACCTCGTCAATCACGAACACACCAAAACGCGAACAAAAACACAAACTTTTCCGAATCGTGTCCAGACGTCCAGACTATACGCTTTCAGCGGAGAGAAGTTGTTCGCGAGCAACATGTAAACAAACAATACTGCTTCCCAAGTAAGTTTTGTTTAATTGATGTATATAATTGGTAAATTTAATTTGTTGAGAGTTAGTAAACATAATTTATCTGTGTGGACATGCGTGAACAGAAAATATTAAGAATCGCTGATATATTATGAGAATATTTCGAATACTATCAGTGTGAGAGTGGTAAGACGGGATCAGCTGATGTCCTTGATCTTTTTCAATGCTCTTCATGAAGTTTAAATTTTTGGACTTGAGCTTAAAATTTTAAAATATGCTCCTACTCTGCCTAAAAAATATTTTTTATTTACTTTTTGTGACCAAAATTTTCTATAAGAGGTGAAAAATGCTCATATTTTTCATTTGGTCATAAAATATTCCTACAATATTTGAAGTAATTTACCAAAGTTATTTAATATTTTTCTGTTTAATTAAGCCAACAATTTATTTCAAAAATTTAAAATTTAGTTTATGCATTATATTGGTGTCGTAAACTATATGCAGTATCTTTATTTTCTGTGCACATTTTTGAAGCATCCATTACTCAGTCAAGCATACCAGAATGTATTTCTACTATTGCGCAATAAATTTTTGTGTGCTTTTCTGTGATATTTTTCTGAGAACATTGTTAACACCTAGATCTCTTATAACTATTAAACATATCTAAGAAATAGTTCTAAGGGAAGAATCTGAGAACTCAAAGCTGAATGGCAAGCAGACCATATTTATATTGAAGTTTTTTTTGCTTGTTAAGGACCATATTTTTTAGTTCATAATCATTTATGTCAGCACCTGCTCACTAACATATTTCATGAAAATTATGACTGTGGAATGTAAGTTATCCATGTGTATAATTTTGTGTATAAAATCTGTATAAAAATACAATCCATGTATGAAAATATATATTGAAATATTATACGTATATAAAAAACAGAAGTATAATAATTATTCTGAATTATTGTTGGACATCTCATGTTGATTATAAATAATTTGCTCCTATTCAGGACCTCCTAACAATTATATTCCACAAATTTGGATGCTAGCACATAATCATTTAAATGTGTTCCTCATGTATGGATTATTTTTTTACAGGTGGCTGCCATGAGGTCATTCATGCACTTCTCTACAGTATTTTACAAGAATATCAAAGCAGTCGCTCTCTATCATACCTGAAGCTTGTGAGGCCATCTATACTCTACTTAAGGATGAAAGCATGAAGGTATGCATCCCATTGCAGTGTTGGGTTCAAATATTACTTTGCAATGAGTATTGTAATGTTCCTCAAATAGAAAACTAATTTCTCTGGAATATTGAAGTCATTGTGAAATTTGCAGAAGGTTGAAATCTCTTGAAATATGGTAATGAAATGAGTTAAGTGACCCACATATCATCATAAATCCGGTATTGACTTGGTACAATAGCAGAGCTGAGCACTATGTTTTTGGAACACTGTTTGGTCTTGGGGGTGCTACTTAAATTGATGAACTCGCACTAAAAAGTAGTGGTGTGCAAAGTACATATATATATTTCAATTGTTCTCATAGTTGATTGTAACCTATTACAATTAGAACTACTTTGACAATTACAATTAGAATTACTTTACTCTTCTCTAGAGATTGCATGCTACTTTAGCATCACTATGACGGAGTGAGAAGAGGGCTGGCAGCAGCGGTGGGCGCTGCGGTTTCCTTGGGCTGGCGGCAGCGGTGGGCGCTGCAACTGAGCTGCTCCGCGATGTGGTGCTGCAGTGCCGCTTTCATCTGTGGAGGCTAGACTGCTGCTGCTTACTAGAGCTGTTATGAACTATGGACTGCCTCAACTACCTACATTGGCATTGCACAAATAGCGTCCCCGTGAACTTCCTGTGGACGACTGCAGCGGTACCAGAGACTTCAGAACGATTTTGCTTTTGAGGTGGGTCAAAGTGACATGTAGCGCTGGGTTCGGTCGACCTTTTTTTGAGAATTTCTTATCAAAAATGTTAATCCTCCATTCCATCCCTTTCCATAATTTCTGTGTTGGTTGGATTGGAGTTTGGGGTCTTCAATGATAAGGGATTAGGTTTTATGTACACATGCTAGTATGCCAAGAATGATCATTTTAAACATTTTCTGGTATTCAAACTACTCTAATTATCGTAATATTTTGATTTAGGTAAGCTATAGTTCTATCTACAAGGAATTTTGCTAAGTAAACGCTGCTATAATATCGCCAATGTTTTAATTTATGAACAGCTAAATTATTGCATTTCTTGAATTATAAACTTAACTTCTCTCCGCTTGACATAATTCATTTCCTTGGGACCTTGTTTGACGTTAATGTTTGTTCACAGCCCGAGCTCGACCCTCCTATTCGTTTGTGCTCGTGGGCCAGCCGTGGTCCTGTCCTGCGCTGCCAAACCTTCCTGGTTTGGTTTTCCACGACTGGCGAGGGGCATTTGCGCTTCTGGTGTAAATGATTCATGACTTGACAATAATATCAAATTATAATGCATTGGTGTCTAAATACCTTCCTTCACCGACCATCATATCATCATGCACTTTATGATTATCATATATATATATATATTATCATATATTTTTTCAAATACTTTATGATTATCATCAGGATACAATGACGGTTACCCGTTCAAGTCTGTACCAATTTCCGACACCTGGGTAGGGTGTATCTAAGTTCTCTCCTTCCCCAACGGGGAGAAATCCCTGCATGGCGCTGGGATTAAAAAACCGACACCTACCCATGAAGGGTGCGTTCTTAATCACTTAATTTTGTAAAATCATGTAGTCCTGTATTCAAGCAGGGGGAAAAATAAGTTGAATATTTTTGTGTATTATCCCAAACGTGCAAGACATTGATCAGTTACCAAGAAGATGATAAACTTGTTCTGAATACAATTTTGTAGGTCCATTACCTAAAACCATGTTAGTTAAAGAATGCATTTTCATGAAACTGATTAACATAAGGATAACAGTGAACCCAGAACAGGTGTTCTCAAAGAGTAAGTGTGTGAATTCATTTTATTCAATATTTACAATGAAAATAACTGCATGAATAAAAACAGTAAGTCAAAGGTTAAGGCACCAGAAACATGTCATAGAGATACCTTGAAAGGTAAAAATTTGCAAAGGTGACTTGTTGTATGCACAGATCTTGAATATCTAATCATCCATTGACAAAAAACAATGATTAAACAAAATGCAGTGCTATCTAAAATCAATTCACCAATAAAGATTTAATTTCTAAACTATTTCAAGCGTTTTTCAGAAGTTGTTCATTGTTTTTTTCAGCTTTGATAGCAAGTTTGTTGTTCCCCATACCTTGCACTATTTTTATTACCAATGAAGAGACCATATATGTTACTTTGAGCCTCCTTAACCTCAACAATGGTGGTCCAAAGAGAGGAATAAAGTAGGGATCATTGAGTACAAACACGTACACAGGGTTTGTGCAATGTTTAAAAATCCACTAACAATAATAACATATTTCTGTAATAAGTAGTCAACCACAAGCCATCTAATTCTGACATGAAACTGATGAAAAGTATATGGCAAATAAATATTTCTTGTAACAATCATCACTATACAACATAACTTACATTCGGCTAAATAATTAGCGAACATTTAGCTCAATGGAAAAATCTGAATAGAGATGCGCATCCCTTAACCACAGCCTCATCTTATATTTTGTACGCAAAGTAACATCACTGCATAGAGCGAAATAGGATAGACTATCATGCTTCGCTTGACGTGCACTTCGATGGATTTTTAATGCAGCCTTAACTAATGCTCGGGTATCAAATTGTAGGGTTTACTTCAGCTTGAATTAAGTTAGAGACGTGCTTAATTTATACGTCTCCTGTATGGACACAAATGTAGCGTAAATCATCACAATACAGCATAAGTGTCATTCTGGTAAAAAATTGGTGAACATTTAGCTCAATGGAAAAATATGTCTTAGAATTATGGCATTTATATACCACATATGTAATACAGAAAATTTGACTTGTCAGTGACTAATATAAAAAGTTTATTAAAGCAATCTTTAAATACCCTTTGGTATTGTAATTGTTAAATAATCATAACTGGGCATAACAAAAGTATAACTAGCATATAATGTAGCATAATGAAAGTATAATTTGTAATTACTGGTCAAGCACATCATTAGCAAGGTACAAAAAGACTAGAATTTCATCAATCCAGCACTTCACTCATTTCACCATCTCAACATTATTTCAAGCATTGCAGGAATATTTTTTTAATACTTCATGCACAATTGGTTTGCATAGGTACTACAAAAGTAAATATGTACATTTTGTTTAAGCACATCAGGATGCTAATGGAACAAAATTTTACACAATACGAATATGATTGGCGCATGTTCATCAGTTGAAAAATTTCCTTTGTGGAATTGTGATCAACAAAAAATTACACAACAGCCAAACCATTTAGACACGATGAAGAAAGGGCATCCTGCTTTATTCTCTTTGAAATTTTTAACCTTCACTATTCAATTCATGTAGAGTATAACCAAAAACATACCCAACACAAGTCTGTTTAGAGACTTGAGTTGAGAGAAGAGTACCACCAGAGAAAAGGACCATAGCGATGGTGGTAGGGATTCATCCGATGTGCTTCAACTTGAAGGCAGGGCCTTTGTAACAACCTGTAGGGAAGGTAACCAATTCGAGGAAGGCCCGTGGATAGTCTTCAATGATTTCCATTGTTTCTTGGATGGCAATGGGCTTCCTAATCTGACGGAAGAGAAGAAAATAATTAGCTTATTAACCATAGGTGGCTTTCTAAAAATGATAGAAACTCTAAATAATTATGAACAACTTGGTATATTAGAATAACATGCTGGAGCAAATTAAAGTTCAATTTTTAAAAAAAATTTAAATTTCAATCAAGCATAGATGAAGCTCATCCAAGTATTTTTAGTAGAGAGATGTGACTCAGCTAGAATTTTGCCAAATTTAAAGCACTGGAACTGTCACAGGATGTTATAAGTTGACAACCATTTCCAATAGTATTTGTAACAAATAATATTAAGAAAAAAATGTATCCAATTTACAACCTGCATAGAATGCTGGCTTGTTGAAGTACCAAAATTTTAGTTCAGAAATAAATTTAAAAATTTATTTTTATTCACACTTTTGCATTTCTTATTTTTTATTGTTATATGCCATGAAAACTAAATACTTATGGACTATATTTTTAAAATAGTGCTTCCATACATACAAATCTCACTAACCTCAATAGTCATGAATGAAGTGAGGAAGGAAAATTTTACAATGCAATGCAATACTAACCATTGTTGAAGATTCTGAAGACCCAGCTCAGCAGTTCCATAGTAGAGACACCTAATGACATTGAGTCACCACTGCTCATCAAATGCTCTGAAGCACTACAGGGGCAAGAAAACTGCCTAAGGTTTCTCATTTAAATAATTTTTTCTACAATTGATTCTTCTACACAAGCATCTTTTATGCAAAATCGCCAAATGTTTGAAAACTATCTGGAAAATACACAAAAAGGGATAAAGCATTTATTTTAATTTCACAGACTGCGCCTATGACACATGACAGTTAAGAAACAGCCCTAAATGTTAATTATTGGTTACAGCAAAGTCTACACAAACATACATCTATTCAATATAATGATAATTGATGCCTATACTACAGCATACACTTTACCATTAAGAATGCAATGTTGGATGAATTTACTTTTGTAGATAGATAACAGAATTCTTTGGAATTAAATTTGAGGAATAATAGTTTAGAACAGCTGATTTATTCAACTTTTCATCGGGCCACATTCATGACATAACAAAGGAAAACAATATATTACCCAAAGTACAAGAATTTAAGCCAGATTTAAATAGAATTAGCTAATATCATAATTTTAGAAAAAGCTTAAATTAAAGGAATTCACTTTTGGATCCATAAGCAAGAGCAGTTAAAATTTTTAGAAGCCTAACAAGTCCCAGCATGCAATTTTTAGAAATGCAAAGAGAAACATAAATGAGAGGAGTTTAGCAATGCTTTTTCATAAAAATATTTAAACTCTAAACATATATGTAAATGACTCTACATACAGCTATAACTTTTTTACCTAGTTACTAATTTTTGAAATAAGTTGCAATTATGCTTATTTAAAACTACAAGTTTGTAAAAGATTGCATAGTTCTCCCTGATAATTTTTATATAATACAATTTCTAATCTGAGAATTTCATTTTAATTAATGTAAGCATCAGGGTATAAGAGAAATAGGCTACAGTATTTTATTGAAATAAAAAAATTCTTACCAAGAAATACAATAAATAAAGGCCACATATTCTGCAAATGAATTTTTGTGGCAATTCTATCATCATATAAGTAGCTACCATCGTTGAAATACTACTGAAATATTTTCAAAACTTCATTTAGATATCAAAATCACTAAACTTTGATCATTTTATGCATGTTCAGTTTCATTTCAGAGAGGTAATATTTCAATTACATTCACATCAATTAAATCCAAACCTACTTACATACTCAGCCATATCTGAATAAAATGAAATAACCACGTAACGAAGTTCATTTTGGTAAGTAAATGTCCGTGCCACCCTACAATCAACTAAATTTGCACCAAAAACATAATTAAATCGTTAAAATAGGAAAAAAACAAATAATTCACTCGCAGCAGAAACACCTTCCCAGCACATAAACAAGCGAGTGTTCGCTGTTTGATGGAAAGTTCGTGTTCGTGTTTTCCAACACGATGGAAAACACAAACACACCGAAATCTGCGAACTTTTCATCTGTGTTCGTGTTCGCGGACTGCCGAAAAACACGAACTTCGGTCAAAAGATTGATAGTGTGGACGGGCCTTCACGCAGCAACAACGAAACCCCTCCCGTTTCTCCACTTCCCCCACAGGCCGAGCGACAGCCCATCAAAACTCGTTCATACCTTTAGCCCCACCCTGATAAGTAATCTTGAAGCTTCTCAATATCCCATTTGATAGCTTCCAATTCTATTATGGCATAGTTCCGCTCAGCTGCTTGAAGTATTCGGCTAATGAATGCAATGGGCCGGTTTTGTCCTTCACATCGCTGCCACAGCACCGCTCCGATCCCCGTAGTTGACGCGTCCGTCTGTACCACGAAGTCTTCTTCAGGTCCCGGTACGTAAAGAGCCACGCTTTCTTCTAAAAGTCTTACAGCCTTCTTGAAGCTGCCCTGCAGATCTGTTGTCCACTTAATCTTATCAGGGCAACCCTTCCTCAAAGTTCCATTCAAAGGGGATATAGTCATTGCCAAGTTTGGAACAAACCTACGATAGAAGTTCACTAAGCCTAAAAACGAAAGCATGTCCAGCTTACAAATTGGTCTTGGAAAATTCCTCATGGGATTAATCTTTTCTGGATCACATGAAATTTTATTTCATCCTACCAGAACACCTAAGCATCTTACTTGTTTACAAGAAAACATACATTTCTTCAAATTCACAGTTAATCCAGCATTCCTCAATTTCGTAAGAACTACATTTAAATGACATAGATGTTCCTTAAAACTAGAACTAAAGACCAACAAGTCGTCAGCAAAACTCGTAACAAAGGACCGACACTCAGTCAGAACTTCATTTATAACACGATTACACACTCCACTAGCAAATTTAATACCAAACGGAACAACATTAAATTCATATTGACCAAGTCCAACACGAATGACGTATACTTAGTCGATTCTTCCGACAAGGGAATCTGTAAAAAGGCATTCGTCGAGTCTAACTTGGTAAGGTATTTTGCACCATATAAAGATTCTATGACACTCTCGGTATTGGGCATGGAAAAGCTATCGACGTTCACATACTTATTAAGTTTCTTATAATCAACCATTATTCTTAACGATCCATCCGAATTTTTCACAATCACAAGTGATGCCCATTGGCTATTCGATTTTTTTATCATCCCGCATTGAAGCCATTGGTCAATTTGCTGATTAACAGTGTCCTTCATGTGAAAAGGTATACGGTAGGGAACACTCCTCACCGGCTTCACAGAATCTGGAATGACAATCTCGTACTGCATAAAATTCACTTTTCCGGTTAAATCATCGAACGACTTCTCGTTCTCGCGTAATACTTGCTCTACCTGCTTTCTATCTTCAGCGAGTAATTCGTCATTTATATCGAAATTAACTTTTAAAGAATTCTCGATATGACAGTTCTGTGCCTGAACCAGATTCATCGATTCTAAATCAGGTTCTCGCAAGCGCTCCCGAAATACCTTTAGCATATTGACACGGTAAGTTCTCTCATGTTCACCCACCCTTATCACATAGTCTATTTTGTTAAGACGTCTCACAACTTCATACGGTCCCTTCCACTCTGAAAGCAACTTACTAGAACTGGTTGGCAGCAACAGAAGAACCTTTTCCCCCATTTTGAACCTACGAGCACGCGAGCGTTTATCATAATACACTTTTTCTTTGCGCTTACTCGCAGTTTTAGTTTCATACGACATTTCCAAAACAGTTTTTATGCGCTCTTTCATAGCTATCACTTACTCTGTTACTGGAATGTCTTCCTCACTACTAGGCTCCAATACACTCTCTTTTATCAAAAACAATGGCCCTCTAACTTCATAACCAAACAACAGTTCAAACGGAGAGAATCCGGTTGGACTCTGAGGTACTTCCCTATGGGCAAATAAGAGAGGCTGTAAATACCTATCCCATACGCCAGGTTCTTCTGAGCATATTATCTTGAGCCTACTTTTGAGCACTTTGTTAAAATTTTCGCTAGTCCCATTACATCTGGGATTGTATGGAGTAGTGTTAAAAACTTTTATCCTCAATAGGTTACAGAATTTTTTCATTACCCCAG
This sequence comes from Morinoia aosen, assembly GCA_030386875.1. Lineage (NCBI taxonomy): Eukaryota > Metazoa > Arthropoda > Malacostraca > Amphipoda > Talitridae > Morinoia > Morinoia aosen. Next base: position 7,947,823 of record CM059558.1, on the reverse strand, counting down.
ACATGAATTGAGTACCTTGATCATGCAATATTTCAGCTGGAAAACCTACTCTGCAAAAAATTTCTAGCAATGATTCTGCGACGGTTTCACTGTTTATCCGCTTTAAGCTACAACGTCTGGATATTTCGTCGCCAAATCGATCATGACCAAGGCAAATATATGGCCTTAAGTACTTTTTGGTAGAGGACCAATAATATCCACAGCAACCCTACTGAATGGTTTACCAATAACGGGCATTTTCACTAAAGGAACTTTAGGCTTACGATTGGACATACATTTCTGACACAGCTCGAATGATAGGCAATATCGTCGAATCTCCGACAAGCAGCCTGGCCAAAAAAATGAGTCAATATTCGACCCGTAGTCTTCTTGGTACCAAGATGACCCGCGGCTAAACTATCATGACCTAATTCAATCACTCTTGCTTTTAGTTCCTTTGGTAAGACTATCTGCTTTACAATCTCGCAAGATAATTTTTCGTCAATGCGTACCTGACAAGGATACCATTCTCTTTTACGTATTTATGGTAGCTAGCTGACGTAGTTTCAGCCCTAGATAAACATTTCTGAAGAGTTTCATCCCGTTCTTGCAAGGCTTTTGAATCCTGGGCATTAATTTTCGTAAAATCAAACGATGTTTTATTATCAGAAAACTGAGTAACTGGTAACGGTGCATCATCGGCGGCACGTTGGCCCCTAGTCTGTATAGCAAAAGCATCATCACCGTCCTCGTCTAACTTACAAGCACAAATAGCTCCAGGGATATTTCCCAAGATAACATCGAAAGGCAAGTCTGCCATACAAGCTACTTCAACATCACCTTTAAAGAATTTACAATCTAACGTCACACGCGCAATACGTACAACAATCTTACGATTATCCGCCTATCTCAGGGATGTCTTGCCGCCAGTAAGCTGCGATGCATTCACCAAAATGAATCTCTTACCAAAACTGTGGTAGCTCCCGTATCGCGCAAGATTTTTACTTCCTTACCGTTACACACACCAAAAGCAACCTGCAAAGTTTTATCAACGATCAACTGCGATTTTGGCTTATCGATAGAGTTAATGATCAGGGGTTCAACCCTAGCTTTCCGATCAGAAAATTCAAATTTCTGGGCACTGTAATTTCTAGCAATGTGGCCTAACTGGTTGCAGCGGTAACATTTCACACTAATCCTATTTCCTACGTCACCACTTTGATTCACCGACTCGATAAAATTGCTAATTTTCACAGTACATTGACTTGCCGTATGCCCTACCTTGCCGATTATAACAGGCAATTACCTTAGGAGACACGAACTCTGACGGTATTTTACCAATAGTTTTATGAACATTCCTACCATGAATCGCTTGGAAGTTATCAGCCAACTTAATCACTTTCTCCATAGGCACCTGAAATAAATCGTTTTCTCGGAGATATTCAGACAAATTCCCATCAGCGGCTGACACTAGCTGATCCTTAATTATATAAGCTCCACGACCGAGTCGTAAGACCTCTCAACACCGGCCAACTCACAAAAATTTTTCCAAGTACTGGCGAACCCTTAACGAATACTGGCGGAAAGACTCTGAACCCTGCTTGGCAGAACGGAACTTGCTTTGGTAATCGTACGCTAACATACCGAAAGCACTAATTATCTTCCTTTTCACACTGCCATAGTCCTCACCAGACGGAATAGAGTTTATGAAGGTGCCCACTCTTGAATTTACGAAGCCGTTCTGAAGTGCTGAAATAGCAACAGGCGGAGACCAGCAGTTGGCATCCCTCACTTTCTCGAAGGTCTACAGATATACTGCCACGTCTTCACCGTCGTTGTATGTAGACAGCTTAACTAGGTTCCGTTCTGGTGAAAACACACCGGCTCCACTCTGCTGCTCACGGTTAGTTGCTGCTTCGATTCTGGCGGCGTTAATCCTCGCCATCTCCACTTCTGTCCCCATCCTCTTCATCTCCCGCTCGTGGGCTCTCGCTTCTCTCTGGAAATCCTCCTCCTGCTTTCTCCGTTCTTTCTCCCTCTCCTCTGACTGCTTACGTTCCTCCTTACACTGAAGCACATATTTACGTAACTCATCGCCCTCAGATCCTAAGTCCCTACCATTAGCCCTTTACGGCCGGGACTATGTGTTCGTGCAGAAAAAAATATTTTCACAAGGTATCTCGATGTTTCGGACAGTTTTGAGTTGGACTCCAGTCATTAAATTTTAAAAATGATATTATTCATGAATTTACATATACTGAACTAATTCGTTCAGTTAGGGCCACAAATGGGTATTTCGCTATCACGGAAAAATTTGAACATCTACATAAATAGTTAAAAAAATAGTAATAATTTGTCACAATTTATTATAAAACTCAGTCCTTATATTTTCCTAAAAAATACCAATACGACTAAAGATAAAAATTATTTAATTCCTATTTTAGAAGTGTATTTCGTTTATAATAATCCATGAACTAGGACTAGTAAATAACGACCACAGTAAAAGGCTTTGTAATAGGTTTCAAATTACTTATTGCTTATGAATATGGGAATTCCTTCCACCTAAACAAATGTATTGAAATAAATCGTATTGTAATCAAAGACAGTAAAAATTTATAACAACCAAAAAATATACACAAAGTAAATCTGATGAAAAATACGCCAAATTAATTTTTTTCAGTAAACATCAATGCTAAAGCTAGATCAATATATTTTAGCTAGAGTAAAGCTTCAATTTTCCAACCCTTCAGTACAGGGAATTCACACAGAGCTTGCAGAGTATGATAATTGGCAAAATGGTTACTTTTTCCATAGAAACACAGATAGATGCACGTTGCATTTACGACAGACAACATTTGTTGCCCCAGTGCATCCTTCAAGTCTGCAAATGCGTTGGGTTTCAGCCACATATGCCCAGTGGCCTGTCTGATACCTCACATGAGTTTCAAATTGAGCTGAAGGGACAGGCAATCTTTTCTTTTTGTGAGTTGACCTTTCAGAACTTCAATTGTATATGGATAATCATTGGGCGCACCTTACTGAACCTGTCTTCAGTCGTGGGCATGGTGTGGTCATGGGGGAGGTATTATCCACCAAATGTAGATTGGACTTCATTTCAAGCCATCTATCTGCTCATGCCCTACAGGCACCTCTCAAAGACCGGGCAACTAGGTACTCCAATGCATCCTAACACTGTACTTAGATCAAAGAAAAGTAATAAATTAGGCCAATCCATTGCTCAACTTCTTTGCAATCAGTTTTGCGAACTTTTTTTTGAGCTGAGTATAAGTTGCTTTGGTTTACAGGGAGATCAAAAAAAAATTCAAACAAAAATTATTTTACGTAGGCGATAGGACTGGAGCGACTCAGGTCCTGGTAGCTTTCACCAGTACTGAATACGGGAGCTTGTATTGAATCAGCCAAATCATTCAGAGCCCTGAATTGGTTGTCTTCCTTTCCAGAGCTCGATGGTCTCTAGAATCAGTAGATATAGTATTATTATTAATTTCAATGACAACGGGATTGCTACCAAATTCAGTTTTTTCACCGGAAGGAACATTTACGTTGATGTTTCGGGCTCTGCCATGGCGTCTGAAATAACGAAAAGCAGTAAAATAATTATATAAAAAGCCACGAAATAATGATATTACAGAAATTTACCATATGTATCCCTATTTTCGTAACCTATGATTTTACCTTCCCCATAAAATGAATTTCGTCCGGAACATATGTAGGGTCTACAACACTATTATCACTGTCATATTCTTCTTCATATCGCTGTTGGCAGCAGCCAAAAACGGATTAATGATAATGCTGAAATGACTAGATCTCTAACTGTAGTACAGATTCGTGTGTATACCTGTAAATTAAGAACAAATATGAATGAATTATAACTTTTCGGCTGACAAAAGCCGAACTGAACTATTTCGTACAGCCCAAAACAGAAAGCCCATAATCCTAACTGAACAAATTAGTTCACTGAACTTATCATGGTTTAGTAAACGCGCATTATGACATATAAGCAAAAACATCGTTCCATGCCGTTATTGAAGATGTATATTCATTATCAATATTTTTTATTTCAGTACTACTCACCTTCTTATGATCCATCAGTGTAATAAAGTGGAAGTGTTGGGGAAGTTCACGACACCGACCGCACCTAGCAACAAACATCGCCGCACTGACTAGTTCTCGTGCGTAATTATCAACTTGCGACATTCGGCATGCAGAGCGGAGCTGTACGAATGCGTCTAGTTAGGCCATGAAACAACTAGCGTAAAATATCTCTCGCATTTCTTTCATATATTCCACTGTACGAATTCGTTCACGTAGGCCGTAAAGGGCTAATTAGTAATATATTGTGTATCCATTTAGAATAACTTAAGAGACGCCCAGATGATAAAATGAAAAGAATGATGCGTACAGATTCCTATTCTTAGTAGACCGCAACGGAAGAATAATGAGATGAAGCGGAAAAGAATTCCCGGACAAGCTCCCATATGTAACAAGATATGATCTTGTTTTAAGGGGACGTTTCGGGGGAAAAAAAGTCTGTAAGTTCTCGGTGGATTTTTCTGAGATATCTACCGTAGGTGTATATTGTTATGAATATTTTTTTATTAGTGCGGATTTTTCGTAACCATACATGAAAAAGATTATTTTAAAAAAAACATGAAAAAACATGTGTTGCGGAAAATCCTACTCCTCCTACAATTTTGAACTCAGATAACTGAGAACATATTTTCTAGATATCAAATTGTCTTGTCCAGAGACCCGGTGCAAAAGTTTTTCGATTATTTGATTTTTTGAGTTTTGAGAACTTTTTTCCCTAAAAATGACCTTTTTTCCACTTTTTTGAATAATTTGCTTCTAATTTTTCAGGTGAATTGAAATTAAAAAAACTTTTGCACCGGATCTATTTTCCCTTTCAAGCGCTATTGATTGGTATGCTCGCCATCTCTGTATCTTCAAAACTGTGGGAGGAGTAGGTTTTCGAAAATCAGTAAGTGAGTTTGCAGAAAAAACATCATTCAAAAAAAAATTTTCTTTACTAACTTTAAAATTGAGTCTTATCAGCGATTCTGTACCTTCTTATGTACCTTCAAAACAGTGGGAAAAGATCCATATCAAAAGTCAATAAATACAAGTTTCAGAACAGGGTTTTTTTTAACAATTTTTTTTCAGAGCCGGCTAATTTTTTTTTCAATTACCTGTATGGCTTTGTAGCTCTTTTTAAGCCCTTTCGATTGATGTAATTGCCATTCCTGTAGCTTTAAAACTCCGGGAGGCGTTTATGTTTACATAGCCAGCTAATTAGCTGATAACTCAGCAGCTGGACTCAAAACAAACACTCAATTACACCATCATAATTTATCACTGAGTAATAGAATGCTTCGTTTGAGTACAAAAGCATTTAAAGTAAGGCCATGAATGAACTCTCATGCTATTCCCGTAGAGAAACACTCAATACTGGCTCGTAATGGGGAGGAAGAGGGAGGTCACCCATCCATTGGTGCACCCCAAGGTCACACTAGTGAGCGTCTTTTACCCCGTCCAGAAGACTAACCAATTGACGTACTTGAAAGCCAATTATATCGTTGGATGCGCAAGAAAAATCTCTATAATATGAGTTTATAAACCGAAAAATGACCATAATCCGGAAATAGACCTGAACCGTGCCCTTAAGACGCCTTCACCCCACCAATCTCCCAAGGCCAAAAGAAAAGTCACCAACAACTAATTTATTCAACTTTCAAATTTATCCGAGGAAATGGGTGCGACACTGTCAGCGTAATCCTATCATGAATCATAAAGGTACTAGAGAGAGAGGGAGCGAGAACGTGAGCAACAGTCCCCTCACGTAATCTACGAGTACAACAAACAGAAAAACACAAATACGACCACGTTGCTGCAAAATAAGAATAAATGACAAGACATTTTCCTATTACATGACCTGCACGCGTTCAAGTTTAAAGAATCATACACACCTCTGCAGGGCGCTCCGGCGTGGCACGGGAGGACGAGATACAAGAGAATGCTACCGTGGGTTTGATTTAGGTTTCTACTATTCGCTTTATCTACTTCATCAGACTTAATTGAGACTATGGCCCACTACAGTTACCAATACCACGGTATGCAAAATAAGATAAGTCCATTCATGTAATTTCATAAACGAGCAGGTGGTGTGATGACGACCGGCCAAGAACAAGTAGCAGCACAGATAAAGAGCAATACGCCACCTGGCGACAACATCCAAAGCTGTACGACAAGTTGGACAATAACAACAACACCACTTCGTTGGCATTTGAATCAGCCACAAAGGCGACTCGAATTAAAACAAGATCTAATTACATCTAGAAACTAGTGTGTGTCCAGTATCTTATAATTAACCACAGTAGCTTGAGCGTGGAACGTGAAAATTAAAAGTTTTTTACTCTCAGGTCGTTACGTGTAAATTTGTTGGACATTTGTGGAGGCGTTCCTTGATTTTTGTGGATTGATGGTAGACCAATTTCGGTGATGAATTTTCTGAATACGTTGCTATGAAATAATGGGAAAAATATTGCCAGCTAAATAATTACCAGAATTTCCAACATGTAATTATATTTTGAAATATTTATTTGTGGAAATTCTAGCTATTGCTCAAAGCCGAGATTCTCTGCGGGATTAGTAAGGCATTATTAATGGCCTTCCGCAGTAAGGGGTCTTAGGCTGATGTTAAATTAATTAACCTAAAAAACAATAAAACAAGTAATTAACGAATAGCAGAGCAGTGGTGGGGGTTCCTCACATCTTCGGTTGCAAGCGTATTTCCAAACTTCTAAAGTACGCCTGCGCTTTTTCTTCCGAGTCCTAAGCCAATACAGCGGATTCGGATGAAAGCCGATGTGCGCGGTCTTTTCGAACTGCCACGTCAGACAGCTTCCAGCCGCGGCCTCGGGTGCACCTAAATCTTGTGCCTCGCTGGTCACCGGTCATCTTTCCTCGCTACCTTGGACCCTTGGGTTCATGGACAGCCGGCTACATTGAGAAGTGTTCACCTGAACAAATATTTTCGAAGGTGAGAACCCCCTTTTATTGCCATGCTCTGATTGTTTAAATGATTACTTAACACGTTAAGTGCGGCGTGACCCACCGGTGGTCATTTAGGTGATTTTCATAATGCGGCTGGCCGGCCAGCAGTCACTGACTCAATTTTTATAAATACTAAATGAAAGTTAAATGAAGGCATGATCTAGTCAATGTTTGCTATTTTCAAATTTTCTTACTACAATTGACTCTAAATTTGAGCTGGATATTGAACTTCAGTTTAACCCGTCGCACTTAACGTGTTAAAGCGTTACCGACCCCTTTCGGGTGTCAGGCATTTATGTGAATTCTGTGCCCCTTTACCATTGGGGACTGTTGCCGCCTTGTAGCCGGGAGGCATCACATAAATTTTTTCGAAAATATTTTGTTTTCGAGGTTACTTTTTGTTTTTCAAAAGTATTATTTCATTTTTAAAGGGGTTTCAGTTTAGAAATCTCCTTTAAAAAGAGAAAGCCTAAGACCCCTTACAGTGAAAAAAAAACTCTATAAGCCAAGCTGCTTGCGGCGCGGTTGTGCTACAAGCAACTGCACCGGCTTGACCTCAGCGCCATCTTACATGATGGAAGAGCTTGTCTTGAACCAGACTTACTGAGCCTTGGTTTCTATCCATATTTCTCTTTCTTTAAAAAGTTTTTTGTCTGAAAAACAATTTTTTTTGTAAAACTATGCCATATAATTATTCGGTTTCCTTTTTTGTGAGTTAAAATGTGCCGCTGTCTATAGTGGCGGGAAAGGAAGCTGTCTCATTAGGTGTAAGAAGGGTGATACCGTGTGTTGTTAGTTGAAATTCCCTCCTTTTCTTGCTTGAGAAACCTTGTACTAGCAAGTTTCTAGCCTTCGTTGAATCTCTTCTAACCTTTGTTAGATTCTCTCTTGAAAAAAAGTCTTAAAATAAAATTCTAAACAGATTTTCTAAATGTAAAAGTATAAAATTTAAAATTAAAATGACTTAAACGTGTACTTGGGGGGAAAAATATAATTTGCTTGTCCACTCTAGGGTTCAGACATTAAACTAATAATTAATTTTATCTTTTCCGCATAAGCCAAAAAATAAAAACTTGATTATGGAAATTGAAAAAGTACTGACTTAGCCTTATACATTAGGTTGCGAGGCATTAAGTGCAGTATTACTGCTATCGAAAAGAAAACTCTTTCTCCTGACTGTGAGACTGCCTTTCTAGTTGAAGCTGTCCGTCAGTTGAATGGATTACTCCAATATTATAGATTACTGTCCTCCACTATTCTTGTAGATGCAGGTGAAGTTACAGAGGAGGAACTAGAAAGGAGAGCTGAGTATGAGGTGCAGGTGATTGAGTTAATAATTAAACTTAAAAATCAGGCTCCCCAGTCTCCGGTGCTTAATTCTAGTGATACCTGTGCACCAACTGAAGTTAAATCTTACTCTCCTAATGTTCCGTTGAACATCTTTAGGGTACCTCAGTTGACATTGAAAAAATTCAGTGACAATGAGGGAGGCCACTTTAACTTCCGTCACTTTCAAGAATCCTTTTCTAATGCCCTTTAGGCCTACCCCAATATGAGTGAACAGCAAAAGTTCATATTCTTGAAAAATCATTTGAAAGAGAGAGCTCTCAGTTTAATACAGGGACTCCCTAATGAAGAATTAAGCTTTCAGTCTGCCTGGACATTGCTTAAGCAAGATTTCCTCAACATAGATAAGTTGATTTCCTTAGCTCTTGATGAGGTTTTCAGCTGCCCTTGTGTTCAAACTCTAGCTGAAATAAGTTCTTTCCGCTCTAAGGTTAAATTTCGCCTTCCTGAGTTTTCCAAATTAGGTTTGGATTTCACTTGAGAGAAGTCGGGAAACCTGTTTTTCTCTGCTGTAATTATGACTAAACTTCCTGAATTCTTTCTGTTAGAACTCCTTCGCTATTTTAAAGCCAGTTTCTTTTCTTTGGAAGTATTGGAGAATGGCCACAAAATGCTTTCTCTCCTTGAAACCAAACGTAACTCTAAACCGCCTCATGTATTCAGAAATAAGGAAGTGCAAGTGGTGACCAGAACTGAGGCTAGGGATAAAACGCAACATTTTTCTGTGTCTAGTAAACTGCCTATTGCTAAGGTATGTCGCATCTGTAACCAGCATAGACCGGGGGCGGACAACACACACACACACCCACACACACACAAACACCCCAAAACCCAGACGCTCACACTCTACACACACTCCCACACACACAGACACACATATACACATACACATGTAGGGCACACTTTAAAAAATAACTACAATTAGCCAACACAATCAGATACACCATCGTCTCAATTCACAAACCGATGTGTACAATGGCCATTTTAGGCTCTATGTTTACCTTTCAAACACAAAAATCAATTCATTTTCCGACACCATTATCAAATAAAAACGTACCCTAAGCCCATAATTACAGTTTAAAAATCATTTCACAGACCGTGATCTCTCAAATTATGACACGGATCTAAGAGACAACGGTTACACACTGAATATGGAAATTTGTTTTCATTCGGGGAACTTTCATGGTGTATATCCGAATAACTGAACACATGCGCTGCTGGAGAAGAGCTTTGAGGGGTAACTAAAATTTTTTATGAATAACACATCCTCAACAAATCAATCAGATCTTCTCTGTTAAAATGACTACACCAATCACAATTCAACCAATAAGTTCACCAATCACTTCCGAACCAAACCCATAATAATATAACCAACTCAACCCAACCTCAAGTAATCTAACGCGACATAGTCTAATCAAACCTAACATAAGCAATTTTATCCTCATCTGACTTTATAACCTCATGTATACAATTTTTTGGTTGAATTTTTCACCACTCTTATTGTATTCCATTTAACTTACCGTCCATCCCCTGTTTATCATCAATTTACACAAAGTCATTTAACCTATCCTACTCAAAATTATATAGCTTCACCTAAATCAAAACTTAAAATAACATAAATCCCTAATATGAAGCGCGACTGAAACTTTCTTCACAATATTATATACAGAATCCTGGGAGAATGAAATTTCAATATTAAATCACGAATTCACCTAAGGTCAAAAATGCTCACAAGACTATAAATATGTTCGTTCATTTAACCACAATACATGACATGTTACCTATAACTGATTTAAATTACATGAGCCTCATTCCAAATTTTCATTATACATGCCTTTCAAAAATAAATGAAATTCTACCAAACCTATTTCAAATTCCGCCAAAGCCTGACGTAGGGAAATTAGGCTTCCCATAACCCTCCAAAATTCCCACCTCAGACATCAAAATACATTACTCACCTGCATAAGCGAGAAATAACCTTCCGTTCTTAAAATTCATTTCAAACCTTCAAGAGAAAACAAAAAATATCCACCAACTTCGTGTCACATCCAATTACTATCAATACTTTTTCAAATTAACCACAAGAACCAAATGTATTCTTGTTCTAACGAATAAATCATGTTAATGAGCTGTACATTACCATACATCAGATAGCGTCGCACTTATTCATGCAGAGCCATTAAATCATCCAATCCTTCTCCAAACTATAAGAAACAACCATGAATCCTCAATAAAATATAAATCATCACCAAAATAAAGACAAATCGCAATACCACATCAAAACGAAAGCTAATTCTCGTTTCATACAACAACATCGACACCTGTTCATCTTCATTGGGTTCATAATGATGGAACGCGCCGTCGCGCGGTTAAATTCGAAGGTTGAGAAAATTTTATCTGACTTCTTGCGCCGCTCTACGGGTGCTACGCACCTCGCAGAGCGGCATCATTACAGCTCTTATATTAGTCATACTCGAGGGACACTGCATTTACCTTAGAAACACTTTCAAACTCTAAAAAAAATCCATTTCTGTCTCATTTCTACCCCTTTTTCACCGTACTTAACCCCTACACTTCACTAACAGCCTAAAAAATACCTGTCCGCATGGTACTGACATTTTCATTTGCAGCAATTCTCATATGCATCCCTTTTTGCATTGATAATAACATTTTCATATCCGTACACTTTTATCGAACTTTTCCCTAAATTTTCCAAATCCGTGATCATTACACAGATCGAAATAGCCGAAATTACTCCCAAAACGGTTCAAAACACGTTCCAATGATGAAATAACGGCAAAAACATTTCACAAACTCATTTCCCCCATATATCAAACAATTATGAATAAACATAATATAATAAACCACTTTAACACCCTGCTTTTGACTCCGCTTCATATGAGCCCAAAATGAATTCTCTACCTGATTTCAAAGTACCCTTCATCGTAAATTTGAACATGCATACAATTTTCGAAAATTACTCATTCACCCCAAAATGTCGATAGGTCAAATCTCAAAATGTCAGCATAAACAGACATACATATGTACATTGTATCAAAATTTCCAACATCTACCTGCAATGCACATAAAATCAAATGCCTAATTCAAACTACACTCAATTGATAACCGAGTTCACCAATGCATCATCATTTACCATGAAAACAAAACCATTACCTCTCAATATAACTCAATCTCACTTTCTCCACACGAAAAAAGTGCTATCGCCTCCCTACATCAGGCCGCACGCTTCGTGTCAATTGCTACCATGATTTAAGTGAAATTAGTGATTTGTCGAACATCAAAATTAAATTTTCGTTCTAAGAAGAGACATTGTGTATCTCAAAATAACTGAAAACATGCACTGCTCCAGGAAGAGCTTTGAGGGGTAACTCAAGTAAGAAATCATGTTATGCATTTACTCAATATTTACATCTTGAAAGCAAACATTGAAGCAAATACGAAGCTTGACATACATAAAGTCAGTTCTCATTAAAGATTCATTCAAATTTCGGCATCGAAATAAGTGAAATGACCCATTCCTATAATTTCTAAATGAATTCATGTTCGTGATTTCACCCGTAAATGTTCAATTTAACTCCCGAAAAACATAATAGAATCGATCCTTCCATCATATTCAATAGCTTCACTGGTTTACACCGCCTAAACAACTTAGCACCATTTTCTATGTTAAAATGCGAGTTCTTTCATATCTTGAATTCTCATACAGAGGTATTTCCCACTCATGAGCCGATAATATTTCCATGTAGTACCACCAATAATTCTCAAAAACTCACCGACATACGAAGCTTTGAACAACGCTTTCGTTTTGTTTTTCAAGTCACTACCAAAACTTGTACAGTGTCTCAAAATGACTGAACATACCTCCTGCTTGAGCACGGCTTCGAGGGGTAACTCAAGTCAAAAATGCTGTTCCTACTTCACTCAATATCTAAGTATTTCAGGCAAAGATTCAAGTAACAACGAAGCTTGACATACATAAATGAGTTATACATTAATAGATAGGAGTTATATAAACAAATAATAACTATTTTGTATCCACATCTTGCTTGTTATCCCAGTCATAAAGGACACACACGGCAGGCCGCGTCTTTGAGGACCAATTCGCCCATCGAACAGGCATTACACTTGAAATTTATGAATATGGGAAATCAATAATTTCTGTTCCTATTACGAAATTTATCAAGTTGGAATCATTTTAAATGTACGTATCATGTTAATCTTCAGTAGACAATGTTAACAATTTCTTTTCAACTTTCGTTTCATTGAAGAAAGGGGACACTTTTCACTTACAACAACTTATGGGTTGATTTCGTATCTCTCTTCATGAAAAACTGACGTAACAGTTGACTGTGCGGAATGACTGCAGTGGGACAGAAGGATGGATTCTCCTAACAACGACATTTAATCAACAAGTATCCCATTGAAATAATTTTCTATCCATTACAAAGACAATTTTATGAGGGTTAACAATTCCATTCCAAAAATAAGTTATAATTGAAGTCACTTTACATGCTCAGTACGATGATGCGGACACTTTAACATTAGTTTTGTCATCTTTCTAGTTCTAACATCATTTACATTACAACTTCTACAAGCAGCACAAGATTTCAGCCTCAAATTCTGAACCTCATTTAGGTATTGCAACTGCAAACCGCCTTGCATACCGATTTTCTCGACTTAGACGAAAATTTTAAGCTCAATTAACATTTTTTTTTTCTGTACCAAAACTTGTTGGAAGTGAAATAATCCAACCATAAGGTAAATCGCCTATTTTAAACACATTTGTTCTCTATAAAATTCCCTGTGAAACGAATATAAACCATTGAAAATGATGAATTACGCGTCATGCAAAAAAAAATTATGAATTTCAAGGCAAAAACAGGCACTTACAACGTTTACTTCGAAATACAATATATTTTTATGAGCTCTAACAACACATTAAAACACTCAAAACTTAGCAAAATCGCTTCCAATGGAAAAAAATTAAAAAAAAATTTGAACTTCAACGATTCATTTAATTATATTGTTTCGCAATCGAAAAACAACACAGCACCAAGTTCATGAAAATGGGCATCCATATAAAACCTTTAAACTCCATAAAGTTTCATTTCAGGCCATAAATTTCGCCATTAAAAAAAATTCGCATTTTGGAGACTTCATTACAAGGTGGATCGGTATCCAGTTTTTGCCCTAGATTGGCAAATTTTTGCGATTCCTCCCTAAGGTTTGATGTTTTTTCAAATTTGAACAAAAAGTTGAAGGCCTACAACTTTGAGACACGAGTATCAATCGAAAGATCTCCTCAAGACGCATATTTCAAGTGATTTTCAGCTCCCTCGAAGGTGAGGAAGTGGGCTTCAGGGGTGAAGGAAAGGCAAAAATGGCCTGGAAAAGTGAAAATAATGTCTCACGCTCAAACAAACCCGAAATTCAACCTGCCCAAAAACTTTTGAATGCACGACAAAAAACCGAGCAGAAAATGTTAAATGAAGTTTTCCGTAGATCGCCCCCATTTTCCTAAAACATGTTCGGAACATTTTTTGGGGGTGTTGGGGGTTGTGTTTGGAACCATTTTTTGAGAAAAGTTTTGCTCATGATGAACTGTAAACCTAATAACTTTGAGAAAAAGGTTGAAACTAGGTCGTATCAAATTTTCAAGTCACCAATCAATCAAACAACGTCACAACTGGCGTTCGAAAATGACCTTATAAAAAACGCGTTTTTTTACTTGAACTTTAAAGTTGCGCACCACTCAAGTTTTCAAAGCTGGCACTCTGTAAAACTCGCTGGGTATATTACAAAGCTTTCTAAACGAGACTACAAAGTTTGACACCCCCAGGTATTACCGTTCAATACTTAGGCAAACTCAAACCTCACACAAAATTTTCGAAAATTTTGAGGAAAACTTTGACCCCAAGTTGTGTCGAAACTTGATCGCTTCGAGAGCCGCTGATTTTATGAGGCTTAGAACTTTTGAAAATGTACGAGCTATCAAACTTTGAAAGATTTAACCTCCGTGGTTTTCTCAAAATAATTCTCCAAATTTCGTCAAAAATACCCTAAAAATTTTTTGCAAACTTTGAGGGGCAAAGAAGGATACTTTTTACGAACGGATCGCAAAATGGCAACGTTGGCGTATACTCCATTGTTTCGTCTACCACATGCTGAAATTAAAGCCGCCTACAGGCATTCTATGGGTGTTTGGCAGCAGTTTGAAAATGTGTCATTTCGGTCGATTTTCGACCTTTGAACGGCCATTGAAGGAAAAGTTCTCGCACGATCTCGAAGAAAAAAGCTTAGGTTCGTGTCGAAAGGGCTTTTTATGTGCCTGCCAAATTTGAAGGCGCTGCGACGACGCGTTCGAGGGGCTACCCTATAAGAAGGCGACATCAATAGAAGGAACAATCCTTCGGTGAACGCCACGCGGCGTCTAGGGTAAGTGGTGTTCATCTTCCTTTGAATCTGTGCGCGTATGGGTCTTGGTTTTTTCACCGGATTTTCGCTAAGACGTCCGCCGGGCGCACAGAAACCAGCACAGACCGGGGCGGACCACACATACACACCCCCACACACACACACACCTCAACACCCAAAACCTTCACACTCTTACACACACTCCCACACACACAGACACACCTATACACATAGACATGCAGTGCACACTTTTAAAAAATAACCACAATTAGCCAACACAATCAGATACACCATCGTCTCAATTCACAAACCGATGTGTACAATGGACATTTTAGGCTCTATGTTTACCTTTCGAACACAAAATCAATTCATTTTCCGACACCATTACCAAATAAAAACGTAACCTAAGCCCATATTAACAGTTTAAAAATCATTTCACAGACCGTGATCTTTCAAATTTGGACACGGATCTAAGAGACATCGGTTACACACTGAATTCTGAAATTTCTTTTCTGTCTGGGAATTTTCTTGGTCTATATCCGAATAACTGAAGATATGCGCTGCAGGAGCACAGCTTTGAGGGGTAACTAACATTTTCCATGAATAACACAACCTCAACAAATCAATCACATCTACTCTTATAAAATGACTACACCAATCACAATTCAACCAATAAGTTCACCAATCACTTCCGAACCAAACCCAAATTAATATAACCAACTCAACCCAACCTAAAGTAATCTAACCCCACCTAGTCTAATGAAACCTAACATAACCAATTTTATCCCCACCTGACTTTATAACCTCATGTATCCAATTTTTTGGTTTAATTTGTAACCACTCTTATTGTATTCTATTTAACTTACCGTCAATCCCTTGTTTCTCATCAATTTACACAAAGTCATTTAACCTTTCCTACTCAAAATTATATAGCTTCACCTAAATCAAAACTTAAAATTACATAAATCCCTAATATGAAACGCGACTGAAACTTTGTTTACAATATTACATACAGAATCCTGGGAGAATGAAATTTTAATATTAAATCACGAATTCACCTAAGGTCAAAAATGCTTACAAGACTATCAATATGTTCGTTCATTCTACCAGAATACATTACATGTTACCTATAACTAATTTAAATTACATGAGCCTCATTCCAAATTTTAATCATACATGCGGTTAAAAAATAAATGACATTCTACCAAAGCTATTTCAAATTCCCCCAAAGCCTGACGTAGGCAAATTACGCTTCCCATAACCCCCAAAAATTGCCACCTCAGACATCAAAATACATTACTCACCTGCATCAGCTAGAAATAACCTTGCGTTCTTAAAATTCATTTCAAACCTTCAAGAGAAAACAACAAATATTAACCAACTTCGTGTCACATCCAATTACTATCAATACCTTTCCAAACTAACCACAAGAACCAAATGTATTCTTGTTCTCACGAATAAATCATGTGAATGAGCTGTACATTACCATACATCAGATGGCGTCGCAGTTATTCATGCAGAGCCTTTAAATAATCCAATCCTTCTCCAATCTATAACAAACAACCATAAATCCTCAATAAAATATAAATCATCACCAAAATAAACAAACATCGCAATACCACATCAAAACGAAAGCTAATTCTCGTTTCATACAACAACATCGACACCTGTTCATCTTCATTGGCTTCATAATGATGGGACGCGCCGTCGCGCGGTTAAATTCGAAGGTTGAGAAAATGAAATCTGAGTTCTTGCGCCGCTCTACGGGTGCTACGCACCTCGCAGAGCGGCATAATTGCAGCTCTTATATTAGTCACACTCGACGGGCACTGAATTTACCTTACAAAAACTTTCAAACTCTAAAAAAATGCCATTTCTGTCTCATTTTTACACATTTCCAGTGTAGTTACCGTGTACAGTTTACTAACGGGCTTAAAGGCATCAGTCTGTATGGTTATTAAAGTATTATCTGCAGCGGTTCTCGTCTTTTTTGCGTTTTTGCATTGCAAATACAATTTCAATATCCCTCAACGTTTTTGTCTAACTCTTCCTAAATTTTCCACATGCTTCGTTATTGCACAAGTCGAAATGTCCGACATTGCCACAAAAATAGTTCACAACACGTTCCACTGACGAAATAACGGACAAAACATTTAACACAACTTATTTCTCCCTATATCAAACAATTATGAATAAACATAATATAATCAACAACATTCGCACCCTGCTTTTGACTCCGCTTCATATGAGCCCAAAATGAATTCTCTACCTGATTTCAAAGTACCCTTCATCGTAAATTTGAACATGCATACAATTTTCGAAAATTACTCATTCACCCCAAAATGTCGATAGGTCAAATCTCAAAATGTCAGCATAAACAGACATACATATGTACATTGTATCAAAATTTCCAACATCTACCTGCAATGCACATAAAATCATATGCCTAATTCAAACTACACTCAATTGATAACCGAGTTCACCAATGCATCATCATTTACCATGAAAACAAAACCATTACCTCTCAATATAACTCAATCTCACTTTCTCCACACGAAAAATGAGCTATCGCCCCCCTACATCAGACCGCACGCTTCGTGCAAACTGCAACCATGATCTCTGCGAAATAAGTTATTTCGCGAACATCAAATTTAAATTTTCGTTCCAAGAAGAGACATTGTGTATCCCAAACTAACTGAAAACATGCACAGCTCAAGGGAGAGCTTTGAGGGGTAACTCAAGTAAGAAATTCTGTTATGCATTTACTCAATATTTTCATCTTTAAAGACAGCATTGAAGCAAAAACTAAGCTTGACATACATTAAGTGACTTCTCATTAAAGATTCATTCAAATTTCGGCATCGAAATAATTGAAATGACCCATTCCTATAATTTCTAAATGAATTCATGTTCGTGATTTCACCCGTAAATGTTCAATTTAACTCCCGAAAAACATAATAGAATCGATCCTTCCATCATATTCAATAGCTTCACTGGTTTACACCGCCTAAACAACTTAGCACCATTTTCTATGTTAAAATGCGAGTTCTTTCATATCTTGAATTCTCATACAGAGGTATTTCCGACTCATGAGCCGATAATATTTCCATCTAGTACCACAAATAATTCTCAAAAACTCATCGACATACGAAGCTTTGAACAACGCTTTCGTTTTGTTTTTCAAGTCACTACCCAAACTTGTACAGTGTCTCAAAATGACTGAACATACCTCCTGCTTGAGCACGGCTTCGAGGGGTAACTCAAGTCAAAAATGCTGTTCCTACTTCACTTAATATCTAAGTATTTCAGGCAAAGATTCAAGTAACAACGAAGCTTGACATACATAAATGAGTTATACATTAATAGATAGGAGTTATATAAACAAATCATAACTATTTTGTATCCACATCTTGCTTGTTATCCCAGTCATAAAGGACACACACACGGCAGGCCGCGTCTTTGAGGACCAATTCGCCCATCGAACAGGCATTACACTTGAAATTTATGAATATGGGAAATCAATAATTTCTGTTCCTATTACGAAATTTATCGAGTTGGAATCATTTTAAATGTACGTATCATGTTAATCTTCAGTAGACAATGTTAACAATTTCTTTTCAACTTTCGTTTCATTGAAGAAAGGGGACACTTTTCCCTTTCAACAACTTATGGGTTGATTTCGTATCTCTCTTCATGAAAAACTGATGTAACAGTTGACTGTGCGGAATGACTGCAGTGGGACAGAAGGATGGATTCTCCTAACAACGCCCTTTAATCAACAAGTATCCCATTGAAATAATTTTCTATCCATTACAAAGACAATTTTATGAGGGTTAACAATTCCATTCCAAAAATGAGTTATAATTGAAGTCACTTTACATGCTCAGTACGATGATGCGGACACTTTAACATTAGTTTTGTCATCTTTCTAGTTCTAACATCATTTACATTACAACTTCTACAAGCAGCACAAGATTTCAGCCTCAAATTCTGAACCTCATTTAGGTATTGCAACTGCAAACCGCCTTCCATACCGATTTTCTCGACTTAGACGAAAATTTTAAGCTCAATTCACATTTTTTTTTCTGTACCAAAACTTGTTGGAAGTGAAATAATCCTACCATAAGGTAAATCGCCTGTTTTAAACACATTTGTTCTCTATAAAATTTCCTGTGAAACGAATATAAACCATTGAAAATGATGAATTACGCGTCATGTAAAAAAAAACCATGAATTTCAAGGCAAAAAAAGGCACTTACAATGTTTACCTCGAAATACAATATATTTTTATGAACTCTAACAACACATTAAAACACTCAAAACTTAGCAAAATCGCTTCCTATGGAAAGAAATTGGAAAAAACTTTGAACTTCAATGATTAATTTAAATATATTGTTTCGTAATCGAAAAACAGCACAGCACCAAGTTCATGAAAATGGGCATCCATATAAAACCTTTAAACTCGATAAAGTTCCATTTCAGGCCCCAAATTCAGTCATTAAAAAAAATTCGCATTCTGGAGACTTCATTACAAGGTGGATCGGTATCCAGTTTTTGCGTTAGATTGGCAAATTTTTGCGATTCCTCCCTAAGGTTTGATGTTTTTTCAAATTTGAACAAAAAGTTGAAGGCCTACAACTTTGAGACACGAGTATCAATCGAAAGATCTCCTCAAGACGCATCTTTGAAGTGATTTTCAGCTCCCTCAACGGTGAGGAAGTGAGCTTCAGGGGTGAAGGAAAGGCAAAAATGGCCTGGAAAAGTGAAAATAATGTCTCACGCTCAAACAAACCCGAAATTCAACCTGCCCAAAAACTTTTGAATGCACGACAAAAAACCGAGCAGAAAATGTTAAATGAAGTTTTCCGAAGATCGCCCCCATTTTCCTAAAACATGTTCGGAACATTTTTTGGGGGTGTTGGGGGTTGTGTTTGGAACCATTTTTTGAGAAAAGTTTTTCTCATGATGAACTGTAAACCTAATAACTTTGAGAAAAAGGTTAAAACTAGGTCGTATCAAATTTTCAAGTCACCAATCAATCAAACAACGTCACAACTGGCGTTCGAAAATGACCTTATAAAAACGCGTTTTTTTACTTGAACTTTAAAGTTGCGCACCACTCAAGTTTTCAAAGCTGGCACTCTGTAAAACTCGCTGGGTATATTACAAAGCTTTCTAAACGAGACTACAAAGTTTGACACCCCCAGGTATTACCGTTCAATACTTACGCAAACTCAAACCTCACACAAAATTTTCGAAAATTTTGAGGAAAACTTTGACCCCAAGTTGTGTCGGAACTTAATCGCTTCGAGAGCCGCTGATTTTATGAGGCTTAGAACTTTTGGAAATGTACGAGCTATCAAACTTTGAAAGATTTAACCTCCGTGGTTTTCTCAAAATAATTCTCCAAATTTCGTCAAAAATACCCTAAAAATTTTTTGCAAACTTTCAGGGGCAAAGAAGGATACTTTTTACGAACGGATCGCAAAATGGCAACGTTGGCGTATACTCCATTGTTTCGTCTACCACATGCTGAAATTAAAGCCGCCTACAGGCATTCTATGGGTGTTTGGCAGCAGTTTGAAAATGTGTCATTTCCGTCGATTTTCGACCTTTGAACGGCCATTGAAAGAAAAGTTCTCGCACGATCTCGAAGAAAAAAGCTTAGGTTCATGTCGAAAGGGCCTTTTATGTGCCTGCCAAATTTGAAGGCGCTGCGACGACGCGTTCGAGGGGCTACCCTATAAAAAGGCGACATCAATAGAAGGAACAATCCTTCGGTGAACGCCACGCGGCGTCTAGGGTAAGTGGTGTTCATCTTCCTTTGAATCTGTGCGCGTATGGGTCTTGGTTTTTTCACCGGATTTTCGCTAAGACGTCCGCCGGGCGCACAGAAACCAGCATAGACCGGGGCGGACCACACACACACACACACATACACACACTCACACCTCAACAGCCAAAACCTTCACACTCTTACACACACTCCCACACACACAGACACACATATACACATACAGATGTCGCGCACACTTGTAAAAATAACCACAATTGGCCAACACAATTAGATACACCATCGTCTCAAGTCACAAATCGATATGTATACAATACATTTTACTCTAAGCTCCATGTTTACCTCTCAAACACCAAAATCAATTGATTCTCGGACACCATTACCAAATAAAAACGTAACCTATGCCCATATTTACAGTTCAATATCATTCCACAGACGATGATCTCTCAAATTTCCACACGGATCTAAGAGACATCAGTTGTACACTGAATTTTCAAATTTGTTTTCTTTCGGGGAACTTTCACGGTGTATATCCGAATAACTGAAAACATGCGCTGCAAGAGAAGAGCTTTCAGGGGTAACTAACATTTTTCATGAGTAACACAACCTCAACAAATCAATCAGATCTACTCTTATAAAATGACTACACCAATCACAATTCAACCAATAAGTTCACCAATCAATTCCGAACCAAACCCAAACTAATATAACCAACTCAACCCAACCTAAAGTAATCTAAGCCAACCTAGTCTAATCAAACCTAACATAACCAATTTTATCCCCACCTGACTTTATAACCTCATGTATCCAATTTTTTGGTTTAATTTTTCACCACTCTTCTTGTATTCCATTTAACATACCGTCCATCCCTTGTTTCTCAGCAATTTACACAAAGTCATTCAACCTTTCCTAATCAAAATTATATAGCTTCACCTAAATCAAAACCTAAAATGACATAAATCCCTAATATGAAGCGCGACTGAAACTTTCTTCACAATATTATATACAGAATCCTGGGAGAATGAAATTTTAACATTAAATCACGAATTCACCTAAGATAGAAAAATGCTTACAAGACCATCAATATGCTCGTTCATTCCACCAGAATACATTACATGTTACCTATAACTCATTTAAATTACATGAGCCTCATTCCAAATTTTCATTATACATGCGTTTCAAAAATAAATGAAATTCTACCAAACCTATTTCAAATTCCGCCAAAGCCTGACGTAGGGAAATTAGGCCTCCCATAACCCTCCAAAATTGCCACCTCAGACATCAAAATACATTACTCACCTGCATAAGCGAGAAATAACCTTGCGTTCTTAAAATTCATTTCAAACCTTCAAGAGAAAACAAAAAATATCCACCAACTTCGTGTCACATCCAATTACTATCAATACTTTTCCAAATTAACCACAAGAACCAAATGTATTCTTGTTCTCACGAATAAATCATGTTCATGAGCTGTACATTACCATACATCAGATAGCGTCGCACTTATTCATGCAGAGCCATTAAATAATCCAATCCTTCTCCAAACTATAAGAAACAACCATAAATCCTCAATAAAATATAAATAATCACCAAAATAAAGAAACATCGCAATACCACATCAAAACGAAAGCTAATTCTCGTTTCATACAACAACATCGACACCTGTTCATCTTCATTGGGTTCATAATGATGGAACGCGCCGTCGCGCGGTTAAATTCGAAGGTTGAGAAAATTTTATCTGACTTCTTGCGCCGCTCTACGGGTGCTACGCACCTCGCAGAGCGGCATCATTACAGCTCTTATATTAGTCATACTCGAGGGACACTGCATTTACCTTAGAAACACTTTCAAACTCTAAAAAAAATCCATTTCTGTCTCATTTTTACCCCTTTTTCACCGTACTTACCCCCTACACTTCACTAACAGCCTAAAAAATACCTGTCCGCATGGTACTGACATTTTCATTTGCAGCAATTCTCATATGCATCCCTTTTTGCATTGATAATAACATTTTCATATCCGTACACTTTTATCGAACTTTTCACTAAATTTTCCAAATCCGTGATCATTACACAGATCGAAATAGCCGAAATTACTCACAAAACGGTTCAAAACACGTTCCAATGATGAAATAACGGCAAAAACATTTCACAAACTCATTTCCCCCATATATCAAACAATTATGAATAAACATAATATAATAAACCACTTTAAGACCCTGCTTTTGACTCCGCTTCATATGAGCCCAAAATGAATTCTCTACCTGATTTCAAAGTACCCTTCATCGTAAATTTGAACATGCATACAATTTTCGAAAATTACTCATTCACCCCAAAATGTCGACAGGTCAAATCTCAAAATGTCAGCATAAACAGACATACATATGTACATTGTATCAAAATTTCCAACATCTACCTGCAATGCACATAAAATCATATGCCTAATTCAAACTACACTCAATTGATAACCGAGTTCACCAATGCATCATCATTTACCATGAAAACAAAACCATTACCTATCATTATATCTCAATCTCACTTTCTCCACACGAACAAAGTGCTATCGCCTCCCTACATCTATCCGCACGCTTCGTGTAAACTGCAACTCTCATCTATGTGAAGTCAGTCGTTTAGCGAACATCAAAATTGACTTTTCATTCCAAGAAGAGACATTGTGTATCTCAAAATAACTGAAAACATGCCCTGCTCAAGGGACAGCTTTGAGGGGTAACTCAAGTGAGAAATCCTGTTATGCATTCACTCAATATTTACATCTTTAAAGCAAACATTGAAGCCAAAACGAAGCTTGACATACATAAAGTGAGTTCTCATTGAAGATTCATTCAAATTTCGACATCGAAATAAGTGAAATGACCCATTTCTATAATTTCTAAATGAATTCATGTTCGTGATTTCACCCGTAAATGTTCAATTTACCTCCCGAAAAACATAATAGAATCGATCCTTCCATCATATTCAATAGCTTCACTGGTTTACACCGCCTAAACAACTTACCACCATTTTCTATGTTAAAATGCGAGTTAATTCATATCTTGAATTCTCATACAGAGGTATATCTGACTCATGAGCCGATAATACTTCCATTTAGTACCACAAATGTTTCTCAAAAACTCACCGACATGTGGAACTTTGAACAAAGCTTTCGTTTACTTTTTCAAGTAACTACGCAAAGTTGTAGAGTGTCTCAAAATGACTGAACATACCTCCTGATTAAGCACGGCTTCGAGGGGTAACTCAAGTCAAAAATGCTGTTCCTACGTCACACAATATTTAAGTATTTAAGGCAAAGATTCAAGTAACAACGAAGCTTGACATACATAAATGAGTTATACATTAATAGATAGGAGTTATATAAACAAATAATAACTATTTTGTATCCACATCTTGCTTGTTATCCGTCATAAAGGACACACACACACGGCAGGCCGCGTCTTTGAGGACCAATTCGCCCATCGAACAGGCATTACACTTGAAATTTATGAATATGGGAAATCAATAATTTCTGTTCCTATTACGAAATTTATCGAGTTGGAATCATTTTAAATGTACGTATCATGTTAATCTTCAGTAGACAATGTTAACAATTTCTTTTCAAGTTTCGTTTCATTGAAGAAAGGGGACACTTTTCACTTTCAACAACTTATGGGTTGATTTCGTATCTCTCTTCATGAAAAACTTATGTAACAGTTGACTGTGCGTAATGACTGCAGTGGGACAGAAGGATGGATTCTCCTAACAACGCCCTTTAATCAACAAGTATCCCATTGAAATAATTTTCTATCCATTACAAAGACAATTTTATGAGGGTTAACAATTCCATTCCAAAAATAAGTTATAATTGAAGTCACTTTACATGCTCAGTACGATGATGCGGACACTTTAACATTAGTTTTGTCATCTTTCTAGTTCTAACATCATTTACATTACAACTTCTACAAGCAGCACAAGATTTCAGCCTCAAATTCTGAACCTCATTTAGGTATTGCAACTGCAAACCGCCTTGCATACCGATTTTCTCGACTTAGACGAAAATTTTAAGCTCAATTAACATTTTTTTTTTCTGTACCAAAACTTGTTGGAAGTGAAATAATCCAACCATAAGGTAAATCGCCTATTTTAAACACATTTGTTCTCTATAAAATTCCCTGTGAAACGAATATAAACCATTGAAAATGATGAATTACGCGTCATGCAAAAAAAAATTATGAATTTCAAGGCAAAAACAGGCACTTACAACGTTTACTTCGAAATACAATATATTTTTATGAGCTCTAACAACACATTAAAACACTCAAAACTTAGCAAAATCGCTTCCAATGGAAAAAAATTAAAAAAAACTTTGAACTTCAACGATTCATTTCATTATATTGTTTCGCAATCGAAAAACAACACAGCACCAAGTTCATGAAAATGGGCATCCATATAAAACCTTTAAACTCCATAAAGTTCCATTTCAGGCCATAAATTTCGCCATTAAAAAAAATTCGCATTCTGGAGACTTCATTACAAGGTGGATCGGTATCCTGTTTTTGCCCTAGATTGGCAAATTTTTGCGATTCCTCCCTAAGGTTTGATGTTTTTTCAAATTTTAACAAAAAGTTGAAGGCCTACAACTTTGAGACACGAGTATCAATCGAAAGATCTCCTCAAGACGCATATTTCAAGTGATTTTCAGCTCCCTCGAAGGTGAGGAAGTGGGCTTCAGGGGTGAAGGAAAGGCAAAAATGGCCTGGAAAAGTGAAAATAATGTCTCACGCTCAAACAAACCCGAAATTCAACCTGCCCAAAAACTTTTGAATGCACGACAAAAAACCGAGCAGAAAATGTTAAATGAAGTTTTCCGAAGATCGCCCCCATTTTCCTAAAACATGTTCGGAACATTTTTTGGGGGTGTTGGGGGTTGTGTTTGGAACCATTTTTTGAGAAAAGTTTTGCTCATGATGAACTGTCAACCTAATAACTTTGAGAAAAAGGTTGAAACTAGGTCGTATCAAATTTTCAAGTCACCAATCAATCAAACAACGTCACAACTGGCGTTCGAAAATGACCTTATAAAAAACGCGTTTTTTTACTTGAACTTTAAAGTTGCGCACCACTCAAGTTTTCAAAGCTGGCACTCTGTAAAACTCGCTGGGTATATTACAAAACTTTCTAAACGAGACTACAAAGTTTGACACCCCCAGGTATTACCGTTCAATACTTAGGCAAACTCAAACCTCACACAAAATTTTCGAAAATTTTGAGGAAAACTTTGACCCCAAGTTGTGTCGAAACTTGATCGCTTCGAGAGCCGCTGATTTTATGAGTCTTAGAACTTTTGGAAATGTACGAGCTATCAAACTTTGAAAGATTTAACCTCCGTGGTTTTCTCAAAATAATTCTCCAAATTTCGTCAAAAATACCCTAAAAATTTTTTGCAAACTTTGAGGGGCAAAGAAGGATACTTTTTACGAACGGATCGCAAAATGGCAACGTTGGCGTATACTCCATTGTTTCGTCTACCACATGCTGAAATTAAAGCCGCCTACAGGCATTCTATGGGTGTTTGGCAGCAGTTTGAAAATGTGTCATTTCGGTCGATTTTCGACCTTTGAACGGCCATTGAAGGAAAAGTTCTCGCACGATCTCGAAGAAAAAAGCTTAGGTTCATGTCGAAAGGGCCTTTTATGTGCCTGCCAAATTTGAAGGCGCTGCGACGACGCGTTCGAGGGGCTACCCTATAAAAAGGCGACATCAATAGAAGGAACAATCCTTCGGTGAACGCCACGCGGCGTCTAGGGTAAGTGGTGTTCATCTTCCTTTGAATCTGTGCGCGTATGGGTCTTGGTTTTTTCACCGGATTTTCGCTAAGACGTCCGCCGGGCGCACAGAAACCAGCACAGACCGGGGCGGACCACACACACACACACAAACACACACAAACACATCAAAACCCAGACGCTCACACTCCTACACACACTCCCACACACCCACAGACACACATATACACAAATACATGCCAAGCACACTTGTAAAAATAACCACAATTAGCCAACACAATCAGATACACCATCGTCTCAAATCACAAACCGATGTGTACAATGTATTTCATTTTAGCCTCTATGTTTACCTATCGTACACCGAAATCAATTGATTTTACGACACCATTCCCAAATACCAAATAAAAACGTAACCTAAGCCCATATTTACAGTTTCAAAATTATTTCACAGACCGTGATCTCTCAAATTATGACACGGATCTAAGAGACAACGGTTACACACTGAATATGGAAATTTATTTTCATTCGGGGAACTTTCATGGTGTATATCCGAATAACTGAACACATGCGCTGCTGGAGCAGAGCTTTGAGGGGTAACTAAAATTTTTTATGAATAACACATCCTCAACAAATCAATCAGATCTTCTCTGTTAAAATGACTACACCAATCACAATTCAACCAATAAGTTCACCAATCACTTCCGAACCAAACCCATAATAATATAACCAACTCAACCCAACCTCAAGTAATCTAACGCGACCTAGTCTAATCAAACCTAACATAAGCAATTTTATCCCCACCTGACTTTATAACTTCATGTATACAATTTTTTGGTTGAATTTTTCACCACTCTTATTGTATTCCATTTAACTTACCGTCCATCCCCTGTTTATCATCAATTTACACAAAGTCATTTAACCTATCCTACTCAAAATTATATAGCTTCACCTAAATCAAAACTTAAAATAACATAAATCCCTAATATGAAGCGCGACTGAAACTTTCTTCACAATATTATATACAGAATCCTGGGAGAATGAAATTTTAATATTAAATCACGAATTCACCTAAGGTCAAAAATGCTCACAAGACTATAAATATGTTCGTTCATTTAACCACAATACATTACATGTTACCTATAACTGATTTAAATTACATGAGCCTCATTCCAAATTTTCATTATACATGCGTTTCAAAAATAAATGAAATTCTACCAAACCTATTTCAAATTCCGCCAAAGCCTGACGTAGGGAAATTAGGCTTCCCATAACCCTCCAAAATTGCCACCTCAGACATCAAAATACATTACTCACCTGCATAAGCGAGAAATAACCTTGCGTTCTTAAAATTCATTTCAAACCTTCAAGAGAAAACAAAAAATATCCACCAACTTCGTGTCACATCCAATTACTATCAATACTTTTTCAAATTAACCACAAGAACCAAATGTATTCTTGTTCTCACGAATAAATCATGTTAATGAGCTGTACATTACCATACATCAGATAGCGTCGCACTTATTCATGCAGAGCCATTAAATAATCCAATCGTTCTCCAAACTATAAGAAACAACCATAAATCCTCAATAAAATATAAATAATCACCAAAATAAAGAAACATCGCAATACCACATCAAAACGAAAGCTAATTCTCGTTTCATACAACAACATCGACACCTGTTCATCTTCATTGGGTTGATAATGATGGAACGCGCCGTCGCGCGGTTAAATTCGAAGGTTGAGAAAATTTTATCTGACTTCTTGCGCCGCTCTACGGGTGCTACGCACCTCGCAGAGCGGCATCATTACAGCTCTTATATTAGTCATACTCGAGGGACACTGCATTTACCTTAGAAACACTTTCAAACTCTACAAAAAAAAACATTTCTGTCTCATTTTTACCCCTTTTTCACCGTACTTACCCCCTACACTTCACTAACAGCCTAAAAAATAACTGTCCGCATGGTACTGACATTTTCATTTGCAGCAATTCTCATATGCATCCCTTTTTGCATTGATAATAACATTTTCATATCCGTACACTTTTATCGAACTTTTCCCTAAATTTTCCAAATCCGTGATCATTACACAGATCGAAATAGCCGAAATTACTCACAAAACGGTTCAAAACACGTTCCAATGATGAAATAACGGCAAAAACATTTCACAAACTCATTTCCCCCATATATCAAACAATTATGAATAAACATAATATAATAAACCACTTTAACACCCTGCTTTTGACTCCGCTTCATATGAGCCCAAAATGAATTCTCTACCTGATTTCAAAGTACCCTTCATCGTAAATTTGAACATGCATACAATTTTCGAAAATTACTCATTCACCCCAAAATGTCGATAGGTCAAATCTCAAAATGTCAGCATAAACAGACATACATATGTACATTGTATCAAAATTTCCAACATCTACCTGCAATGCACATCAAATCATATGCCTAATTCAAACTACACTCAATTGATAACCGAGTTCACCAATGCATCATCATTTACCATGAAAACAAAACCATTACCTCTCAATATAACTCAATCTCACTTTCTCCACACGAAAAATGAGCTATCGCCCCCCTACATCAGACCGCACGCTTCGTGCAAACTGCAACCATGATCTATGCGAAATAAGTGATTTAGCGAACATCAAATTTCAATTTTCGTTCCAAGAAGAGACATTGTGTATCCCAAACTAACTGAAAACATGCACAGCTCAAGGGAGAGCTTTGAGGGGTAACTCAAGTAAGAAATTCTGTTATGCATTTACTCAATATTTTCATCTTTAAAGACAACATTGAAGCAAAAACGAAGCTTGACATACATAAAGTGAGTTCTTATTAAAGATTCATTCAAATTTCGGCATCGAAATAAGTGAAATGACCCATTCCTATAATTTCTAAATGAATTCATGTTCGTGATTTCACCCGTAAATGTTCAATTTAACTCCCCAAAAACATAATAGAATCGATCCTTCCATCATATTCAATAGCTTCACTGGTTTACACCGCCTAAACAACTTAGCACCATTTTCTATGTTAAAATGCGAGTTCTTTCATATCTTGAATTCTCATACAGAGGTATTTCCGACTCATGAGCCGATAATATTTCCATGTAGTACCACAAATAATTGTCAAAAACTCACCGACATACGAAGCTTGGAACAACGCTTTCGTTTTGTTTTTCAAGTCACTACCCAAACTTGTACAGTGTCTCAAAATGACTGAACATACCTCCTGCTTGAGCACGGCTTCGAGGGGTAACTCAAGTCAAAAATGCTGTTCCTACTTCACTCAATATCTAAGTATTTCAGGCAAAGATTCAAGTAACAACGAAGCTTGACATACATAAATGAGTTATACATGAATAGATAGGAGTTATATAAACAAATAATAACTATTTTGTATCCACATCTTGCTTGTTATCCCAGTCATAAAGGACACACACACACGGCAGGCCGCGTCTTTGAGGACCAATTCGCCCATCGAACAGGCATTACACTTGAAATTTATGAATATGGGAAATCAATAATTTCTGTTCCTATTACGAAATTTATCGAGTTGGAATCATTTTAAATGTACGTATCATGTTAATCTTCAGTAGACAATGTTAACAATTTCTTTTCAAGTTTCGTTTCATTGAAGAAAGGGGACACTTTTCACTTTCAACAACTTATGGGTTGATTTCGTATCTCTCTTCATGAAAAACTTATGTAACAGTTGACTGTGCGTAATGACTGCAGTGGGACAGAAGGATGGATTCTCCTAACAACGCCCTTTAATCAACAAGTATCCCATTGAAATAATTTTCTATCCATTACAAAGACAATTTTATGAGGGTTAACAATTCCATTCCAAAAATAAGTTATAATTGAAGTCACTTTACATGCTCAGTACGATGATGCGGACACTTTAACATTAGTTTTGTCATCTTTCTAGTTCTAACATCATTTACATTACAACTTCTACAAGCAGCACAAGATTTCAGCCTCAAATTCTGAACCTCATTTAGGTATTGCAACTGCAAACCGCCTTGCATACCGATTTTCTCGACTTAGACGAAAATTTTAAGCTCAATTAACATTTTTTTTTTCTGTACCAAAACTTGTTGGAAGTGAAATAATCCAACCATAAGGTAAATCGCCTATTTTAAACACATTTGTTCTCTATAAAATTCCCTGTGAAACGAATATAAACCATTGAAAATGATGAATTACGCGTCATGCAAAAAAAAATTATGAATTTCAAGGCAAAAACAGGCACTTACAACGTTTACTTCGAAATACAATATATTTTTATGAGCTCTAACAACACATTAAAACACTCAAAACTTAGCAAAATCGCTTCCAATGGAAAAAAATTAAAAAAAACTTTGAACTTCAACGATTCATTTAATTATATTGTTTCGCAATCGAAAAACAACACAGCACCAAGTTCATGAAAATGGGCATCCATATAAAACCTTTAAACTCCATAAAGTTTCATTTCAGGCCATAAATTTCGCCATTAAAAAAAATTCGCATTTTGGAGACTTCAATACAAGGTGGATTGGTATCCAATTTTTGCCCTAGATGGGCAAATTTTTGCGATTCCTCCCTAAGGTTTGATGTTTTTTCAAATTTAAGCAAAAAGTTGAAGGCCTACAACTTTGAGACACGAGTAACAATCGAAAGATCTCTTCAAGACGCATCTTTCAAGTGATTTTCAGCTCCCTCGAAGGTGAGGAAGTGGGCTTCAGGGGCGAAGGAAAGGCAAAAATGGCCTGGAAAAATGAAAATAATGTCTCACGCTCAAACGAAGCCGAAATTCAACCAGCCCAAAAACTTTTGAATGCACGACGAAAAACCGAGCACAAAGTGTTAAATGAAGTTTTTCGTAGGTCACCCCCATTTTCCAAAAACATGCTCGGAACGTTTTTTGGGGGTGTTGGGGGTTGTGTTTGGAACCATTTTTTGAGAAAAGTTTTGCTCATGATGAACTGTAAACTTGATAACTTTGAGAAAAAGATTAAAACTAGATCGTATCAAATTTTCAAGTCACCAATCAATCAAACAACGTCACAACTGGCGGGCGAAAATGACCTTATAAAAAACGCGTTTTTTACTTCAACTTTAAAGTTGCGCACCACTCAATTTTTCATAGGTGGCACTCTGTAAAACTCGCTGGGTATATTACAAAGCTTTTTTAACGAGACCACAAAGTTTGACACCCCCAGGTATTACCGTTCAATACTTACGCAAACTCAAACCTCACACAAAATTTTCGAAAATTTTGAGGAAAACTTTGACCCCAAGTTGTGTGGAAACTTGATCGCTTCGAGAGCCGTTGATTTCATGAGGCGTAGAACTTTTGAAAATGTACGAGCTATCAAAGTTTGAAAGTTTAAAACTGCGTGGTTTTCTCAAAAATATTCTCCAAATTTCGTCAAAAATACCCTAAAATTTTTTCGCAAACTTTGAGGGGCAAAGAGGGATAGTTTTTATGAACGGATCGCAAAATGGCAACGTTGGCGTACACTCTATTGTTTCGTCTACCACATGCTGAAATAAGAGCCGCCTAGAGGCATTCTATGGGTGTTTGGCAGCAGTTTGAAAATGTGTCATTTCGGTCGATTTTCGACCTTTGAACGGCCATTGAAGGAAAAGTTCTCGCACGATCTCAAAGAAAAAAGCTTAGGTTCATGTCCAAAGGGTTTTTTATGTGCCTGCCAAATTTGAAGGCGCTGCGACGACGCGTTCGAGGGGCTACCCTATAAAAAGGCGACATCAATAGAAGGAACAATCCTTCGGTCTTCGCCACGCGGCGTCTAGGGTAAGTGGTGAAGATTTATCTTCGAATCTGTGCGCGTATGGGTCTTGGTTTTTTTCCCGGAATTTCGCTAAGACGTCCGCCGGGCGCACAGAAACCAGCATAGACCGGGGCGGACCACACACACACACACACACACACACAAACACATCAAAACCCCAAACCTTCACACTCTTACACACACTCCCACACACACACAGACACACATATACACATAGACATGCAGTGCACACTTTTAAAAATAACCACAATTAGCCAACACAATCAGATACACCATCGTCTCAAATAACAAACCGATGTGTACAATGTATTTCATTTTAGGCTCTATGTTCACCTTTCAAACACAAAAATCAATTGATTTCCGACACCATTACCAAATAAAAACGTAACCTAAGCCCATATTTACAGATTAAAAATCATTTCACAGACCGTGATCTCTCAAATTATGACACGGATCTTAAAAAACAACGGTTACACACTGAATATGGAAATTTATTTTCATTCGGGGAACTTTCATGGTGTATATCCGAATAACTGAACACATGCGCTGCTGGAGCAGAGCTTTGAGGGGTAACTAAAATTTTTTATGAATAACACATCCTCAACAAATCAATCAGATCTTCTCTGTTAAAATGACTACACCAATCACAATTCAACCAATAAGTTCACCAATCACTTCCGAACCAAACCCATAATAATATAACCAACTCAACCCAACCTCAAGTAATCTAACGCGACCTAGTCTAATCAAACCTAACATAAGCAATTTTATCCTCACCTGACTTTATAACCTCATGTATACAATTTTTTGGTTGAATTTTTCACCACTCTTATTGTATTCCATTTAACTTACCGTCCATCCCCTGTTTTTCATCAATTTACACAAAGTCATTTAACCTATCCTACTCAAAATTATATAGCTTCACCTAAATCAAAACTTAAAATAACATAAATCCCTAATATGAAGCGCGACTGAAACTTTCTTCACAATATTATATACAGAATCCTGGGAGAATGAAATTTTAATATTAAATCACGAATTCACCTAAGGTCAAAAATGCTCACAAGACTATAAATATGTTCGTTCATTTAACCACAATACATTACATGTTACCTATAACTGATTTAAATTACATGAGCCTCATTCCAAATTTTCATTATACATGCGTTTCAAAAATAAATGAAATTCTACCAAACCTATTTCAAATTCCGCCAAAGCCTGACGTAGGGAAATTAGGCTTCCCATAACCCTCCAAAATTGCCACCTCAGACATCAAAATACATTACTCACCTGCATAAGCGAGAAATAACCTTGCGTTCTTAAAATTCATTTCAAACCTTCAAGAGAAAACAAAAAATATCCACCAACTTCGTGTCACATCCAATTACTATCAATACTTTTTCAAATTAACCACAAGAACCAAATGTATTCTTGTTCTCACGAATAAATCATGTTAATGAGCTGTACATTACCATACATCAGATAGCGTCGCACTTATTCATGCAGAGCCATTAAATAATCCAATCCTTCTCCAAACTATAAGAAACAACCATAAATCCTCAATAAAATATAAATAATCACCAAAATAAAGAAACATCGCAATACCACATCAAAACGAAAGCTAATTCTCGTTTCATACAACAACATCGACACCTGTTCATCTTCATTGGGTTCATAATGATGGAACGCGCCGTCGCGCGGTTAAATTCGAAGGTTGAGACAATTTTATCTGACTTCTTGCGCCGCTCTACGGGTGCTACGCACCTCGCAGAGCGGCATCATTACAGCTCTTATATTAGTCATACTCGAGGGACACTGCATTTACCTTAGAAACACTTTCAAACTCTACAAAAAAAAACATTTCTGTCTCATTTTTACCCCTTTTTCACCGTACTTACCCCCTACACTTCACTAACAGCCCAAAAAATAACTGTCCGCATGGTACTGACATTTTCATTTGCAGCAATTCTCATATGCATCCCTTTTTGCATTGATAATAACATTTTCATATCCGTACACTTTTATCGAACTTTTCCCTAAATTTTCCAAATCCGTGATCATTACACAGATCGAAATAGCCGAAATTACTCACAAAACGGTTCAAAACACGTTCCAATGATGAAATAACGGCAAAAACATTTCAAAAACTCATTTCCCCCATATATCAAACAATTATGAATAAATATAATATAATAAACCACTTTAACACCCTGCTTTTGACTCCGCTTCATATGAGCCCAAAATGAATTCTCTACCTGATTTCAAAGTACCCTTCATCGTAAATTTGAACATGCATACAATTTTCGAAAATTACTCATTCACCCCAAAATGTCGATAGGTCAAATCTCAAAATGTCAGCATAAACAGACATACATATGTACATTGTATCAAAATTTCCAACATCTACCTGCAATGCACATCAAATCATATGCCTAATTCAAACTACACTCAATTGATAACCGAGTTCACCAATGCATCATCATTTACCATGAAAACAAAACCATTACCTCTAAATATAAATCAATCTCACTTTCTCCACACGAAAAATGAGCTATCGCCCCCCTACATCAGACCGCACGCTTCGTGCAAACTGCAACCATGATCTATGCGAAATAAGTGATTTAGCGAACATCAAATTTCAATTTTCGTTCCAAGAAGAGACATTGTGTATCCCAAACTAACTGAAAACATGCACAGCTCAAGGGAGAGCTTTGAGGGGTAACTCAAGTAAGAAATTCTGTTATGCATTTACTCAATATTTTCATCTTTAAAGACAACATTGAAGCAAAAACGAAGCTTGACATACATAAAGTGAGTTCTTATTAAAGATTCATTCAAATTTCGGCATCGAAATAAGTGAAATGACCCATTCCTATAATTTCTAAATGAATTCATGTTCGTGATTTCACCCGTAAATGTTCAATTTAACTCCCCAAAAACATAATAGAATCGATCCTTCCATCATATTCAATAGCTTCACTGGTTTACACCGCCTAAACAACTTAGCACCATTTTCTATGTTAAAATGCGAGTTCTTTCATATCTTGAATTCTCATACAGAGGTATTTCCGACTCATGAGCCGATAATATTTCCATGTAGTACCACAAATAATTGTCAAAAACTCACCGACATACGAAGCTTGCAACAACGCTTTCGTTTTGTTTTTCAAGTCACTACCCAAACTTGTACAGTGTCTCAAAATGACTGAACATACCTCCTGCTTGAGCACGGCTTCGAGGGGTAACTCAAGTCAAAAATGCTGTTCCTACTTCACTCAATATCTAAGTATTTCAGGCAAAGATTCAAGTAACAACGAAGCTTGACATACATAAATGAGTTATACATTAATAGATAGGAGTTATATAAACAAATAATAACTATTTTGTATCCACATCTTGCTTGTTATCCCAGTCACAAAGGACACACACACACGGCAGGCCGCGTCTTTGAGGACCAATTCGCCCATCGAACAGGCATTACACTTGAAATTTATGAATATGGGAAATCAATAATTTCTGTTCCTATTACGAAATTTATCGAGTTGGAATCATTTTAAATGTACGTATCATGTTAATCTTCAGTAGACAATGTTAACAATTTCTTTTCAAGTTTCGTTTCATTGAAGAAAGGGGACACTTTTCACTTTCAACAACTTATGGGTTGATTTCGTATCTCTCTTCATGAAAAACTTATGTAACAGTTGACTGTGCGTAATGACTGCAGTGGGACAGAAGGATGGATTCTCCTAACAACGCCCTTTAATCAACAAGTATCCCATTGAAATAATTTTCTATCCATTACAAAGACAATTTTATGAGGGTTAACAATTCCATTCCAAAAATAAGTTATAATTGAAGTCACTTTACATGCTCAGTACGATGATGCGGACACTTTAACATTAGTTTTGTCATCTTTCTAGTTCTAACATCATTTACATTACAACTTCTACAAGCAGCACAAGATTTCAGCCTCAAATTCTGAACCTCATTTAGGTATTGCAACTGCCAACCGCCTTGCATACCGATTTTCTCGACTTAGACGAAAATTTTAAGCTCAATTAACATTTTTTTTTTCTGTACCAAAACTTGTTGGAAGTGAAATAATCCAACCATAAGGTAAATCGCCTATTTTAAACACATTTGTTCTCTATAAAATTCCCTGTGAAACGAATATAAACCATTGAAAATGATGAATTACGCGTCATGCAAAAAAAAATTATGAATTTCAAGGCAAAAACAGGCACTTACAACGTTTACTTCGAAATACAATATATTTTTATGAGCTCTAACAACACATTAAAACACTCAAAACTTAGCAAAATCGCTTCCAATGGAAAAAAATTAAAAAAAACTTTGAACTTCAACGATTCATTTAATTATATTGTTTCGCAATCGAAAAACAACACAGCACCAAGTTCATGAAAATGGGCATCCATATAAAACCTTTAAACTCCATAAAGTTTCATTTCAGGCCATAAATTTCGCCATTAAAAAAAATTCGCATTTTGGAGACTTCAATACAAGGTGGATTGGTATCCAATTTTTGCCCTAGATGGGCAAATTTTTGCGATTCCTCCCTAAGGTTTGATGTTTTTTCAAATTTAAGCAAAAACTTGAAGGCCTACAACTTTGAGACACGAGTAACAATCGAAAGATCTCTTCAAGACGCATCTTTCAAGTGATTTTCAGCTCCCTCGAAGGTGAGGAAGTGGGCTTCAGGGGCGAAGGAAAGGCAAAAATGGCCTGGAAAAATGAAAATAATGTCTCACGCTCAAACGAAGCCGAAATTCAACCAGCCCAAAAACTTTTGAATGCACGACGAAAAACCGAGCACAAAGTGTTAAATGAAGTTTTTCGTAGGTCACCCCCATTTTCCAAAAACATGCTCGGAACGTTTTTTGGGGGTGTTGGGGGTTGTGTTTGGAACCATTTTTTGAGAAAAGTTTTGCTCATGATGAACTGTAAACTTGATAACTTTGAGAAAAAGATTAAAACTAGATCGTATCAAATTTTCAAGTCACCAATCAATCAAACAACGTCACAACTGGCGGGCGAAAATGACCTTATAAAAAACGCGTTTTTTTACTTCAACTTTAAAGTTGCGCACCACTCAAGTTTTCATAGGTGGCACTCTGTAAAACTCGCTGGGTATATTACAAAGCTTTTTTAACGAGACCACAAAGTTTGACACCCCCAGGTATTACCGTTCAATACTTACGCAAACTCAAACCTCACACAAAATTTTCGAAAATTTTGAGGAAAACTTTGACCCCAAGTTGTGTGGAAACTTGATCGCTTCGAGAGCCGTTGATTTCATGAGGCGTAGAACTTTTGAAAATGTACGAGCTATCAAAGTTTGAAAGTTTAAAACTGCGTGGTTTTCTCAAAAATATTCTCCAAATTTCGTCAAAAATACCCTAAAATTTTTTCGCAAACTTTGAGGGGCAAAGAGGGATAGTTTTTATGAACGGATCGCAAAATGGCAACGTTGGCGTACACTCTATTGTTTCGTCTACCACATGCTGAAATAAGAGCCGCCTAGAGGCATTCTATGGGTGTTTGGCAGCAGTTTGAAAATGTGTCATTTCGGTCGATTTTCGACCTTTGAACGGCCATTGAAGGAAAAGTTCTCGCACGATCTCAGAGAAAAAAGCTTAGGTTCATGTCCAAAGGGTTTTTTATGTGCCTGCCAAATTTGAAGGCGCTGCGACGACGCGTTCGAGGGGCTACCCTATAAAAAGGCGACATCAATAGAAGGAACAATCCTTCGGTCTTCGCCACGCGGCGTCTAGGGTAAGTGGTGAAGATTTATCTTCGAATCTGTGCGCGTATGGGTCTTGGTTTTTTTCCCGGAATTTCGCTAAGACGTCCGCCGGGCGCACAGAAACCAGCATAGACCGGGGCGGACCACACATACACACCCCCACACACACTCGCACACCTCATAACCCCAAACCTTCACACTCTTACACACACTCCCACACCCACAGACACACACATATACACATACAGATGTCGCGCACACTTGTAAAAATAACCACAATTGGCCAACACAATCAGATACACCATCGTCTCAAATCACAAACCGATGTGTACAATGGCCATTTTAGGCTCTATGTTTACCTTTCAAACCCAAAAATCAATTCATTTTCCGACACCATTACCAAATAAAACGTAACCTAAGCCCATATTTACAGTTTAAAAATCATTTCACAGACCGTGATCTTTCAACTTTGACACGGATCTAAGAGACATCGGTTACACACTGAATTCTGAAATTTCTTTTCTTACTGAGAATTTTCTTGGTCTATATCCGAATAACTGAAGATATGCGCTGCAGGAGCACAGCTTTGAGGGGTAACTAAAATTTTTTATGAATAACACATCCTCAACAAATCAATCAGATCTTCTCTGTTAAAATGACTACACCAATCACAATTCAACCAATAAGTTCACCAATCACTTCCGAACCAAACCCATAATAATATAACAAACTCAACCCAACCTCAAGTAATCTAACGCGACCTAGTCTAATCAAACCTAACATAAGCAATTTTATCCTCACCTGACTTTATAACCTCATGTATACAATTTTTTGGTTGAATTTTTCACCACTCTTATTGTATTCCATTTAACTTACCGTCCATCCCCTGTTTATCATCAATTTACACAAAGTCATTTAACCTATCCTACTCAAAATTATATAGCTTCACCTAAATCAAAACTTAAAATAACATAAATCCCTAATATGAAGCGCGACTGAAACTTTCTTCACAATATTATATACAGAATCCTGGGAGAATGAAATTTTAATATTAAATCACGAATTCACCTAAGGTCAAAAATGCTCACAAGACTATAAATATGTTCGTTCATTTAACCACAATACATTACATGTTACCTATAACTGATTTAAATTACATGAGCCTCATTCCAAATTTTCATTATACATGCGTTTCAAAAATAAATGAAATTCTACCAAACCTATTTCAAATTCCGCCAAAGCCTGACGTAGGGAAATTAGGCTTCCCATAACCCTCCAAAATTGCCACCTCAGACATCAAAATACATTACTCACCTGCATAAGCGAGAAATAACCTTGCGTTCTTAAAATTCATTTCAAACCTTCAAGAGAAAACAAAAAATATCCACCAACTTCGTGTCACATCCAATTACTATCAATACTTTTTCAAATTAACCACAAGAACCAAATATATTCTTGTTCTCACGAATAAATCATGTTATTGAGCTGTACATTACCATACATCAGATAGCGTCGCACTTATTCATGCAGAGCCATTAAATAATCCAATCCTTCTCCAAACTATAAGAAACAACCATAAATCCTCAACAAAATATAAATAATCACCAAAATAAAGAAACATCGCAATACCACATCAAAACGAAAGCTAATTCTCGTTTCATACAACAACATCGACACCTGTTCATCTTCATTGGGTTCATTATGATGGAACGCGCCGTCGCGCGGTTAAATTCGAAGGTTGAGAAAATTTTATCTGACTTCTTGCGCCGCTCTACGGGTGCTACGCACCTCGCAGAGCGGCATCATTACAGCTCTTATATTAGTCATACTCGAGGGACACTGCATTTACCTTAGAAACACTTTCGAACTCTAAAAAAAAAACATTTCTGTCTCATTTTTACCCCTTTTTCACCGTACTTACCCCCTACACTTCACTAACAGCCTAAAAAATACCTGTCCGCATGGTACTGACATTTTCATTTGCAGCAATTCTCATATGCATCCATTTTTGCATTGATAATAACATTTTCATATCCGTACACTTTTATCGAACTTTTCACTAAATTTTCCAAATCCGTGATCATTACACAGATCGAAATAGCCGAAATTACTCACAAAACGGTTCAAAACACGTTCCAATGATGAAATAACGGCAAAAACATTTCACAAACTCATTTCCCCCATATATCAAACAATTATGAATAAACATAATATAATAAACCACTTTAACACCCTGCTTTTGACTCCGCTTCATATGAGCCCAAAATGAATTCTCTACCTGATTTCAAAGTACCCTTCATCGTAAATTTGAACATGCATTCAATTTTCGAAAATTACTCATTCACCCCAAAATGTCGATAGGTCAAATCTCAAAATGTCAGCATAAACAGACATGTACATTGTATCAAAATTTCCAACATCTACCTGCAATGCACATAAAATCATATGCCTAATTCAAACTACACTCAATTGATAACCGAGTTCACCAATGCATCATCATTTACCATGAAAACAAAACCATTACCTCTCAATATAACTCAATCTCACTTTCTCCACACGAAAAAAATTCTATCGTCTACCTCCATCACCACGCACGCTTCGTGTGCAAACTACAACCATGATGTAAGTGAAATGAGTAATTTGTCGAATTTCAAATAATTAAATTTTCGTTCCAAGAAGAGACATTGTGTATCTCAAAATAACTGAAAACATGCACTGCTCCAGGAAGTGCTTTGAGGGGTAACTCAAGTAAGAAATTCTGTTATGCATGTACTCAATATTTACATCTTTAAAGCAAACATTGAAGCCTAAACGAAGCTTGACATACATCAAGTGAGTTCTCATTATAGATTCATTCAAATTTCGGCATCGAAATAAGTGAAATGAGCCATTTCTAGAATTTCTAAATGAAATCATGTTCGTGATTTCAACCCGTATATGTTCAATTTACCTCCCCAAAAACATAATAGAATACATCCTTCCATCATATTCAATAGCTTCACTGGTTTACACCGCCTAAACAACTTAGCACCATTTTCTATGTTCAAAAGCGAGTTAATTCATATCTTGAATTCTCTTACAGAGGTATTTCCGACTCATGAGCCGATAATATTTCCATGTAGTACCACAAATAATTCTCAAAAACTCACCGACATACGAAGCTTTGAAGAACGCTTTCGTTTTGTTTTTCAAGTCACTATCCAAACTTGTACAGTGTCTCAAAATGACTGAACATACCTCCTGCTTGAGCACGGCTTCGAGGGGTAACTCAAGTCAAAAATGTTGTTCCTACTTCACTCAATATCTAAGTATTTCAGGCAAAGATTAAAGTAACAACGAAGCTTGACATACATAAATGAGTTATACATTAATAGATAGGAGTTATATAAACAAACAATAACTATTTTGTATCCACATCTTGCTTGTTATCCCAGTCATAAAGGACACACACACGGCAGGCCGCGTCTTTGAGGACCAATTCGCCCATCGAACAGGCATTACACTTTAAATTTATGAATATGGGAAATCAATAATTTCTGTTCCTATTACGAAATTCATCGAGTTGGAATCATTTTAAATGCACGTATCATGTTAATCTTCAGTAGACAATGTTAACAATTTCTTTTCAAGTTTCGTTTCATTGAAGAAAGGGGACACTTTTCACTTTCAACAACTTATGGGTTGATTTCGTATCTCTCTTCATGAAAAACTGACGTAACAGTTGACTGTGCGGAATGACTGCAGTGGGACAGAAGGATGGATTCTCCTAACAACGCCCTTTAATCAACAAGTATCCCATTGAAATAATT
Organism: Morinoia aosen; assembly: GCA_030386875.1. Classification (NCBI taxonomy): domain Eukaryota; kingdom Metazoa; phylum Arthropoda; class Malacostraca; order Amphipoda; family Talitridae; genus Morinoia; species Morinoia aosen. The sequence continues at coordinate 7,906,028 of CM059558.1, read as the reverse complement.
TTCTATCCATTACAAAGACAATTTTATGAGGGTTAACAATTCCATTCCAAAAATAAGTTATAATTGAAGTCACTTTACATGCTCAGTACGATGATGCGGACACTTTAACATTAGTTTTGTCATCTTTCTAGTTCTAACATCATTTACATTACAACTTCTACAAGCAGCACAAGATTTCAGCCTCAAATTCTGAACCTCATTTAGGTATTGCAACTGCAAACCGCCTTGCATACCGATTTTCTCGACTTAGACGAAAATTTTAAGCTCAATTAACATTTTTTTTTTCTGTACCAAAACTTGTTGGAAGTGAAATAATCCAACCATAAGGTAAATCGCCTATTTTAAACACATTTGTTCTCTATAAAATTCCCTGTGAAACGAATATAAACCATTGAAAATGATGAATTACGCGTCATGCAAAAAAAAATTATGAATTTCAAGGCAAAAACAGGCACTTAAAACGTTTACTTCGAAATACAATATATTTTTATGAGCTCTAACAACACATTAAAACACTCAAAACTTAGCAAAATCGCTTCCAATGGAAAAAAATTAAAAAAAACTTTGAACTTCAACGATTCATTTAATTATATTGTTTCGCAATCGAAAAACAACACAGCACCAAGTTCATGAAAATGGGCATCCATATAAAACCTTTAAACTCCATAAAGTTTCATTTCAGGCCATAAATTTCGCCATTAAAAAAAATTCGCATTCTGGAGACTTCATTACAAGGTGGATCGGTATTCAGTTTTTGCCCTAGATTGGCAAGTTTTTGCGATTCCTCCCTAAGGTTTGATGTTTTTTCAAATTTGAACAAAAAGTTGAAGGCCTACAACTTTGAGACACGAGTATCAATCGAAAGATCTCCTCAAGACGCATCTTTCAAGTGATTTTCAGCTCCCTCGAAGGTGAGGAAATGGGCTTCAGGGGTGAAGGAAAGGCAAAAATGGCCTGGAAAAGTGAAAATAATGTCTCACGCTCAAACAAACCCGAAATTCAACCTGCCCAAAAACTTTTGAATGCACGAGAAAAAACCGAGCAGAAAATGTTAAATGAAGTTTTCCGTAGATCGCCCCCATTTTCCTAAAACAGGTTCGGAACATTTTTTGGGGGTGTTGGGGGTTGTGTTTGGAACCATTTTTTGAGAAAAGTTTTGCTCATGATGAACTGTAAACCTAATAACTTTGAGAAAAAGGTTGAAACTAGGTCGTATCAAATTTTCAAGTCACCAATCAATCAAACAACGTCACAACTGGCGTTCGAAAATGACCTTAAAAAAAACGCGTTTTTTTACTTGAACTTTAAAGTTGCGCACCACTCAAGTTTTCAAAGCTGGCACTCTGTAAAACTCGCTGGGTATATTACAAAGCTTTCTAAACGAGACTACAAAGTTTGACACCCCCAGGTATTACCGTTCAATACTTAGGCAAACTCAAACCTCACACAAAATTTTCGAAAATTTTGAGGAAAACTTTGACCCCAAGTTGTGTCGAAACTTGATCGCTTCGAGAGCCGCTGATTTTATGAGGCTTAGAACTTTTGGAAATGTACGAGCTATCAAACTTTGAAAGATTTAACCTGCGTGGTTTTCTCAAAATAATTCTCCAAATTTCGTCAAAAATACCCTAAAAATTTTTCGCAAACTTTGAGGGGCAAAGAGGGATACTTTTTACGAACGGATCGCAAAATGGCAACGTTGGCGTATACTCCATTGTTTCGTCTACCACATGCTGGAATAAGAGCCGCCTAAAGGCATTCTATGGGTGTTTGGCAGCAGTTTGAAAATGTGTCATTTCGGTCGATTTTCGACCTTTGAACGGCCATTGAAGGAAAAGTTCTCGCACGATCTCAAAGAAAAAAGCTTAGGTTCATGTCCAAAGGGTTTTTTATGTGCCTGCCAAATTTGAAGGCGCTGCGACGACGCGTTCGAGGGGCTACCCTATAAAAAGGCGACATCAATAGAAGGAACAATCCTTCGGTCTTCGCCACGCGGCGTCTAGGGTAAGTGGTGAAGATTTATCTTCGAATCTGTGCGCGTATGGGTCTTGGTTTTTTTCCCGGAATTTCGCTAAGACGTCCGCCGGGCGCACAGAAACCAGCACAGACCGGGGGCGGACCAACACACACACACAAACACACACACACACCCCATCATCCCAACGCTCACACTCTACACACACTCCCACACACATACACACACATACACACACACATGCAGTGCACACTTTTAAAAATAACCACAATTATCCAACACAATCAGATACACCAACGTCTCAAGTCACAAAACGATATATACAATTTATTCCACTCTAAGTACTATGTTCAACTTTCAAACACCAACATCAATCCATTTTTCGATACCATTAACAAATACCAAGAATAAAATTTACCTAACCAAATATTTACAGGTCAAAAATCATTTCACCGACCTCTTTATGAATAACACCTCCCTACCAAATCAATCAGATGGCAACATCTTATATTATAAACCCAACCTAAACTAATCTAAGCCAACCTAAACTAATATAACCCAACCTAGTCTAATCTAACCCAACCTAGTCTATTCTAAACCAACCAAAGCTATTTTATCCTGAGTAGAAAAGAAAACCTATTCTATCATATTTTATTGTTGAATTTTTGACCTCTCTTATTTTATTCCATCTAACTTGACGTCCAACCTCTGTTTCGTATCAATTCACCCAACGGAATTCAACCTATGCTGCAAAGAATGGAATACCTTCACCTAAATCAAAACTTAAAATTACCTAAAACCCTTACATGAAGATCGACTGTAAGTTGCTTCACAATATTCAAAACCGAGTCAAGAAGAAAGGGAACTTTCAGTGTAAAATCCAGAATTAACCTCCGGTCGAACATACTTAAAACCCTATAAATATGATTGTCCATTCGACCAGAACATATTAAACAATTCCTGGTCCCAAGTTGAATTAAATAAGCCTCATTCAAAATTTTACTTATACATGCGGTTAAAAAAAATATATTCTTTAAAAGCTATTCGAAATTTTACCAAACACAGACGCACGAAAATTTGGCTTCCCATAACCCACAAAAATTGCTACCTCTCAAATCAAAATAGATTACTCAGTTTCAAAAGCGATACAAACCTTTCGTTCTGAAAATTCATTTGAAACCTTCAACAGAAAACGCCAAATACTCACCAACTTCATAACAGATCCAATTACTATCAACACTCTCAAATGAATCCCAAAAATCTGAAATATATTTGTTTCCAGGAATAATTGATGTGAATTAGCTGTAAATCACCACACATCAGATGGCGTCTCAGTTATTCATGCAGAGCCTTTAAATAATCCAATCCCGCAACAATCAAAAACTAAACATCAATAAATCATCAATAAAATAAAAATCACTAAATGGAACTACAACCGCAATCCGGCATCAAAACCAAAGATAATTCTCGTTTAATAGAAAAATATCGACACCTGTTCAGCTCCTTACAGATAATCATTGGGGAACGCGCTGTCGCGCGTTAAATTCAGGGGTCGAGTAAATCGAGCTTAAGTTTTGGGGCCGCTCGACGAGCGCTACGCAACTCGCCGAGCGGCATAATTGTTGCTCAGATATTAGTCTAACTCGAGGGACACTGCATTTACTTCGAATCACTTCCAAACTCTGAAAAATACAATTTTTGTGCCATTTTTACGCATTTTTAGCGTATTCACCCCGTAGAGTTTACTAACGGCCCTAAAAGTATCTGTCTGTATAGTGATCAAATTGGTAGTTGCAGCAATTCTCATTTTTTAGCGTATTTCCATTGAAAATAACATTTTAATATCCGTGGACTTTTATCGAATTTTTCCCAATTTTTTCAAATGCGTGGTCATTGCACAAGTCGAAATGTCCCATTTGGCCCCAAAAACGGTTCAAAACACGTTCCAATGACGAAATAACGGCCAAAACATTTTTAAAATCTCATTTGTCCATATATCAAAAATTAATGAATGAAAAAAATTTTAACCCCATAATTCACACCCTGCTTTGGATTCCGCTTCATTTGAGCCCAAAATGAAGTTTATAGCTTATTTCTAAGTACCCCAAATCGTCAAATTAAACAAGTATGGAATTTTAGAAAATTACTCATTTTCCCCAAAATATCATTTGCACCGTTCTCAAAATGTCAATATAGACACTACTCATTCATATCTACGTTGTATCAAAATATCGGACATATAGCTTCAATGCAGAAAAAGATATGCCTAATTAAAATTTCACTCAATTGTTGACCGAGTTCACCGATGCATCATCATTGAAAATGAAAAAAAATCAATATCTTAGATAACTCCCACTTGCTGAAGACGAAAGAAATGCTATCACATATCTACATCCTCACGTATCATGCAAATTTCGGCACTGAAGAATGTGAAATGAGTGATTTTCTGAATTTCTAAATAAATTCATGTTTTGGGATTTGAACACGCAACTGGTCAATTTTCGTCCCGAAAAACATTACAAAATCTTTTGTCTCATCATATACAATAGCTTGACCGATTTGCAGCCCCCAATGAACTCACTAACAGCATCTACGTTTGAGTGAGTTAAATTCCCCATTTAAGATCATAATTCCTCAAAATGAGGCATTTCATGAGCGGAAACAATTTAAATGTGTTACCACCTCTATGTCCAAATTTCTGACCGAAATAGAAGCCTGAACAAAGTCCGAGTGAGAATTTACGAATTTTCGGAAATATTTCAGTAATAATATTTTAGTTTCCGTAAATAAAATATTTGAGATCCGAAAAACCTCTCAAAAATTCAAACCATATCAGGAACACACACTCACAAAATATGAGCCATGAGTGAGCGTCGAAATGGTGTCTACTCACTTACACTCAGTTTTTCCTAGAAACGATACGTGCAACTGATGGGAATATGAGTGAGTAAATCAATGAGTTCTCGTACTTATTCCCAAACAAAGTTTCAGTGCACAGCTCAAAAGTTCCTGACTCAAAAGACCCTCCAATATCTTCTCTCAATCATCAAAATTACTGAGTGAAACATCAACTCACAGTACCCCATATCGTGATCGACAGCCCCAGCATGATGCGCTCTATTCCAAAACGCTCGTTTATTAATGAGCCGTTTACAATACGAAATGTGTGTGTCAGTATCTCGATCATTTGCAGGCATATTTCAGAATTCCATGAATAAAATACGCCAATAAAAACTCATCATGAATTTTGATCCACAATCAAAGAGCTCAAATACGAGATATCGCTCGATTTTGATGAGTCATTGATGACATATGCCGAGTATTATATTGTTTGCACGCTCAATGTACCATAATTAAAATCACTAGCCGGCAACTCTGCAAACCCTCTTATTCTTCATCAGTCGCCAACAGTTTCTTCCTCTTCAAAACGCTAAGTGAGCAGAAATGAGCGTTTTAAAATTTCACTCACTTTGCATGTATATGAGAGCATCTATTACAAGACTTTTATCTTGGTGGCATACATTGAAACGAACAACATTAGTGCTTACCTCAAGTTTGAAACAAATGGCATCGCGATTCTTAGGACTAGCGTCGCACAAATTAACAGCGAAATCGATGTACGAGAAAAAAATGAGCTCATTTTCTGGTATGTATCAATCAATGGATTTCTTAACATTCAAATAATGTGCTATAGTCATCAAAAATTGACGTTTAAAACATCGAAACATTTAGAGAAAATCGATATCAAATATTACGTCGACTTGCAGTCATCGGCCCCTTGTCTCTAAGCATCTGGACTTGTAAATTTTACGACTCGAAATTTTGGATTTGAAAAAAATAATTTCAAACAAGCCTTCGGAGGTGCAAAGACTTTACCATAGGGTAAATCGGCAATTTTCAACACATTTCATCTCTATAAATTTTTTCGTAGGACGTCGATAAACGCATCAAAAAAGTAAAAATTGATGCATACTCTAATTGAGTGAAAAATGAGTGCTCAAAAATACGTGTTTTCGGGGTCACTTCGAAGAGAACAAATATTTCTAACAACTCTAGTAACACTGTCGAAGCCTTGAAAAATAGCTGCGAGTGCCTAAATGGACATAAAATGAGTAAAACTTCGAAATCGAAAAAATCATTATCAAGCACTCATTTCTTAACAAAACTAACGAAAACATCAATTTCCTGTCGTTACTTGGACATGCGAGTGGTCGAAAACCCATGAAAAGCCTTTTAAAGGCCTTAAATTGGGATCGAATATTTCACCCCTATGGACTTAGAAAAATTCACGAGATTTGAGCCCCAATTTTAGTTTTTTGGACTTTTTCCAAAAGTTTGATGAGCTACAACTTTGAGCGTGGTACCAAACGAAAGGTCTCGTCGAGGCGCATCATTCAAGTGTTTTTTCAACTCTGTCGAAGGTAAGCAAGTGGGCTTTTGGGGGGGACGAATATCCGAAATAAGCTGAAAAAATGGAAAAAAAATTCTGACGCTCAAACGAAGCCGAAATTCGACCAGCAAAAGAATTATGGTATGTACGACCAAAAACCGAGCAGAAAGTGTTAAATAAAGTTTTTCGTGGGTCGCACCCATTTTCCTCAAACAAGTTTGAGGCGGTTTTTTGAGGGTTTGGGGCTTGTGTTTGGGACATTTTTTTGAGAAAAGCATCACTCATGGCAAACTGTAAACTTGATACCTTTGAGAAAAAGTTTAAATCTGGGTGGTATCAACTTTTGAAGTCCTCACTCGGTCAAACAACGTCACAAATGGCGGCCAAAAATGACCTTTGAAAAAACGCGTTTTTTTACTTCAACTTTAAAGTTGCACAAAATTTGAATTTCGAAAGATGGCACTCTGTAAAACTTGCTGCAACTAGGACCAAGCTTTTCGAATAAGATGTCAACTGCTCGAACTCTCAAGTATCACCAAAACCCCGGACAAACATGTTTTGAAACTCACCCAAACACACGGAAATTTCGTGTCAGTTTTTGTCCCAAAGTTGCATCGAAACTTGATCGTTTTGAGAACCGCTGATTTCATAGTGAGTAGAACTTTTGAAAATCTATCACCTATCAAAGTTTGAGTTTGCAAACTTGCGTAGTTTGTCCAATAAAGAATGTCAAAATTTCGACTGAAATCGAAAAAAAATTTTTGGTCAACTTTGAGGAGCTCAAAGGGATATTTTTTATCAACGTATCGCAAAATGGCAACCTCAGCACCTACTCCAACATTTTATCTACCACATCCTGTAATTTGGGCCGCCTAGGTGCATTCTAAGTATGTTTGGCAGCAGTTTGAAAAAGTGCAATTTTTGGCTATTTTTCACCATTGAACCTTCATTAAATTTGAAATTTTCGCACGATCGAAACGAAACTTGGCACAGATAATGTCGAGATGGGGGTCTTTCTGCTCACCAAATTTGAGCGCGCTGGGACCAGCCGTTTCCGAGAATGCGCCCATGCACTACACGTACGCACTACAGTCCTTCTTTACTCGGCGCGGCCACCCAGATTTTTATGAAATTTTTTTTTTTTTTTTTTTTGCGCATTTTTTTTTTAGTTTTCCTTCGGAACCTCAAAGAGAGGTCCGCCCGCGCAAAAACCAGCACAGACCGGGGGCGGACCAACACACACACACACAAACACACACACACCCCATCATCCCAACGCTCACACTCTACACACACTCCCACACACACACACACACATACACACCAACATGTCGCGCACACTTATCAAAATAACCACAATTATCCAACACAATCAGATACACCATCGTCTCAAGTCACAAAACGATATGTACAATTTATTCCACTCTATGCACTATGTTTAACTTTCAAACACCAACATCAATTCATTTTCCGATACCATTAACAAATATCAAGTATGAAGTTTACCTAACCAAATATTTACAGGTCAAAAATCATTTCACCGACCTCTTTTTATGAATAATACATCCTTACCAAATCAATCAGATGGCAACGTCTCATATTATTAACCCAACCTAAACTAATCTAACCCAACCTAGTCTAATCTGACCCAACCTAGTCTAATCTAAACCAACCAAAGCTATTTTATCATGACTGAATAAGAAAACCTATTCTATCATATTTTATTGTTGAATTTTTGACCACTCATATTTTATTCCATCTAATTTAACGTCCGACCTCTATTTCGTATCAATTTACCCAATGGAATTTAACCTATCCTGCCAAAAAAGAAATACTTTCACCTAAATCAAAACCTAAAATTACCTAAATCCCTCACATGAAAATCGTCAGCAATTTGCTTCACAATGTTCTAAACCGAGTCAAGAAGATAGGGAAATTTCAGTATACAATCCAGAATTAACCTCCGGTCGAACATACTTATAACCCTATAAATATGATTGTCCATTCGACCAGAACATATTAAACAATTCCTAATCCAAAGTTGAATTACATAAGCCTCATTCAAAATTTTACTTATACATGCGGTTAAAAAAATACATTCTTTAAAAGCTATTTAAAATTTCACCATACCCAGACGTACGAAAATTTGCCTTCCCATAGCCCACAAAAAATACCCACCCTTCATATCAGAATAGATTACTCACTTTCAAAGGCGATACTAACCTTTCGTTCTGAAAATTCATTTGAAACCTTCAACAGAAAACGCGAAATGTTCACCAACTTCATGACACATCCAATTACTATAAATAATTTCTTAACCCCAACAACCCAATATCTATTTGATTTCACGAATAAATTATGCGAATAAGCTGTAAATTAGTATACATCTCATAGAGTCTGAGTTATTCATGCAGGGCCCTTGAATAAACTAAACCTGCTCCAACCTAAAGCAAAACAACCAATAATCCACAATAATATAAAAATCATCACTAAATAAAACTACCATCGCAATCCGACATCAAAACCAAAGATAATTCTCATTTAATAGAAAAACATCGACACCTGTTCATCTCCTTACATATAATAATCGTGGAACGCGCTGTCGCGCGTTAAATTCAGGGGATGAGTAAATCGAGCTTGAGTTTTGGGGCCACTCGGCGAGCGCTACGCAACTCGCCGAGTGGCATAATTGTTGCTAAGATATTAGTCTAACTCGAGGGACACTGCATTTACTTCGAATCGCTTTCAAACTCTAAAAAATGCAATTTTTGTGTCATTTTTACGCATTTTTAGCGTATTTACCCCGTAGAGTTTACTAACGGCCCTAAAAGTATCTGTCTGTAAGGTAATCAAATTGGTAGTGGCAGCGATTCTCATTTTTTGGCGTAATTCCATTGAAAATAACATTTTAATATCCGTGGACTTTTATCGAATTTTTTCGAATTTTTTCAAATGCGTCGGCATTGCACAAGTCGAAATGTCATATTTGGCCCCAAAAACGGTTCAAAACACGTTCCAATGACGAAATAACGACCAAAACATTTTTAAAAACTCATTTGTCCATATATTAAAAATAATTGAATTAAAAAAATTTTAACGCCATAATTCACACCCTGCTTTGGATTCCGCTTCATTTGAGCCCAAAATGAAGTTTCTAGCTTATTTCTAAGTACCCCAAATCGCCAAATTAAACAAGTATGGAATTTTAGAAAATTACTCATTTTCCCCAAAATATCATTTAGACCGTTCTCAAAATGTCAATATAGACACTACTCATTGATGTCTACGTTGTATCAAAATTTCGGACTTCTACCTTCGATGCAAAGAAAGATATGCCTAATTAAAATTTCACTCAATTGCTGACCTAGTTCACCGATGCATCGTCATTGAAAATTAAAAAAATTCAATATCTTTCACAATTCTCACTTTCTTAAGACGAAAGAAATGCTATCGCTTATGTACTCAATGATGCAAGTTTCATGCAAAATTCGGCACTGAACTAAGCGAAATGAGTGATTTTTCGAATTTCGAAATAAATTCATGTTTTGGGATTTGAACCCGCAACTTGTCAATTTTCGTCCTGAAAAACATTACAAAATCCATCGTCTCATCAAACACAATAGCTTGACCGATTTGCAGCGCCCAATGAACTCACCAACAGCATCTACGTTTGAATGAGTGAAATTCCCCATTTAAGGTCATAATTCCTCAAAATGAGGCATTTCATGAGCGGAAACAATTTTCATGTGTTATCACATCTATGTCCCAATTTCTGACCGAAATAGAAGCCTGAACAAAGTCCGAGTGAGAATTTACGAATTTTCGAAAATATTTCAGTAATAATATTTTAGTTTCCGTAAATAAAATATTTGAGGCCCGCAAAACCTCTCAAAAATTCAATCCATATCAGGAACACACACTCACAAAATATGAGCCCTGAGTGAGCTTCGAAACGGTGTCTACTCACTCACACTCATTTTTTTCCTAGAAGCGAAACATGCAACTGATGGGAATATGAATCAATGAGTTCTCGTACTTATTCCCAAACAAAGTTTCAGTGCACAGCTCAAAAGTTCCTGTCTCAAAAGACCCTCCAATATCTTCTCTCAATCATCAAAATTAATGAGTGAAACATCAACTCACAGTACCCCATATCGTGATCGACAGCCCCAGCATGATGCGCTCTATTCCAAAACGCTTGTTTATTAATGAGCCGTTTCCAATACGAAATGTGTGTATCAGTATCTCGACCATTTGCAGGCATATTTCAAAATTCCATGAATAAAATACGCCAATAAAAACTCATCATGAATTTTGACCCACAATTAAAGAGCTCATATACGAGATATCGCTCGATTTTGATGAGTCATTGATGACATATGCCGAGTATTATATTGTTTGCACGCTCAATGTACCATAACTAAAATCACTAGCCGGCAACTCTGCAAACCCTCTTATTCTTCATCAGTCGCCAACAGTTTCTTCCTCTTCAAACGCAAAGTGAGCAGAAATGAGCGTTTTAAAATTTCACTCACTTTGCATGTATATGAGAGCATCTATTACAAGACTTTATTCTTGGTGGCATACATTGAAACGAACAACATTAGTGCTTACCTCAAGTTTGAAACAAATGGCATCGCGGTTCTTAGGACTAGCGTCGCACAAATTAACAGCGAAATCGATGTACGAGAAAAAAATGAACTCATTTTCTGGTATGTATCAATCAATGGATTTCTTAACATTCAAATAATGTGCTATAGTCATCAAAAATTGACGTTTAAAACATCGAAACATTTAGAGAAAATCGATATCAAATATTACGTCGACTTGCAGTCATCGGCCCCTTGTCTCTAAGCATCTGGACTTGTAAATTTTACGACTCGAAATTTTGGATTTGAAAAAAATAATTTCAAACAAGCCTTCGGAGGTGCAAAGACTTTACCATAGGGTAAATCGGCAATTTTCAACACATTTCATCTCTATAAATTTTTTCGTAGGACGTCGATAAACGCATCAAAAAAGTAAAAATTGATGCATACTCTAATTGAGTGAAAAATGAGTGCTCAAAAATACGTGTTTTCGGGGTCACTTCGAAGAGAACAAATATTTCTAACAACTCTAGTAACACTGTCGAAGCCTTGAAAAATAGCTGCGAGTGCCTAAATGGACATAAAATGAGTAAATTTTCGAAATCGAAAAAATCATTATCAAGCACTCATTTCTTAACAAAACTAACGAAAACATCAATTTCCTGTCGTTACTTGGACATGCGAGTGGTCGAAAACCCATGAAAAGCCTTTTAAAGGCCTTAAATTGGGATCGAATATTTCACCCCTAAGGACTTAGAAAAATTCACGAGATTTGAGCCCCAATTTTAGTTTTTTGGACTTTTTCCAAAAGTTTGATGAGCTACAACTTTGAGCGTGGTACCAAACGAAAGGTCTCGTCGAGGCGCATCATTCAAGTGTTTTTTCAACTCTGTCGAAGGTGAGCAAGTGGGCTTTTGGGGGGGACGAATATCCGAAATAAGCTGAAAAAATGGAAAAAAAATTCTGACGCTCAAACGAAGCCGAAATTCGACCAGCAAAAGAATTATGGTATGTACGACCAAAAACCGAGCAGAAAGTGTTAAATAAAGTTTTTCGTGGGTCGCACCCATTTTCCTCAAACAAGTTTGAGGCGGTTTTTTGAGGGTTTGGGGCTTGTGTTTGGGACATTTTTTTGAGAAAAGCATCACTCATGGCAAACTGTAAACTTGATACCTTTGAGAAAAAGTTTAAATCTGGGTGGTATCAACTTTTGAAGTCCTCACTCGGTCAAACAACGTCACAAATGGCGGCCAAAAATGACCTTTGAAAAAACGCGTTTTTTTACTTCAACTTTAAAGTTGCACAAAATTTGAATTTCGAAAGATGGCACTCTGTAAAACTTGCTGCAACTAGGACCAAGCTTTTCGAATAAGATGTCAACTGCTCGAACTCTCAAGTATCACCAAAACCCCGGACAAACATGTTTTGAAACTCACCCAAACTCACGGAAATTTCGTGTCAGTTTTTGTTCCAAAGTTGCATCGAAACTTGATCGTTTTGAGAACCGCTGATTTCATAGTGAGTAGAACTTTTGAAAATCTATCACCTATCAAAGTTTGAGTTTGCAAACTTGCGTAGTTTGTCCAATAAAGAATGTCAAAATTTCGACTGAAATCGAAAAAAAATTTTTGGTCAACTTTGAGGAGCTCAAAGGGATATTTTTTATCAACGTATCGCAAAATGGCAACCTCAGCACCTACTCCAACATTTTATCTACCACATCCTGTAATTTGGGCCGCCTAGGTGCATTCTAAGTATGTTTGGCAGCAGTTTGAAAAAGTGCAATTTTTGGCTATTTTTCACCATTGAACCTTCATTAAATTTAAAATTTTCGCACGATCGAAACGAAACTTGGCACAGATAATGTCGAGATGGGGGTCTTTCTGCTCACCAAATTTGAGCGCGCTGGGACCAGCCGTTTCCGAGAATGCGCCCATGCACTACACGTACGCACTACAGTCCTTCTTTACTCGGCGCGGCCACCCAGATTTTTATGAAATTTTTTTTTTTTTTTTTTTTTGCGCATTTTTTTTTTAGTTTTCCTTCGGAACCTCAAAAAGAGGTCCGCCCGCGCAAAAACCAGCACAGACCGGGGGCGGACCACACACACACACACAAACACACACAAACACCTCATAACCCCAAACATTCACACTCTTACACACACTCCCACACACAGACACACACATACACACACACATGCAGTGCACACTTCTAAAAATAACCACAATTATCCAACACAATCAGATACACCATCGTCTCAAATCACAAAACGATATCTGCATTTTCCTTCACTCTATGCTCTATGTTGAACTTTCAAACACCAACATCAATTCATTTTCCGATACCATTAACAAATACCATGTATAAAACTCCCCAACCATGTATTTACAGGTCAAAAATCATTTCTTCGACCTCTTCTTATGAATAACACATCCTTAACAAATCAATCAGATGGAAACGTCTTATATTATTACCCCAACCTAAACTAATCTAACCCAACCTAAACTAATCTAACCCAACCTAAACTAATCTAAGCCAACCTAAACTAATATAACCCAACCTAGTCTAATCTAACCCAACCTAGTCTATTCTAAACCAACCAAAGCTATTTTATCCTGAGTAGAAAAGAAAACCTATTCTATCATATTTTATTGTTGAATTTTTGACCTCTCTTATTTTATTCCATCTAACTTGACGTCCAACCTCTGTTTCGTATCAATTCACCCAACGGAATTCAACCTATGCTGCAAAGAATGGAATACCTTCACCTAAATCAAAACTTAAAATTACCTAAAACCCTTACATGAAGATCGACTGTAAGTTGCTTCACAATATTCAAAACCGAGTCAAGAAGAAAGGGAACTTTCAGTGTAAAATCCAGAATTAACCTCCGGTCGAACATACTTAAAACCCTATAAATATGATTGTCCATTCGACCAGAACATATTAAACAATTCCTGGTCCCAAGTTGAATTAAATAAGCCTCATTCAAAATTTTACTTATACATGCGGTTAAAAAAAATATATTCTTTAAAAGCTATTCGAAATTTTACCAAACACAGACGCACGAAAATTTGGCTTCCCATAACCCACAAAAATTGCTACCTCTCAAATCAAAATAGATTACTCAGTTTCAAAAGCGATACAAACCTTTCGTTCTGAAAATTCATTTGAAACCTTCAACAGAAAACGCCAAATACTCACCAACTTCATAACAGATCCAATTACTATCAACACTCTCAAATGAATCCCAAAAATCTGAAATATATTTGTTTCCAGGAATAATTGATGTGAATTAGCTGTAAATCACCACACATCAGATGGCGTCTCAGTTATTCATGCAGAGCCTTTAAATAATCCAATCCCGCAACAATCAAAAACTAAACATCAATAAATCATCAATAAAATAAAAATCACTAAATGGAACTACAACCGCAATCCGGCATCAAAACCAAAGATAATTCTCGTTTAATAGAAAAATATCGACACCTGTTCAGCTCCTTACAGATAATCATTGGGGAACGCGCTGTCGCGCGTTAAATTCAGGGGTCGAGTAAATCGAGCTTAAGTTTTGGGGCCGCTCGACGAGCGCTACGCAACTCGCCGAGCGGCATAATTGTTGCTCAGATATTAGTCTAACTCGAGGGACACTGCATTTACTTCGAATCACTTCCAAACTCTGAAAAATACAATTTTTGTGCCATTTTTACGCATTTTTAGCGTATTCACCCCGTAGAGTTTACTAACGGCCCTAAAAGTATCTGTCTGTATAGTGATCAAATTGGTAGTTGCAGCAATTCTCATTTTTTAGCGTATTTCCATTGAAAATAACATTTTAATATCCGTGGACTTTTATCGAATTTTTCCCAATTTTTTCAAATGCGTGGTCATTGCACAAGTCGAAATGTCCCATTTGGCCCCAAAAACGGTTCAAAACACGTTCCAATGACGAAATAACGGCCAAAACATTTTTAAAATCTCATTTGTCCATATATCAAAAATTAATGAATGAAAAAAATTTTAACCCCATAATTCACACCCTGCTTTGGATTCCGCTTCATTTGAGCCCAAAATGAAGTTTATAGCTTATTTCTAAGTACCCCCAAATCGTCAAATTAAACAAGTATGGAATTTTAGAAAATTACTCATTTTCCCCAAAATATCATTTGCACCGTTCTCAAAATGTCAATATAGACACTACTCATTCATATCTACGTTGTATCAAAATATCGGACATATAGCTTCAATGCAGAAAAAGATATGCCTAATTAAAATTTCACTCAATTGTTGACCGAGTTCACCGATGCATCATCATTGAAAATGAAAAAAAATCAATATCTTAGATAACTCCCACTTGCTGAAGACGAAAGAAATGCTATCACATATCTACATCCTCACGTATCATGCAAATTTCGGCACTGAAGAATGTGAAATGAGTGATTTTCTGAATTTCTAAATAAATTCATGTTTTGGGATTTGAACACGCAACTGGTCAATTTTCGTCCCGAAAAACATTACAAAATCTTTTGTCTCATCATATACAATAGCTTGACCGATTTGCAGCCCCCAATGAACTCACTAACAGCATCTACGTTTGAGTGAGTTAAATTCCCCATTTAAGATCATAATTCCTCAAAATGAGGCATTTCATGAGCGGAAACAATTTAAATGTGTTACCACCTCTATGTCCAAATTTCTGACCGAAATAGAAGCCTGAACAAAGTCCGAGTGAGAATTTACGAATTTTCGGAAATATTTCAGTAATAATATTTTAGTTTCCGTAAATAAAATATTTGAGATCCGAAAAACCTCTCAAAAATTCAAACCATATCAGGAACACACACTCACAAAATATGAGCCATGAGTGAGCGTCGAAATGGTGTCTACTCACTTACACTCAGTTTTTCCTAGAAACGATACGTGCAACTGATGGGAATATGAGTGAGTAAATCAATGAGTTCTCGTACTTATTCCCAAACAAAGTTTCAGTGCACAGCTCAAAAGTTCCTGACTCAAAAGACCCTCCAATATCTTCTCTCAATCATCAAAATTACTGAGTGAAACATCAACTCACAGTACCCCATATCGTGATCGACAGCCCCAGCATGATGCGCTCTATTCCAAAACGCTCGTTTATTAATGAGCCGTTTACAATACGAAATGTGTGTGTCAGTATCTCGATCATTTGCAGGCATATTTCAGAATTCCATGAATAAAATACGCCAATAAAAACTCATCATGAATTTTGATCCACAATCAAAGAGCTCAAATACGAGATATCGCTCGATTTTGATGAGTCATTGATGACATATGCCGAGTATTATATTGTTTGCACGCTCAATGTACCATAATTAAAATCACTAGCCGGCAACTCTGCAAACCCTCTTATTCTTCATCAGTCGCCAACAGTTTCTTCCTCTTCAAAACGCTAAGTGAGCAGAAATGAGCGTTTTAAAATTTCACTCACTTTGCATGTATATGAGAGCATCTATTACAAGACTTTTATCTTGGTGGCATACATTGAAACGAACAACATTAGTGCTTACCTCAAGTTTGAAACAAATGGCATCGCGATTCTTAGGACTAGCGTCGCACAAATTAACAGCGAAATCGATGTACGAGAAAAAAATGAGCTCATTTTCTGGTATGTATCAATCAATGGATTTCTTAACATTCAAATAATGTGCTATAGTCATCAAAAATTGACGTTTAAAACATCGAAACATTTAGAGAAAATCGATATCAAATATTACGTCGACTTGCAGTCATCGGCCCCTTGTCTCTAAGCATCTGGACTTGTAAATTTTACGACTCGAAATTTTGGATTTGAAAAAAATAATTTCAAACAAGCCTTCGGAGGTGCAAAGACTTTACCATAGGGTAAATCGGCAATTTTCAACACATTTCATCTCTATAAATTTTTTCGTAGGACGTCGATAAACGCATCAAAAAAGTAAAAATTGATGCATACTCTAATTGAGTGAAAAATGAGTGCTCAAAAATACGTGTTTTCGGGGTCACTTCGAAGAGAACAAATATTTCTAACAACTCTAGTAACACTGTCGAAGCCTTGAAAAATAGCTGCGAGTGCCTAAATGGACATAAAATGAGTAAAACTTCGAAATCGAAAAAATCATTATCAAGCACTCATTTCTTAACAAAACTAACGAAAACATCAATTTCCTGTCGTTACTTGGACATGCGAGTGGTCGAAAACCCATGAAAAGCCTTTTAAAGGCCTTAAATTGGGATCGAATATTTCACCCCTATGGACTTAGAAAAATTCACGAGATTTGAGCCCCAATTTTAGTTTTTTGGACTTTTTCCAAAAGTTTGATGAGCTACAACTTTGAGCGTGGTACCAAACGAAAGGTCTCGTCGAGGCGCATCATTCAAGTGTTTTTTCAACTCTGTCGAAGGTAAGCAAGTGGGCTTTTGGGGGGGACGAATATCCGAAATAAGCTGAAAAAATGGAAAAAAAATTCTGACGCTCAAACGAAGCCGAAATTCGACCAGCAAAAGAATTATGGTATGTACGACCAAAAACCGAGCAGAAAGTGTTAAATAAAGTTTTTCGTGGGTCGCACCCATTTTCCTCAAACAAGTTTGAGGCGGTTTTTTGAGGGTTTGGGGCTTGTGTTTGGGACATTTTTTTGAGAAAAGCATCACTCATGGCAAACTGTAAACTTGATACCTTTGAGAAAAAGTTTAAATCTGGGTGGTATCAACTTTTGAAGTCCTCACTCGGTCAAACAACGTCACAAATGGCGGCCAAAAATGACCTTTGAAAAAACGCGTTTTTTTACTTCAACTTTAAAGTTGCACAAAATTTGAATTTCGAAAGATGGCACTCTGTAAAACTTGCTGCAACTAGGACCAAGCTTTTCGAATAAGATGTCAACTGCTCGAACTCTCAAGTATCACCAAAACCCCGGACAAACATGTTTTGAAACTCACCCAAACACACGGAAATTTCGTGTCAGTTTTTGTCCCAAAGTTGCATCGAAACTTGATCGTTTTGAGAACCGCTGATTTCATAGTGAGTAGAACTTTTGAAAATCTATCACCTATCAAAGTTTGAGTTTGCAAACTTGCGTAGTTTGTCCAATAAAGAATGTCAAAATTTCGACTGAAATCGAAAAAAAATTTTTGGTCAACTTTGAGGAGCTCAAAGGGATATTTTTTATCAACGTATCGCAAAATGGCAACCTCAGCACCTACTCCAACATTTTATCTACCACATCCTGTAATTTGGGCCGCCTAGGTGCATTCTAAGTATGTTTGGCAGCAGTTTGAAAAAGTGCAATTTTTGGCTATTTTTCACCATTGAACCTTCATTAAATTTGAAATTTTCGCACGATCGAAACGAAACTTGGCACAGATAATGTCGAGATGGGGGTCTTTCTGCTCACCAAATTTGAGCGCGCTGGGACCAGCCGTTTCCGAGAATGCGCCCATGCACTACACGTACGCACTACAGTCCTTCTTTACTCGGCGCGGCCACCCAGATTTTTATGAAATTTTTTTTTTTTTTTTTTTTGCGCATTTTTTTTTTAGTTTTCCTTCGGAACCTCAAAGAGAGGTCCGCCCGCGCAAAAACCAGCACAGACCGGGGGCGGACCACACACACACACACCCACACACACACAAACACCTCATAACCCCAAACATTCACACTCTTACACACACTCCCACACACACACACACACATACACAAATACATGCCAAGCACACTTGTAAAAATAACCACAATTATCCAGCACAATCAGATACACCATCGTCTCAAATCACAGAGCGATACGTACAAAATATTCCTCTCTACGCTCTATGTTAAACTTTCAAACACCAACATCAATTCATTTTCCGATACCATTAACAAATACCAAGTGTACAATTTACCTAACCATATATTTACAGATCAAAAATCATTTAACCGACCTCTTTTTATGAAAAACACATCCTCACCAAATCAATCATGTGGCAACGTCTTATATTATTAACCCAACCTAAACTAATCTAACCCAACCTAGTCAAATCTAACCAAACAAAAGCTATTTAATCCCGACTGGATATGATTACCCAATTAATCTCATTTTATTGTTGAATTTTTGACCACTCCTATTTTATTCCATCTAACTTAACATCCAACCTTTGTTTCTAATCAATTTACCCAACGGAATTTAACCTACCCTGCAAAAATTAAATACCTTCACCTAAATCAAAGCCTAAAATTAGCTAAATCCCTAATATGATGAGCGACGGCAGGTTGCTAATCAATATTCTAAACAGAGTCAAGAAGATAGTGAAATTTCAGTACAAATTCGTAGTCTGAATTACCCTCCTGTAGAACCTGAATAAAATCCTCGAAATCTGATTGTCCATTTGGCCAGAATGCAGTAAACAATACCAAGACCCGAGTTCAATTACATAAGCCTCATTCAAAATTATACTTATACATGCGGGAAAAATAATTAAATTCTCTGAAAGCTATTTAAGATTTCACCGAACCCAGGAGTACGAAAATTTGGCTTTCCATAACCCACAATAATTTCCACCTCTCATATCAGAATAGATTACTCACATTAAAAGGCGATACTAACCTTTCGTTCTGAAAATTCATTCGAAACCTTCAACAGAAAACGCCAAATATTCACCAACTTCATGACATATCCAATTATAATCAATATTCTCGAAACAACCCCAAAATTCTAAAATATATTTGTTTCCAAGAATAAATGATGTGAATTAGCTGTAAATCACCATACATCTGATGGCGTCTCTGTAAATCACCATTCATCAGATGGCGTCTCAGTTATTCGTGCAGAGCCCCTTAAATAATCCAATCCCGCAACAATCAAAAAGAAAACAGCAATCAATCATCAATAAAATAAAAATCATTACTAAATTAAACTACAATCGCAATCCGGATTCAAAACCAAAGATAATTCTCGTTTAATAGAAAAACATCGACACCTGTTCATCTCCTTACAGATAATAATTGGGGTACGCGCTGTCGCGCGTTAAATTCAGGGGTTGAGTAAATCGAGCTTAAATTTTAGGGCCGCTCGACGAGCGCTACGCAACTCGCCGAGCGGCATAATTGTTACTCAGATATTAGTCAAACTCGCGGGACACTGCAATTACCTCGAATCACTTTCAAACTCTGAAAAATGCAATTTTTGTGTCCTTTTTACGCATTTTTACCGTATTTACCCCGTAGAGTTTACTAAAAACCCCAAAAGTATCGGTCTGTATGGTAATCAAATTGGTAGTTGCAGCGATTCTCATTCTTTAGCGTATTTCCATTGAAAATTACATTTTAATATCCGTGGACTTTTATCGAATTTTTTCTAATTTTTTCAAATGCGTGGTCATTGCACAAGTCTAAATTTCCCATTTGGCCCCAAAAACGGTTCAAAACACGTTCCAATGACGAAATAACGACCAAAACATTCTTAAAAACTCATTTGTCCATATAATAAAAAATAATGAATAAAAAAATTTTTAACACCATAATTCAGACCCTGCTTTGGATTCCGCTTCATTTGAGCCCAAAATGAAGTTTCTAGCTTATTTCTAAGTACCCTAAATCGTCAAATTAAACAAGTATGGAATTTTAGAAAATTACTCATTTTCCCCAAAATATCATTTGGACCGTTCTCAAAATGTCAATATAGACACTACTCATTGATGTCTACGTTGTATCAAAATTTCGGACTTCTACCTTCAATGCAAAGAAAGATATGCCTAATTAAAATTTCACTCAATTGCTGACCTAGTTCACCGATGCATCATCATTGAAAATTAAAAAAATTCAATATCTTTCACAATTCTCATTTTCTTAAGACGAAAGAAATGCTATCGCTTATGTACTCAATGATGCAAGTTTCATGCAAAATTCGGCACTGAACTAAGCGAAATGAGTGATTTTTCGAATTTCGAAATAAATTCATGTTTTGGGATTTGAACCCGCAACTTGTCAATTTTCGTCCTGAAAAACATTACAAAATCCATCGTCTCATCAAACACAATAGCTTGACCGATTTGCAGCGCCCAATGAACTCACCAACAGCATCTACGTTTGAATGAGTGAAATTCCCCATTTAAGAGAATAATTCCTCAAAATGAGGCATTTCATGAGCGGAAACAATTTTCATGTGTTACCACACCTAAATCCCAATTACTGACCGAAATAGAAGCCTGAACTAAGTCCGAGTGAGAATTTTCGAATTTTCGAAAATATTTCACTAATAATATTTTAGTTTCCGTAAATAAAATATTTGAGACCCGCAAAACCTCTCAAAAATTCAATCCATATCAGGAACACACACTCACAAAATATGAACCCTGAGTGAGCGTCGAAACGGTGTCTACTCACTCACACTCAGTTTTTCCAGAAGCGAAATATGCAACTGATGGGAATATGAATCAATGAGTTATCGCACTTATTCCCAAACAAAGTTTCAGTGCACAGCTCAAAAGTTCCTGACTCAAAACACCTTCCAATATCTTCTCTCAATCATCAAAATTAATGAGTGAAACATCAACTCACAGTACCCCATATCGTGATCGACAGCCCCAGCATGATGCGCTCTATTCCAAAACGCTTGTTTATTAATGAGCCGTTTCCAATACGAAATGTGTGTATCAGTATCTCGACCATTTGCAGGCATATTTCAAAATTCCATGAATAAAATACGCCATAAAAACTCATCATGAATTTTGACCCACAATTAAAGAGCTCAAATACGAGATATCGCTCGATTTTGATGAGTCATTGATGACATATGCCGAGTATTATATTGTTTGCACGCTCAATGTACCATAACTAAAATCACTAGCCGGCAACTCTGCAAACCCTCTTATTCTTCATCAGTCGCCAACAGTTTCTTCCTCTTCAAACGCAAAGTGAGCAGAAATGAGCGTTTTAAAATTTCACTCACTTTGCATATATATGAGAGCATCTACTACAACACTTTTATCATGGTGGCATTCATTGAAACGCACAACATTAGTGCTCACCCCAAATGTGAAACCAATGGCATCGCGACTCCTATAGGACCAGCGTCGCACAAATTAACAGCGAAATCGATGTACGAAAAAAAAATGAGCTCATTTTCTGGTATGTATCAATCAATGGATTTCTTAACATTCAAATAATGTGCTATAGTCATCAAAAATTGACGTTTGAAACATCGAAACATTTAGAGAAAATCGATATCAAATATTACGTCGACTTGCAGTCATCGGCCCCTTGTCTCTAAGCATCTGGACTTGTAAATTTTACGACTCGAAATTTTGGATTTGAAAAAAATTATTTCAAACAAGCCTTCGGAGGTGCAAAGACTCTACCATAGGGTAAATCGGCAATTTGCAACACATTTCATCTCTATAAATTTTTTCGTAGGACGTCGATAAACGCATGAAAAAAGTAAAAATTGATGCATACTCTAATTGAGTGAAAAATGAGTGCTCAAAAATACGTGTTGTCGAGTTCCTTTCCAAGAGAACAAATATTTTTAACAACTCTAGCAACACTCTCGATGCCTCGAAAAATGGCTGCGAGTCCCTAAATGGGTATAAAATGAGTAAAACTTCGAAATCGAAAAAATCATTATCAAGCACTCATTTCTTAACAAAACTAACGAAAACATCAATTTTCTGTCATTACTTAAACATGGGTGTGGTCGAAAATCCATGAAAAGCCTTATAGAGGCCTTAAATTGAGATCGAATATTTCACCCCAAGGACTTAGAAAAATTCACGCGATTTGAGCCCCAATTTTAGTTTTTTGGATTTTTCTCAAAAGTTTGTTGAGCTACAACTTTAAGTTTGGTACCAAACGAAAGGTCTCGCTGAGGCGCATCACTCATAAGAATTTCGATATCCTGAGGCATGAAAAAGGAGGCCTTAGAAGAGATGGAATGTGCCATTTTAATGTTAAAGTCGCAAAATTCAATAAAACGAAAAAAATTTTCGAGGGATCTTTCCACAAAACTTTTTTCGTATGTAGCATCCAAAAACTCGCAAAAAATGTTAAATAAAGTTTTTCGTGGGTCCCACCCATTTTCCTCAAACAAGTTTGAGGCGGTTTTTTGAGGGTTTGGGGGTTGTGTTTGGGACAATTTTTTGAGAAAAGCATCAATCATGGCGAATTGTAAACTTGATAACTTTGAGAAAAAGTTCAAATCTGGGTGGTATCAACTTTTGGAGTTCCCACTCGGTCAAACAACGTCACAAATGGCGGCCAAAAATGACCTTTGAAAAAACGCGTTTTTTTACTTCAACTTTAAAGTTGCACAAAATTTGAATTTCGAAAGATGGCACTCTGTAAAACTTGCTGCAACTAGGACCAAGCTTTTCAAATAAGATGTCAACTGCTCGAACTCTCAAGTATCACCAAAACCCCGGACAAACATGTTTTGAAACTCACCCAAACTCACGGAAATTTCGTGTCAATTTTTGTTCCAAAGTTGCGTCCAAACTTGATCGTTTTGAGAACCGCTGATTTTATAGTGAGTAGAACTTTCAAAAATCTATCACCTATCAAAGTTTGAGTTTGCAAACTTGCGTAGTTTGTCCAATAAAAAATGTCAAAATTTCGACTGAAATCGAAAAAAAATTTTTGGTCAACTTTGAGGAGCTCAAAGGGATACTTTTTATTAACGTATCGCAAAATGGCAACCTGAGCACCTACTCGAACATTTCATCTACCACATCCTGTAATTTGAGCCACCTAAGTGCATTCTAAGTATGTTTGGCAGCAGTTTGAAAAAGCTCAATTTTCGGCGATTTTTGACCATTTTTCCGCCATTGAATGAAAAGTTCTTGCACGATCGAAACGAAACTTGGCACGGGTAATATCGAGATGGTCGTCTTTCTGCTCACCGAATTTGAGCGCGCTGCGACCACGCGTTCTAGGGGCTCGCTCTTGTGCTCACGCCAGATCCGGTATATATGCCACCTGTCCGGAACTCAACGCGGTCGACCAGAATTTTTTTTTTTTTTTTTTTTTTTCTTTTTGCGCTATTTAGTTTCAGTTTTCCTCCGGAACCTCTCCGAGGGTCCGCCCGCGCAAAAACCAGCACAGACCGGGGGCGGACCACAAACACACACACAAACACACACACACCCCATCATCCCAACGCTCACACTCTACACACACTCCCACACACACACACACACATACACAAATACATGCCAAGCACACTTGTAAAAATAACCACAATTATCCAACACAATCAGATACACCATCGTCTCAAATCACAAAACGATATGTACAATATATTTTAATCTAAGCACTATGTTTAACTTTCAAACACAAACATTAATTCATTTAACGATACAATTAACAAATACCAGGTATAAAATTTACCCAACCATATATTTACAGGTCAAAAATCATTTCACCGACCTCATTTTATGAATCACACATCCTTAACAAATCAATCAGATGGAAACGTCTTATATTATTAACCCAACCGATACTAATCTAAAGCAACCTAGTCTAATCTAACCCAACCTAGTCTAATCTAAACCAACCAAAGCTATTGTATCCTGACTGGATAAGAAAACCTATTCTATCATATTTTACTGTTGAATTTTTGACCACTATCATTTTATTCCATCTAACTTAGCGTCCGACCTCTGTTTCGTATCAATTTACCCAACGGAATTTAACCTATGCTGCAAAAAATGGAATACCTTCACCCAAACCAAAACTTTAAATTACCTAAATCCCTTACATGAAGATCGACTGCAAGTTGCTTCACAATATTCTAAACCAAGTCAAGAAGAAAGAGAAATTTCAGTATAAAATCCAGAAATTACCTCCGGTCGAACATACTTAAAACCATATAAATATGATTGTTCATTCGACCAGAATATATTAAACAATTCCTAGTCCCAAGTTGAACTACATAAGCCTCATTCAAAATTCTACTTACACATGTGGTTAAAAAAATATATTCTTTAAAACCTGTTCAAAATTTTACCAAACACAGACGCTCGAAAATTTGGCTTCCCATAACCCACAAAAATAGCCACCTCTCATATCAAAATAGATTACTCAGTTTCAGAAGCGATACAAACCTTTCGTTCCGAAAATTCATTTGAAACCTTCAACAGAAAACGCCAAATACTCACCAACTTCATGACAGATCCAATTACTATCAACACTCTCAAATGAACCCCAAAAATCTAAAATATATTTGTTTCCAGGAATAAATGATGTGAATTAGCTGTAAATCACCATACATCAGATGGCGTCTCAGTCATTCATGCAGAGCCCTTAAATAATCCAATTCAGCAACAATCAAAAACAACACAGCAATAAATCATCAATAAAATAAAAATCATCACTAAATTAAACTACAATCGCAATCCGACATCAAAACCAAAGATAATTCTCGTTTAAAAGAAAAACATCGACACATGTTCATCTCCTTACAGATAATCATTTGGGAACGCGCTGTCGCGCGTCAAATTTAGGGGTCGAGTAAATCGAGCTTAAGTTTTGGGGCCGCTCGACGAGCGCTACGCAACTCGCCGAGCGGCATAATTGTTGCTCAGATATTTGTCTAACTCGAGGGACACTGCATTTACTTCGAATCACTTCCAAACTCTGAAAAATACAATTTTTGTATCATTTTTACGCATTTTTAGCGTATTCACCCCGTAGAGTTTACTAACGGCCCTAAAAGTATCTTTCTGTATGGTAATCAAATTGGTAGTTGCAGCGATTCTCATTTTTTAGCGTATTTCCATTGAAAATAACATTTTAATATCCGTGGACTTTTATCGAATTTTTTCTAATTTTTTCAAATGCGTGGTCATTGCACAAGTCGAAATGTCCCATTTGGCCCCAAAAACGGTTCAAAACACGTTCCAATAACGAAATAACGGCCAAAACGTTATTAAAAACTCATTTGTCCATACTTTAAAAATTAATGAATAAAAAAAAATTTAGCCCCATGATTCACACCCTGCTTTGGATTCTGCTTCATTTGAGCCTAAAATGAAGTTTCTAGCTTTTTTCTAAGTACCCTTAATCGTCAAATTAAACAAGTATGGAATTTTAGAAAATCACTCATTTTTTCCAAAATATCATTTGGACCGTTCTCAAAATGTCAATATAGACACTACTCATTGATGTCTACGCTTCATCAAAATTTCGGACTTCTACCTTCGATGCAAAGAAAGATATGCCTAATTAAAATTTCACTCAATTGCTGACCGAGTTCACCGATGCATCATCATTGAAAATGAAAAAAATTCAATATCTTTCATAACTCCCACTTTCTGAAGACGAAAGAATTGCTATCGCTTCTCTGCATCATGACGCACGTTTCATGCAAATTTCGGCACTGAACTATGTGAAATGAGTGATTTTTCGAATTTCGAAATAAATTCATGTTTTGGGATTTGAACCCGGAACTTGTCAATTTTCATCCCGAAAAACATTACAAAATCCATCGTCTCATCAAACACAATAGCTTGACCGATTTGCAGCCCACAAGGAACTCACCAACAGCATCTACGTCTGAGTGAGTGAAATTCCCCATTTAAAATCATAATTCCTCAAAATGAGCCATTTCATGAGCGGAAACAATTTTCATGCGTCACCAAAACTATTTTCCAATTACTGACCAAAATAGAAGCCTGAACAAAGTCCGAGTGAGAATTTACGAATTTTCGGAAATATTTCAGTAATAATATTTTAGTTTCCGTAAATAAAATATTTGAGATCCGCAAAACCTCTCAAAAATTAAATCCATATCAGGAACACACACTCACAAAATATGAGCCATGAGTGAGCGTCGAAACGGTGTCTACTCACTCACACTCAGTTTTTCCTAGAAACGATACGTGCAACTGATGGGAATATGAGTGAGTAAATCAATGAGTTCTCGTACTTATTCCCAAGCAAAGTTTCAGTGCACAGCTCAAAAGTTCCTGACTCAAAAGACACTCCAATATCTTCTCTCAATCATCAAAATTAATGAGTGAAACATCAACTCACAGTACCCCATATCGTCATCGACAGCCCCAGCATGATGCGCTCTATTCCAAAACGCTCGTTTGTTGATGAGCCGTTTCCAATACGAAATGTGTGAGTCAGTATCTCAACCATTTGCAGGCATATTTCAGAATTCCATGAATAAAATACGCCAATAAAAACTCATCGTGAATTTTGATCCACAACCAAAGAGCTCAAATACGAGATATCGCTCGATTTTTATGAGTCACTAATGACATTTGCCGAGTATTATATTGTTTGCACGCTCATTGTATCATAACTAAAATCAAAAGCCGGCAACTCTGCAAAGTCTCTCATTCGTCAACACTCGCCAACAGTTTCTTCCTCTTCAAAACGCAAAGTGAGCAGAAATGAGCGTTTAAAATTTCACTCACTTTGCATATATATGAGAGCATCTACTACAACACTTTTATCATGGTCGCATTCATTGAAACGCACAACATTGGTGCTTACCTCAAGTTGGAAACAAATGGCATCGCGGTTCTTAGGACTAGCGTCGCACAAATTAACAGCGAAATCGATGTACGAGAAAAAAATGAGCTCATTTTCTGGTATATATCATTCAATGGATTTCTTAACAATAAAATAATGTGATATAGTCATCAAAAATTGACGTTTGGGACACCAAAACTTTTCGAAAATTCGATATCAATAATTGCGTCACCTTGGAGTCATCGGGGCTTAATATCTATTGGCATTTGGACTTGGTAATTTTTGGACTCGAATATCCGGATCTGGAAAAAAAATTTGAAAACGCCGTCGGAAGTAAAAAAACCTTACCTAAAGGTAAATCAGCAATTTGCAAGACATTTCGTCTCTATAAAATTTTCCGTAGGAAGTCGATAAACGCATCAAAAAAGTAAAAATTGATGCATACTCTAATTGAGTGAAAAATGAGTGCTCAAAAATACGTGTTATGGGGGTCACTTCGAAGAGAACAAATATTTCTAACAACTCTAGTAACACTGTCGAAGCCTTGAAAAATAGCTGCGAGTCCCTAAATGGATATAAAATGAGTAAAACTTCGAAATCGAAAAAATCATCATCAAGCACTCATTTTTCAACAAAACTGACGAAAACATCAATTTTCTGTCGTTACTTGAACATGGGTGTGGTCGAAAATCCACGAAAAGCCTTTTAGAGGCCTTAAATTGGGGTCGAATATTTCACCCCTAAGGACTTAGAAAAATCACGAGATTTGAGGAGCCAATTTTAGTTTTTTGAATTTTTTGCAAAAGTTTGATGAGCTACAACTTTGAGCGTGGTACCAAACGAAAGGTCTTGTCGAGGCGCATCATTCAAGTGTTTTTTTAACTCCGTCGAAGGTGAGCAAGTGGGCTTTTGGGGGGGACGAATATCCGAAATAAGCTGAAAAAATGGAAAAAAAATTCTGACGCTCAAACGAAGCCGAAATTCGATCAGCAAAAGAATTATGGTATGTACGACCAAAAACCGAGCAGAAAGTGTTAAATAAAGTTTTTTGTGGGTCGCACCCATTTTCCTCAAACAAGTTTGAGGCGGTTTTTTGAGGGTTTGGGGCTTGTGTTTGGGACATTTTTTTGAGAAAAGCATCACTCATGGCAAACTGTAAAGTTGATACCTTTGAGAAAAAGTTCGAATCTGGGTGGTATCAACTTTTGGAGTTCCCACTCGGTCAAACAACGTCACAAATGGCGGCCAAAAATGACCTTTGAAAAAACGCGTTTTTTTACTTCAACTTTAAAGTTGCACAAAATTTGAATTTCAAAAGATGGCACTCTGTAAAACTTGCTGCAACTAGGACCAAGCTTTTCGAATAAGATGTCAACTGCTCGAACTCTCAAGTATCACCAAAACCCCGGACAAACATGTTTTGAAACTCACCCAAACTCACGGAAATTTCGTGTCAATTTTTGTTCCAAAGTTGCATCGAAACTTGATCGTTTTGAGGACCGCTGATTTTATAGTGAGTAGAACTTTTGAAAATCTATCATCTATCAAAGTTTGAGTTTGCAAACTTGCGTAGTTTGTCCAATACATAATGTCAAAAATTCGACTGGAATCAAAAAAAAATTTTTGGTCAACTTTGAGGCGCCCAGAGGGACACTTTTTATCAACGTATCGTAAAATGGCAACCTCAGCACCTACTCCAACATTTTATCTACCACATCCTGTAATTTGGGCCGCCTAGGTGCATTCTAAGTATGTTTGGCAGCAGTTTGAAAAATTGCAATTTTTGGCTATTTTTCACCATTGAACCTTCATTAAATTTGAAATTTTCGCACGATCGAAACGAAACTTGGCACAGATAATGTCGAGATGGGGGTCTTTCTGCTCACCAAATTTGAGCGCGCTGGGACCAGCCGTTTCCGAGAATGCGCCCACACCCTACACGTACGCACTACAGTCCTTCTTTACTCGGCGCGGCCACCCAGATTTTTATGAAATTTTTTTTTTTTTTTTTTTGCGCATTTTTTTTTTAGTTTTCCTTCGGAACCTCAAAAAGAGGTCCGCCCGCGCAAAAACCAGCACAGACCGGGGGCGGACCACAAACACACACACAAACACACACACACCCCATCATCCCAACGCTCACACTCTTACACACACTCCCACACACACACACACACATACACAAATACATGCCAAGCACACTTTTAAAAATAACCACAATTATCCAACACAATCAGATACACCATCGTCTCAAAGCACAAAGCGATACATTCAATATATTCCACTATACGCTCTATGTTGAACTTCCAAACACCAACATCAATTCATTTGCCGATACCATTAACAAATACCATGTATAAAACTTCCCAACCATATATTTACAGGTCAAAAATCATTTCACCGACCTCTTATTATAGATTACACATCCTTAACAAATCAATCAGATGGAAACGTCTTATATTATTAACCCAACCTAAACTAATCTAACCAAACCTAAACTAACCTAACCCAACCTAGTCTAATCTAACCCAACCTAGTCTAATCTAAACCAACGAAAGCTATTTTATCCTGACTGAATAAGAAAACAAATTCTATCATATTTTATTGTTGAATTTTTTACCACTCATATTTTATTCCATCTAACTTAACGTCCGACCTTTGTTTCGTATCAATTTACCCAACGGAATTTAACCTATCCTGCAAAAAATGAAAAACTTTCACCTAAATCAAAACTTAAAATTACCTAAATCCCTTACATGGAGTTCGACTGCAAGTTGCTTCACCATATTCTAAACGTGGTCAAGAAGAAAGGGAAATTTCAGTATAAAAAAATCCAGAAAAAACCTCCGGTCGAACATACTTAAAACCCTATAAATATGATCGTCCATTCGATCAGAATATATTAAACAATTCCTGGTCCCAAGTTGAATTACATAAGCCTCATTCAAAATTTTACTTATACATGCGGTTAAAAAAAAATTTTCTTTAAAAGCTATTCAAAATCTTACCAAACACAGACGCACGAAAATTTGGAGTCCCATAACCCACAAAATAGTCACCTCTCAAATCAAAATAGATTACTCAGTTTCAAAAGCGATACAAACCTTTCGTTCCGAAAATTCATTTGAAACCTTCAACAGAAAACGCCAAATACTCACCAACTTCATGACATATTCAATTATTATCAATATTCTCAAATGAACCACAAAAATCTAAAATATATTTGTTTCCAGGAATAAATGATGTGAATTAGCTGTAAATCACCACACATCAGATAACGTCTCAGTTATTCATGCAGAGCCTTTAAATAATCCAATCCCGCAACAATCAAAAACAAAATAGCAATAAATCATCAATAAAATAAAAATCACTAAATGAAACTACAACCGCAATCCGGCATCAAAACCAAAGATAATTCTCGTTTAATAGAAAAATATCGACACCTGTTCAGCTCCTTACAGATAATCATTGGGGAACGCGCTGTCGCGCGTTAAATTCAGGGGTCGAGTAAATCAAGCTTAAGTTTTGGGGCCGCTCGACGAGCGCTACGCAACTCGCCGAGCGGCATAATTGTTACTCAGATGTTAGTCAAACTCGCGGGACACTGCAATTACCTCGAATCACTTTCAAACTCTGAAAAATGCAATTCATGTGTCATTTATACGCATTTTTAGTGTATTTACCCCGTAGAGTTTACTAACGGCCCTAAAAAAGTCTGTTAGAATGGTAATCAAATTGATAGCTGCAGCAATTCTCATTTTCTTAGCGATTTTCCATTGAAAATAACATTTCAATATCCGTGGACTTTTCTCTAATTTTTTCCAAAATTTTCAATTGCGTGGTCATTGCACAAGTCGAAATGTCCCATTTGGCCCAAAAAACGGTTCAAAACACGTTCCAATGACGAAATAACGGTCAAAACATTTTTAAAAACTCATTTGTCCATATATTGAAAATTATTGTAATAAAAAAATTTTAACACCATAATTCACCCCCTGCTCAAGATTCCGCTTCATTTGAGCCTAAAATCTATGTTCCAGCTCATTTCCAAGTACCCTTAATCGTCAAATTAAACAAGTATGGAATTTTAGAAAATTACTCATTTTCCCTAAAATATCGCTTGGACCGTTCTCAAAATGACAGCATGGACAGACATCATACATATCTACATTGTATCAAAGTTTCGGACTTCTACCTTCAATGCAAAGAAAGATAAGCCCAATTAAAATTTCACTCAATTGCCGACCGAGTTAACCAATGCATCATCATTGAAAATGAAAAAAACTCAATACCTATCATCACTCCCACTTTCGCAAGACGAAAGAAATGCTCTCGCTTCTATACATCACGACGCAAGTTTCATGCAAATTTCGGCACTGAACTATGTGAAATGAGTGATTTTTCGAATTTCGAAATAAATTCATGTTTTGGGATTTGAACCCGGAACTTGTCAATTTTCATCCCGAAAAACATTACAAAATCCATCGTCTCATCAAACACAATAGCTTGACCGATTTGCAGCCCACAATGAACTCACCAACAGCATCTACGTTTGAGTGAGTGAAATTCCCCATTTAAGATCATAATTCCTCAAAATGAGGCATTTCATGAGCGGAAACAATTTACATGTGTTACCACCTCTATTTCCCAATTTCTGACCGAAGTAGAAGCCTGAACAAAGTCCGAGTGAGAATTTACGAATTTTCGAAAATATTTCAGTAATAATATTTTAGTTTCCGTAAATACAATATTTGAGATCCGCAAAACCTCTCAAAAATTCAATCCATATCAGGAACACACACTCACAAAATATGAGCCATGAGTGAGCGTAGAAACGGTGTCTACTCACTCACACTCAGTTTTTCCTAGGAACGATACATGCAACTGATGGGAATATGAGTGAGTGAATCAATGAGTTCTCGTACTTATTCCCAAACAGAGTTTCAGTGCACAGCTCAAAAGTTCTTGACTCAAAAGACCCTCCAATATCTTCTCTCAATCATCAAAATTAATGAGTGAAACATCAACTCACAGTTCCCCATATCGTGATCGACAGCCCCAGCATGATGCGCTCTATTCCAAAACGCTCGTTTATTAATGAGCCATTTACAATACGAAATTTGTGTGTCAGTATCTCGGCCATTTGCAGGCATATTTCAGAATTCCATGAATAAAATACGCCAATAAAAACTCATCATGAATTTTGACCCACAATTAAAGAGCTCAAATACGAGATATCGCTCGATTTTGATGAGTCATTGATGACATATGCCGAGTATTATATTGTTTGCACGCTCAATGTACCATAACTAAAATCACTAGCCGGCAACTCTGCAAACCCTCTTATTCTTCATCAGTCGCCAACAGTTTCTTCCTCTTCAAACGCAAAGTGAGCAGAAATGAGCGTTTTAAAATTTCACTCACTTTGCATGTATATGAGAGCATCTATTACAAGACTTTATTCTTGGTGGCATACATTGAAACGAACAACATTAGTGCTTACCTCAAGTTTGAAACAAATGGCATCGCGGTTCTTAGGACTAGCGTCGCACAAATTAACAGCGAAATCGATGTACGAGAAAAAAATGAACTCATTTTCTGGTATGTATCAATCAATGGATTTCTTAACATTCAAATAATGTGCTATAGTCATCAAAAATTGACGTTTAAAACATCGAAACATTTAGAGAAAATCGATATCAAATATTACGTCGACTTGCAGTCATCGGCCCCTTGTCTCTAAGCATCTGGACTTGTAAATTTTACGACTCGAAATTTTGGATTTGAAAAAAATAATTTCAAACAAGCCTTCGGAGGTGCAAAGACTTTACCATAGGGTAAATCGGCAATTTTCAACACATTTCATCTCTATAAATTTTTTCGTAGGACGTCGATAAACGCATCAAAAAAGTAAAAATTGATGCATACTCTAATTGAGTGAAAAATGAGTGCTCAAAAATACGTGTTTTCGGGGTCACTTCGAAGAGAACAAATATTTCTAACAACTCTAGTAACACTGTCGAAGCCTTGAAAAATAGCAGCGAGTGCCTAAATGGACATAAAATGAGTAAAACTTCGAAATCGAAAAAATCATTATCAAGCACTCATTTCTTAACAAAACTAACGAAAACATCAATTTCCTGTCGTTACTTGGACATGCGAGTGGTCGAAAACCCATGAAAAGCCTTTTAAAGGCCTTAAATTGGGATCGAATATTTCACCCCTAAGGACTTAGAAAAATTCACGAGATTTGAGCCCCAATTTTAGTTTTTTGGACTTTTTACAAAAGTTTGATGAGCTACAACTTTGAGCGTGGTACCAAACGAAAGGTCTCGTCGAGGCGCATCATTCAAGTGTTTTTTCAACTCTGTCGAAGGTGAGCAAGTGGGCTTTTGGGGGGGACGAATATCCGAAATAAGCTGAAAAAATGGAAAAAAAATTCTGACGCTCAAACGAAGCCGAAATTCGACCAGCAAAAGAATTATGGTATGTACGACCAAAAACCGAGCAGAAAGTGTTAAATAAAGTTTTTCGTGGGTCGCACCCATTTTCCTCAAACAAGTTTGAGGCGGTTTTTTGAGGGTTTGGGGCTTGTGTTTGGGACATTTTTTTGAGAAAAGCATCACTCATGGCAAACTGTAAACTTGATACCTTTGAGAAAAAGTTTAAATCTGGGTGGTATCAACTTTTGAAGTCCTCACTCGGTCAAACAACGTCACAAATGGCGGCCAAAAATGACCTTTGAAAAAACGCGTTTTTTTACTTCAACTTTAAAGTTGCACAAAATTTGAATTTCGAAAGATGGCACTCTGTAAAACTTGCTGCAACTAGGACCAAGCTTTTCGAATAAGATGTCAACTGCTCGAACTCTCAAGTATCACCAAAACCCCGGACAAACATGTTTTGAAACTCACCCAAACTCACGGAAATTTCGTGTCAGTTTTTGTTCCAAAGTTGCATCGAAACTTGATCGTTTTGAGAACCGCTGATTTCATAGTGAGTAGAACTTTTGAAAATCTATCACCTATCAAAGTTTGAGTTTGCAAACTTGCGTAGTTTGTCCAATAAAGAATGTCAAAATTTCGACTGAAATCGAAAAAAAATTTTTGGTCAACTTTGAGGAGCTCAAAGGGATATTTTTTATCAACGTATCGCAAAATGGCAACCTCAGCACCTACTCCAACATTTTATCTACCACATCCTGTAATTTGGGCCGCCTAGGTGCATTCTAAGTATGTTTGGCAGCAGTTTGAAAAAGTGCAATTTTTGGCTATTTTTCACCATTGAACCTTCATTAAATTTAAAATTTTCGCACGATCGAAACGAAACTTGGCACAGATAATGTCGAGATGGGGGTCTTTCTGCTCACCAAATTTGAGCGCGCTGGGACCAGCCGTTTCCGAGAATGCGCCCATGCACTACACGTACGCACTACAGTCCTTCTTTACTCGGCGCGGCCACCCAGATTTTTATGAAATTTTTTTTTTTTTTTTTTTTGCGCATTTTTTTTTTAGTTTTCCTTCGGAACCTCAAAGAGAGGTCCGCCCGCGCAAAAACCAGCACAGACCGGGGGCGGACCACACACACACACACAAACACACACAAACACCTCATAACCCCAAACATTCACACTCTTACACACACTCCCACACACACACACACACATACACAAATACATGCCAAGCACACTTTTAAAAATAACCACAATTATCCAACACAATCAGATTCACCATCGTCTCAAAGCACAAAGCGATACATTCAATATATTCCACTCTACGCTCTATGTTGAACTTCCAAACACCAACATCAATTCATTTGCCGATACCATTAACAAATACCATGTATAAAACTTCCCAACCATATATTTACAGGTCAAAAATCATTTCACCGACCTCCTATTATAGATTACACATCCTTAACAAATCAATCAGATGGAAACGTCTTATATTATTAACCCAACCTAAACTAATCTAACCCAACCTAAACTAACCTAACCCAACCTAGTCTAATCTAACCCAACCTAGTCTAATCTAAACCAACGAAAGCTATTTTATCCTGACTGAATAAGAAAACAAATTCTATCATATTTTATTGTTGAATTTTTGACCACTCATATTTTATTCCATCTAACTTAACGTCCGACCTCTATTTCGTATCAGTTTACCCAATGGAATTTAACCTATCCTGCCAAAAAAGAAATGCTTTCACCTAAATCAAAACTTAAAATTACCTAAATCCCTCACATGAAGATCGTCAGCAATTTGCTTCACAATATTCTAAACCGAGTCAAGAAGATAGGGAAATTTCAGTATACAATCCAGAATTAACCTCCGGTCGAACATACTTATAACCCTACAAATATGATTGTCCATTCGACCAGAATATATTAAACAATTCCTAGTCCCAAGTTGAATTACATAAGCCTCACTCAAAAATTAAGTTATACTTGCGGGTGAAAAAGAATACATTCTTTAAAAGCTATTTAAAATTTCACCAAACCCAGACGCACGAAAATTTGGCTTACCATAACCCACAATAATAGCCCCCTCTCAAATCAGAATAGATTACTCACTTTCGAAGGCGATACTAACCTTTCGTTCTGAAAATTCATTTGAAACCTTCAACAGAAAACGCCAAATATTCACCAACTTCATGACAGATCCAATTACTATCAATACTCTCAAATGAACCTCAAAAATTTAAAATATATTTGTTTCCAGGAATAAATGATGCGAATAAGCTATAAATTAGTATACATCAGATAGAGTCTGAGTTATTCATGCAAGGCCCTTGAATGAACTAAACCTGCTCCAATCTAAAACAAAACAACGAGAAATCCTCGATATAATAAAATCATCACTAACTAAAACTACCATCGCAATCCGAAATGAAAATGAAAGATAATTCTCGTTTAATAGAAAAACATTGACACCTGTTCATCTCTTTACAGATAATAATTGTGGAACGCGCTGTCGCGCGTTGAATTCAAGGGTTGAGTAAATCGAGCTTGAGTTTTGGGGCCACTCGACGAGCGCTACGCGACTCGCCGAGTGGCATAATTGTTGCTTAGATATTAGTCAAACTCGAGGGACACTGCATTTACTTCGAATCACTTTCAAACTCTGAAAAATGCAATTTCTGTGTCATTTATATGCATTTTTAGCGTATTTACCCCGTAGAGCTTACTAACGGCCCTAAAAGTATCTGTCGGTATGGTAATCAAATCGGTAACTGCAGCGATTCTCATTTTTCAGCGATTTTCCATCGAAAATAACATTTCAATATCCGTGGACTTTTATCGAATTTTTTCATAAATTTTTCAAATGCGTGGTCATTGCACAAGTCAAAATGTCCCATTTGGCCCTAAAAACGGTTCAAAACACGTTCCAATGACGAAATAACGACCAAAACATTCTTAAAAACTCATTTGTCCATATATTAAAAAATAATGAATAACAAAATTTTTAACACCATAATTCAGACCCTGCTTTGGATTCCGCTTCATTTGAGCCCAAAATGAGGTTTCTAGCTTATTTCTAAGTACCCTAAATCGTCAAATTAAACAAGTATGGAATTTTAGAAAATTATTCATTTTCCCCAAAATATCATTTGGACCGTTCTCAAAATGTCAATATAGACACTACTCATCGATGTCTACATTGTATCAAAATTTCGGACTTCTACCTTCCATGCAAAGAAAGATATGCCCAATTCAAATTTCACTCATTTGCCGACCGAGTTGCCCAATGCATCATCGTTGAAAATGGAAAAAATTCAGTATATATCATCAATACCACTTTCGCGAGACGAAAGAAATGCTATCGCTTCTCTACATCATGACGCAAGTTTCATTCAAATTTCGGCACTGAACTATGTGAAATGAGTGATTTTTCGAATTTCGAAATATATTCATGTTTTGGGATTTGAACACGCAACTTGCCAATTTTCATCCCGAAAAACATTACAAAATCCATCGTCTCATCAAACACAATAGCTTGACCGATTTGCAGCGCCCAATGAACTCACCAACAGCAACTACGCTTGAGTGAGTGAAATTCGCCATTTAAGATCATAATTACTCAAAATGAGGCATTTCATGAGCGAAAACAATTTTCATGCGTCACCACAACTATTTTCCAATTAGTGACCGAAATAGAAGCCTGAACCAAGTTCGAGTGAGAATTTTCGAATTTTCGAAAATATATCAGTAATAATATTTTAGTTTCCGTAAATAAAATATTTGAGACCCGCAAAACCTCTCAAAAATTCAATCCATATCAGGAACACACACTCACAAAATATGAACCCTGAGTGAGCGTCGAAACGGTGTCTACTCATTCACACTCAATTTTCCCTAAAAGCGAAACATGCAACTGATGGGAATATGAGGTAGTAAATCAACGAGTTCTCATATCTATTCCAGAACCAAATTTGAGTACACAGCTCAAACGTTCCTGACTCAAAAGACCCTCCTATTTCTTCTCTCAATCATCAAAATTAATGAGTAAAATATCAACTCACAATACCCTCTATCGTTAACGACAGCGTCAGCATGATGCGCTTTATTACTCAACGCTCGATCATTAATGAGTTCTTTTTCAACACGAAATTAGAGTATCAATTCATCCACCATGTGCAAGTCAAATTTCTGATTTCCAACAATAAAATAAGCTCTCAAAAACAATTCATCAATTTTGAACCACAAGAAGAGCTTAAAACGACATATCGCATCGTTTTGATGAGTTAGTGATGCCATTTTTTGAGTGTTATACGGTTTGCAGTCACACTGTACCGTGACTAAAATCACTAGGTGGCAACTCTGCAAACCCTCTTATTCTTCAACACTCGCCGCCAGTTTGTTCCTGTTCAAAATGCTAAGTGAGCATAAATGAGCGTTTTTAAATTTCACTCACTTTCCATATATGAGAGCATCTATTACAAGACTTTGATCATGGTGACACTCGTTGAAACGAACAGCATTAATGCTTAATCTAAGGTTGAGACAAATGGCATCGCGACTCCTATGGGACCAGCGTCGCACAAAATAACAGCGAAATCAATGTACGAGAAAAAAATGAGCTCATTTTCTGGTATATTTCATTCCATGGATTTCTTTACGTGTCAAAAATGTGATATATTCATCAAAAATTGACGTTTGAGACACCAAAACTTTTCGAGAAAATCGATGTCAAATATTGCGTCCACTTGCAGTCATCGGCCCCTTGTCTACAAGTATCTGGACTTGTAAATTTAACGACTCGGAATTATGGATTTGAAAAAAAAATTTTTAAACGAGCCGTCGAAGGTGCAAAAACTTTACCCAAGGGTGAATCGGCAATTTGCAACACATTTCATCTCTATAAATTTTTTCGTACGACGTCGATAAACGCCTCAAAAAAGTAAAAAATGATGCATACTCAAATTGAGTGAAAAATGAGTGCTCATAAATACGTGTTATCGAGTTCCTTTCTAAGAGAACAAATATTTTTAACAACTCTAGCAACACTGTCAATGCCTCGAAAAATTGCTGCGAGTCCCTAAATGCATATAAAATGAGAAAAACTTCGAAATCGAAAAAATCATTATCAAGCACTCATTTCCTAACAAAACTAACGAAAACATCAATTTCCTGTCGTTACTTGGACATGAGAGTGGTCGAAAATCCATGAAACGCCTTATTGAGGCCTTAAATTGAGATCGAATATTTCACCCCTAAGGACTTAGAAAAATTCACGAGACTTGGGCCGCAATTTAAGTTTTTTGGATTTTACTCTAAAGTTTATTAAGCTACAACTTTGAGTGTGGTACCAAACGAAAGGTCTCGCCAAGGCGTATCATTCATGAGAATTTCGATATCCTGAGGCATAAAACAGGGTGACTTGGGGAAGATGGAAAGTGCCATTTTACTGTTGAAATCGGAAAATTCAATAAAACGAAAAAAATTTACACGCGATCTTTCCACAAAACTTTCTTCGTATGTAGGACCGCAAAACTCGCAAAAAATGTTAAATAAAGTTTTTCGTGGGTCGCACCCATTTTCCTCAAACATGTTTGGGGCGGTTTTTCGAGGGTTTGGGAGCTGTGTTTGAGACATTTTTTTGAGAAAAGTATGGCTCATGATGAACTGTACACCTGATAACTTTGAGAAAAAGTTTGATTCTAGGTGGTATTAAACTTTGAAGTCCCCACTCGGTCAAACAACGTCACAAATGGCGGCCAAAAATGACTTATGGAAAAACACGTTTTTTTACTTCAACTTTAAAGTTGCACAAATGTTCAACTTTTCAAGGAAACACTCTATAATTTTCGTTTTGAGTACTACAAAGCTTTTCAAACAAGATGTCAACTGCTCAGACTCTCAAGTATCACCAAAACCCCAGGCAAACATGTTTGGACGACGTCCCAAAATCTGATAAATTTTTAGAAAAAATTCAATCCAAAGTTGCATCGAAACTTGATCGTTTTGAGAACCGCTGATTTTATAGTGAGTAGAACTTTTAAAAATCTATCACCTATCAAAGTTTGAAATTGCAAACTCACGTAGTTTGTCCAATAAAAAATGTCAAAATTTCGACTGAAATCGAAAAAAAATTTTTGGTCAACTTTGAGGAGCTCAAAGGGATACTTTTTATCAACGTATCGCAAAATGGCAACCTCAGCACCTACTCCAACATTTTGTCTA
The DNA here is from genome assembly GCA_030386875.1 of Morinoia aosen. Classification (NCBI taxonomy): domain Eukaryota; kingdom Metazoa; phylum Arthropoda; class Malacostraca; order Amphipoda; family Talitridae; genus Morinoia; species Morinoia aosen. Next base: position 7,865,918 of record CM059558.1, on the reverse strand, counting down.
TCACATCCTGTAATTTGGGCCGCCTAGGTGCATTCTAAGTATGTTTGGCAGCAGTTTGAAAAAGTGCCATTTTTGGCTATTTTTCCCCATTGAACCTTCATTAAATTTGAAATTTTCGCACGATCGAAACGAAACTTGGCACAGACAATGTCTAGATGGGGGTCTTTCTGCTCACCAAATTTGAGCGCGCTGGGACCAGCCGTTTCCGAGAATGCGCCCACACCCTACACGTACGCACTACAGTCCTTCTTTACTCGGCGCGGCCACCCAGATTTTTATGAAATTTTTTTTTTTTTTTTTTTTGCGCATTTTTTTTTTAGTTTTCCTTCGGAACCTCAAAAAGAGGTCCGCCCGCGCAAAAACCAGCACAGACCGGGGGCGGACCACACACACACACACCCACACACACACAAACACCCCATCATCCCAACGCTCACACTCTACACACACTCCCACACACACACACACACACATACACACACACATGCAGTGCACACTTCTAAAAATAACCACAATTATCCAACACAATCAGATACACCATCGTCTCAAGTCACAAAACGATATGTACAATTTATTCCACTCTATGCACTATGTTTAACTTTCAAACACCAACATCAATTCATTTTCCGATACCATTAACAAATACCAAGTGTACAATTTACCTAACGATATATTTACAGATCAAAAATCATTTAACCGACCTCTTTTTATGAAAAACACATCCTCACCAAATCAATCATGTGGCAACGTCTTATATTATTAACCCAACCTAAACTAATCTAACCCAACCTAGTCAAATCTAACCAAACAAAAGCTATTTAATCCCGACTGGATATGATTACCCAATTAATCTCATTTTATTGTTGAATTTTTGACCACTCCTATTTTATTCCATCTAACTTAACATCCGACCTTTGTTTCTAATCAATTTACCCAACGGAATTTAACCTACCCTGCAAAAATTAAATACCTTCACCTAAATCAAAGCCTAAAATTAGCTAAATCCCTAATATGATGAGCGACGGCAGGTTGCTAATCAATATTCTAAACAGAGTCAAGAAGATAGTGAAATTTCAGTACAAATTCGTAGTCTGAATTACCCTCCTGTAAAACCTGAATAAAATCCTCTAAATCTGATTGTCCATTTGGCCAGAATGCAGTAAACAATACCAAGACCCGAGTTTAATTACATAAGCCTCATTCAAAATTATACTTATACATGCGGGAAAAATATTTAAATTCTCTGAAAGCTATTTAAGATTTCACCGAACCCAGGAGTACGAAAATTTGGCTTTCCATAACCCACAATAATTTCCACCTCTCATATCAGAATAGATTACTCACATTAAAAGGCGATACTAACCTTTCGTTCTAAAAATTCATTGGAAACCTTCAACAGAAAACGCCAAATATTCACCAACTTCATGACATATCCAATTATAATCAATATTCTCGAAACAACCCCAAAATTCTACAATATATTTGTTTCCAAGAATAAATGATGTGAATTAGCTGTAAATCACCATACATCTGATGGCGTCTCTGTAAATCACCATTCATCAGATGGCGTCTCAGTTATTCGTGCAGAGCCCCTTAAATAATCCAATCCCGCAACAATCAAAAAGAAAACAGCAATCAATCATCAATAAAATAAAAATCATTACTAAATTAAACTACAATCGCAATCCGGATTCAAAACCAAAGATAATTCTCGTTTAATAGAAAAACATCGACACCTGTTCATCTCCTTACAGATAATAATTGGGGTACGCGCTGTCGCGCGTTAAATTCAGGGGTTGAGTAAATCGAGCTTAAGTTTTGGGGCCGCTCGACGAGCGCTACGCAACTCGCCGAGCGGCATAATTGTTACTCAGATATTAGTCAAACTCGCGGGACACTGCAATTACCTCGAATCACTTTCAAACTCTGAAAAATGCAATTTTTGTGTCCTTTTTACGCATTTTTACCGTATTTACCCCGTAGAGTTTACTAAAAACCCCAAAAGTATCGGTCTGTATGGTAATCAAATTGGTAGTTGCAGCGATTCTCATTCTTTAGCGTATTTCCATTGAAAATTACATTTTAATATCCGTGGACTTTTATCGAATTTTTTCTAATTTTTTCAAATGCGTGGTCATTGCACAAGTCTAAATTTCCCATTTGGCCCCAAAAACGGTTCAAAACACGTTCCAATGACGAAATAACGAACAAAACATTCTTAAAAACTCATTTGTCCATATAATAAAAAATAATGAACAAAAAAATTTTTAACACCATAATTCAGACCCTGCTTTGGATTCCGCTTCATTTGAGCCCAAAATGAAGTTTCTAGCTTATCTCTAAGTACCCTAAATCGTCAAATTAAACAAGTATGGAATTTTAGAAAATTACTCATTTTCCCCAAAATATCATTTGGACCGTTCTCAAAATGTCAATATAGACACTACTCATTGATGTCTACGTTGTATCAAAATTTCGGACTTCTACCTTAGATGCAAAGAAAGATATGCCTAATTAAAATTTCACTCAATTGCTGACCTAGTTCACCGATGCATCATCATTGAAAATTAAAAAAATTCAATATCTTTCACAATTCTCATTTTCTTAAGACGAAAGAAATGCTATCGCTTATGTACTCAATGATGCAAGTTTCATGCAAAATTCGGCACTGAACTAAACGAAATGAGTGATTTTTCGAATTTCGAAATAAATTCATGTTTTGGGATTTGAACCCGCAACTTGTCAATTTTCGTCCTGAAAAACATTACAAAATCCATCGTCTCATCAAACACAATAGCTTGACCGATTTGCAGCGCCCAATGAACTCACCAACAGCATCTACGTTTGAATGAGTGAAATTCCCCATTTAAGAGAATAATTCCTCAAAATGAGGCATTTCATGAGCGGAAACAATTTTCATGTGTTACCACACCTAAATCCCAATTACTGACCGAAATAGAAGCCTGAACTAAGTCCGAGTGAGAATTTTCGAATTTTCGAAAATATTTCACTAATAATATTTTAGTTTCCGTAAATAAAATATTTGAGACCCGCAAAACCTCTCAAAAATTCAATCCATATCAGGAACACACACTCACAAAATATGAACCCTGAGTGAGCGTCGAAACGGTGTCTACTCACTCACACTCAGTTTTTCCTAAAAGCGAAATATGCAACTGATGGGAATATGAATCAATGAGTTATCGCACTTATTCCCAAACAAAGTTTCAGTGCACAGCTCAAAAGTTCCTGACTCAAAACACCCTCCAATATCTTCTCTCAATCATCAAAATTAATGAGTGAAACATCAACTCACAGTACCCCATATCGTGATCGACAGCCCCAGCATGATGCGCTCTATTCCAAAACGCTTGTTTATTAATGAGCCGTTTCCAATACGAAATGTGTGTATCAGTATCTCGACCATTTGCAGGCATATTTCAAAATTCCATGAATAAAATACGCCAATAAAAACTCATCATGAATTTTGACCCACAATTAAAGAGCTCAAATACGAGATATCGCTCGATTTTGATGAGTCATTGATGACATATGCCGAGTATTATATTGTTTGCACGCTCAATGTACCATAACTAAAATCACTAGCCGGCAACTCTGCAAACCCTCTTATTCTTCATCAGTCGCCAACAGTTTCTTCCTCTTCAAACGCAAAGTGAGCAGAAATGAGCGTTTTAAAATTTCACTCACTTTGCATGTATATGAGAGCATCTATTACAAGACTTTAATCTTGGTGGCATACATTGAAACGAACAACATTAGTGCTTACCTCAAGTTTGAAACAAATGGCATCGCGGTTCTTAGGACTAGCGTCGCACAAATTAACAGCGAAATCGATGAACGAGAAAAAAATGAGCTCATTTTCTGGTATATATCATTCAATAGATTTCTAAACATGAAAATAATGTGATATAGTCATCAAAGATTGACGTTTGAAACACCAAAACTTGTCGAGAAAATCGATATCAAATATTGCGTAACCTGCAGTCATCGGCCCTTTGTCTCTAAGCATCTGGACTTGTAAATTTTACGACTTGAAATTATGGATCTGAAAAAAAAAATTTCAAACGAGCCGTTGGAGGTGCAAAAACTTTACCCAAGGGTGAATCGGCAATTTCCAACACATTTCATCTCTATAAATTTTTTCGTACGACGTCGATAAACGCATCAAAAAAGTAAAAATTGATGCATACTCTAATTGAGTGAAAAATGAGTGCTCAAAAATACGTGTTATCGAGTTTCTTTCCGAGAGAACAAATATTTTTAACAACTCTAGCAACACTCTCGAAGCCTCGAAAAATGGCTGCGAGTCCCTAAATGGATATAAAATGAGTAAAACTTCGAAATCGAGAAAATCATTATCAAGCACTCATTTCTTAACAAAACTAACAAAAACATCAATTTTCCGTCGTTACTTGAACATGGGTGTGGTCGAAAATCCATGAAAAGCCTTATAGAGGCCTTAATTTGGGATTGAATATTTCACCCCTAAGGACTTAGAAAAATTCACGCGATTTGAGCCCCAATTTTAGTTTTTTGGATTTTTCTCAAAAGTTTGTTGAGCTACAACTTTAAGTTTGGTATCAAACGAAAGGTCTCGCCAAGGCGCATCACTCATTAGAATTTCGATATCCTGAAGCATGAAAAAAAGGGCCTTAGAAAAGATGGAAAGTGCCATTTTACTGTTGAAATCGGAAAATTCAATAAAACGAAAAAAATTTACACGCGATCTTTCCACAAAACTTTCTTCGTATGTAGGACCGCAAAACTCGCAAAAAATGTTAAATCAAGTTTTTCGTGGGTCGCACCCATTTTCCTCAAACATGTTTGGGGCGGTTTTTCGAGGGTTTGGGGGCTGTGTTTGAGACATTTTTTTGAGAAAAGTATGGCTCATGATGAACTGTACACTTGATAACTTTGAGAAAAAGATTGATTCTAGATGGTATCAAAGTTTGAAATCTCTAATCGATCAAACAACGCCAGAAATGGCGGCCAAAAATGACTTTTCAAAAAACGCATTTTTTTACTTCAACTTTAAAAATGCACAAATGTTCAAATTTTCAAGAAAACACTCTATAATTTTCGTTTTGAGTACTACAAAGCTTTTCAAACAAGATGTCAACTGCTCAAACTCTCAAGTATCACCAAAACCCCAGGCAAACATGTTTGGACGACGTCCCAAAATCTGATGAATTTTTAGAAAAAATTCAATCCAAAGTTGCATCGAAACTTGATCGTTTTGAGAACCGCTGATTTTATAGTGAGTAGAACTTTTGAAAATCTATCACCTATCAAAGTTTGAAATTGCAAACTCACGTAGTTTGTCCAATAAAAAATGTCAAAATTTCGACTGAAATCGAAAAAAAATTTTTGGTCAACTTTGAGGAGCTCAAAGGGATACTTTTTATCAACGTATCGCAAAATGGCAACCTCAGCACCTACTCCAACATTTTGTCTATCACATCCTGTAATTTGGGCCGCCTAGGTGCATTCTAAGTATGTTTGGCAGCAGTTTGAAAAAGTGCCATTTTTGGCTATTTTTCCCCATTGAACCTTCATTAAATTTGAAATTTTCGCACGATCGAAACGAAACTTGGCACAGACAATGTCTAGATGGGGGTCTTTCTGCTCACCAAATTTGAGCGCGCTGGGACCAGCCGTTTCCGAGAATGCGCCCACACCCTACACGTACGCACTACAGTCCTTCTTTACTCGGCGCGGCCACCCAGATTTTTATGAAATTTTTTTTTTTTTTTTTTTTGCGCATTTTTTTTTTAGTTTTCCTTCGGAACCTCAAAAAGAGGTCCGCCCGCGCAAAAACCAGCGCAAAGACCGGGGGCGGACCAACACACACTCACACAAACACACACACACACCCCATCATCCCAACGCTCACACTCTACACACACTCCCACACACACATACACACATATACACACCAACATATCGCGCACACTTTTAAAAATAACCACAATTATCCAACACAATCAGATACACCATCGTCTCAAATCACAGAGCGATACGTACAAAATATTCCTCTCTACGCTCTATGTTAAACTTTCAAACACCAACATCAATTCATTTTCCGATACCATTAACATATTCCAAGTGTACAATTTACCTAACCATATATTTACAGATCAAAAATCATTTAACCGACCTCTTTTTATGAAAAACACATCCGCACCAAATCAATCATGTGGCAACGTCTTATATTATTAACCCAACCTAAACTATTCTAACCCAACCTAGTCAAATCTAACCAAACAAAAGCTATTTAATCCCGACTGCATATGATTACCCAATTAATCTCATTTTATTGTTGAATTTTTGACCACTCCTATTTTATTCCATCTAACTTAACATCCGACCTTTGTTTCTAATCAATTTACCCAACGGAATTTAACCTACCCTGCAAAAATTAAATACCTTCACCTAAATCAAAGCCTAAAATTAGCTAAATCCCTAATATGATGAGCGACGGCAGGCTGCTAATCAATATTCTAAACAGAGTCAAGAAGATAGTGAAATTTCAGTACAAAGTCGTAGTCTGAATTACCCTCCTGTAGAACCTGAATAATCCTCAAAATCTGATTGTCCATTTGGCCAGAATGCAGTAAACAATACCAAGACCCGAGTTCAATTACATAAGCCTCATTCAAAATTATACTTAAACATGCGGGAAAAATAATTAAATTCTCTGAAAGCTATTTAAGATTTCACCGAACCCAGGAGTACGAAAATTTGGCTTTCCATAACCCACAATAATTTCCACCTCTCATATCAGAATAGATTACTCACATTAAAAGGCGATACTAACCTTTCGTTCTGAAAATTCATTCGACGAAACCTTCAACAGAAAACGCCAAATATTCACCAACTTCATGACATATCCAATTATCATCAATATTCTCGAAACAACCCCAAAATTCTAAAATATATTTGTTTCCAAGAATAAATGATGTGAATTAGCTGTAAATCACCATACATCTGATGGCGTCTCTGTAAATCACCATTCATCAGATGGCGTCTCAGTTATTCGTGCAGAGCCCCTTAAATAATCCAATCCCGCAACAATCAAAAACAAAACAGCAATCAATCATCAATAAAATAAAAATCATTACTAAATTAAACTACAATCGCAATCCGGATTAAAAACCAAAGATAATTCTCGTTTAATAGAAAAACATCGACACCTGTTCATCACCTTACAGATAATAATTGGGGTACGCGCTGTCGCGCGTTAAATTCAGGGGTTGAGTAAATCGAGCTTAAGTTTTGGGGCCGCTCGACGAGCGCTACGCAACTCGCCGAGCGGCATAATTGTTACTCAGATATTAGTCAAACTCGCGGGACACTGCAATTACCTCGAATCACTTTCAAACTCTGAAAAATGCAATTTTTGTGTCCTTTTTACGCATTTTTTGCGTATTTACCCCGTAGAGTTTACTAAAAACCCCAAAAGTATCGGTCTGTATGGTAATCAAATTGGTAGTTGCAGCGATTCTCATTTTTTAGCGTATTTCCATTGAAAATTACATTTTAATATCCGTGGACTTTTATCGAATTTTTTCTAATTTTTTCAAATGCGTGGTCATTGCACAAGTCGAAATTTCCGATTTGGCCCCAAAAACGGTTCAAAACAAGTTCCTATAACGAAATAACAGCCAAAACGTTTTTAAAAACTCATTTGTCCATATTTTGAAAAGTATTGAATAAAAAAAATTTTACCACCTTAATTCACACCCTGCTTTGGATTCTGCTTCATTTGAGTCTAAAATGAAGTTTCTAGCTTATTTCTAAGTACCCTAAATCGTCAAATTAAACAAGTATGGAATTTTAGAAAATTACTCATTTTCCCCAAAATATCATTTGGACCGTTCTCAAAATGACAATATAGACACTACTCATTGATGTCTACGTTGTATCAAAATTTCGGACTTCTACCTTCGATGCAAAGAAAGATATGCCTAATTAAAATTTCACTCAATTGCTGACCTAGTTCACCGATGCATCATCATTGAAAATTAAAAAAATTCAATATCTTTCACAATTCTCACTTTCTTAAGACGAAAGAAATGCTATCGCTTATGTACTCAATGATGCAAGTTTCATGCAAAATTCGGCACTGAACTGAGCGAAATGAGTGATTTTTCGAATTTCGAAATAAATTCATGTTTTGGGATTTGAACCCGCAACTTGTCAATTTTCGTCCTGAAAAACATTACAAAATCCATCGTCTCATCAAACACAATAGCTTGACCGATTTGCAGCGCCCAATGAACTCACCAACAGCATCTACGTTTGAATGAGTGAAATTCCCCATTTAAGAGAATAATTCCTCAAAATGAGGCATTTCATGAGCGGAAACAATTTTCATGTGTTACCACACCTAAATCACAATTACTGACCGAAATAGAAGCCTGAACTAAGTCCGAGTGAGAATTTTCGAATTTTCGAAAATGTTTCACTAATAATATTTTAGTTTCCGTAAATAAAATATTTGAGACCCGCAAAACCTCTCAAAAATTCAATCCATATCAGGAACACACACTCACAAAATATGAACCCTGAGTGAGCGTCGAAACGGTGTCTACTCACTCACACTCAGTTTTTCCTAGAAGCGAAATATGCAACTGATGGGAATATGAATCAATGAGTTATCGCACTTATTCCCAAACAAAGTTTCAGTGCACAGCTCAAAAGTTCCTGACTCAAAACACCCTCCAATATCTTCTCTCAATCATCAAAATTAATGAGTGAAACATCAACTCACAGTACCCCATATCGTGATCGACAGCCCCAGCATGATGCGCTCTATTCCAAAACGCTTGTTTATTAATGAGCCGTCTCCAATACGAAATGTGTGTATCAGTATCTCGACCATTTGCAGGCATATTTCAAAATTCCATGAATAAAATACGCCAATAAAAACTCATCATGAATTTTGACCCACAATTAAAGAGCTCAAATACGAGATATCGCTCGATTTTGATGAGTCATTGATGACATATGCCGAGTATTATATTGTTTGCACGCTCAATGTACCATAACTAAAATCACTAGCCGGCAACTCTGCAAACCCTCTTATTCTTCATCAGTCGCCAACAGTTTCTTCCTCTTCAAACGCAAAGTGAGCAGAAATGAGCGTTTTAAAATTTCACTCACTTTGCATGTATATGAGAGCATCTATTACAAGACTTTATTCTTGGTGGCATACATTGAAACGAACAACATTAGTGCTTACCTCAAGTTTGAAACAAATGGCATCGCGGTTCTTAGGACTAGCGTCGCACAAATTAACAGCGAAATCGATGTACGAGAAAAAAATGAACTCATTTTCTGGTATGTATCAATCAATGGATTTCTTAACATTCAAATAATGTGCTATAGTCATCAAAAATTGACGTTTAAAACATCGAAACATTTAGAGAAAATCGATATCAAATATTACGTCGACTTGCAGTCATCGGCCCCTTGTCTCTAAGCATCTGGACTTGTAAATTTTACGACTCGAAATTTTGGATTTGAAAAAAAATAATTTCAAACAAGCCTTCGGAGGTGCAAAGACTTTACCATAGGGTAAATCGGCAATTTTCAACACATTTCATCTCTATAAATTTTTTCGTAGGACGTCGATAAACGCATCAAAAAAGTAAAAATTGATGCATACTCTAATTGAGTGAAAAATGAGTGCTCAAAAATACGTGTTTTCGGGGTCACTTCGAAGAGAACAAATATTTCTAACAACTCTAGTAACACTGTCGAAGCCTTGAAAAATAGCTGCGAGTGCCTAAATGGACATAAAATGAGTAAAACTTCGAAATCGAAAAAATCATTATCAAGCACTCATTTCTTAACAAAACTAACGAAAACATCAATTTCCTGTCGTTACTTGGACATGCGAGTGGTCGAAAACTCATGAAAAGCCTTTTAAAGGCCTTAAATTGGGATCGAATATTTCACCCCTGAGGACTTAGAAAAATTCACGAGATTTGAGCCCCAATTTTAGTTTTTTGGACTTTTTACAAAAGTTTGATGAGCTACAACTTTGAGCGTGGTACCAAACGAAAGGTCTCGTCGAGGCGCATCATTCAAGTGTTTTTTCAACTCTGTCGAAGGTGAGCAAGTGGGCTTTTGGGGGGGACGAATATCCGAAATAAGCTGAAAAAATGGAAAAAAAATTCTGACGCTCAAACGAAGCCGAAATTCGACCAGCAAAAGAATTATGGTATGTACGACCAAAAACCGAGCAGAAAGTGTTAAATAAAGTTTTTCGTGGGTCGCACCCATTTTCCTCAAACAAGTTTGAGGCGGTTTTTTGAGGGTTTGGGGCTTGTGTTTGGGACATTTTTTTGAGAAAAGCATCACTCATGGCAAACTGTAAACTTGATACCTTTGAGAAAAAGTTTAAATCTGGGTGGTATCAACTTTTGAAGTCCTCACTCGGTCAAACAACGTCACAAATGGCGGCCAAAAATGACCTTTGAAAAAACGCGTTTTTTTACTTCAACTTTAAAGTTGCACAAAATTTGAATTTCGAAAGATGGCACTCTGTAAAACTTGCTGCAACTAGGACCAAGCTTTTCGAATAAGATGTCAACTGCTCGAACTCTCAAGTATCACCAAAACCCCGGACAAACATGTTTTGAAACTCACCCAAACTCACGGAAATTTCGTGTCAGTTTTTGTTCCAAAGTTGCATCGAAACTTGATCGTTTTGAGAACCGCTGATTTCATAGTGAGTAGAACTTTTGAAAATCTATCACCTATCAAAGTTTGAGTTTGCAAACTTGCGTAGTTTGTCCAATAAAGAATGTCAAAATTTCGACTGAAATCGAAAAAAAATTTTTGGTCAACTTTGAGGAGCTCAAAGGGATATTTTTTATCAACGTATCGCAAAATGGCAACATCAGCACCTACGCCAACATTTTATCTACCACATCCTGTAATTTGGGCCGCCTAGGTGCATTCTAAGTATGTTTGGCAGCAGTTTGAAAAAGTGCAATTTTTGGCTATTTTTCACCATTGAACCTTCATTAAATTTAAAATTTTCGCACGATCGAAACGAAACTTGGCACAGATAATGTCGAGATGGCGGTCTTTCTGCTCACCAAATTTGAGCGCGCTGGGACCAGCCGTTTCCGAGAATGCGCCCATGCACTACACGTACGCACTACAGTCCTTCTTTACTCGGCGCGGCCACCCAGATTTTTATGAAATTTTTTTTTTTTTTTTTTTTGCGCATTTTTTTTTTAGTTTTCCTTCGGAACCTCAAAGAGAGGTCCGCCCGCGCAAAAACCAGCACAGACCGGGGGCGGACCACACACACACACACAAACACACACAAACACCTCATAACCCCAAACATTCACACTCTTACACACACTCCCACACACAGACACACACATACACACACACATGCAGTGCACACTTCTAAAAATAACCACAATTATCCAACACAATCAGATACACCATCGTCTCAAATCACAAAACGATATCTGCATTTTCCTTCACTCTATGCTCTATGTTGAACTTTCAAACACCAACATCAATTCATTTTCCGATACCATTAACAAATACCATGTATAAAACTCCCCAACCATGTATTTACAGGTCAAAAATCATTTCTTCGACCTCTTCTTATGAATAACACATCCTTTAACAAATCAATCAGATGGAAACGTCTTATATTATTACCCCAACCTAAACTAATCTAACCCAACCTAAACTAATCTAACCCAACCTAAACTAATCTAAGCCAACCTAAACTAATATAACCCAACCTAGTCTAATCTAACCCAACCTAGTCTATTCTAAACCAACCAAAGCTATTTTATCCTGAGTAGAAAAGAAAACCTATTCTATCATATTTTATTGTTGAATTTTTGACCTCTCTTATTTTATTCCATCTAACTTGTCGTCCAACCTCTGTTTCGTATCAATTCACCCAACGGAATTCAACCTATGCTGCAAAGAATGGAATACCTTCACCTAAATCAAAACTTAAAATTACCTAAAACCCTTACATGAAGATCGACTGTAAGTTGCTTCACAATATTCTAAACCGAGTCAAGAAGAAAGGGAACTTTCAGTGTAAAATCCAGAATTAACCTCCGGTCGAACATACTTAAAACCCTATAAATATGATTGTCCATTCGACCAGAACATATTAAACAATTCCTGGTCCCAAGTTGAATTAAATAAGCCTCATTCAAAATTTTACTTATACATGCGGTTAAAAAAAATATATTCTTTAAAAGCTATTCGAAATTTTACCAAACACAGACGCACGAAAATTTGGCTTCCCATAACCCACAAAAATTGCTACCTCTCAAATCAAAATAGATTACTCAGTTTCAAAAGCGATACAAACCTTTCGTTCTGAAAATTCATTTGAAACCTTCAACAGAAAACGCCAAATACTCACCAACTTCATAACAGATCCAATTACTATCAACACTCTCAAATGAATCCCAAAAATCTGAAATATATTTGTTTCCAGGAATAATTGATGTGAATTAGCTGTAAATCACCACACATCAGATGGCGTCTCAGTTATTCATGCAGAGCCTTTAAATAATCCAATCCCGCAACAATCAAAAACTAAACATCAATAAATCATCAATAAAATAAAAATCACTAAATGGAACTACAACCGCAATCCGGCATCAAAACCAAAGATAATTCTCGTTTAATAGAAAAATATCGACACCTGTTCAGCTCCTTACAGATAATCATTGGGGAACGCGCTGTCGCGCGTTAAATTCAGGGGTCGAGTAAATCGAGCATAAGTTTTGGGGCCGCTCGACGAGCGCTACGCAACTCGCCGAGCGGCATAATTGTTGCTCAGATATTAGTCTAACTCGAGGGACACTGCATTTACTTCGAATCACTTCCAAACTCTGAAAAATACAATTTTTGTGCCATTTTTACGCATTTTTAGCGTATTCACCCCGTAGAGTTTACTAACGGCCCTAAAAGTATCTGTCTGTATAGTGATCAAATTGGTAGTTGCAGCGATTCTCATTTTTTAGCGTATTTCCATTGAAAATAACATTTTAATATCCGTGGACTTTTATCGAATTTTTCCCAATTTTTTCAAATGCGTGGTCATTGCACAAGTCGAAATGTCCCATTTGGCCCCAAAAACGGTTCAAAACACGTTCCAATGACGAAATAACGGCCAAAACATTTTTAAAAACTCATTTGTTCATATATCAAAAATTAATGAATGAAAAAAATTTTAACCCCATAATTCACACCCTGCTTTGGATTCCGCTTCATTTGAGCCCAAAATGAAGTTTCTAGCTTATTTCTAAGTACCCCAAATCGTCAAATTAAACAAGTATGGAATTTTAGAAAATTACTCATTTTCCCCAAAATATCATTTGCACCGTTCTCAAAATGTCAATATAGACACTACTCATTCATATCTACGTTGTATCAAAATATCGGACATATAGCTTCAATGCAGAAAAAGATATGCCTAATTAAAATTTCACTCAATTGTTGACCGAGTTCACCGATGCATCATCATTGAAAATGAAAAAAAATCAATATCTTAGATAACTCCCACTTGCTGAAGACGAAAGAAATGCTATCACATATCTACATCCTCACGTATCATGCAAATTTCGGCACTGAAGAATGTGAAATGAGTGATTTTCTGAATTTCTAAATAAATTCATGTTTTGGGATTTGAACACGCAACTGGTCAATTTTCGTCCCGAAAAACATTACAAAATCTTTTGTCTCATCATATACAATAGCTTGACCGATTTGCAGCCCCCAATGAACTCACTAACAGCATCTACGTTTGAGTGAGTTAAATTCCCCATTTAAGATCATAATTCCTCAAAATGAGGCATTTCATGAGCGGAAACAATTTAAATGTGTTACCACCTCTATGTCCAAATTTCTGACCGAAATAGAAGCCTGAACAAAGTCCGAGTGAGAATTTACGAATTTTCGGAAATATTTCAGTAATAATATTTTAGTTTCCGTAAATAAAATATTTGAGATCCGCAAAACCTCTCAAAAATTCAAACCATATCAGGAACACACACTCACAAAATATGAGCCATGAGTGAGCGTCGAAATGGTGTCTACTCACTCACACTCAGTTTTTCCTAAAAGCGAAACATGCAACTGATGGGAATATGAATCAATGAGTTATCGTTTTTATTCCCAAACAAAGTTTCAGTGCACAGCTCAAAAGTTCCTGACTCAAAAGACCCTCCAATATCTTCTCTCAATCATCAAAATTACTGAGTGAAACATCAACTCACAGTACCCCATATCGTGATCGACAGCCCCAGCATGATGCGCTCTATTCCAAAACGCTCGTTTATTAATGAGCCGTTTACAATACGAAATGTGTGTGTCAGTATCTCGATCATTTGCAGGCATATTTCAGAATTCCATGAATAAAATACGCCAATAAAAACTCATCATGAATTTTGATCCACAATCAAAGAGCTCAAATACGAGATATCGCTCGATTTTGATGAGTCATTGATGACATATGCCGAGTATTATATTGTTTGCACGCTCAATGTACCATAATTAAAATCACTAGCCGGCAACTCTGCAAACCCTCTTATTCTTCATCAGTCGCCAACAGTTTCTTCCTCTTCAAAACGCTAAGTGAGCAGAAATGAGCGTTTTAAAATTTCACTCACTTTGCATGTATATGAGAGCATCTATTACAAGACTTTTATCTTGGTGGCATACATTGAAACGAACAACATTAGTGCTTACCTCAAGTTTGAAACAAATGGCATCGCGGTTCTTAGGACTAGCGTCGCACAAATTAACAGCGAAATCGATGTACGAGAAAAAAATGAGCTCATTTTCTGGTATGTATCAATCAATGGATTTCTTAACATTCAAATAATGTGCTATAGTCATCAAAAATTGACGTTTAAAACATCGAAACATTTAGAGAAAATCGATATCAAATATTACGTCGACTTGCAGTCATCGGCCCCTTGTCTCTAAGCATCTGGACTTGTAAATTTTACGACTCGAAATTTTGGATTTGAAAAAAATAATTTCAAACAAGCCTTCGGAGGTGCAAAGACTTCACCATAGGGTAAATCGGCAATTTTCAACACATTTCATCTCTATAAATTTTTTCGTAGGACGTCGATAAACGCATCAAAAAAGTAAAAATTGATGCATACTCTAATTGAGTGAAAAATGAGTGCTCAAAAATACGTGTTTTCGGGGTCACTTCGAAGAGAACAAATATTTCTAACAACTCTAGTAACACTGTCGAAGCCTTGAAAAATAGCTGCGAGTGCCTAAATGGACATAAAATGAGTAAAACTTCGAAATCGAAAAAATCATTATCAAGCACTCATTTCCTAACAAAACTAACGAAAACATCAATTTCCTGTCGTTACTTGGACATGCGAGTGGTCGAAAACCCATGAAAAGCCTTTTAAAGGCCTTAAATTGGGATCGAATATTTCACCCCTAAGGACTTAGAAAAATTCACGAGATTTGAGCCCCAATTTTAGTTTTTTGGACTTTTTCCAAAAGTTTGATGAGCTACAACTTTGAGCGTGGTACCAAACGAAAGGTCTCGTCAAGGCGCATCATTCAAGTGTTTTTTCAACTCTGTCGAAGGTAAGCAAGTGGGCTTTTGGGGGGGACGAATATCCGAAATAAGCTGAAAAAATGGAAAAAAAATTCTGACGCTCAAACGAAGCCGAAATTCGACCAGCAAAAGAATTATGGTATGTACGACCAAAAACCGAGCAGAAAGTGTTAAATAAAGTTTTTCGTGGGTCGCACCCATTTTCCTCAAACAAGTTTGAGGCGGTTTTTTGAGGGTTTGGGGCTTGTGTTTGGGACATTTTTTTGAGGAAAGCATCACTCATGGCAAACTGTAAACTTGATACCTTTGAGAAAAAGTTTAAATCTGGGTGGTATCAACTTTTGAAGTCCTCACTCGGTCAAACAACGTCACAAATGGCGGCCAAAAATGACCTTTGAAAAAACGCGTTTTTTTACTTCAACTTTAAAGTTGCACAAAATTTGAATTTCGAAAGATGGCACTCTGTAAAACTTGCTGCAACTAGGACCAAGCTTTTCGAATAAGATGTCAACTGCTCGAACTCTCAAGTATCACCAAAACCCCGGACAAACATGTTTTGAAACTCACCCAAACTCACGGAAATTTCGTGTCAGTTTTTGTTCCAAAGTTGCATCGAAACTTGATCGTTTTGAGAACCGCTGATTTCATAGTGAGTAGAACTTTTGAAAATCTATCACCTATCAAAGTTTGAGTTTGCAAACTTGCGTAGTTTGTCCAATAAAGAATGTCAAAATTTCGACTGAAATCGAAAAAAAATTTTTGGTCAACTTTGAGGAGCTCAAAGGGATATTTTTTATCAACGTATCACAAAATGGCAACCTCAGCACCTACTCCAACATTTTATCTACCACATCCTGTAATTTGGGCCGCCTAGGTGCATTCTAAGTATGTTTGGCAGCAGTTTGAAAAAGTGCAATTTTTGGCTATTTTTCACCATTGAACCTTCATTAAATTTAAAATTTTCGCACGATCGAAACGAAACTTGGCACAGATAATGTCGAGATGGGGGGTCTTTCTGCTCACCAAATTTGAGCGCGCTGGGACCAGCCGTTTCCGAGAATGCGCCCATGCACTACACGTACGCACTACAGTCCTTCTTTACTCGGCGCGGCCACCCAGATTTTTATGAAATTTTTTTTTTTTTTTTTTTTGCGCATTTTTTTTTTAGTTTTCCTTCGGAACCTCAAAGAGAGGTCCGCCCGCGCAAAAACCAGCACAGACCGGGGGCGGACCACACACACACACACACAAACACCCCATCATCCCAACGCTCACACTCTACACACACTCCCACACACACACACACACATACACACACACATGCAGTGCACACTTCTAAAAATAACCACAATTATCCAACACAATCAGATACACCATCGTCTCAAATCACAAAACGATACGTACAATATATATATTCCACTCTACGCTCTATGTTTAACTTCCAAACACCAACATCAATTCATTTTCCGATTCCATTAACAAATAACATGTATAAAACTTCCCAACCATATATTTACAGGTCAAAAATCATTTCACCGACCTCTTTTTATGAATAACACATCCCTAACAAATCAATCAGATGAAAACGTCTTATATTATTAACCCAACTTAAACTAACCTAACCCAAAAAGTCTAATCTAACCCAACCTAAACTAATCTAACCCAACCTAGTCTAATCTAACCCAACCTAGTCTATTCTGAACCAACCAAAGCTATTTTATCCTGAGTAGAAAAGAAAACCTATTCTATCATATTTTATTGTTGAATTTTTGACCTCTCTTATTTTATTCCATCTATCTTGACGTCCAACCTCTGTTTCGTATCAATTCACCCAACGGAATTTAACATATGCTGCAAAAAATGGAATACCTTCACCTGAATCAAAACTTAAAATTACCTAAATCCCTTACATGAAGATCGACTGCAAGTTGCTTCACAATATTCTAAACCGAGTCAAGAAGAAAGAGAAATTTCAGTATAAAATCCAGAAATTACCTCCGGTCGAACATACCTAAAACCATATAAGTATGATTGTCCATTCGACCAGAATATATTAAACAATTCCTAGTCCCAAGTTGAACTACATAAGCCTCATTCAAAATTCTACTTATACATGTGGTTAAAAAAACACATTCTTTAAAAGCTATTCAAAATTTCACCAAACCCAGACGTACGAAAATTTGGCTTCCCATAACCCACAAAAATTAGCCACCTCTCAAATCAGAATAGAATACTCACTTTCACAGGCGATACTAACCATTTGATCTGAAAATTCATTTGAAACCTTCAACAGAAAACGCCAAATATTCACCAACTTCATGACATATTCAATTATTATCAATATTCTCAAATGAACCCCAAAAATCTAAAATATATTTGTTTCCAGGAATAAATGATGTGAGTTAGCTGTATATCACCACACATCAGATGGCGTCTCAGTTATTCATGCAGAGCCTTTAAATAATCCAATCCCGCAGCAATCAAAAACAAAACAGCAATAAATCATCAATAAAATAAAAATCACTAAATGAAACTACAACCGCAATCCGGCATCAAAACCAAAGATAATTCTCGTTTAATAGAAAAATATCGACACCTGTTCAGCTCCTTAAAGATAATCATTGGGGAACGCGCTGTCGCGCGTTAAATTCAGGGGTCGATTAAATCGAGCTCAAGTTTTGGGGCCGCTCGACGAGCGCTACGCAACTCGCCGAGCGGCATAATTGTTACTCAGATATTAGTCAAACTCGCGGGACACTGCAATTACCTCGAATCACTTTCAAACTCGGAAAAATGCAATTTTTGTGTCATTTTTACGCATTTTTAGCGTATTTACCCCGTAGAGTTTACTAACGGCCCTAAAATTATCGGTCTGTATGGTAATCAAATTGGTAGTTGCAGCGATTCTCATCTTTTAGCGTATTTCCATTGAAAATTACATTTTAATATCCGTGGACTTTTATCGAATTTTCCCTAATTTTTTCAAATGCGTGGTCATTGCACAAGTCGAAATGTCCCATTTGGCCCCAAAAACGGTTTAAAACACGTTCCAATGACGAAATAACGGCCAAAACATTTTTAAAAACTCATTTGTCCATATATCAAAAATTAATGAATGAAAAAATTTTAACACCATAATTCACACCCTGCTTTGGATTCCGCTTCATTTGAGCCCAAAATGAAGTTTCTAGCTTATTTCTAAGTACCCCAAATCGTCAAATTAAACAAGTATGGAATTTTAGAAAATTACTCATTTTTCCCAAAATATCATTTGCACCGTTCTCAAAATGTCAATATAGACACTACTCATTTATATCTACGTTGTATCAAAATATCGGACATATAGCTTCAATGCAGAAAAAGATATGCCTAATTAAAATTTCACTCAATTGTTGACCGAGTTCACCGATGCATCATCATTGAAAATGAAAAAAAATCAATATCTTAGATAACTCCCACTTGCTGAAGACGAAAGAAATGCTATCACTTATCTACATCCTCACGTATCATGCAAATTTCGGCACTGAAGAATGTGAAATGAGTGATTTTCTGAATTTCTAAATAAATTCATGTTTTGGGATTTGAACACGCAACTGGTCAATTTTCGTCCCGAAAAACATTACAAAATCTTTTGTCTCATCATATACAATAGCTCGACCGATTTGCAGCCCCCAATGAACTCACTAACAGCATCTACGTTTGAGTGAGTGAAATTCCCAATTTAAGATCATAATTCCTCAAAATGAGGCATTTCATGAGCGGAAACAATTTAAATGTGTTACCACCTCTATGTCCAAATTTCTGACCGAAATAGAAGCCTGAACAAAGTCCGAGTGAGAATTTACGAATTTTCGGAAATATTTCAGTAATAATATTTTAGTTTCCGTAAATAAAATATTTGAGATCCGCAAAACCTCTCAAAAATTCAATCCATATCAGGAACACACACTCACAAAATATGAGCCATGAGTGAGCGTAGAAACGGTGTCTACTCACTCACACTCAGTTTTTCCTAGGAACGATACGTGCAACTGATTGGAATATGAGTGAGTAAATCAATGAGTTCTCGTACTTATTCCCAAACAAAGTTTCAGTGCACAGCTCAAAAGTTCCTGACTCAAAAGACCCTCCAATATCTTCTCTCAATCATCCAAATTAATGAGTGAAACATCAACTCACAGTACCCCATATCGTGATCGACAGCCCCAGCATGATGCGCTCTATTCCAAAACGCTTGTTTATTAATGAGCCGTTTCCAATACGAAATGTGTGTATCAGTATCTCGACCATTTGCAGGCATATTTCAAAATTCCATGAATAAAATACGCCAATAAAAACTCATCATGAATTTTGACCCACAATCAAGGAGCTCAAATACGAGATATCGCTCGATTTTGATGAGTCATTGATGACATATGCCGAGTATTATATTGTTTGCACGCTCAATGTACCATAATTAAAATCACTAGCCGGCAACTCTGCAAACCCTCTTATTCTTCATCAGTCGCCAACAGTTTCTTCCTCTTCAAAACGCTAAGTAAGCAAAAATGAGCGTTTTAAAATTTCACTCACTTTGCATGTATATGAGAGCATCTATTACAAGACTTTTATCTTGGTGGCATACATTGAAACGAACAACATTAGTGCTTACGTCAAGTTTGAAACAAATAGCATCGCGGTTCTTAGGACTAGCGTCGCACAAAATAACAGCGAAATCGATGTACGAGAAAAAAATGAGCTCATTTTCTGGTATATATCATTCAATAGATTTCTAAACATGAAAATAATGTGATATAGTCATCAAAGATTGACGTTTGAAACACCAAAACTTGTCGAGAAAATCGATATCAAATATTGAGTCAACCTGCAGTCATCGGCCCTTTGTCTCTAAGCATCTGGACTTGTAAATTTTTCGACTCGAAATTATGGATTTGAAAAAAAAAATTTTAAACGAGCCGCTGGAGGTGCAAAAACTTTACCCAAGGGTAAATCGGCAATTTGCAACACATTTCATCTCTATAAATTTTTTCGTACGACGTCGATAAACGCATCAAAAGAGTAAAATTTGATGCATACTCTAATTGAGTGAAAAATGAGTGCTCAAAAATACGTGTTATCGAGTTCTTTTCTAAGAGAACAAATATTTTTAACAACTCTAGCAACACTCTCGATGCCTCGAAAAACGGCTGCGAGTCCCTAAATGGATATAAAATGAGTAAAACTTCGAAATCGAAAAAATCATTATCAAGCACTCATTTCTTAACAAAACTAACGAAAACATCAATTTTCTGTCGTTACTTAAACATGGGTGTGGTAGAAAATCCATGAAAAGCCTTATAGAGGCCTTAAATTGGGATCGAATATTTCACCCCAAGGACTTAGAAAAATTCACGAGATTTGAGCCCCAATTTTTGTTTTTTGGACTTTTCTCAAAAGTTTGATGAGCTACAACTTTGAGTGTGGTACCAAACGAAAAGTCTCGTTAAGGCGCATCATTTAAGTGTTTTTTCAACTCCCTCAAAGGTGAGCAAAGGGGCTTCTGGGGGGGACGAAAGTCCGAAATCGCCAGGAAAATTGGAAAAAAAATATCTGACACTCAAACGAAGCCGAAATTCGACCAGAAAAAGAATTATGGTATGTACGATCAAAAACCGAGCAGAAAGTGTTAAATAAAGTTTTTCGTGGGTCCCACCCATTTTCCTCAAACAAGTTTGAGGCGGTTTTTTGAGGGTTTGGGGGTTGTGTTTGGGACAATTTTTTGAGAAAAGCATCAATCATGGCAAATTGTAAACTTGATAACTTTGAGAAAAAGTTCAAATCTGGGTGGTATCAACTTTTGGAGTTCCCACTCGGTCAAACAACGTCACAAATGGCGGCCAAAAATGACCTTTGAAAAAACGCGTTTTTTTACTTCAACTTTAAAGTTGCACAAAATTTGAATTTCGAAAGATGGCACTCTGTAAAACTTGCTGCAACTAGGACCAAGCTTTTCGAATAAGATGTCAACTGCTCGAACTCTCAAGTATCACCAAAACCCCGGACAAACATGTTTTGAAACTCACCCAAACTCACGGAAATTTCGTGTCAATTTTTGTTCCAAAGTTGCATCGAAACTTGATCGTTTTGAGAACCGCTGATTTTATAGTGAGTAGAACTTTTGAAAATCTATCATCTATCAAAGTTTGAGTTTGCAAACTTGCGTAGTTTGTCCAATACATAATGTCAAAAATTCGACTGGAATCAAAAAAAAATTTTTGGTCAACTTTGAGGCGCCCAGAGGGACACTTTTTATCAACGTATCGCAAAATGGCAACCTCAGCACCTACTCCAACATTTTATCTACCACATCCTGTAATTTGGGCCGCCTAGGTGCATTCTAAGTATGTTTGGCAGCAGTTTGAAAAATTGCAATTTTTGGCCATTTTTCCCCATTGAACCTTCATTAAATTCAAAATTTTCGCACGATCGAAACGAAACTTGGCACAGATAATGTCGAGATGGGGGTCTTTCTGCTCACCAAATTTGAGCGCGCTGGGACCAGCCGTTTCCGAGAATGCGCCCACACCCTACACGTACGCACTACAGTCCTTCTTTACTCGGCGCGGCCACCCAGATTTTTATGAAATTTTTTTTTTTTTTTTTTTGCGCATTTTTTTTTTAGTTTTCCTTCGGAACCTCAAAAAGAGGTCCGCCCGCGCAAAAACCAGCAAAGACCGGGGGCGGACCAACACACACACACACAAACACACACACACACCCCATCATCCCAACGCTCACACTCTACACACACTCCCACACACACATACACACATATACACACAACATATCGCGCACACTTTTAAAAATAACCACAATTATCCAACACAATCAGATACACCATCGTCTCAAATCACAGAGCGATACGTACAAAATATTCCTCTCTACGCTCTATGTTAAACTTTCAAACACCAACATCAATTCATTTTCCGATACCATTAACATATTCCAAGTGTACAATTTACCTAACCATATATTTACAGATCAAAAATCATTTAACCGACCTCTTTTTATGAAAAACACATCCGCACCAAATCAATCATGTGGCAACGTCTTATATTATTAACCCAACCTAAACTATTCTAACCCAACCTAGTCAAATCTAACCAAACAAAAGCTATTTAATCCCGACTGCATATGATTACCCAATTAATCTCATTTTATTGTTGAATTTTTGACCACTCCTATTTTATTCCATCTAACTTAACATCCGACCTTTGTTTCTAATCAATTTACCCAACGGAATTTAACCTACCCTGCAAAAATTAAATACCTTCACCTAAATCAAAGCCTAAAATTAGCTAAATCCCTAATATGATGAGCGACGGCAGGTTGCTAATCAATATTCTAAACAGAGTCAAGAAGATAGTGAAATTTCAGTACAAAGTCGTAGTCTGAATTACCCTCCTGTAGAACCTGAATAATCCTCAAAATCTGATTGTCCATTTGGCCAGAATGCAGTAAACGATACCAAGACCCGAGTTCAATTACATAAGCCTCATTCAAAATTATACTTAAACATGCGGGAAAAATAATTAAATTCTCTGAAAGCTATTTAAGATTTCACCGAACCCAGGAGTACGAAAATTTGGCTTTCCATAACCCACAATAATTTCCACCTCTCATATCAGAATAGATTACTCACATTAAAAGGCGATACTAACCTTTCGTTCTGAAAATTCATTCGACGAAACCTTCAACAGAAAACGCCAAATATTCACCAACTTCATGACATATCCAATTATCATCAATATTCTCGAAACAACCCCAAAATTCTAAAATATATTTGTTTCCAAGAATAAATGATGTGAATTAGCTGTAAATCACCATACATCTGATGGCGTCTCTGTAAATCACCATTCATCAGATGGCGTCTCAGTTATTCGTGCAGAGCCCCTTAAATAATCCAATCCCGCAACAATCAAAAACAAAACAGCAATCAATCATCAATAAAATAAAAATCATTACTAAATTAAACTACAATCGCAATCCGGATTAAAAACCAAAGATAATTCTCGTTTAATAGAAAAACATCGACACCTGTTCATCACCTTACAGATAATAATTGGGGTACGCGCTGTCGCGCGTTAAATTCAGGGGTTGAGTAAATCGAGCTTAAGTTTTGGGGCCGCTCGACGAGCGCTACGCAACTCGCCGAGCGGCATAATTGTTACTCAGATATTAGTCAAACTCGCGGGACACTGCAATTACCTCGAATCACTTTCAAACTCTGAAAAATGCAATTTTTGTGTCCTTTTTACGCATTTTTTGCGTATTTACCCCGTAGAGTTTACTAAAAACCCCAAAAGTATCGGTCTGTATGGTAATCAAATTGGTAGTTGCAGCGATTCTCATTTTTTAGCGTATTTCCATTGAAAATTACATTTTAATATCCGTGGACTTTTATCGAATTTTTTCTAATTTTTTCAAATGCGTGGTCATTGCACAAGTCGAAATTTCCGATTTGGCCCCAAAAACGGTTCAAAACAAGTTCCTATAACGAAATAACAGCCAAAACGTTTTTAAAAACTCATTTGTCCATATTTTGAAAAGTATTGAATAAAAAAAATTTTACCACCTTAATTCACACCCTGCTTTGGATTCTGCTTCATTTGAGTCTAAAATGAAGTTTCTAGCTTATTTCTAAGTACCCTAAATCGTCAAATTAAACAAGTATGGAATTTTAGAAAATTACTCATTTTCCCCAAAATATCATTTGGACCGTTCTCAAAATGACAATATAGACACTACTCATTGATGTCTACGTTGTATCAAAATTTCGGACTTCTACCTTCGATGCAAAGAAAGATATGCCTAATTAAAATTTCACTCAATTGCTGACCTAGTTCACCGATGCATCATCATTGAAAATTAAAAAAATTCAATATCTTTCACAATTCTCACTTTCTTAAGACGAAAGAAATGCTATCGCTTATGTACTCAATGATGCAAGTTTCATGCAAAATTCGGCACTGAACTGAGCGAAATGAGTGATTTTTCGAATTTCGAAATAAATTCATGTTTTGGGATTTGAACCCGCAACTTGTCAATTTTCGTCCTGAAAAACATTACAAAATCCATCGTCTCATCAAACACAATAGCTTGACCGATTTGCAGCGCCCAATGAACTCACCAACAGCATCTACGTTTGAATGAGTGAAATTCCCCATTTAAGAGAATAATTCCTCAAAATGAGGCATTTCATGAGCGGAAACAATTTTCATGTGTTACCACACCTAAATCCCAATTACTGACCGAAATAGAAGCCTGAACTAAGTCCGAGTGAGAATTTTCGAATTTTCGAAAATATTTCACTGATAATATTTTAGTTTCCGTAAATAAAATATTTGAGACCCGCAAAACCTCTCAAAAATTCAATCCATATCAGGAACACACACTCACAAAATATGAACCCTGAGTGAGCGTCGAAACGGTGTCTACTCACTCACACTCAGTTTTTCCTAGAAGCGAAATATGCAACTGATGGGAATATGAATCAATGAGTTATCGCACTTATTCCCAAACAAAGTTTCAGTGCACAGCTCAAAAGTTCCTGACTCAAAACACCCTCCAATATCTTCTCTCAATCATCAAAATTAATGAGTGAAACATCAACTCACAGTACCCCATATCGTGATCGACAGCCCCAGCATGATGCGCTCTATTCCAAAACGCTTGTTTATTAATGAGCCGTCTCCAATACGAAATGTGTGTATCAGTATCTCGACCATTTGCAGGCATATTTCAAAATTCCATGAATAAAATACGCCAATAAAAACTCATCATGAATTTTGACCCACAATTAAAGAGCTCAAATACGAGATATCGCTCGATTTTGATGAGTCATTGATGACATATGCCGAGTATTATATTGTTTGCACGCTCAATGTACCATAACTAAAATCACTAGCCGGCAACTCTGCAAACCCTCTTATTCTTCATCAGTCGCCAACAGTTTCTTCCTCTTCAAACGCAAAGTGAGCAGAAATGAGCGTTTTAAAATTTCACTCACTTTGCATGTATATGAGAGCATCTATTACAAGACTTTATTCTTGGTGGCATACATTGAAACGAACAACATTAGTGCTTACCTCAAGTTTGAAACAAATGGCATCGCGGTTCTTAGGACTAGCGTCGCACAAATTAACAGCGAAATCGATGTACGAGAAAAAAATGAACTCATTTTCTGGTATGTATCAATCAATGGATTTCTTAACATTCAAATAATGTGCTATAGTCATCAAAAATTGACGTTTAAAACATCGAAACATTTAGAGAAAATCGATATCAAATATTACGTCGACTTGCAGTCATCGGCCCCTTGTCTCTAAGCATCTGGACTTGTAAATTTTACGACTCGAAATTTTGGATTTGAAAAAAATAATTTCAAACAAGCCTTCGGAGGTGCAAAGACTTTACCATAGGGTAAATCGGCAATTTTCAACACATTTCATCTCTATAAATTTTTTCGTAGGACGTCGATAAACGCATCAAAAAAGTAAAAATTGATGCATACTCTAATTGAGTGAAAAATGAGTGCTCAAAAATACGTGTTTTCGGGGTCACTTCGTAGAGAACAAATATTTCTAACAACTCTAGTAACACTGTCGAAGCCTTGAAAAATAGCTGCGAGTGCCTAAATGGACATAAAATGAGTAAAACTTCGAAATCGAAAAAATCATTATCAAGCACTCATTTCTTAACAAAACTAACGAAAACATCAATTTCCTGTCGTTACTTGGACATGCGAGTGGTCGAAAACCCATGAAAAGCCTTTTAAAGGCCTTAAATTGGGATCGAATATTTCACCCCTAAGGACTTAGAAAAATTCACGAGATTTGAGCCCCAATTTTAGTTTTTTGGACTTTTTACAAAAGTTTGATGAGCTACAACTTTGAGCGTGGTACCAAACGAAAGGTCTCGTCAAGGCGCATCATTCAAGTGTTTTTTCAACTCTGTCGAAGGTGAGCAAGTGGGCTTTTGGGGGGGACGAATATCCGAAATAAGCTGAAAAAATGGAAAAAAAATTCTGACGCTCAAACGAAGCCGAAATTCGACCAGCAAAAGAATTATGGTATGTACGACCAAAAACCGAGCAGAAAGTGTTAAATAAAGTTTTTCGTGGGTCGCACCCATTTTCCTCAAACAAGTTTGAGGCGGTTTTTTGAGGGTTTGGGGCTTGTGTTTGGGACATTTTTTTGAGAAAAGCATCACTCATGGCAAACTGTAAACTTGATACCTTTGAGAAAAAGTTTGAATCTGGGTGGTATCAACTTTTGAAGTCCTCACTCGGTCAAACAACGTCACAAATGGCGGCCAAAAATGACCTTTGAAAAAACGCGTTTTTTTACTTCAACTTTAAAGTTGCACAAAATTTGAATTTCGAAAGATGGCACTCTGTAAAACTTGCTGCAACTAGGACCAAGCTTTTCGAATAAGATGTCAACTGCTCGAACTCTCAAGTATCACCAAAACCCCGGACAAACATGTTTTGAAACTCACCCAAACTCACGGAAATTTCGTGTCAGTTTTTGTTCCAAAGTTGCATCGAAACTTGATCGTTTTGAGAACCGCTGATTTCATAGTGAGTAGAACTTTTAAAAATCTATCACCTATCAAAGTTTGAGTTTGCAAACTAGCGTAGTTTGTCCAATAAAGAATGTCAAAATTTCGACTGAAATCGAAAAAAAATTTTTGGTCAACTTTGAGGAGCTCAAAGGGATATTTTTTATCAACGTATCGCAAAATGGCAACCTCAGCACCTACTCCAACATTTTATCTACCACATCCTGTAATTTGGGCCGCCTAGATGCATTCTAAGTATGTTTGGCAGCAGTTTGAAAAAGTGCAATTTTTGGCTATTTTTCACCATTGAACCTTCATTAAATTTAAAATTTTCGCACGATCGAAACGAAACTTGGCACAGATAATGTCGAGATGGGGGTCTTTCTGCTCACCAAATTTGAGCGCGCTGGGACCAGCCGTTTCCGAGAATGCGCCCATGCACTACACGTACGCACTACAGTCCTTCTTTACTCGGCGCGGCCACCCAGATTTTTATGAAATTTTTTTTTTTTTTTTTTTTGCGCATTTTTTTTTTAGTTTTCCTTCGGAACCTCAAAGAGAGGTCCGCCCGCGCAAAAACCAGCAAAGACCGGGGGCGGACCAACACACACACACACAAACACACACACACACCCCATCATCCCAACGCTCACACTCTACACACACTCCCACACACACATACACACATATACACACCAACATATCGCGCACACTTTTAAAAATAACCACAATTATCCAACACAATCAGATACACCATCGTCTCAAATCACAGAGCGATACGTACAAAATATTCCTCTCTACGCTCTATGTTAAACTTTCAAACACCAACATCAATTCATTTTCCGATACCATTAACATATTCCAAGTGTACAATTTACCTAACCATATATTTACAGATCAAAAATCATTTAACCGACCTCTTTTTATGAAAAACACATCCGCACCAAATCAATCATGTGGCAACGTCTTATATTATTAACCCAACCTAAACTATTCTAACCCAACCTAGTCAAATCTAACCAAACAAAAGCTATTTAATCCCGACTGCATATGATTACCCAATTAATCTCATTTTATTGTTGAATTTTTGACCACTCCTATTTTATTCCATCTAACTTAACATCCGACCTTTGTTTCTAATCAATTTACCCAACGGAATTTAACCTACCCTGCAAAAATTAAATACCTTCACCTAAATCAAAGCCTAAAATTAGCTAAATCCCTAATATGATGAGCGACGGCAGGTTGCTAATCAATATTCTAAACAGAGTCAAGAAGATAGTGAAATTTCAGTACAAAGTCGTAGTCTGAACTACCCTCCTGTAGAACCTGAATAATCCTCAAAATCTGATTGTCCATTTGGCCAGAATGCAGTAAACAATACCAAGACCCGAGTTCAATTACATAAGCCTCATTCAAAATTATACTTAAACATGCGGGAAAAATAATTAAATTCTCTGAAAGCTATTTAAGATTTCACCGAACCCAGGAGTACGAAAATTTGGCTTTCCA
This sequence comes from Morinoia aosen, assembly GCA_030386875.1. NCBI lineage: Eukaryota > Metazoa > Arthropoda > Malacostraca > Amphipoda > Talitridae > Morinoia > Morinoia aosen. The sequence continues at coordinate 7,837,180 of CM059558.1, read as the reverse complement.
TAACCCACAATAATTTCCACCTCTCATATCAGAATAGATTACTCACATTAAAAGGCGATACTAACCTTTCGTTCTGAAAATTCATTCGACGAAACCTTCAACAGAAAACGCCAAATATTCACCAACTTCATGACATATCCAATTATCATCAATATTCTCGAAACAACCCCAAAATTCTAAAATATATTTGTTTCCAAGAATAAATGATGTGAATTAGCTGTAAATCACCATACATCTGATGGCGTCTCTGTAAATCACCATTCATCAGATGGCGTCTCAGTTATTCGTGCAGAGCCCCTTAAATAATCCAATCCCGCAACAATCAAAAACAAAACAGCAATCAATCATCAATAAAATAAAAATCATTACTAAATTAAACTACAATCGCAATCCGGATTAAAAACCAAAGATAATTCTCGTTTAATAGAAAAACATCGACACCTGTTCATCTCCTTACAGATAATAATTGGGGTACGCGCTGTCGCGCGTTAAATTCAGGGGTTGAGTAAATCGAGCTTAAGTTTTGGGGCCGCTCGACGAGCGCTACGCAACTCGCCGAGCGGCATAATTGTTACTCAGATATTAGTCAAACTCGCGGGACACTGCAATTACCTCGAATCACTTTCAAACTCTGAAAAATGCAATTTTTGTGTCCTTTTTACGCATTTTTTGCGTATTTACCCCGTAGAGTTTACTAAAAACCCCAAAAGTATCGGTCTGTATGGTAATCAAATTGGTAGTTGCAGCGATTCTCATTTTTTAGCGTATTTCCATTGAAAATTACATTTTAATATCCGTGGACTTTTATCGAATTTTTTCTAATTTTTTCAAATGCGTGGTCATTGCACAAGTCGAAATTTCCGATTTGGCCCCAAAAACGGTTCAAAACAAGTTCCTATAACGAAATAACAGCCAAAACGTTTTTAAAAACTCATTTGTCCATATTTTGAAAAGTATTGAATAAAAAAAATTTTACCACCTTAATTCACACCCTGCTTTGGATTCTGCTTCATTTGAGTCTAAAATGAAGTTTCTAGCTTATTTCTAAGTACCCTAAATCGTCAAATTAAACAAGTATGGAATTTTAGAAAATTACTCATTTTCCCCAAAATATCATTTGGACCGTTCTCAAAATGACAATATAGACACTACTCATTGATGTCTACGTTGTATCAAAATTTCGGACTTCTACCTTCGATGCAAAGAAAGATATGCCTAATTAAAATTTCACTCAATTGCTGACCTAGTTCACCGATGCATCATCATTGAAAATTAAAAAAAATCAATATCTTTCACAATTCTCACTTTCTTAAGACGAAAGAAATGCTATCGCTTATGTACTCAATGATGCAAGTTTCATGCAAAATTCGGCACTGAACTGAGCGAAATGAGTGATTTTTCGAATTTCGAAATAAATTCATGTTTTGGGATTTGAACCCGCAACTTGTCAATTTTCGTCCTGAAAAACATTACAAAATCCATCGTCTCATCAAACACAATAGCTTGACCGATTTGCAGCGCCCAATGAACTCACCAACAGCATCTACGTTTGAATGAGTGAAATTCCCCATTTAAGAGAATAATTCCTCAAAATGAGGCATTTCATGAGCGGAAACAATTTTCATGTGTTACCACACCTAAATCCCAATTACTGACCGAAATAGAAGCCTGAACTAAGTCCGAGTGAGAATTTTCGAATTTTCGAAAATGTTTCACTAATAATATTTTAGTTTCCGTAAATAAAATATTTGAGACCCGCAAAACCTCTCAAAAATTCAATCCATATCAGGAACACACACTCACAAAATATGAACCCTGAGTGAGCGTCGAAACGGTGTCTACTCACTCACACTCAGTTTTTCCTAGAAGCGAAATATGCAACTGATGGGAATATGAATCAATGAGTTATCGCACTTATTCCCAAACAAAGTTTCAGTGCACAGCTCAAAAGTTCCTGACTCAAAACACCCTCCAATATCTTCTCTCAATCATCAAAATTAATGAGTGAAACATCAACTCACAGTACCCCATATCGTGATCGACAGCCCCAGCATGATGCGCTCTATTCCAAAACGCTTGTTTATTAATGAGCCGTCTCCAATACGAAATGTGTGTATCAGTATCTCGACCATTTGCAGGCATATTTCAAAATTCCATGAATAAAATACGCCAATAAAAACTCATCATGAATTTTGACCCACAATTAAAGAGCTCAAATACGAGATATCGCTCGATTTTGATGAGTCATTGATGACATATGCCGAGTATTATATTGTTTGCACGCTCAATGTACCATAACTAAAATCACTAGCCGGCAACTCTGCAAACCCTCTTATTCTTCATCAGTCGCCAACAGTTTCTTCCTCTTCAAACGCAAAGTGAGCAGAAATGAGCGTTTTAAAATTTCACTCACTTTGCATGTATATGAGAGCATCTATTACAAGACTTTATTCTTGGTGGCATACATTGAAACGAACAACATTAGTGCTTACCTCAAGTTTGAAACAAATGGCATCGCGGTTCTTAGGACTAGCGTCGCACAAATTAACAGCGAAATCGATGTACGAGAAAAAAATGAACTCATTTTCTGGTATGTATCAATCAATGGATTTCTTAACATTCAAATAATGTGCTATAGTCATCAAAAATTGACGTTTAAAACATCGAAACATTTAGAGAAAATCGATATCAAATATTACGTCGACTTGCAGTCATCGGCCCCTTGTCTCTAAGCATCTGGACTTGTAAATTTTACGACTCGAAATTTTGGATTTGAAAAAAATAATTTCAAACAAGCCTTCGGAGGTGCAAAGACTTTACCATAGGGTAAATCGGCAATTTTCAACACATTTCATCTCTATAAATTTTTTCGTAGGACGTCGATAAACGCATCAAAAAAGTAAAAATTGATGCATACTCTAATTGAGTGAAAAATGAGTGCTCAAAAATACGTGTTTTCGGGGTCACTTCGAAGAGAACAAATATTTCTAACAACTCTAGTAACACTGTCGAAGCCTTGAAAAATAGCTGCGAGTGCCTAAATGGACATAAAATGAGTAAAACTTCGAAATCGAAAAAATCATTATCAAGCACTCATTTCTTAACAAAACTAACGAAAACATCAATTTCCTGTCGTTACTTGGACATGCGAGTGGTCGAAAACCCATGAAAAGCCTTTTAAAGGCCTTAAATTGGGATCGAATATTTCACCCCTAAGGACTTAGAAAAATTCACGAGATTTGAGCCCCAATTTTAGTTTTTTGGACTTTTTCCAAAAGTTTGATGAGCTACAACTTTGAGCGTGGTACCAAACGAAAGGTCTCGTCGAGGCGCATCATTCAAGTGTTTTTTCAACTCTGTCGAAGGTGAGCAAGTGGGCTTCTGGGGGGGACGAATATCCGAAATAAGCTGAAAAAATGGAAAAAAAATTCTGACGCTCAAACGAAGCCGAAATTCGACCAGCAAAAGAATTATGGTATGTACGACCAAAAACCGAGCAGAAAGTGTTAAATAAAGTTTTTCGTGGGTCGCACCCATTTTCCTCAAACAAGTTTGAGGCGGTTTTTTGAGGGTTTGGGGCTTGTGTTTGGGACATTTTTTTGAGAAAAGCATCACTCATGGCAAACTGTAAACTTGATACCTTTGAGAAAAAGTTTAAATCTGGGTGGTATCAACTTTTGAAGTCCTCACTCGGTCAAACAACGTCACAAATGGCGGCCAAAAATGACCTTTGAAAAAACGCGTTTTTTTACTTCAACTTTAAAGTTGCACAAAATTTGAATTTCGAAAGATGGCACTCTGTAAAACTTGCTGCAACTAGGACCAAGCTTTTCGAATAAGATGTCAACTGCTCGAACTCTCAAGTATCACCAAAACCCCGGACAAACATGTTTTGAAACTCACCCAAACTCACGGAAATTTCGTGTCAGTTTTTGTTCCAAAGTTGCATCGAAACTTGATCGTTTTGAGAACCGCTGATTTCATAGTGAGTAGAACTTTTGAAAATCTATCACCTATCAAAGTTTGAGTTTGCAAACTTGCGTAGTTTGTCCAATAAAGAATGTCAAAATTTCGACTGAAATCGAAAAAAAATTTTTGGTCAACTTTGAGGAGCTCAAAGGGATATTTTTTATCAACGTATCGCAAAATGGCAACCTCAGCACCTACTCCAACATTTTATCTACCACATCCTGTAATTTGGGCCGCCTAGGTGCATTCTAAGTATGTTTGGCAGCAGTTTGAAAAAGTGCAATTTTTGGCTATTTTTCACCATTGAACCTTCATTAAATTTAAAATTTTCGCACGATCGAAACGAAACTTGGCACAGATAATGTCGAGATGGGGGTCTTTCTGCTCACCAAATTTGAGCGCGCTGGGACCAGCCGTTTCCGAGAATGCGCCCATGCACTACACGTACGCACTACAGTCCTTCTTTACTCGGCGCGGCCACCCAGATTTTTATGAAATTTTTTTTTTTTTTTTTTTTGCGCATTTTTTTTTTAGTTTTCCTTCGGAACCTCAAAGAGAGGTCCGCCCGCGCAAAAACCAGCAAAGACCGGGGGCGGACCAACACACACACACACAAACACACACACACACCCCATCATCCCAACGCTCACACTCTACACACACTCCCACACACACATACACACATATACACACCAACATATCGCGCACACTTTTAAAAATAACCACAATTATCCAACACAATCAGATACACCATCGTCTCAAATCACAGAGCGATACGTACAAAATATTCCTCTCTACGCTCTATGTTAAACTTTCAAACACCAACATCAATTCATTTTCCGATACCATTAACATATTCCAAGTGTACAATTTACCTAACCATATATTTACAGATCAAAAATCATTTAACCGACCTCTTTTTATGAAAAACACATCCGCACCAAATCAATCATGTGGCAACGTCTTATATTATTAACCCAACCTAAACTATTCTAACCCAACCTAGTCAAATCTAACCAAACAAAAGCTATTTAATCCCGACTGCATATGATTACCCAATTAATCTCATTTTATTGTTGAATTTTTGACCACTCCTATTTTATTCCATCTAACTTAACATCCGACCTTTGTTTCTAATCAATTTACCCAACGGAATTTAACCTACCCTGCAAAAATTAAATACCTTCACCTAAATCAAAGCCTAAAATTAGCTAAATCCCTAATATGATGAGCGACGGCAGGTTGCTAATCAATATTCTAAACAGAGTCAAGAAGATAGTGAAATTTCAGTACAAAGTCGTAGTCTGAACTACCCTCCTGTAGAACCTGAATAATCCTCAAAATCTGATTGTCCATTTGGCCAGAATGCAGTAAACAATACCAAGACCCGAGTTCAATTACATAAGCCTCATTCAAAATTATACTTAAACATGCGGGAAAAATAATTAAATTCTCTGAAAGCTATTTAAGATTTCACCGAACCCAGGAGTACGAAAATTTGGCTTTCCATAACCCACAATAATTTCCACCTCTCATATCAGAATAGATTACTCACATTAAAAGGCGATACTAACCTTTCGTTCTGAAAATTCATTCGACGAAACCTTCAACAGAAAACGCCAAATATTCACCAACTTCATGACATATCCAATTATCATCAATATTCTCGAAACAACCCCAAAATTCTAAAATATATTTGTTTCCAAGAATAAATGATGTGAATTAGCTGTAAATCACCATACATCTGATGGCGTCTCTGTAAATCACCATTCATCAGATGGCGTCTCAGTTATTCGTGCAGAGCCCCTTAAATAATCCAATCCCGCAACAATCAAAAACAAAACAGCAATCAATCATCAATAAAATAAAAATCATTACTAAATTAAACTACAATCGCAATCCGGATTAAAAACCAAAGATAATTCTCGTTTAATAGAAAAACATCGACACCTGTTCATCTCCTTACAGATAATAATTGGGGTACGCGCTGTCGCGCGTTAAATTCAGGGGTTGAGTAAATCGAGCTTAAGTTTTGGGGCCGCTCGACGAGCGCTACGCAACTCGCCGAGCGGCATAATTGTTACTCAGATATTAGTCAAACTCGCGGGACACTGCAATTACCTCGAATCACTTTCAAACTCTGAAAAATGCAATTTTTGTGTCCTTTTTACGCATTTTTTGCGTATTTACCCCGTAGAGTTTACTAAAAACCCCAAAAGTATCGGTCTGTATGGTAATCAAATTGGTAGTTGCAGCGATTCTCATTTTTTAGCGTATTTCCATTGAAAATTACATTTTAATATCCGTGGACTTTTATCGAATTTTTTCTAATTTTTTCAAATGCGTGGTCATTGCACAAGTCGAAATTTCCGATTTGGCCCCAAAAACGGTTCAAAACAAGTTCCTATAACGAAATAACAGCCAAAACGTTTTTAAAAACTCATTTGTCCATATTTTGAAAAGTATTGAATAAAAAAAATTTTACCACCTTAATTCACACCCTGCTTTGGATTCTGCTTCATTTGAGTCTAAAATGAAGTTTCTAGCTTATTTCTAAGTACCCTAAATCGTCAAATTAAACAAGTATGGAATTTTAGAAAATTACTCATTTTCCCCAAAATATCATTTGGACCGTTCTCAAAATGACAATATAGACACTACTCATTGATGTCTACGTTGTATCAAAATTTCGGACTTCTACCTTCGATGCAAAGAAAGATATGCCTAATTAAAATTTCACTCAATTGCTGACCTAGTTCACCGATGCATCATCATTGAAAATTAAAAAAAATCAATATCTTTCACAATTCTCACTTTCTTAAGACGAAAGAAATGCTATCGCTTATGTACTCAATGATGCAAGTTTCATGCAAAATTCGGCACTGAACTGAGCGAAATGAGTGATTTTTCGAATTTCGAAATAAATTCATGTTTTGGGATTTGAACCCGCAACTTGTCAATTTTCGTCCTGAAAAACATTACAAAATCCATCGTCTCATCAAACACAATAGCTTGACCGATTTGCAGCGCCCAATGAACTCACCAACAGCATCTACGTTTGAATGAGTGAAATTCCCCATTTAAGAGAATAATTCCTCAAAATGAGGCATTTCATGAGCGGAAACAATTTTCATGTGTTACCACACCTAAATCCCAATTACTGACCGAAATAGAAGCCTGAACTAAGTCCGAGTGAGAATTTTCGAATTTTCGAAAATGTTTCACTAATAATATTTTAGTTTCCGTAAATAAAATATTTGAGACCCGCAAAACCTCTCAAAAATTCAATCCATATCAGGAACACACACTCACAAAATATGAACCCTGAGTGAGCGTCGAAACGGTGTCTACTCACTCACACTCAGTTTTTCCTAGAAGCGAAATATGCAACTGATGGGAATATGAATCAATGAGTTATCGCACTTATTCCCAAACAAAGTTTCAGTGCACAGCTCAAAAGTTCCTGACTCAAAACACCCTCCAATATCTTCTCTCAATCATCAAAATTAATGAGTGAAACATCAACTCACAGTACCCCATATCGTGATCGACAGCCCCAGCATGATGCGCTCTATTCCAAAACGCTTGTTTATTAATGAGCCGTCTCCAATACGAAATGTGTGTATCAGTATCTCGACCATTTGCAGGCATATTTCAAAATTCCATGAATAAAATACGCCAATAAAAACTCATCATGAATTTTGACCCACAATTAAAGAGCTCAAATACGAGATATCGCTCGATTTTGATGAGTCATTGATGACATATGCCGAGTATTATATTGTTTGCACGCTCAATGTACCATAACTAAAATCACTAGCCGGCAACTCTGCAAACCCTCTTATTCTTCATCAGTCGCCAACAGTTTCTTCCTCTTCAAACGCAAAGTGAGCAGAAATGAGCGTTTTAAAATTTCACTCACTTTGCATGTATATGAGAGCATCTATTACAAGACTTTATTCTTGGTGGCATACATTGAAACGAACAACATTAGTGCTTACCTCAAGTTTGAAACAAATGGCATCGCGGTTCTTAGGACTAGCGTCGCACAAATTAACAGCGAAATCGATGTACGAGAAAAAAATGAACTCATTTTCTGGTATGTATCAATCAATGGATTTCTTAACATTCAAATAATGTGCTATAGTCATCAAAAATTGACGTTTAAAACATCGAAACATTTAGAGAAAATCGATATCAAATATTACGTCGACTTGCAGTCATCGGCCCCTTGTCTCTAAGCATCTGGACTTGTAAATTTTACGACTCGAAATTTTGGATTTGAAAAAAATAATTTCAAACAAGCCTTCGGAGGTGCAAAGACTTTACCATAGGGTAAATCGGCAATTTTCAACACATTTCATCTCTATAAATTTTTTCGTAGGACGTCGATAAACGCATCAAAAAAGTAAAAATTGATGCATACTCTAATTGAGTGAAAAATGAGTGCTCAAAAATACGTGTTTTCGGGGTCACTTCGAAGAGAACAAATATTTCTAACAACTCTAGTAACACTGTCGAAGCCTTGAAAAATAGCTGCGAGTGCCTAAATGGACATAAAATGAGTAAAACTTCGAAATCGAAAAAATCATTATCAAGCACTCATTTCTTAACAAAACTAACGAAAACATCAATTTCCTGTCGTTACTTGGACATGCGAGTGGTCGAAAACCCATGAAAAGCCTTTTAAAGGCCTTAAATTGGGATCGAATATTTCACCCCTAAGGACTTAGAAAAATTCACGAGATTTGAGCCCCAATTTTAGTTTTTTGGACTTTTTACAAAAGTTTGATGAGCTACAACTTTGAGCGTGGTACCAAACGAAAGGTCTCGTCGAGGCGCATCATTCAAGTGTTTTTTCAACTCTGTCGAAGGTGAGCAAGTGGGCTTCTGGGGGGGACGAATATCCGAAATAAGCTGAAAAAATGGAAAAAAAATTCTGACGCTCAAACGAAGCCGAAATTCGACCAGCAAAAGAATTATGGTATGTACGACCAAAAACCGAGCAGAAAGTGTTAAATAAAGTTTTTCGTGGGTCGCACCCATTTTCCTCAAACAAGTTTGAGGCGGTTTTTTGAGGGTTTGGGGCTTGTGTTTGGGACATTTTTTTGAGAAAAGCATCACTCATGGCAAACTGTAAACTTGATACCTTTGAGAAAAAGTTTAAATCTGGGTGGTATCAACTTTTGAAGTCCTCACTCGGTCAAACAACGTCACAAATGGCGGCCAAAAATGACCTTTGAAAAAACGCGTTTTTTTACTTCAACTTTAAAGTTGCACAAAATTTGAATTTCGAAAGATGGCACTCTGTAAAACTTGCTGCAACTAGGACCAAGCTTTTCGAATAAGATGTCAACTGCTCGAACTCTCAAGTATCACCAAAACCCCGGACAAACATGTTTTGAAACTCACCCAAACTCACGGAAATTTCGTGTCAGTTTTTGTTCCAAAGTTGCATCGAAACTTGATCGTTTTGAGAACCGCTGATTTCATAGTGAGTAGAACTTTTGAAAATCTATCACCTATCAAAGTTTGAGTTTGCAAACTTGCGTAGTTTGTCCAATAAAGAATGTCAAAATTTCGACTGAAATCGAAAAAAAATTTTTGGTCAACTTTGAGGAGCTCAAAGGGATATTTTTTATCAACGTATCGCAAAATGGCAACCTCAGCACCTACTCCAACATTTTATCTACCACATCCTGTAATTTGGGCCGCCTAGGTGCATTCTAAGTATGTTTGGCAGCAGTTTGAAAAAGTGCAATTTTTGGCTATTTTTCACCATTGAACCTTCATTAAATTTAAAATTTTCGCACGATCGAAACGAAACTTGGCACAGATAATGTCGAGATGGGGGTCTTTCTGCTCACCAAATTTGAGCGCGCTGGGACCAGCCGTTTCCGAGAATGCGCCCATGCACTACACGTACGCACTACAGTCCTTCTTTACTCGGCGCGGCCACCCAGATTTTTATGAAATTTTTTTTTTTTTTTTTTTTGCGCATTTTTTTTTTAGTTTTCCTTCGGAACCTCAAAGAGAGGTCCGCCCGCGCAAAAACCAGCACAGACCGGGGGCGGACCACACACAAACACACAAACACACACACACACACCCCATCATCCCAACGCTCACACTCTACACACACTCCCACACACACACACACACACATACACAAATACATGCCAAGCACACATGTAAAAATAACCACAATTATCCAACACAATCAGATACACCATAGTCTCAAATCACAAAACGATATGTGCAATACATTTTAATCTAAGCACTATGTTGAACTTTCAAACACCAACATCAATTCATTTTCCGACACCATTAACAAATACCAAATCAAAACGCAACTTAACCACATATTGACAGGTCAAAAATTATTTACCGACCTCTTTTTATGAACAACACATCCTTACCAAATCTATCAGATGGCATCGTCTTGTATTATCAACCCAACCTAAACTAATCCAACCCAACCTAAACTAATCTAACCCAACCTAGTCTAATCTAACCCAACCAAAGCTACTTTATCCTGACTGGATATGATAACCTAACCTATCTTATTTTATTGTTGAATTTTTGACCACTCTCATTTTATTCCATCTAACTTAAAGTCCGACCTCTGTTTTTTATTAATTTACCCAACGGAATTTAACCTATCCTGCAATAAATGAAAAACTTTCACCAAAATCATAACATAAAATTACCTAAATCCCTAACATGAAGAGCGACTGCAAAATGCTTAACAATATTCTAAACCGAGTCATGAAGAAAGGGACATTTCAGTATAAAATCCCGAATTAACCTCCGGTCGAACATACTTAAAACCCTATATATATGATTGTCCATTCGACCAGAACATATTAAACAATTCCTAATCCTTATTTGAATTACATAAGCCTCATTCAAAATTTTACTTATACATGCGGTTAAAAAAATACATTCTTTAAAAGCTATTTAAAATTTCACCATACCCAGACGTACGAAAATTTGCCTTCCCATAGCCCACAAAAAATACCCACCCTTTATATCAGAATAGATTACTCACTTTCAAAGGCGATACTAAATTTTCGTTCTGAAAATTCATTTGAAACCTTCAACAGAAAACGCAAAATGTTCACCAACTTCATGACACATCCAATTACTATCAATAATCTCTCAAATTAACCGCAACAACCCAATGTATATTTGTTTTCAAGATTAAATGATCAAATTTGCGGTAAATTAGCATACATCAAATAGAGTCTCAGTCATTCATGCAGGGCACTTAAATAAACTAAACCTCCTCCAATCTAACACAAAACAACCATAAATAATCAATAAAATAAAAATCATCACTAACTAAAACTACCATCGCAATCCGACATCAAAACCAAAGATAATTCTCGTTTAATAGAAAAACATCGACACCTGTTAATCTCCTTACAGATAATAATTGTGGAACGCGCTGTCGCGCGTCAAATTCAGGGGTTGAGTAAATCGAGCTTCAGTTTTTGGGCCGCTCGACGAGCGCTACGCAACTCGCCGAGCGGCGTGATTGTTGCTCAGATATTAGTCCAACTCGAGGGACACTGCATTTACTTCGAATCACTTTCAAACTCTGAGAAATGCAATTTTTGTGTAATTTTTACGCATTTTTAGTGTATTTACCCCGTAGAGTTTACTAACGGCCCTAAAAGTATCTGTCTGTATGGTAATCAAATTGGTAGCTGCAGCGATTCTCATTTTTTAGCGATTTTCCATTGAAATAACATTTTAATATCCGTGGACTTTATTCGAAATTTTTCCTAAATTTTTCAAATGCGTGGTCATTGCACAAGTCAAAATGTCCCATTTGGCCCTAAAAACGGTTCAAAACACGTTCCAATGACGAAATAACGACCAAAACTTTCTTAAAAACTCATTTGTCCATATATTAAAAAATAATGAATAAAATAAATTTTAATACCATAATTCAGACCCTGCTTCGGATTCCGCTTCATTTGAGCCCAAAATGAGGTTTCTAGCTTATTTCTAAGTACCCTAAATCGTCAAATTAAACAAGTATGGAATTTTAGAAAATTACTCATTTTCCCCAAAATATCATTTGGACCGTTCTCAAAATGACAATATAGACACTACTCATTGATGTCTACGTTCTATCAAAATTTCGGACTTGTACCTTCGATGGAAAGAAAGATATGCCTAATTAAAATTTCACTCAATTGCTGACCGAGTTCACCGATGCATCATCATTGCAAATGAAAAAAAATCAATATCTTTCATAACTCCCACTTTCTGAAGACGAAAGAAATGCTATCGCTTCTCTACATCATGACGCAAGTATCATGCAAATTTCGGCACTGAACTATGTGAAATGAGTGATTTTTCGAATTTCGAAATAAATTCATGTTATGGGATTTGAACCCGCAACTTGTCAATTTTCGTCCTGAAAAACATTACAAAATCCATCGTCTCATCATACACAATAGCTTGACCGATTTGCAGCGCCCAATGAACTCACCAACAGCATCTACGTTTGAATGAGTGAAATTCCCCATTTAAGAGAATAATTCCTCAAAATGAGGCATTTCATGAGCGGAAACAATTTTCATGTGTTACCACACCTAAATCCCAATTACTGACCGAAATAGAAGCCTGAACTAAGTCCGAGTGAGAATTTTCGAATTTTCGAAAATATTTCACTAATAATATTTTAGTTTCCGTAAATAAAATATTTGAGACCCGCAAAACCTCTCAAAAATTCAATCCATATCAGGAACACACACTCACAAAATATGAACCCTGAGTGAGCGTCGAAAGGGTGTCTACTCACTCACACTCAGTTTTTCCTAGAAGCGAAATATGCAACTGATGGGAATATGAATCAATGAGTTATCGCACTTATTCCCAAACAAAGTTTCAGTGCACAGCTCAAAAGTTCCTGACTCAAAACACCCTCCAATATCTTCTCTCAATCATCAAAATTAATGAGTGAAACATCAACTCACAGTACCCCATATCGTGATCGACAGCCCCAGCATGATGCGCTCTATTCCAAAACGCTCGTTTATTAATGAGCCTTTTACAATACGAAATGTGTGTGTCAGTATCTCGACCATTTGCAGGCACATTTCAGAATTCCATGAATAAAATACGCCAATAAAACTCATCATTAATTTTGACACACAATCAAAGAGCTCAAATACGAGATATCGCTCGATTTTGATGAGTCATTGATGACATTTCCCGAGTATTATATTGTTTGCATGCTCATTGTATCATAACTAAAATCACTAGCCGGCAACTCTGCAAACCCTCTTATTCTTCATCAGTCGCCAACAGTTTCTTCCTCTTCAAAACGCTAAGTGAGCAGAAATGAGCGTTTTAAAATTTCACTCACTTTGCATGTATATGAGAGCATCTATTACAACACTTTCATCATGGCGGCATTCATTGAAACGAACAACAATTGTGCTTACCTCAAGTTTGAAACAAATGGCATCGCAATTCTTAGGACTAGCGTCGCACAAATTAACAGCGAAATCGATGTACGAGAAAAAAATGAGCTCATTTTCTGGTATATATCATTCAATGGATTTCTTAACATTAAAATAATGTGATATATTCATCAAAAATTAACGTTTGAGACACTGAAACTTTTCGAGAAAATCGATATCAAATATTGCGTCGACTTGCAGTATTCGGCCCATTGTCTCTAAGCATCTGGACTTGTAAATTTCACGACTCGAAATTTTGGATCTGAAAAAAAAATTTCAAATGAGCCGTCGGAGGTGCAAAGACTTTACCTAAGGGTAAATCGGCAATTTGCAACACATTTCATCTCTATAAATTTTTTCGTAGGACGTCGATAAACGCATCAAAAAAGTAAAAATTGATGCATACTCTAATTGAGTGAAAAATGAGTGCTCAAAAATACGTGTTGTCGAGTTCCTTTCCAAGAGAACAAATATTTTTAACAACTCTAGCAACACTCTCGATGCCTCGAAAAATGGCTGCGAGTCCCTAAATGGGTATAAAATGAGTAAAACTTCGAAATCGAAAAAATCATTATCAAGCACTCATTTCTTAACAAAACTAACGAAAACATCAATTTTCTGTCATTACTTAAACATGGGTGTGGTCGAAAATCCATGAAAAGCCTTATAGAGGCCTTAAATTGAGATCGAATATTTCACCCCAAGGACTTAGAAAAATTCACGCGATTTGAGCCCCAATTTTAGTTTTTTGGATTTTTCTCAAAAGTTTGTTGAGCTACAACTTTAAGTTTGGTACCAAACGAAAGGTCTCGCTGAGGCGCATCACTCATAAGAATTTCGATATCCTGAGGCATGAAAAAGGAGGCCTTAGAAGAGATGGAATGTGCCATTTTAATGTTAAAGTCGCAAAATTCAATAAAACGAAAAAAATTTTCGAGGGATCTTTCCACAAAACTTTTTTCGTATGTAGCATCCAAAAACTCGCAAAAAATGTTAAATAAAGTTTTTCGTGGGTCCCACCCATTTTCCTCAAACAAGTTTGAGGCGGTTTTTTGAGGGTTTGGGGGTTGTGTTTGGGACAATTTTTTGAGAAAAGCATCAATCATGGCGAATTGTAAACTTGATAACTTTGAGAAAAAGTTCAAATCTGGGTGGTATCAACTTTTGGAGTTCCCACTCGGTCAAACAACGTCACAAATGGCGGCCAAAAATGACCTTTGAAAAAACGCGTTTTTTTACTTCAACTTTAAAGTTGCACAAAATTTGAATTTCGAAAGATGGCACTCTGTAAAACTTGCTGCAACTAGGACCAAGCTTTTCAAATAAGATGTCAACTGCTCGAACTCTCAAGTATCACCAAAACCCCGGACAAACATGTTTTGAAACTCACCCAAACTCACGGAAATTTCGTGTCAATTTTTGTTCCAAAGTTGCGTCCAAACTTGATCGTTTTGAGAACCGCTGATTTTATAGTGAGTAGAACTTTCAAAAATCTATCACCTATAAAAGTTTGAGTTTGCAAACTTGCGTAGTTTGTCCAATAAAAAATGTCAAAATTTCGACTGAAATCGAAAAAAAATTTTTGGTCAACTTTGAGGAGCTCAAAGGGATACTTTTTATTAACGTATCGCAAAATGGCAACCTGAGCACCTACTCGAACATTTCATCTACCACATCCTGTAATTTGAGCCACCTAAGTGCATTCTAAGTATGTTTGGCAGCAGTTTGAAAAAGCTCAATTTTCGGCGATTTTTGACCATTTTTCCGCCATTGAATGAAAAGTTCTTGCACGATCGAAACGAAACTTGGCACGGGTAATATCGAGATGGTCGTCTTTCTGCTCACCGAATTTGAGCGCGCTGCGACCACGCGTTCTAGGGGCTCGCTCTTGTGCTCACGCCAGATCCGGTATATATGCCACCTGTCCGGAACTCAACGCGGTCGACCAGAATTTTTTTTTTTTTTTTTTTTTTCTTTTTGCGCTATTTAGTTTCAGTTTTCCTCCGGAACCTCTCCGAGGGTCCGCCCGCGCAAAAACCAGCACAGACCGGGGGCGGACCACACACACACACACCCACACACACAAACACCCCATCATCCCAACGCTCACACTCTACACACACTCCCACACACACACACACACATACACACACACATGCAGTGCACACTTGTAAAAATAACCACAATTATCCAACACAATCAGATACACCATCGTCTCAAATGACAAATCGATATGTGCAATGTCTTTCACTCTATGTTCTATGTTTAACTTTCAAACACCATCATCAATTCATTTTCCGATACCATTAACAAATACCATGTATTAAATTCACCTAACCATATATTTACCGGGCAAAAATCCTTTCACCGACCTCTTTTTATGAATAACACATCCTTAACAAATCAATCAGATGGAAACGTCTTATATTATTAACCCAACCTAAACTAATCTAACCCAACGTAGTCTAATCTAACCCAACCTAGTCTAATCTAAACCAACCAAAGCTATTTTATCATGACTGAATAAGAAAACCTATTCTATCACATTTTATTGTTGAATTTTTGACCACTCCTATTTTATTCCATCTAATTTAACGTCCGACCTCTATTTCGTATCAGTTTACCCAATGGAATTTAACCTATCCTGCCAAAAAAGAAATGCTTTCACCTAAATCAAAACTTAAAATTACCTAAATCCCTCACATGAAGATCGTCAGCAATTTGCTTCACAATATTCTAAACCGAGTCAAGAAGATAGGGAAATTTCAGTATACAATCCAGAATTAACCTCCGGTCGAACATACTTATAACCCTACAAATATGATTGTCCATTCGACCAGAATATATTAAACAATTCCTAGTCCCAAGTTGAATTACATAAGCCTCACTCAAAAATTAAGTTATACTTGCGGGTGAAAAAGAATACATTCTTTAAAAGCTATTTAAAATTTCACCAAACCCAGACGCACGAAAATTTGGCTTACCATAACCCACAATAATAGCCCCCTCTCAAATCAGAATAGATTACTCACTTTCGAAGGCGATACTAACCTTTCGTTCTGAAAATTCATTTGAAACCTTCAACAGAAAACGCCAAATATTCACCAACTTCATGACAGATCCAATTACTATCAATACTCTCAAATGAACCTCAAAAATTTAAAATATATTTGTTTCCAGGAATAAATGATGCGAATAAGCTATAAATTAGTATACATCAGATAGAGTCTGAGTTATTCATGCAAGGCCCTTGAATGAACTAAACCTGCTCCAATCTAAAACAAAACAACGAGAAATCCTCGATATAATAAAATCATCACTAACTAAAACTACCATCGCAATCCGAAATGAAAATGAAAGATAATTCTCGTTTAATAGAAAAACATTGACACCTGTTCATCTCTTTACAGATAATAATTGTGGAACGCGCTGTCGCGCGTTGAATTCAAGGGTTGAGTAAATCGAGCTTGAGTTTTGGGGCCACTCGACGAGCGCTACGCGACTCGCCGAGTGGCATAATTGTTGCTTAGATATTAGTCAAACTCGAGGGACACTGCATTTACTTCGAATCACTTTCAAACTCTGAAAAATGCAATTTCTGTGTCATTTATATGCATTTTCAGCGTATTTACCCCGTAGAGCTTACTAACGGCCCTAAAAGTATCTGTCGGTATGGTAATCAAATCGGTAACTGCAGCGATTCTCATTTTTCAGCGATTTTCCATCGAAAATAACATTTCAATATCCGTGGACTTTTATCGAATTTTTTCATAAATTTTTCAAATGCGTGGTCATTGCACAAGTCAAAATGTCCCATTTGGCCCTAAAAACGGTTCAAAACACGTTCCAATGACGAAATAACGACCAAAACATTCTTAAAAACTCATTTGTCCATATATTAAAAAATAATGAATAACAAAATTTTTAACACCATAATTCAGACCCTGCTTTGGATTCCGCTTCATTTGAGCCCAAAATGAGGTTTCTAGCTTATTTCTAAGTACCCTAAATCGTCAAATTAAACAAGTATGGAATTTTAGAAAATTACTCATTTTCCCCAAAATATCATTTGGACCGTTCTCAAAATGTCAATATAGACACTACTCATCGATGTCTACATTGTATCAAAATTTCGGACTTCTACCTTCCATGCAAAGAAAGATATGCCCAATTCAAATTTCACTCATTTGCCGACCGAGTTGCCCAATGCATCATCGTTGAAAATGGAAAAAATTCAGTATATATCATCAATACCACTTTCGCGAGACGAAAGAAATGCTATCGCTTCTCTACATCATGACGCAAGTTTCGTTCAAATTTCGGCACTGAACTATGTGAAATGAGTGATTTTTCGAATTTCGAAATATATTCATGTTTTGGGATTTGAACACGCAACTTGCCAATTTTCATCCCGAAAAACATTACAAAATCCATCGTCTCATCAAACACAATAGCTTGACCGATTTGCAGCGCCCAATGAACTCACCAACAGCAACTACGCTTGAGTGAGTGAAATTCGCCATTTAAGATCATAATTACTCAAAATGAGGCATTTCATGAGCGAAAACAATTTTCATGCGTCACCACAACTATTTTCCAATTAGTGACCGAAATAGAAGCCTGAACCAAGTTCGAGTGAGAATTTTCGAATTTTCGAAAATATTTCAGTAATAATATTTTAGTTTCCGTAAATAAAATATTTGAGACCCGCAAAACCTCTCAAAAATTCAATCCATATCAGGAACACACACTCACAAAATATGAACCCTGAGTGAGCGTCGAAACGGTGTCTACTCATTCACACTCAATTTTCCCTAAAAGCGAAACATGCAACTGATGGGAATATGAGGTAGTAAATCAACGAGTTCTCATATCTATTCCAGAACCAAATTTGAGTACACAGCTCAAACGTTCCTGACTCAAAAGACCCTCCTATTTCTTCTCTCAATCATCAAAATTAATGAGTAAAATATCAACTCACAATACCCTCTATCGTTAACGACAGCGTCAGCATGATGCGCTTTATTACTCAACGCTCGATCATTAATGAGTTCTTTTTCAACACGAAATTAGAGTATCAATTCATCCACCATGTGCAAGTCAAATTTCTGATTTCCAACAATAAAATAAGCTCTCAAAAACAATTCATCAATTTTGAACCACAAGAAGAGCTTAAAACGACATATCGCATCGTTTTGATGAGTTAGTGATGCCATTTTTTGAGTGTTATACGGTTTGCAGTCACACTGTACCGTGACTAAAATCACTAGGTGGCAACTCTGCAAACCCTCTTATTCTTCAACACTCGCCGCCAGTTTGTTCCTGTTCAAAATGCTAAGTGAGCATAAATGAGCGTTTTTAAATTTCACTCACTTTCCATATATGAGAGCATCTATTACAAGACTTTGATCATGGTGACACTCGTTGAAACGAACAGCATTAATGCTTAATCTAAGGTTGAGACAAATGGCATCGCGACTCCTATGGGACCAGCGTCGCACAAAATAACAGCGAAATCAATGTACGAGAAAAAAATGAGCTCATTTTCTGGTATATTTCATTCCATGGATTTCTTTACGTGTCAAAAATGTGATATATTCATCAAAAATTGACGTTTGAGACACCAAAACTTTTCGAGAAAATCGATGTCAAATATTGCGTCCACTTGCAGTCATCGGCCCCTTGTCTACAAGTATCTGGACTTGTAAATTTAACGACTCGGAATTATGGATTTGAAAAAAAAATTTTTAAACGAGCCGTCGAAGGTGCAAAAACTTTACCCAAGGGTGAATCGGCAATTTGCAACACATTTCATCTCTATAAATTTTTTCGTACGACGTCGATAAACGCCTCAAAAAAGTAAAAAATGATGCATACTCAAATTGAGTGAAAAATGAGTGCTCATAAATACGTGTTATCGAGTTCCTTTCTAAGAGAACAAATATTTTTAACAACTCTAGCAACACTGTCGAAGCCTTGAAAAATAGCTGCGAGTGCCTAAATGGACATAAAATGAGTAAAACTTCGAAATCGAAAAAATCATTATCAAGCACTCATTTCTTAACAAAACTAACGAAAACATCAATTTCCTGTCGTTACTTGGACATGCGAGTGGTCGAAAACCCATGAAAAGCCTTTTAAAGGCCTTAAATTGGGATCGAATATTTCACCCCTAAGGACTTAGAAAAATTCACGAGATTTGAGCCCCAATTTTAGTTTTTTGGACTTTTTCCAAAAGTTTGATGAGCTACAACTTTGAGCGTGGTACCAAACGAAAGGTCTCGTCGAGGCGCATCATTCAAGTGTTTTTTCAACTCTGTCGAAGGTGAGCAAGTGGGCTTTTGGGGGAGACGAATATCCGAAATAAGCTGAAAAAATGGAAAAAAAATTCTGACGCTCAAACGAAGCCGAAATTCGACCAGCAAAAGAATTATGGTATGTACGACCAAAAACCGAGCAGAAAGTGCTAAATAAAGTTTTTCGTGGGTCGCACCCATTTTCCTCAAACAAGTTTGAGGCGGTTTTTTGAGGGTTTGGGGCTTGTGTTTGGGACATTTTTTTGAGAAAAGCATCACTCATGGCAAACTGTAAACTTGATACCTTTGAGAAAAAGTTTAAATCTGGGTGGTATCAACTTTTGAAGTCCTCACTCGGTCAAACAACGTCACAAATGGCGGCCAAAAATGACCTTTGAAAAAACGCGTTTTTTTACTTCAACTTTAAAGTTGCACAAAATTTGAATTTCGAAAGATGGCACTCTGTAAAACTTGCTGCAACTAGGACCAAGCTTTTCGAATAAGATGTCAACTGCTCGAACTCTCAAGTATCACCAAAACCCCGGACAAACATGTTTTGAAACTCACCCAAACTCACGGAAATTTCGTGTCAGTTTTTGTTCCAAAGTTGCATCGAAACTTGATCGTTTTGAGAACCGCTGATTTCATAGTGAGTAGAACTTTTGAAAATCTATCACCTATTAAAGTTTGAGTTTGCAAACTTGCGTAGTTTGTCCAATAAAGAATGTCAAAATTTCGACTGAAATCGAAAAAAAATTTTTGGTCAACTTTGAGGAGCTCAAAGGGATATTTTTTATCAACGTATCGCAAAATGGCAACCTCAGCACCTACTCCAACATTTTATCTACCACATCCTGTAATTTGGGCCGCCTAGGTGCATTCTAAGTATGTTTGGCAGCAGTTTGAAAAAGTGCAATTTTTAGCTATTTTTCACCATTGAACCTTCATTAAATTTAAAATTTTCGCACGATCGAAACGAAACTTGGCACAGATAATGTCGAGATGGGGGTCTTTCTGCTCACCAAATTTGAGCGCGCTGGGACCAGCCGTTTCCGAGAATGCGCCCATGCACTACACGTACGCACTACAGTCCTTCTTTACTCGGCGCGGCCACCCAGATTTTTATGAAATTTTTTTTTTTTTTTTTTTTGCGCATTTTTTTTTTAGTTTTCCTTCGGAACCTCAAAGAGAGGTCCGCCCGCGCAAAAACCAGCACAGACCGGGGGCGGACCACACACACACACACCCACACACACACAAACACCTCATAACCCCAAACATTCACACTCTTACACACACTCCCACACACACACACACACATACACAAATACATGCCAAGCACACTTGTAAAAATAACCACAATTATCCAGCACAATCAGATACACCATCGTCTCAAATCACAGAGCGATACGTACAAAATATTCCTCTCTACGCTCTATGTTAAACTTTCAAACACCAACATCAATTCATTTTCCGATACCATTAACAAATACCAAGTGTACAATTTACCTAACCATATATTTACAGATCAAAAATCATTTAACCGACCTCTTTTTATGAAAAACACATCCTCACCAAATCAATCATGTGGCAACGTCTTATATTATTAACCCAACCTAAACTAATCTAACCCAACCTAGTCAAATCTAACCAAACAAAAGCTATTTAATC
Source organism: Morinoia aosen (assembly GCA_030386875.1). Classification (NCBI taxonomy): domain Eukaryota; kingdom Metazoa; phylum Arthropoda; class Malacostraca; order Amphipoda; family Talitridae; genus Morinoia; species Morinoia aosen. The sequence continues at coordinate 7,815,762 of CM059558.1, read as the reverse complement.
CCGACTGGATATGATTACCCAATTAATCTCATTTTATTGTTGAATTTTTGACCACTCCTATTTTATTCCATCTAACTTAACATCCGACCTTTGTTTCTAATCAATTTACCCAACGGAATTTAACCTACCCTGCAAAAATTAAATACCTTCACCTAAATCAAAGCCTAAAATTAGCTAAATCCCTAATATGATGAGCGACGGCAGGTTGCTAATCAATATTCTAAACAGAGTCAAGAAGATAGTGAAATTTCAGTACAAATTCGTAGTCTGAATTACCCTCCTGTAGAACCTGAATAAAATCCTCGAAATCTGATTGTCCATTTGGCCAGAATGCAGTAAACAATACCAAGACCCGAGTTCAATTACATAAGCCTCATTCAAAATTATACTTATACATGCGGGAAAAATAATTAAATTCTCTGAAAGCTATTTAAGATTTCACCGAACCCAGGAGTACGAAAATTTGGCTTTCCATAACCCACAATAATTTCCACCTCTCATATCAGAATAGATTACTCACATTAAAAGGCGATACTAACCTTTCGTTCTGAAAATTCATTCGAAACCTTCAACAGAAAACGCCAAATATTCACCAACTTCATGACATATCCAATTATAATCAATATTCTCGAAACAACCCCAAAATTCTAAAATATATTTGTTTCCAAGAATAAATGATGTGAATTAGCTGTAAATCACCATACATCTGATGGCGTCTCTGTAAATCACCATTCATCAGATGGCGTCTCAGTTATTCGTGCAGAGCCCCTTAAATAATCCAATCCCGCAACAATCAAAAAGAAAACAGCAATCAATCATCAATAAAATAAAAATCATTACTAAATTAAACTACAATCGCAATCCGGATTCAAAACCAAAGATAATTCTCGTTTAATAGAAAAACATCGACACCTGTTCATCTCCTTACAGATAATAATTGGGGTACGCGCTGTCGCGCGTTAAATTCAGGGGTTGAGTAAATCGAGCTTAAATTTTAGGGCCGCTCGACGAGCGCTACGCAACTCGCCGAGCGGCATAATTGTTACTCAGATATTAGTCAAACTCGCGGGACACTGCAATTACCTCGAATCACTTTCAAACTCTGAAAAATGCAATTTTTGTGTCCTTTTTACGCATTTTTACCGTATTTACCCCGTAGAGTTTACTAAAAACCCCAAAAGTATCGGTCTGTATGGTAATCAAATTGGTAGTTGCAGCGATTCTCATTCTTTAGCGTATTTCCATTGAAAATTACATTTTAATATCCGTGGACTTTTATCGAATTTTTTCTAATTTTTTCAAATGCGTGGTCATTGCACAAGTCTAAATTTCCCATTTGGCCCCAAAAACGGTTCAAAACACGTTCCAATGACGAAATAACGACCAAAACATTCTTAAAAACTCATTTGTCCATATAATAAAAAATAATGAATAAAAAAATTTTTAACACCATAATTCAGACCCTGCTTTGGATTCCGCTTCATTTGAGCCCAAAATGAAGTTTCTAGCTTATTTCTAAGTACCCTAAATCGTCAAATTAAACAAGTATGGAATTTTAGAAAATTACTCATTTTCCCCAAAATATCATTTGGACCGTTCTCAAAATGTCAATATAGACACTACTCATTGATGTCTACGTTGTATCAAAATTTCGGACTTCTACCTTCAATGCAAAGAAAGATATGCCTAATTAAAATTTCACTCAATTGCTGACCTAGTTCACCGATGCATCATCATTGAAAATTAAAAAAATTCAATATCTTTCACAATTCTCATTTTCTTAAGACGAAAGAAATGCTATCGCTTATGTACTCAATGATGCAAGTTTCATGCAAAATTCGGCACTGAACTAAGCGAAATGAGTGATTTTTCGAATTTCGAAATAAATTCATGTTTTGGGATTTGAACCCGCAACTTGTCAATTTTCGTCCTGAAAAACATTACAAAATCCATCGTCTCATCAAACACAATAGCTTGACCGATTTGCAGCGCCCAATGAACTCACCAACAGCATCTACGTTTGAATGAGTGAAATTCCCCATTTAAGAGAATAATTCCTCAAAATGAGGCATTTCATGAGCGGAAACAATTTTCATGTGTTACCACACCTAAATCCCAATTACTGACCGAAATAGAAGCCTGAACTAAGTCCGAGTGAGAATTTTCGAATTTTCGAAAATATTTCACTAATAATATTTTAGTTTCCGTAAATAAAATATTTGAGACCCGCAAAACCTCTCAAAAATTCAATCCATATCAGGAACACACACTCACAAAATATGAACCCTGAGTGAGCGTCGAAACGGTGTCTACTCACTCACACTCAGTTTTTCCAGAAGCGAAATATGCAACTGATGGGAATATGAATCAATGAGTTATCGCACTTATTCCCAAACAAAGTTTCAGTGCACAGCTCAAAAGTTCCTGACTCAAAACACCTTCCAATATCTTCTCTCAATCATCAAAATTAATGAGTGAAACATCAACTCACAGTACCCCATATCGTGATCGACAGCCCCAGCATGATGCGCTCTATTCCAAAACGCTTGTTTATTAATGAGCCGTTTCCAATACGAAATGTGTGTATCAGTATCTCGACCATTTGCAGGCATATTTCAAAATTCCATGAATAAAATACGCCATAAAAACTCATCATGAATTTTGACCCACAATTAAAGAGCTCAAATACGAGATATCGCTCGATTTTGATGAGTCATTGATGACATATGCCGAGTATTATATTGTTTGCACGCTCAATGTACCATAACTAAAATCACTAGCCGGCAACTCTGCAAACCCTCTTATTCTTCATCAGTCGCCAACAGTTTCTTCCTCTTCAAACGCAAAGTGAGCAGAAATGAGCGTTTTAAAATTTCACTCACTTTGCATATATATGAGAGCATCTACTACAACACTTTTATCATGGTGGCATTCATTGAAACGCACAACATTAGTGCTCACCCCAAATGTGAAACCAATGGCATCGCGACTCCTATAGGACCAGCGTCGCACAAATTAACAGCGAAATCGATGTACGAAAAAAAAATGAGCTCATTTTCTGGTATGTATCAATCAATGGATTTCTTAACATTCAAATAATGTGCTATAGTCATCAAAAATTGACGTTTGAAACATCGAAACATTTAGAGAAAATCGATATCAAATATTACGTTGACTTGCAGTCATCGGCCCCTTGTCTCTAAGCATCTGGACTTGTAAATTTTACGACTCGAAATTTTGGATTTGAAAAAAATTATTTCAAACAAGCCTTCGGAGGTGCAAAGACTCTACCATAGGGTAAATCGGCAATTTGCAACACATTTCATCTCTATAAATTTTTTCGTAGGACGTCGATAAACGCATGAAAAAAGTAAAAATTGATGCATACTCTAATTGAGTGAAAAATGAGTGCTCAAAAATACGTGTTGTCGAGTTCCTTTCCAAGAGAACAAATATTTTTAACAACTCTAGCAACACTCTCGATGCCTCGAAAAATGGCTGCGAGTCCCTAAATGGGTATAAAATGAGTAAAACTTCGAAATCGAAAAAATCATTATCAAGCACTCATTTCTTAACAAAACTAACGAAAACATCAATTTTCTGTCATTACTTAAACATGGGTGTGGTCGAAAATCCATGAAAAGCCTTATAGAGGCCTTAAATTGAGATCGAATATTTCACCCCAAGGACTTAGAAAAATTCACGCGATTTGAGCCCCAATTTTAGTTTTTTGGATTTTTCTCAAAAGTTTGTTGAGCTACAACTTTAAGTTTGGTACCAAACGAAAGGTCTCGCTGAGGCGCATCACTCATAAGAATTTCGATATCCTGAGGCATGAAAAAGGAGGCCTTAGAAGAGATGGAATGTGCCATTTTAATGTTAAAGTCGCAAAATTCAATAAAACGAAAAAAATTTTCGAGGGATCTTTCCACAAAACTTTTTTCGTATGTAGCATCCAAAAACTCGCAAAAAATGTTAAATAAAGTTTTTCGTGGGTCCCACCCATTTTCCTCAAACAAGTTTGAGGCGGTTTTTTGAGGGTTTGGGGGTTGTGTTTGGGACAATTTTTTGAGAAAAGCATCAATCATGGCGAATTGTAAACTTGATAACTTTGAGAAAAAGTTCAAATCTGGGTGGTATCAACTTTTGGAGTTCCCACTCGGTCAAACAACGTCACAAATGGCGGCCAAAAATGACCTTTGAAAAAACGCGTTTTTTTACTTCAACTTTAAAGTTGCACAAAATTTGAATTTCGAAAGATGGCACTCTGTAAAACTTGCTGCAACTAGGACCAAGCTTTTCAAATAAGATGTCAACTGCTCGAACTCTCAAGTATCACCAAAACCCCGGACAAACATGTTTTGAAACTCACCCAAACTCACGGAAATTTCGTGTCAATTTTTGTTCCAAAGTTGCGTCCAAACTTGATCGTTTTGAGAACCGCTGATTTTATAGTGAGTAGAACTTTCAAAAATCTATCACCTATCAAAGTTTGAGTTTGCAAACTTGCGTAGTTTGTCCAATAAAAAATGTCAAAATTTCGACTGAAATCGAAAAAAAATTTTTGGTCAACTTTGAGGAGCTCAAAGGGATACTTTTTATTAACGTATCGCAAAATGGCAACCTGAGCACCTACTCGAACATTTCATCTACCACATCCTGTAATTTGAGCCACCTAAGTGCATTCTAAGTATGTTTGGCAGCAGTTTGAAAAAGCTCAATTTTCGGCGATTTTTGACCATTTTTCCGCCATTGAATGAAAAGTTCTTGCACGATCGAAACGAAACTTGGCACGGGTAATATCGAGATGGTCGTCTTTCTGCTCACCGAATTTGAGCGCGCTGCGACCACGCGTTCTAGGGGCTCGCTCTTGTGCTCACGCCAGATCCGGTATATATGCCACCTGTCCGGAACTCAACGCGGTCGACCAGAATTTTTTTTTTTTTTTTTTTTTTCTTTTTGCGCTATTTAGTTTCAGTTTTCCTCCGGAACCTCTCCGAGGGTCCGCCCGCGCAAAAACCAGCACAGACCGGGGGCGGACCACACACAAACACACAAACACACACACACACCCCATCATCCCAACGCTCACACTCTACACACACTCCCACACACATACACACACATACACACCAACATGTTGCGCACACTTATCAAAATAACCACAATTATCCAACACAATCAGATACACCATCGTCTCAAGTCACAAAACGATATGTACAATTTATTCCACTCTATGCACTATGTTTAACTTTCAAACACCAACATCAATTCATTTTCCGATACCATTAACAAATATCAAGTATAAAGTTTACCTAACCAAATATTTACAGGTCAAAAATCATTTCACCGACCTCTTTTTATGAATAACACATCCTTACCAAATCAATCAGATGGAAACGTCTTATATTATTAACCCAACCTAAACTAATCTAACCCAACCTAAACTAATCTAACCCAACCTAAACTAATCTAACCCAACCTAGTCTAATCTTACCCAACCTAGTCTATTCTGAACCAACCAAAGCTATTTTATCCTGAGTAGAAAAGAAAACCTATTCTATCATATTTTATTGTTGAATTTTTGACCTCTCTTATTTTATTCCATCTAACTTGACGTCCAACCTCTGTTTCGTATCAATTTACCCAACGGAATTTAACCTATGCTGCAAAAAATGGAATACCTTCACCTAAATCAAAACTTAAAATTACCTATATCCCTTACATGAAGATCGACTGCAAGTTGCTTCACAATATTCTAAATCGAGTCAAGAAGAAAGAGAAATTTCAGTATAAAATCCAGAAATTACCTCCGGTCGAACATACTTAAGACCATATAAATATGATTGTCCATTCGACCAGAATATATTGAACAATTCCTAGTCCCAAGTTGAACTACATAAGCCTCATTCAAAATTCTACTTACACATGTGGTTAAAAAAACACATTCTTTAAAAGCAATTCAAAATTTCACCAAACCCAGACGTAGGAAAATTTGGCTTCCCATAACCCACAAAAATTAGCCACCTCTCAAATCAGAATAGAATACTCACTTTCACAGGCGATACTAACCTTTTGTACTGAAAATTCATTTGAAACCTTCAACAGAAATCGCCAAATATTCACCAACTTCATGACAAATTCAATTATTATCAATATTCTCAAATGAACCCTAAAAATCTAAAATATATTTGTTTCCAGGAATAAATTATGTGAATTAGCTGTAAATCACCATACATCAGATGGCGTCTCAGTTATTCATGCAGAGCCTTTAAATAATCCAATCCCGCAACAATCAAAAACAAAACAGCAATAAATCATCAATAAAATAAAAATCACTAAATGAAACTACAACCGCCATCCGGCATCAAAACCAAAGATAATTCTCGTTTAATAGAAAAATATCGACACCTGTTCAGCTCCTTACAGATAATCATTGGGGAACGCGCTGTCGCGCGTTAAATTCAGAGGTCGAGTAAATCGAGCTTAAGTTTTGGGGCCGCTCGACGAGCGCTACGCAACTCGCCGAGCGGCATAATTGTTGCTCAGATATTAGTCTAACTCGAGGGACACTGCATTTACTTCGAATCACTTCCAAACTCTGAAAAATACAATTTTTGTGTCATTTTTACGCATTTTTAGCGTATTCACCCCGTAGAGTTTACTAACGGCCCTAAAAGTATCTGTCTGTATGGTAATCAAATTGGTAGTTGCAGCGATTCTCATTTTTAGCGTATTTCCAGTGAAAATAACATTTTAATATCCGTGGACTTTTATCGAATTTTTCCTAATTTTTTCAAATGCGTGGTCATGGCACAAGTCGAAATGTCCCATTTGGCCCCAAAAACGGTTCAAAACACGTTCCAATGACGAAATAACGGCCAAAACATTTTTAAAAACTCATTTGTCCATATATCAAAAATTATTGAATGAAAAAAATTTTAACACCATAATTCACACCCTGCTTTGGATTCCGCTTCATTTGAGCCCAAAATGAAGTTTCTAGCTTATTTCTTAGTACCCCAAATCGTCAAATTAAACAAGTATGGAATTTTAGAAAATTACTCATTTTCCCCAAAAAATCATTTGCACCGTTCTCAAAATGTCAATATAGACACTACTCATTTATATCTACGTTGTATCAAAATATCGGACATATAGCTTCAATGCAGAAAAAGATATGCCTAATTAAAATTTCACTCAATTGTTGACCGAGTTCACCGATGCATCATCATTGAAAATGAAAAAAAATACAATATCTTAGATAACTCCCACTCGCTGAAGACGAAAGAAATGCTATCACTTATCTACATCCTCACGTATCATGCAAATTTCGGCACTGAAGAATGTGAAATGAGTGATTTTCTGAATTTCTACATAAATTCATGTTTTGGGATTTGAACACGCAACTGGTCAATTTCGTCCCGAAAAACATTACAAAATCTTTTGTCTCATCATATACAATAGCTTGACCGATTTGCAGCCCCCAATGAACTCACTAACAGCATCTACGTTTGAGTGAGTGAAATTCCCCATTTAAGATCATAATTCCTCAAAATGAGGCATTTCATGAGCGGAAACAATTTAAATGTGTTACCACCTCTATGTCCAAATTTCTGACCGAAATAGAAGCCTGAACAAAGTCCGAGTGAGAATTTACGAATTTTCGAAAATATTTCAGTAATAATATTTTAGTTTCCGTAAATGAAATATTTGAGATCCGCAAAACCTCTCAAAAATTCAATCCATATCAGGAACACACACTCACAAAATATGAGCCATGAGTGAGCGTCGAAACGGTGTCTACTCACTCACACTCAGTTTTTCCTAGAAACGATACGTGCAACTGATGGGAACATGAGTGAGTAAATCGATGAGTTCTCGTACTTATTCCCAAACAAAGTTTCAGTGCACAGCTCAAAAGTTCCTGACTCAAAAGACCCTCCAATATCTTCTCTCAATCATCAAAATTAATGAGTGAAACATCAACTCACAGTACCCCATATCGTGATCGACAGCCCGAGCATGATGCGCTCTATTCCAAAACGCTTGTTTATTAATGAGCCGTTTCCAATACGAAATGTGTGTATCAGTATCTCGACCATTTGCAGGCATATTTCAGAATTCCATGAATAAAATACGCCAATAAAAACTCATCATGAATTTTGATCCACAATCAAATAGCTCAAATACGAGATATCGCTCGATTTTGATGAGTCATTGATGTCATTTGCCGAGGATTATATTGTTTGCATGCTCATTGTATCATAACTAAAATCCCTAGTCAGCAACTCTGAAAAAACCTCTCATTCTTCAACACTCGCCAACAGTTTCTTCCTCTTCAAAACGCAAAGTGAGCAGAAATGAGCGTTTTAAAATTTCACTCACTTTGCATATATATGAGAGCATCTACTACAACACTTTTATCATGGTCGCATTCATTGAAACGCACAACATTGGTGCTTACCTCAAGTTGGAAACAAATGGCATCGCGGTTCTTAGGACTAGCGTCGCACAAATTAACAGCGAAATCGATGTACGAGAAAAAAATGAGCTCATTTTCTGGTATATATCATTCAATAGATTTCTTAACAATAAAATAATGTGATATAGTCATCAAAAATTGACGTTTGGGACACCAAAACTTTTCGAAAATTCGATATCAATAATTGCGTCACCTTGGAGTCATCGGGGCTTTATATCTATTGGCATTTGGACTTGGTAAATTTTGGACTCGAATATCCGGATCTGGAAAAAAAATTTGAAAACGCCGTCGGAAGTGAAAAAACCTTACCTAAGGGTAAATCAGCAATTTGCAAGACATTTCGTCTCTATAAAATTTTCCATAGGAAGTCGATAAACGCATCAAAAAAGTAAAAATTGATGCATACTCTAATTGAGTGAAAAATGAGTGCTCAAAAATACGTGTTATGGGGGTCACTTCGAAGAGAACAAATATTTCTAACAACTCTAGTAACACTGTCGAAGCCTTGAAAAATAGCTGCGAGTCCCTAAATGGATATAAAATGAGTAAAACTTCGAAATCGAAAAAATCATTATCAAGCACTCATTTTTCAACAAAACTGACGAAAACATCAATTTTCTGTCGTTACTTAAACATGGGTGTGGTCGAAAATCCACGAAAAGCCTTTTAGAGGCCTTAAATTGGGGTCGAATATTTCACCCCTAAGGACTTAGAAAAATCACGAGATTTGAGGAGCCAATTTTAGTTTTTTGAACTTTTTTCAAAAGTTTGATGAGCTACAACTTTGAGCGTGGTACCAAACGAAAGGTCTCGTCGAGGCGCATCATTCAAGTGTTTTTTCAACTCCGTCAAAGGTGAGCAAGTGGGGTTTTGGGGGGGACGAATATCCGAAATAAGCTGAAAAAATGGAAAAAAAATTCTGACGCTCAAACGAAGCCGAAATTCGACCAGCAAAAGAATTATGGTATGTACGACCAAAAACCGAGCAGAAAGTGTTAAATAAAGTTTTTCGTGGGTCGCACCCATTTTCCTCAAACAAGTTTGAGGCGGTTTTTTGAGGGTTTGGGGGTTGTGTTTGGGACAATTTTTTGAGAAAAGCATCAATCATGGCAAATTGTAAACTTGATAACTTTGAGAAAAAGTTTAAATCTCGGTGGTATCAATTTTTGGAGTTCCCACTCGGTCAAACAACGTCACAAATGGCGGCCAAAAATGACCTTTGAAAAAACGCGTTTTTTTACTTCAACTTTAAAGTTGCACAAAATTTGAATTTCGGAAGATGGCACTCTGTAAAACTTGCTGCAACTAGGACCAAGCTTTTCGAATAAGATGTCAACTACTCGAACTCTCAAGTATCACCAAAACCCCGGACAAACATGTTTTGAAACTCACCCAAACTCACGGAAATTTCGTGTCAATTTTTGTTCCAAAGTTGCATCGAAACTTGATCGTTTTGAGAACCGCTGATTTTATAGTGAGTAGAACTTTCGAAAATCTATCATCTATCGAAGTTTGAGTTTGCAAACTCGCGTAGTTTGTCCAATACATAATGTCAAAAATTCGACTGGAATCATAAACAATTTTTTGGTCAACTTTGAGGCGCCCAGAGGGACACTTTTTATCAACGTATCGCAAAATGGCAACCTCAGCACCTACTCCAACATTTTATCTACCACATCCTGTAATTTGGGCCGCCTAGGTGCATTCTAAGTATGTTTGGCAGCAGTTTGAAAAATTGCAATTTTTGGCTATTTTTCACCATTGAACCTTCATTAAATTTGAAATTTTCGCACGATCGAAACGAAACTTGGCACAGATAATGTCGAGATGGGGGTCTTTCTGCTCACCAAATTTGAGCGCGCTGGGACCAGCCGTTTCCGAGAATGCGCCCATGCACTACACGTACGCACTACAGTCCTTCTTTACTCGGCGCGGCCACCCAGATTTTTATGAAATTTTTTTTTTTTTTTTTTTTGCGCATTTTTTTTTTAGTTTTCCTTCGGAACCTCAAAGAGAGGTCCGCCCGCGCAAAAACCAGCACAGACCGGGGGCGGACCACACACACACACACAAACACACACAAACACCTCATAACCCCAAACATTCACACTCTTACACACACTCCCACACACAGACACACACATACACACACACATGCAGTGCACACTTCTAAAAATAACCACAATTATCCAACACAATCAGATACACCATCGTCTCAAATCACAAAACGATATCTGCATTTTCCTTCACTCTATGCTCTATGTTGAACTTTCAAACACCAACATCAATTCATTTTCCGATACCATTAACAAATACCATGTATAAAACTCCCCAACCATGTATTTACAGGTCAAAAATCATTTCTTCGACCTCTTCTTATGAATAACACATCCTTAACAAATCAATCAGATGGAAACGTCTTATATTATTACCCCAACCTAAACTAATCTAACCCAACCTAAACTAATCTAACCCAACCTAAACTAATCTAAGCCAACCTAAACTAATATAACCCAACCTAGTCTAATCTAACCCAACCTAGTCTATTCTAAACCAACCAAAGCTATTTTATCCTGAGTAGAAAAGAAAACCTATTCTATCATATTTTATTGTTGAATTTTTGACCTCTCTTATTTTATTCCATCTAACTTGACGTCCAACCTCTGTTTCGTATCAATTCACCCAACGGAATTCAACCTATGCTGCAAAGAATGGAATACCTTCACCTAAATCAAAACTTAAAATTACCTAAAACCCTTACATGAAGATCGACTGTAAGTTGCTTCACAATATTCTAAACCGAGTCAAGAAGAAAGGGAACTTTCAGTGTAAAATCCAGAATTAACCTCCGGTCGAACATACTTAAAACCCTATAAATATGATTGTCCATTCGACCAGAACATATTAAACAATTCCTGGTCCCAAGTTGAATTAAATAAGCCTCATTCAAAATTTTACTTATACATGCGGTTAAAAAAAATATATTCTTTAAAAGCTATTCGAAATTTTACCAAACACAGACGCACGAAAATTTGGCTTCCCATAACCCACAAAAATTGCTACCTCTCAAATCAAAATAGATTACTCAGTTTCAAAAGCGATACAAACCTTTCGTTCTGAAAATTCATTTGAAACCTTCAACAGAAAACGCCAAATACTCACCAACTTCATAACAGATCCAATTACTATCAACACTCTCAAATGAATCCCAAAAATCTGAAATATATTTGTTTCCAGGAATAATTGATGTGAATTAGCTGTAAATCACCACACATCAGATGGCGTCTCAGTTATTCATGCAGAGCCTTTAAATAATCCAATCCCGCAACAATCAAAAACTAAACATCAATAAATCATCAATAAAATAAAAATCACTAAATGGAACTACAACCGCAATCCGGCATCAAAACCAAAGATAATTCTCGTTTAATAGAAAAATATCGACACCTGTTCAGCTCCTTACAGATAATCATTGGGGAACGCGCTGTCGCGCGTTAAATTCAGGGGTCGAGTAAATCGAGCTTAAGTTTTGGGGCCGCTCGACGAGCGCTACGCAACTCGCCGAGCGGCATAATTGTTGCTCAGATATTAGTCTAACTCGAGGGACACTGCATTTACTTCGAATCACTTCCAAACTCTGAAAAATACAATTTTTGTGCCATTTTTACGCATTTTTAGCGTATTCACCCCGTAGAGTTTACTAACGGCCCTAAAAGTATCTGTCTGTATAGTGATCAAATTGGTAGTTGCAGCGATTCTCATTTTTTAGCGTATTTCCATTGAAAATAACATTTTAATATCCGTGGACTTTTATCGAATTTTTCCCAATTTTTTCAAATGCGTGGTCATTGCACAAGTCGAAATGTCCCATTTGGCCCCAAAAACGGTCCAAAACACGTTCCAATGACGAAATAACGGCCAAAACATTTTTAAAAACTCATTTGTCCATATATCAAAAATTAATGAATGAAAAAAATTTTAACCCCATAATTCACACCCTGCTTTGGATTCCGCTTCATTTGAGCCCAAAATGAAGTTTCTAGCTTATTTCTAAGTACCCCCAAATCGTCAAATTAAACAAGTATGGAATTTTAGAAAATTACTCATTTTCCCCAAAATATCATTTGCACCGTTCTCAAAATGTCAATATAGACACTACTCATTCATATCTACGTTGTATCAAAATATCGGACATATAGCTTCAATGCAGAAAAAGATATGCCTAATTAAAATTTCACTCAATTGTTGACCGAGTTCACCGATGCATCATCATTGAAAATGAAAAAAAATCAATATCTTAGATAACTCCCACTTGCTGAAGACGAAAGAAATGCTATCACATATCTACATCCTCACGTATCATGCAAATTTCGGCACTGAAGAATGTGAAATGAGTGATTTTCTGAATTTCTAAATAAATTCATGTTTTGGGATTTGAACACGCAACTGGTCAATTTTCGTCCCGAAAAACATTACAAAATCTTTTGTCTCATCATATACAATAGCTTGACCGATTTGCAGCCCCCAATGAACTCACTAACAGCATCTACGTTTGAGTGAGTTAAATTCCCCATTTAAGATCATAATTCCTCAAAATGAGGCATTTCATGAGCGGAAACAATTTAAATGTGTTACCACCTCTATGTCCAAATTTCTGACCGAAATAGAAGCCTGAACAAAGTCCGAGTGAGAATTTACGAATTTTCGGAAATATTTCAGTAATAATATTTTAGTTTCCGTAAATAAAATATTTGAGATCCGCAAAACCTCTCAAAAATTCAAACCATATCAGGAACACACACTCACAAAATATGAGCCATGAGTGAGCGTCGAAATGGTGTCTACTCACTTACACTCAGTTTTTCCTAGAAACGATACGTGCAACTGATGGGAATATGAGTGAGTAAATCAATGAGTTCTCGTACTTATTCCCAAACAAAGTTTCAGTGCACAGCTCAAAAGTTCCTGACTCAAAAGACCCTCCAATATCTTCTCTCAATCATCAAAATTACTGAGTGAAACATCAACTCACAGTACCCCATTTCGTGATCGACAGCCCCAGCATGATGCGCTCTATTCCAAAACGCTCGTTTATTAATGAGCCGTTTACAATACGAAATGTGTGTGTCAGTATCTCGATCATTTGCAGGCATATTTCAGAATTCCATGAATAAAATACGCCAATAAAAACTCATCATGAATTTTGATCCACAATCAAAGAGCTCAAATACGAGATATCGCTCGATTTTGATGAGTCATTGATGACATATGCCGAGTATTATATTGTTTGCACGCTCAATGTACCATAATTAAAATCACTAGCCGGCAACTCTGCAAACCCTCTTATTCTTCATCAGTCGCCAACAGTTTCTTCCTCTTCAAAACGCTAAGTGAGCAGAAATGAGCGTTTTAAAATTTCACTCACTTTGCATGTATATGAGAGCATCTATTACAAGACTTTTATCTTGGTGGCATACATTGAAACGAACAACATTAGTGCTTACCTCAAGTTTGAAACAAATGGCATCGCGGTTCTTAGGACTAGCGTCGCACAAATTAACAGCGAAATCGATGTACGAGAAAAAAATGAGCTCATTTTCTGGTATGTATCAATCAATGGATTTCTTAACATTCAAATAATGTGCTATAGTCATCAAAAATTGACGTTTAAAACATCGAAACATTTAGAGAAAATCGATATCAAATATTACGTCGACTTGCAGTCATCGGCCCCTTGTCTCTAAGCATCTGGACTTGTAAATTTTACGACTCGAAATTTTGGATTTGAAAAAAATAATTTCAAGCAAGCCTTCGGAGGTGCAAAGACTTTACCATAGGGTAAATCGGCAATTTTCAACACATTTCATCTCTATAAATTTTTTCGTAGGACGTCGATAAACGCATCAAAAAAGTAAAAATTGATGCATACTCTAATTGAGTGAAAAATGAGTGCTCAAAAATACGTGTTTTCGGGGTCACTTCGAAGAGAACAAATATTTCTAGCAACTCTAGTAACACTGTCGAAGCCTTGAAAAATAGCTGCGAGTGCCTAAATGGACATAAAATGAGTAAAACTTCGAAATCGAAAAAATCATTATCAAGCACTCATTTCTTAACAAAACTAACGAAAACATCAATTTCCTGTCGTTACTTGGACATGCGAGTGGTCGAAAACCCATGAAAAGCCTTTTAAAGGCCTTAAATTGGGATCGAATATTTCACCCCTAAGGACTTAGAAAAATTCACGAGATTTGAGCCCCAATTTTAGTTTTTTGGACTTTTTCCAAAAGTTTGATGAGCTACAACTTTGAGCGTGGTACCAAACGAAAGGTCTCGTCGAGGCGCATCATTCAAGTGTTTTTTCAACTCTGTCGAAGGTAAGCAAGTGGGCTTTTGGGGGGGACGAATATCCGAAATAAGCTGAAAAAATGGAAAAAAAATTCTGACGCTCAAACGAAGCCGAAATTCGACCAGCAAAAGAATTATGGTATGTACGACCAAAAACCGAGCAGAAAGTGTTAAATAAAGTTTTTCGTGGGTCGCACCCATTTTCCTCAAACAAGTTTGAGGCGGTTTTTTGAGGGTTTGGGGCTTGTGTTTGGGACATTTTTTTGAGAAAAGCATCACTCATGGCAAACTGTAAACTTGATACCTTCGAGAAAAAGTTTAAATCTGGGTGGTATCAACTTTTGAAGTCCTCACTCGGTCAAACAACGTCACAAATGGCGGCCAAAAATGACCTTTGAAAAAACGCGTTTTTTTACTTCAACTTTAAAGTTGCACAAAATTTGAATTTCGAAAGATGGCACTCTGTAAAACTTGCTGCAACTAGGACCAAGCTTTTCGAATAAGATGTCAACTGCTCGAACTCTCAAGTATCACCAAAACCCCGGACAAACATGTTTTGAAACTCACCCAAACTCACGGAAATTTCGTGTCAGTTTTTGTTCCAAAGTTGCATCGAAACTTGATCGTTTTGAGAACCGCTGATTTCATAGTGAGTAGAACTTTTGAAAATCTATCACCTATCAAAGTTTGAGTTTGCAAACTTGCGTAGTTTGTCCAATAAAGAATGTCAAAATTTCGACTGAAATCGAAAAAAAATTTTTGGTCAACTTTGAGGAGCTCAAAGGGATATTTTTTATCAACGTATCGCAAAATGGCAACCTCAGCACCTACTCCAACATTTTATCTACCACATCCTGTAATTTGGGCCGCCTAGGTGCATTGCAAGTATGTTTGGCAGCAGTTTGAAAAAGTGCAATTTTTGGCTATTTTTCACCATTGAACCTTCATTAAATTTTAAATTTTCGCACGATCGAAACGAAACTTGGCACAGACAATGTCTAGATGGAGGTCTTTCCGCTCACCAAATTTGAGCGCGCTGGGACCAGCCGTTTCCGAGAATGCGCCCATGCACTACACGTACGCACTACAGTCCTTCTTTACTCGGCGCGGCCACCCAGATTTTTATGAAATTTTTTTTTTTTTTTTTTTTGCGCATTTTTTTTTTAGTTTTCCTTCGGAACCTCAAAAAGAGGTCCGCCCGCGCAAAAACCAGCACAGACCGGGGGCGGACCACAAACACACACACACAAACACACACACACCCCATCATCCCAACGCTCACACTCTACACACACTCCCACACACACACACACACATACACAAATACATGCCAAGCACACTTTTAAAAATAACCACAATTATCCAACACAATCAGATACACCATCGTCTCAAATCACAGAGCGATACGTACAAAATATTCCTCTCTACGCTCTATGTTAAACTTTCAAACACCAACATCAATTCATTTTCCGATACCATTAACAAATACCAAGCGTACAATTTACCTAACCATATATTTACAGATCAAAAATCATTTAACCGACCTCTTTTTATGAAAAACACATCCTCACCAAATCAATCATGTGGCAACGTCTTATATTATTAACCCAACCTAAACTAATCTAACCCAACCTAGTCAAATCTAACCAAACAAAAGCTATTTAATCCCGACTGGATATGATTACCCAATTAATCTCATTTTATTGTTGAATTTTTGACCACTCCTATTTTATTCCATCTAACTTAACATCCGACCTTTGTTTCTAATCAATTTACCCAACGGAATTTAACCTACCCTGCAAAAATTAAATACCTTCACCTAAATCAAAGCCTAAAATTAGCTAAATCCCTAATATGATGAGCGACGGCAGGTTGCTAATCAATATTCTAAACAGAGTCAAGAAGATAGTGAAATTTCAGTACAAATTCGTAGTCTGAATTACCCTCCTGTAGAACCTGAATAAAATCCTCTAAATCTGATTGTCCATTTGGCCAGAATGCAGTAAACAATACCAAGACCCGAGTTCAATTACATAAGCCTCATTCAAAATTATACTTATACATGCGGGAAAAATAATTAAATTCTCTGAAAGCTATTTAAGATTTCACCGAACCCAGGAGTACGAAAATTTGGCTTTCCATAACCCACAATAATTTCCACCTCTCATATCAGAATAGATTACTCACATTAAAAGGCGATACTAACCTTTCGTTCTGAAAATTCATTCGAAACCTTCAACAGAAAACGCCAAATATTCACCAACTTCATGACATATCCAATTATCATCAATATTCTCGAAACAACCCCAAAATTCTAAAATATATTTGTTTCCAAGAATAAATGATGTGAATTAGCTGTAAATCACCATACATCTGATGGCGTCTCTGTAAATCACCATTCATCAGATGGCGTCTCAGTTATTCGTGCAGAGCCCCTTAAATAATCCAATCCCGCAACAATCAAAAAGAAAACAGCAATCAATCATCAATAAAATAAAAATCATTACTAAATTAAACTACAATCGCAATCCGGATTCAAAACCAAAGATAATTCTCGTTTAATAGAAAAACATCGACACCTGTTCATCTACTTACAGATAATAATTGGGGTACGCGCTGTCGCGCGTTAAATTCAGGGGTTGAGTAAATCGAGCTTAAGTTTTGGGGCCGCTCGACGAGCGCTACGCAACTCGCCGAGCGGCATAATTGTTACTCAGATATTAGTCAAACTCGCGGGACACTGCAATTACCTCGAATCACTTTCAAACTCAGAAAAATGCAATTTTTGTGTCCTTTTTACGCATTTTTAGCGTATTTACCCCGTAGAGTTTACTAAAAACCCCAAAAGTATCGGTCTGTATGGTAATCAAATTGGTAGTTGCAGCGATTCTCATTTTTTAGCGTATTTCCATTGAAAATTACATTTTAATATCCGTGGACTTTCATCGAATTTTTTCTAATTTTTTCAAATGCGTGGTCATTGCACAAGTCGAAATTTCCCATTTGGCCTCAAAAACGGTTCAAAACAAGTTCCTATAACGAAATAACAGCCAAAACGTTTTTAAAAACTCATTTGTCCATATTTTAAAAAGTATTGAATAAAAAAATTTTACCACCTTAATTCACACCCTGCTTTGGATTCTGCTTCATTTGAGCCTAAAATGAAGTTTCTAGCTTATTTCTAAGTACCCTAAATCGTCAAATTGAACAAGTATGGAATTTTAGAAAATTACTCATTTTACCCAAAATATCATTCGTACCGTTCTCAAAATGTCAATATAGACACTACTCATTGATGTCTACGTTGTATCAAAATTTCGGACTTCTACCTTCGATGCAAAGAAAGATATGCCTAATTAAAATTTCACTCAATTGCTGACCTAGTTCACCGATGCATCATCATTGAAAATTAAAAAAATTCAATATCTTTCACAATTCTCACTTTCTTAAGACGAAAGAAATGCTATCGCTTATGTACTCAATGATGCAAGTTTCATGCAAAATTCGGCACTGAACTAAGCGAAATGAGTGATTTTTCGAATTTCGAAATAAATTCATGTTTTGGGATTTGAACCCGCAACTTGTCAATTTTCGTCCTGAAAAACATTACAAAATCCATCGTCTCATCAAACACAATAGCTTGACCGATTTGCAGCGCCCAATGAACTCACCAACAGCATCTACGTTTGAATGAGTGAAATTCCCCATTTAAGAGAATAATTCCTCAAAATGAGGCATTTCATGAGCGGAAACAGTTTTCATGTGTTACCACACCTAAATCCCAATTACTGACCGAAATAGAAGCCTGAACTAAGTCCGAGTGAGAATTTTCGAATTTTCGAAAATATTTCACTAATAATATTTTAGTTTCCGTAAATAAAATATTTGAGACCCGCAAAACCTCTCAAAAATTCAATCCATATCAGGAACACACACTCACAAAATATGAACCCTGAGTGAGCGTCGAAACGGTGTCTACTCACTCACACTCAGTTTTTCCTAGAAGCGAAATATGCAACTGATGGGAATATGAATCAATGAGTTATCGCACTTATTCCCAAACAAAGTTTCAGTGCACAGCTCAAAAGTTCCTGACTCAAAACACCCTCCAATATCTTCTCTCAATCATCAAAATTAGTGAGTGAAACATCAACTCACAGTACCCCATATCGTGATCGACAGCCCCAGCATGATGCGCTCTATTCCAAAACGCTCGTTTATTAATGAGCCTTTTACAATACGAAATGTGTGTGTCAGTATCTCGACCATTTGCAGGCATATTTCAGAATTCCATGAATAAAATACGCCAATAAAAACTCATCATGAATTTTGACACACAATCAAAGCGCTCAAATACGAGATATCGCTCGATTTTGATGAGTCATTGATGACATTTGCCGAGTATTATATTGTTTGCATGATCATTGTATCATAACTAAAGTCACTAGCCGGCAACTCTGCAAACCCTCTTATTCTTCATCGGTCGCCAACAGTTTCTTCCCCTTCAAAACGCTAAGTGAGCAGAAATGAGCGTTTTAAAATTTCACTCACTTTGCATGTATATGAGAGCATCTACCACAACACTTTTAGCATGGTCACATTCATTGAAACGCACAACATTAGTGTTTACCTCAAGTTTGAAACAAATGGCATCGCGGTTCTTAGGACTAGCGTCGCACAAATTAACAGCGAAATCGATTTACGAGAAAAAAATGAGCTCATTTTCTGGTATGTATCAATCAATGGATTTCTTAACATTCAAATAATGTGCTATAGTCATCAAAAATTGACGTTTAAAACATCGAAACATTTAGAGAAAATCGATATCAAATATTACGTCGACTGGCAGTCATCGGCCCCCTTGTCTCTAAGCATCTGGACTTGTAAATTTTACGACTCGAAATTTTGGATTTGAAAAAAATAATTTCAAACAAGCCTTCGGAGGTGCAAAGACTTTACCATAGAGTAAATCGGCAATTTTCAACACATTTCATCTCTATAAATTTTTTCGTAGGACGTCGATAAACGCATCAAAAAAGTAAAAATTGATGCATACTCTAATTGAGTGAAAAATGAGTGCTCAAAAATACGTGTTTTCGGGGTCACTTCGAAGAGAACAAATATTTCTAACAACTCTAGTAACACTGTCGAAGCCTTGAAAAATAGCTGCGAGTGCCTAAATGGACATAAAATGAGTAAAACTTCGAAATCGAAAAAATCATTATCAAGCACTCATTTCTTAACAAAACTAACGAAAACATCAATTTCCTGTCGTTGCTTGGACATGCGAGTGGTCGAAAACCCATGAAAAGCCTTTTAAAGGCCTTAAATTGGGATCGAATATTTCACCCCTAAGGACTTAGAAAAATTCACGAGATTTGAGCCCCAATTTTAGTTTTTTGGACTTTTTCCAAAAGTTTGATGAGCTACAACTTTGAGCGTGGTACCAAACGAAAGGTCTCGTCGAGGCGCATCATTCAAGTGTTTTTTCAACTCTGTCGAAGGTAAGCAAGTGGGCTTTTGGGGGGGACGAATATCCGAAATAAGCTGAAAAAATGGAAAAAAAATTCTGACGCTCAAACGAAGCCGAAATTCGACCAGCAAAAGAATTGTGGTATGTACGACCAAAAACCGAGCAGAAAGTGTCAAATAAAGTTTTTCGTGGGTCGCACCCATTTTCCTCAAACAAGTTTGAGGCGGTTTTTTGAGGGTTTGGGGCTTGTGTTTGGGACATTTTTTTGAGAAAAGCATCACTCATGGCAAACTGTAAACTTGATACCTTTGAGAAAAAGTTTAAATCTGGGTGGTATCAACTTTTGAAGTCCTCACTCGGTCAAACAACGTCACAAATGGCGGCCAAAAATGACCTTTGAAAAAACGCGTTTTTTTACTTCAACTTTAAAGTTGCACAAAATTTGAATTTCGAAAGATGGCACTCTGTAAAACTTGCTGCAACTAGGACCAAGCTTTTCGAATAAGATGTCAACTGCTCGAACTCTCAAGTATCACCAAAACCCCGGACAAACATGTTTTGAAACTCACCCAAACACACGGAAATTTCGTGTCAGTTTTTGTCCCAAAGTTGCATCGAAACTTGATCGTTTTGAGAACCGCTGATTTCATAGTGAGTAGAACTTTTGAAAATCTATCACCTATCAAAGTTTGAGTTTGCAAACTTGCGTAGTTTGTCCAATAAAGAATGTCAAAATTTCGACTGAAATCGAAAAAAAATTTTTGGTCAACTTTGAGGAGCTCAAAGGGATATTTTTTATCAACGTATCGCAAAATGGCAACCTCAGCACCTACTCCAACATTTTATCTACCACATCCTGTAATTTGGGCCGCCTAGGTGCATTCTAAGTATGTTTGGCAGCAGTTTGAAAAAGTGCAATTTTTGGCTATTTTTCACCATTGAACCTTCATTAAATTTAAAATTTTCGCACGATCGAAACGAAACTTGGCACAGATAATGTCGAGATGGGGGTCTTTCTGCTCACCAAATTTGAGCGCGCTGGGACCAGCCGTTTCCGAGAATGCGCCCATGCACTACACGTACGCACTACAGTCCTTCTTTACTCGGCGCGGCCACCCAGATTTTTATGAAATTTTTTTTTTTTTTTTTTTTGCGCATTTTTTTTTTAGTTTTCCTTCGGAACCTCAAAGAGAGGTCCGCCCGCGCAAAAACCAGCACAGACCGGGGGCGGACCACACACACACACACAAACACACACAAACACCTCATAACCCCAAACATTCACACTCTTACACACACTCCCACACACACACACACACACACATACACAAATACATGCCAAGCACACTTTTAAAAATAACCACAATTATCCAACACAATCAGATACACCATCGTCTCAAAGCACAAAGCGATACATTCAATATATTCCACTCTACGCTCTATGTTGAACTTCCAAACACCAACATCAATTCATTTGCCGATACCATTAACAAATACCATGTATAAAACTTCCCAACCATATATTTACAGGTCAAAAATCATTTCACCGACCTCTTATTATAGATTACACATCCTTAACAAATCAATCAGATGGAAACGTCTTATATTATTAACCCAACCTAAACTAATCTAACCCAACCTAAACTAACCTAACCCAACCTAGTCTAATCTAACCCAACCTAGTCTAATCTAAACCAACGAAAGCTATTTTATCCTGACTGAATAAGAAAACAAATTCTATCATATTTTATTGTTGAATTTTTGACCACTCATATTTTATTCCATCTAACTTAACGTCCGACCTTTGTTTCGTATCAATTTACCCAACGGAATTTAACCTATCCTGCAAAAAATGAAAAACTTTCACCTAAATCAAAACTTAAAATTACCTAAATCCCTTACATGGAGTTCGACTGCAAGTTGCTTCACCATATTCTAAACGTGGTCAAGAAGAAAGGGAAATTTCAGTATAAAAAAATCCAGAAAAAACCTCCGGTCGAACATACTTAAAACCCTATAAATATGATCGTCCATTCGATCAGAATATATTAAACAATTCCTGGTCCCAAGTTGAATTACATAAGCCTCATTCAAAATTTTACTTATACATGCGGTTAAAAAAAAATTTTCTTTAAAAGCTATTCAAAATCTTACCAAACACAGACGCACGAAAATTTGGAGTCCCATAACCCACAAAATAGTCACCTCTCAAATCAAAATAGATTACTCAGTTTCAAAAGCGATACAAACCTTTCGTTCCGAAAATTCATTTGAAACCTTCAACAGAAAACGCCAAATACTCACCAACTTCATGACATATTCAATTATTATCAATATTCTCAAATGAACCACAAAAATCTAAAATATATTTGTTTCCAGGAATAAATGATGTGAATTAGCTGTAAATCACCACACATCAGATGGCGTCTCAGTTATTCATGCAGAGCCTTTAAATAATCCAATCCCGCAACAATCAAAAACAAAATAGCAATAAATCATCAATAAAATAAAAATCACTAAATGAAACTACAACCGCAATCCGGCATCAAAACCAAAGATAATTCTCGTTTAATAGAAAAATATCGACACCTGTTCAGCTCCTTACAGATAATCATTGGGGAACGCGCTGTCGCGCGTTAAATTCAGGGGTCGAGTAAATCGAGCTTAAGTTTTGGGGCCGCTCGACGAGCGCTACGCAACTCGCCGAGCGGCATAATTGTTACTCAGATGTTAGTCAAACTCGCGGGACACTGCAATTACCTCGAATCACTTTCAAACTCTGAAAAATGCAATTCATGTGTCATTTATACGCATTTTTAGTGTATTTACCCCGTAGAGTTTACTAACGGCCCTAAAAGTGTCTGTTAGAATGGTAATCAAATTGTTAGCTGCAGCAATTCTCATTTTCTTAGCGATTTTCCATTGAAAGTAACATTTCAATATCCGTGGACTTTTCTCTAATTTTTTCCAAAATTTTCAATTGCGTGGTCATTGCACAAGTCGAAATGTCCCATTTGGCCCAAAAAACGGTTCAAAACACGTTCCAATGACGAAATAACGGTCAAAACATTTTTAAAAACTCATTTGTCCATATATTGAAAATTATTGTAATAAAAAAATTTTAACACCATAATTCACCCCCTGCTCAAGATTCCGCTTCATTTGAGCCTAAAATCTATGTTCCAGCTCATTTCCAAGTACCCTTAATCGTCAAATTAAACAAGTATGGAATTTTAGAAAATTACTCATTTTCCCTAAAATATCGCTTGGACCGTTCTCAAAATGACAGCATGGACAGACATCATACATATCTACATTGTATCAAAGTTTTGGACTTCTACCTTCAATGCAAAG